>CM077644.1:45671874-47051249 GCA_039707465.1 Rhabdophis nuchalis
CCTTCTTCCCTCCCCACGCCCTCTCTCTTTCTCCATAGAGTGAATGAATTCTCATGGTTTTCAATAGAAATTATATTCTCTTTGGATTTTAGGTACAATATCACCAATCCCTGACAGAGATTAATTTAATATTGACTTTTTCAATTTGATTTTGCTCAGAGATGATGGCACTATTCCCATCATTTCCAGCATTTGCCACAGAAGCTGTGCTTGACGGGATGTATAGAGTGATGTATTAAAGGTGATAGTTTGGGGAAGGCTGTTGTAATCAATTATGAGTATTCTAAAACTGCATTTCCTGCATCTTCCATTGTCCTGCAAATCTGCAAAGCTATATTTTGCAGACTGGTCCCTGACTGCTCCTTTTTTCCCTTAGGAAAATGTTTACGATTGAGTTGCACTATAGCTTAATACGGTATCAACTCAGATGGCTTAATACGGTATCAACTCAGATGGATTTTTATGATTAAAGTCTTAGGTTATAGTTTTGTAAAAAACCAAGCTGTTGATGCAGGGGAGGGATTCTACCAGTTCGGACCGGTTCGGGCGAGCCTGTAGCTGCGAAGATTGGCTGGGAGGGAACCGCTTCGCTCCCACGAGCAAGTGCCCCACCCGCCCCTGCGCTTTACCTACCTTTATCCTCTCAGCTGAGTCATGCAGCAGAGTGGATTTCCATGCCTCAGCTATTTTCCTTCCCAAGCAGCAATCCAAAAGGTAAGTATTCTCTAAACTGCACATGCGCATGCAGTGTGCATCCTGGTGTGTGCACGAGCAGAGTGCGCACTCAGCGAACCAGTTGTTAAACCGGTAGGATCCCACCCCTGTCTAGATGTACATGAATTATCTGTTTTATTGGAGCTCAAATAATGTTCTTGAGGGTAGCTAAACTTACAGACAACAAAGCCCCATTTTATACAATAAGAATGTTGGATATAACTCTACGATAAACTTCAAAAAAAAAGTTTATTAAATTCCTTCTATTTTAAGAGTACATCTAACGTAAAAAAAATGGAAAGCAAACAAACCATGCATGTTAATAAAGATGCATTTAAAGATGCAAATAAAGATGACTAAATATCTTTCCCCTTTTTCAACACATGTTGCATATGCAATGCATATAAAATATAGGATCGCCACATGCCTCTGCCATAAGGACCTATTTTAGCAATAAAATGTACCCATTATCGCCGCATATGCTCTACATTGAGTAGAACCAGTTTCTGAAATCTGTACAAATGGAATGCAGTATTTAAATGAAGAAATGTCTTCATTCTTCTTGTTTACACAGATACAATTATATAGATTTTCCTGCCAATCAAATTCGACATTAAAAACTACTTGGGAGAGAATGGGGGAACTTTTCCATAACACTAGCAGCAAGGATTACCCGAAACACCCTGAAGATTTGCTTGCGGTTGTGACTTGTTCTAATCTAAACATGTTGTAATGCCCAAACACATAGATTTTTAACCTGTTGAACTGATGCTTTTAAGAGTTTCTCATTCTTCACTAAAGGCTCCTGGTGTAAGTGGGGCGCCAAACAAAAGCAACCTTAACACCGTTGCTACGCTGCAACATTTCATTGCAGGTTTGTCATGTATAACTTGGCAGGGCTACCTACAGAAGAAAACAAAAGGAGGCAACTGTCAGACAAACAGAGGAATGTAAAAATCCTGCTTTGCTTTTGGATTAACAGCCACCTGTTAATGTTATTTGCCTAACCTCTGAATAAAGCCCAGCAGCATTGTACAAGCAGTTTCATGTTTGCTGTCAAAACAATTACAATTGTACAAACAATGTCTCTGACCCATAGATACAGGTGAAATCCCACAATGACGTATCATACTCTGTAACTACTAACACTGGAAAACCAATTACGATCGTCTTCTGAACAGTGGAAGTTGGGAATTTTGCCAGCATTTTGGAGGCAAGGATCAACACCCAGGCTTTAACCACAGAGATGAGCTTTTCTAAATACACTTCAACCATAGTTTGGTTTAACTCATTTCTTAAAGGGACCAGCAGAGGCAAAGTTGATGCACTGCAGTTACATGCTGTGATGTCCCAACTCACTAGAATCATCTTGGAATGCATTTTTGTTTTTTGTGTTCAGTTTATATTTTTAACGCTTTGACTAAGAGCTCTTCTTTATGGCCATGTTAAAGTAATTTCTCCCCAGTCCTTGTGGTGGCAATAATGTGGGTCAGCGTAGTTAGTCCTTCTCCTTATTGCTGAATCCCCAGGAACAAGGTTGATGAGTAGTGCTGTTATCACAGTTTAATGTGGGAGAAATGAAGCAAAGCAAGGTGATTGGTGAATCCCCTGACTTTGCTTGCCTCCTGCCTAGCATCACTATCTGGCAGAAAAAATATCCACATATCACTCTCTTTAATGTGGGAAGAGGCTAGGGAAGAGGTGTGTTTTGACAGATGGCTAGACCAATGGGTTTAGTGGTATCAGCTGAAGGTTAGACGTCTTTTGGATACAAGTCTAAGTACTTTTAAAAAAAAGTGAAGTGGGAAAAAGCTCTTCCCATTTATCATGACTTCCCTAAACGTCCCCCTCCACCTTCATGATGTGCAATTGATCCATAGGATAGTAAAGCCAACAGCTCCTGTACCTCCAGGATTAGCTGAAGACCCTGTTCTGGGGGTATCTCCAGACCACCCATATAGCAAGAGCTGATTGGTGAAGTGGACTGAGAACTGTATCATCCCATGAATCCACTTTGAGATCAGCACCTGATCTGTGGGGTGGGGCCCTTTCTGGTACAGCAGGAGCAGCTCACTGCAAGTTCCTTACCACACCATAGAACTATGATGGCGAACCTATGACATGCATGCCACAGGTGGCACGCGGAGCCCTCTCTGTGGGCACACGAGCTGTCACCCAGCTCAGCTCCACCACACATGCGTGCACGCCTCCTGCCAGCCAGCTGATTTTCGGGTCTCTGGCATGCATGTGAGAGACGCAAACACATGTGTGGGGGATGGGGGGCGCACGGATGCACGAGGAGTAGGGAGGAGTGCGGGGGGGGGAGTTCCTTTTATTTCAATTCCATTTGCAGATTTTAACTGCTGCGCTGAAAGAAAGAAAACAGAACATACAATGGCTATTGTAACTGCTGAGACAAACTGCCTTTGGTGCTAATTGTTTAAAGGGTGATACATAAATTCATGGGTGTGGGTAAGTATGTACAATAAGAAAAGACAAGTTCTGAATTCCATCTATCAGAATAATAGAGGCATGTAACAAGATGGGAGTAGGTTGGAAGCTGAAAGAATCCATTTTAGTTTTATTTTACTCGGTGCTCATTTCAATTTGCTGTCAGATATGAAAAGGGCGTTGGTACTTACCTGATATGCCTCTTCTAATAAGGGGGGAGATAGCATCCATGTATGGGTTAAACCTATCCACGCTCTGATTGGACTGAGTCATAATATTAAATAATTAATTAAGTAGGCATGGTATATAACCCCCTACGGAGTAGCCACACCCAGTTTTCGACGAAGAATACAGACTCACCGGTACGAACCAACTCCTTTAGCAAGAAAAATCCAACAGTAACACTACCAAGAACAACAAGAGCCAGACTCCAAACACAGGCAGGGCTGAACGAGAAAGGGATGGGCCGGATGCTATCTCCCCCCTTATTAGAAGAGGCGTATCAGGTAAGTACCAACGCCCTTTCTCAATAAGGGTGGAGATAGCATCCATGTATGGGACATACCAAAGCCCTGAAAAGGACCCACGGGAGGGTCGAGATCAGACCTGCCCCAATGAAGGAGGGCGGACAGAACCCAGCGGCCAAAGTCGGCCTCAGCCGAGGCAAACGTGTCCCATGTATAATACCACACGAAAGGGGATGGAGAAGACCACGCTGCAGCCCTGCAAATTTCTCCCAGAGAAGCTTGCATCGCCCAAGCCAAAGTCGTCGTTGCACTGCATGCAGAATGTGCTGTGACTCCTCGAGGAACTGCCTTGTCACAAGCTGCCTAGGTGTTCTCAATTGCATTGACAAACCCATCGTCCCACACAGGAGACAGACACCTTCTTACCCAGGGAACCTGGCAGAAAGGAGACAAAAAGAGACTCCGGCCTGCAAATAACAGCCATACAATCAATGTACACATGCAAGGCACGCCTGACATCCAGCAAGTGCCACCGGTCCTCCGAGGTCTGCGCAGACTCTGCAGGAAAGCTGGGGAGGACCACCTCCTGAGCCCGATGGAACCAAGACCCCATCTTCGGGACAAAGGAGGGATCCAGACGTAGGACAACCCTATCTGCATAAAACTTGCACAAATCCGAAAAATCTCCTTCCACAGTGTCAAGAGGGCACCTGTCAAAGAATCCAATACCTTATGTAAAGGAGTACCAAAGCACCCTTGAGAAATCTCTTGACTCTAGGACGTTGAGTCAAAGTTTGTGACCTACCGCACAAAGGTACAGAAGAAACTACTGATACCTGTCTCTCAATGGTATTAGGAGTCAACCCTTTGCCCAGGCCCACTTGAAGAAATTCCGGGACCTGTGGGATAGAGGCTTGTACTGGGTCAAAGTGGTTTATCAAACACCACTTACAACAAGCGCCCCAGGTTGCACAGTATATGAGCCGCATGGAAGGTGGATAGGAAGCCTGAATAATCTGAATGATCCTGGAGGAAAAGGTGTCTCGTCTCTGAACGCTCCGCTTAAGCATTAGGCGTCAACTAGAGCCATTGAGGCTCCACATGCTCCAGCGACCCCTGGCTGAAGGAAATAATCTCTTGGGGAATCCTCCAGAGCCTTTCCACTATAGAGATCAAAGGTCGGCAAACCAGGGCTGCTGAGGCCAATGTGGGGCAAGCACCACCTCCGCCCCCTCCCGCAAGATCTTTTGAATGACTCTGGGAATCAGGGGCAAAGGCAGGAAGGCATAAAGGAGCCCCAGAGGCCATTGGCAGTGGAGAGCATCCACCCCCTCTGCATTCTGCGAAGGAACTGGGAATAAAATATCGGGAGCTGAGTATTGAGGGGAGTTGCAAACAGGTCGACCTCTGGGCAGCCAAAAGGGTCCACAATTGCCTGGAAGATAGCCAGCTGCAGCTGCAATCCTGAATTGTCCACCTCAATCCGACTGAGCTGGTCAGCCCGGACATTGTCCACCCCCGCTATATGTTCTGCGGTTATTGAGAGCAAATTCCTCTCTGCCCAAAGACCCAAGGTCCTGGCCCCCAGCATGAGGGACCTTGACCTGGTCCCCCCCTGCCTGTAATATGAGCCTTGGTGACCATGTTGTCTGTGAGGACCGAAAAACGAAATGGTTTGAGATCCAGGTGGACCGCCCTGAGTTCCAACCAGTTTATGTTGTGAGCTAGTTCCGCTTGGCTCCATTGTCCATGTGCCATCTGCATATAAGTGATCAAATCCAAATCTCAATCTCTGATTCAAACAATTCAATTCCATTCAATCCAAACAATCAAATAGGAGTTGGACACCGAATAGTCCCAGAGCTGGAACTGAGTCGGAAACTGGGTGTGGCTACTCCGTAGGGGGTTATATACCATGCCTACTTAATTAATTATTTAATATTATGACTCAGTCCAATCAGAGCGTGGATAGGTTTAACCCATACATGGATGCTATCTCCACCCTTATTGAGAATGCTAAAGAGCTTTGGAACACAGCAAGAAACAGTCACTTAACAAATGATATTACATTTTTTGATTAGTCTGCACATATGTTTTCTTGTCAGGTACTCCAAAAATGTCTGCATCTGGTCAAGCAAGGACAAACATATATGTCTCATACACAGCTGTACTTACACAAAAGCGCACACACATACATATCTTTTACATTTTCCAGAGCATAACCTGATCAGTAGAACCTGTAACTGTGTTTATGATGTCAGATTCCAGAGTCTCTTCTGTCTTTAAGATGTATTTCCTCATGTGCTATTTTATTTCTTGGCAGGCTGGTCTTTTTAGGAGAGTCTGGCATATGTCAAAGTGGAAATAAAGTTCCTGTGTGGGGAGGGAGACTTGTTAAAATTCTCATCAGGTAGACCCTTGACATAGACCTTCAGTGCGTGAATGTGAAAAGTACACCTTGATGTGCATGTGGAAGCTCTGTATGTGAAATTTGCATTTGAAATGTTCTAGATAGAATTACACATTTAGAAACAGGGCTTATTTCTTAAATAGGCCAATAATACATCCCACCATGGGCAGTGAAGTATTCGATCTGGATGCCTCTAGTCCTGGTAATACCTGGCAATGGATAATTTCAGGATATTTTCTCAAATGGTTCCTCATTATCTTGAAATCAGACTTTCACTGATCTTTCTCCAAACAGGAAAAGGAGATGACCATTTTACACAGTCTTGCAGCTCAAGTGTGGAGTTTGTGAGAAGTGTCTCTTTGTGTGTGCGTGTGTGCGTGTGTGTGTGTGTGTGTGCGCATATGTACCTTACCGAGATACAAATATTCATGAATATTAATGAATTATTTGAAGCACTGCTGAAATCCACACATTTAACTATTTTTGGATGGCCATATTACCAAAATAGACTGGGGTCGCACAGTAAGTTACCTAAAGTGTCCTTCCCCCAATACTTGAGCAAATGAATCTACAAAATAATTAATTGTCTTGTTGAAAAAGTTGTAGTAATCTATCCATTTATCAAACCTGTTGAGTAATCTAACAGCATTCCCTTCTTAATTTCACATAATGAAACAGTTATTAGAGCAGTCTTCTGTCAATGCTGGATGCAAATTCTGGGAGATGAAATCCAGCACATTTTGAAATAGCAATTTCTTTTTTTTTCTAGCATATTTTTTTGCCATGGACATGATCTATTTAGCCCATCTCACTATCATATATTTGCTGGATCTGAGGTATGATCTACCTAGCTAATGCTGACCATGTAAGGTTATTGTGAATCATGTCATCATCATCATCATCATCATCATCATCATCATCATCATCATCATCACCACCACCACCACCACCACCACCACCATATGGGCAAGGGCATCTAACCATATAGTACAGTGTGCAGCAGCTGCCAAAAAAGCCAACACAGTTCTAGGCTGCATAAACAGAGGGATAGAATCTAGATCACGTGAAGTGTTAATGCCACTGTATAGTGCCTTGGTAAGGCCACACTTGGAATACTGCATACAGTTTTGGTCGCCACGATGTAGAAAAGATGTGGAGACTCTGGAAAGAGTGCAGAGAAGAGCAACCAAGATGATTAGGGAACTGGAGACTAAAACATATGAAGAACGGTTGCAGGAGCTGGGTATGTCTAGTTTGATGAAGAGAAGGACCAGGGGAGACATGATAGCAGAGTTCCGATATCTCAGAGGGTGCCACAAAGAAGAGGGAGTCAAACTATTCTCCAAGGCACCTGGGGGCAGGACAAGAAGCAATGGGTGGAAACTAATCAAGGAGAGAAGCAACTTAGAACTAAGGAGAAATTTCCTGACAGTTAGAACAATTAACCTCTGGAACAGTTTGCCTCCAGAAGTTGTGAATGCCCCAACCCTGGAAGTCTTTAAAAAGATGTTAGATAGCCATTTGTCTGAAATGGTATAAGGTTCCTGCCCACGCAGGGGGTTGGACTAGACCTACAAGGTCCCTTCCAACTCTGCTATTGTATTATTGTATAGTACCTAACTGCTTTGTCCAAAGTGCTTTTGTCAGGTGTGACACAGGCTCTTTATAAGAATGAGTTTAGTATGCTTTAGAAAGAGTTACGCTCACTTATTAAACATGGTTTTAGTATCCTTAAGAAAGCTAGAGCGCTAATCTTGTGCTTCATGTCAATTAGGAAAGAGAACTAGATTTGGTTGGTTGCAAGTGGCAGGTTCTGTCACCATTGGGTGTATTGCAGATTTTCTATTTTTTCTGCCAACGTGATGCTTTGTGTGGCGGAATGCTTTAATATTTTTTTTATTTCCTGGGGTGAGCAAGGGGGGGGGGAGAGTAATTCCAGCTCTTGTGCTCGTGGAGCAGAAGGAAACTCATGATAGCAATAGCACTTAGTGCTTTAGGACCCTCTCTAAGTGATTTACAGTGTCAGCATATTGCCCCCAACAATCTGGGCCCTCATTTTACTGACCTTGGAAGGATGGAAGTCTGATTCAACTGTGAGCCAATGAGACTCCAATTGCTGAAGTGTTATTTTATTTCAGGAATAATTGAGGGCTAGCTTGTTCTTATTTCCTACTAATTTGCCCAACCCCCTCTTCTCCACTGCACCTTATCATCCAGGTAACTTTTGGATATATATTAGGTCTACTACTGTTTCAGAAGAGCAGTAGTCTTGTTTGCAATAGTGGCAGATATCTGTAGCTTGGGTGTAGGATGAAGATAGAGGTTCATTCTCTTGTGGGTTGGTTTCTGAATGTTTTGTTACCAGGGTAGGTAACATATTCAGTGGAATTTAGGGGATGTCAGTATTCTTCTGTTTATCAGGGCTTTGGGGCAGGGGCATCAGTAGGTCTTGTGATGATGAGGTCATGTCAGGTGAGGGTCACATCAGGTCAGGGTTTTGTGATGTGTGTTGTGGTGGGTCAGGTGTGGGTGTGTCTAGTGAAGGTCTTGTGGTGAAGTGCTGGTTGGAGGGGCTTGCATTGGTTGGTTGAGAGTCAGTGGTGTTTCTGGTTGGCTGTACGGTTGATTTGAATTCTAAGGGCTGGTTGTATGTCTGCTGTTGTGGAGTGCTAGGCTTCAATGAAGTCAAGAGTGTGGTAGTGTGGCCAACGATTCTTGTACTGCTCCAAAACTGGTGCTGTTTGGTGTCAGTGTGGGTAGAGATACAGTGGTACCTCAGTTCACGAACTTAATTCGTGAACTGACTCTGGTCGCGAACCGAATTGTTCGTGAACCGAGGCACAGTTTTCCATATGCTAAAAGCATAGCAAAAATAAAAAAAAAGTCACTGAAAGTACTCACAGTGTGCGTGCTGGGGCTTTTTTCTGTATTTTCTTCTCTCTATGATCTTCCTACAGGAAGTCACAACCATGTGACAGCCAGGAATACATTAAAAATGGCCGCGGTTCCTGTTTGTGAACCGAAGCAGAGTTCGTGAACCGAAGCACATTTTGAGGAAAATTTCTGTTCGTAAACCGAATTGGTCATGAACAGAGGCGTTCGTGAACCAAGGTACCACTGTAATCTATCTACACAATCCCCCCCAACCAGTATTTCACCTCCCAATGACCTTCACCTGACGTAACCTTCCCATTACAAGACCTATCACAAGACTCTCACTGGTGACCCACACCTGACCTAAGTCACAAGACTCTGACCTGATGAGACTCTCACCTGACACAACTTCACCATCACAAGACCTACTGACCACAAAAAGCCCTTATAAACAGAACACTGACACAACATCCCCTAAATTCCTTTGAAGATATTACCTTGTCTGGTAACAAAACATTCAGAAACTAACCCACAAGCTCAGAGAAAAAAACCTTCATCAGTAGTCCTATGTTCAGAAATACCCAACTAATAAATAGCAAGTGTGAAACGTCTCTGTCCCAGTGCCACATTGGGCAACTTGACAAGTAAATAAACAGGCCATTCTATGCCCCTGCCTACAATGCCTCCTAATTCCATGACAGGTGCTGTTTTTTTTTTAACAGGCAGATAATGCTTGATGGGGGAGAAAATGACGGTGGGTGAATCCACTAATTGCTTCCCCAAATGTATTATGTTTATTATAATTATTCAGATTCAAAGATAGAATAGACAAAAAAGATAACTGAAAGAAAATTATTTTCCATACCATATTTCAACATTGTGGTTAGAAAGAGAAAGCCAAATTCAAATTATGGCTAATTAAAGTTGATTGTTTTCATTAACTATAATTAAGATTAATCATACTTGGGGCTTTAGATGACACACTAAACAAAGTGCACAGAACTTGTGGCCATCCATTACATATTAAGCAATGTGAACTCTAACAATTCAATTTAAGGGAATCTGGAGGATATGGATTCATCACATCTACAATAAACTGAGTTTATCTAAAACAAAAGTGGAAGTGTACAATGCTTTCCTAGCAGCCATCCCAATGGGGAGGAAAGAATATCCAATAATGTTCATGTTTTATGTGGATGGTAATGATAGTAAATTTCTTCAAATTTATTGTATTTCATGGTGTGCATGCTAGGAAACCTTAATTAAATGTTGATTGGTGTGTGAATTCTTTCATTCAAATGAATGAATTAGTCCTTATCCACTCTTCGTATGTGCATGTGAATTTAACGAAGGCTTTGCACCAGATTTAACAATACCGTCAATATCCATTAAATATACTATGAACTTCTAGAGTGACTTTGTCACTGAATAGCCATATCATTATGAACTTTGAAACAACCATAAATTGTCTTAGTATTTAATTAACATCTTGTGGTAAAATATGCAGGTGTTTTTTTTTATTTTTCTTAAACAAAGCTCTTCCAATTTTACAATATACATTCAGAGTCAAATGTTTTTCATTTTATATTCTTATTTGTTTAACTTGAATGATGCAAATATTGCTAAAAACTTTTTCCAATCCCATATCCAATCATTTCTGTACAACTACCCTCTTAGGGGCTATCCATGTGAGAGACCTAATACATCTTCCTCTTATGGCCAAAGTTAGAACATTCTAAGTATGACCATTTATATAGAGATACTGAGATAATAATGAGAAGAGACAATTAAACTAATATATATTGACGGTTTGTTTCTCCGCGGTCACTAAATTCCACTTAGCAATTCCTGCATGAAACAGGATTTTCAGAGAGAGAGAGGCATAATAATGTGATGTCCATGACTGGGGAAATGTCCATTCTTGCAGTGGAATGTACTTCCTCCAGCACTTAAATAATGGTGGGGGGTTTAAATCTCATAATATAGTTTCAATCAATTGCCATGACCCATAAAAGTTCTGTTTTTGACATACTGAAGTACTAATTTTGAAAGGGTGCTTTTTGTGCAAGCAAATGACCTTCTAGGGTGATGATCTAGATTTATTTATAGCCTGCATTTATAAATAAATGCACATTAATCATGCCATGTAGCCAAAGCCTCTAGGAGTTGAGCTTCATTATCAATTTTTCCATACAGTCAAGCCATCGGAGATCTAAATATTTGTATATGTATACAGCTGCTTTGCACAAACGTACGTTAAAATGTAGCTTTATTTTTTCTTTATAGGAAGAGGCTAGGTTGCCTGGTCTTTTAGGTTAGGGAAAGTATAACTCCCATTCTATAATGGTGTGACATTTAAAATCATATATAAAACCACACATCTAACTCAAAAGCATTTTAGGTCCTATGGTCCACTTCATTAAAAATCGCATCCAGAAGACAAAATTAACTTCATTCCACAAATGTAAGTGAAGCCATTAGTGTATTGCCTTGCTACTCAGATAGTGTCAAAGCATTCTCTAAGCTAAATTATTAGCTTCTTTGCAAGGCAATTCTATAAGGCAGTGATGGCAAACCTTTTAGACACCAAGTTCCCAAACTGTGTGCAAGTGCTTAACCAAACTGAAAGTTGTGTGTGTGCACAGACATGCACAAATGCATGCATGAATGTGCGCATGCTCAGACATGACCCGAAGACCAGCTGGCCAGTGGGAGGTGGGGCACCCCAACACTAGCAGCGTGGCAAGAGGTAAGATCTAGTAATGGTATCCTCTTTTCCTCACTACCGGTTCGGTAGCAGGACCGCGCATGCAAAAGGTCCATGATGATGTCTGGGTAAGTGGGTGGAGCCTCATGCCGCCACCACTACTGGTTCGCTTGAACTGGTGTGAATACCACCTCTGGTAAGAACTTTTTCTTTTGTCAGCTTCTGTTTCATCGTTTGTAGGGAAACAGAAGTTCACGAAAGAAACGCCACGGAGATCTGACCTGGAGCAATGGAGCACATGCCAGGAGAGAGGGCTCTGCATGCCACCTTTGGCACAAGTGCCATATGTTCGCCATCAAAGATATAATGTATCAATTAATATTACCTCCATCTGTTTGCATTTATCTGTTGGATCAAATCTGTATGAAGCCATGAAATAAAGAGACGCCTGTTATTTGGTAAACCAAATAATGATAGACAAAATATTATTTCACAGTGACAACAAAGATATTGTGAGGCTCAGTTTTCCAGATGTAACATATGGTTGTGAAAACTGGATTATCAGAAATCCTGAATGAAAAATAAATGGATGCTTTTCAAATGTAGCGTTGGAGATAATGGTTAAGAATATTTTGGGCTGAAAGAAAAACAAAGATTTCAATACCAAGTGAGATAAAATCAGAGCACTCACTAATAATAGTACTATTAATTAAATCAAGCACACTGGCTGGGAATGCTGGGAGTTGAAGTTCATACAACTTAAACTTGCTAAGTTTAAGAACTAATGGCACCTGAATTTCAAATAGTACAGATTATCTTCAGGGACTATCATTCTAATGCTACATAATTATTTTCCATTGGAGATATATATAATATATATATATATCAGTACAAATGCACACAAAATGGTTTTCTGCCTGAAAGGCTCCTAGATTGGAGCTGCAAGGCAAAATGGGTAGCAGAAAGCTCCCTTCCTCCCATATTTGGGCATACCAGGTGCTCTGACATAAACAATTATATAAATATCAGCTCAAAAACGTAACACACACACACACACACACACACACACATATATATGTTAGATTTTTAAGAGCTGAAAATAAAGAGATCAGGATGGATCCATTTCAGGCTTATTAGCCTTCTTCAGCTGGCCATACTCCTTCTACTGGGATTTGAACCGGTGCTTTCCAGCATATGAGGCAAGCCTTTCTATGCCTTGAGCTATCCGGTATCCCTGATACATCAGCCAACTTTACAGGACTTATTAATGAGAGAATATTTTCACAGCTCCTGTTCAAGGGTCCCTTTAAGGGGAGGAGACTTAACGTCATCCCTCTCTGCCCTTCGACTCAATCTAGAGATCATCCAGACAGAGAACCAATTAGTTTGCTGCTGTGTGAAATTTTTTAGATATGTGAAATTTTCAGCCCTTAAAAATCTAACACATAGGTAATTGTTTCCACAACATCCTGTTAAGGGCCCCAATTAAGGGGCCAGGATCAGCTCATAAAAGGATCAGCTCATAAAACTAACACACATATCTAAAAAATTTACACAACGGAACTCTTGGCTTTCTGTCTAGATGGTCTCTGGTGATGAGCCGAAAGGCAGAAAAGGAAACAGTATGTCTCCTCCCTTAATTGGGGCCCTTAACAGGATGTTGTGGAAACAATTACCTATACTAAAATACCCCTGTCTCAGCTGATGCAATAGGGACAGCCAGTTTAGCTGAATTGCTAGAGGCTCCTGCCTGATATGCAATACAGTCCCGGTTCGAATCCCAGTAAAGGGTATGGCCAGCTGATGAGAGCTAATAAGCTCGAAATAGGTCTATCCTGGTCTCTCTGATTTATTTATGATCAGCTCATAAAACTAACATATATATATATATTATCTATATATATATCCTCATACGGAGTTTGCAATTACGGATTGAAAAGACAGTTTCAGAACTTTCCAATCTATTTTCAATTTATATACGTAATACTTTTAATTCCACATGACAGTTATGTACATTGCATGGTTATATTTATATTTTGTGTTTACATTGTCTGTAATTGCAGTAATATATGTGTGCACATGTGTGCATGTGTGTGTGCGTGTGTGTGTGTGTGTGTGTAGGTATAACTCTCTGTTTGCCCCTGAAATAAACACCTCTTCAGTAATAGGCCTATGTGCTGAGCTGTGAATTTTCATCTCTCAGCTCATCAACTCGCCTTCCAGTCCAAACCTGTCAAGCATTTTATCCCCAGGCTGGCCGCCTTCTCTTCAGCCTCCTAGTGACAGCAGGCATTCCCTTCGCACCCCCCTTTCTCTTATGTAGGCAGCCCCTCCACAAACAAACCTCCCGCCGTGGTGACCCTTCCCCGTCAAACACATTTGACCCCAGATCCTCACACTCTGCTTGCCTCAGTGGCTCTGAGCCTGGCGGCCTTTACCATAACATTTGTTCTGCTCTGTGCATCTGACAGTCGGACTATCCCCAGTCACAGTTAGTAAAAAAGGGAAATGTTTACCAGGCGGCACTGTCTAGGTTGGGGGTTTATTAATTGCTGCCTTAGACAATTATTCAAGTGCGAGAGATTAATCATCTGGCACGACACACACGCACGCATACACACGGCCTGTGAGGCAGACGAGAGGCAGCTGTGTGTAGAAGAAATTGGTTGGCTGAACCAAAAAAAGCTGGAAATAGCTTGAAGAATTGGAATGCAGTAAAACGGGACCTTCCATTCACAAATCCTACTTGAATGTTCTTTGCCAAGGCAGTAAAAACTCATTCACCTATTTTTCTTGCCTTTATTGGAAATATGTTGGCAATGTGCATTAAGCCCTTCAAAATATTTGGCTCATGGTTTTTCCAATACTGATGCATTCAAAATTTTGTCTGGATTTGGGTTTTCCCCTCAGATCACCAAAAACTAAACTATGGAAAATTACACTGTTAGATTCGTGGCCTTAATTTGTGGCTTTAACAATCATGTTAAAGAATTATGTTCAATAGGCTCAATTAGAAATGATTTCTGGGGGAGAAAAAAACTCTAATTATTTTAATTCTAGTCCTATTGAGCCGATTAACCCATAAGGCAACTTTGAGCAAAAAATGCTGCTCCTTACTTGGGATGTTAAAATAGCAGGTTGTGGGAGACTCCCAACATAACTTAATGGGGAAAGGAAGAAGAAACAGAATAATGGGGGGAAACCCATTATCAATTCGCTGGATAGAACTTTTCAAAAATACCACTCCATGTTTGGAACTAGTTAACAGTATTTCAAAATAGCAACTAGTGAAATTGCATGACATACTTTTATATGATGTAATTAAATCACTGTAGCAGGGAGGAGTAACTGGCACTTCCAATGCCATATATGCCCCCTAAGTCTTTGGTGTTGCCCCCCCCCCCAAATCTCTCCAAAATGTTTTGCCAAACTGATTTGTTATGCAACAGAGAATGGTAATTACATGCATCATGGCAACTTCAATTAATTTACTAAAAATAACTTTTGTTTTGGCTATGTTCTGTCTACTTGTGTCTCCAGATCCAAGGCCACAAATATAGCCAACTATGGCCCCTGAGCCACAACAAAGTTGTGTGTTCCTGTGTTATACAGATCAGGAAGGAAAACTCGTGATTTGCAATGGGTGAGCTAACATGGACAAGTACAGAACCAGAGGTTTGCTTGTATTTTTCCTGAGTTTAGTGGAAGCCTTTGAGCTTTGTTCTGTCCCACAGACAGAATCACACTGCACACACACAAGCGTGGCTGCTTGCCACTATCTCCTTGGCTGTGAGCCCAGACTCACGTTACAAATACTGTAGCACGTTTACACACAGAGACTTGCAGACACGACTCGAATGACCAGATATTTCCAACGATGATTTGTAACTGTTGTTTCCAGCAAATGGCCCCTCCCAAAGCCTTCCCTATAAGCTCTCTTGGGAGGGGCCACTCAGCAACCAGCTGGTTCTAATCAGGGCTTACAAGCTTGCCTCTTACTTAACTGTTGTCTCCTTTTCTCAGCCCTGTGTAATCTATCATCAGGGACAAACTGCCCCTGATGTTCCCCACTGCTCCATGACCCAGGTGCCTCCTGGTGGCCAACCAGACTCTCTGCTTCCTCAAAGTCTCCCCCCTCCTCCAGGGCAGACTCATAGGACTCTGCACTAGAAGAGTCCATCAGCAGCTCAGCCGGAGCCGGCTGGGCCACAATGGAGCTTTATCTTTATTTGCTTTTAAGCCCAATAAAAGCAATAAAAGCTTCCTGCTTTCAAGTAGCAGACAATTTCTTCACCAATTTTCAGTAATCATGGTCAAAGGAATCTTGGAGAATACAAAAAAATACACAGTACCAGAGAGATGACAATTGAACGTATTTCTGTTCCTTTAAGGCCTCTCAAAACAAAATTCATTTAAACCAACAGCAGATAGGAAAGAAAAAGATGTAGCAGACAAGGCAAGTTCCAGGAGGTGAGCAACCAGTGGTGTGATTTTGCTGATGCTATTGTGTCATTCGTGGGATATTATTGGGCCACAGCACATGCCCTGTGGTCTTATACTTTGAGTGCTGGAGCATCTTCTATGAATAACCATGCAACTGGCTTTGCAGATGGCAGCTAACATTACGAATATGTACCCCTAATGTGTTATTTCAGAGCAATTGAATTGGAAGCATACTGGTGCCACTGAATGTAGATGTGGAGGTTGAGGTGGGGGGGGGGAATTGCTATCAACATTGGGCCTTGATCATACAATATTGGTGGAGGGAGAGGATAGAATTTAATTATGATAAGAATTTCTGGAATATATAAACTCAGGCATCTGAGACCTGACTCTAAACAACCCCCAAAACATGCTTACTCTGCCTTTATAAATCAGTGACGCCCAACTGCATAAATTTTTCTAGTTCATTTCAACTTTTCATCCAAAGTGCAGTCCAGTCTTTGCCCACTAGGTTTCGTGACGCTCACTCCTCTCTCCCTCATCCCAATTGAGCTTTCCAAGCAAAGGGCAAGTTTCATTTCTCCCAATTCTAAGTAAAGCTGGTGATTGGGCTGACTACTTCTTCCAACCTGGGCAGAAAAACAACAACTTGAGGGCAGGGAAAGCATTTTAATGCAGTAGACTGTGGACAAGCATCTTCTTCCAAAACTTTGCTCCTTGATGTTTCAGCCAACTGCAATGGCTACCCTTCACTATCTACCAAACAAGAGGACCAGCTCTGCAAGCAGGTATGGTTAAGAAAACAGACAGAGATGCACAAAATCTATCCATCTGTATGGGAAACTTGGTTCAGTTTAATTCTCATCATCAGCTACTTTCTGCCACACAGGTACTCTATGGTTTATACAACTTTTCCACTGACTTTTCTTACGCTCCCTTCTCCAGATACTCCAATTTGTGTTTATATTTTAGAATATGTCAAATCAGTGGCAGAAACGTTAACGAGATTTACTCGGGATACAGACGAGAGAGAATTTTTAGATGAGAATTTCAATTCTCTCTTGGCAATATTCCAGGCCTCCTGCTCTGTTTCTAAACTTCAGCTTGAAGAATCTGTCCTGCCAGCACATCAAAGGCTATTGGGAAACTCCACTTGGGGAAAAATAATATTCCACCCCCATGTTGCTTTTCTATCATCTTTAACACTCATTGTTCATGATAACATTGAAGATGAGAGGTATAAAACCCAGCTGGACATTTTTATCATTGGCCTGAACCAATAAAACATATCCGTATTGCACTTCACAGTAGATGCAGTTTCTGGGCAGTTAAATAAAAATGCACCTTCTTTTTCCTAAACCAATAATTATTTGAAGATCGTGTTTTTGGAATGATGATCACAGTGGGGGAAAATGCCTTCTATGGATTTTAACGTCATAACACATGTTATGATACTATTGTGCAAATTATGGGAATTATATAATTGGTTTTAGGTGCATCATGCTGCAGATAAAATTACTTTTTAATTAAAATGTTTTAAAGTCTGAGGGGAGTAGTTTGACAAGTATATAGAGATATTTTATTGATTGATTGGTTTATCATAAAAAGTAAAATACAAAACAGAAAAACAAAACAAAAACATATATTCAGCCCTAACAACAAAAAAGAAAAAAAAAGTGTGTACAAAAGAGGAAAAATACCAAATAACTTTAACATTAAGTATACAGGGATCTGATATCCATTTAGTTAGTATTGGCATTTACAGATAATACAGTGGGACTCCCATTTTTTAAAAAAGTTGATTTGAAACCATCTAAGCCCATTCTTCTATAATCATCTTCTCCCCCCCTTATTACTTACCTGCATTCCTTTACCTAGGACAGGAAGGGTATTTGTTCCTGGGCCTTACTTTAAGAATATGCATTTCCACAATATTACATAGCGGGGCAAAGAACTAGAGCATAGCTCACTGCTTATTATATATACTGTAATGCAATGAGCATTATGAGCAGTTACCATCTTAAAGTCAGTTGTCTCTGCTCCTCTGGTTCAGTCCATCAAAATGGTTGTATTGCAGGTCCTATTAATTACCAAAAGTGGAACCCAGGTGGTGCACTTACAGTGTTGCAATCCCTGCCCTCTGGAAGGATCTCTTCCCAGAAATTGGGTCTCATCCTTATACAGTTCAGGAAGCAGTTGAAGACCTGATTGTTCCTCCTGGCCTTGAGGGCAGGTTGGCTGTAGAGACCCTCTTTTTCCTTTTCCTTATTTTATTTTATTTTGCCGTGATTTGTTTTAATCTTGTTTTGCATATTCTGTTTTTTCTGGTCAATTGCATATGCTTTTATATATCTGCCAGTTCTTAGCTGTAAGTCATTCAGAGTAATTTTGAATTTGGGCAGCCTGTACTTAAATAAATAAATCATGTATATATATATATACATGTCTGTACTATTGTTTTGGTGAAAGATAAGATTTTCGGCAATAACACAGAAACTATAAGCTTATGCTTTCATCAATGAGAGATTTACAGGCAAAGAGAGTGATCATAACCATCACTTTTTTTCTGCTTAGATTTGGGACAGAATACTATACTATACTTCCTCTTGCCCCAAGAAAAAAAACGAATAATATCCAACAGGCAAAGCTGCCATCTACTGGTCTCATGTTTAGGCAGCCGTGCCTTTTCTTTATATCAAGAATGGGAGCATCTAGAACTGAATCTGAAACAAGAGAGTTGGGCTGATAACAGGCTGGACTAAGGCTAGCATGGGACTGGGCAATTTGTGGCTCAACCTGTGTGTGAATTCAACCATTATGTTATGCCTATGTAAGATGTAGTGCTTTAGTGCTCCAGAAAGGTGGAAGGAATGAGAAGAGCATGACCAGCAGCAAAGTAGGTGGGCTCTTTGACAGTGGCAATGAGGGCACTGTTAGAATATCTGAACATCTGTTCAGGTTAGGAACAGATTGTCATCCTATATATGTAGTTGCTAGGAGTAAACAAATTTCATGGCCCATAATCAATTAAAACAGTATCAGGCTATGCTAAATTCAGCTTGGGGTCTATGTGCTATGAGAACATAGCTGAGATGATGAACCAAATAAGTTTCTTTTTTTGTAAAACAATTTTTATTGGTTTTTGAAATATACGTAGGAAAATGGATATAGGGTAGATATGACATTTTAGTAGCTTCCATGTCGGTGATGGTGGTCCTCCCAAAACTTCATAAAAGTACAATTTTTTAGAAAGAACAAAGGATAAGCAAATAAATACTTTACATTGTATAGTTCATACATTCAATCATATTTTTCTTTGTCATCTAATTGTATTGACAATCACAATAAAATTTCAAATAAAGTCATTTTTGAGATCTAAGTCTTTTTGCTATTGATTCTTCTTCTTCTTTCCCGTCATCGGGCGGGGTCATTGCCCCCCCCCCCCGTTCCCCCATCTTCGTCCCCTAGGAGTGAAGAGTGCTTTTGAAGAAAGGCCTCTGCCTCTCCTAATGTTTTAACTCTAATTCTACCTCCCTCCCAGAAGACCAGCATTCCCTTTGGCAATAACCATTTGAACCAACAAATAATTTTTTTAGATTGAGGGAACATTAGGAATTTGGCAGAAGGCAAACTTACTCTTGTCACCATCACAGATCTGAGCAGGAAAAAATCCAGATAGCCACTGATTATGTGTCATCAAATCATTTTCAATTCCTTGCCACTGATCAAATTGAAACACTTTTTAAAAAAATTATTCTTGGAAGTTGTGTGATGCCAAATTATTTCTGTAAATACCGTGAGTCACATAATTATTAAGGGAAATGTTTTAATTAATCAAAAATAAAGAAAAACAGAACACTAGAATACTAGCTTTGTATTTTCTAAAATATTATTGATATTTACTTGAATATGTCTGGTCTTATATATAACATTTTGGCATACTTAGAAAATAAAATAATGTGCAATAAGAGTCTGGTACTTTCTTTGGAAGGGTGCCCACCTTTCCAGGAAAGGTAGAGAAAAGGTTAGTGGGTTGGAGAGTGAATCCACTATAAAGGGGCAGGATACAGGAATTTAACATTTCAAACTTTGGAAAATACCTAAACATGGCTCTAAAACTTTAGTGTCACAGAAGCTACTATTAAGGTTTTAATAAGACTGACAGCTTTTAATAAGGTTGCTTGCATGTGTAAAAAAAAAGTAGAATTTGAAGTCTTGAATTTAGGGGTGTGCCAAAAAAGTCCAAAGTGGTGGGCATAGCTGGACCTGCCCTTGTAGGATTTTGCCTCCCTCAGCAGATTCCCAAGAGAAAAGATTATTGCAATAACCTGGAAGTTATATCATGATAAGTAATAAAGTTCATCCTGGAGGACAGAAATGCTATATCAGATCTGTGTGAAAGCCACTTTGGTGTAGTGTTGGAGGCAACAGACTAAAAGCCAGACGATTCGGTGCAAAGCCAGATGGGTGATCTAGAGCTAGTCACTTTCTCAAAGTCCTAGGAAGGAGACAGTAGGAAATCCCTCCTGAAAAACCTTGCCAAGAAAACTGCAGTGACTTGTCCAGGCAATCTCTAAAAGATTGTATATGAGCATCCTGGATAGGGATTACAAAAACTGAAGCCTGGCACATCTGGAAGACACCAGTTGGGAAAGTTATTTTAAAAGCTCATTTAATCAAGAAGTATTGCTAGAGCAAGTAAATAAAATTTATGGATAGGTTGCTCCCTAGTGGAGCTACTGTGTAAATGTTACCAGAAAAAATAGTATTGGAGATCTAATTAGTAATATTCCTGTTCCAGTCTTCACATATCTGTTAATAACAAGGAAACCTAGGTCACAATGGCCCAGGAAATATCTAAAAACAATAAACTGTTTTTAGGGGTTTTTAGGGCTTAGTTTTAGTTTTTATATGGGATTTTAGCGCAGGGTTAGTTTAATTCGTTTTAACATTGTATTGTGTTTGTGGTTTTTATTTGTATTTTTAAATTCCCTGTGCCCCGCCTCGAGTCCCTTCGGGGAGAGAGAGCGGGGTATAAATTAAAATTATTATTATTATTATTATTATTATTATTATTATTATTATTATTATTATTATTATTATTATTATTATTAGAATGAGCGTTGGTCCTTACCTGATACGCCTCTTTTCTGCAAGGGAAGTCAGCATCTTGGATGGGTAGAATCCTCTGCTCTCATTGGAGGCTGAGTCTGGGCAAAGTCTTTAGTCCCGCCCTTCTGCGCACGCATGCCCAGTTTCAAACGAAGACGATGCCAGACTCGAAGCGTCTTGACCACGAAGGTAGTAATGTCAATAACAGTCGGATCCAATCAATGAGAGCCCATGTAAAATAATCACTGAGAAGCACAGTAACATAACACCAAACACCAACAGAAGCCAAGGCAGAACGACCCTTGACCCAAACTAACAGGCTAACACAAACCCCTGGGGCGGGACAAGATGCTGACTTCCCTTGCAGAAAAGAGGCGTATCAGGTAAGGACCAACGCTCATTTTCCTGCTAAGGGAAGTCAGCATCTTGGATGGGACGTACCAAAGCGGTAGGTGTCCCAGGGCGGGAATCACAATTGGACAGGCCTCTCAGCACGAACTACAGACTGGAGGACTCTCCGGCCAAAGGCCGCATCCGCGGATGCAAATGTGTCCAACTTATAATGCGTAATGAAGGGCGAAGGGGAGGCCCACGTGGCCGCTTTACAGATCTCTTGAAGAGAAGCCTGGGCTGCCCAGGCAGCCGAGGTGGCCGCGCTCCTCGTGGAGTGAGCCGTTAGGCGGCCTGGGACCGACGCGGAGCGGGCCTGGTAGGCCATGGAAATGCAGGCCCTGATCCAACGCCCAATAGTCACCGAGGAGACCTTCCTGCCCAGCGAAGACGGCTGGAAGGACACAAACAAGGCCTCCGAGGTCCGAAAGGACTTAGTACGTTTAAGGTAGACCCTGAGAGCCCTGCGCACGTCTAACTTGTGCCATCTACGTTCCAGGGGGTGATCAGGGTCAGGACAAAAATTCGGCAAGATCAGTTCCTGAGAACGGTGGAAGCAAGAGCACACCTTCGGGATAAAGGATGGGTCCAACCTCAAAACCACTCTGTCCTGGTGAAAAACACAGAGATCGTCCCTGACCGACAGAGCTTGCAGCTCGGAAATTCTGCGAGCTGAGGTAATTGCAATGAGGAAGGCCACCTTGAAGGAGAGGAAACGCAGAGATACCTCCCTCAATGGTTCAAACGGAGGTTCAGTGAGGGAGTCCAACACAAGAGGAAGATCCCAAGAGGGATAACGATGGACCGCAGGCGGAGTCAAGTTCGAGGCACCCTTGAAGAACTGGCGCACCGTGGGCACCTGAGACAAGGACAGGGAACCCCCACAAGTAAGCACTGATGAGATGGCCGCCAGCTGCCGTCTGATGGTGTTCAGCGCCAACCCCTTCTCGAGGCCCGACTGGAGGAAGTCCAGGACCTGTGGAATGGTAGACTGAAGAGGGTGAATGGACTTACCCGCACACCAACGGCCAAAGGCCCGCCAGGTAGAATCATAAATACGGTTCGTTGCGGGCCGCCTCGATGCCTGGATAGTGCGGATGACACCGGGGGAATAGTTGTCGCGTGTCAGGATGCTCCGCTCAATCGCCAGGCGGTCAGCTGGAACCATTGAGGGTCCGGGTGCTCCAGCGATCCCTGGACAAGGGATATCCGGTCGTTGGGAATTCTCCACGGCCACTCCACCGAGAGACTCCTCAAGTCCGCGAACCAAGGTCTGCGGGGCCAATGCGGGGCCAGGAGCACCACCTCCGCTCTCTCCGACACGATCTTCTGCAGGACCCGGGGGAGAAGTGGCAAGGGAGGGAAGGCATAAAGGAGGCCGAGGGGCCAGTTGCACCGCAAAGCGTCCGTCCCTTCCGACCCCCGCGATGGGAAGCGAGAGAAGAACCGAGGGAGCTGTGTGTTGGAAGAAGTGGCAAATAGGTCTATCACCGGCTCCCCAAACAGGGCCACAATGTCTTGGAAGAGGCTGGGGCACAGCTGCCACTCCGCATTGTCCATCACCTCCCTGCTGAGCCAATCCGCCTGCACATTCGAGACCCCTGAAATGTGCTCCGCCGTCAAGGAGGCGAGATGGCGCTCGGCCCAGAGGCCCAACTGCTTGGCCTCGACCATGAGGGAGTGCGCCCTGGTGCCCCCCTGGCGGTTCACGTGTGCCTTGGCCGCCATGTTGTCTGTGAGCACCATGACATGTCTCCCCCTCAGCATAGGGAGGAAGTGACGGAGAGCCAGGTGGATCGCCCGGAGCTCCAGCCAATTGATGCTGTGAGCCAAGTCGGTCGGCTCCCACCGGCCTTGCGCCCACTGTCCCAGGCAGTGGGCCCCCCAACCAAAGAGACTGGCGTCCGTGGTGACCGTCACAAGCTCCTGTTCCTGGAAGAGACGGCCCTTGGTGACCGCCTGGGACAACCACCACTGAAGGGAACGGGAAGCCTCTAAGGGAAGACGTACTCGGGCCAGGGAACAACTGAGCAGCCGCTTCTGAAATGGCAAAAGAAACCATTGGAGATCCCTGGTGTGAAGCCTGGCCTAAGGAACTATCCCGATGCAGGAAACCATCGTTCCCAGCAATTTAGATAGGGAAGCCAGGGAAGGCCTCGCCTCACCCCTGACCTGACGAACCAGAGCCTGGAGCGACTCCAAACGCTCCCTAGACAGGAAGACCCTACCCCCCACCGTGTCAATCAGGGCCCCCAAGTGAACCAATCTAGTGGTAGGGTGGAAATGGCTCTTGGGGATATTAATGGAAAACCCGTGGAGCTGGAGTGCGTGAATGGTGGAGGCCAGGTCCCTGTGAGCCTCTACAGGGGAGGAGGAGAGAAGGAGGATATCATCCAGATACGCGTTTAAACGTATGGGGACCTCCCTCAAGCTGGCCAACAGAGCAGCCAAGACTTTGGTGAAGACCCTGGGTGCGGAAGACAGCCCGAAGGGAAGTGCTGTGTACTGATAGTGCTGTCCCATGTACGAAAACCTGAGGAATTGCCTATGCTGCGGGGCGATGGGAATATGGAGATAGGCCTCCGTGAGGTCGATGGAAGTGAGAAAATCCCCCTGTCGGACTCCCCACAAAATGGATTGCAATGAATGCATCTTAAATCTTTTGTAACGCAAAAACCTGTTTAATTTTTTAAGGTCTAAAATCGTCCTCCAACCACCAGAGGACTTAGGGATCACAAAGATGATAGAATAGAATCCCAGGCCCTGCTGTTCCACGGGAACCACCTCTATGGCCCTAATCTCCAGCAGATGCTGAACCGCCTCCAGCATGAGGCGGCGCCTCTCAGGGTTAGAAGAGACCGGGCAAGCCCTAAAACAGAGCGGGGGAGGAGAGAGAAATTCTAACAATAAACCGTTTCTAACCGTGGACCTAACCCAAACATCGGACGTGGTTCTATCCCACTCGTCCGCAAAAAAGGTCAACCTGCCCCCAATAGGGTAACCCCCCGACGGGGAACTAGTTCCGGCGGTAGGAGCGCTGACCCCCACCCCGAAAGGGGCGCTTGGACTGCTTGCCCCTCTGAAAGCGGTCTGATTGGCCTCTGTTTCTGGGGAAGTAACCACCCTGGGAACGAAACCCCTGAGACCCGTAATCCGCCCCCCGAAAGGACGAACCATAGTCGAGGGCCCGAAAGGAGGAACCCGACTCCTGACCCCGAAAGGGCCGCCTGGGATAAGGTGCCGTCCGGGGAAACCCCTTCTTGGGGGCCGTGGGCAAAACCTTCCGCTTATCTTTGTTTTCAATAAGGAAGGGATCCAAGGCCTCCCCGAACAGGGAGCTGCCCTTGAATGGAGCGGAAGCCAGCCGCCACTTGTGGCGCACATCCGCCTGCCACTGTCGCAGCCACAGAAGACGTCGGGAAGCCACGGAAGCTGGCCCTAGAAGCGAACCTGGCCGAGGCCAGAGTGGCATCAGATGTAAACTGCACGGCTGCCACCAGCTTGGCGATGTCCTGGTGGGCCCTGAAATCAGCAACTGGGGTATGTAGCTGTAGGTCCTGCAGCCAGAGAAGACAGGGGCGAGTGAAGAAAGACGCCCGGATGGCCCACGCCGCCGCCTGATGCCCTTGTTGTAAGGTGAGGTCGGCCTTCTTTTCCTCCGGCTTCAGGACGTCCTCCGGGGCCCCAGGCATATTGGCCGCCGTGTAGAGGGAAACGACCGGGGCATCCACGCCATCTCGTCGGCCACATTGAAAAACCTCCTATCGGAGGAGGACGGTCCAGGCCCTGAGGTAGGTGTGGCCCATTGGCGCTGAACCAGATCAACAAAGATCTTGGGCATCGGGATCGACTCTGATGGCAAGATGTCGTCATCAAACATATTTTCTGGTGAAATCAGCGCCGAGCGCGGAGCTGGAGCAGCAGGGGCCGTCGCAGGGGCGAAATTGGAAGCCGCCCTAGCCTTGTAGAGCAGGGAAGTGAAAAGGGCCGAAGGGAACAGACCTGAAGAAGTCTTCTTTTCGGGTGGTCTGTCCTCATCTTCCGAAAGGCCCCCTTCCCGGATTTCCCCTTCCTCTGCACTGGATACGCTCTCCAGGTCGTCATCCTCCTCCACACCCCCTGCAGGAACAGACTCTGGAACCGGGGGTGGAGGAAGGCCCGTCGGGCCCGTGCCAATGGGAACCCCAGGCACCTGGTGTTGTAGGCCAGCCGCAAACCCTTGAGACATGGCAGCAGCGATGATGGCCTGAATATTGGCCGCATCCAGGGTTGGCTGAGGCAGAGGCATGGGAAAAGCCGCAGAAGTGGAAGGTATTGCCTCCATTCTCTGAATCCCAGGAGGCAGGAGTGCTGACTGAGGAGGCCCTGGTGGCAGTGAAGGTTGATCAGGCCCCCAAATCCCTGAAACATCGATGGGAAAAATGGGATTCATGGCAGCACCCCCTCCATGCCCCTGGGCCGGAGAGGCCATGAGGGACAAGTGTGCCTGCGAGTTACGAGAAAGAGGGGAGGCCTGGGCCTGCGCTCTGTCTGCTGCTCTGCCATGCAGCCTTTCCAAGGCCCTATCCTTTCTCTTCTCAAAGGTGGAAGAAGAAGAAGTAGCTTTAGTGGGCTTTGATTTGTCAGACTTCTTGGATGCTTTTGCCTTTTTTGCAGGGGCCTTCCCTTTTCCTTTCCCCTGGGAAGTGGAAGGCAGGGGGGGCTGCTCTGGAGTAGGCTCCACCGGGGCAGAAGATGGCCCAGCCACAGGCTCTGGCAAATCAGTAGAGGCTGGAGCGGGAAGCCGTTCCATCGCGCCACAAACTCAAGGCAGAAGCTCAGCAATCACAGAAATAGTTTCGCTTTTGCTCCTAGGCCTCCCGATGCAAGAGAGGCCCGCCCACGCAGTAGCTGCCTGGCGCCAGCCGCCCACGCGCTGCGCACGCCTGCAGGCCGAAAGCCTGCCGACAAGGCCCCAAACGGCCCGGCGCGCCCTTCCCTGGCTTGCCTTTCCTTGGCCGGGTCGCTCCGCGGCGGGGGGGGGGCAAGCAGTTCTTCCGAAAATCCCCCCCGACTCCGCGGTCGCTGCTCAACCGTCCGGGAGCAGCGGCGTGTTTCCCGGGCCGACGGCTGTTCCTGGGCCTTCGGGGAAGCGGGCTGCGATGCCCAGCAGGGGAGCCCTTCAGGGGATTCCTCCCCTTCCAACTCTCTCTCTTTCTCTCCCCTCTCCAGCCGGCTGCCTACGAGCCCTGAAGGGCTTAGAGGCCCTCAGCTAAGGCGCGCTGCTCCAGGAGCAGTCAAAGCGCTGGCCCAGTCCCCAGTACCTGCCAAGCCAAAACGTTTTCTTTTCTTTTTCTGTTATTTTCCAAGGATCCGGAGTTCAAAGAGACGCGTCTGCCTCAGGAGAGGCTGAGTTTGAAACTGGGCATGCGTGCGCAGAAGGGCGGGACTAAAGACTTTGCCCAGACTCAGCCTCCAATGAGAGCAGAGGATTCTACCCATCCAAGATGCTGACTTCCCTTAGCAGGAAAATGGCAAGGCTTCCAAGAAATATCATTTGATTATTTGGGTTTCAAAATCCCTTCAAGTCAAACTCAATTGCTGGTGGTTACATAAACAGTCTATGTAAGTTTTCTTCACAAAGACGGAAGTGGTTTGCCATTGACTAATTCTGGATGCTTGACTTCCCAGCCAAGTTTATAGTTCTAAACATTTCCTGATACTGTCCAAGTCAAGTATTAATCTGATTCAACCCATTGTAGCCTTTTTTTTTTAGAC
Organism: Rhabdophis nuchalis; assembly: GCA_039707465.1. Taxonomy (NCBI): domain Eukaryota; kingdom Metazoa; phylum Chordata; class Lepidosauria; order Squamata; family Natricidae; genus Rhabdophis; species Rhabdophis nuchalis. The sequence continues at coordinate 45,699,200 of CM077644.1, forward strand.
CAATTATGGTCACAAGCTGCTGTCATTGGTTGTGACTGATTCTGGTTTATAGTATAATATGCAGACAGAATGAGTACAAAATTTGATTAGTCAGGTTCCTAATCAATTCAAGTGAGATATCTGTCTAAGCCACAAGTTACATAGCTCTACCCTTTCCCTTGTCACCTAATGTTTGCTGTCCAGTATTTTCTGTTCATTCCTGCCCTCATTCTACTTTCTTAACTGAGTCTCCACTCTGCAGCAAAAGTTCTATTGTATCTGAAGTAGGCAACCATTTCTGCACTTTTATAACAAGAAATGTAGGAAATGGGTCTTATGGAAAGATTGTGACGTAGTGGTACAGTCAGTGAGCAGGGTCAGAATTCTCAGAGCATATTTTGTTTTATTGTTAAGGGGTTTCTTAGGTTTGTGTTCCCTAGTTTGTTTAGCCTAAACCAGGGATGTCCAAACTTGGGAACTTTAAGACTTGTGGACTTCAACTCCCAGAATTCCCCAGCCAGCTATGCTATGAATTCTGGGAGTTGAAGTCCACAAGTCTTAAAGTTCCCAAGTTTGGACATCCCTGGCCTAAACAGTGTGTTAAAATAACAGATAAGTACCTATTAAAGCACATTCTAAAAATGGCAGAAAAGCAGCTGTTCTCCAGCTTCAAAAATTAAGAACTTGATTTACCAAGGCTGAATACATTTTATTAATGGATTATTTATTTTTGATGAAGACTAAACTTCAAGTCACTCTTGAATCCTGATGACGATTAGACCCTAAAGTTTTCTTTGCAACGTTTTTGGAAGTGGTCTGCCATTGCTTCAAGATCACCCAGATGCCTTCATGCCTAAAATGGGATTAAAACTCACGGTTTCCAGTCTGCTGTCTCAACTTCTACACCAAACTAATTATAGAACTTGCAAACACCCCCCCCCCAAAAAAAACACCCCATTGAGAATCTACATCAGGGGTGTCAAACTCATGTCATTACAGTGGCATCAGATGAAATGTAAGGACTCTCCCCCCTTGTTAAGCCAGGCATGGGCATGGCTAGCAGGTGAAGCATCCAGCCCATGGACCGGGAATTTGACAGCCTTGATTTACATAGATCAAGGTATAGTTGGTAACATCCTTCCTCAATTGGCCATCTCTGATTAAAAAAGTAATCATCAGTAGCATGCTTCCTGATACTATGATCTTTAAAGCAATAATTAGGCTGTTATATTTTAACCACTCCCTTATTTGAGAAAATGCATTTTATGACATTTACATTTCTATCCCAGATTTGGAGAAGACACTACAATCCATGGCATTTTGAAGAAAGTCCCTTCGGGGAGAGTCCCTTTGGGGAAGTGGGGGCGGTTTAGAAATTTAATAAATTATTATTATTATTATTATTTTTAGAAAAACAGGTAGCAGATGTAATGGGCTAAGGCCAGAGGATTCAGGCCAGGGTGGAAGCAGGGATGGGCTCGTCTTCCCTTTTCATTCTTCTCAGGTGCACTGACATTGTTAAGAGAAAGCAAACAAGATTTTGTGTGTATGATCCTCTGTGCAACTCCCTAGCCAGCATTGTCCTTGATGCTTAAAAGATTATTCACTAATTGCAATACATTGCATCTCCGTTTTTCCTTTAAAAGGAATCACAGGAAAAAGACAGCACAAGCCATGGGGTGAATTATTGCTGCCAAGGATGGGAAGGGAAAATATTCACTACTACAAAAAAGGGACTTATAGGAAAATAATTAAATCTCTAGCTTACCCCACGATAGGATTTTAAAATCAGTTTAAATTCTGTATTATTCTCATAATACCAAGGAGAGGTGGCTTTTATTTTAAAGCATATTTGATATATTGTTGCCTATCTCCAACTATTGAGAATTGAAGAAGCAAGTCCATGTGTATTTATGCATTGTTTTTGAAAATCCCATATTACTCGATGTCTCTTGACATCATTGCCTATGCAACTGATTTCCATCTTGATTATGTCTTGCTGAGCAAAATAATTAATTGCAGGAATTGTGCAGCGCTTTCCACACTAATAGCTTTTCATTGGAGAAAAAGTTGACTCCAAGTAGAAATTCTACTAATTAAAAAGTAAAACCCAACTATAACTTTATAGATGGTATTGCAAAAAAGGACGTTTAAATATCATAGCTTCAATGCAAGAACTGTTCTTATACTTTCTTTTTAACAATAAAGGGACAGAATGTAACTTCCAACACAAGGTGGCACTAGTTATTTTCTACATTCTTGGAAGGGAAATTGCAGTTGTGATACAATGCATTTGATGGATCTTTTTGACACAGCTATCTTTCTGCTTCTATTTCTGCAGATGCAAAGCAGATTACAGAACTATTTTCTGGGCTATCGTGAATCAGAGTCCTCGAAAAGGAGGAGACTGAGCAGATTGGCGCCATTGAGATTATCTTCTCTGACATGAGCACAAGATGTAAAAAGTAGTGGGTGGAATTTTAATAGGCTTTTGATGTTGTAAGTACATTTTGCAGCATTCCAGACCAGGGTGAGGGCTTTGCATAAAAGAACTCTATTGCCATGCCAACAAAGGGGAAAAACAAATACATCGGGTGAATTACAGAACCATGATGCACAAAAAAATGGCCAAATATTCATCATTTATATTTAATATACTTATTATCTGGTATATGGAAATAAATTGTATGTGACCTTTGGTTTCATTTGTTACTCTCTTGGATACATCCACGTTGAAGATAAATTGTACTGACTAAAGACATGTCTAAGAAACACATCCCTACTAATGAATATGCATTTTTTATCCAAGAAAAATAACCACCATAGAAGGAAACTACTTATATTATAGGAGAAAAGCTTATATTAATCAGAAAATGGAACAAAAGCGAATGCCATCTCAACCCAATAGTGTTAAGATAGGTATCAAAAATTAAAATATCATGTTCTGTAATAAAGACTGATAAGTGTAGGCCAATGGTCAGCCCCAGCATAGCTGACCATTGATAAAGCCCTTAAAATAACGTTTTAAATGGTGACCATTCTCAATATCACTGAGTATCATCAGCACTACTATCTGTAGCTGTATTTTCCTTTTAAAAGCACTGTCTTTATAATGCCACTTAATGGATGTATTTATATATTTTCCTGAATTATCAATCTTTAGGCCCAGCTACTGTCAGTGAAATGTTTACATACTATTAGTGAACACTTGACTTTTAAATTATATTATAGCACATAACACTCCACAGAAAAATAAAACCCTTTATTGATAGTACGAACATTTAACATGTTTAATGTTGCCATCTATAAAAATGATAAAAAGACTTCTGTTTCATACATTTGACTTTACAAATATACAGATGTTAATGAACAATTAATACTAGGTTATACAGTTTGAACTTCATTAAAATCTAATTAGTCCATGACACTTCCCAATACACAATCAAGATGATATTAAACATTTCAATTCCATATTTTAACTATACAGAAAACTGAAATACTAACCCTTAAAATCTTAGGGGATTAGCTGGAATAATTTTCATAGTTGTGCTTAATCTCAGGATATTGGCTATTAGCAACAAAATACATTTCCTTCTACACTGTCCCCAATATTTCTGTAGACTATAGTACTCAGTGCATTTCCTAATGAAATTCATTACTATATATAAATCTCTATAGTGTCATGTTATAAAGAAAGGATACAAGTTAGTAAACATATAGAAATATTTTAAGGGCTGCTACAATAACCTCTTTTAACGTAAGACACAATACCATCATAACGCTTATTTCAGTTCAGTTATATAGCCTTCCTAATAATGGTTGCACTATAAAACTGAATTGTCTATGTGCTTATCAGGGTTGTTTCCTATGCATCTATATCCAAACACTTAGGAAAAAATTTATATAGATCATAATATGTGAAGAATAGCATTAGGGTTGTATGATTTCCTGTATCAATATATTGTGGAATATAATGCAACCTCAGAAATATTTGACACTTTGTTAAAATACAATAATCTAGCAATCCCATACCAAAAAAGGGAGGGGAGGGGGAGAACAATGTCTAGATCCTACATAGTGGCATCTTGAAGTAATGCTTTTTTTTTTTTTAAAGAACTTTGGTCTGATGCAGGAATGGGCAATTTTATGGTGGCAACTGGATGTGTGGCACTTATAATTGCTGGAATGAGGCAAGATTTTTTTGGCTTCTTATTTTTATCTTTAAAAGGCAAAATATATGTGACAATGACAGGCAAAGAAATATGCACCAATTTCAGCCCTTACTTGCTTTAAAAGCACTGAAAAAACCTGTACCATCTAAACCCAGATATTTGCTCCTAAATTTTACAATACCACCCACAACTCAAGGGTTTCCCAAACCTGATCACTGAATGTCAAAGCAGCAAGTTGCAATAGTTTCAAAAGATCATGTTGTGATTCTTATTAGTGCACACTGAGTTTGGTGAGACATTCACATATTTTTCCTACAGTCAAATTAAAGACACCCAGTTTATCATTAACCTTGATTACTGGTTTATCATTACTGAGATACTCCTGAAACCATTTCAAACATGAACAGCTATAAAAGTATATTGCCACCACTGACATGATCAAGGCATAAACTTTTGCCCTAAAGTTTGCATTACTGAAAGATTTATTACAAAGAAAACTGCTTCTTGAGCCTTATATTGGTCCCAGTTTATTATTTTTCTTAGGAAAATGGATTTTCTCAAATACATAAAGCCTTAAAAGTAATTGTACAAGTGATCTGAGGTATAAATAATGTCAACTTGATCACTGTTAAGATTAAAAATGTTGTGTCTAGGTATGTATACATCTCTCTATATAAACTGCATCTTTGAAAGCTTAAGAATTTGGTTTCCATATTGCTGCCAAAAGGGGCAATTCTCTTCAGAGACAATAAAACTTATCTAGCAAGGTTTATGTCTGCTTGAGTTACAGCGTACAGCGTTATTATAGCTGAAGCAATTCTTTACTTATTGCTTTGGATCTTTTTGTACTGATCCTACCTTTTTTATATATAAACATCTGAAAATCCCGATTAGTCATTTCTGATTTCAAGTAGTATTTAACTTGTTTATCAAGGAACAGCAAAAGCCCTACTCTCAGAAGTTCTACACACAACAGTTAGAATGCTTATTAAAATTTTACTTATTTTGCTCTATGGCGAGAAACTTGTAAGGAATGGACAATATTTTGTAAAGACTGGTAACTTGGTTGCTTAAAGCTAACAACTCTTTTCAAAGTTTGTATCATAGGAAAAACATGGGTTGCATACAATTTAACAACAGGACCAAAGTGTGCCTGACAGCAGCTACATTATTATTTTGTTCATAAGAGAGAAAAGCAGTCTAATGTTCACCTTTGGGATATTTCCTATTCATAGCACATTACTAATAAATAAGTTGGAAAGGATTAAGAACCATATTGATTTCAAACATTCATGATTCAGAAACTGTTATTTCCTACAGTTGGATAATGCCTACTGGTATTACAGAGAATCACATTCATAACTGCAGGCTTTAGCTCAGGCACTTCTTAGAAAAGGAATAGAAGTTTGCATGGAGTGTTTTTCTGCATAATTTAAAAATGAATATTTTGTTGTCATAGTCCATAGGTCAGCTCCCAGAACAGAGCAACTGCTTCTCTTTTTGTTTGATTTCCCTGCTGCCATGAGATGCCTTGAGGCTCTGAATGTTCAAAAAATTGTACAAGTTGTATTATTTTCTACACTGTATAAAACAAAGAAACAAATGTGTTATACAAGAAGATTCTGTTAGTACTTAAATAAATAATGGAGTGAACAAGACTGAGTTTCAGCTCTAGGAATTGCAAACACTGGAATGTTACTCTTTTTAAGACTAGCTATTGGTTGGCAATAAAATCTCAATATCTTTCCCATTGGCTACAACAGCGTTACTTGAACAACTTGTTGCCATTTCCATAGGAGAACCTAAGGATGCCTGATTTGAAGTTTTCACTGATGGTGTGGTAGTTGCTGGAGAAGGAGCCAGACCAGGTTTCTTTGGAGGAATTGGTGGAGGAGTTCCTCTTTCTGCTCTGGGTATAGTGGGTGATTTAATTCCAGGTGAAAGGGGACTTAAAGGACTAGAGACCTTACCTGGGCTAGTTTCACTTTTGGGACTCATAGCATTAGCGAGATTTCGGTAGTCTGTGCCAAAAGGTGAACTGTTTGGGGAGACAGGTTTGATAGGCCCCTGCTGACTGGTGAATCTGGAGAGAACCTGAGTGACTGTATTGCGGGCAAGCTGTTTTGCTGCAGAATTATCAGCAAAAGTAGGTGACAAATCTCTGGAGGGTGGACTTTGGAGACCACTTGATTGATGATCTTGATCAGCCTGAGATTGGAATTTGTGACGAGCAGCATGGAAGCGCTGATTGATTCCTACTTGGTAGGAAGATTGGTAGCTGGGGTTGCTGGTTGATGTTCCAAGTAGACGCTTAGTCATGACTGGTGAGGAACATGGTGAAGACGTCAGAGAAGAAGAAGCAGTATTGCTGGGAGACAAGGAAATTCCATTAGAAGGGAGTGGTGGAACTGAAGCAGAAAGAGACTCTGTTCTTACTGGGGAGGTGCTACTTTCTGCAGTACTCTCAACAGCCGGCCCAACAGACTTGCCCTTGTCTAGATTCTCTACTGCAGTTGGAGACACCTCAACACCTGTTAGTGTATCAGCATCACAATGACCGTTTGCCTTGGCATAGGGATGGAGAGCTGTGGCCAGTGGTAACATGTGTGCCAATTTGATTGAAGGGTCCTGGTTCATGTTTTCTGTCAAGTGATTACTAGTTTGAGAAGCCACTGACCTACCTAAAGGGATTTCTGTAACAGTTGCTGTAGACACCACTGAGACACATGAGGATGTGTTCTCAACTTTGTTGCTGCCAGTTTTCAAATAAGTTTCTACTTGTTTTAATGTTTTTTTCAGATCCTCTATTTCTTCTTTTAGGACTTTGGTGCGGTTTTCTTCCCGATTAAGTTTGGCTTTCAACTGCTCTCGTTCAATGTCAAACTCAGATAACTGTTTTTCAACTTGTGCTTCCATTTGCAAGCCTCTTTTCTTCTTGGCTGCTAGCTCCTCCTCCAACTGGTTTACTTTGCTTTTTTCCTCGTCCAACTTCATATTTAACTCTCCAAATTTTTGCCCTTCCTCTGTAGCTTTAGTTGTGGCTTTCTTACATTCCAACACAAGCATTGAAGAAAGCTGCTTATGGTGTGCTCGTTCCTCCTCCAGTTGGCTAGCCAACTTTTTCTGTTCCCTCTCGAACTTCTTCACCTGAGATTTTTCAAATTCCAACTAAAACAAAAGTATACATATAAAAATGTTAAAAGCTTTAACATCCAATCAAACTAAAATAAATAAATAAGAGTGAAAAATGGATATAAAGATTTTTCAGAGGAAAAAAGTTTTTAATATTTGTATTTGAATCCAAATAAGTAAAAGTTTATAGAGTAAATAGAACAATAATAGATTATAAAGTAAATACAACATGGAATGTCTAATTTTCTGCTTGTGGGAGAAGGTAAAAACTCAGAATTTAGAGACCAACGTAAGTTCCCCCACCCATAAAAGGCATGTTCTCTTGTGTTAAACATTAATTAATCATTTCCCTCTGATTGCTACTTGGGAAGAAGACATACCTGTTGTGTGAGCCGTTCTCGTTCTTTTTCCAGCATATAAGTGACATCATCGCCTTCAGCAGTATCTTGGGCGTGTCGCTGCCTTTCTTCTTCAAGATCCAAAATTACCTTTCAAACCAAAATGAACATTATCAATCCCATTTAGAGAAGTAATTACTACTGTATTCAAGTGTAAAGAAAGAAGATTCCTATCTGCCCAAAGCAAAATTTAAAGCAGGCATAGATACTCCTTAACTTTTGCTGATGAACAGATCTTTTTAAAAGGATCCAGGGCATTGGTAAAACAGACATCTACCACTCCCAGCCTACCTTTTAATATTCTTTAGATTTATCCTTGTTATTTAATTATGCATGTAATATTTGACTTGCAACAGTAATTGACCCCAGAATTACACTTGTAAACTATTCTGGTCATTATGAGTAGATTTATTTTATGATATTTTTGCATCAGTCATCATCACAGTCATTAAATGAATCCATTTCACCCAATGGACATTCTTTGCTGGAAATTAAAAGTAAATGCTGGAAACTGGCAAAAAAACAACAACCACCATTGAAAATCATGCAACATTAGAGAATACTGCAAAATGTCTGTTAACTGACAGACATAACTAACTCAAGATAACTGTCTTGAGCCAGTTATCAAGCACCCTGAATGAGACCATGTGACTGTGTTTGCATAGATATCTGTGGCCATTGTAACTACAAATCTCTGCAGTTTCCTTGACCCCCCCCCCCAAGTGCTTTGCCATTGCTTAGCGCTGAGAGAAAGTGACTGCCCCAAGGTCAGTGCTCAAGGTGAGCACTGCCCCAGCTGGCTTTGTGCTCAAGGTGAGAATAGAACTCATGGGTCTCCCAATTTCTAGCCTGATGCCTTTGACCACTACATTAAACTGGCTCTGGAATGTAATTGAAAAGCAAAATAACAATTAAGCAGCTATTTGCATGATGATCAATCCATCTAAAGCTCTCTTTTACATTCTATACTGTATTAAAAGAGAAATCTAATTCTATTTCTTTAAGTTTTAATTTCTTCTAAATAGACTATAATAAAGAGGATTGTTTGTAGTTTTAAACTTAAATTTAAATTTATATAACAGCATAACAAAATTTAAATTTAAATACTGCTTTTAGAAAAATACAAATATAACACAATGCAATAAATTGTACCACAATAATTTATTTCTACAACTAAGCTTCAACAATGGTAAAATAAAAGAAAGGCATGGCTATGACCAAGAGATAACTATGAACAATATATACCAAAGATTCATAAATATAAATACCAGGCAATGAAATAGATGAAAAATATATAGCTGGTTGTAATTATACATATTTAAAATTACAATATTTTTAATTTACTGTTTGGTACATTTCAATTTTAATATTTTTGTTTTGTTTAAAAAATGCTTAAATTTGAGGTTATTTACAAAAAATGATCAAAGTATATATGCATGCATTTTAACTATTTAACCATCCAACTCCCTCATTAATTAGCCAAAGAGATTCTTATATAAGATTATATAATAGTGTATATTTAATAATTAAAATTAAAAGTAGGTAACTATATAATACTATAGTGTTCTGTGTTCTATGAATTCCTAAATAAGAACAATTATTACTTTTCACTAAGCATCCACAGAGATGGAAACCCACCTTTCGGTGTCTACTTTCTGCAGCAGCCAGTTGAGACAACATTTTTTCGTGCATATTCTTGCAATGTTTCATTACTACCTTCAGAATGGATAAAGGATTGGCACAAACAGGTTGCTTTTCACCATAATTTTCTTCCTTCAGTGCTTCAAAATCTCTCTGAAGAGCCATCAATGGATCACTAATGTTGTATTTTCCATAACGTTCTTCAATAAAAGCATCTTTTCGTTGGGCCTGAAATTATGAAGTATTTATTAGCATCTAATAAAGAAAACCAAGTTAAAATCTTGGCACTTCAATGAAATAGAACATATGAAAGACTAAACAGATAAGCAAATGCCAATACAGCTTTTGCCTAAATACATGACTATCAGAAAAGTTAATTTTTATAGCCCTATGAAATATTTGAAAAATTGGGAAGAGCCTCAACTTAACAAATGCTTTAAAACATTAATTTATGTATAGACAGGGATTAAAGAGTGCAAAAGGGAGCAGTGAAAAAATCAAGATGAAAAATAATACTAAACAGAGAAATACTAAGAAAAAAGCAGAACCTAAACATGTAATGATAACTTCAATGGAAGGCACTCAAGAAAGGTGCAGTAAGAAAGAATAGAAATATGAACAGGTTTAGGAAAAGAAGCAAAACCTAGCCCTACAATCATAACCACGATCTTGTATGCATTTCCACAACTTGTCAATTAAATAAAATGCATGCTTTTCTAGTTTTTTGAATGTAACTACAAACAATCAGATATAACCAGATAGGGAAAGGGATCTGAAGCCAGGATTTAACACCATATATTTCACCTGCTATGAAATTCCTGGGATTGATGGTGTATTTCCAGCAGACGACAACATATTTAAGGACATATGGCAGCTGAACAAATAGTATACAGCAGAGTTAATATCTTGCTTCCAATTGCAGAGCATACCCATTAGTCTGAAAAATATTTTTCTTTCACTATGATCTCCAGAATCATTACTGCAGCTTTCACTTTGTGTCCTCACTTTTCCCAACAGGAAACCATATGCAGGAAAGGGAAGTTCAAGTTCAAAATGCACAGCTCTGTTGTATTTTAAGGGCCATCAAACAAACAACTCCAAGAGCAACACAGAAGAAAATCCATAGAAAAACTAATGGAGCATCTCTACCTTCCTAATCCTGAGGCCTGCTTATAGGGATTGAGGAATACATTGTTAGAAAATCTGCTATCTTTTAATCTGCTTCCATTTTCCATTGTTTCCCATATTAGTTTATAGATACCTAATACACAAATACAAGGGTATGTACCCAGTGATGGGATTCAACCCATTTAACAACCAGTTCGCCCAAAATGTTTGTGTGCACACATGTGCATGGTTTCCTGAGCAAACCATGCACAGTCTTGGTTTGAGGCCCCAAAAGACTGAGCAGTCTTTTGGGGCCTGCTCCGCTCCATCTTTGCTCTCCGGGACAGCGGCTGCTTCTCTCCGCTGCTGCTCTTGCTGAGAGAGAGTGTCTCTTGTGCAATTTAGCACCTGTGAGCCATTGCTTTCCTCTAATCCCATTCGGAAAGCAAGCAGCACAGAGAAGCAGCAGTCATGGTGAGGGTAAGGCATGGAGATTAGCTGGACGGTCTGGACCACATGGCAAAGGAAAGGATAGAGGGCAGGGCGGGGTGGGGGGCTAGCCAGTGGTCGATTTTACCAGTTCTTTGAACTGTGCAAAATCATAACAACCAGTTTGCCCAAACTGGTCTGAACCGGCTGAATCCCACCCCTAGTATGTACCTGTGCATCATAAGAACACATACATATGCACACACACATGTCCAAATAAAAGTACAATATAGTAAGAGAGAGATGGATTATATCAAATGACCCTAGAATTTGCTTTAATCTAATATAAAATTTGGACAAGTATTTTTTTGATTGTAGTACTGAAGAACACTTCTAGGAAATGGATCATTTAACTCAGGAAATGAATCAGTTATTCTGAATATAAAATTAAAGCAATGCATTTTTTTACACAGTAATTTACTAGCTGTTTGAACCTGAAAGTACAGGCTTAAGTTCGTTACTTCTATTCTAGATGGTAGTTTTAAGAGGAAAAAAAATGCATGTATCTGACAAGCAAAGCATCTGACAATTTGATGCATAGTCACAGGAATTTCTCTGCAGGGTCTCTTCTGCACCCTGTTATTCACAAACACTTGTGAATAATTCATGAGTAATTATTTGGAGCTTATTCACTCTTAGGAATGTCAGGAAGCAGTTATCTGGATGGGTGATATACTGTAAATAAGGGGGGGGGGGAGAAGGAAGCACCTCTGTACAGTTATGGACGTACATTTCTAGTTGACTGAAATAGTATATGAACAACAACTGAACTATCTAAATCCTGACCAATATATGAAAATGAATGAGCTTTAGAAGAATTAATGCAAACAGATTCTGAGATAAAGGATTTTACCTTTTTGTAAAAATAGCTTAGTAATATCCTTTCTTAGTTCCATAAATTGGAGCAAATTTAAAGGAATACAGGGACTGCTAGAGAAGAAAACCTTGTGGTTGCAAAATTTACCATTGTGAATTAAGTTCCTTCCCATAAATTATAAAATACTTTTGGATATTTAAAGTGTGCATGTATATGTGTCTGTTAACTCACAAGGAATTAGTATCAAAAAACACAAACCCCTCTGATTATTTGATTAGACAACTGTACTAAATAATATACCCCAACCCAGTAAATGCTGCAACATTAGAGATGATTTTGGTATCTTGAGTATTTGTTATCCATACTGCTGAGAAGATTATTCTGACACCTTTGTCCCTGAACCTTGTAACTATAACATATTAATACAATGCAATAATACTACCTTAAATGGTGGTGAGAACATAATAATATGAAAGTATGATAAACTCAATTTGGCTAATGCTATCCATTAATAGCTCAGTGAAATTACAGAAATTGCCTTTAAAACAAGACATATCTGACAGTTAAAAATTCCCCCTTCCCTTCATTCCAAATTCAACATAGGTATCAGATGATATTAATAATTTATTTCCTTTGTCTTTTGCCACTAACATTGTCTAAGATCAGACATTTTTCAAAACTTGTACTATATATTGAACATAGTACATGCTGCAAATACTTTTCCTTTTGGCATTAGAGCGATATTCATTCTACAGAGTTTTTGCTAAACAGTAACTGTAAAGTGCTACTGAAACTGCAAGCATCGAGAACTATTTTGCTTTGTGAATCTATTTTGGAAATTTTAACCATAGCAGTCCTACAAAGGCTCTACATACAAGCTAAACAAGAGTCAATTTATCAGTGGAATCACATGTTTTGAATTACAGACAACTCTTTCCCATTCTAGGATGAGAACACTGATTCTCATTCAGAATTACTCAGTACTGAATAAGGCAATTTATGAATGGCCACTGGAAAAACAAACCTCTGTACTTGTAGAGGAAAAATACCCCAGGAAATTGGAAAAAGTGAAATAGCGTTTGTTCAATCTCAATCCATACAAATATTAAAATGAAAAAGCAGTTATGAGTGATTGTTCAGTAATTTAATCCAATCTGAATACTGATATTCCTGATGTACTATGGCTTCATTTTTGTGAACCATACAGGAATATTAATCCTACAAAGAGATTCTCTGATTATTCTCATAAAAGCAGAATAATGTTAATGTTTGTTTTGTCAAAACCTGTCCCTTAGTAGCTGAAGAATAATGTTGATCCAACAGTAGTAGTTTCAGTTGAGGTTATAATGTTTCAATTCACTTGACTTGATCAGGCTTGTTTACAATATTTTATCACAATAGTTGGCAGCATCCCAAAAGTTAAATCAAATCAAAGCAGCTTAGGACTTGGTTGGGAGATCACTGGGAAATTTCAGGGTTGCAGACTAAACTGAAAGTTCGAAAAAATAGTACCACTTGGGGTACTATTTTCAAGTACACATAGACATGTCCATTTCTCACCAGGAATGAAGCTTGGTTTGAGATGCTCTTTATTCTAAACTAGCCGTTCCCGGCCACGCGTTGCTGTGGCCCAGTCTGGTTAAATGGCCAACCAATCTGTGTGTAGATCTACACCTGCACACACAAACACATACACACAACCATCGTATAACCCCCAACCTATCTACCTACCTACTGTATTTCTCCCTCAAGACTATTTTATGTCGTAAAGGATGACATAATACCTGTGGCCCACTGCTCTTTCTATATCCATCTACCTACCTTTTTTTTTTACAAATGTTTATATTTCCGTTGCGTGTACCTGGCACAGGTATGACATCTACACAATCTATATATATATCACTGGTGCCGTACTTGAAAGGAACGTTGTATGAAAAATTGGAAGCGATTGGTGCAGTACTTTTGGAGATTAGCAGTTTTGAACAAACTCTTGTTACATTTTTATTTATATATAGATGACATAAAGTAAAAGCTACTAATTCATAAAGAACAGCCATGTAAGTACATTCATGGTGAATTTCTGAAACAGGAAACAAGGTTTTTGTTCACAGTTCCAGTCACAAAGAATATATTAAAAGAAACAACTGTAACTTATAATTTTGAGGTATACATGTGACAAACTTACCGGGTCTTATCTATGTAATGTAATTTCAAAAGTTATGATCTACAATTTTATCAATATCATTGAGGACTGAGATTGTTGGGAGCAATATGCTGACCCTGTAAACTGCTTAGAGAGGGCTGTAAAGCACTGTAAAGCGGTATATAAATCTAAATGCTATTGCGACCAAAATTCAGGAATGATGGAAAATGTAGCCAAACAACACAGACAGCATCTCTATTGATGGAAAACCCATTTCTACTGTTTATTTCTGCATAAATATAGAAAAGAAAACTACAAGAGCTCAAAAGGATAAATCAGTATTCTAGAGAGTTCTAAATTATTCTGTTTGTAATTTAAACTTCTAAGGCAGGGGTAGAGAACTATGGCTCTTTTATGACTCATGGACTTCACTACCCAGAATTCCTGAGTCAGCATGGCTGGCTCAGGAATTCTGGGTATTGCAGTCCACGAGTCATAAAAGAGCCATAGTTCCCTACCCCTGTTCTAAGGCTACCCAGAGTTTAATAAAACTAGATATATGAAAACTCCCCTGAATTGGATATCCTTAATTATAGTTCTCCTTTCAAAGTACAAATTGTGATTGAATTTCAGTATTGCATGGTGGTGGTGAACTTCCCCCCCACCAAAAAAAAGTGGAGGGAAATACTAATGTTTCTGTCCTAATATGTGTTGCCTATACTCTCATAACTTCAAAGAGATAACACTGAAATCATGAACATGAAGATGTTAGCAAGAAAAAAATCTTACCTGGAATGGTTTCATTCTCTCTTCCTCATGTTACAGAAATACTTAAAATGAAATAGATACCCTACTCAGGTCTCCCTCCCATTTCCTAATGAAGTTGCCAAATAAGTCAGATGAAGATAACCTTCCATTCTAATGCATTGTGGAGCCTAAATCTACTTTCTGCTAAAATGGACAAACATGAAAAATGTACTATAAGGCTTAAAAAAGACAAATCACATTTAAAAACCCCACAAAATATTTCAAACCCTCTCTGGAAATCCTGCTTTGCTCATATGTGATGTAGCTCCATCTATTTCAGTTTCAGTTACATCAGTACTGGAAATTTTTTTTTTTCCATTTCCTTTAGATTTTCTGAGAGGACAAGGAGTGTATTAGACAGAGTGAGGATGGAAAGATATTGGGATTGTCAATATTGACATTCATGATAAAGATGAAGAACTTTCCTCTGCCCTCCTCCTCCAAGTTGAACAGAAGGATTTGGAAATTAGGAGAGTTGAGCCTGATTATTTTAGCCCATTTTTGTATATTTCCCATTCAAAATGGAAGAAAAACACATCACTGGTTTTCAAAGGATGGTCAGGTGCTTTAAGACTGCAATTATCAAGTTCTTTGGGGCTAATATAAATCAATGATCTACATCTCAAGGGTGCGTTTTTTTTTCCAAATGACAACTGAACTTTCTTGATTTTTCTTGAAGATATTTCATTTCTCAAAAACTTAAAAAGTCCAGTTGCCATTTGAAACAAGCACCTTTGGGACAACCATGACATGGATGTCTGAGAATCTTCATAAAAATTCATATCTAAGTGTAGAGGGA
Organism: Rhabdophis nuchalis; assembly: GCA_039707465.1. Taxonomy (NCBI): domain Eukaryota; kingdom Metazoa; phylum Chordata; class Lepidosauria; order Squamata; family Natricidae; genus Rhabdophis; species Rhabdophis nuchalis. Next base: position 45,714,684 of record CM077644.1, read on the forward strand.
ATACTGATTGCATGGCATATTAATAAATTTCTAAAATTAATAAAATCATAGAAACTGAGTGGGCAACATAAAAACTTTAAATAGAAACAATTCAAAATTATGGTCATAGCAAACCTTGTTCATTGCTGAAGTACTCTGTGTGCTATCAAACATAATGCTCAGTTATATCTTTATAACTGATAAACACAGTTATAACCAATATTATGTTATCATATTTATACTCACACAATACATCCTGCATTAAATATCACTCTCTCATGTGACCCTAAGCATGGAGTAAATATGGAAGTATGTCTGTGTGTATACACACACACACACACACACACAATATTTGGTACAAATAAGATACAGGATCTATATATTTGGAAATGATTATATTTTTTTCCTTTTGCTTAATACAATTACAATTACAAGGAACTGGAAAAAAAATTCATAAGCAATGCACCAATATATAAAAAGAAACATAAGCTTGTACATAGTAAGACAAGACAGAGAATAATACTAAGATAGCTTAGAAAGAAGAGATGAGATTGAAAAGCATCAGAGATCGTATCATTACTTTGTTTCTATGAAGGAAGTTTAAAGGGCAAATATCTAGAATTCTGGTAATTATGGACATTATTCAAGTGTTATTTAAAGTGAAGTATTCACACTTTGTCAAATTCTTTTTAGTTCTTTACATGGACATTACTTAAATGATACTGTCTTCCATGCAATATTTGCATATTCAAAATTTCTGCCAGAAGAGAGCCATGGCACGTTAGCTTGCACTAGCTAGTACAGTTTCTCTCCTGCAAATATTCATATTGATTTATGCAAACACTTGTATTAGGAAGCTGACATTACAAAGCAATGTTGATGGGGTTTTCCATAGCACTCGTGTGATCAGCATTCCATGAGTAATAACTGCCTTTCCTAAGAATGCATATTTGTCTTTTATTTTTTCAAGGCAGACATTCACAAAACCCAAAAAGTTTCTACAGTAATTCTGTCACATTATCTTTAGAAAAGGACTTTAGATAAGTTCTTTCATCCTATTTGATACCAGGGCAGCTACTTTAAATAACAACAAAAACCTATTCATGATTTCAATGTGTGAGGGTTTATTGGTTAGAGAATCTATATAAAAGGGGAAAATGAGTTCTTCTGATAGAGCAATCTTGTCTCCTGCAAGACTAGTAATTGTATTAACTATTTGCTACATGCATGTGTGGTTCACATCTGGGAACATTTATGAATATAAACACATCTTTAAGTCATACTAAATTAAATACAGTAGGCCTTTCAGCATCTATAAAAACTTTAATTTTAAACAGTGGCTCTATAAAGCAGTAGTTTGACTGATCCTTTTAAACAACATACAGCTGTCAAAACTACAGGAAAAGCAAGCTAACAATTTGTATTATAGAAGGAAATAACATCCTCGGTACAATCTGTAATGCATTGTTCTAGGAGTTATATCACTTGCTAAAAAAAGCAGGAGTTGGGAGGTTCTACAGAATCACTCTGTGAAAATGGTTCAAAGGTAGCAATATTCTCATAATAAAACAAAGAGTATATTTTTCTAAAGTAGAGGCTTTCACTTATGTCTTTGAAGCAATCTGTGATTTAGCCATAAAACTAGATTTTGTGAAGAGCAATATTGTTTCTACACATATAAAATTCTTACCAGTAAGTCGGAGAATAAAGATTAGAAGCATTTAATGCTGCATAAAACTAGTGATTTATCCAGAAGAGAATTAGTGCTTGCTGTTATGAGTATTTAAAATCTCATGGGAATAGAAATCAGAAAATAGCAAAATTAACTGTACTTGTAATCTAGTGCTTTTCTGATGGTCTAGACACCAATTCACATTATGCATTGATTTACCAATCAACACAAGCCAATGTCAACGTATACACATTAATGTAGTCAGGATTGCTTTTGTCTAATGTTATCTGGTATGCCAGTTGAACCCTTTCCTATAATGTCGGATCCTTCAGACACCATTTGTGTCTGGGTGGTCTCCCAGCTTGACTACTGTAATGGGACTGCTGTTGAAGACTACCTGGAAGCAGGTCCGGAATGCAGTGGGCACAGACAACAATGGGTTTGATTTAATACAGCCGTGTAACACTTCTCTTTTGCAAGCTGCACTGTTTTGCTTCTGGATGAAATTTAGGATGCTGATTGCTAAACTTTTCAGTCCTGGTGCCAGCATAAAATCCAAAAAGGTAAGTAAAAGTAACAATATCACTTATTTTATTTGAGAAAATAAACCAAGTTTGTATTCTTTCCTTTTATTTGTAATAGTCCTACCCTTTAGTTCATTCAAATATTGTCATAGGATTTGATTTTTCTTAATTTCTTCTTTGTCTCATCGCATAGATTACCTCAAAGCTTTAAGAAGCATCATTTGTAAATCTAGTGGGAAAAAAATTATTCCAGTCACTCTCTTCATTTGTTATTTGTATTTCCCATTTTCAATTTTAAAGCTCAGACAATTTCTTTTGTAGATCCAGTGAAACATTCTTTACTAAATCATTTTATGGCTATCAGTTCTAAATCCATTACTGATATCATCTCCATCATGTCATGATGGGTGATATCATCTCCATCATATCATCGTGCCACCCTTATTGCATCCGCAGATAACCGCCCTGCCGCCCTGTTTGGGGTGACCCGCTCCCTCCTTCACCAGAGGCCGCGGGAAGCCCCTCTGCAGGGACGAGCAGAGGAATTTGGGATTTATCTGCAGGATAAAATCACTCGGATTCGGAATGAGTTACCCTCCATCGAGAGTGGTCCAGTCGGATTGTCCGAGGTTGGTCTTGAGGCACTATTCTGGGAGGAGTTTGACTTTGTTACTATCGAGGATATGGACAGGTTGTCAAAGAGACTTAAGGCTACCACATGTTTATTGGACCCGTGTCCCTCCTGGCTTGTACTGGCATCCTGGGAGACGACACGAGGCTGGCTCCAGGGCATTGTCAACGCATCTTTGAGTGAGGGGTCCTTGCCTGCCGTCTTGAAAGAGGTGGTAGTAAGGCCCCTCCTCAAGAAGCCGTCCCTGGATCCAGCATTATTAGAGAACTTTCGTCCTGTCTCCAACCTTCACTTTTTAGTGAAGGTTGTAGAGAGTGTGGTGGCTCAACAGTTTCCGCGACACTTGGAGGAAGTTGATTATCTAGACCCGCGCCAGTCCGGCTTCCGGCCCGGTCACAGTACCGAGACGGCATTGGTCGCGTTGGTTGATGATCTCTGGAGGGCGCGGGATAGAGGATATTCCTCTATCCTAGTCCTGTTAGACCTCTCAGCGGCTTTTGATACCATCGACCATGGTATCCTATTGCACCGACTGGAGGGGTTGGGGCTGGGAGGCACCGTTTTGCGGTGGTTCACGTCCTACCTCTCTGGTCGGTCGCAATATGTGTTGGCAGGGGGGCAGAGGTCGGCCTGGAGGCCTCTTGTTTGCGGGGTTCCTCAGGGGTCGGTCCTCTCGCCCCTCCTATTCAACACATATATGAAGTCGCTGGGTGAGATCATCCGTGGTTTTGGGGTGGGATATCATCTGTATGCTGATGATACTCAGCTGTACATATCCACCCCAGACCACCCCAACGATGCCGTTGAGGTGATGTCCCGGTGTTTGGAAGCCGTACGGATCTGGATGGGTAGTAACAAACTCAAGCTCAACCCGTCCAAGACTGAGTGGCTGTGGTTTCCGGCACCCTGGTTCAGCCAGATTACTCCAACTCTGGCCATTGGGGGCGAAACACCAGCCCCCGTGGAGAGGGCGCGCAATTTGGGTGTCCTCCTGGATTCCCGGCTGTCCATGGAAGACCATGTGGCGGCCGTGGCCAGGGGGGCGTTTCATCAGCTTCGCCTGATGCGCCAATTGCGCCCCTTACTGGACCGGGCTACCCTTTGCACAGTCACTCAGGCCCTCGTGACATCCCGACTCGACTACTGTAACGCTCTCTACATGGGGCTTCCCTTGAGGTGCACTCGAAAGCTACAGTTAGTGCAGAATGCAGCTGCGCGGGTGATTACGGGAGCCTTGAGATGCTCCCATATAACACCGATCCTGCGCGAGCTGCACTGGCTTCCTGTGGTCTTTTGGGTGCGCTTCAAGGTCCTCACGACCATCTTCAAAGCGCTCCATGGCTCGGGACCTAGTTACATGCGAGACCGTCTCCTGCCCCATACATCCCTTAGACCGATACGCTCCCACAGAGAGGGCCTTCTCAGGGTGCCGTCGGCCGAACAATGCCGACTGGCGACACCCAGGGGAAAGGCCTTCTCTGTGGCGGGCCCTGCCCTGTGGAACGACCTACCCCCTGAACTCCGTACCATTACTGACCTCCGCCTCTTCCGCCAGTGTTTAAAAACACATTTGTTTCATCAAGCCGGCCTTACATAGCCTCCACTGTTGACTAGTATAGATAGTTTTAAAATGGGGGTTTTAATTGGTTTTAGCGCAGGATTTCATATTTAAAAGGTTTTTAATTTTTTTGTATTTTTGTATTGTTTTGTATATTATTTTAATTTTCCTGTGCGCCGCCCTGGGTCCGTTTGGAGAAGGGCGGGATACAAATCGAATAAAATCTAAATCTAAAATGTCAGATAAAAATTATTTTACATCTGACATTTCTTCAATAGCATCTTTTGGAAAACGTCTATTCACAGAGGCAGACATAATTACTCACTTTGTTCATATTGTGACTATTTTCTCATTTCATTCTTCAAAGGTCTCCTTTAGTATGTGTATTGCTAGAATGTTTTGCACCTTCTTGCAGTCCTGTACAGCAGGGGTCCCCAACCTTTGCAACTTTAAGTCTGAAGCACTTCAGCTCCCAGAGTTCTCCAGCCAGCAAAGCTGGCTGGAGAAGTCTGGGAGCTGAAGTCCTTCAGACTTAAAGTTGCAAAGGTTGGGGACCCCTGCTGTACAGTATATTTTTCCTCTATCTGTAATCTTTAATCCCTTCTAGTGTCCCATTTTTGAAATCATGGAATTCTTTATGTTATGTCTTGTAAAAACCATTTCCACAAAAACTGTTATTTATAATTAATTCCAAAAATTATATGTAAAAGTATGTAGGCATATATGTATGTTTGGGCACGATGCCAAAAGCATGACTCAGACCAGGTTTTTCTCCATGCACACTCACCTTACTCTGTGCTAAGGAAGCTTTCTAATCTAGAGAATGCCCTGCACACTGACCTGCTGTTGCCATTATCTCATAAGTTCAGAAGTACATGTAATGCGTTGAGATATATTTTCATGTCAGAACAGAAAACTGATTAAGAAGTTATTTTTTAAAAAATACATGTGGTTTTATAATATAAAGCATATGTTTTAATATGTAATGATAAATTAACCAACATTTTGTGTGAGGAAGGATATTGTGATTAACCTAAAACGGAACTGAAATTCTCTGTATTTCACATTGGACTTGACTAGAAGCTGAAAATGAAATGTAGAAGTCAAAAGCCAAGAACAACTAATTCTCGTAACGTTATATTTTGGATGTATAGAGTTTTAGGTTAGTTTTATCCTGTTTACCAGCCTGATTTTAATCCTTATTAAGGGAAATCTACTGGTATTTCTTTATTTTCTATAATTGCATTTCTTGACCAAGACATTGATTCAATTCTGTTCTTACTATTAATTTAATAGGGACATGCAACTTCACTTTATTGTTTCTATTTTTGAATTGTTTCATTTTATGAGTCAGAATAGTAAAAATGTTATCATAACTACTTAGTAAAACTTAAATTTATGGGACATTGTAGTTCCTTCCTTCTTTTCAAAAAAGGCTTTTCTTCTTATTTCTAATATCTTCATGTTGTTTTGAAAAGAGCAATAATGTGAATCAATTATCACTGTTTTTTTAGTTTAGTTTATTTCAAATTTATATACTGCCCTATCTCCCTGAGGGGACTCAGGGCGGTGCACAGAAATATAAAAACAAATACAATACAAAACAATTTAAAATGAATTAAATTAGGGTCTGTGCTAAAAATTTGGATTAGAAAAGATTAAAATCAATTAAAATTTTACCCATTTAAGTAAGGTGCAAATCATAAGCACTTTGTACATCAAAATTAATCTATTACTAGATCTGGAGCAGATGTTTTTGTCACATCCTTTTGTTTGGCAAAATGACATACTGTGGCTCCCATCTACAAAGCAGTTCCATCTGACAGGACCCAGGAGTCCTGTTAGCTTTTTCTGCTGTGGCACCTTTAGAACATCATTCTTCCTGAGGTTACATTGGCTTTAAAATTACTGGTCTTTAGGAAGTCTCTAGTATGTCATCAGGCCTGGAGGTGGAAAGACTGCAATATGGCCATAATGTTAGAGAGCTATACACCCTCCCATGAGTTTTATGCTTTTGGTTAACTGTTTTATCTGTTTTTAATTTTATTTGTGAGCTACATACATTTAAATAAATAAATAAATAAATAAATAAATGTAGTTAACATTACATCAAGTATTTGAATAAAAGCATTGTAGAATAGGTTCAATATATAACTGCACAATTGCGCCCCCCCCCCCCCCAAATCCAATACTATTTTTTTTTAACCTTTCTTAGAAAGGAAAATAAGAGTAAAAAGAAACTTCGTGGTCTAGGAAAAAAAAATTAGAAACCTCAGAGTTTTCATAATCAAATTTATATATTAATACCTTTATTATATTTTTTTGGCCAGCTTTTACATAAAAAAGAGAAATAATTCATTATTTAGAAAGGGACAAAAACTTAATAGGATAATAAAACATATTTGAGCTGTTGTATAATTTGGTGAAGATATTTGGACCTCTGATATGTGAGTGTGGGATTAGCATCCCTTAAAAAGAAATAAACAGTGGCCCTTGTATTTGGAAACAATTGAGGAGATCTGAACATGCTTTGGGGCATCATAAAAAGGATGAGCACTATTCTACCTTGCTGGATCCACAAGGGCAAAGTGTCTGTAAATATGGTGTCCTATGAAATCTTTCCACCAATACAGCATCAAAGTGGGCTCCAAATTGTATCAAGATTTGTGCTTTTGTGTTTGTTTAAAAAACATCTACAGTTACAGGTGAACCGTAGGTTGATTTCCTAGATAGTGTTCATCAAATTAGTTGGATAAAACTTGTGATCAGCTTGAAGAGTGGTAATCAGCATCAAAACAGAACATGGAGGCTAAAGATGTATTAGCTATTGCAAATACAAAATTAAGAGATGTTTAGCTGATGAAACAAATTATTCTATGTCTTAAGAAGCTTAAGAAGCAATAGAGTTCCTCTTTCGCCTGTCTACCACACGGGTAAAAAAAAAGACTTAAATGAAATGTTTTTTAATATGTAATACATCTACATCAGTTGAAAAATAAAAACTTGAGTATGAAGCAGAATTCTACAGCTGTTAGGTGTATTTTTTAAATATCACTTTATATAAAGAAGCTACTGTGCATTTCAAAATTGTATTATACTCTACGTTTCCCAAATAGTTTTGTAGAAAAGTTCCTCTTCTAAAACGGAATTTCCTTTAAATAGCTTGCTGCATAATCTCGAATTTCCTCAGTTCCTAGTTTTCTCTAGAGACAGATGTTTGAAAATAAATACAATCTGCGGTCGTAACATGAGGGGAAGTGAGAAAACAAAACTTTGTTTACTGACTGGCTAGATTAAATTAGGAAAAACAAAACAAAACAAGAGGCTGAACCACTTATAAATCCAGTCCAAAGAAATGATCTTTATTGTAAAAGGGGGGGGGGGGGGGAATTACTAATATTTTAAAAGAAAATAAAGATACCTAAAATGTATCTTGCTAACCATGCATCAATCTTAATCAACTGAATAAAACCTGATCTAGCAAAAATACAGGTGAAAGAGCATCTTACACCTCTGCATAATTAAACTTTACAATATATTAAAAATGTAATAGTTAAAATAGTTTCAAACTTACATGAACAGCACTGGCTAGTTTCCTTCTCTAGTCAAGCTTATCACATACAATACTGAGAATGCTCCCTTGTTTTATTAAAGTAATAATAAAGCTGAATCTGGTTACATTCTTAGCAAAGTAGGAAAACAATGAAGTGCTTTGGATTTGATCTCCAAAAATTCCATTGCTCATGGGAGGGGAGGCAAAAAACAAAATTGCTTTGAGAAGCTGGAGACAGGTATTATATTTGTGCTCCTCAGGTTCTGAAGTATATTTCACAGATAAAACCAGAAGCCCTTTAAAGCAGTAACAATGCAAATATGCACATCAATGCATGTCTTCCCTTCTGACATAAAAATGCAACACTATATAATTACAGGTGTTATTACTCTTGATATTGTTCAAAATATTAATTTGAAACCTATTTTTACCTAGACCCTGAGATTATTTATTCCTTTTCTAAAAATCTTCTATAGCACTTTATGATTCTATTTTATGATCTGTGGCTAAAATCAATATTGTTAATGAACTTATATTATGAACAATATGAACTTATATTGAAGCAATGATTAAACTAGTCTGTAGCTTTATACTATTTGACAAAATATTAACAATAAAAGCTTCTTTCCCTTTACACAAAATTTTCAGAGAGATTTGGTAGATAATACAGGGGGGAAAATAAAGTTTCCAGGCTGCTATAAACACATATCCAGTTGATCTTCATAGTACTAAACAGAAGCAATGCATAAACAAAGAAAAAAGAGTATCTTTTCACGCCAATATCTTTTCTTTTTCTGTGTTTTCTTTGAAGTTAAGAAGATCACATTTCCATATTTTGTCTCTGCACATCCTAAGATTCAGCAATTAAAAAAAGTTCTGGTAAACCAAATAATATTGCTGGATATGATAAGACCAAACTTAGTGCTACAGTCAAACCATCAGCATTATTTTAGTTTCCTCCACTATATTTTTCTTTTGCTTTAAAAGACTACCAAATTAAAATCAAATAGTATATTGGTGGATAAGGCTATATTCTTCTGTCATCAGTTGCTGTTTACAGTCCATTTAACTTTCAGCAGTTTCAAGCTGTGATCCCTCATCCCTCGGCCCCCACTGGTAACACTCAGGATTCAAAATACTTTTAAGAATATAGATAAAATCACAAAATACAAAGACCTGTAACTGGAAAAAAAAGAAAGCAAAGAAGTATCAATAGTAATAGGGTGCCACCCCAACACATTTGGATCACCACTTGAACACCATCAGCACTGACAAAATCATAATCAAGAAAAGCAGCTTTATTTTGGAGCAATACTTTTAAACAACATCTGCATATATCAGATCTTTAGGAAGGATTTAAAAGGCAGACAAAAATGTATTTCTACCACAAGTTTTGTCAAATAAAATTGTCCATAAATAGGCATATTCATTGTAAAAAGTCAACAAGAAAACATTATATCCTTAAGCATTGTGAAAATTATCTTTAATTCTGTAGCTAGGAACAAGATTCAGAATTCTTGTTTTGTTTAGACTTCTAATGGTTATCCACAGTTCCAGGAATAACATACAGACACATTTTGAGAGGATCAACATATCTTAATATGTCTAATTCATGTTAAAATGACCCTAGGAAAAGCCAACATGCACTGGGGAATATTAACTTTAGGATGAATCATTCAAAGGGAATGAGACGGAAAATGTTACTCACCCAAAAGGGAACAGGACAAGAACAATAAAAAAAAAACCCAGAGGAAAATAGTCAGTTGAAAAGACAGAGGATTATAGCTGAAAATGCCAGGCAAGAAGCATTTAAAGTGACAACATATAATCTCCTCAACACATATGATAAACTTTAGGTGGGGGGGATGGCTAGGATGTTGTTCCTCTGTAAGTCAAAATGTACATTGATTTAAAAAAAACAACCCCAAATATGAAATCTTAAAAGAAGCAGTTTTTGACAGACACTTTAGTGATAAATACCAGTCCTCAAATACAATAAAAGCACAAGAAGTTAAAGACCATAAAACCCTTTTCTTAATATGAAAAATGTTATTAGGAAAACATCCAAAGAAGAAGCATAAAAGTTATAAAAGACTTCAAATTAACATTTTGACTGGATAAATAAGAGTACAGAAAAAGGGAGCCAGTATATACCATAAACAATTATGCCAACAAAAAGATCCCAGAACTAAAAACAAAAAAAGTTCTTCTACTGATTTCACTGTCACTCTTTCTAATCATGCAAAGCAAAGGAAATCCAGTGCCTAGACACCTATTTTGGAAAAAAAAGAAAACTTATAAAAAAAATGAGGAAACTGATATGTATGAATAGAACACAGCTTCAGATCTGAGCCCAATTTTTGATTGCTACTGTAAATGGCAATATGTTCTGTATGTTTCAGTTGCCACCAAGTGAGTTTGCTCAACCCAGATCTAGTCAACTTGAAACAGATAGTAAATAGCAGTAACGAAATGCAATCATCAGCAATTTGTAGTCTTTATCACAGTAATGAGAAGGGAGGAAAGAGGGATATATATATATACACACATACATACATATATCCCTCTTCCCTCCCCTCTCATCTTACTGTATATTTGCAGATATCCAATTTGCAGAATATATATATATATATATATTTCAGCCCTTAAAAATCTAACACACACACACACACACACATATATATATATATATATACACACACACACACACATACATACATACATACAGATATCCAATTTGGATATGAATCCATATATAAAGCAAATACTGTAATTAAAATCCAGCAAAAGCCAAACTCTACCATTACGAAAACTAGCGATATATTTCAATATTTGGCACTAAACTCATGAACTGAATTACAAAAATACTGTCAGAAGAAAATAACCATTTTTATATTACTATTCCTGCCTGTTGAGATAACATTGTTGGTTTTTACCAAATCTTTTCTTTAACAGAAACACATTGATGGCACTGAGAACGAGAAATACCAAGTCTCACTATTTTTTATTAAAATATGATGTCCCTATTTTTCATAATCAAGCTCCTCATCCATTACATTATTTATTTTTTCTGTTAATCAAATGCCAAAGTACAGACTATTATTACAGGATTTGTTACATAATATTTATATAGTAGAACTGCTATACTTCACCTCTCCTAATATCTATAGGTTACCTTTAAAGCTTCTATGACAACATCTCTGGCTTCTAATTCACCTTCAAGGACACTAAAAAGTGTCAGTAATTCAGCTTTGTTGAGTTTTTCGAGATTCATCTTGAATACCTGGAAAAAAATATTGGAAGTTTAGTCAAATACTGTTTGTATAGTCAAGGCTATTTTTAAAATGTAATACAATACCATATGATTGCAACAATGGCATTTTAATGTTTCCTAAATACTACTCCTTTTCATGACCAGTATAACTACTCCCCCCCCCCCCCAAATAATTTACCTTTTCTCATGTGCTCACAAAATGATGTATGTATGCTTTGCTTGCTTTGGACAGAACACATGAATTCTTTTGGAAGTCAACATAAATATTTAAGATCTCTACCACAGTGGATTCAATCTACATTTAAATGAATAATTTAAAATATATAAAGGGCTATAAAGAAATCAATCGGCAGACAAGACAAACCAATTCTTATACCACCTCAAGGTTTCTAAAACCTATTTTCTCTTTTAGAAAAATAGTCTTTGCTGGGGTACATTTTATCCCAAAGAGAATTTATTGCATTCAAAATCATTAACATTTTACAAATATTTGTACTGTTCCATACAGATCCTGAAAAAATAAAGATGCAGCTGTTTTTGCTTTAGGTGTAATACTTTTCTAGTTGCGGTGCTTTTAAACATAAGCGCTAAACATATAAGAATATTAAAAGTATGGCTTTATTGATTTTCCAATGAAGTAAATAGATTACCATACAGAAGTTAGAGTAAAATATTAACTCACATTTCAAATTCTGAAAGGTAGGGAGACTAAAAGAATAATTATCGATGGTCCCAGCAGAGATTCTTCTTCAAATGAAGCACTTTATTACTCTTTTTAATATTGTGTCTATGTAAAATCCACTGTAACAGCACATTTTATACTGTCATCATGCCAAATATTAATAAACAAATTGTTAAAAAAATGATATGAACTTTTTAAAAACAGTACTGTTACAGAAAGTTTTTAAAATTACTAGAAGACAATTAAAAATAAGAAAGCACTTTATTTTTCACTAACCAGTAACTTGCAAAGTAATTTAAATCAACAAATTAATGTATTTTAGATAGATTCACTCTGGGAAAAACTCAGTAAATATTTAAGTATCTGAAAATACTGGTTCATTTCTTTTCAGAATAATAGCATTTGAAACTTGTAGTATACAAACACACAGTATCAATAATGTGTGTTTTATTTACTGAAATTGGAGATTTGTCTGGTCATATGTCTAGGATGGATTTTGAGAGGATGTCATATTTTTTAAGATTTCAGAATATTTCTGAGGAACCTGGTGAATGCCTTCCTGATCTCATGAGTACAATTTTATCAGACTATTTACGTAAACCCAAAGAGGAGATCAGGGGGGACATTGACCTAGTCTACAGAATAAACTCAGCATATGCCAGGATGAATGAAGTACCCAGAGAGATGCATATTAAATTTGTTAGAAGGTCGACAAGGGAGGGAATCTTGAAGGCGCAGAGGGAGGGTCCGTTAATTTACCAACAAAAGGAAGTCGCCATCTTGAAGCAGATCCCAAAAAAGATTAAGAGAGATGAGACGGAAATATTCCTTCTTATCTAAAAAATTGTTTAACCACGGGATTTGGTTTAAGTGGGCGATGCCAGAAGGGATGTTGGTGTTTTGGGACGGAGGAAGAGTAAGGATTAAAACAGTTGCTGAGGCGGATGCCTTTCTTAAAAAACATTCCTCTATCCTGGGGGAAGATTCAGGGGGGACGGAGGGGGCCACGGCCCCGCCCGCTGGGGGCCAGGAAGGAGAACAAGAAGACACAATTGCCAAGAGACTTAGATCTAAAAAATGACTTTTATTTTTATTAATACAGTATAATTTTTGTCTGGATGTTTGTACACGACTGCCAGCATAGAATTCAGAATTTATATGTAAGCATTTATTTTCACCTTGTTGTATTATTGAAAAATGTATTACCAATGTCTTGTTAAGAAGCCCGGGAGGGCCAACGTTCCCGACGTGAAAGTTCTCAGAATATCTTTTTAATTCACCTTACCCTACCCTTTTTGTTAAAAAATTTGTAAAACTCAATAAAACTTTTTCTATTAAAAAAAATAATAATGTGTGTTTTATTGTACACACACATTAAAACAATTTTTTCTATGCAAGAAATACAAAAATAAAATTGTGTATCAAAAGCAGAAAACCCTGCCATCTCTTAATTCATATTAGAAAAATGAAAATATAAACCACAGGACATATTTGAAAACCCCTGATGAAATGATGCTTCAGAAAATCAATGTAAATATTAAAGATTTGTTTGTTAAACATTACATAAAAGTAATAAATAGCTAATATAAAACTATAGTAACTACAATTTTTCTATGTATAAGTCATTGGGCTATCTTTGCTATAAAATACCAAACTGGAATTTATCTTAAATTTGTCCTGTCCAGCAACAAGGCTGCTTTGTACAGCTTTTGTACAACTTAATTAAAATTCATTGTATCTAAATAACAGTGAAATGTTCTGCTTATATCTATCTTGTGGTAAAACTTGCTCATATGGTATGACATTCATATGATACTGAATATACAGTATAGATCATAACGTCTTTGTAAGTTTACAAATGTAGCTTCCTTCATCCTGATGAAGTCACCCAATTTAATGAAATAGTTAGAAATAAGGTTTGCAATCTGAAGACTTAAAATAGTCCGTTCATTTATGCTGATGCCGGTAGTTCACTCATATAGAATTAATGTTTATTTGCAATAATACTGTAATTAACACAATCATCTCAAATACAGTCTTATTGAGTTACATGGATTGTTGGTATCAAATTGAATTTTAAACTGTTAATTTAGGATGCAATCCAATATCAATTTACCTAAGATATAGCCCCACTGAATTCATATTGCAATTTATTTCTAACATCTGATTTTTTTCCTTCGTATTTTAAAAAGAAAATAATATAATTGCCGCATAAATCCCACATAATACAAAAATATAAACCAAAATATATACTATATATATTTGTGGATAAATCAATCTTTGGATAAGGTAATCCTCAAATTGTGGATAAACTAAGCTGAATTTTTCATGGGGTTTTTTGGTTAAAAATGTAACAGCCTGCTTATCAGTGTGTGGGCTTATTGATGAATATATATATAGGACTATGGTTACTTTAAAAATGAATTATCAAATATATTTATGGATGATTTGATTTTGGAGATGTATTCTGGTCACTAAAATTCTCAGCTTATCCACAAGCACATACAATATTCTTATGCTAAACAAATTACAACTCTTTTGAGGTTTTAATTTTTTCACATTTCTGGCAATCTCTGACAGAATTCATATTTTTCACATGAAGAATTAAAAATACATACTTTTATAGATATTTATATTTCCCTAGACCTATGAAGATAATTTTTAAACATAAAGGAAGCAGTAGCATTTGACAATTAAGTTCAAATAAAGCCACAGATAAAGTCTTCATTGAACTGAGCTCAACTTTGGGTGGCTTTACGGATATGATACAATATGGAAGTGGGTTGATACTACCTTCCTCTGGGAGTTAAGTTTTGAGGTTTCTTAATGGTCTCAGAAACAATGAAGTTGGTCTAAAGTTGTCAACAGTTCAGCCAAGGCTGGGGACCCCAATAAATACATGTTTGTGTGTGTGTGTGTGTGTGTGTGTGTGTGTACGCACATACAGTTTTATAGACACATTTTTGTATGTTTTTACACACTTTTTAATAGCTTTTCTACTATTTGAATTTTTCCTGAAAGTTTCACATGCACTATTCCACATGGATTATGTTTATACCTAAGAACTGAAAAACTTAGGTATAGATGTTTGATAAACATTCTAGCCACAAACAGGTAAATGTTTTTCTTTTCTTCTATCATTCATTCTCTGCCATTTGTCCTTTTTTCCTCCCTGTGATTTTTCAGTTCTGTTTTGGGAAATAGCGAGCAATGATATCAAACCAAAAATCTAAGCCACTGGAGACAGAGACTGCACATCTATGCAGCCTTTGAATTTGAATTAGTGATTGTTCTCAATGAAACCAAACACTACTTCATGAATACTCTGAACACAGGCTAAACAATACAATTTAGAAACACCTAAACTTTCCACAAATATTAAGATGATGCTGAAATAAAGAACTGCTTGAATTTTCTGATATATCTGTCCTAGTTCATAGTATCAGTTTTTTTTTGTCTGTTTATACTAAGTATGGAAGTTGGACAGAATAAATTGTTATGATTTAAACAATAACACAGCATGAAGTAGTATGTTGGGGGGGGGGAAGAGAGAGAAATTTTTAAGAAGTGTTTTTTTTCTATATGTTAAAAAGACATAACACAAATTGAGAGAATGAATCTGCAGTGATTTGGTGAAATGACATTCCTGTTTTATTCTTTCCAAATACCTAGTTATTCATATTCCTTAGAAATCTGTCCTATTTTTTGCTGATTTACCTTTCTTCCATGTGTTTCATGGCAGCAACAAGATACAATTTTTTCAAGCATTAATAAATAAAAAAGCTTTGCCAAGTTTCTTCCCTGCTGATGGCTAATATAGTATCTTTATGGAAAATCTTATCAGCCTAATTTATTAACTAATATAAATTGGAAGCCATTGTATATATATACCAACTGTATATAAACCTGTACAATGTATTGTTGGTATAATAATTAAGGCTAGTGTAAGGATTCCTTTCAATTAAAACATTAATTTCATCTTTTACATCCCATCCCATCAATTCAAATCTTGATAACATTAGTTTTACATTACATCAATGTTTCTAGATTTGAAACCTTTTGAGAATCAAGCTTGCCTTTCAATGGCTTTTAGTATCCCATACTGTACATATTTTCTAGGACTGTATTTGAATCTGCTTTTTTATCTATACTGGC
Organism: Rhabdophis nuchalis; assembly: GCA_039707465.1. Taxonomy (NCBI): domain Eukaryota; kingdom Metazoa; phylum Chordata; class Lepidosauria; order Squamata; family Natricidae; genus Rhabdophis; species Rhabdophis nuchalis. The sequence continues at coordinate 45,730,712 of CM077644.1, forward strand.
AGAAGAACATTTTTATTCTCCACTTAGAAATATACCATTGGCAATAGAAAAAAAGTATTTTTATTATGGAAATATAATCTATTCTTAACAGGCTGGGAAAAATGTATAGAAATAGAATTTATAGTTATTTTATATACACACACCCTTTAACATTACATCTGAAACCGGTAACTAAATCTCCATTTGACAAACTAAATTGCTCCTTTTGGAAATCCCCTTCATAGTCAGTGTGAGGCAGAGCACACAGATACAACAACATTGAAAGCTGAAAGAAACATGAAGCAATAACACATTCAGGATTATTTAGTGATGATCTTAATACTAAAAATAACACTATTCTATTAAGATACCACTAAATAAATCCTCGAATTAAAGATTATGTCTTGCATAAAACAAATCACTATTTGAAGTCCATGTACATATTTATAGATACAGGCAAATAATCATTTCAGCAGTTACTTGCCAGTGCTAAAAACCAGAAACTAGACAGCATCCATGCCACTGTCCCATGGGTTATAAAATGCATGATTAAATAAAGTATTGGGAAAAATTGATTTCAGACATACTGTACAAGCTATATCAACATTAATATCAAACATTTCATCAGAATATGGAATACATATTTAAAATACATAGCTAGATACATCCCTACCAGCAGTTAATTTTATTATTTCAAATTAAAAACTTTCAATATCCTATATTTTATTGCAGTAGCATCTTGATTTACAGACATTCAGAAAAAAGTTTCTGATTTTTATTTTCAGTGCCCCTCTAGCCACTCAGCACACTTTCAACAACTACTAAGATAATGTATCTTTGTGTGCAAAGATACTGGACTTGGTGATGACAAAACTGACAAAAGCAATCAGAATTGTTTAATGAGTGCAAATATTTTTAATATGACTAAAATCTGCTTTTCTGTATCCATAGGAAGGTAATTTTCAAGTTTGATGTAATAGTTTTAAGAAAGCTAGTTTCTTTTTCTTTCTTTTAAAGAAAACACATACTTCCATGTACATACTTCCTTATGATGGTATATGGCTATCTACACAGTAAACAAATATGATTTTATTACAAAAATAGCACGAGGCTATTAAAAAAAAAGTAACCATGGCATTTCTTAAATCTTGAACAGACACTAGTTATATCCTCCAAAAAGAAATCCAAAGCAGTCATCTCATAAACTAGATAAAAATGAAATAAATACAAAGACATTATTTCCTAGGTCCAGATTGTTTTCCTGAACAAGACTGACCAATAGTGTATAAATACTACCTTTCTCCTTCCTATGAATAAGGTACCTCCAATCTATCTCCTGACGTTATTCAGTCGCATCTATCCACACTTCACTGTTTAATTTTCGCCCTTAATAACTTACCCTTAATAACTACATATACTTCTCCGTTTCCGGAGGCATCTTAAAAACTTGCCCGGCCACAACAATGCCTCCTGATCCAGAGAGAAACATTTCGCACCGCAGCATCCCTAGGTCTTACAATGCGAGTAACAGGTTCAGCAGCATTTCCCTAATTTAATTCCCAGAAGGAATTGTGAAAGCAGCCGAGCCAAGCCTAAGACATTTATCTACTCGATCCCCGCCCTTATCTCCCAACTATTAGATTCTCACGGCCACTTCACATCTTATATATGGCTAGCTATCGATCTGCCCGCCCGGTGACTTAAAACGTTCGAGTGGGTTGGTTTTATTTCTAAGCTTGAGATTTCGTAGCCCCGTTTCTATACAACAGCAAGGGAGGCAGGCAAGTCTTCCCCACCCCCCGTTTAAAAAAAACACCCCCCCCTCAAAACGAAGCGATTTCACTTACTGCAGTCCGCGAGCCTGAACACGCTTCCTTTGAGCTCCCCTCAGTCAAGCCCCTGTCCTTCTCTCTACCCGTCCAGGCCCTCCTCGAGCCCCCATCGCCTTCACCCCTAACGCATCAGCCTCCAGTCTGACAAAACTCCAGCTCCCAGCGCAGCGACGGCGGCTACCGCGACAATAGCCCGGCCCTCCCGGGTCTGAAGCACGTCGGCTCGCTCGCGTCCCACGGCTGTCGGGCAGAGGGGCCCTCCCGCCAACGGGCCTCCAGGGGGCTCCCGCCTCTCCTCCCTCCCCCTTGTCGGTTCCCAACGGCACAGGCGCGCGCGCGGGGATGCTCCGCCGCGCCATTGCCCGCCGAAGGCCCCGAAGCCGACAGATCAGCTCCGATCAGGCGCCGACCTACCAGGAGCTCGGCCAAACGTCCGCAGCCGTCGTCCTCGCCGCCACCGCCTTCGTCGCAGCCAAAGCCAACGTCCCCGCTCGGCCCCACTCTCCATCCAGCCTTCTCGAGCGGTCCGAGATTGACGTCTCCCATCACCAACCGATGTCCAGCGAAGCCCAGGCACTCGGCCAATCGGCAAAGGAAGGGGCGGGGACGATAAAATAGTCAGGCCCTTCAACGTTTTTTCTAGCCAATCAGAAGCCGGGACCGGTGGTTTGTTGAGGAGGGTGTGTACGTCGGTCGCCGAACGGGCTTGAAAAAAAACCCCTTTTGTTCGCCGCGGTTGAAGTAGTAGTAGATAGAGCGGAGTTGTGATTGAGACGTCATTTCCGGAGAAAGGTTTTCGCGCATCCAAATTAACTGAAGCGGGTTTAGTCTTTTTCAGACGTTCGGTCGGATGTTTTCTTGAGTTGTTTTCGAGATTTTGCCGTTGAGATAAATGCCGGTGTAGCGAGACGATGTCGCGCTTTAGAACATTGCAACTTTTATTCCTTTTGTTGAGACTTCTGACCTTCTTGGTGGATGCCTGCTTGTAGACTCCTAATAAAAGTGGTTCCAGTTTATTTTTGAGCAAGCTGTTTTAAACGTGGTTTTTTTTAAAAAAAAAAAACTTTTTGGGTGTGTGCGTGTATGTTTGTATCAATGTATCTAGTTCATGTCCTTTATCGGTCTCATTGATGATGTTAACTAAGGAAAAATATTTGGAAGTGACTTTCAAACTACAGAGTTAAAATACGTTAGCAGAGGTACTGATGGACTAGAGCACGGTTTATTCCCATCTTCAATGTGCGCTTGTTTGATGGTTCGTTGTCAGATAGCAAGCATGAAAACTCCCAAACAACGGGTGTATTTCCAATTCCCTCCAAAGGACCAGGTGTCCATGGTGCATGGGCAGCAGCAATTTAAGTGTATTCTATCTTAATTCAAAATGATAAACGGGAAACTGAGGCTGTGGGTTTCCCTTTGACCTATATAGAATCTATGCACCTCTGTTGCACAGATGGAATTTTCTTTCAAGGTGATTTGAATGGTAAATCATCTTAATCCCATGTAGATGGAATTGTAGTTGAGATCATTTTTAAAGGGTTTCATACCTGTTAAAAGAAAGATCTATGCTGTTGGATCAAACCACATTGCTTTTTATAATTGAACAGATGCTAGAAAAATTGTAGCATTTGGGGCGATGCAGATCACACTGTCAACACTGCCATGTTATGGACAGGACCTAGATTGCGTTATGTTCATACATTGCCATTAAATCATAATGTCACTTCTTTGCTTTCGCTTAGCATATTCTGAAACCTGAGTGAGGGAAAGAATCTGCCATTCAATCATCCCTCATATCCCAACCTCCCAACTATTTCCAGGGGAAAAGGTGAGAAATTGCACTAAACAAAAGATAACAAGCTTGACAAAGAGGTGGACACTGGGCAAAGGTAGTAGCTCATCCAGATAAGCATTCCTTTTTAAGGATACCATATATTAATACCCCTGTGTGGCTGCCTCCTCCAGCTGCAATGTAATCAGGAAACCAGTTGATATGGTAAAATCCCACAAGCTGAGCAAGGTGCCTATCCGCCATCTCCTTTTGGCCATCCAGTTAATTATACGGTAGCTTTCAATAATTCCTAGTGGGCGGGCACTGTTTCTGGGAGGAACAAAGGAAAAGGTATAAAGGTAATCACTTGATAACTGTAACTCTGCAATCTTTGATCCCTCTATTTACGCTCTTGAATAAACATTGCCTCTGCTCCAAGCAACTTGCCTGTATATTCTTTGGATGACCCAGTCTGGTTTTGAACTCAGGACTTTCATTTAACACTAGCTGTTGCAATTTGTAAATCAAGATTTATTATTACTATAAATAGATTAAAATAATTTATAGAATTATTACTAATCTCTTTATTAAGGTATTGGAGTTAGTTATTTGAGGGACCACCTTTTAAATTTTTGTAGTATTCTTGTGTGTTATTTTTAGATTTGTTTTAATTGTAAGCCACCCAGAGTCATAAATGAGATGGTGGCTATGTAAATTTGAAAAGAAAGAAAGAAAGAAAAACCAAGAATAGTATTTGTTTAAGAAGTCATTGTCAAAATAAACCATAACTTAGTATGAAATATATATCTACTCATGTATATGGTAATAGGGTCACAGATGTCAAATATTTTTGTGATCTAAAAGCATGCGCATTTGCAACCAATGGTAATTGAATCAGAATGAAACCAGTGATATCATGACACAAACTCCACCCTTAAGTATTTGTGTCCTGATACCTCAGGGGTGTCAAACTGGTGGCCCGTGGTCCAGATGCGTCATATGCAGTCCATGTTCGAAGGGAAAAACGCTGTGAAACGTCACGTGATGGCAACGTGATGCTCCGAATTTGACACCCATGTGACACCTGATTTACCTATAACAATAGGGTTTGTTAAGAGTACAGGAGGATAGTTGAAGTGAGGTCTTTTTCAGGCATACCTGTAGCTGTCAGGATCTTTCTACCTTGTGATACACAAGCCCTTGCACAACACTATGACTGGTATGTCTTGTTAGACAACATATACTGTTCATATTTCAGACATTTGTATGTTTTTCTTCTGCCCTCTTGAATATTGCATTATGGGTGGAGTTAACATTCTTCAAGACCAATATTTATGTTTGTTTTTTTCTTCTGTTCATTCCTGTCCAATTTCTGAGGACTATGTGGAAAAGTCCCTGCAATTTTCTTGGAAAGGTTTTTCAGAAATGATTTGTTGTTGCCATTTATTTGATTAGCTAGAAGTATTCCAAATATTAATATCTGGCTATGGGCTGTAGAAAAGTGTGCAACCTGACTTAATTCCTATGGCTTCTGAGAAAACAAACTTGTTTGCAGAATGCAGTTAAAAATATTACTGCCTGTGTAGCTGAGATAGAAAGGTTGGAGATTTAGGTAGAAAGGTTGGAGGTTTACATAACATGTAATCCATCACCCACACACAGCAAATGGATGTTGAAATTAGAAATTTTCCAGAATGTGTAGAAGTATGACTTCATGTTCTGAAGACACTGCTGTTGTCCAAATTATAAAAATAAAACAATGTTTCTTAAAATTATTTCATATGAATGTGGTTTCGTGACTGCTAGCAATGTATTATTTAAAAGGCCAATTGACTTACCAGTAATTTCTTTCAAGCAATGAAAACAAGTTCAAAAGCAACTATGTCATTGGTGTGAATATAAGCTTTAATTACATTTTTAATCAAGTTTAAAGAGCCCTAATTTCTATAAACATACTGCTTGGGTTCAAGGTAAAAACAATTCCAAGGCACCTTAATCATGGATTAGAAATGCATCTAGAAGAAATAATATTCTCTGGATAGTGCATCAATTTTTTAAAGTTCAATTTTGAAGAATACCCAATATTTATAGTCATCTTGCATAAGAAGCTGTTTTATTCTGTGTTGGACACTGTTCTTGGGGCATTAGTGATGGTTCAGATTTCATAGCATCATTTTTCTCGCAATCCTACCTGGAAATGTCAAAGTCTGCATAAATGTGTGTATTTCTACTGAACTACCATTTTTCCAAATGATAGAAGTTTGCCTTGTATTGATATATTTGGGTAATATCTAAATGGAACCTTAAATCCTATATAAATGTATGTAGAAATAAAATATTCTTAATACCATCACAAAATAATTCCGTCATTGCCAGTCCAAAACCTGGATGAGACAGGAGGGTAGGCATCAGACTGTGACAAATCAGCCGAGATTTCAATGTCACTTCATCATGCATCAAACCCAACACAACAATCGCAATTCAGACATATGAGATGCTGCAGACTGAACAAAATGGCAAATGAGATGCTAAACTGTGGATCCTACAATATAGAGAAAATAATGCAAAGAACAACAAGAATACCATCACAAAATAGAAAATACAATATCCATTAGGGGAACAAAATTAACATTACCTTGCATATATTTTGTATAAATATGTATAAATATTTAAAATATGTGCAAATACTCTGTGACATATGTAAATCAGCCAAAGAGTGTTGGCTAGTGGGTAATAGAAGCATGGCTTTTTCCTCAGTGATCCCTGCTCTAGGGAACATCCTTCCTTTGGATATTAGAATGTTCCATCCTTATTAACCTTTTGTAAGGATCTAAAAACCTGGCTATATTCCTGATGCTTGGGCACTGAATGGGTTATTGGTTCTATTTTCTGATTGTATTGCTAACTGGCAAGTATCTTGGCTGCTATGTATATTTATTTTGGATGTTTTTTTTATTTTTAAATGGTTTTAGTATTTTTGATTATAATGTATTTTTTTAACTGAGTCATTGACTGAGATGGGTGGCTATAGAAATTGAATGAATGAATGAATGAATATACATATTTAGTGCAATTTATATTGAAATACATTTCACTATATGAGGACTATATGATTTCACTATATCAACAGATGCACTCTATTCCATTTGGTACCCACCTGCTAATGGTTGAAGGGCTACTTCAAATTTTGTACCATTCTCCCTCAATCTTTTCTTAATATTTGAAGTGGAATTGTAATGAACAACTGGACTGTGCAAAGCTTCGAAGGGGACATTTACTTTGTGAAACAATCTATATGGCATAGTCACATAACATAAAAGTTAAGTTTAAAATGTTATACCCGATATAAATAGTACTTTCAAAGCACATTACTAACTCACTGGTCAGCCAGTAAGCCCACACGTGCAACTTGTTACAGAGTGAGCATATTGTTCACCATTTAAATGATCTTGCCAATAATTTAATAGGGCATATTCCAAACTCTCTCTCTTCAATGTTTCATCCTTTGCAATTACAGTTTTCTGATGATAGTCTTGAAAGGTGGTTGTGTAGATGAAATTAGAAAGCTGTAGGTGTTCAATTTCTTGGAATCATTCAGTTCAATTATTTAATCAGTCAACTTGTCTTATTTGAAAGCATACTTTAAAAGACATGGATTTGATATGAGTTTTATCATTTAAAAACACAATGATTGTCCTTATGTTACAGTGTGAAAGATAATCTTTAAGATGCATGTTTTAAGATGTGAAGAGCTCAACTTCAGATTCAAAAAGTAAACACTTAAATCACAGGTGGTCATATACATAGAATAATTCTCAGTATGTTTACTGGAGATAAATCTAATTTCTAGACTGGCCTTCCTTTCATGGTATAAGTACCGGTATATGCATAGGAGTAAATTACATTGCAATTAGTGTTGCTGATTCCTTGGCTGATTCCTTCCTTCCTGAAGTGGGGTGCATGCACAGTTTCTTTTTATTAAATGAAATTCTCAAGCCTATCAGTTTCAAAAGCATTTGTGGTAATATGCCATCAGGCTGACAAACTGATTGTGGTTTGAACAAATCTACCTTTCTTCTCAAATGTCAGGAAAATACAACCCTGTAGTTATTTGCCAAGCAGACAGCTTTTAGATGTTTGACTCCAGAGCATAAAAAGAATATGTCACTAATCTATATAGTGTTCATGTAAAGAATAAAAGGAGGGGGGGGGAATCAGCCAGAATTCTCAGCAGATTACATTTGTATAGTTATGAGGCTGTTAATGTATATTCATGTAATAATCTACCAAGGGGCAAAACAGGACAGTGTATTAGTAATTTCTGCTCTGTGATAGAAATTGTAACATCTCTACCAGAAATTGGTTTTTAATGCAATGTCTACTCAAACCTGGAACACTGATGATGCATAATAGTAATTGTTAAAGCAGCTGAATGTCTTAAATAGTGAGTACATACCCTACAATTACTCCAGTTTTTATTTCATTTGTAAGGAGCTCAATGAAATCTTAATGATAGTTTAGAACATTTGCAATCAATCATGGATGCATAAATGGTGTATGGCATAGGTATACTCTAACAGTCCAACTAATTCTCTGAAGGCAACTAAACTCATATAAAATCTTCCAAGGTGTGTTCTGAGATACTTCAACTCAACAACCTTTCACTATCATTCCTTAACGACAGGGAATTCCTCTGTTTATTGCATCTTCTTCAAGGAAGAAGAAACATCCTAACCATTGTGCTAAGTATCTTATTGGCAAGCTTAGCCTATTTTAGGAATAAATATTTATTACATACTGCTTGACAATTAAAAAAGGAAAGGCTTAGAGATGTGTATTATTACATAGAGAGTATCCAATGATAAAAACCCCAATAAATAATTACATTGATATGAAAAAAACACCAGTTGGGCGGTGTAACAAATTTCACATAACTATTTGGAAGATCAGTCTATTGCTGATAATTTTTTTTACAACTGATTCCTGAATTATCCACAAATACTATAACTCCAGATGGTGAGTATATCCAACATTAACATGCTGTAAAAGAGTATAAGAAGCCTATCAAACAACAAATTATCTTACTTAAATTTGGTCAGGACTTGATCTGCCAGCAAGAAGTAATAATGTAACTAAATTGTGGTGGTCTGTAACTGGAATTCTGAAAGAATGAAGATCTGCAATTGCTATATCATTTCATCTGTGGATTGGGAAAATTATCACAATTTGTTTATTCCAAATCTGTTAAGAAACAGTTACTAAAGAGTGATTTAGTAGGAGGTATATGGCACCAGCAACAAGTTTTAGAAACTAAGATTTAATTTATTATAAAAAGTCTTGTGATGGATGATTTCCTACTGTTCAAGCTATTTAAAAAAAATACTCTGACTGATGTTCTCCCCAGTGGTGGGTTTCCATTATTTTTACTACTGGTTCGCTTGTGCACGCATGTGCGCTTATGCGCAATGCTTCTATGCATGCAGATCGAACCAGGAGCAACCCAACTCTGGTTCTCCCTCTCTAATAAACAATTTCTGTTATATCCCAGTTAAGGGGAAGATGTAAACTGTAGTTCTTACATATAAAAAAGAGAATAAAAGAATCCTAGTAATTTTAGGGTTATTAGACTGTAATATCATGGCTAAAATACAGACCAGGTTTCTTTTTAACAAAGTTGAGAACTGGGTAAGTGAAACATGCATTTTAGTAGAAGCAATCTGAGTTTAGATAGGCAGAATCCATTATTGACAACTGCTTTCTTCTGAATCAACTAATTACTAAATATGTCAGCAAAGGGAAGCAATTGTTTTCTGCCTTTATAAATCATAGTGTGGTATTTTGAAGTAGTTAACCAGAGAATATTATGTTAGAAATTGACTGTCCGCTTAATTCTATTTGCCTTCATTCTTGTATTCTTAATACTTGCACTGATCAAAGCCCTTTACACAAATACCTGCTTCAGAGTGCATTCTGGGGTCAGAGGAGCCATGACAAGTAGGATTAATGCTTACAAATGTTTTAGACAGGTGCAATTTTGCTATTTCATCTATAATTCAATGCCTTACCAGGACTGATGAAGGATCTTGAAGTGCGTATGCCTAAGGCACTCAACATGCATTACAATGCTTTGGTACGGTATGTTTTTATATATATACTTAGCAAATTATGGAATAGAATTATTAGTGGAGAATTGATTCTACTGTGTTTCCCTGAAAATAACACAGGGTCTTATTTTCTTTTGACCCCGGGCCTTATTTTCGGGGAGGTCTTATTATTTTTGAGGTGCAGGAGGTGGCGAGCGTGGTCACCTCATCTGCTGCTGTTTTGGTGCAATATTTTCAGGGAGGGCTTATTTTCGGGGGAGGGCTTATTTCAGCGCATGCGCTCAAAAGCCCGGTTTGGCTTATTATCTGGGGAGGTCTTATTTTCAGGGAAACAGGGTATGGAAACTGATAGATACCCAAAATTGTATTTGACAGAACAGACTAAATTTCAGTTACAGACCTTTTGGATTGTATACATTGTGTATTATTTTTTGGAGATGTGGCCTCCTTGTCTCTTGCTGAACTGTATCTGCACAACAAGTGAAAAGACTTCTGTACAAAGAATCTTAGAAGCTCAAAGAAATATAGCTATCCTCAGTAAGACTGAGATGCGGAAAAGAACAAGCCATTATAAATGCACTTTCAAACTGAAAAATATCAAAATATAAGAAATCCAGATATCTCAGGAGGATAGCCATCTGAATGAGATTTTATCAGTTGCTGTAAATATAACAATATTAACTAAGTAACTAAGTTCCCTATCATTAATGTACATGTATTTCAGGCGCTCCAGAGATCGAGGACATAACACACTATATGAAAACCAACTGTACAGTAAAGGGAGATTGTGAACAGCCTTTTGGGATCCCTATATTACAACAACATATTTGTTGGTTGGTCAGAATCCAAACAATATCACCTTTTATCTGAATAAAAAGTATAAGTGAAAGTTGCATATATGGAACCGATTGGGGTAAATTGTATGTGTGAATTGTACTTTTATCTAACTTTGGCTTGTATTATAATTTGCTCTGTATAATGCTTTGTCTTGTATTTGTATTTTGATGTGATGCCATGGATAATGAATAATGTATTATTATGTTTCATCAAGATGACTCTTAGCAACTACATAGATAGATTTTCACATGGACGACCTGTCCCTAATCTGGTCTGTAAGGGCTTCCAAGAGTGTATCCATTGCCATTTCAGCTGAGTCCATCTACATTGCTTCTGGTTGTCTTCTCTTTTCTTTCACCTTTCCCAGCATCAGAGCCTTCTCCAGAGAATTTGTTCTTCACATAATATATCTGAAGTATGATAATTTGAGCTTGGTCGTTTGTTCTTCGAGGGATATCATTATTGCAACCATATAAATAGTCTATTACTTGCAATAAGCCAGTGATGGCAAATCTTTTAGACAGTGAGTGCCAAACTGCACGTGTACACATGGCCAAACTGAAAGGTGAGTATGTGCAGACATGTGCACATGTGCAGCAGAGACCCAAAGACCAGCTGGCTGGCATCCCAACACTAGCAGCACAGCAAGAGGTAAGATCTCCTTGTTTTATGAGCTTCTGTTTCGTTGTTTGCAGGTAAACAGAAGCTCACAAAAGAAACGCCACTGGTACGATGGTGCAGGTGCCAGCAGAAAGGGTTCTGCATGCCACCTCTGGCACATGTGCCATAGGTTAACCTGGTTGGCCTGGCTTAACCTCCGAGACTATATTAGTGACTGATTTTAAATTAAATTAAATTTGTATAAGGGGTTTTAAATTGATTTTAGCACAGGTATTATCAAATTTAATTGGATTTTAGTGATTTTAGGATGTATTTATTTTTGTATGGTCTTATTTGTGTTTTACCTTTTCCTGTGCACCGCCCCGAGTCCCTTTGGGGAGAGTGGGGCGGTATATAAATCCAATAAAATGAAATGAAAATGAAATGAAATCGTGTCAATAGGCTAATAGAAGGCACACTATCTCAGACATGCAAAGTTAATTAAAAAGATAGGCAAGCCAAAAGGGGAAAATAGGAGTAATTTTTGTTTTTTCCAGAGGTAGTAGAAAGAATAAGAGGAATAAAAGGAATCTGAAAAAGTTGAAGGGCGGATAGAATGAAGAGAATAATAGCACTGATAAATATATATTGGATTACAAAAGGTTATGGATAAATATGGTAATCTTTTTCTGGAGCTAAGCAGGTACAGGCTTCATTAGAATTTAGATGAAAGATTAGCAGGGAATACCTTAGGTTTGAATAGGGTCTCTTTCTAAAACCTTTATTGCATTCAGTTCAAAGAAGTATTTGCTATACAACATATTTACCCAAACGGAACATTTAGCATTTGCTTTAAATATGCTGTTTAAAAAAAAACAAAAACAAAAAAAAACCCCACGTAGATATTTTAGAAGAATACACCATTAATAAAATCTTCCTAATTTGGTTGGTAATTACAAATATGGAAGAATAACAATACATGTGGCTGTATATATGTATTCACCCACACCTTGTACAAACATGAACTGGAGTTTAAGTGTGTGCTTGCACCTAGAAAGAAACTTTCTATATACTTTCAACATTTGCTCTCAAATAGCCACACACATGCATACAAAGATGTATTTACATTGTTAGAAACAGTATACAATCTGTTATCACAGGAATTTTTAAAAGCATTGCACTATTGAATGAACCAAAATTTTATCCCTGTTTGCCTTCTCTAAAGCACTCGCTTCAATTTAGTATGCTCATGCTGGCGGTTTACTCTTGCTTTCAAGAGGTAAATGTTCAATGTGCTTTTCTCCATGCTCCCTTGTCTGAGTGATTTTGCCTCTCTCCCGCCCGTCTTCCTTCCAAATTGCTTCTCAACTTTTCCTCTTCACACCACTTTGACTCAACTACTAATCATTAATCTGAAATGCCTTATATAACATCTCATGCCTTCTTTCCTTCATCTCTGGCTCATAAAGCAAGTAATCTTGTGTCAGAGGGTTGAGTTGGTTTCCTGTCGTGCTAATAATTATTATTTTTTCTTTTGATTGCATTCATCTTGCCTTACCCAGCTTTAAGTTGAAATTAGTTCTTTACTTAGTGTGGGTTAGGGTTAGGGTTCTCTCTTCCTCTCTCCCTCCCTCTACCCCTCCCTCCCTCCTACCATAAATCAGAGCATTCGGAAGGAGATTGTATTGGCAGAATGTCAGCCTCAAGGTCTGAGGAAGAAACAGCCATCTGAGACTGACCTCACTAGCAATAATACAGAACACATATAGGATGAATCAGGTGGTAAAGATCCAAATTCAGCATGATAACTGAGCCCAAGAATGCACTGAAAACTATGCTAGGCTCCTTGAGAAACAAAAGTGGTGATGATCCTAATAGAGCCATACCCAGACTGATCTATATGAGAGCAACTACCCATGGCTGGTTCCTCTTTAAAGAACAACCACTCCAACCTCGCCTCCATTATTCTCAGGGACATTATTCCTGTGCACTTCCTGAACCTCTTTTTCCCCCCAGATTGATTTATTCTTTCCTGAGATATGAATCCTAAATTGTTTCTGGACTATTCTACTTGTAGGCTGATTTGACTTTGGGCTAAGGTTATTCAGGTAAAACTTTGCTTTTAAATGATGCATTGTTTTTTGTACAAGTTGATTCCTAAATGATCATGGCTAGTTAAAGCATGACATAGACTAGGTACATTTTTGGCAACTGTAATGAACAATGCAAAGCATTCAAGCTCTGTGCCATGAGAACTCTTCTGGCAGCATTGCATATTTTAAACATATTGAGGCTTTTTTCTTAAATAAGGAAGTCATAAATTGAAGTAGAGGTATGTAGGGAGGAGTTTAATCCTTTACTCCCATCACCATTTCCTCCTTTGACTCACTGACAAGTTGTTTTTGCTAAAATAGCTATTTACTACAAATAGAGCTATTTCCCCCTCCTTCCCAAAAAGTTCCTGGAGAAGATAACAGAAATTCAGGGCACTAATCAGCAAAGTAGACAGGAAGGCTGTGAAAATGTACCATCTAAAAATAGATCCCAATCCCTAGTGTTTAAAATCTAACCTATCGCTGGGATTTAAATAAGAGAAGCTCATGAGGTAAAGACTCAATCAGTATCCAACAAAAATTGAAGAGTTGTGAAGCTTTTTGAACTTCCTTTACTCTATATTTATTGAATGTTTGCTGTTGCTAGACACATTTGTCTAATGTTGCTCAAGCTGACCATTGATAATAATCTGTGACTCATGTATTTGGGTGTTTCCATGACCACACCTCTTCATTGTCAAGTAAGAAATACACCAGAGAGACTCTTATGAATACGCCGTTTTACCTCTTCATTTCAAAGTATTTTAGCTGTACTGGCTTATTCTAGATATTGGCAAATTTGCACTGACTTCAACTTATTTTCTTAAAACTGAATGCCAGCTGATATGAGTTAGTTTTTAAGATGTTGTATATAATTGATAAAATATCTAATAAACATGAATTAATAATCTTACTATTTCACCTTTATTCCATGAATGTCAAGCCAACATTTATGGATCACTTAATATACCACAATGTGGGGGGGTACAGAGGTACTGAATTATCCAAGTTCATCTGATAAATCCTAAACTTGATTGAGGAGTGGAAGCAATAATTCCATACTGCCAATGTAATGCTTCAACTTTGATACTGAAGATGTCAAATGTTTCTTTGATTCAGTAATAGTTATAGTGGCTGGAATAAAATCTCCTTTATTGCTCTTGCATTTGATATCTTTTTGATGCTTAGAAAGGATCCTAACCAGCACGTTTTATTGGGATATGAATCCAAGCATTTATGGGATGGGGTCTTTTCTTAATGTTCTTTATCTCCAAAGAGCATCATTTCTTGGACCAAATGATGAAAGAAATAGTAATTCTTATGAATATTGATTGTTTCAAAGCTTTGTACTGGTGGTTTTCTAACAAATAATTAGATATGGCAAAATAGAAGGTTTTTCTCTCTCAAGAATAAGTCGAGTTCCCACCTGTGCCCTCACCTTTAAACATAACAATTAGTGACTGCCAAAGAAAGGCATACAAATATTTATGTGAACTATTTGATTGTTATGCTAGTTGCAATCATGTTTTAGGATTGTTACAAGCTACAAACCTTCTAAAAAATAGAATTTAGAATTGTTTATGTGAATATGTATCGCCACCCTGTGTCCAAAACCTTGTACTGCATCACATAGCTGTGTCATCTGTGCCTATGGAAATAATAACCCTGTTTTGTATATCAAGCAGTCAAGCCAGCTTATTACACACAAGTTAAATAGCAACAGCACTTAGACTTATATGGATTCTATTTGCATATACTGCAGGGCTTGCTTGGATGTCTACTTCAGCAGCAAAGGGATTAGAGAATTAGAATGGAAAGAGAATTAGAATGGAAAAACAAACTTTTTTTTTATTAGACTAAAACAATTAAAGTAATTATGATTACAAAGAGACATTCAATAAAAAGTAACAAACAAAACAAAAATTAGTTGCTTTGTACACTAAATAAAAAGATATCGGTTTTTCTAACAATTTTATGAACCCATGAGCTTGTATGAAGGATCCCACAATTTGCTGAACTCTGTGTAGTGCAATGATCTCGTAAAATATCCTCTTTTTTAATGTAAAAGAGCTGATGGCCCACACTTTTACTTCTATTATTTTCCATACAGACCAAAGTGTATACATGTAAATCACAAGCAGCGAAGAAAGAAATAGACTTCTCCCATTGTTGCCAACCTTGCAATACCTAAGGCTTAAAAAGGAATAATACAATGTTGTCAAAATGTAAGTTAGGGGAAAGGAAGTGAAATGATTGTGCTGGTTTTAAGAGCTCTGTTCAAGCATTCTCCATTGAAAAGGCACGGAACCAGAAGCTAGCTCCAACTTCAGGATACTTGCCTTCATGAGAATGCGGTTTTAGACCTTCCTGCATGAACTTGGAAAATCTCCAGAAAGAATCTTTGCATATTAGTCTGGATGCAAAGTCCCCAGTTTTTGGCAGTATTCAATGTTCAGTCAACCAAATATATTCTTGTGGGGCAATGAGTAAAGCATTGAGGTTGCTGCTGGTAGAGACAATCAGGATTATTTATGTCAAAATTATATCCAAAAAGAATTGTGTTAGTACACCTTTACTTAAGCAGCACCACCTAAAAGCTGATAAGTCCTTTGTCTTTAAACATTAAAGATCCATGTAATAATTGAAAAATTCTGATAAACTGTGGGGTTAGTTTGTAGCAGACATTTATTTAGAAATTCAATTTCAGACTAAAATGTTACATAGTTTAGTGGTCAATGGAATTTAGTTGCGTGCATGTCTGTGTTTGTACATGTGTATAACAGATACAAATTTATCTGATCTGGTAAATCCTTCCAGTAACACTAGCACCCAGTGTCCTTGGACAGATATCAAATTATCCTGATTGCTGTGATACTTTGTTCCTCCTGCAGTTCTTTGAAACTCTGAAAAGGAACTCTGAAAAGATTTCACATCTTTGCAGCACAAATGTATCTCAAATTACAAGTCTGATTTCAACTGTCCAACAAGTGTACCCTCTGTTCTAAGGAAAACTCTGAGCCAGAAACACTATAACAATATTCAAAGTACTTCCTTTTCTAATATTTCTTCTGAGACATTCCAACAAATATCAGAGACTTTGGACAATAAATATAAATACACAGAAGTATTTTCCATCATTATCCTCAAACAAGATCTACGGTATTTTTTGGAGTATAAGACGCACCGGAGTATAAGACTCACCAAGGTTTTGAAGAGGCAAATTTAAAAAAAGTAGGTAGGTAGATAGAGGGATAGAGAGGGGGAGAGAGAGAAATACGGTAGGTAGGTAGGTAGGTAGGTAGGGAGAGAGTAGGTAGGTAGAGAGAGAGAGGGATAGAAAGAGAGAGAGAGAGAAATACAGTAGGTAGGTAGGGAGAGAGAGTAGGAAGGTAGGTAGATGTTTCCAGGTGTATTTATCCATGTGCTGGAGAAGGAAATCACTGGCAACCTGCAGCACCTAAGGCTTGTTTCTGCTAGCACAGCAGTTGATCAATGTACAGTGGTACCTCGCTTAATTGGTGAAATGACTCTGATCGCGATCCGAATTGGTCGTGAAGCGAGGCACAATTTCCCATAGGGTTCAATGTAAATCCGGTTAATCCGTTCTGACCTTGTTTTTTGGTCGTGATTCTTGAAACCGGCGGGGGCGCGGCAGCGGCGGCGGCGGGTCCGGACCCCGAGAGGCGACCGATGAATAAGACGGAGAAACGGAGTGGCTGGCCGCGGGGCTGCTGGCTTTGGGAAGCGTCCCGAGAAGCAGAAGCGCCGAGCCCGGAAAGAGACGGGCGAAAGCTGCGGAGCCCGGCCGGGAAGGCAGCTCCTTCCCCCCTGCCTTCGCAGAAGCGCCGAGCCCGGAAAGAGACGGGCGAAAGCTTCCCCCTGCCTTCGCTTCCACACACACACAGCGCGAGGCTGCCAGCATGACTTTCGCCCGTCTCTTTCCGGGCTCGGCGCTTCCGCGTGGCGGCCGGTCCATTGAGGGCACAGGTGAATTGTGAGTTCGCACTGCGCCTTTTCCGGGCTGCACCCTGCCACGGTTGTTGTGAGTGAGGGGGACGGGTGTGTGTGTGGAAGCGAAGGCGGAGGGGGGAGGAGCTGCCTTCCCGGCCGGGCTCCGCAGCTGGGCTCCGCAGCTTTCGCCCGTCTCTTTCCGGGCTCGGCGCTTCTGCTTCTCGGGACGCTTCCCAAAGCCAGCAGCCCCGCGGCCAGCCACTCCATTTCTCCGTCTTATTCATCGGTCGCCTCTCGGGGTCCGGACCCGCCGCCGCCGCGCCCCCGCCGGCGGGCTGGTGAGGGTGGAACGGTGGGGAGCGCGGCGGTGCGAACTCACAATTCACCTGTGCCCTCAATGGACCGGCCGCCACACGGAGTTCGTGCAGCGAGGCGGAGTTCGTGCAGCGAGGCGGAGTTCGTGCAGCGGAGCACATTTTTTGGAAAATTTCTGGTCGTGCTCCGAATTGGTCGTGAAGAGAGGCGTTCGTGAAGCAAGGTACCACTGTAATTCTCATCAATCACTCTAACTAAAAAGCTTTCCAAAAGGGGGGGAAAGCACTCTGCCAACCTCCCCCAAACGGCCCGTTTTTCGTGAAAACAGGCCCATTTTTTCCAAATAAAAGGCACTGATAGCCTTGAGGGGGGGCTTGCAGAGTGCTCCGGGGAGGAGTAGAGAGGCAAAAAAAAAAAAAAAAAGGCCCATTTTTCATGAAAACAGGCTGTTGTTTTGTCAACAAAATGCATGCATAGCCTTATGGAGGCTTATAGAGTGCTGCTGGAGGGGCAAAAGCAGGTCATTTTTTTGCTCATTTCTGCCCTCCCCAGCCCCCAGGAGCTGTCTAAAAACCTCCATAAGGCTTGGCACAGCCATTTTGGTGAAGGGGCGGGGCTTTGGGGGGCAAAAAAGTGCTGTATTCGATGTATAAGACACACCCAGATTTTCAGCCTCTTTTTTGAGGAAAAAAGGTGTGTCCTATACTCAGAAAAATACGGTAGTTTAATTTCCTTCCCACACTTTTAAAGGATGCTAGCCTGAGTAGACTCTATTGGATCCAGGGATGTCTGCAGGATATAGTCAAAGAAATCAAAATGTGGCCATGATAGTAATAATCAAATTCTACCTATTTTAAGTGCATTTTATGTGTGATGCATATAAAAACAGGTGGAACCTGACACATGATTGCAACTTTCATCTTGATTTTTTTTTTTGCCATACCCAGAATAGATCTGGTAGTGTACTGCATAACCCACCACATGTTGAATATCTGCTTTACACATTAAAATATATATGATTGTTATTGTATGTTCTCTCAACTATTGGTAATTATTGTATCACTTAACCCTAAAATTAAAAATTCAGGTACCTGAATTTAGAGATCTGAAAATTAAATAAAAAATGACATCCATTATTGTGCTGTTCAGCCAGAAACTGACTGCTAAAGGATACTCAAGAATGGAAAGTATATAGATATCATGAATAACTTTTTTTTAAAGTTCTTAATCTGTTTATGGTTAGCATTTATTTATTGCAGTTGTTTTTGTATATTCCTTTTGTGTGTTTGGGGGAGTGGAGAGTTATAGCCATCTACAAATAGCTGAACAAAAATGGATTTTTGCTGTACAAGTATATATTATTGTGAGCTGATGTTATTGTACTGTTGGTTTTGTTCTACTCACATAATGATGCACAGAGGTAGGGACTTACTGGATAAGATTTGAGATATACACAGAGATGGAAGTGAGAATGACAGAGAACTTGACTGGAAATCTGCTCTCTTAATTTTAGATTTACTTCTCTGTTTCCTTTAATGTACAACATATGACAATTTTGGCTTATTATTTAGCTCTGCCTTTAAAGTGTAAAATAGGCATTGTCTGTGTAGTTAAGATCTTCAAACAACAAGGCAAATAAATGTAGAATGGACCCCTTCTGAGGTCCATTCAGAAGTTATATGATACTGCACTGAAGAGATTCAACCCTTTAATTTTCAGCACAAAAGCAGATGCTATTTTTGATTTCAGCAACAAAAGCCTCCCTTTCAACATTCAACTATTAATTGAACATCAGCTTCCATTCCTGGTAAGACTTCAGCTGAAGCTGCACACGGAGTTATGAATACTATCGCTCCAAAGAAAATGTCATAATGACAAGTTACAGTTATGACTGACGGGATCTATATTTCCATATAAGATGATATTATTACCACAATTGGCAGACTTCTCTATCTTCCAGCTGTATTGCAATTGTAAAGCAGTGAGCATCTTTATCTCCAAGAGACATTGAGTCATTATTTCCCAGAATTAATGAACAGATGTTTCCTGAGCTGCCTTTCTAACTAGTTTTTGCTGCTTTTTTGTTGTGCTGTAAATATTCCTCTTTAGCCAATTTGTTCCAAATAGCAAGAAAAAGAGAAGCACTGCAAAGAAAGCATATCTAATAATGTTTAATGTTTTCACAGATCTCAGTATCCTGAAACTGGAATACGGGTTTGTAACTGGACAACAAATTTCTAAAATTTAAGTGAAAAAGAGAGGAAATACAGTAGGGAGAAATCTGAATGATTTTGTTTGAATTCTAGAATATTCGGAATCCTTTCTCAACACAATTTGTCCAAATGTGGTGGATTATTAGAGCCATGGTGGCACAGTGGTTAAATGCAGTACTGTAGGTTACTTCTGCTGACTAATAATAATAATTTATTTATTAAATTTCTAAACCACCCCCTTTCCTCAAAGGGACTCGGGGCGGTGAGCAGTCTGCCAGCAGTTCTGCAGTTCAATTCTCATTGGCTCGAGGTTGATTTAGCCTTCCATCCTTCCTAGGTCAGTAAAATGAGGATCCAGATTGTTGGGGACAATTGCTGACTCTGTAAACTGCTTAGAGAGGACTGTAAAGCACTGTGAAGTTGTACATATGTCTAAGTGTTATTGCTGTTTTAACTCCTATCATCTTCTGCATACTATCAGTAAACTTTACTGAACTCAGTGGAACTTTAATTACTATGAATAAGGCCAGAGTATAAATTTGTTATTGTACAAGCTGTCTCATAGAAAAGAACCATATAAACCTAGCAAGTTCTGTTATAGTAAATCAGGTTATTGATCTACTTTTCCCAGTACTGTTAGGGCAGTGATTTGCTGTACTTCTCCTGGGTTCCTGGTTGTTTTGTCATAAATGGAGCTAGATCAAGGACTAAACCTGTGTAGGTGCTGAGATACATTTATATGCTGAGTGGTGCATAAATTTGATTAAAAACACACACCCTAAGATGTAACTTTTACTGCAAAGCCATGGATCTTTGTTACATTATGCCATTGTTTTAAAATCCAATAGTATTTGATTGTGATAGTATATAAAGACATCAGTGAATCCATGGAACATAATGGTGTGTTATTTAACAATTTTTGTCTGGTTCTTTAAACTGGCTGTTAGTTTTTTTAAGTTTTAAGTGATCTGGCATCATTCAAGCCCTCTAAGTGGGAAGTAGCTCCCTTCACTTAGAATTCAAAAGAAATTCTGTGATCAAGCTGGATATGGGAAGCCATGGATTTAGTAGACTGACAGAACAGCAACAAATCCACTGAAGGCATCTGCTGAATACCACCCTAGAAGCACCATTGATTATGTATGAGGTGGGAACTTGTTCCTGATTCAACTGAGCTGGAGAAGGAGCAATTTCTCTTCTGTACTAGATCAAGCTAGCTCCAGATTCATGGGAGTTCCCAGGACTCCTTACTTGCTCCGGAATGCTTGTTGTCTAATGTAGATAAAGTAACTGATTCCTTCTAAATGTGGCTGCATGCACAAAGGAGTTGCCCAATCCTCCCTTTGAAACTTAGATTGTCTAATAGTGCAGACGCCATGGTGCAGCGAAGCCTCCTTCAGGAAGTAGTTTGAAGTAGGACAATTATACAGTATGTGGAGATTCTATATATTTAAAAAAATCTAATCAAGCATACAATGTGTTACATTTTGTGATCCTGCTCTAAACCAGCTTTTTCTAACCAAGGGCTTTTCTGTTAATCTACAGTTCTGAGAACTGAACATTTTAAGAGCTGTAGTTCAATGTATGAACAGAATAGTGGAAAAAAAGTTCCTAATTCCTAATTCTCCTCTACTTAAATCTGCTTAAATCTCTACTTAAAGCTATACCCACACTCTCTCTTTTATCAACCAAGCATGTCTTAAAAAAGAATCTGAACTAAATGTCAAGGTTTTATTTTATTGTAATTTTTAATAATTGGAGAAGAAGCATCTAACTATGGTTAAAGTAGCACTACATTTTGAGTTGTATTTTTGGGAAGTGGTTTTAAAATAATGTAGTAAAGTATTTGGTATGTATTTGCCCCAAATACTATTTTATTTTATTTTATTTTATTTTATTTTATTTTATTTTATTATTTTATTTTTACTAGCTGATAGCCTGGTGTTGCCCAGATACTTATTTATAAGGGGGAAATGCCTGGACCAAATATGATTTCTAAAGTTGGATTTTCCCCTTTAGTAGAGGGACCCTCCTTGTAGAGTACTGTGAAACCATTACCATGGAAACTCCACTGTACTGTACATTAGAAGCCATTTTATGGCAGTACAGTAGAAGTCATTTTAAGGAACAACAGGCTGCATCTTAACAGAACACACACTTGAGGGGTGCTAGGAGTGTTTTACCCCCACAGTATTTTTTTTTGCAGAGAGTAAGCCATCTGTGTACCAAGTTTGATTGAAATTGCACAAGGCATTCTAGATCTCTCTCTCTCTCTCTCTCTCTCTCTCTCTCTCTCTCTCTCTCTCTCTCTCTCTCTCTCTCTCTCTCTCTCTCTCTCTCTCTCTCTCTCTCTTCAATTTATAAAGCTATTTCAAATGAGTGACTGAGTGACTCTGGAATTTATACTACTAACATGGTATCCTCTCTCCCTCTCCCTCTCTTGCTCCCCCTCCCTCCCTCCCCCTCCCTCTCCCCTCTCCCCTCTCTCTTTCAAACTTTCATTGGATACAATTCTAGTATGAAGGTGAAATGAGGGAGATAGTTTGATATTGTTGTTGTCCTGAAAAACAAGTATTATATATCAGGTGTCAAAGCAAAGAGGACAAAGGGAATAAGAAAATTGGTTTTCCCTTCTATACACACAACAGAAAGAATAAAAGATGGATACAAACATATTATAAAATATCTCAACTGTCAAGGCTGCCATTGCAGGAAATATACAACCTGAAAGAATGTCCAGAAAAATCTCATGTGAGGGATAGCCTTTTCTCTTTAAATATTATGAGGCATCCATCCTCAGTATTAAGCCCTATTTCTTTTGTCATATTGGACACATTTTCACATTGCAATTAACGTTATGTCCAGACTAGATGCTTTGCTTTGACTTTTGCGTGTAACCTTCCTAAGAATGCTGGTTTTCATGCAGAGATTGCTAATGTTTTTAGGCAATTAAATCTAAATATGATTCTTAAAAATATACCTGTTCATGTCTTTTAATGTACACTGAGAGCATCTGCACCAAAGACAAATTCCTTGTGTGTCCAATCACACTTGGTCAATAAAGAATTCAATTCAATTCAATTCAATTCAAGTCAAGTCTAGTCTAGTCTAGTCTAATCTAGTCTAGTCTAATTCTATTCTATCTGAAGATTTAAATATGGTGGGTATATAATCACAAATGATTCCCTTGGAGAATGGCTAATCACTTAGGAGTACACTTTCTTGGTGTACTTTTTGTCATGTAGAGAAGAATAAGAAATAGATTAAAATAGAGGGTTGGGGGGGCAGTGAATTAAAAACAGTGAAGTAAGAGAGGGGAAAACACAGTGAAAAGGATTAAAAATGCAGAAAACAGAGGAGAAAGAGAAGACTTAGAGGAGGAAGTAAAAAGACAAAGAGAACAGGGAGAAAAAAAAAGAGGGAATGCAGGATAAATAAAAGTCACCCCCCCCCTTTAATGTCAGATATACCTCTTCTTCCCCAATCTTTTTGATTGAAATTCCAATCTTTTTGTCACCAAAAAATAGGCTTGTCTTTCATAGTGCTGAAATTTGATTTACCGGTAATTCAATTCTTTTTAGGGCACAAATTGTCCTTTAATTCAAAGAAATGGAAAAAAATGTTCATTTTCAATGGAGGAAAATACTTTCAACTTGGGGAAATGGTTGACTAGTACTACAGTCATTTGCACTGGGAAGCAAATGTATGATGAGGACCTCAACATATCCTAAGCGTCGCAGTATTTCCAATAAATCTGGTGATCTCAGATTTAAAGGCTGTTCCTTTAAGTTAGTATTCAAGTTATTTACATACCAATATCAATTCACTGACCTTTCTTTGCAGCTAAAAATATATGTATCCATCTCAAATCTGTCAGTTTTGTTGTATTACTTGTTGTATTACTAAAGAAAGGGCTGAGAATATTCTCAGAAACTCTTAGATTTTGCTATCCACATCATGTGGGTTCACGGCAATATTACCACCAATCCGCATGCAAAACGATACCTAGCAGCAGGCAGTTTCATTTTAGAACTTGGATCATGCTGGAGTCTAATAAATTCCAAAAGGCATCTTGAAAATTTAGCAGACATTAGATTTAAACCTCCAGTTTACCTGAAAAGCTGTTCGAACTGGATTGTCGATAAAGCCGAGGTGGCACAGTGATTGGAAATATAACATAAGTTTAAATTTTAATTAATGATTTTAAATTAATGTTTCTCAGCACGGAATGGGACAGTTTCAAATGGGCTAGTTTCAGAAACAATGTGTTTAGCTAGCTCTCTCTTACCAAGAGACTTTATTTTACAATAATAAAATTGTATCCTAGAGAAACAAATTTTGTTTTTCAAGAAAGATCCCTTCTAATTTGTATGCAACAGGCTTTATGGAGGTATAAAGCTAAGTGTTTCTTCCCAGGGGCACATTGCAATTGGAAATAAGTTAGCATGAAATTGTCTTAAGCAATCAGGGAACAATTAAACTTATTACTATGGTTGTAGAAAGCTAAGGATTCCTTTAAAAATACTTTTGAAAAGCTACTGTAAAATGTGAACGTGGCTGTTGGGCGGTGGGGGATTTAAAAACAGACTCTAATTGCGGCTGACTTTAATCTCAGAAAAAGGCTGAGAGGAGTACAAAGGTTTCTGTATTTAGTATAGAACCACTGGAAAAATTCTGAAGGAGATATTTGATTAATATAGCAACAGGGCACAACCCCCTAGGTTTAAATAATATTTTTTTTATTAGAGTGATAGCATATCAGTACAAAGAATAAAGAAACAGCATTCTCTGTCAGACCCAAAATTTAGTAGTCTAGCACAGGGGTCCCCAACCTTTGCAACTTTAAGTCTGAAGGACTTCAGCTCCCAGAATTCTCCAGCCAAGCAAAGCAGGCTGGAGAATTCTGGGAGCTGAAGTCCTTCAGACTTAAAGTTGCAAAGGTTGGGGACCCCTGGTCTAGCACTTAGCTTCTTACAATGGTCAACCAGATGTATCTGAACAGTCCAAAAGCACAGTACAAAGACAATCTTTCTTCATTATTGGATCTGCCTTATCCAACTTGATACTCTCTAGATCCACTCTCAATTCCATCTATGCTTATTTGGACTCCTAACCAAATTCCAAATTGCTTTTGAAATGGTTCTCAGGGTCATGGAACATTTATCGAGCAACCAGGGGAACATATTTCCCTATTACGAGAATAGTTGTGATCCAGCAATAGTTTAGAAAAATTAACTGTTTGTGTCTTTTTTAAGAGGGTTCTTTCTTGGATAAGTGGTTTCTTTTCTCCATCTTCTTCTTACAAAACAGCTTGTAAAAAAACAAAATAGGTGTTGTTGTTTTTTCGTGCGGCTGGCCTGGCGTAGCTTTTAAATTTGTTTTATTAATTGGGTTTTACTAGGGACTTTTTAGAGCAGGTTCTTGTTTAATCTGTTTTTGTTATATTTATTGTACCTGATGTTTATGTTTTATAATTGCCTGTTCACCACCCTGAGTCCCGCAAGGGAGATCGGGCGGTATATAAATTTAAATAAACGTAAACGTAAACACTACAGTGTAAACTCAACTCATTTCTGTTAGGTCTGCCTGCCTGCCTGCCTGCCTGTCTATGACTTCATTTCTTTTGCTGGAAATACTGAATTCATTTAGAAAAAGAAAGGCCTCGGGGGTGCCTAGCATTGTAGATTACTTTCAGATGAGGATTTATGGTGAAATTACCATGATGTATTTCTTCATACTTTTCAAGCTAGATTGATGGATGCAATTAACTTATTTACCTATACTGCACTACCCCTCTAAGCTAGCCAACAACGGTTTACTGAAATCAAATATATAGCAATCTAATCAAAAAATAAAATGTTAAATATCAGCTCTGCTGTTTTTACCTTTTAAAACAATAAGCAATGTAACAAATTGAAATATAGCAGAAAGCAAGAAACATAACAACACCATCAAAATCAGGGAGCAGAATAAAAATATCTCTTGGGGGATAAAAAGCATTTTTTAAAAAGCATAGTTTGCAAAGGCAAACTAAACAGATTGGAAGAGGGAATTTTATAATACTGATGTCACCACCAAAAAGACTCTCACAAATAAAATTCAAAGTAAGTTTCTTTTCATTGTGTCACATATAACAGTGCTTTCTCCAGTGTTTGCAGATCCAGATTACCACATATATTGGAAGCTTTTCCTCCAGGAAAGTTTGGCCCATCCTGTTCGTAGATTCTGTAGAAGAACATGCAATTGAACCTTTCCCAGAATTCTATTGGGGGCCAATGCAGCTTAGCTAGAATAATTGAAATGCACTCTTGCTGAGACTCATCTGCAAGTGAGTATCATGATCAGGAGGACTAACCTTGAAAAACAGGAAGAAGAACTGCATCCAAGACAAAGATAGATTAAAGAAATCTGAGTCCAAGGCAGAGTATAATTTTTTTTAAAAAAATGGATCAGATAGATCCCTTCTTAGTTCTCATAAAAATAACCTTGGGGTGGGGCATATTCAGATTTGGTCTCTATAGCCTTCTAATAAAACTAGTATTAGCATTCATAACTTTGATCTCCTGGACTGGTTTAGCTTTATAGCTGACATACAGTATTGATGGATGAACTGTTACCTAGATAAAAGAGGCTAAAACATTTTTTTAAGCCCAGAATTACAAGACCATATTTGGAAATAGCTCAGGCAAACATTTTCCTAATTCTTTGAACTAGAAGGAAGAGGAGGAAGTATGGCATAATTGGATTTTCAGGATTCTGTTACAATCTCACCAGGCTCAAGGTTGACTCAGTCTTCCATCCTTCCGAGGTGGGTAAAATGAGGACCCAAATTGTTGGGAGTATTATGCTGACTCTGTAAACCGCTTAGAGAGGGCTACAAAGCACTGTAAAGTGGCATATAAGTCTAAGTATAATTGCTATTGCTACTATAATCAGCTTAAAAAATTTATTCTTATGAAGTTGATTTCCAGAAAGCCTTTTGTTGGATTTGCTGTAATTTCTAAATCTCTTTCAAAGGTATTGCCACATAGAGCACATTGAAGTATTCCAGGGGTGGGTTGCTGCTGGCATTACTGCTGGTTTGCAACCCGCGTGCACCAGATACACGCTACATGTGCATGCACTGTTCAATGTAAATTGTTCTTCATGCATGCGCGGAACAATTTACAGTGAACTGCACATGCACAGTCATTAAAATCCAAAATGATGGCAGCCAAGCAGCAGCAGCAGCGAGGGAACCGATTCGGGGGCATGGCAGACCTGGGTCACTGGCAGTTCTGTGACCCAGACCTGAATTCCACTACCAGTTCAGCCGAACCGGGCTGAACCAGCAGCAACACACCTTTGCACTATTCTAACTGGGAAGTAACTAGTGTTTGGAAGCTAGATCAAATCTCTAAAGGTGGGGCTGGTAAATTATGCAAAAATGGAAATAGCAACCCTTCCCATTCCATTGTTCTGATAACTCATGAATAGCATAGTGCACGGAACACTTGATCCTTTAGAGAAAAGTTTCCTAGTCTAAAACAAGAACATTCCCTTTCGATTGGACAAGTTTCCCTTGATCACCAGATACCAATGTCTTGCACATCGCCCAGAATAATCTGACCCAAGCAGAAGCTAACTTTAAGGCTATCTCATCTGTTGAAAATAGAAAACAATAGATTTCTGTCCTCTCATCTATGTAGATATGGGACTTGGCTCCACAATCCTTGTTAATCCTAAAATCTCAGTTTCTTTGTGGAGATAATTTGTTTGATAGGAGGCTGGTATAGTGTAAATCAGACTCAGACTGAAATTCTCTCTATGAACTTTGTGAACTAAATCCATGAACCACTGAACAACATTTTCATAACATAAATGCCAAAATCTTTATAACCCTTTTAAGTATTTTGATAAAAAAATACAGGCAAACTGACAAAAAAACTTAGACAATCATTTGACTGAAATGCAGAGTCAATATTAGGACACATGTAATGGCCAAAACAAACTAATATCTTCTTATCTCATAATATACTTAAGCAAAATTCTGGCAAGAGCAAGTCTATTTCCCAGTATTTGTAGCCAGACCAGTAATAATGATCGTTTCTACAAGTAACACCTGTCTTTCATAAACTTTGCAGGTACCATTTTCTAAAACTAATGACTCTAGTCCTTTTCAATATCACTTTGACCAAAATAAACAAATGAACAAAAAAATCAGGCAATATACAGGTTTTAAATGGAAAATATTTGAGGATTTGGCGATTTAATTTTTATTTACAGATTTTCTCAGATAGAATTTTGGAGCCTCTGCATAAATATTTTATATGGAATAAAAATCAAAGTTCCCTTACTAATGAGAAGATATGGCCACCTCGAGACAATAAGGTCATTACTTACAAAAATTTCATACTAGCAACATTTGGAAAGTCACATTTTCCAACTCAGTTTTAGCCAATATTACAAGATTTTCTGATATCACATCTGTTCCTTGTTCTGATTGTATTATTTTAAAACTGATTTTAATTAAATTAGACACATAGAAAGTGGGCACTCTGCAAAGAAAGCACTAACTCAGGCTACTTTATATCTAGGAATGGTGCTGGGTAGACTCTTCAGGCATTCACAGAAAATAAAACTAATCTACTAAGTGTATCTTCTTGGCTTCTCCAAAAGGACATAACTTTAATAGATAGCATCCACTGAGAAAAGAAGGATGGCAGTAAGCAGCCACACCAGTTTGCTATTTCATATTTTATTTCTGATCATAATCTACCATAGTTCCAGTTTGCGCTGCATTTCCATAACACGTTCTCAACAGCTCAGTTATGTGCACTGGCAGAAAAGAGCTGGGGACAATATACATAAGGAAGATGCATGCAATAGAATCAGCTGGCCAATGTTATGATGTTTCCAGCTTCTCTCTGACTAATCTGTTGACTTTAACATCAGGTTTATTATAAGTGCAATTTAAAAGTATAATTTTTGGTGCATTTAAGGATAATACAAGGTGTTAGTTCTCATCTTTAAAGCGCTCCATGGCTCGGGACCTAGCTATCTGCGGGATCGGATTCTGCCCCATACATCTTCCCGGCCGATTCGCTCCCACAGAGAGGGACTTCTCCGGGTGCCGTCCACTAGACTTTGTCAGCGGGTGACGCCCAGGGGAAGGGCCTTCTCTGTGGCGGGCCCAGCCCTCTGGAACGACCTTCCCCCCGACATTAGAACAACTACGGACCTCCGCTCCTTCCGTCAGAAATTAAAAACTCACTTTTTCTGCTTGGCCGGCCTAGGATAGTCTCTACCTCAGGGGTTAGGGAATGTTAATTTTAAAATGGGGATTTTAGTGCAGGGACAGTTGATTTAATTTGTTTTTATTGCAATTCTGCGCTTGCGCAAACTATGGCGGGCTAGCCCTGGAGCTCCGTGCTGGGTCATGGAGGTTTACTGGCCTTTTATGTGCCCCAGCCCTCCCGTTTTAGTTAGGAGGGCATGGGATTGAAGAGGAATCCACCCAGGTACCCCTGGGTGAGGTTTGTGGATGCGGGGGTGCACGGACGGCGTTGCTGGCGGTGGAAACCCCGGAGCGCCCGAGCGGAGGTCGGCGTCTGGGCGTCTGTTAGAGGGCGCGGAACGCTGACTCTGCCGTATATCCCCCGGCGAGGGCGAGAATGGGACTACCCATGGAGTGGAGGCCGGCGGTGGGAGCGCCAGGAGGCTGCCAGGAGGCCAGCAGCGAGGACGGCTGAGGCTGGAGAAGAATGGAGAAGAACGAGTGGCGGTGAGAGCGCCGCGTAAATGGTGGTGAGAGCGCCGAGAAAGAGAGGAGGTGAACGCCGGGAGAGGGCATTGAGTGAAATGGCGGCGGTGAGAGAGCCGAGGGGATTGCCGGACGCCGCGCCGGCTGATGCCATGGGTTGGCCTACTGTTGCAAATGTTGGCGAGAATCCTGGCTTGCAGGCGGCAGCGGAGGCGGAGGCAGAGGCGGAGGTGAGAGCTCCGGCTCAGCTACGGAGGTGAGAGCTCCGGCCCAGCCCCAGCCCAGAGGCTAGTGTCCCCGGCGATTTGATGGCGGGGCCACTGACCAAGCGGTCTGTCGCCGGGCAGGCCAGTGATGGCCAGAGGATGCTGACAGAAGATTTTCAGTGGACTCAAGACGTTAAGACCCAGTCACAGATGCAACTTATAAGAACTAAGAACTAAGATCTTTGAAACCCTCCCCACCATGGTTTGTTAGACCTTATACATCAACGTCCCTTAGAGATCTTTGTAATTCCTCAGAAAGAAAGACCTGTGGACAGAAACACGTGAACTGCCATCCCTAACTATTCCTCTTGATGCACTTTATTCCATCTATTTGATGCACTTTATGCACTTTATTCCATCTATTTACCATCTACTCATGAATTTTATCATCTACTCATGAAATTGTGTGTTTTAAATTAAGGCCATTGATACTTTTTTGCAATCTTACCCATGACCCTCTTATGAAATTTATTCTTACATTGTATATATATTTATAATTATTTTAACTATTTAATTATTTATTATATCGCAATGTACTCCAGGACTGATTTACTGCTGCTGCGAGAGTCCCCGCTCTCACAGGTCTGGCCCTCCATTTTAACGAGGGCCCGCCTTGATGAGGGATTTATAAATCCGGAGAGGTGGGCGAAGCGCGGTCTTCGGGGGTTTTTAATTAACAAATTAGTGACTATTTTAGGGGGTACCAGGGGGGGGGTTAGGCAGGTAGAGACAGAGGGGGAAAGAGAGGGCCAGGCCAGCAGACGACGGAGGGGAGCGGAAGGATCCTTCAAGGGGGGGGGAATATGTGTCGTGTCGGCAGAGGGCAATTCCATTCAAAGGGTCGTGGGGAGAGGCAGGTCCGAGGGGAGACAAGTTCGATCCTCCCGGTTGGGGGCACAGAACCGTTGGTTGCAAACGGTGAAGTGCCACAACCCCCGCAGGCTAGGTGGTCTGGGAGTACAGAGCCAGGGCCTGCGGCTGATGTTTTGTAATGCCAGGTCCGTGGTCAACAAGGCCCCCCTCATCCAAGATCTCGTGTTGGAGGGGGAGCCGGACCTGGCGGGAATCGCGGAGACCTGGTTGGGCCACGAGGGTGGACTCCCCCTCGTTGAAATGTGCCCACCAGGCTACCGCGCCTTCCATCAGCCCCGGGCCCTAGGTAGGGGTGGTGGGGTAGCGGTCATTGTCAAGGAAAGTCTTGAGCCGAGAGAGACCAATGTGCCACAGACCACCGGCTGTGAGTCCCTCTGTGTGAAATGGGGCCTAGGGAGGCAGTTGGGCTTGCTGGTTGTATACCTGGCTCCCCGCTATGTAGCAGCAGCCCTGCCCGAGCTCCTGGAGGTGATCGCTACGGTGGCAGTGGAGACCCCCAGACTTTTAGTCATGGGGGACTTTAATCTGCCATCGTTGGGCGAATCATCCGAGGTAGCTCGGGAGTTCATGGCTTCCATGACGGCCATGGACCTGACCCAACTAATTCAAGGCCCCACTCACGAGGGTGGACATACGCCGGATCTCATCTTTGTCTCTGGCCAATGGAAGAGTGATCTGGGTATAGGGGATATAGTCATCACGCCCTTGTCATGGTCAGACCACTCACTTCTCCGGCTCGACTTTCCGACCGCTGCTCCCCTCCACGGGGAGGCAGAACCAGAGTCTCCAATCTGGTACCGCCCCAGGCGCCTGATGGACCCGGATGGGTTCCAGACGGCGCTTGGGCCATTTCCTGTACCCCTGACCCGTGCCCCGATAGAGGACCTCACGGCCGCATGGAATAGTGCGGCCGTGGGAGCCTTGGATCGGGTCGCGCCCTTGCGGCCTCTCTTGCGGCACCGAACCACCCTGGCTCCTTGGTTTACCGAGGAGCTGCGGGTGATGAAACGCCGCAAGAGATGCCTAGAGGGAAGATGGAGGTCTACCCGATCTGAATCTGACCGGACACAGGTAAGAGCCCATTTACGGACTTACATTGTGGCGCTGAGAGTGGCCAAACGCCATCATTGTGCTACTCTCATAGCATCCGCAGAAAACCGCCCTGCCGCCCTGTTTAGGGTGACCCGCTCCCTACTTCAGCAAAGGGTGCGGGAAGCCCCGTTACAGGGTAGAGCAGAGGAATTTGTGACTTTTCTGCAGGAGAAAACCGCTCAGATACAGAACGGGTTACCCTCCATTGATGGCCCAGTGGGATGCCACGAGACAGATCTTGTTTGGGAGGAGTTTGACTCCGTTACTTCCGATGATATGGACAGGTTACGTGGGCGACTGCGAGCCACCACATGTTTATTGGACCCGTGCCCCTCCTGGCTTGTACTGGCATCCTGGGAGGTGACACGAGGCTGGCTCCAAGAGGTTGTCAACGCATCCTTAAGTGAGGGTTCCTTGCCTGCTTCCCTAAAAGAAGCGATGGTGAGGCCCCTCCTTAAGAAGCCCTCTTTGGATCTAGCTCTTTTAAACAACTACCGTCCAGTTTCCAACCTTCCCTTTGTGGCGAAGGTTGTTGAGAGTGTGGTGGCACAACAGTTTCCCCGTCACCTGGAGGAAGTTGACTATCTAGATCCACGCCAGTCCGGCTTTCAGCCCGGGCATAGCACCGAGACGGCATTGGTCGCGTTGGTTGATGATCTCTGGAGGGCCAGAGATGGGGGTTGTTCCTCCATCCTGGTCCTATTAGACCTCTCGGCGGCTTTCGATACCATCGACCATGGTATCCTATTGCATCGGCTGGGGGGGTTGGGAGTGGGAGGCACCGTCTTACGGTGGTTCTCCTCCTACCTCTCTGGCCGATTGCAATTTGTGTTGGCAGGGGGGCAGAGGTCGACCTCGAGACCTCTCACTTGTGGGGTGCCTCAGGGGTCGGTCCTCTCGCCTTTCCTGTTTAACACATACATGAAGCCGCTGGGTGAGATCATCCGTGGTTTTGGGGTAGAATACCATCTATACGCTGATGATACTCAGTTGTATATATCTACCCCAAACCACCCCAACAATGCCGTAGCGGTGATGTGCCAGTGCCTGGAAGCCGTGCGGATCTGGATGGGAAGTAACGGACTTAGGCTCAACCCGACCAAGACCGAGTGGCTGTGGTTTCCGGCTGCCCGATTCAACCAGCTCACTCCATCGCTGGCCATAGGGGGCGAACATCTTGCCCCTGTGGATGGGGCGCGCAATTTGGGTGTCCTCCTGGATTCCCGGCTGTCCATGGAAGATCAAGTGACAGCCGTGGCCAGGAGGGCGTTTTACCAGGTTCGCCTGGTTCGCCAACTGCGCCCCCTATTGGATCGGGATGCCTTGCGCACAGTCACTCATGCGCTCGTGACATCCCGACTGGACTATTGTAACTCTCTCTACATGGGGCTCCCCTTGAGGTGCACCCGGAGACTTCAGTTAGTCCAGAATGCAGCCGCGCGAGCAATTATGGGAACCGCTAGGTTTACCCATGTAACACCGCTCTTGCGTGAGCTGCACTGGCTACCTGTCGTCTTCCGGGTGCGCTTCAAGGTGTTAATTATCATCTTTAAAGCGCTCCATGGCTCGGGACCTAGCTATCTGCGGGATCGGATCCTGCCTCATACATCCTCACGGCCGATTCGCTCCCACAGAGAGGGACTTCTCCGGGTGCCGTCCACTAGACACTGTCAGCGGGCGACACCCAGGGGAAGGGCTATCTCTGTGGCGGGCCCGGCCCTCTGGAACGACCTCCCCCCCGATATCAGGACGACCACGGACCTCCGCTCCTTCCGTCTTAAATTAAAGACTCACTTTTTCTGTCTGGCCGGCCTAGGATGAGTCTCTCTGCCTCTGGGGTTTTATGGGGAATTAGTATTATTTAGTTTTTTTTTTTTTATATTGAAAAAGTTTTATTGAGTTTACATTTTTTGTGGGGTAGGGTAAGGGATACATAGAAATTTTGAGAGTGGTCACGTCAAAGTCGTCGGCTCCTCTGGTACCTCAAGTTACATTATAAAAAAGAAAAGAAACATTTCACATAACACTACAAGCTGGGAGCAAGTACATATTCCTAAATTTTTCAGTTATATACTGTCAGTCAATTACAAAAATCCAGATTACAAATATCATACAATATTACTCAAAAAAAACCAGGGCAAAGTTATTTTTTAGATCTAAGTCTCTTGGCAATTGTATCTTCCATCTTCTCCCCCGGGCCCCCAGCGGGCGGGGCCATGGCTCCCCCTGCCCCCCCTGGATCTTCTCCCAGGACAGAGGAATGTTTTTTAAGAAAGGCTTCCGCCTCAGCAACTGTTTTAATCTTCACTCTACCTCCTTCCCAGAACACCAGCATCCCTTCGGGTATCACCCACTTGAACCAGATCCCACGATCAAACAATGTTTTAGACAAGAAGGAAAATTTCCTTCTGACTTCTCTAATCTTTCTTGGAATCTGCTTCAAGATGGTAACCTCCTTTTGTTGGTAAATCATAGGACTCCCTCTTTGCGCCTTCAAGATTTCCTCTCTGGTTGACCTTCTAACAAATTTTACATGTATCTCTCTGGGTACTTCATTCATCCTGGCATATGCAGAATTTATTCTGTAGACTAGGTCAATGTCCCCTCTGATCTCATCTTTAGGTTTATGTAAATAGTCTGCAATAATTGTACTCATAAGATCAGGGAGACATTCACCCTCCATCTCAAAAACATTCTGAAATCTCAAAAAGTATGTCATCCTTTCCATATCTATCCTAGTCACATGCCCATTTATTTCCACAACCTCATTAGAAACATTTTTAATCTCTCCCTTAGCCCCCTCCAGCCCCCCTTTCAATTCTTCATTCTTCTGTGTATTCTCAAGCACTTGTTTTCGAGTGTCCAGTAGTTCCTGTTTAAAATTGACATTTTCTGCCCTCTGGGCCTTAATTTCTAATACCAAATTTTGTATAACAGATTCAAGGGCAGTCATTCTTTGTTCAAGGCTTGCCAGCGTTGCTTCTTGTGCCATGTTTAGCTATTAAAATCCGTGCCAGTAAAATGGCGTTTTTAGGGTGGGGCTGGTGAGGCAAATCAGGAGTCCAAAGTTCTCAAAGTTGTAGAGCTGCAGAATTCAGAAACCAGTAGAGAAACACTTTTCCAACTCCATAGGTATAATAACGAAGGCAATCCAGAAAGGAGAACACAAATCCAAAAGAAAAAAATTCTTCATCAATAATTAGAGGAAGTCCAAATCACAAAGAGACACTGGTAATTTTCCATAGGTCATAGTCAGTCGGGGACAAAGAGAAGCCATTTTCCGCCCAAACTCAGAGCCCGAGGGAGAAAGTGGTTAAAAAGCAAAAAAGAAACTGTTTCAGCCAGACCTAGAGACATAATTGCAAACAAGCCTCAAAGTACTTTCCCTTGTTAGAGACCATCCGGATTCAAAGTTTCTGATTCCTCGCAACGAGGCATTTCCGAGTGCCGCTTTTAGTCCAAGGGGGGGTTTTGGGAAACAAACATCCCCCTCCTGTCCCTTTCAGCCCGGCTGACAGTACAAAAAAAAAGGTTTTAATAGCTCACTCTCCGCTCGCAGCTGAGGTCCCGAAAAGCCTCCCGACTCTTCCGATCTTCTCTCTCCATAGCATTAAATGGTGCCGCCAACCTTTGGCGAAGGAAAAGCCCCCCGCAGCATGTCCTCTTCCGCCTAAGCCGAGGATCGGGGTCGCTTCCCCCACTGCCGTGAGGGGGGGCTTCCCCGTCGAGCCGGCTTTACGGGAGAAACCCCAAACAAGGGGCTTCTCGCCCCCGCGGGGGGGCAGGAAAAGAGACAAAGCGGCGAGCGAACCCTAAGTTCGCCCGTCGCCGCCGGAGCCGGAACCGGAAGTCAGTATTATTTAGTTTTAATGGGAATTTTAGCGCAGGTTATATTTAATTTGTTTTTAGAATTGTTGTATGTATTTGGTTTTTATTCTACCTGTGCACCGCCCCGAGTCCCTGTGGGGAGAGGGTGCGGTTTTACAAATTAAATTATTATTATTATTATTATTATTATTATTATTATTATTATTATTATTATTATTATTATTATTATTATTATTATTATTATTATTATTATTATTATTATTATTTATGTATATATTTTATGTTGTTTTAATTTTCCCTGTGCACCGCTCCGAGTCCCCCTGGGGAGAGGACGTGGTATAGAAAAATAAATCTATCTATCTATTTATCTAATACTGAGCACTGCACTCATTAACAGTGGGGAAAATACAGTTTAATTGCCATCATCTACAGCCAATAGCCCCTTTGATCAGAGATGATGGAGTTGTAATTTAACAAAAACTGGAAGGCCCCAGGCTCCTCATACACTTGTTCAGTTTGACCTTTGTCAAGTCAGCCTTTCACGTTTAAATATTGTGTCCCCTAGTTATTGCTGTACTGACTGACTTTACAAGATAAAATAATTGTACTAATCAGCCAACACAATCATGATGGTGATTCCTTAAGGGAAATGTAAATGACTGCATCAGTTCCGTCCTTCAGTAATGTCTCCCCACTTTGTTCTGAATATTTCATTGTCAGAAATAACTTTCAAACATCTGT
Organism: Rhabdophis nuchalis; assembly: GCA_039707465.1. Taxonomy (NCBI): domain Eukaryota; kingdom Metazoa; phylum Chordata; class Lepidosauria; order Squamata; family Natricidae; genus Rhabdophis; species Rhabdophis nuchalis. Next base: position 45,766,949 of record CM077644.1, read on the forward strand.
TTCATATTATCTGCTGATATCTGAAAAATTATTCATTGCTTTAAGACAGGAATGGGGAATGATGGCTGTTTCATGACTTTTGGACTTCAACTCCCAGAATTACTGAGCCATATCTTTTTTCATGAAATTAAAACAAATTGTATGCTTTATCTGGATATGCTGAGGAACCTTTGCATGATTGTGAATAGAAACAATTCTGATACACAATATATATACAATAGTTTACTGAAAATAATTTGAGGGACAAGAATCCACAAATGGAAACAGTGTTGAATTAAGCAAGCATTGAAATAATAATGGTAGATGGATGGAGCTTAGATATAATAGAACTAGTTCTTGCTTTATGGACTCCAAAATGGCAGAATCATACCAATTTCACAGGAAGTGAGAAGAGGGGAGGGAGGTGGAGTAGATTAGTACACTTTATATTCCTTAATTATTATTCCCATAATTGGTACTCTCTAGAGAGAGTTGGGTGGAATTATAATTAGTTTCAGGCAAATGGTCAATGATTCTGTTTCAGTTATATTTCCATATATAATTTGGAACCTTTATGAAAATATTTTGGGTATAGGAAGCCAGGATAAAAATAAATAAATAAATAAAAGGGGAATATACCAATTTTTCATGATGTTTCTAATCCAACCTTCCTCAACTTGGTGCCTTATGGATGTTGTATTACGATTCCCATCCATTGGAAGTGTGAATTCAATGACATCAACTCTTGAGCAATCACCACGACCTGTTGACCTCAAAAAGATGGCAACATATAGACAGATAGCTAAAAATGCCACGTGCATCTTTCTTTGTCTATCGTTTTGTCTCCTTTGTCTGAAGGATCAGCCTTTTGAGTCTCTTCTTCTTAGGATATAATCATCTACAAGCGAGACTTTATTTATCCCTATAATACATTTCCAATAAATAATTTTATTTTATATTATATTTATAAAATCTACTTCATTAATCATTGTTCAGGTCAGTTTCCACTTGCCCATACAGAACACTTTCATTTATAACACAATCTGGTTCAGCCAATGTGAATATTTATTATATTCCTAACCAACTGGAAAGTATTGGGAGAAAAGTAAGGTTTTACACTTAGGCAAGAAAAACCAAATGCAGAGGGATATTATTCAATATTTGGCACCTAGTAACAGGGAGAGGGGTCTAGGAATCCAATAGATCAGCGTTTTTCAACCACTGTGCCGTGGCACACTAGTGTGCCGTGAGATATTGTCTGGTGTGCCATGGGAAAAATTTCTTTGTGTTTATTTGATTCCTATTCAAGAGAATTACTTTATATATAGTCAATATAGGCACAGAGTTAATTTTTTAAAACATTTTCTAATGGTGGTGGTGTGCCTCGTGATTTTTTTCATGAAAAAAGTGTGCCTTTGCACAAAAAAGGTTGAAAAACACTGCAATAGATAACTACTTAAATAGCATCCAGCAGTGTGCTGCAGCTGCCAAAAAGCCAATGTAGTCTAGGCCACATCAGCAGAGGGATAGTAGCAAGATCACATGAAGCATTAGTACCATTTTATACTGCTTTTGTAACACCACACTTGGAATACGGCATCCAGTTTTGGTCATCATGAGACAAAAAAGATGTTGAGACTCTAGAAAAGTACCGAGAACAGCAACAGAGATGATTAAGGGACAGGAGGCTAAAAAATATGAAGAACAGTTGCAGGAATTGGGCACATCCAGTCTAATAAAGAGAAGGACTAGAGGTGACATGATAGTAGTTTTCAAATATTTAAGGGGTAGTCATAAAGAAGAGAGAGTCAATCAAGAGTAATTTCCTGATAGTGAGAATAATTTATCAGGGGAACGGCTTGCCTCCAGAAGATGTGGCTGCTCCATCACTGGAGGTTTTTAAGAAGAGATTGGATAACCACTTGTCTGAAATGGTATAGGGCAGGGGTCTGCAAAGTTGGCTCTTTTAAGACGGGTGGACTTCAACTCCCAGAATCCCCCAGCCAGCATAGCTGGCTGGGGAATTCTGGGAGTTGAAGTCCACCCGTCTTAAAAGAGCCAACTTTGCAGACCCCTGGTATAGGGTCTCTTGTCTTAGCAGAGAATTGGACATGAAGACCTCCAAAATCCCTTCCAACTCTGTTATTCTGTTATTCTTGGTTTGGGATATTTGTTCAGTTATCTGGATTTTTTGCTCGAATTGATAAATGATAAAAGCATTGCCACATTGTGATAAAAGCACTCCCCTCCCTGAAACTGTGTTGTGATGTCTTAGTCTGCATCATGATGACAAAATGGCATTTTTGTGATTTTGATGAAAGTCTTTAATCCACTGGATGCCACTGATTAGAAGGAGCAGCAAAATTTCTTTAGGTTAAGGAGGGAACGGATATTGTGGTGGCAGAATAGGGTAAGTTGAAGTGGTAAAAATGTACAACATTCATATATAAATAAGTCAGAAGTACTTGTAAAAAAATAAATATCACTGAGTTTATATGGTGATTTCCACAGGCAGGATGCTAGAGATTTGTTGGCATTCAGGTAAGTAATTCTGTTTCAGTTCAGCTCAAAATATATTTTATACCCATACGCATGGGTTTATTGTCTGACAGAACATAATTTAGCACTCTGGCTTTTTCCTGCATGAAATGTATTTGATTTCTTTCACTATTTCTCTCTGAATTATTAAAATCTGTGTTCCTTTCTTTTCTTACATAGCTGAAGTTCCCCTCATTACCTAAAATAGGGCATTTATTAGTTCCAGCAGATACCTGGAGGGCAGACACTCTGTTTGAAGGTTATTCAGATCTGAATGTCATTACTTTGCCTTGTAACCTGGGGAAAATGTATTTTTCTTTTAGAAAATTTATTTCCAAATCTCATCAAATAATGTTTGCATAGCTAGATGCAGACTCTGAATACTAATCAAGTTCATTCCTTCCATGTGATTGCTATAGTTTCTTTTCCTGAAGATGTTATTACTTATAGCATTTTAAGGTAATATACCTAAAGCTTGGTTCATAGTTTCAGGCAAAGCTACAATCAGGTTTAATCAATTTTGCCTAGATTATCTAATACAATTTATTGTAGATTGGAAATCTTGATCTTTAGTTTACCTAGTTGAGGCTTATTAAAAATGATTAAAAGAGCCATGTCTTAGTGTGATGTTTAAATCCAAAATTTCATGCATGTGCGGAGCACACCCATTAATCTACAGTGTCAGAAATTTCCACTCAGTATTGCCAATATCTATGGTATTTAACAGAATGAAATTCTGTTAAATCTAGTCCCAATATATCTAGAGAGCGCTAGACTAAAAAAACTAGCATATATAATTTTACCCTCAATAAGTTCTGAAAGAAATAACTGGGGCAAAATCATATCCTCCACTTAAAGATGGATAATATCTATCTACTAACGCCTGATAAATCCTGGTAGTAAATATTACTTGAGAAGGAAGGTAGAAGAAAGATATTCATTCTGCTAGAGGTTGTTAAGATAATTTAGGAAGCTAGCTTCTTGGTTTATTTTTTAACTGAAGCAATGGTCTCTTCTGAACATAAAAAACAAACAAGTAGAATCAACCATGGTCAAATTCAAGGCTAATAAACACACACATGTTTGGTTAATAACCACTAGCAAATGTTATATAGCCTTAAATCCATTTTAAGCAACTGAGAGTTTACCCATCTGGAATACTGTATTATTGAGTTTTGATTTTCATTAATCATATTATCATTATGGTGTGCAGATATGATCATATAATCATAGTGTTGGAATTTAGCTATCGTGCAATCAAGTAGTTACATTTGACTTTGTCTTAGAACTTGTAAATTTGTTTTGAGGGCCTTATAGTAGATATCAATTTTGACAGGTTATTTTCAGATAATTCTAACATTCATATGTTATTATATTAAAGGGTTTCTTACAAATAAGGTAATTATTTTTTCTATCAGTGGTAAAAGCATCTATTAGTGACATGTTTATATTGGAAACTAGAGATTTAATAAGATAGCAGAATCTTCTATTGCTCACAGAATTTATTCTCTTTGAATATTTAAATGCTGATTTTCAGTTATAGTAGATGTTCTATCATTGGCCCTTGTAGGTTCTCAAAAAAGATGGAATATTCCCTCCTTACACTGACTCCTTACATTGCCTCCTTACATTGCATCATTCAAATAATGTCAGCCTCTATATACCAATGTCTATACACCAATGCACAGAGTATGAGGAATAAACAGGGTGAATTAGAAATTCAAGTAAATGAGGACAGATATGATATTGTTGCCATTACAGAAACTTGGTGGGATGAAAGCCACAAATGGAACGTACAGCTAGAAGGATTTAAATTATTTAAAAGAAATAGATTAAATAAAAGAGGCAGTGGAGTTGCACTATATATAAGAAATAACGGCATCTCTATAGAAATAGAGCACAACAATGATGAAAATTATCTTAATGCATTTGGGTCAATATTAAAGGAGGGGGGAATGACATTGCCATAGGTCTATACTATAGGCCACCCAACCAAATAGAGGAAGTAAATAAACTTTTTGTTAGTCAGCTAACTAAGGTATGTAGGAAGCACACCACAATAGTAATGGGGGATTTTAACTACCCTGACCTCAACTGGGAGACAAATTCTAAACCAAGTGGAAGATCCAACAGGTTCCTAGCAAACCTAGCAGACAACTTTGTTTCCCAAAAAAGTAGAGAAGGGAACAAGGGGATCAGCTATATTGGACTTAATTCTCACTAACAGAGAGGAAATGATGGAAGGTGTTGAAATTACAGGAACCTTGGGAACAAGTGACCATGCAATATTGGAATTCACCATTATGGAAGCACAAATAGTAGAACAAAGTCCAACTAGAGTCTTGGACTTTAAAAAAGCTAATTTCAATAAACTTACAGAGCACTTGGGAAGGATTCCATGGATGAGAATCCTCAAGGGAAAAACAACACAAGAAGCTTGGGAAATTTTGAAAAGTGATATAATAAAAGCCCAGTCTAGCACAATACCAATGAAGAAGGAAAAAAAGCAGGTCTCAAAAGAAACCAGCATGGCTGCATAAAGAACTCTCTGACAAATCAAAAGACAAAAAGGGTAAGTATAAAAAGTGGAAAGAGGGGCACATAACTAAGGCAAAATATCAGCAAATAGTCCAAGCCTGTAAAAATGAAACGAGGAAAACTAAGTCTCATAATGAAGAAAGGCTTGTGAAAAAAGTAAAAAATAATTAAAAAAAAGCTTCTTCCAACATGTTAAAAACAAGAAAAAGTCAAGAAAACAATTGGTCCATTGCTGGGAGAAAGTGGCAAGAAGGTGACAAGCAACAGTGAGAAAACTGAACTATTTAACTCATTTTTTGCATCTGTCTTCACACAAAGGGAAAAAATAGTCTAGCTACAAAAAACAGCACTACAAAAAACAGATTAGGAACACAAGTTAAAATAGGGAAGAAAATGATAAATGAGCATCTGACTACCCTAATCACCAGGACCAGATGGATTACACCCCAAGGTTCTGAAGGAACTGGCAGACGAGATCTCAGAACCACTGAACTATATCTTTCAAAGATCCTGGAGCTTCAATAGATCCAAGAAACAACAGACCTATCAGCCTGAGCTCAATACCAGGGAAGATTCTGGAAAAGATAATCAAGCAATGAATTAGTGAACATCTAGAAGCAAACAAAGTAATAACCAAAAGCCAACATTGTAATGCCAGACTAATCTTATTGCATTATTTGACAAAGTGACAAAATTAGTGGACCAGAGGAATGCTATCAATATAATTTTTTGGACTTCAGTAAGGCATTTGATAAAATAAACCATAACCAACTACAGATAAAGTAGAAAAATGTGGGTTAGACAGCATCACCACCAGATGGATTCGTAACTGGCTGACCAACTGCACTCAACATTTAGTTCTCGATGGAACTGCATCTACATGGAGGGAAGTATGCAGTGGAGTACCCCAAGGCTCTGTTTTAGGCCCAGTACTCTTCAACATCTTCATCAATGATTTGGATGAGGAGATAAATGGGGAACTCATCAAATTTGCAGATAACACCAAGCTGGCAGGAACAGCCAACACTTCTAGATAGGCTTAAGATACAGAAGGATCTTGACAAACTTGAACATTGGGTGCTATCTAACAAAATGAAATTCAATGGTGAAAAAAGTAATGTTCTACATTTAGGCAAGAAAAAGCAAAGATACAATATAGGTGGTACCAGTAACTATGAGAGGGATCTTGGAATCCTGGTGGACAGCGATTTAAATATGAGCCAGCAGTGTGCAGCAGCTGCCAAAAAACTCAACATAGTTCTAGGCTGCATAAACAGAGGGATAGAATCAAGATCACGTGAAGTGTTAATACCACTTTATAATGCCTTGGTAAGGCCACACTTGGAATACTGCATTCAGTTTTGGTTGCCACGATGTAGAAAAGATGTGGAGACTCTAGAAAAAGTGCAGAGAAGAGCAACAATGATGATTAGGGGACTGGAGGATAAAACATATGAAGAACGGTTGCAGGGACTGGGTATGTCTAGTTTAATGAAAGGAAGGACTAGGGGAGACATGATAGCAGTGTTCCAATATCTCAGGGGTTGTCACAAAGAAGAGGGAGTAAAGCTATTCTCCAAAGCACCTGAGGCCAGGACAAGACTCAATGTGTAGAAACTAATCAAGGAGAGAAGCAATTTTGAACTGAAGATTAATTTCCTGACAGTTACAACAATTAATCAGTAGATGCTCCAACACTCAATGTTTTTAAGAAGATGTTGGATAACCATTTGTTTGAAGTTGTGTAGGGTTTCCTGCCTAAGCAGAGGGTTGGACTAGAAGACCTCCAAGGTGCCTTCCAATTCTGTTATTCTATTCTATTCTATTCTATTCTATTCTATTCTATTCTATTCTATTCTGTTCTATTCTGTTCTGTTCTGTTCTGTTCTGTTCTGTTCCGTTCTATTCTATTCTTAGGGTAGTCATATGAATATCACAGATTTTGCTGCATGGCATGGACATCTAAAGGAGCCTGATATCATTTGAATATCTTATGGAGTGTGGGGCTTACCAAGATAATTCTCATATTGACAATTTCTTTTGGAACATTTGAACAGGACTAGAGAAGACAGGAGTAGAAAAATTTCCATCCATGTTTCAGGGCTCTTTGAGAGACTGAGTATGAAAATAGCAGTCAGAAGAAACTCTGAATTTAGGCCATTTTGACATTGAATTTCAGTGGTCAGATGTTGGATTGTTGGAGGAATAAAGGATAGACTACAGTTCATTCAATAGTATAAGCATATGTATAGTTTGCAGAAAAATTAACAATATCAGATTTGTCTGTTTTGTCTTGAAACACCATTTCTATCTAGAGCAGCTTTTGTGAAGCCAAAAAAGAAAAGAAAAGAAAAGCCATCACTGATTTAGTTGTTTCTGTACTTGATTCTTGTCAGATACTTCTAAGCCTGCTTGATCCAGTTTAAAGACTATAGTGAATCTCATTACTTTCTCTTGAAATGAACGGTCTGTGCTCTGCTGGAGTAGACAGACAGTCCATCGGGGCTGTCTCAAGAGTTGCTACGCTTAGACTTGCCCTAAAACATGTTGACAAATTGAGTGTTAAGGATCCTTTTCTTCCCGGCTTTGCTAGCTAAAATTCTCCCAGATTGACCCTGTGAGTTAGGAACATCCATCTTTCCTTAGACATTTGTGGAAGAATTGTTTTAAACCAAAGAGTGTGGGAAAACAATTGGACAAGGCCTGTCTCTGATTTATGTTGCAGGAATTCAAATGGTAGACAGAGAATAGGATCTATTTGGAGATATATCATTGCCCTAGTATAGACCGCTCTTGTGTTTGCTCATGTTATTTGAAGCCACACAGGCTCAAACAGATAGCACTGGAAGAAGAAGAAGAATCCACAAAGGAAGAACCATAAGTCTGTTGCAGTGATACATGGCTCTATTGCCACAGTGTCAAAGGCTGTTAGAACATGTGGTTCTATTTTCAACCATTTTGCAGATTTGCCTGTTTAATTTTGATTATGAAGGCTCTGCAGCCTTTTTCATGCTGTTAGGATGACTAGAGAATATATAGAGATAGTGGCCCTTAGGTCAGTCACCTCCAAACTGGGGGTCATTCCAAGTGTGTTAGAATGCCATCTCTCCCTGGCTATTGGGGAATTGACCACATATCTAAAATATACCAGATTTATAACTACTGGAACTAGATCTAGCATCATAAAGTAAAGATAAGATTGTAGATTATGCATTCGTGTAGGATTTGACAGGAGACTGTATTTTCCTGTACGAGCCATTAGCACGGTGATGAGAAAGATATCTTAGCTATCACTCGTGACCAGGGAGATATATCAAGCCTGCAGGTCCTGTGTACTTTTTTCCAAATGCAATCTGTTCAAAAAATACCTACCTGGAAGCAAATTGCTCTTTTAGAAAATGATTGGTACATCCTCCTTTGCAGTGCTTTTATCTTGTCTAGATCTGTTTGTCAGGCATTCTACTTAGATTATCAGAGGGGATAGTAAAACAGCAAGCAAATACAATACATGGGATATCAGATAAACAAAATATCAGGGTATGGAAAAGCAGATTCAATATATTTTCATCATTCTGTGATTCAAATCTGTTATTATAGTTTTACCTTGCTCAAATGTAACAAAGTAAAATGTGCAAAGTATATATTTTATAAGAGGGAAATTACACTCATATCAAGTCTCATCAAAGGAAAATCCTAAGATTTGTTTAATAGGGGTTCCACTAAAGTCTGAGCATCTTTGTTTTGAATGTTCAAATATTATTTTATCTGTGTTTCCGTTAGTTACAGATCTCAGGCTGGATTCTTATTCCAGAATTAGAACTATTTTTGCGAGAACTGTTACAAAGAGTTGGTGTTAATGAAGAGTCCAGCAGATGGTGGTGTGTAGCTGCAGAATGATGGGGCAGACATTCGCCTATTTAGACCTTTGCTTTCTGGAAGAATCTGAAGAAAATGCTGAATCTGGATCAGGGTTGCCCTTCCAAGTAAAGTAAAATGGGGGTAATAGAGTTAGCAAAAAGCACAGGACAGGAAGGGATTGCCAAGTCAGTTTGAATGTTTCATCACAACATAAACCCAAAAGATTTTTCTTTAGTGATAAAAACAGATAACAGTTATAGGAAAATGCCTGATAATTACAAATACATGATATTTAGATCTCTAAAATAAAGTACGGTGACGATACAACGTAAGCTTCATTTGGAAGCATGCACCTGTCTCAGTTCATTTTCTGTTAAAGTCAGTGTGTTTAGGATAATGTTTTCACCAATTACTTAAATTGGTTTAACCAATTTCATTGTATTTATTTTGTACAATGACAATAAAGGCTATACTATTAAATAAACTGTGAGCTGTTAATCATATGTATCTGTCCAATTTTGCTTCTGAACATGTAGCAAAAGCAACTTTATCTCAGGCCTATTATTACAAAAATTGCCTTTTATACTATTTTCCAAGGACAAGGTATGTAATTATTGTTAGACTACTTGTCTGGTGACTACTGTATGCTGGCATCATTATGGATAACTCCTCCATCTGTGACTATTCAACTTATTTCTGATCATTTCAAAAGAAAAGATAATTGCTTTGTACATTCATATTTAATTTTTCTGAATGAAAGCTACATGTCCACGAGAAGATTTTTATAATTCAGTGAGTGTACAACAGGATCAACTCAGGAAAAATATGTTTTTAAGTTAAAAGATTTTGATCACACATACATAAACAATTTAGTGTATAGCAGCAACTTTGCACTTTGCTTCAGTTTAAGTAATTGTTTAGAGCATAGTCATTAGAAGATAATTAACATAATAGCAACAGCACTTACATTTATATACCACTTTACAGTGCTTTCTAAGCACTCTCTAAGCAGTTTTACAGAGTCAGCATATTGACCCCAACAATTTGGGTCATCATTTTACCCACCTCAGAAGGATGGAAGGCTGAGTCAACCCTGAGCCTGATGAGATTTGAACTGCCAAACTGCAGGCAGCCGGTAGCCAGCAGAAATAAACTGCAGTACTACAATCTAACTACTGTGCCACTGCGGCTAATAACACAATGATCACACACTTGCATCAGGCCATGGTTCGTGTGTGGTTTAAAGAAGTAGTTTGTAAAGTGCACTTTAAACTCACAATATAGTTTGTATAATGCAGATTTTAATTTAATTTCATCTCTGAAAGAGATGGGTTATTTAGAAATATGAAATATAAATAAATATATTGATATCAATATTGAATCATTTGTCCTGGACTGTGTGAGTTTCGATTTCTGACAACCTTGATGTGAAAAGATAAGGACCAAAGTCTTGGTCCTGTTGGAGTTAAGGGAGAGAAACAACAAAGCACACTTGCAGTCAATTTGCAATTGTTGGATTTCAACAGGTGAATTATTTTCAAGTTTCTCACCTCTTGAATTATCAAAATAATTCACCTGATGAAGAAAACTTCTGAATTCCTGATAACAATTGTCATGTGATAGGCAACAAATATCTGTGTAAGCCATGAGTTGTGGAAGCCATCCAATTGATCATTAATAATCATTTAAAGACACCTTAAATGCTTTCTATTATGATTTATGAAGGCATAATCCAATGATCCAAGAGAAGAAAGTTAAATAATGATTATCATATATAGCAAAGATAACAAAATGATGAAATACATTGGCCACGCTGTTCTTATTCAAACATCATAATGTGAGAACTGATGGCCACTTTTAAGCTCCTACTTTTGGCCCCTGAGGAAAGAGTTGGATTTCCAATTTGAGAGCAATGCTGCTTTCAAGTAAATATTTATACTCGATACATTTTCTCTTGAAATCCAGGGTGTAGTACTGAGACAAATGGGGGAAGACCTTAGTATTTTGGTTCACTTTGGTGCCTATGATGGTGATTGGAATAAATCTGTACTCCTACTTGTTATTGTTGTTGACAATTTCTAGATTAGATGGAGGCTGTGATTTAGGCCTCTTTTTCTGATAAGGACTCATTTCAAAGAGTCATGACATAGTTGTTCATTCTGAAACTGAAAAGTGAAATATTTTGGATTGCTTGGGCTACTATCAAGAAGAAATTCGACTCTCATGCTACCTAGCTTAGTTGATCTTATGATGAGCAGAATCTTCAAAAAAGAGGTTTAGAAGTGTGTCTGATTTGATGAATGTCTGGGACTGCCTGTAAGGTACATTTAATAGGAAATTGCTCTTTCCTTAGTAACCTTCTTTGTAATATGCGTACGAAATGTTCCCAAGCCTCTTTACTTAATTCTGACTATGGCATGGGGAAAAAAACACCCCTCTTTAATCTTCCACTACTCAAGTGATAAAACAGAATATTCCACACTGGATTATTAGAGCCTTTCTTTAAAATTCTTTTCTGAGCTGCCTGCAATATATGATTAAAATGGATTTGTCTTTTCTAGTCTTGTGTGTAATATTGATAAAAAAACCATAGTGATATCAGAAAATTGTGATGATACTAGAGGTGGTGAGAAAATGAATAACTGGCAACAGTTAAGATTTAGGGACAAATACAGTAGACCTTGAAAGCACAATCAAGATCCAAAGGGAATGAATCTGCTGCATCATTCAGTAGATCTTGCATTTTCTGCTGATGGGGCCAACCAAGCAGCAGTGAAGTCTCTGCTACTGTGATCCTAGTTATCTTTGTCATACTTTGTTTTCTTGCATTTGGGGGCAGATACCCCTGCAGACAGAGAGGTGAGGAGCTGAGTAGTGAGTACTAGAAAGCAAACATTGGCCCCATTTAGAGTATCTGATGAAGTTTATTGTCCTCAATCCCATGAGCATTTTAAGGGCTTGAGTTGAAAAAAAAAAGCAGATTCTTTGGAGTTCAAACCAAGAATTCAAAGAAACTCACCAAATAAAATATTTAACCAAGGAAGGAAATTGACTTGGCAGCAACAGTCTGAGGCTTGTTCTCCTACTCTGACACAAATAATCTCAATTAAAATGTCCGGTCTTGTGTATGAGCATATAAGTAACTTCTCTCTGAGTAAAGATTTACAATTTGAGAAGCCAGCTCTCTTCTCTGCCCTGGCAATGAGAGTCCTGGCTAGGCAGCATTGAAATGTGAAGGAGTTTGCTTATACAGGCCTGATAAGGGTAATCCAATGGGTGCTTTTTCTGCAGCTTCTCTTAGTATTACAATACAATACAATAGCAGAGTTGGAAGGGACCTTGTAGGTCTTCTAGTCCAACCCCCTGCATGGGCAGGAACCTTATACCATTTCAGACAAATGGCTGTCTAACATCTTTTTAAAGACTTCCAGGGTTGGGGCATTCACAACTGCTGGAGGCAAGCTGTTCCAGAGGTTAATTGTTCTTACTGTTAGGAAATTTCTCCTTAGTTCTAAGTTGCTTCTCTCCTTGGTTAGTTTCCACCCATTGCTCCTTGTCCTGCCCCCAGGTGCTTTGGAGAAAAGTTTGACTCCCTCTTCTTTGTGGCACCCTCTGAGATATCGGAACACTGCTATCATGTCTCCCCTGGTCCTTCTCTTCATCAAACTAGACATACCCAGCTCCTGCAGCCGTTCTTCATATGTCTTAGTCTCCAGTCCTCTAATCATCTTGGTTGCTCTTCTTTGCACTCTTTCCAGAGTCTCCACGTCTTTTCTACATCGTGGCGACCAAAACTGTATGCAGTATTCCAAGTGTGGCCTTACCAAGGCACTATACAGTGGCATTAACACTTCACGCGATCTAGATTCTATCCCTCTGTTGATGCAGCCTAGAACTGTGTTGGCTTTTTTGGCAGCTGCTGCACACTGCTGGCTCATATTTAAATGGTTGTCCACTAGGATTCCGAGATCCCTCTCACAGTTGCTACTATTGAGCAAGGTACCACCTATACTGTACTTGTGCATTTGGTTTTTCTTGCCTATATGTAGGACCTTACTTTTTTCACAATTGAATTTCATTTTATTAGACAGTGCCCAATGTTCAGGTTTGTCTAGATCCTTCTGTATCTTAAGCCTATCTTCTGGAGTGTTGGCTATTCCTGCCAGCTTGGTGTCGTCTGCGAATTTGATGAGTTCCCCATTTATCCCCTCATCCAAATCGTTGATGAAGATGTTAAAGAGTACTGGGCCTAAAACAGAGCCTTGGGGGACTCCACTGCATACTTCCTTCCATGTAGATGCAGTTCCATTGAGGACTACACGTTGAGTGCGGTTGGTCAGCCAGTTGCGAATCCATTTGGTGGTGCTGCTGTCTAACCCACAATTTTCTACTTTATCTAATAGTAGGTTATGGTCTACTTTATCAAATGCCTTACTGAAGTCCAGGTAAATTATATCAACAGCATTCCTCTGGTCCACTGATTTTGTTACTTTGTCAAAGAATGCAATTAGATTCGTCTGGCATGATCTGTTTTTGACAAACCCATGTTGGCTTTTGGCTATTACTTTGTTTGCTTCTAGGTGTTCACTTATTTGTTGTTGAACACCTAGAAGCAAACAAAGTAATAGCCAAAAGCCAACATGGGTTTGTCAAAAACAGATCATGCCAGACGAATCTAATTGCATTCTTTGACAAAGTAACAAAATCAGTGGACCAGAGGAATGCTGTTGAATGCTGTCTTGGTATAGGGTTGGTATTGAGTCTCCTGCTTGAGTAGAGGTTTGGACTAGAAGACCTCCAAAGTCCCTTCCAGCTGTATTTTGATTGATTGATCTTCTGACATCTCCTTCAGCTTCTCCAACCCCTCACCTGCTCTTACTTCAGAGCAGACTTTCTGCTTAGTAGAATTGCTGTCTTTAGGCACTGATATTCTGGAGCTATGGCTTATTCCAAGGATGAAGGTGCTGATGTTTTTCATCACCACATATTTCTTGCACGACATTGCAATAGTGTATAACTGAAGCTGAGTGACTAGCCTTCTAAAATCTGAGGTGTAGAAGGTATCAGCCAAAAGCTGCTTCTGAACAGACATTTTTGATATGACAGGGGAAACTTATGTAAATATATAGAAAGTAATCTTGTTAGTTGTATTTATTTTTAGATTTTGCAGCCTTTTTTCGGGCTACTGAAAAATTAAGCAGTTTTATTTTTGTCCTGAAAATGGTTGGGTATCTTCCCTCCCACATTTTATCAGTGTGCTATAATTTTTGCAATGCTAGAATGAACAGCTAGGCAAAGGTTATTTCCTAATTACTGCATGCCCTCTTCCATTCTCTTCTAAAGCATGACATTTCTTGCTGGTGATAGGCACTGGATGCCAGAGAACATCTCTTTTTCATAGGGGCATCTGGGGAAAGGAAGGTGGAAAAAAAGTCAAGATGAAAGGCAAAACAGTACGAGCAAATCGTTGGAAATTTGGCTGTGGTTATCATCTTCCCTTTTGAACTTCCACCCACAATGTCCATGGTGTCTTTGTCTCCCTCCCTCCCTCCCTGTCTGTCTGTCTGTCTGTCTGTCTACACACACACACACATGCAAGCACACACACACACACATTGTATATACAGATAATAGGAAGATACCTAGGTCAACGGTATTTGATCATTCTCATATCTTGAATAATTCACCAGTCTTTTTCTACTTCCTCGTTTCTGGCCTTTTTCACTTCAGGATTGCTGTATTACAGCTCTTTGAATTATGTCAGATGAGAAACAGCAAAAGTAACATGAGGTTAAAATAGAAATTTTTTAATGGGCTCATTAGAAATTCAAACAGATCTCTCTCTCTCTCTTACACAGAAACTCCGGCTGAGCTGCAAACCTTTATACTTTCCTTGCCCTCTCTTCCCAAGAAGAATTCATTTAGTAGACTTTATTAAAATTGTGTTGTTTAGTGACATTTTGTTTCAGTTTTGAACTAGATGAGAAATTATTTAAGTTGTTTTCAATGATTTTATTGTCAAATTTCTTTGGAGGCATTGGAATGAAAAAATCAAACTCTTTTGATGCATTTAGAACAATAACTTTTGTTGTGTATCTGCATATGTTTTGTTAAAATTAGTGTTGTTAATTGATAGATTAGTCACATATTTATTGGATTAAGCAGCGTAGCTCAGTATTCCAATTAGTAAGGCTATTAGTTAAAGGCACATATATTATTTACTGGAACATTTCTTCATAGTTATTACTGGAAAAGGAAATCACTGACAAATTGTTACAGATGGTTTTTCCTTTCACAATTGATACTAACATTTATCTCCATCAAAATCTGAGAACAGTATAGAAATGTAAATAGAATTGATCAATTTTTAAAAACATTTTGCTAATCAACTCTCTTTTAGTTATTTGATTGCCTTAATATAAATGTTTAGAAGACATTTCCATTCTTAGATTATCGGCGTTCAGTACAAGATTCTACTTCTGAAGGACATTGATGGATTTTGCTGCAGAACCTAGCTGAAATGACTCCAGTGTTTCTGGGCAGTTACTTCTTTTTCCAGGAATGTAGTGAATCACATAGAAACCAACAGAGAATTCCTTGTGGAAGTTTTAAGTCCCATTTCCTTCTGTTTCATTTACACCATTGGCAGTTTCCATTATTTTGAATGAGTAGCCATATAGATTCTGTACATACAGGGAAATGTCTGCATCCACAAATCCATCTTTGATTAGGACAGCCCTAATACAATGTTTTCCACTGGATTTAAAACTCTTTATATATATTTTTTATAATCTAGCAATCTAGAATCTTCCCAAGTGTGCAGTCTGGGGAATGCTGAGAGTTAAAGCCTAGGCATTCCCCAGCCTAGAGTTGCCTAGGTTGATAAAACTGATAGTCTAGACCAGGGGTCTCCAATCTTTCCAACTAAGTCTGAAGGACTTCAGCTCCCAGAATTCTCCAGCCAGCAAAGCTGGCTGGAGAATTCTGGGAGCTGAAGTCCTTCAGACTTAAAGTTGCAAAGGTTGGAGACCCCTGGTCTAGACAGTCTATTGAAACTTCTTAAAACATATTTTATAGAAGTTGATTATAGCTGCTAAATCTTTAATAGGTTTGAAAATCTACGCTGGCTTTTGAGAGCTAGATTTAGAGAAATACCGGTATACCCCATACTAATATTCCCATTGTTTCAGGAGTGCATACTGGAATCTCTCGAGTTATCCTGCTATGCTGCTGTAGAGGTCAGACAGTCAAATCCTCTAACATCTGCTGGGAAATTCAGCTGAGTTTTTAATTAGGTAGGAAGACTTTTTCCACAGTATTCTTTACTGAAAAAATGATGCACTTATTTAATTAAAAATACATACAAATACATATTTGGCTACCTTTACTTATTCTAAATAAACATGCTGTTATCAGGGGCTTCAGTGTATCTTTCACCTTTAGGGATTGTGGTTTTATATTCAGATGATCTTCATTCCAAAGAATTAAAATGCCATCTTCATTCCATGGCATAAAGATATGCTACATTTTAAATAGGGACTGACCTTGAAATACTATCCATTAGGGAGATACCTGGTGGTACTAGAAGCACGGAAGATGGATTGGAAAGTTTATGAACAAAAGAAAGAGTCTTTGATACACTTTTAGAAATTGCTTTAGAATATGCATTCAGGCTGTTAGAAGTCCAATAATTCATTCCTTGTTATCTTTGAGTTGGCAGGAAAATATGTTGCTATGAAAAGTCTAGCATTGTCTACTGTTACTCTGTGAAACCTGATCGGCACTGATGCTTGTAAACAGAGAAACATGGGTAGTTTCAGGTCAGCAAATGGCAGAATCTCTTCTGTTCTCTCCCCCATCATCATCTACTGGCAAAAAATGCCCCCCCCCAATCTTTCCTTTGAACATATGGGAATGAGGAAAATGGGGTGGAGGGACCTTTGTGTTGCTGTGTAGCGCTGCCACTATTATAAGTCAGAACAGAATTTTGATGAAATTCAAACTGGCTGCTCAATTTGTTCAGCGGTCCTTTTATTTTAAGTTAAAGTTGATTATGACTTAAGTGTAAAAGGGACAGTGGCAGAGCAGAACAGAGCAGGTGAAAACTTGCAGACTCTTCTCTTTTGCAAAAAAACGAAACAAAACCAAAAACCAATCAGATAACATGGAATAGAATCTAAAGATGGAGGTGACACCAAAATAAAAGAAACAATCAGTTCTGTATCAGTGTTTGTTCTGGGGGTGGGGGGTGTTAGGGTAAAGATGATTGTGCTGCATCTGAAAAAGTGAAATATTACTCATGAGAGTTTATGCCTTTTAATAAACATTTGTTAGTCTGAAAATGATACCAAGTTCTTTCTGATTTTTGACTCCTATATAAACTAATGTTGTCCTTGTTCTGAATGTAATAAATCCTTGAATTCAGTAAATTACAATTTCTGTCTATGAGTGGGAATATTGTCCATTTTTTTACATGGTGTCAAAATTCAGAATTCCAAATCTTCCCCCCCAATGAAGATTATAGTTGTATCTACAGCAAAATGACTGTGAAAATGCACAATCCAATGGGCAGGTAGCACTCGTGGTGTTGGTGGGGGTGCTTCCAAAGCTGTCAGTATTTTGATTAGGTCAAATCACAGAAGAGACAACACAAGAACTACTGGAAGTCCATTTTATTGTTTGGAGGTATAGTAACAGAATTTTGGACATCTTCCCCAATAGCCCTCTTCTTGCACCTAGCAGAATCAGACAGGTTTATGTTACCCTTCTTCCTCAACCCCTTTTCTTTCCCAGGGATGAGTGGACATTTACTTATCATCCCTTGCATTCCTTCTTCAAAAACGTTTTACACCTTTACAAGGTCAGATCAGCCAGACCAATTGCAGTCCAGCAGATCAACAACCTTGAAAGACTTCTCTGTCTGCTGTGAATTGTCTACAGAGGTGGTCTGGTGCTGGCATAAGATAGAAAAGCATGCTACTTTCATGCTGGAACTTCTTAGTTCAATATCAGTCCCCCTCATCAGCAGACTGGCCCCAAGTAGAGAAACCCTTGGCAAGCAATTTGTACAAGGTCTTCCCATTGTAACAGACAGGTCATGTGGATCAGACCTTTGGCAATAAAATTAAGAGCATTTTTTAAAGCTATAGTTTTCCCGAATCTTTTATTTAAATCTATTGTGTAACTTCTTCCATAACCATTAAAAGGACTTATCTTCAGTTTGGTTAATAGTCATGTAGAGAAGACTTGTAAAATTTGAAATGTAATTAAAATACCTTTACTAGAACAGCAAGGAGACAAGAGTCAAAGTAGATGAAGGAATAGGCATTAAGACTAAAATGGCAGCAGTTTAGAAAACTTTGCAAACTAGACCCAAAGTTGCCAAAACCTGGGATAAAGAAACGGCTGCCCTCTGAAGCTTTGAAACTTCAACTGCCATCTGCTACAGACAACCAATTCAATCTAAGGAGACAGGAGTCAGAAACCAGGAAAACAAGATAATCACTGGTACTAGCAAGAGGCTAGAAACCGGACTGTTCCCAGTAAAGCTGCACTTATACTTCTCTTCAGCGAGACTTGAGTTGTAGTACAGCTTATGTTTAATTGGTTTGGCGGCTTTTTATTTTAGATGATGAGCCTTTCTGAGTAGAAAGGCTTGTTATGCAGAGTAGGCAGACGGGACAGAAATAGTAGCAGATAAAACTTGAGAATAATCAAGTGAACCCTTGGTTAGGTGCTTCTCAAAAGCATCTCTTTCAATAGCTGTTGCAGTTTTGGAGGTATGGTGAATGAATTTATGAAGGAGTGCTCTACATACTATTAATTTATGAAGTAGTCTATATAAGTAGAAAATATGTTGGATTTATTTTTTCATGAATAAATACACTTTATTCATTAGCCACAGCCTTTTGCTTGAGAATACCGTACCAGCAAGTACTTGAGTATTTTAGCAATAATTTCTGCCATTGGACATGATGGGAACCTATAGCATTACATTCCCCCCGCCCTGGATGACCTATAATGATCTACTGACATAGGGATGGCTTGTGGCTCTACAATAATTTAGAAAGCTTCCTCAATAGATTCCATTTGGCTGCTCTAAGATAAGTTTATTCTTCATTAAATACATGTCTACATGGATGCAGATTCCAAGGTTGATTCTACTTTTGTTTGCCTTTACAATAGGACAAGGCAACACATCCGGCCCAATATATGCAATGATGCAACCATTTAGCTCATATCTGAGCAATAGGCAATACAATTAGGAAGTACAACAACAACACCCAAGTACAACAACACCCATATTTTCTCATTTCCTTTTCCTTTTCTTAGTTATGTACCCCGGACTACCCCGGAACACCCCAACGATGCCGTGGAAGTGATGTCCCAGTGTCTGGAGGCCGTGCAAGTCTGGATAGGGAGAAACAGGCTCCGACTCAACCCGTCCAAGACCGAGTGGCTGTGGCTTCTGGCGTCACGATATAGCCAGTTGGTTCCATCTCTAGCTATTGGGGGCTCGCAACTTGGGTGTCCTCCTGGACTCTTGGCTGTCTCTAGAAGACTATATGACAGCCGTGGCCAGGGGGGCTTTTTATCAGGTTCGCCTGATACGCCAGTTGTGCCCCTTTCTGGATTGTGACGCTTTATACACAGTCACTCAAGCCCTCGTCACCTCCCGTCTGGACTACTGCAACGCTTTCTACATGGGGCTCCCCTTGAGGTGCACCCGTAGGCTCCAGTTAGTTCAGAATGAGGCCGCGTGGGGGATTCTGGGAGCGTCTAGATGCTCCCACCTGACACCTCTCCTGCGCGAGCTGCACTGGCTGCCTGTGGCTTTCTGGGTGCGCGTCAAGGTACTAGTAACCACCTTTAAAGCGCTCCATGGCAAGGGACCTGGTTACCTGCAAGACCGCCTCCTGCTACCAAACACCTCCCACCGACCAGTTCGCTCCCACAGAGAGGTGCCTCAGGGTGCTGTCGGCCAGGCAATGTCAGCTGGCGACCCCTAGGAGGAGAGCCTTCTCTGTGGCAGCTCCTGCCCTCTGGAATGACCTACCCCCTGACCTACGGATGACCACGGACCTGCGCCTTTTCCGTCGGGCCTTGAAGACCTATTTATTTTGTGTGGCCAGCCTGGCGTAGTTTTAATTGTTTTTAGTAGGGGTTTTAGTAGGGTTTTAGGACAGACTAATCATTTAATATATTTTTAACGTATTTTATGTTTTATACTATTGATTTTTATCGTTGCCTGTACACCGCCCTGAGTCCCGAAAGGGAGAAGGGCGGTAGAAAAATCTAATTAATAATAATAATAATAATAACAACAACAACAACAACAACAACAACAACAACAGTTCTATTTATTTAGCATATGGCATACAATGTCAGGGAAATCTGCAAATGCTAGACACATTGTGGTCATGATGGCCTAAATTGTTTGTTCATTGCGTTCAATGTTTGCCTATCCTTGGTACACTGCGGGGGTGGTGGTGGTGAACTAGATTACATCATCTGACTAGTGGTGCTTGGGCAGCTGGCTCTTCTGTACTCCTATACAGGTGTCTCCGTACCTCACCTCATGTTGGATTGCCTCATGTCCGGCCAGATCCAGTGCCGGCTTCTGGTCACCACATGCATGAATGCAGCCAAAGTGGTACCCACTTATCTACTCTGCATATTGCATGCTTTCAAACTGCTGGGTAGGCAGGAGTCTGTAGCAGAAGCAACAGCAGAAAGGTCGATCCATTAGAACATACATGAAATCGAAAGCTTAGTGTAAAAGAGATTTAACAGATTGATAATGTCAGGTTTTACACATATTCCCTGGATGTTCAGCCCAATAAGGCTATATACAATATTTGATTGACATATGATGGCTCTACCTGCATTGCTTGTGGTTTACTATATTGCTCTTCCTTCACTTGCTACGGCATGGATCCCTGCTGCCTCCCCCATTGATTAGAACCTTGTCAGTACAGCCTAATTGAAAAGGCTGCATGGATTTTCCATTTGTGCTGCCAAAGTGACAAAGATAAAATAGCCTTTTGTCTGATGTAAATTAATATTTAATGCAGACTTTTTTACACCTGCCATTCTGGCTGGACAGCCAGCCTCCTTTGCCAGCCAAGATAGGAGCATCGATTTGTTCTTATAAATAGAAATGTACACATTGAGGAAGGACAATCAATTCCATGAATTACTGCAGGAAAGCAATGTTGTCTTTATTCTCTTTCTCCTCATCTCCCTCTCCTCACCTCGGTTGACTGGCTAAACACCAACACTATGTTAACACAAGGAGGTTTTTTTTTTTAACTATATGCTGAAAGACAAACCGTGATGCTGCTTACAGCTCCAGCGAGAATATTTTATTTTCTCTTGTCAGACACTGAATACTTTAAATAAAATGGCAGAGTCTGCCTGGGTGGCAACATGGAACATTCATTTTAAAGTAATCCAAAGATTGACTGAAGAAAATGAGGAGGCTGAAGCAGGGCTGGCAAATGGATGCTTTGTGGGTCTCAGAATATTTAAATTTCAAAGGGACAACATTATGGAATATTTATTGAATTGCTTAAAACTGCTCAGAGGATCTAGCTATTGAACTGTCAAAGCAAAACTTTATTTTGGTCACCGACCAGATATGAAAACTAAGAGTAAATATAAGCAACAAATAGGTGTCAGAAACAACACATGTGTTAAATGCTATTTATACATACTTCTGACCAAACATATTTGAGTATGACAGTTGCCATCATGATACTATCTTAAAGGAAAAATCATGATACTATTTTAAAGGAAAAAGAAGCAAACATATGTAATCCACATGGATAAAATCACAAATCTTAATTAAAACTAGGTGGCCAAATAGGAGAAATTCATAGGAAGGGGGCAGGAAAGAGTGGAGGCCGATAACAAAAATACTTTTAAAATGTTTACTTTTGAAACAGTAAAGAGAAAAGGGAGAAAATTGCACAATATTGGTGCTGGCATGAAAAGTTGTTCCTCCCAGGACAATAAATGGAAAAATGATTATGAATTTGAATTGATTTAAGATTCACAGAAGGAACATTTATAAATCACAATTAGCATCATATTACATTAAACATATACTATCTATATTTCATGCCATTGGGTGTTAATTGTGTGGGGAGTAAGAGAGGATTTGCTCATATATATGATTGCAGAATTCCTAGTACATTTGACTTACTATAATCCCTTGAGTTATATTGATTGAACATGCTTCAATTTATTCAATCTAAGCTTTTCTTTAGGGATTAAATTGTTATTTGCCTGAATATTAGCTGAATATATTTTTGGAAGGTGGCAGAAGCTGATTTTATGAATACATTATTGTTGTATTATTAATGTTTGCTGTGCAAAAAAGAAATACTTTGAGTTTTACCTTTGATTAAACCCAGTCTCAACAAATTCCTCCTATTTGATTTTTAAACAATTACAAATGGATCTAAAGTGTTAAAAAGGTAGATGGCTAATCATGATTAATTTAAATCTTTCATCAGTTTAGCCAGTTCACAAATCTGATGAAGTGAGTTGCAGCTCACAAAAGTTTATGTATTTTGACAAAAATTGTTGGTTTGAAAAAGTGCAACTACTCTCATTTTTGGCCTGGATGGGAAGTAACGGACTCAGGCTCAACCCGACCAAGACCGAGTGGCTGTGGTTTCCGGCCGCCCGATTCAACCAGCTCACTCCATCGCTGGCCATAGGGGCGAACATCTTGCCCCTGTGGATGGGGCGCGTAATTTGGGTGTCCTCCTGGATGCCCGGCTGTCCATGGAAGATCAAGTGACAGCCGTGGCTAGGAGGGCGTTTTACCAGGTTCGCCTGGTTCGCCAGTTGCGCCCCCTATTGGATCGGGATGCCCTTTGCACAGTCACTCATGCTCTCGTGACATCCCGACTGGACTATTGTAACTCTCTCTACATGGGGCTCCCCTTGAGGTGCACCCGAAGACTTCAGCTGGTCCAGAATGCAGCCGCGCGAGCAATAATGGGGACCGCAAGGTACGCCCATATAACACCGCTCTTGCGCGAGCTGCACTGGCTGCCTGTCGTCTTTCGGGTGCGCTTCAAGGTGCTGGTTGTCATCTTTAAAACGCTCCATGGCTCGGGACCTAGCTATCTGCGGGATCGGATCCTGCCCCATACATCCTCACGGCCGATCCGCTCCCACAGAGAGGGACTTCTCCGGGTGCCGTCCACTAGACTGTGTCAGCGGGCGACGCCCAGGGGAAGGGCCTTCTCTGTGGCGGGCCCAGCCCTCTGGAACGACCTTCCCCCCGACATTAGAACAACTACGGACCTCCGCTCCTTCCGTCGAAAACTGAAAACACACTTTTTCTGTCTGGCCAGCCTTGGTTAGTCTCTACCTCTGGGGTGTTTAGGGAATTTAGTTTTAATGGGGTTTTTAGCACAGGGACGATCAATTTAATCTGTTTTTATTTATTGTATTTATTGTTTGTATATATTTTTATATGTTTTAATTTCCTTGTGCACCGCTCCGACTCCCCTTGGGGAGAGGACGCGGTATACAAAATTAATTATTATTATTATTATTATTATTATTATTATTATTATTATTATTATTATTATTATTATTATTATTATTATTATTATTATTATTATTATTATTATTATTATTATTATTATTATTATTATTATTATTGTAAGAGGATGATGGCTGTTTTAAAACATGCCTAAAGCTCAGTCGCTGTTTCCAAAAGTATGCAATTTCCTTGTTCTTTCAGTCTTTCCAAGTAGAAAGATTTTGTCCTCAGCTTCCAAATAATTGAATAACCTATTGACTAGTTGAGAGTTGAGGGTGAAACCCTACTACTTCAGGTGACTGGAGAAATGAAACAGTGTATTGCTAAACTTTAAAAAAGCAAAGGAAAAGGTAGGATAATCAGGAAAAGCAAAACAATCCATCTCAGCTATTATATCCTATTGTTTCCCAAGACTCGATTTAAGTGTCCAGACTGATCTGAAATCTTGAATTCTAAAGAAGAGAAGAAAGGTTCAGCTGAGGCCAACTCCATGGAAAACTCAATATGCCATCAATTGCTATAGAATTTCCATTTCCATTTTCAACAACTGTTCAGGCTTAAGTCTCACAGTAGTCCTACGTAGCAGATTTGGTGGAAGAACAATCCTTGGAGTGTCTGGCTACTTGGTAGAATGAAAAAGGAGAATGGTTTTATTTTGGAGGATGGAACAGTGTGTGAACACTGATACTGAAAATAAGGAGAAATTGATGGCATTCATTTAAATTCTTAGGTTCTTTGGGTCTTTGATAAATTTGTTTCAATTCTTCCATGATTATTTTTAGACTGTAGTGAAAAATACATGCTAAAGCTGTCAAGTGAATGTTTACTAACTAGATGAAAATGCTTTTAGAAAATAATACAGTAAAAAAAGAAAAGCTTTAACACAATTATAAGGAAACTGCATTCTGTTAAACAGTTGTCAATGAGCTTTTGGTGAACACTCTCTTCAGATATGAAGGTTCATTGGGAAAGACAGTTGAAGACTATTCTTGGGAAGGAGCAAGAATTGACTCCTCTTTTATTTTCCAATTATTGTTCTTTAGGTTCAGATTGCAGAGTCTTCTGCCATTAGCAATAAATAAAGCTCATCTCATCTTATTCCCAAGAGCTATGCTGCAGATCCCTTGAGATGTCAAGGGATCCTTGAGATGTCAAGTGGGATGTGGAACATGTGTGTTTAATGCATGTAATTGATCTTGGAAGTCCAAGTTATTTTCAAAACTTCTATTTTCCTGTCTAAGGCTGTTAAAGATGTCAACAGCTTAAGTATCTAAAACATATCTCAGAACTATCTGTTCCAGGGGTGTCAAACGTGTGGCATCACATTGTCATCATGTGACGTATCACAACTTTCTCCCCCCCTTTGCTAAACAGGGGATGGGCATGGCCAGCACGTGACACATCTGTGAGTTTCATACCCTTGATTTATTCAGTTATGACAAAACAGTCATAATTACAGATGGAGTCTGACGTAATGACATCACTTATAGTATTTAGAATAGTACTTAGAATAAACTTGGAATAGCACTTAATATGCACCAATCAATGCACTTTTCTTGCTTTACTAGGAAAAAATTCAGTGGCAGTGAATGATTAAAAAAACTCTTCTTTATATACTTTGAGTTTCAATGTAATTTAGGTCAAACTAGATTTGCATGTGAGATTCATTACATCAACTTGACCCTGCTCTGGTGATAACCTCTAGCAATTCTTAAAAACCTGGAAATGGTATTTTAGGAAAATGGGTAGGTCCTCAGGGAAATGTTAAGTGTTGACCAGTGTTAATGGACTTTAAAAGGAATTCAATGACCATTTATACAGTAAATGAAAGGTGGCTGACTCTTTCAGAAAAAGTCAGGATTTTTTTAAAAAATTCACTATAGTATCAATTTTCTCTACTGATGATTGTACTGTGATACAGATCTGGGAAAAGCACTTACAAAGAACATGATATGGCTGGCATTATTTTTTGCTCTTTTTTTTAGAAATTGGAGTTTTGATATCAGGGTAATTCTCACTAAGATGGGCAATGCATTGAGGATGATGGAATACATCTTTTAGGCCCTCATTTTAAGTAAACAGTTTATGCTGCACATTTTAGGCTAATATATGAATTAATTTCAGAATTTTGCACTGAAAGTATTAAATCCCAAATAGGTAGCAAAACCTATATTAGGGAAAGTTGTACATTAAAATTCATCATCTGTTAAACTAATCATATTGAAAATCCGTATGCTTCTTTATATGTTCTTAAAAAAGCAAAATCATTACAGAGTGCATTTGAAAACTGTCCTCATTGACAAAGGTGGATTTCTAGCTGGACATTAATGGTTTTTCCTGCTTAGGTAGTCTCCAAATGTGTGATATTCATCTGGCAGAATTGTAAACCAACATAACCATTTCTGGGAATTGTGAAATGTAATATGGAAGAAGTCCAGGTTTGGGAATACTGGGCTAACAAGCTCACTGCAATTAGATCTCTTTTGTTTACTTGTTTAATGGTTGCACTGGTCTTAGTTTCTCATACAGTTTCAAAATTGCCATGAGGTTGGATGAAATCCACTCCATCCCCTAATTTATTTATTTACAACCAAGCACAAAATCCTTTGAGTGGTTTACAGTAAAAGATGCATTGCAGTACTGCCTTTTGCCAAGGAACTAAGAAGACAACAATGTCATGATTAACTAAACTGCTCAAACATTGCATAAGATTGAATGTTTTTACATTTCAGAATAATGTGGTCCATCAACTCTCTAATAATGTTTGAACAGCCAGCTGCAATGCTAAGGTCTTATATTCTATACAAATGCGATCAAGAAAAACATGACATAAATTGAATATTCATTGTTGACCATCCATAGTAGAAAAGATTAAGTAGTTGGTTAATATAATAAAAACATCTGCCAACTTTTAAGAAAACGACTTTCTAAGAAAGCCACTTTCACTCTTTAGCAATAAAACTATGACTGCATGTGTTCTATGATTTTTCATTTAAATTGATTTTTCAGTAACAGCTTAGCCATAGGCTTCTAGATTTTAAATAATACAGGGAGGTTTGAGTTAACATATATAGTAATTTCATGAAGTTTATTTCAGACTTAGATAATGCTAGAGCAAATCTACTAAAAACAAATGAGATGAAATTAAGTAGGCTTCATTAATCCCACTCATATCATTTTGTTCTGAAGCATCAATAGGTCAAAATTCTATTAAAAAAATTAGGGCCATCTATAAGTCATCTATAGGCATGTTGAAAACATCAAGAGGCCATGTCAGACTACTTTTTCAAACCTGAAAAAGTCAACTGCCCAGTCAAATCCCTACCTCATAATCTCATAACTTCAACCTTAAGATGTGCACATATTAACTTCCTGTATTCTACAGCCAGCATGGTGGCTAGGAAATTATGGGAGCTGAAGTCCACATACCTTAACATTGCTGATGTTGAGAGACACTTGTGCAGAACCAGTTGTTAAGTTTCTGAGCAGCTTGATGAACTGGTTGTTGGAATAAATCATTAGGGCAGAGAACCGGTTGTTAAATTATTTGGATCCCATCACTGCACTGGTGTATCCTCATACTGTATTCCTGTAATAAAAAAAAACTCCTCAGCATCTTGGAAGAATACTGTTTATATCCATAATCTCTTTGTCTTAAGTAAGACATACTTTGTTTAAAATCTTTACCCTGTGGAAATACCACATTCATGGCAGAGGTACTCCTTGAAATTGCTAGCTAAAGCTCTCACATGTAAACAATAAGAATTATCAGAGAACAAATGCTTGTCATCCAGATGTGGTAGCAGATCTAATGTTCTATCAAGACTGAGAAACCTTTTAGAAATACGGTGACTTGTCTGAATATCAATGGTGGGTGTGGTGAATAGCAGAGAAATAACATTAAACTTCAACTGATAATTTGAAGGAACTTCTTCTTCGAGTCCTGAGATTGGTTCCAGTCTCTTTTCTAAATACCCCCCCCCCCCCAAGTATGTGCTTGAGTTTTCACTATAATCTATTGGTTATGTAAATGAATCCTTTGCTTAAAGTCTTCTATATATACCATGCATAGGTCAGGGAGCTGTTATTATACTCATGTCTCTCCCTGAATCCTTTCCCTGCCCATTTTCACTGAAGGCATGTAAAATTTTACTATCACACCTAAACACCTGTCCCAGGATTTCAGAAAGACACCCAAGTCCTGCCAAGTTTGATAACTACGGTATGAATATTGTGTGGATTACTTCTTTGGCAGGACTTCAGTGCTACACTGCCGACATAAACCTGGTCATGGTCGATTTTATGCATTATTGTATAAATGTATTATTTTTTTTTAAAAAAAGAAAATGTACAAATAAACTGGATGAAAAATCAACTGGGGCATTCATTTGAAGAAAAGCTTGCCTTTTCTAATTAACCTGGGCAAGCCTTATGCTGTACATAAACAAGTTGCAAATTGAAATTGTGTTTTCCCCCCCTGTGAGTCAGTGCTATTTAATCTGTATTTGTAGCATTAAAGAAGAAAACCAGAGCTAGTCTTGGTCAAGTTAAAAAAGAATATTAACCTATTCATACATACAAAATGCTGTGATGGGATTTGCTTTTTACAGAGTATATATGCTGCAGCTGATGGGATTTCCAAATGCATAGCAGAGTCTTGTTTAGAATCCTAGGATTAGGGGACAGGCTGAGAAAGTTTCATTGTACTTTACACGAAATCTTCTAGAAATATTTTATTTCTTCAAAATGACAATCACAGAAGACCAAAAGATTGCATTTCTTCAACTGCTGTAAAGTAGGCAGGCAATTATATTTCCTTTAAAAGGTCATAAAACCAGTGGGAAACATTTAGAGGTATAAGTACATTTTATCCAAACAAAACAGTACTGTATCTATGTAGCTGAAAGACATCCCTACTAATTCCAAATAAAATGCCTAGAGTTTTTAAGATAGACTTAAGCTTGGATTGGTTCTACTTCTTTTCAAAATTACATGCAGTGTTTTTCTTCAAGTCTCTTATTACAAGAAAAGAGGGGAAAAACACAAATCAGGAAGTACCATTTTTTTGAAGAAGAAATTGTAAATTGCAGTTTAATCATATAATCACTTTGACACTCTCAAGCAAGCTAATTTCTCCCCTTGCCTCATTTCACCCACTTGGCAAGACAAATCTTAATGAATAATGTTTCATGAATATTTAACTTTTTGATCAGTTTGGATTTTTGTTCGTAAAACGGCTTGCAGGAAGAATAAATCACTCGGTTTCACATTGTCACTTTGTCTCTCTCCCCTCACCTCCCCTTCTTTGGGCAAAGGGCATGTTGCTTTTCTAAAGCAGTCTTTTGCAGCGTGGGAGGAGGAGGGATGAAACAGAAAATTCAATATTTATACTAACTCTTGGCAGCTGTAAAAAAAAAAACCTTCAGACCCTGTTTACCTCAGGGCTGCTAATGAGGCACACAGGTAGTAGAGGTAAATTTAGAATAGGTCTCAAGTGAGGACAATGCTCACAGTCTGTTTAGAACTATGCAGAATGATGAAGCCAAGTTTCAGAGATGAAAACAGAAATTAGACAAGAAGTACAACCTCATATTATTTTTATTATGTTTTAATAAAGTAAACAGATGGTGCAAAGAAGAAAATGATTGCTATTATTGATTACACAAGGACACTCGGGAACTCCCTGAGTAGCTGTGCTCATTGTATCAGAGGTGGAATAGAAACTTTGCACGAAAAGGAATAAGATGAGGGGGAGATTAACACAAGATAATGAAACAGTGCAATAAAACTACCAATATTTCCATTGCTGTATACATTCAATGCATGGATAAATACAATATGGAACTTGGGTTATCAAAATAGCTTTGGTTATGGACTCCTGTAAGCTTTTTCATTTGTTTAGGTTCTAGAGAAGGATTTGCAAATCATGGTAGCATATGCAGAGAAGAAGTTGCTACAGCACAAGGGTATGTGGATTCTGGAACATTAGAAACATTTAATTAGTTAATGTGATATTGGAAACTATGTCAAATAAAGAAAGCATATTTAGAAACAACACAGACATTCTGCGAAGATAAAAGTAAGCATGTCAAGATATAGAACTGATCGCTTAAAAAAAAATATGGTGAGGATGAGTTCAAAATGTACTCCTTTTTCTGTACTCCAATGTGTACAATAATCTGATCACTAAATTTATTTTCTGGATTTTAACAATATATTGGATCATAAACTACCTAAACATGTTGGTTTCATGCAACATACAAAACCACAGAAAACAAAGCCTGGTTAGCATGTTATGTGAACATAGTTTTTGTGTTAATTATGAATTAGGAGAACTGGTTTCTGAGGATAGATTCATTGAGAAAGGAAGGTCCTTTAGGTCTCCATCATGTTTTTCAGGTGAAATGTTTTTACAGTTGTGTCACATTTTTTAATTTCTTACTTGTATTTTCAAGTACTCCCAGGCCTCCAAAGTAATATGGGTTGGCACTTGCTAATTGTCCCAGGTCAGAACAAATTACACAAAATGGAATAGCCACTAAAAAGGCTTTGCGTGCAGGAGTAATATCTCAGGATCCTTCTGTTATTTTTATTGAGGCAGGTGGTATTATTTCCTTTCACACTTATAAGACAGACTCTGTGTGGAAAAGTGAAAAAAAATTCTGAAGTTTATATCAATGGACTGTCAGTCAAGACTTATTTTTAGCCTGGGCTCTTAACTAATCTGGCTTTAATGAACTCCTTATATTAGGTCAATCTGATGAAGGCATGATTATTTCTACCTAATGCTTTTTATTCTGGGATTATTTCCCATTAAAATAATTGTTTTTAAATCACTTTTCTATTCACAAACTTTGATGTGTATAACACCCATAACAGACCTTGTCTCCCCCCTTCCCTTTTTTTAAAACAAACATGTAGCCTTCATGCACAATTTCCATGGTAAAAATTCTATAGCGAATCCTACTTATATATTTGATACAGTGAATCCCAGCTATGACTCCGTTGAGCTTTTCAGCAGTAAGAAATATATTAAGACTGTTTGCTAATGTAACAAATACTCTTCTTCTTCTATGTGCATATATGTTATATGTGTGAGTAGGATAAATAAGATGTCACTAATAGTCCTTCTTTTTGATTTGTGTAGCTCTTACCTGATAAATCTTAATTATGGAGAGTTTGCTAGATGATTAAAATAGACTGATTATCTCTCATGATTTTAAGTAATTATGCCACTGGATTGTTTTGGTAAGCATTTCATGTCTACACTAAGCAAAGGGCAACAGCAATCTCCTTATTAATTAGCTCTCATTGATTGACAGGTTTTAGTGTAATGGAGAACCTGCTTCTAAATCAGAGGCAGCATGCAAGGTGTTTAAATGACTTGCTTTTGCCACATTTGTAGTTTAATCACAGGTTTTCTTCACAGAGAGACAAACTGCATTGAAGTCAAACTTCTATTTGCTACCTGACTGCTTTTCGCCTGAGTTGTTCTCTTTACGATGCATCTTTGAAGCTGGATAATTCCCTAGGGAAATCTGTGTTTTAGTTTTGACTTTTAGTTCTGCATGATTTCATCTGGATGGGAAGCAAGTATCTGTCTCCCTGCACACGATGTAAGAATATACACTTGGCAGAAATCACAGAGAAATGGCTAGAAAATATGTTCTAAGGGCATGTAGAGTTTTAGTGATTTTGAGCATATTTCATCCTGTATGTCACAGGAATCTGAATGTTTCAGAAATTTGGCTCTGGTGTCTGAGCTACTAGAATTATTCAGATGGTATATAGAGAGAGCAAAGGCAAATCCCCAATTTGGGTTTGTCTGATAAAGTGACTTATTTGAGGCAAGCCTACATTGGGGCATTTTCTCTCCAGCTACTCTAGGGCAACAAGATTTTTGCTATCGCCTTGAGCTCAAACAGAGTGGTATTTCTAGGACTGGATCCAGGGTTTTGGCATGGAGCATGTGAAGCAGGAGAATCTTCAGAGAACTGCGAATATTAGCAATGGTATTGTATTCTGTCTTGAAAAAAAGAACTGGTGCCCTCAATGGACAGAATCAGATACTGGCAAGGAACCTTGTGCAACCTCAGTGACTTCATTAGCCACAATGTTACACCTCCTACATTGCTGTGTAGTGTTTCCCCCCCTTCTGCCAACCTTTTCAAGAGGAAGGAACTATTTCATAAATTGCAAGAGTGGTTTACCAGAGGCTTCCCCAGTGCAATACGATCCCTTTGCCATTATTACTTTAAGTTATCATCTACTTCCAGCTTCTTCTTCTTTGCTGTCCAGATTTTAATCCACTTTTCAGTTTTGGCAATGATGCTGATTAGGTTTTCTATCTGGATGGCTCTCAATTTTTTTTCTGCTTCTTTTCCCTTTCCCAGTCACACTGGGAAAATCCAGCACCAATTATTTTCCTTTCCATATAAGGTCTTTGAAGAGATGTGGTTTCTATTGATAAACCATTTAGATGAGCCCTTCTCCCTTGGCTCTTCCTCCCACCTGTTACCTTCCCAGTAGACTGGTGGGGCTGCAGAAACTAACCTGGAAGAGGAAACTGACAGAGTTTATATCAATTCCTTAAAATCCACTGAGACTCTAAGACCTGCCATTTCAATGGCAATGGTTAATGGTAGAGAAAGTCAGTATTTTCTGTCCAGTTATTGCTTGTCATGATTGTCGGTACACCAGTTGCACATGGAACCCAGATAATCCCCCAAATCAGCTTTGCAAAGCCAAAGGAGGTTCAGGTTTTACATCAGCATGTTTTTCTCCTTAAAGTGGGCACATGAGGTAGCAAGCAATGATGTGAGATTGTGCCAACAACACTGTATAGAGATCAGTAGGAATTCGAACCTTGCTGAGATTAAATTAAAACACAGTAGTGAAAGAGCAGCAGAAAACATACAACCAAGATAGAAAATTACACAAATTAGAAAAGACATTTTTTTAAAAAGCAGAACAAGAAAGTGTGATTGTAGGTTGCCCTGCCAATACAGGAATGAATTGAATGGTAGTGTCCATTCAACCTTTCTCAATGAGACTGTTGAAGTATTGCCTACCCACAGTTAGCAGTTGTATGTAATAGTCCATAGATAAGATCTTTTATTAAGATTGGTTTCAGTCTAAGCCCACTGGAGACTTCAGTCTCTTTAAATCAAGTTCTGTCTAGACTTGGCTTAAAATAGCAGCCTCATCTCGAGATTCCTGAGCCTTGTTTTAGGAGTTTATCATTCCAATTCATTCTGATTCAAAGCCAAATAATAGAATCATGGAATCATGGGTTTGGAAGGGATTTTGAAGGTCTTCTAGTCTAATTCCTTTCCCCAGGGCAGATCTCCGCAGATCACCTCAAACAAATAGCTATCCATCCTTTGAAAATCTCCAGGAGGCAAGCCATTCCACTGCTCAATAGCTTTTTACAGGTAGGAAATTAAAGTTTGAATCTTTAAATCTTCCATAAATTACTTCTTGTCCTACCCTGGGGCACTACAGTAAACAAATCTACTCTCCCTTCCCTGTGATATCACTTCAAGTATTAGAAAACAGCTTTCATGAATCTCTTTATCCTTCTCTTTGTTAAACTAAGCATATACATATCTTTTAATTGTTCTTCATCATATTTAGCCTCTAAATTCCTCACCATCTTTGCTGTTTTTCTGTGCTCTCTTTCCAGTTCCTCTATATTTTCCTGCAGTTTGGTGACCCTGACCTGACACAGAATTCCAGGTGTTGACCCTTGCAGCATATAGCACTGCTCTCATTGCCTGTGATGTCAATATAATACAGTATGTCTATTGATACAGCTTAGATTGCATCGGCTCTTTGACAGATGCAGCACATTGCTATGTCAGGCTTGATCGGTGGTCTACCAGGACACCCAGATATTTCTCTCAGGTCCTACTGCTGAGCCAGGTGCAACCTGGCAATATTTCTAGCCATTGAACTGAAATTGTTGGAAAAGGCCTAATTCAAACTCAGAGATACACGTAGTCCTTGATTTAAACCAGTTTGTTTAGTGGCCATTCGAAATTACGTCACTGAAAAAAGTAATATGACCATTTTTCACTCTTACCATTGTTGCAGCATCCCCATGGTCACATTGTTAAAATTCAGATGCTTGGCAATCGACTCATATTTATGACTGTTGCAGTATCCTGGGGTCATGTGATCATCCTTTATGACCTCTGATAAACAAAGTCAGAGGGGAAGCTACATTCATTTAACAGCCATGTTACTAAATTAACAACTCTGGTGATTCAGTTAACAACTGTAGTTGGAAAGGCCATAAAATGGGCCAAACTTCACTTAACAACTGTCCAACTTAGCAACACAATTTTTGGAATCAATTATGATAATAGATCAAAGACAACCTATAGTGCACTTTTTAACTCTGAGCCTCTCATCTGAAGTATTAACAATTGCCCCCATCTTTGTTTGAGCTTCCCTTTTGTCTCTGTTCTAAGTCATTTATAAAAATACTAGCTGGATACCCATGCTTTGTGATGAAACTATGTGATCGGGCTATGCAGGAAAAATTTGGTTCACAATCCATTGGCTCAGTGGTGGTTGGTGATTGAAACACATAAGGGAATATTGCTCCTGCCGCCTTGAATTCGGAACCAGTTCCATAGGTAGAAGGCATAGACATTTTGGTGAGGTACCGACGTTTAGAACTGTAAGGTGCCCCAGACAGTTATAAAATAAATAAATAAATAATTTAATTTATAGCCCGCTCTCTCTCCCTGAAGGGACTCGAGGCGGGGCACAGGGAAATTAAAAATGCATATAAAATCACAGACAATACAATATTAAAAAAGAATTAAACGAAACCCTGTGCTAAAATCCCCAAAGCTAAAACAAACCCCTAAAAACCCCTGAAAACAGTTAAGTTATCCCAAGCCGGCCAAGCAAAAGAAGTGTGTTTTTAATTTTTGATGGAAGGAGCGGAGGTCCATAGTTGTTCTAATATCGGGGGGAAGGTCGTTCCAGAGGGTTGGGCCCGCCACAGAGAAGGCCCTTCCCCTGGGCGTCGGGCACTGGCACAGCCTAGTGGACGGCACCCGGAGAAGTCCCTCTCTGTGGGAGCGAATCGGCCGCAGGGATGTATGGGGCAGGATGCGATCCCGCAGATAACTAGGTCCCGTGCCATGGAGCGCTTTAAAGATGATAACCAACACCTTGAAGCGCACCCGAAAGACGACAGGCAGCCAATGCAGCTCGCGCAGGAGCGGTGTTACATGGGAAAACCTAGAGGTTCCCATAACTGCCCGCACGGCTGCATTCTGGACAAGCTGAAGTCTTCGGGTGCACCTCAAGGGGAGCCCCATGTTCCAGAGTGAAGGAGTTCCCGAGTGAAGGAGTGGAATGTCTGCCAGTTTGAACTGAGGTGACAGAATGTGAGGCAACTGGCAGTTGGAACAGGGTTCTTATCAGGTGGGGAAGGAGAGACGAACTCCTTGGCATTAGAGCATGTTAATTACTGTATAAGAAATACGAATGATCTGATAGTCATTTTGAAATATCCTTTCTTAGTGAGCACCTAGAAGCCAAGAGGAACATACATGCCAAATTTCAAGTTTGTAGGCTTTACGGTTCTAAACATTTTGTGATGAGTGAGTGGTACTTGACTTTTATATACAGTATATAGAAGATTGAAGAGCTCTAGGCCCAGGACAGGATACCTCAGTATTCTGTTACTATTCTGTTACTATTTCCTTCCATACAGAAATATATTATATTTCTTATTTCAAGTAACAAGTTCTTCTGAGGTGTGATTTAAAAGTGAAAGAAGCACTTAGACAATCATGCTGTTTGGCTACATCATGTAGTTACAGCAGTGGTAATTTAAGATTATATTAGATGGCAGGTTGGAGGCAATGAATTGTGCTTCTACCCAAAAAGCAACAAAACTAGAATGTGTGTTTGCCATCTCCAGAGTCCCATCTTTGTAATTTGTATTGAGCCAGAAAAAGAGAAAACCTTGTTCCTTTCACCATTCTTTGCTAATACAGAGATCTTATATTGCCTGTCAAAGAACGTGATGACATACTCCAATATCATTCTGGTTGAAAAGGGCTCGTGAAATCTGTACATATGGAAATGCTATAGAAATATAGGTTCTGTTGAAATATCAATAATTTCAATCACAGCTCAAAACCACTTTATGGTTTATTTTGGTACTCGACTATACATTACTGTATTTGCTGATTATTATTATAATTTTTGCTTTACCGTAAGAGTGTATTTGTGCAAGTTCAAATGCATTTGTGTGTTTAAAACTGTATTACTATAATCATATTAATACATTGCTCTAAAGTCTAGACTGTAAGAGGGCAGATAGCATTTTAAACATGTATCAGTAAAGACGTTCCAGTGGAAACATGAGGATTTTAAACATAGATCTGAGGACAGGAACCTTTTTATCACTTATGGCAAACTATTGCAATAGTTTATGATGCTATCAGAGAAGCAGAGATAAAGTGTTATTAATTACAAAGCCTGTTATAATTTGGCTGAGCAAAACAGCAATCTCATTTGAAATTAGAAATGATTGGAAAACCAGATGAAACTAGTAGCAAAATAATCATAGTGGCAAGCAAGAGGCTGATTCAATAGTATCTTTTTGCTTTTCATACTGTTGGATAATTTTACAACCTAGCTAAAAAAGCCAGACCATGGAATGTGACTTGAGTCAATCTTAAAGGTCTTGGTTGTTCCATTTTTGCGCACCTTAGCTAAGATTATGCAAAATATCCTGAGCGTGAACAGAATAGCCCAGTTTTGTTAGTGCATGCCCAGACCAAAACATATATATTGTCACACTTTTGAGCCTCAAAACATTTGTTCTGCTCAAGGAACAGCACATTTCATTTTGTGCACGTAGCTGTATGTCTACCCTTGGTTGTAAGTAGATTTGCCCTCTTACATTTGCCAAAATGCAGTGAAAAACAGAATGTAAAATACTGTATTTATTGTATATCTTATCGATCAGAATCTTTTATTCACTGATTGTAGTTACATGCTTTTCTTCCTTTGTGGTTTCCTCAAGCAAGATGAAACATTTTTTTAAAATTTATTTTTTCAATTTCTGTGTCTACCCATCTCAGTCAATGACTGATAAAAATGATTCTGAGTTGCTTACAATCAAAAACATGCTGTATTTTTTCAGGAACGAACATCACTTTTTTTTCAAACCACCCTCTGGCTTAATGTGAAAATTACCAAAGTTCTATCCAGCCCAGAAAATTACACAAATATGGGCTTCCCAGTGAGAAAAAAAGAGCAATTATTTGGGTGCACCAGAATGTTCATTTTATTTCAAATATGTAGTGAGAACAGTGTTTCTAGCAATTGGGGTTGTGGGATGTTTGATTACACATGCAAGGAACAGTTTCCTGGGAGCAGATAGCTCCTGCTTCTAATTAACACCTCCCTGCAGTCTTACCAATGCCTATACTGGAATGGCTTTGACCCAAAGAAATTGAAAACTGGCACGTGGAACAGTACTGTAATATCAGTTTGTTTCAAACATTTCCAACCATAAACATGTAGAGTGGTAATTGAATTGTCTGGAGCAATTTTTGATTCAAGCAAGCCTGGTAATTATATGGGACTGGTTTGTTTGTTATCTCACTAGGGTCTTTGTCAGCAGAAATCTCTGTTATCCCATTAGGGAGACACTTTCATCTCCAGTCCTACTGTGAGCTTTAAGGCAGTGGTGCAGAATGCTTCTATAATTATCCTTTCTAAGTGCTCCAGCTTTGCTGGATTATGAATGAGGAGAGATTTTGTTTTCTCTTGAGCTCCTTCTCTAACTTCTTAGTTTTGTTGTGTTGCAGAAGAAAACTAAGAAGCAGAAGATACATGTCAGGTCTGGAAGTCGGCTGTAGGGAAGACCTCACTGAACTTCTGATTCTCTTTGGGCTGGCTTCATATTGGAGAGCTTCCACTTACTTGAGAACTTGATTAGACAAGCAAGCAGAAATGTTCTCTGGAGAATGAAAGCTACAAGAGGCCAAGACAGACTCTGAGGAAATAGAACTATGTATCACTGTCCAAAATATAAATATATCCCTTCTATGATAGGGATGAGCAAAACGCCCCCCCCCCTTCAATATTAAGATCAATTGCATTTTATCTTCGAAATTATGGTGTGAATTAGTTGGCTCAAGTTTCATGCTAAACCATTTTATGGTCGTGGCTTGTTGGATCACAATTAACCGTGCAACACTTAAACAAATGCAATATATTGATAATTTAAAGCAGTTCTAACTCATTTTACTTTTTAAATATATATAATAAATGTGAAAGTACTCAATCCAGTCATAGTCATTTATATAAAAATGGATAAAAGTATAGAAAAAAAACATATCTACAATTCCGAGGACTTCTAGCAAAATGAAACATATTTTGCAAAAATAATGTAAAATAGTAATCAAGTTTTTCCAATTTTGTACCCAAAGTGGAACTTCAACCTGCAAAATCTATAACTAGCATTAGTTCTATCTACTGTCAGGTTTTGCTAAAGATTGAAGTAATCTTTCAGTGCAGGGCGTAGTGTTGCCTTCATCTCAAGAGTTTTCATTGAGATATTATATCACATTGATTTGCAGTAAAAAACCAACAACAATAGCCTTATGACAATTTAAAAACTGCATTACTCACCAGTTAAATAATGCTCAGGTAATGATAATGAATAGCAGTAAAAGTTGAATTATCTACTTCTATTTTGTAGATTATATGATAATGGTGAGATGACTGGAATGAGAAAATCTCTATCAAGAAATCATGATAATATTAGAAGAGAGAGATTCCCCAGAAGTGGATTAGAGAAAAAAGCATGATCATTATTTTCAGGAAATGTTCCTTCAAAGACTATGAGGCATAATTAACAAATAGTTCACAGTTACTATTGAAGATCTGGTCTTATGTATTTAATTATTTTCCATTACTTTTATATTTTATTTTCTCTGAGGATTCAAATTGGAGTTTATTGGGGTGGTGGTGGTTCTTCCTTTGTCATCATAATAGCAGTCCTATGAAAGACTGTAAGTGGATGTGGGAGAACAGAACTAGACCAAAATTATCCAATGAGCTCTGTGTTCTGATAGCTTAACACCATCTCAAAAACTAATTTCTAATAGATATTTGGTTAGAGATAATCAGATTGAAAATCACATCAATCATTCTCTTCTTCTTTTTCTTTCCTTCAGTTAACTTAATTGCAGAGCTGAAGAAATAAGATTCTATAATTCAATGTGACACCATGACGGGGACAATAATATATTGTTAAAAATATACAAGTTATCTCTTGAACATTTTTATTATGACTTTTTTAAATTTGAAGATGGCAATTCTGGTATTTATTCTGATCTGTCATATCATTTTCACCCATATCTCTTGATCTCTAAAGTGTGCAGAACATGCTGTTAATAATTATTTTTTTATAGAGAATGTGTCAGTACCTGATTTTGCAGATTTTCCCTACTCTTAGACTTCATATTAGATGTATTAAAATATGTCTATACTTAGCTATAAATACTGTAAACAGCTGGGGTCTTCCTTATTTTTCAAATATTGATCAGAGGTCTTTATTATTATTACATTATAAAATAATTGTGGAGAAACATTTTTTTAAACATCCCGTTGACAGTATGACTAGGTTTTAGAAATGTATATTGTTTAAATCACATACATCTGGAGATCAATCTCTTTTATATTGTTTTAAAAATCTTACATAGCTAAAATAGTTTTCAGTTCATCATAATTTACACTATGTTTTGGGATTAAAGTATGGAATATTTAATTGAAATATTGAAGTACATTTAAAGTTTCATAAATGTAATTAACATTTCTTGTGTAACATTGTCTTGCTAACTAATATGCCAACATAAATGCATAACTTATGTGTATTGAGAGATATGAGAATCTGAATTCTGAAAACATGCATGTCTGAAGAACCAGCAACAATATATTTAATACCTTTTGTATTTTCCTGGATCAGTTGTGCTATGTATTTCAATTCTCTGAAATAATTGGGAAACAATCTTCCTTTCATCTTCCTTTTATACATTTAGATTTCTGTTAGCATGGAGAAGTCATATTCCTTCTGTGATTCATGCAATATTTAAAATATTTAAAATGGCATTTATTGTTTTCGGTGTTTGAAATTTGTTCTTTCCAATCTCCTACACTGGTATATTTCTCATGGCACTGAATGTTAAATATTGATAAAGCTCTTAGTCTGTTCAGTATATATACTGTATATATTATTAACCTTTTATATACAAACTCTGGGCTTTTGGAAAAAAGCCGAATACTTTTAGATGAAATTTTTTTTTAAAAAAGACATGGATCCTATTTAGCAGTAGCCTAAACTAAAAGTATAATTTACACAGCTTTGCTTGTCCAGCTACCTGGTGGAAGTATGGTTAATAAACAATGTCAAAAAACATAGTTAAAAGACAATGAAGAAAATGTCTGATAAATAATTAATACAGAATATTACTTAACAGACAGGTTATACTGACGTTGCTTCAAATGGCATCTGCTTCTTTTAACCCTTTGAGATTAATGAAGGAACATAGCATTTTCTTCATATACTTGATAGCTAGGATAATGATTGATAGATCTCCATATGTAACTACTCTCACTAAACGTATATGTTGATATAAAGCTAATAGGCTTTTCTGGAATTCAGATAGCAGTTATTTGTATATTAAATGAGATGCTAGATAAAAGCATTAAGCTTTCAATTTCCCTTTTTGATGACTAAGTAGTGTTAAGTATGAAACACTAATAATTTACTCTACTGAATTGCTTCTGTCTGTTCCTCAGTAGCATTTTTTTTTGTTCCCAGCCTATAATTAGGGTCATTTTAAGAATGTTGAGGTTTGTAGGGTTGACTGTGGGGTTTGTTATCTTTCCCACATATGATTTTTAAATGTCGTTGAAAAGGGGGATATTTATTTGCCCACAAACACCTTTCCTTGTTAAATATTACATTTAAAACAACAAAAAAGAACGAAAAAGAAACTGCTTTTAAATTTAAAAAAAGATATCTGGCAGAATCAGTGGCTACAGAAGATAGCACAGGTGGTAGCATTCTGATAATTTGGTGTTTCAGAAATTATTATGAAATTACAAAAAGCCATTTTGTCAATCAGGCAATTCTCAAAGTTCCCGTTATGCCCATCAACCCCTAAAAGTTGGGAACAGCAGTTATAAGATACAATTAATAAACAAGAAGGGCTCTGGCCCATAGAAATGGTTGGAAAGTAAAAATAGTGGATGGGTGTTGCCTGGGGGTCTTAGCTTTGAAGAAGTTTTGACAAAAAATAACACAGTGAAACAGGATGGTAGAGAACATTGATGCTGGGGAGAAAGGGTGCAGGTATACAGTACATAGTGATGGAAAGTGCCCCCCCCCCTTTCAATTTCTAATATAGTAGACCAGGGGTCTGCAAAGTCGGCTCTTTTAAGACCGGTGGACTTCAACTCCCAGAATTCCCCAGCCAGCATAGGGGAATTGAATCAACTCTGGGAGTTGAAGTCCACCAGTCTTAAAAGAGCCGACTTTGCAGACCCCTGTAGTAGACCATTTTTAATTGATCATTCATGCTATGTTAGCTACTTTATGAGATGTACTAGTTGTTCCAGTGAGGTTACTTATATATTACTCAACCTTATGGAGATCATGCTATTAGCAATTGAGACAATTGAGATTATGCCTGGCTCATTAGGGAAAGGACACAAACATAAAGAACTTGAATTTATTGTTTAATGGTATGGATCCAGAATTAAAAGGCTCATTGATGTTAATACTACTATAATTAGTTATAAGTACGATGTGGCTACTTCCCAATTAAACTGATGTATTACTCTCCTTTTTTAAAACAAAAGATCAAAAGGTCCAGGGAGCCTTATCAGTACCAAGTTCAATTTTAATTCACAACTTTCATATTGATGATCATGAATATCACATCAGTCCCCAGAACTATTGGGTTAAATGTTGAGCCCATTATAAATATTTTAAGCAAGACAATTTTGCCTAATTAAAACTGAATAACCAATAAGCCTGGATAGTGATTGATAGT
Source organism: Rhabdophis nuchalis (assembly GCA_039707465.1). Taxonomy (NCBI): domain Eukaryota; kingdom Metazoa; phylum Chordata; class Lepidosauria; order Squamata; family Natricidae; genus Rhabdophis; species Rhabdophis nuchalis. The sequence goes on from CM077644.1 coordinate 45,808,535, forward strand.
GCAATGCACAATTTGCCATTTGCCATGATTAGCTATGCTACCTGTGTATGTAATGACACAACTGTGCAGGAAGCTGGGATGATATGTTCTACCGGCACTAACTGGCCCTCGATATGCTGGCTCCACCCCTTCCACACATCCTTCATGCATTCAGAGCAGTGGTCTGAAGAAAGATTCTAGTTGTATTCAGTTGAGAATGCAGAATTCCCAGCCTTTTAAGTAATCCAACTAAATGTGCTTAGAAGGCTCCTTTGGATTATTGCTCTGAATGTACAGAGATCGGGATTATGTCAGGATGAATGCACACAGAGGAGTAGTGGGAGATGGATGATCATGCACTCCTACATAATTTGTTGCCTCATATATTAAGATTTAATGTTTGCATGGACTGCTTTGTCCTGTGGTTCAACCCAGCATCACTCCTTGCTGTTCCCATGCCTTTGTTATGTTGCTTCATTACAAGAATAGAATTGACTTCATAAAGAAGGAGCAAGCAACAGAGTTATTAGGGAAAAGGTGTTGGAGATCATAAAGATGAAGTGGCATACTTTGGGAAATCCACCACCTTCTTTGTCAATTAAATTTATATTTTGAAAGTTAAGGACAAACCAAAAACCATACTTTTCTCCTATATATCAAGCTAAATAAAACAACACATTTAGCTTAGTTTTTAAAAAAAAAAGAAATGTTGATTTATTGTCCTGTATTTTTTGCTTAGCAGCTTCCTCTGGATTTGCCTTCAGCTGTGGCGGAAAACTACCTTCACATTCCTTACGTCTGGACAAAGTGTGTTTCTAATGCAGTGAAGTGTGAGTATTCACCTTTGAATACCATTGGCACAATATGCTGTTAGCCTTTAACAAGAATGTACTCCAAGGCACTGCTGGCATTAAACAGCTCACGACAAACCAATAAAGCAAAAAGTTATATATGATCTAGCTCTGTAGTAGGTCACAGAGTGGAATGTACAATGAGGATCTTTGTTTCCCAAAGCTACTTTGTTCAACTCAGGGGTATCCAGAGGGGGTGATCAAAGCAATCAAAATGGCAGCCATGAATAGTGCAATCAAAACTCCACCTATGTCACACCTAAGCAAGCAGAGCTTCAATCATGCCTTCATGGTTGTCATCTTGCATTTATGATCATAACCGGCAGACAACCCTGATTCCCCTAATTTGGGGAGCTGTCACATTGCCTCTACCTGTACAGTCACCTTTGCACAGAATGTTTATTAGAGCAGGTAGTGCAGGATGGGGAAGGAAGTCTGTAATTGTTAAAATTCTTGGTGAAGAATGAGTTTGCATACTTATGCTTTGAAGGAGGAAATTTAACTAAATTGGCTATAAATAAATAATCCTACTCCCCTGGCGACATTTGCTGGGACTATTGATAAGATAGATAGTTTTAAAGGAAGAAGGCAAACAGAATGGCCAAGGTATACAACACATTTTATCAAAATCTTTCAGTCTCACTGCATCTTGTCTAAATATAATATTAAAGTTGTTATAACTTATTTCATTTGTATTTCAGATCAAAATGGATCTGAAGCATTAACATATTTGGGTGCTATTTTAGTCTTTGATATTTGGAATAAACACTTTCTTTTTTATTACTTACAAATACTCCCAAAAATTATCATGTTGTCCTACACAAAACATGAGCAGTTCTATCTTTAAAAGTGCATTTGGTACAAAATGAGGAACATGAAGCATAGTTCTTATCAATTTTAGTGGATTGTTTCAAAAACCATTACATTTTGAAGACTCAAAGTTGTATACTAAACAGAAAAGGTTCAACACCTTGATTCTAAATAATTTAATTGCTGCAGGACAAAGTTATTAGCATTATAACTAGCAAATCTCAATAATGATGTTGGAATCCTTGTGGGCACGTGGACAAAAAATCGTTGTGTAGGTGTTTGCCCATAGTGATACATATTTTGATCATTTTGTTTGGACAACTATAACTTGCTTTCTATGGAGATGCATTTGAAGTGTCAACTAATGCAGAATTAGAATCCGAATTCCAAATGGGACAGTCAAAAAGAATAATATTAAATAAGTTCTAAGTGATTAAAATATCAAACTAGAAACTGGGAGAGTATGAGTTCTGGTCCCATCTTTGTCACAAAGCCAGCTGGGTTACCTTTTGTCAGTCATTTTCTTAGTGCTAGAAAGAAGACAACAGCAAAACATTTCTGAAAATGTTGCCAAGAAGATAGCAGGAATTAGTCAAGGCAGTAATCAGAAGTCAAAACTGACTCAAAGGCATGAACCCAAACATTCGCACTGCCACAAAAAAAGAAAAGAAAAGAAAACTGCACTGGTTTTAACTTGCTTCTCAGGTCCAACTATATTTTCAGGATATTCTTAGATTGAATTTTGACTGACGTTCTTACCCATTGCATTGCATTCCAAATCTGCATTGATAAAGCTTTTATCATAACTGTATCTTAATCTGCCCAAAGCAAGACTTTGATAAACTACATTTTAAATTGATTCTATGTAAAACAAGATGGCCCCTCACACCTAGTTGGCTTTCCATTAATAATATCATTGAAGAATTACCTATGGCAGCTTGGAGTAATTCCAGGATGCAATAAGTGTTGCTTAAGAAAAGAGAAACAGTATATGTCAATGAAAGATTCCCAGTGAAAGAGTATTAGATGATTTTTCCAAAACTCTAAAAGATGAACAAGTCAGAAACAGAAGCAATACAGATTGATCTAAATACTTTGTAAAGTAGTGTATATTTAATGCACTCAAGTAAGGCAGTTAATAAATTTTACTTGCTCATTTAAATGTTAATGTATCTAACATGAGCAATATTCAATTTGTATTTTGTATAATTTCTTTACACTAAAGGCGTGTGATTTCACTAATTCCTGATACTACCTTTAGCTTGCAGTCTTATTTGTTTATTAGTGCGCATAGCCTTATAGGTGCGGCACACCCATGTATGACCCCATGCGCTTCGTCCACTTTTTGCACAGGAGCCAAAAATGGTTTACCATCACTGGTATAGGATCTCCTACTTGAGCATGGGGTTGGACTAGAAGACCTCATCCCTGCGGCCGATTCGCTCCCACAGAGAGGGACTTCTCCGGGTGCCGTCCACTAGGCTATGCCAGCGGGCGGCGCCCAGGGGAAGGGCCTTCTCTGTGGCTGTCCCGACCCTCTGGAACGACCTGCCCCCTGAAATTAGAACAACTACGGACCTCCGCTCCTTCCGTCAAAAATTAAAAACACACTTTTTCTGCTTGGCCGGCCTAGGTTAGTCATCTGTTTATTGTTTTAATCGGATTTTTAAGGGGTTTAGTTTTTAGTATTTTGGGGTTTTAGCGCAGGGATAAATTGTTTAATCTGATTTTATATATATTTATGATGTTTTTATGTTTGTATGTTTTAATTCCCCTATGCACCGCTCCGAGTCCCTTCGGGGAGAGGGAGCGGTCTACAAATTAAATGTATTATTATTATTATTATTATTATTATTATTATTATTATTATTATTATTATTATTATTATTATTATTATTATTATTACCTCCATTTTGCCTTCCAGCTCTATTCTGATTCTGTTTCAGTCAAGGAAAGAAACAGAGGACAATGCAGAGGCCCTCATCAATGTCATCCAAACTCACCTCAACATGACTTTTAGTGACAAAACAAGCTGTAGTGAGCTAGCAAAATGGTTGAATTGTATGTAAGATTTTGACTACATTCTCCCACATTTTTGATTATATTTATCATTTTAATGATTTTGTTTAAATTGTTTTTGCTTGAATTTGTGTTCAGTCCAGAGTCACACATGTGAAATAGATGGCTATATAAATGTAATGAAATAAAACAAATAAAATAAAATATGCTCCAATATTTGCTTGCATTTTTTAACAATCTAAAGCAAGTGCTTAAAAAAGGAAATTGCAAACAAATATTGCATAAAACTATTGCATACTAGAACCATAAAGCTTTGGGGAGCTTCACCTATACATTCTTTAATATAGCTAGCATTGATAGGGTCAAGTTACATAATTCTTCTGTGAAATCAACACTGAAGATTGTACCAAAGAGTGAGTGGTTTCCAAAGTTAAAAGAGATTGCCCAGGATTGTATTCATCGAAGCCTGATGTACTATTGTTCAGTTGAGACTCCAATCTTGCAGTAGGTTTTGGAAGGCTGTGAGAGATTAATTTAAGAGTCCGGAAAGCTGCACGTCGTCCAGAGCCTCAGGCTGAAGACATTTGAGTTAACTGATCATCATTAATTTATTTTTATATACTAATGCCCGAATAAGTACCCAAATAAGCTGTAGAGCTTGAGAAAGTTAGGTGATTTCCTCCTCCCTCTCCTCCTTCTCCTCACCAATCTGACCTTAGTGAGGACATCCTGCCTCCGGTATCTGCATAAGGCATGCAAAGATCTAACTTGTTCTTTCTGAAGTCCAGATTTGACCAGAGGGGTTTTTCCTCTTTATTCTATCATTAACGTAGAATGGAAACAATTACTTCTGGAAATAAAAGAGGACATAATAGCTATGCATGGAAGATCAAGATGTTCCTTTAAGTGCCAGCAGTATTTTTTGCCTGCAAAGAACAATATGCCTTGGCAACAATAATGAAAATTTAGTGAGGTTGCACAGTTCAGCAAAATTTTTATATTTAGGGTTATTCTCTGTTTATGTTTCTTTTTGTGTGTGCAGATTGTTTAGTATTTTCAGCATTCTGTCCTCCATAAATTCTAGAGCAGCTGAATAGGGACAAATTTATGAAAGACTGAAGGCATGCTTCTTTGCCCTCTAGATAAATAAAGTAGGAAATTTATTACTACAAAATATAGTGCTACCCATCACTCTGGAAGAGTACAAAAGGGGAATATGCAAGATCACTGAAGATAAAATTAGTGGTAGTTTTCATTAAAATGTGTCAATCAGACTAAACCAAACACTGCATCCCCAAGGTAAGTAATTTGCCTCAAATAGGAATAGATGGGTCAGAACTTCAAGCATCACTGAAACCTATCCTAATGTGTAAAATTGCTATGTAGGATAATATGCTACTATATCACAAAAATCTATTTATTATTACCAATCATATTTTATGTTGTTCAATATGGATGATTAGATACATTGAGTTGGCCTGACACCTTAGCAATAATCCCATATCCCTTATAAATGTAAATAAATGAAAGTAATACAATTTCTACATTCTATATAAAACCCAATTGTTCAACACAAAAAGCCATGCCTTGCTGAGAATATTACCTAGCCAATGACTATAATCATTGCATGTTAACACAGCCTTTAAAGCTATTTTTAATATACTTCTAGGGCTGGGAGGAGATGAAATCTCTTGGAAATCACCTCCACATCCCTCTCTCTCTCTGTCCCTCTGTCCCTCTGTCTCTGTCTCTCTCTCCTTACAAAAATGGACCTCTTGCTGAATTTTCAAACAAACAATGTGGAAATAATAATCATTGATAAAGGAGATGAAAAGCAGTGAATCATTCAGAGAAAGGGGTGGAATTCTACTGGTTCGGACCGGTTCGGGTGAACCTGTAGCTCCGACAATCAGCTGGGAGAGAATTGGTTTGCTCCAATGATCAGATGGGCCTGACAACTTTTGCTATGAAAAAAGAACGATGAAAGGGGGATATTTCTGAGATGTATACAATACTTCACTTAGTGATCTTTTGAAGTTATTTTTTATTGAGTTATAAGATAAATTAAGATGCAAAATACAAAAGGAAAAAGGAAAACAGTGGAGGAGGATAAGGTGGGAGGAAAGGTTAGAAAAAGGAAGTGTTGACTTGCGACTCTGTTGCAGTAAAATAAGGCATTAACATCAAATCACAATATAATTTCATAATACAATTTCACTGAAAAAAAAGTGACTTATGACTCTTTTTCTCACTTACAACGGTTGTAGTATCCCCATGGTTATGTGATTTACATTCGAAAACTTGACAACTGACTCATATTTATGAGGGTTGCAGTGTTCCAGAGTCATATGATCCCATTTGCGACCTTCTGATAAGCAAAGTCAATGGGGAAACCAGATACATTAAGAACTGCAGTGATTCACTGAACAAATTTCTCACTTAGCAACATAAATTTTTGACATTCATTTTGTCTCAACCCTCCACCACCTGATGGTAAATATCTTTTCAGCCATGGTAAATTTAAAGTCTTTCCCCCCCACGACCCAAAAGGCACAGAAATAGAACCTGTTATTATGCGTGGAAAAAAAACAGAACAAGAGGGGAAAAAATGCCCTGCGGGGATCTTTCTTGATTTGATTGAAAAGCTGATTGTATGAATAAACTAGAATTCAACAGAAGCATAATGTACTTTTGTTTCAGCTGTGAAATAGATTTCTGGGAGCATCAATACACAATTTTCCAATTCCTTTATCAAGTAGATACCTTTAAAAAGAGTAATGTTACTGTAGGTCAAAAGTTTATTGTAGAAAATCCAGACAAATAGATTACCTTATATACTTTATTTAAATGTGCTGGTGGCTGATAACAGATGAACACTCCAGGTTTAGTATGGAGTGCACTGTGTATTTGATTATCAGTGCTTATTTTTATAGTACTGTAGTAGAAATGATAAATGGTACTGATAAATGGAAAAAAACCTCGGATATACTTCAGTGGTTAAATGAACAAAATATAACTAAGAATTAAAAGCAATTAAAAAGAGAAAAAAAACTATATAATATCCAAGGTATCAATATAAAATTAATCTGTGTCTTAAATGTAACATTACATTTAGATCATATAGAAACATTTAGATCCATCTTCTCATTTTTAAAATACGAGTTTTCCCAACCCAAAAATAGATCCAAAAAGTCTGATTTTAAACTCCTATTTTAAATTCAGGAGGATATATTTCTTTTTTTATATACGTATAAATTATCTTGTTTGCTGCACCCCAGTTAGATAGAGCCAAAGGTTTTCATTAGTTGACAAATACCATGTTCTAGGAATATAATGTTTCTTGGTCCCCTTTCATAATCTCAGCATGCTCAGCAATTCAATTCAGGATGATTATCCACCAGTCTTTAATTGTATCAGCATGGGAAGCTCATTGTTCTTAACTTCAGTTCAACAGTAGACAAATCACTGGCTTCACAAATTGTGCTATTGCTATCAATAGGCAATAGGCAGCCATATAAATTTGATAGATAAATAAATATGCTTGGTGGTTAGTGTAATGGTAAAACAGGTGGCTAAATGCCCCCAGCTTGTTTTAGGACTTGTTTTAGCTAAAACCATGTAGACTGTATGTATATATTGGTCTACTGCAGAAGTAGTATTCTGCCAATTTGGCCTGGTTCAGGTGAACCGGTAGTCGTCTTCCGGGTGCACTTCAAGGTGTTAATTACCATCTTCAAAGCGCTCCATGGCTCGGGACCTAGCTACCTGCGGGATCGGATCCTGCCCCATACATCCTCACGGCCGATTCGCTCCCACAGAGAGGGACTTCTCCGGGTGCCGTCCACTAGACTTTGTCAGCGGGCGACACCCAGGGGAAGGGCCTTCTCTGTGGCGGGCCCAGCCCTCTGGAATGACCTTCCCCCCGATATCAGGACAACTACGGACCTCCGCTCCTTCCGCTTAAAATTAAAGACTCACTTTTTTCGTCTGGCCGGCCTTGGGTAGTCTCTTTTTAGGTTAGGGTTTTTTAGGGGTAATTTTTAGTTTATAGGTTTTAGCGCAGGATTTATTTAATTTATTTTTAATTCTGTATTTTGTACTTGTCTGTGTTTATTTGTATTTTTAATTGCCTGTGCCCCGCCTCGAGTCCCCTCGGGGAGAGAGAGCGGGATATAAATTAAATTATTATTATTATTATTATTATTATTAGTGGCGTTGGTGGGAGGCTCCACCCACCCAGACATCACCATGGACTCTCGACATGCTCCCAGTTTGATAGTGAAGGTAAGAGGATTTCATGCCTGGTCTACTAATTGCTAAGTCACGCTGCATTGTGTGTGAATAGATACATCCTTTTGTTGTGATTTCCAAGTTCATTTGCTACTAAACAATCTATAAGTAAATAATCACTGTTGAACTCCAAACCTTTGAAAGACCCTTCCTCCAAATTTGACCATCTCTGTTCCTTTCCTGATATGACATCATTGACAATATTCTGTGTGTCCTTGGAAGTCACATAAAAAGTGTAGCCCTTGCTGCAAGAAAAATGTTCCTAATTTTGCAAATACCTTATTATTTAAACCTGGTTTCCTAACCAGATGTAGTTTCATAAGTTAATTTCATTAATTAAATGCTAGTGACAATAAATAAATGGTTACTTGCTTGATTTTTCTCCATCAACAATGTATAGTTCTTCTAAGAACTATTTTTCAATTTCCTTGATTTTATCCATTCATCTGATCAGTTTTCTTTCTTGTCTTTGGCTGCCTTCAACCAACCTTTGATTGCACCATTGTGGCCACCATTTCCACTTTCTTGATCATACCCTGTGGACATTCCTTCTTTCCATTACAGTTATTTGAATCCTGCCTACCTGGACACACATATTAAAGGAAAACATGAGTATAGAAACAATCATTGTGCCTGTTCATAGTTTTTACATTTCTGTAAATGTAGAGACTGTGATTCCTATCAGTCTTTCATTTCAGGCTGCTTATTCTTGCGGTTTCAAACTATGAAATGGCATGGTTATTTCTCTTTCCCCCAGCTTATTCTTCTCACCTTGGATAGCAATTAAAATGAGCTACGGAGTTGTCCTCCCAGAGTAATTACAGAGATGTTCAATAGCTATGTTTCAACAGTATTTCTAATGGGTTATCTATTGTTAATCCATCCTACTTGTTTAATTAGTGGTAGGTAATCAATCTGAAAAATACTTCGTAAGTATAGCTATTGAACACCCATGAATATGCACTGTGTGGTACTGAGAACACAGTATAAATATCTCTGTGAACCAAATAAACACACAAGTCTATTTAAGGCAGTGCCTTGTGTTAAGTAAAAGTTCCCTGCTATGGTGTAACTATCAAATGCCATTGTTTGTATTACAATTTAGGATCTGTGTTTTTTAAAAAAAAGCTTAGACCAGCATTTTAATACACAAGATAAGATAAGATAAGATAATTTAATTTCTAGACCGCTCCCTCTCCCCAAGGGGACTCGGAGCGGTGCACAGGGAAGTTAAAACAATAAATACACATAGAAATACACATAATTCAATAAAAACAAATTAAACATCAAACCCTGCGCTAAAATTCCCCAATACACTAAAATCATATAACCCTATAAAACTATAGAAGAGAGGCTACCCTAGGCCGGCCAAGCAGAAAAAGTGCGTTTTCAATTTCAGACGGAAGGAACGGAGGTCCGTGGTTGTTCTAGACTTTTGCTATCTTTTTTTCTTTTCCATGAATGTTTTGTGCAACTCTAGCACCATAAGGTTGAATACATCTGCCGCACTATCCACTTCACAGCAGAGGATGGAAGCTACCTAATGGCAAGCAATCCTATATATTTCTGAATGGAATATATACAGTTACTGCTGATAGCAAGAGGGAAACTGCAGCCTTCCTGAATGAAAAAACTGCATTGCGTGTGAGATGACAGACCGCTAGATGGCATCTTTAGAGAAGCTTCAAATTATCCCCCTGCTCCCATCACCATTCATAGAATGCCAGCCTAGAAGGCTTAGCCTATAAAGAAAAAACATCAATGGACAAAGCAGATGATACGGATACAAAATATGATATCAGAGACACTACTGGAAGATGAAAACCTGGGTGTTTGCCTTCTACTGTACTGATGCTTTGAAATTGCAGACTGTCTTCATCTCTTTGCTAGATGCAAATAATAAAATACTAGAAGCCTTTTTTTTTTTTTTTTGAAAATGAGGGACTTTGACACTTAATTAATAAAAACAATGTATGTTATAGTTTTGTAACTCCTGCACTTCATTACATCAGAAATGCATAGCAACTAAAAGCCTGGGGGCATATTTTAGTAAATGGAACTGCCAGAAATACAGGACTTATCTTGTGATATTAGCCAGATATTGATGTTGTTTTTCTTGCTGCTTAATGCACATGGTATATCTATGTTCTCAAAAAAGAGCTTGTGTGTTTTGCTGCTACAATATTAATGCTACATTGCTATGGGGAAAAAAGCAGACATCAATTTACATAGCATTCACTCTATTAGGGCAGTGCAGTATTGAAGAAGCTGGGCTTGTTGGCAGGAAAGCAGACAGCCCAGGGTTAGAGACAGAAGCTTCATGTGATAGGATAAGCTCCTGTCCTTGCTCCAGTTCTGCAAACCTAGAAGTTCAAAAATGTACAAATGCAAGTAGATAAATAGGTACCATATTGGTGGGAAGGTAACAGTGCTCCATGACATCATGCTGGTCACATAACTGCAGAAATGTCTTCAGGCAGTGCTGGCTCAATGTCACTTAAATGGAGATGAGCACCATCCCCTATAGTTGGTAATAACTAGTGGAGTAAAATCTGCATCTTTTTTTCACTCAGACCTTGGAGGTCTTCTAGTCCAACCCCCTGCTTAGGCAAGAAACCCTACACCACTTTGGACAGATGATTATCCAACATCTTAAAAACTTCCAGTGTTGGAGCATTTACAACTTCTGGAGGCAAGTTGTTCCACTGATTAATTATTCTAACTTTCAGGAAATGTCTCCTTAGTTCTAGGTTGCTTCTCTCCTTGATTAGTTTCCACCCATTGCTTCCTGTTCTACCTCAGGTGCTTTGGAGAATAGTTTGACTCTCTCTTCTTTGAGATATTGAAACACTGCTATCATGTCACCCTTAGTCCTTCCTTTCATCAAACTAAACATACCCAGTTCCTGCAACCGTTCCTCATATGTTTTAGCCTCCAGTCCCCTAATCATCTTTGTTGCTCTTCTCTGCACTCTTTCTAGAGTCTCAACATCTTTTTTTACATCGTGGTGACCAAAACTGAATGCAGTATTCCAAGTGTGGCCTTACCAAGGCATTATAAAGTGGTATTAACACTTTGTATGATCTTGATTCTATCCCTCTGTTTATGCAGCATACTAGGTTGGCTGTGTATGGTAGACTTATATTAAATTAGAAAAGTATCAAATGAGACAGTATCCTGCAGCACTACCTAAGGTCTGTTTGAAGTTATACCTGATAGACTATAAAGTTCATTTCACTGTGAAGTTGCCTAAAGTATTGGTAAAGCTATTCTACCTCTGCCACCTGAACAGCAACTTCCTTTTAAAACTTTCTCCAGCCCAATTCTGCCTTTAACAAAGTTGGGTCATCATATTTTTCAATTGCACCCCCTCCTCATACCTGCAACTGCAGGAGAGACAGCATCTGCAGAGACTGAGAAAAGCAATGTTATGACATAACTTGCTTTTTCTAAAATGGAGAAGCTGGACATCTTTATTATTTTGATGATAATGGCAAAGTCATATTGGTGTGGTTGCATAGCTGGGAATTATAGAAATTATGTCCTATATTTCTGGAGGTCACCGGATTAGCAGACACTAGATTGTTCCGGTAATCGCCTATCTCAATCAAAATCAGCTTGCTACACATCTCTGGTTTTTATGCTGCTGCAGAAGCAGGCCTTTGAAAGCAAATTCCTACTTCTTATTTATACTGCTGGAACTATGTGTGTTCTGCTGATTTCTTGGGCAGCAGAAAATACTTCTTGCCCCACAGACTTTGTAGTGTCAGCTTCTTTAAAACAGAACATTCACACCCTGTGCTTTTCTAGAAAATCTTACCCAGTATGATGAAAAAATATCCAGTAAGATTTAGGGTGAAAACATCATAACATTTAAATGTAGCTTGGAAGACGACTGCAAAGAATTAAAAACAAAATAAAAACTGTTTCACAAAAATGCTAGCTACTAGGATTTGTTACAACTAATTTGGAACACTGAGTTCTTTCTTTAGAAGAAAATGTAAGCTTCAAGTTTTGAGAAATAGCTGAAATGCTGCTACAGAAGTAGCTGTTGACTTGCCACATGAAACCAGAATTTATGTAAAAAGCTCCAGCCATTTCACAGAATTTGAAAGTTCAATATTGCTCCTAGAGAAGAAACTCAGTGTTCCCAAATGCACTGAGCTGTCTTCAGTTTCAGTAGTTGGCACTTCACCACTCTTTCTGGCTTCTGCACCTTTTCTCCTTTTTATTTATATATTATTTGTGCCACATTGTGATAAACCCACTGTAAGTTTTATGGACTTAATGTATGTTGAGCATATATCAACTATAGCTTGTAATTTTTCTTGAGTAAACCCTTGATACAGAGACATGAACCATATATCAGCCATTCTGTGTGAGCCAAGCTTTCAGAACTTGGGATTCTGAATATATACAGTAGAAACCAATGACTGAGAATTCTCCTACATAGTTGTGTCCAATCTGCTAGCCAAAAAAATGACTGATGCCATTTAGGCTTTTGCAGTGAAGTAAACATAATAATTATTATTATTATTTATTAAATTTATACCCCGCCCTTCTCCTTGTTAGGACCCAGGGCGGCGCACAGGCATTATTAAAACCACAAAAATACAATAAATATCAATTTAAAATATATTAAATTAGTTAACCCGTGCTAAAACCCATGTTAAAAACCTTCCCAAATTATAATTTATTTTTAAAAAGTCAGAAACGGGGGGCTATCCTAGGCCGGCTTGTTGAAATCAATGCGTCTTAAGACGTTGGCGGAAGAGGCGGAGGTCCGAGGGGGTAGGTCGTTCCAGAGGGCCGGGCCCGCCACAGAGAAGGCCCTTCCCCTGGGTGTCGCCAACCGGCATTGCCTCGCCGACGGCACCCGGAGAAGGCCCTCTTTGTGGGAGCGGATCGGACGAAGGGATGTATGGGGCAGGAGGCGGTCTCGTATATAGCTAGGCCCCGAGCCATGGAGCGATTTAAAGATGGTTGTCAACACCTTGAAGCGCACTCGAAAGGCCACAGGCAGCCAGTGGAGCTCGCGCAGGAGAGGTGTTACGTGGGTTTGCCTTGAGGCACCCATAATCACCCGCGCGGCCGCATTCTGTACTAACTGTAGCTTTCGAGTGCACCTCAAGGGGAGCCCCATGTAGAGAGCGTTGCAGTAATCCAGCCGGGATGTCACAAGCGCTTGAGTGACTGTGCGAAGGGCTCCCCGGTCCAGTAAGGGGCGCAACTGGCATATCAAGCGTACCTGATAGAACGCCTCCCTGGCCACGGCCACCACATTGTCCTCCATGGACAGCCGGGAATCCAGGAGGACACCCAAGTTGCGCGCCCTCTCCACGGGGGCCAGTTGTTCGCCCCCAATGGCCAGTGTTGGACTTAACTGGCTGAACCGGGGTGCCGGAAACCACAGCCACTCGGTCATGGACGGGTTGAGTTTGAGTTTGTTACTACCCATCCAGATCCGTACGGCCTCTAGACACCGGGACAGCACTTCGACGGCATCGTTGGGGTGGTTTGGGGTGGATATGTACAACTGAGTGTCATCAGCGTACAGATGGTATTCCACCCCAAAACCACGGATGATCTCGCCCAGCGGCTTCATATAGGTGTTGAACAGAAGGGGAGAGAGGACCGACCCCTGAGGGACCCCACATATGAGGGGCCTCGGGGACGACCTCTGCCCTCCTGCCAACACCCATTGCGACTGACCAGAGAGGTAGGATGAGAACCACCGTAGAACGGTGCCTCCCAGCCCCAACCCCCCCAATCGGTGCAATAAGATACCATGGTCGATGGTATCAAAAGCCGCTGAGAGGTCTAATAGGACAAGGATAGAGGAACAACCTCTATCCCGTGCCCTCCAGAGATCATCAACCAACGCGACCAATGCCGTCTCGGTGCTGTGACCGGGCCGGAAGCCGGACTGGCGCGGGTCTAGATAATCAACTTCCTCCAGATGTCGGGGAAACTGTTGAGCCACCACACTCTCAACAACCTTCACTAAAAAGTGAAGGTTGGAGACGGGACTATAGTTCTCTAATAAAGCTGGGTCCAGGGATGGCTTCTTGAGGAGGGGCCTCACCACCGCCTCTTTCAAAATGGTGGGCAAGTACCCCTCACTCAGAGATGAATTCACAATGCCCTGGAGCCAGCCTCGTGTCACCTCCCAGGATGCCAGTACAAGCCAGGAGGGGCACGGGTCCAATAAACATGTGGTGGCTCTAAGGTTCCTCCGCAACCTGTCCATATCCTCGGTAGTAACAAAGTCGAACTCCTCCCAAGGTGTTATCTCAAGACCAGCACCGGACGCCCCGACTGGGCCACTAGTGGAGGGCAACTCGTTCCGAATCTGAGTGATTTTGTCCTGCAGAAATACTCCAAATTCCTCTGCTCGACCCTGCAGAGGGGCTTCTCGCGGCCTCAAATGAAGGAGGGAGTGGGTCACCCCAAACAGGGCGGCAGGGCGGTTTTCTGCGGACGCGATAAGGGTGGCACAATACTCACGTTTGGCCACTCTTAGCGCCACTAAGTAAGTCCTAATATGGTCTCTCACTAGTGTTCGGTCAGCTTCGGATCGAGAAGATCTCCACCTACTCTCTAGGCGTCTCTTGCGGCGTTTCATCTCCCGAAGCTCCTCGGTAAACCAAGGAGCCTGGGTGACTCGACGCCGCATGAGAGGCCGCAAGGGCGCGACTCGGTCCAAGGCCCCCGTGGCCGCACTATACCACGCGGCCACTAGGTCCTCAGTCGAGCCGCGGGGCAGGGATACAGGTACTTGCCCAAGCTCCCTCTGGAACCTTTCCGGGTCCATCAGGCGCCTGGGGCGGAACCAACTTGGTGTTTCCGGTTCCGCCTCTCCGCGGTGAGGTGTGACGGTTGGAAAGTCTATCCGAAGGAGAGAGTGATCTGTCCATGACAAGGGTAAGATGACTAAATCCCCTGTTCCGAGATCACTAATCCAGTGTCCAGAGACAAAAATCAGATCCAGCGTGTGTCCTCCCTCGTGAGTGGGGCCCTGAACTACTTGGGTCAGGTCCATGGCTGTCATGGAAGCCATGAACTCCCGAGCTGCCTCGGATGTTTCGCCCGCCGATGGCAGGTTAAAGTCCCCCATGACTATAAGTCTGGGGGTCTCCACCGCCATCGCGGCGATCACCTCGAGTAGCTCGGGCAGGGCTGCTGTTACATAGCGGGGAGCCAGGTATACAACTAGCAAGCCCAACTGCCTCCCTAGGCCCCATTTCACGAAGAGGGACTCACAGCCGGTCGTCTGAGGCACAGTGGTCTCCTTCGGCTCCAGACTTTCCTTAACAATAACCGCCACCCCCCCACCCCTGCCTAGGGACCTAGGCTGATGAAATGCACGGTAGCCTGGCGGGCACATTTCCACGAGGGGTAAACCCCCCTCGGGGCCCAACCAGGTCTCCGTAATTCCCACCAGGTCCGGGTCCCCCTCTGACACAAGGTCATTTATGAGGGGGGCTTTGTTCACCACGGACCTGGCGTTGCAGAACATCAGCCTAGGGCCCCGGCTCTGTAGTCCCTGACCGCCTAGCCCACGAGTGGAGTACAGGGGGTTGGGGCAAGCGACCGCTCGTAACCAGCGACCACGAGCCTCCAACCCATGATGGACATCCTGTCTCCCACCGCCCCTGCCCCTCCCCAAGACCAATCGAATGGGACGGCCCTCAACAGAGACAACCCCCAATCCCCCCTCCCTAGTTGACCCCTCCTTTATCCTACTTCCGCCAGCCAGCCCTATATCTTGACCCCCCCCTGACTGGATGAGCCCTCCCCCTACCCCAGAACCCCTTAAAAGCCGAATTAAAAATTTGTTTAAAAACCCCCTAAGTTTGCGCTGCGCCCACCTCTCTGGATCAATCAATCCATCCTCGAGGTGGGCCCGTGTTAGACCCGGGGGCCAGGCCTGCGAGAGGGGAGACTCCCGCAGGCAAAGAAGGTCTAACCTTGAATACGCTAGCATTCCCAGGCCACACTGGCTATAAAAGGAGGAACGCTAAAGATGGTAAACATGCTTAAGATGGTAAAACGCATAAAATTATACAACAGATAATGCTGCCACATATCTACATATGGGCTTTACTCATGGTGAACAAGTGAAAGGGTCTAATAAGAAAGATCAATGTAATTTGTATCAAGCTAATTTGAAGGAAAGGGAAGTCTGATCAGGCCTCTAGAAGTCTTTCCAAGAAGATGAAAATGTAAAGGGAGCTAATTGTCCTACATTTGAGTCAGCCATCAGAGTTATTGACTGAGGGATCCTTGGTGCTCTTTGAGCTTGCTTGTTTTTTTGCAGACATTTTATTACCCAAACAAGGTAGCAGCATCACTAGCACTGATGATGTTACCTAGTTTGGGTAATGAAATATCTGCAAGAAAATGAGCAAGCTCAGAGAGCACCTATTTCAACTCATTTCAATTCTGAATCACAGATATTCTTCTTTATTGATTTATTGATTTACTGATACTTGATAAGGAGAGAAACAAAGCATATTGACAAAGTGTCACATCATTGTGATAGACAGATACATTTCAGGGGGGGGAAGTTTTTAAGGGAATTGGATATATAGGAAATCTATGCCCCCATAAATCCCAAATTGCTGAGAATGCCTTAGTAACATTTAAGCCACTTAAATATAGTTTCTCTTCAGAGTTTCCAGGTGAACCTTTTTCATGTAAAATGATAACTGACACATATTTCACTGTGCATATTGAAATATATCTATGATATCATCTTCATGTAAAGCATTCAGAATTATTGTGGCAATCCTCTAAGTGTATAGTAGTTACTACTATTTGCATACAAAACACAAGAAGGAAGTATTAACAGGCTCTGGGAAGTTCTAAGGTTTGCCAAGTACAAAATTCTAAAATTTTTAGGAGAGAAAAATGCTTAAGAAAAGGACTCTATCCAAACAAACAAACAAAAGGCAAACAAACACCTAATAATAGCAACAAATCAATAAAGGTAGAACAGGTCCAGGGTGCATAGCATTTTGATGGGTGGGAAAGAGATATATAATTGGGATGAATCATAACGATAAGGCAATATTATAAAGGAGGAAGTAGCTGTCTAGAACTTTGAATGACAACAACTTAGCCTTGTATAGGCATTCACATGTATCTAATAAAAATGATAAGAATTGCCTTAACCCTTTCACACCACCTATTTATATGGAAGATCTGAAGAGGAGCAATGTTTGAGTGGTTTGAATGTAACGACTGCATTCTGAGTTATCTAAGACCTTTCTTAATTGGGATAGATTTCTCTTTCAATCTCACCCTTGAAGAGTGAAAGTTGAATATGAATAACAGTGAATATTCTCAGTGATAAGTAAATGATAACACTGAATATTTTCTTCTTATTTTAAAGGCTACCATACCTATATACTACTAAAACTCACACGTATGTCTGCTTGTAACCTTCAAACTGGTGATATGATGCATCACAAAGCAATACATTTTGAATCAACAAATTATAAATGGATTAACTTACAAAATGCATGCAAAATCAGGGATCCATGTCTCTCCTGAGATTGAAATTTGGCAAAGTTGTGGCCATTTCACGCAATATTGGTCATTTCTGGCTACATTTCTCCAAAACCCATTGATTACATGGTGTAAGACAAAATGGAAAGTTCCTAGACTGTCTTCTTTTCTAACTCTTTCTGGCTTCTGCACCCAATTAGCTCATAGCAAAGTCTGGCAAATGAGTGACAGTTGGAACTGAACCAAAATTTGATTTTTTTAAAATGGCAGTGGGCAGCGGGAGAAGGATGAAGAAATGACTTGAATGCCTGATGTGAATTATGGCTGGATGGAGGTGATGACATGCCAGGGTGGGGAAAAAGGGTGCAGTTTTCCTTATGGTTCATGACTCCTTTTCCCCCCATCTCCAAGTAAAGCAATGAATTAGCGAACACCTAAAAGCAAACAAAGTAATAGCCAAAAGCCAACCTGGGTTTGTCAAAAACAGATCATGCCAGACTAATCTTATTGCATTCTTTGACAAAGTGACAAAATTAGTGGACCAGAGGAATGCTGTTGATATAATTTACTTGGACTTCAGTAAGGTATTTGATAAAGTAGACCATAACCTACTACTAGATAAAGTAGAAAAATGTGGGTTAGACAGCATCACCACCAGATGGATTCATAACTGGCTGACCAACCACACTCAACGTGTAGTCCTACATGGAAGGAAGTATGCCGTGGAGTACCCCAAGGTTCTGTTTTAGGCCCAGTACTCTTCATCAATGATCTGGATGAGGGAATAAGTGGGGAACTCATCAAATTTGCAGATGACACCAAGATGGCTGAAATAGCCAACACTCCAGAAGATAGGCTTAAGATACAGAAGGATCTTGGCAAACCTGAACATTGGGCACTATCTAATAAAATGAAATTCAATGGTGAAAAGAATAAGGTTCTACATTTAGGCAAGAAAAACAAAATGAACAGGTACAGTATAGGTGGTACCTTGCTCAATAGTAGTAACTGTGAGAGGGATCTTGGAGTCCTAGTGGACAACCATTTAAATATGATCCAGCTGTGTGCAGCAGCTGCCAAAAAAGCCAACACAGTTCTAGACTGCATAAACAGCGGGATAGAATCAAGATCAGGTGAAATGTTAATACCACTTTATAATGCCTTGGTAAGGCCACACTTGGAATATTGCATTCAGTTTTGGTCACCATGATGTAGAAAAGATGTGGAGACTCTAGAAAGAGTGCAGAAAAGAGCAACAAAGATGATTAGGGGACTAGAGGCTAAAACATATGAGGAACGGTTGCAGGAACTGGGTATGTCTAGTTTAATGAAAAGAAGGACTAGGGGAGACATGATAGCAGTGTTCCATTATCTCAGAGACTGCCAAAAAGAAGAGGGAGTCAAGCTATTCTCCAAAGCACCTGAGGGAAGAACAAGAAGCAATGGGTGGAAACTAATCAAGGAGACAAGCAACTTAGAACTGAGGAGAAATTTCCTGACAGTTAGAACAATCAATCAGTGGAACAGCTTGCCTCCAGAAGTTGTGAATGCCCCAAAACTGCAAGTCTTTAAGAAGATGTTGTCTGAAATGGTATAGGGTTTCCTGCCTAGGCGGGGGGTTGGACTAGAAGACCTCCAAAATCCCTTCCAACTCTGCTATTGTATTATTGCATTAACATACAATTCTGAGGATCAAAGAGGAGGAGGAGTCAGCTTCACTTGGGGTCTCCTCAGAGTCATGAGGGGAGAGGAAACAGTATATGTGGAAATAAGGATGACCATGGGAAAATTGGTATCAATAAAATCAATATGATTCTGCATTAATAAAAGTGAGATATGGACATCTGGTTTTTGAAGTGACAGTACCTGGTTACCACTGTTTGGATGTGGAAGCTAAGCAGATTGGACTTGGTTTATTATGCCAGGAAATCCCAGGGATGTGACTAGACTGGGAAATTGAAAACAACAACAACAAGCAGAATATGGCAATGACAAGCTACTTCCAAATTCCTGCCAATAACTTATATGGTTGTGCCCAAGTTGTAACCATGGATTGGGCTTGACTCATGGCCAATGTTACCAATTTTAAAGCATGTAAAAATAGACTGGAAAGTTAAAAAGAAATCTGGAATGATTGCTATGCATCATTTGCATACCAGACAGTAAACTTTTCAGTAGAAACAGTTGTGAAATTGGTATGAAATTGTTGAACTGATCTCCTGCTCTGAGATTTTGCAGAATGGAAGTAGAATGCTGAATCTCATGAACTTTTATCATATCCAAAACAACTCTTGCTTTAGTGTTATGGTCTTCTTGCCTTGTGAGGAGCCAGGAGATGAATTGTATGAAGTGCAATTGATGAAAATAATTTTCACTGACTAATTTGTTTCTTGTCATGGGCTGCCATAATAGGAGAGCTAACTCGTGCATACACCTTTTAAACGTAAGACAACAATATAAAGGCAATTATTAGCAGCAATTCACATCTCTATCAAATGCTTCAGAGAAGGAGTGGTGACAATACATACAATGAAACCTTCTAGCTCTAATCATTATTTCTCATAGATTATTCAGTTTTTTCTCCTGACATTCAGAAGTTTTTGTACTTTAGTTCAATCCTTCCCTCTAAAAAAGATGTTTAGTTTGACCTCTGACATAATACAGAATCATCCTTTTACAAAAGTACACTTCTTGTGTACCCCTTTAAAGATTACCAGACTTGAGCGACAACACATCCAAAGCAAAAGAAAACATTCAATTATTGAAAATCAATCCTGTCTGAACTTTATGCTCCTGCAACTGCACTTTCATCTTCACTGGATTCCTTCTTTCAGCTCTCCTCATTTTTATCTTCCAAAGCAGATTCATTTTGTGTAAATCAGAAGGAAACTCTGGTGGACATTGAAATGAATTTTCTTAGGAGTCTTGTCTATCAGGGACTGTTGAGAAAAACCCCCCAATATCTTGAATTCACCACAGTGATTTGAATGACTTCATCATTGAGCTAAAAGCAAAAAGGGAAAAATATTGAAGCTTTCAGGAATCCAATTTGGACTGAATTGCTCCGTTCATTGGCAGCAGAGAGAGAAAAAAATCCAGCCACAACACATGCCAGTATCTAATCCAATGCACATCAACTATTTAGCATAATGGTCAGTGAAGTGTGTTGTTGGAAGACTTCTGTTAGGCATTTATAGTTAATTGCCTTGGCATCTTGTGGATGTTTCCAAAGGTCTTTTTTGTGCATCTTATCAATTATGTGTCACTGAAAGGCAAAACTTCAGAAATAATGCAGGAATGACTATAACATCCTTTGGACGTACAAAGGATAAATAGCCCACATATCTACGTTTTCTTTGTCCAATCTTAAATATCTAACATTTTCTCATGAAAGAACTTAATGAAATATTTCAGAGAGCTGTTAGAAGAGACAAGAAGCAAATTACAACATCTGTAAAGACATTGAAACTGAAAACAGACATGGAAAACCAAAGAAAGTCATCCCAAATATCTCTGAATTCAGAAGGATGTTCCAACCTTGAATTGGTATGCTAAAGGATACCAATGGACAGATAATAACTTATTCAAGAACATCAAACAAAGATAGAAAGGAATATACAGTAATATTGAACAGTGGAGATTTCAACATCCAAAATACCTTAGAAAATATTCCCTACTTACAAGAACCTTTAGCACTAGAAGATGTAGTTACAGTACTCTTGTCATTACTAAGCCAAAAGGATTTAGGATGTGATGCAATATCTTCAGAGATATAACAAATAATAGAAGATTCTAACCAAACTATGCCTGTAAAATTGGAGAACAACACAGTGGCCAATAGACTGGAAGAGGTAAAAAGTTCACAGCACTGCTATTTATATTCAAGATTCCCATTTGCCAACAATGGGAGGACTACAAGGAATATAAATCCTTCCATTCCCCACCATTCAATCAGAACGGAAGAAACTTCTTGGCTGAGAAGCGAAACATCACCAAGGAAAAACAAAGAAAGTCCAATTGTCTCTTTAAAAAGCACTTTTGGGATTAACAAGCTATTGAATTCTCCTCTAGAAGGTACCTGAACCTAAGGTGAAATGTCCAACTTTTCTTCCCATTGTCCACATCAATGTCCCCATATAACTTTGCTTTATTAATATGACTCATATTATGATCAGTACTAGCAGTGAAGAGAGCAAAAGAAAGGATTATTCATACCTCCTTTATCTATCTACCCAGCATGCTGTATTAGACAATTGACTAGGAACAACTCCCTACATTCTAATCATTATTGATAAAGGGGCTATGAAAGGTAATTCTGAGAAATAAAATCCATTTTGGGGGTGGGGGTTAAAATTGTTGAATCCATGTATCTTAGTTGTGGTGTGAAGAAGTACATAATATACAGTAGCAGCTTTCAAAAATGATATGCGGGAATTATATTACTGACACTCAGATAAGAAAGCATATTTCAGTAAACAGGAATATTTATGAAGTAGAATTAAGATGAAAAATATGACATGACTCTCATAAGAAAAACATCCCTAAAATAATATCCTCTCAATATTTTAAAAATACTAAGAAATGGAATGAAGATATTGCTTTGTTACAATTGAAAGCAAGAAGTATTATCTAAAGAAGTATTTGGATTTCTAACACATTTATTTTACTTAGCAAATCAGATTATTCTTTAATAATAATAATAATAATAATAATAATAATAATAATTTTAATTTCTATCCCGCTCTCTCTCCCCAAGGGGACTCGAGGCGGGGCACAGGCAATTAAAAATACAAATAAATCACAAACAAATACAAAATACAAAGTTAAAAATAGATTAAATAAATCCTGCGCTAAAACCCATAAACTATACTAAAAATTACCCCTAAAAAACCCTAACCTAAAAAGAGACTATCCTAGGCCAGCCAGACGAAAAAAGTGCGTCTTTAATTTTAAGCGGAAGGAGCGGAGGTCCGTGGTTGTCCTGATATCGGGGGGAAGGTCATTCCAGAGGGCTGGGCCCGCCACAGAGAAGGCCCTTCCCCTGGGCGTCGCCCGCTGACAAAGTCTAGTGGACGGCACCCGGAGAAGTCCCTCTCTGTGGGAGCGAATCGGCCGTGAGGATGTATGGGGCAGGATCCGATCCCGCAGGTAGCTAGGTCCCGAGCCATGGAGCGCTTTGAAGATGGTAATTAACACCTTGAAGCGTACCCGGAAGACGACAGGTAGCCAGTGCAGCTCGCGCAGCAGCGGTGTTACATGGGCAAACCTAGAGGTGCCCATAATTGCACGCGCGGCTGCATTCTGGACCAACTGAAGCCTCCGGGTACACCTCAAGGGGAGCCCCATGTAGAGAGAGTTGCAATAATCCAGTCGGGATGTCACGAGAGCATGAGTGACTGTGCGAAGGGCGTCCCGATCCAATAGGGGGCGCAACTGGCGTACCAGGCGAACCTGGTAAAACGCCCTCCTGGCCACGGCTGTCACTTGATCTTCCATGGACAGCCGGGTATCCAGGAGGACACCCAAGTTGCGCGCCCCATCCACAGGGGCAAGATGTTCGCCCCCTATGGCCAGCGTTGGAGAGAGCTGGTTGAATCGGGCAGCCGGAAACCACAGCCACTCGGTCTTGGTCGGGTTGAGCCTAAGTCCGTTACTTCCCATCCAGATCCGCACGGCTTCCAGGCACTGGCACATCACCGCTACGGCATCGTTGGGGTGGTTTGGGGTAGATATGTACAGCTGGGTGTC
Organism: Rhabdophis nuchalis; assembly: GCA_039707465.1. Taxonomy (NCBI): domain Eukaryota; kingdom Metazoa; phylum Chordata; class Lepidosauria; order Squamata; family Natricidae; genus Rhabdophis; species Rhabdophis nuchalis. The sequence goes on from CM077644.1 coordinate 45,831,745, forward strand.
ATCAGCGTACAGGTGGTACTCTACCCCAAAACCACGGATGATCTCGCCCAGCGGCTTCATGTATGCGTTAAACAGGAGAGGCGAGAGGACCGACCCCTGAGGCACCCCGCATGTGAGGGGTCTCGGGGTCGACCTCTGCTCTCCTGCCCGCACAAATTGCGATCGGCCAGAGAGGTAGGAGGAGAACCACCGTAAAACGGTGCCTCCCACCCCCAACCCCCCCAGCCGATGCAATAGGATACCATGGTCGATGGTATCGAAAGCCGCCGAGAGGTCTAATAGAACCAGGATGGAGGAACATCCCCCATCTCTGGCCCTCCAGAGATCATCTACCAACGCGACCAATGCCGTCTCGGTGCTATGCCCGGGCCGAAAGCCGGACTGGCGCGGATCTAGATAGTCAACTTCCTCCAGGTGACGGGGAAACTGTTGTGCCACCACACTCTCAACAACCTTCGCCAAGAAGGGAAGGTTGGAGACTGGACGGTAGTTGTTCAAAAGAGCTGGGTCCAAAGAGGGCTTCTTGAGGAGGGGCCTCACCATGGCCTCTTTTAGGGAGGCAGGCAAGGAACCCTCACTCAAGGATGCGTTGACAACCTCTTGGAGCCAGCCTCGTGTCACCTCCCAGGATGCCAGTACAAGCCAGGAGGGGCACGGGTCCAATAAACATGTGGTGGCTCGCAGTCGCCCACGTAGCCTGTCCATATCCTCGGAAGTAACGGAGTCAAACTCCTCCCAAACAAGATCTCTCTCGTGGCATCCCACTGGGCCATGAATGGGGGTTAGCTCACTCTGTATCTGGGCGGTTTTCTCCTGCAGAAAAATCACAAATTCCTCTGCTCTACCCTGTAGTGGGGCTTCCCGCTCCCTCTGTTGAAGGAGGGAGCGGGTCACCCTAAACAGGGCGGCAGGGCGGTTTTCTGCGGATGCTATGAGAGTGGCACAATGATGACGTTTGGCCACCCTCAGCGCCACAATGTAAGTCCGTAAATGGGCTCTTACCTGTGTCCGGTCAGATTCAGAGCGGCTAGCCCTCCATCTTCTCTCTAGGCATCTCTTGCGGCGTTTCATCACCCGCAGCTCCTCAGTGAACCAAGGAGCCAGGGTGGTTCGCCGCCGCGAGAGAGGCCGCAAGGGCGCGACCCGATCTAAGGCTCCCACGGCCGCACTATTCCATGCGGCCGTGAGGTCCTCCATCGGGGCACGGGTCAGGGATACAGGAAATGGCCCAAGCGCTGTCTGGAACCCATCCGGGTCCATCAAGCGCCTGGGGCGGTACCAGATTGGTGACTCTGGTTCCGCCTCCCCGCGGAGGGGAGCAGCGGTCGGAAAGTCGAGCCGGAGAAGTGAGTGGTCTGACCATGACAAGGGTGTGATGACTATATCCCCTGTACCCAGATCACTTTTCCATTGGCCCGAGACGAAGGTGAGGTCCGGCGTATGTCCACCCTCGTGGGTGGGGCCCTGAATTACTTGGGTCAGGTCCATGGCCGTCATGGAAGCCATGAACTCCCGAGCTACCACGGATGATTCGCCCAACGATGGCAGGTTAAAGTCCCCCATGACTATAAGTCTGGGGGTCTCCACTGCCACCGTAGCGATCACCTCCAGGAGCTCGGGCAGGGCTGCTGCTACATAGCGGGGAGCCAGGTATACAACCAGCAAGCCCAACTGCCTCCCTAGGCCCCACTTCACGCAGAGGGACTCACAGCCGGAAGTCTGAGGCACAATGGTCTCTCTCGGCTCAAGGCCTTCCTTAATAATGACCGCTACCCCACCACCCCTGCCTAGGGCCCGCGGCTGATGAAATGCGCGGTAGCCTGGCGGGCACATTTCAACGAGGGGATGTCCTCCCTCGTGGCCCAACCAGGTCTCCGCAATTCCTACCAGGTCCGGCTCCCCCTCTGACACAAGGTCACTAATGAGGGGGGCTTTGTTGACAACGGACCTGGCGTTGCAAAACATCAGCCGCAGACCCTGGCTCTGTATTCCCTGGCCACCTAGCCTGCGGGGGTTGTGGCACCCAACCGTTTGTAACCAACGGCTACGTGCCTCCAACCGGGAGGAAGGAACTTGTCTCCCCTCGGCCCTGCCCCTCCCCACGACCCTCTGGATGGAGAAGCCCTCCACCGGAATGACTTGTGTTTCCCCCCTCTTAACGGAACCATCCGCCTCCCTCCGTCTTCTGCTGGCTCGGCCCGTTCCCTTCTGGCTAGTCTCAACCTGTCTAAACCCTCCCTCCTCCCTGGTACCCCCTAAAACAGACAACAGCTTTTTTACTAAAAAACCCCTACACCTGCGCTTTCGCCACTTCTCCTGACTTACTAGTCCCTCATCAAAGTGTGCCCTTGATAACACAGCGGGCCATACCTGCGAGAGGGGGGACTCTCGCAGCAAGAGAAGGCAGGCCCTTGAGTACATGCTAGGTAATACAGGGACCTCGCTGGATAAAAGGTTAAGATATTAAATAAGGTGCAAAAGATGGTAATAAATAGATAAATATACATATATAAACATATAAATATATAAACATATGAATATTAAATATATAAAATAGTCCAGTAGGGTAATTCGGCAGAATTCAAATTCGAAAGTCAGATAAAATACGGGCCATGTGCAATATAAACGGGAGATGATGTAGATGAAATAAATAATGTAGATGGTAAAGACATATAAAGTCCAGAGTCCAAAATCCTCCAGCCTAACGAATAATATCCCTGGTGAAGCCCCACGGTGAGGTCCCAGGGGGTCCATGCTCGTCCCAACTCTGCTTCTCCAGCCTGGCTCCGGCCTCCAGTGAGGCATTTCGACCCCTCCTCGCCTCTACTCGGCCTGCGCTTTGGCCTCACCTCCTACGGTCTTCTACATGGCCTCTGCTCTGCCTCCGCCAGGCCTCTGATCTTCCAGCCACCCTCAGGCCTCGGTTAACATTTAGCCATTCAGCCACATACGTCAGGGCTCCCTCCAGGGTTCCGCTCGGCCCCCGTTTCTCCATGCCGCCCTCGCCTGGCGTCCGTTCCTCGACCCACTCCCGAATGACCGGCCTCCGCTCCTCCTGTTCACCTCAGGGGCTCCTCCGGCCATCCAGGGGGTCCTCCGGGCTCCCAGGCGTCCTCCATACTCCAATCTTCAGCCTCTGACGCCCGGCTCCCCGTAGCTCTCATCGGCTCGGCGTCCAGGCTCGGGCCTCGGCCTCCTCGGCGTTCTCTTCCGCCCTCCTTCCGCCCGGCGTCTTCTCCTCAACCGGGCTCACTCGGCCGGACTCGCAGCGCCGAAAAAACCACCCGGGCGGCCCCAACTAGGGCACGATCGCAAACCCAGGTGGTCCTCCTACCAGTCCCGACCCCCAAAGCTGGAAATGGGGTCGGGCAGCACCTCCCTTCCACCAGCGGGCCTCCGCGGCCCGCACGGAGCTCAGCGGCGCACCGCCATCTTTTCGCGCATGCGCAGATCACTATATCACTATAAATACAGAAGATCATGCCTTGGTTTATATCCTTACTTTAATTTAGGACAATGCCAAATCTCACTGGCTACTTGATTTTATCCTGCTGCTTTTGTGATCCTTGATTGATGAGAATTGCCTACTTGGCATCTCTGAACATATGGCAAACAGTAGGAGTAAAAATAAGAAGGGGAAGTTCATGTAATTTTTCAGTCCTCTAAATCTCCTGCTCCCATTTCTGTGAATAAGAATTTACTACTGCCATATGTATCAGAATGTTAGAAACAGTGGAATATCTACATTAGGAAAGTTAAGAATACTATTAAATTCAAATGTGGAACATGTTTTACAATTGCTATAAGTTTGCTTTCTGTTTTGTTTGAAATTGACCTACTGTAGTACAATTCTCAGCTTCTTCGCCCACTGCTATAAGAACATGATTGATGCCCACCAGAATGGCAAAAAAGAGAATATTAACCATAGGGTTCAGCCCTCTGGCCAAGAAACTCCTTGGCAATATGCTTAAACTGAAATTAGTTGCCTACACACTGTGTTTCAGACATTTCTCTCCAGTCTAATGCAATCACATTGTAACTATATTATTCATTCGTTGCCTTACTGGAATTCTGAAAGACTAAATCAAGAATTCAAGAATTGTCCATAGATCATTGAGATAACAGCTGTCTTGTGTTTATTTTTCTCATTATTTTATTTAAAAACTATTTTTAGGTTACCTATGAAATGTTTTAGTATTTTCTGTCATAAAATTTCTATTGTGGTATAAAGTTCCTGAAAAATATACATTAATTACGTAAATGGATAACACCCGCCCCCCTTTTCGCTGAAGCCTTTTCACCATAGTTTGACTAAGGTCCTCTTCTATCTGTGAACCAGAAGGAAACTAATGTTGCATAGTTTTTGCTATCTTCATTGTCAGGTTTAATTGAGCTGAATAGCACTGGAAAGACAGGATATGCACATGCAACCATTGTTAATTCTTGTTTTGGCAAGTAGAAAGTCTCTTCTTCTTTCCAAAAATGACAAATATCTCTTTGCTATCATTATATTTGTAGAAAAATATGCACACATCACACATGAGGCAATTTCTTTGCCCATTACTAGTATCTTAAAAGAAAAAAAAAGTCCAACATTAATATATATTGGATGGGGAGTAACAAACTCAAGCTCAACCCGTCCAAGACCAAGTGGCTGTGGTTCCCGGCACCCCGGTTCAGCCAGATAAGTCCAACACTGGCCATTGGGGGCGAACAACTGGCCCCCGTGGAGAGGGCGCGCAACTTGGGTGTCCTCCTGGATTCCCGGCTGTCCATGGAGGACCATGTGACAGCCGTGGCCAGGGGGGCATTTTATCAAGTACGCTTGATACACCAGTTGCGCCCCTTACTGGACCGGGTGGCACAGTCACTCAAGCACTTGTGACTTCCCGGCTGGACTACTGTAACGCTCTCTACATGGGGCTCCCCTTGAGGTGCACTCGAAGGTTACAGTTAGTCCAGAATGCAGCCGCGTGGGTGATTATGGGTGCCTCAAGGCAATCCCACGTAACACATGTCCTGCGCAAGCTGCACTGGCTACCTGTGGCCTTTTGGGTGTGCTTCAAGGTGCTGACGACCATCTTTAAATCGCTCCATGGCTCGGGGCCTAGCTACATACGAGACCGCCTCCTGCCCCATACATCCCTTTGACCGATCCGCTCCCACAGAGAGGGCCTTCTCCGGGTACCGTCGGCCAGGCAATGCTGGTTGGTGACGCCTAGGGGAAGGGCCTTCTCTGTGGCGGGCCCAGCCCTCTGGAACAACCTACCCCCCGAACTATGCACCACCTCGGACCTTCACCTCTTCCGCCAACGTCTCAAGACTTATTTATTCCAACAAGCCGGCCTAGCATAACCCCCATTTTCTGACTTTTAAATGTGGATAAATTTTAAATTCTTAGGGTTTATAAGGGGTTTTAGCACGGGATAGAATTTAATAGTTTTTTAATAATATTTTTGTATTTTGTATGGTTTTTTAATATTGCCTGTGCGCCGCCCTGGGTCCTTGCAAGGAGAAGGGCAGGGTATAAATTTAATAAAATTAATAAAATAAAATAAATAAATATAATCCTTAAGGTGAAGATTCCTCTCACACATATGTGCTAGTTGTTCCCAAATTTAGGGGGCAGTACTCATTTCCGTTTCAAAGCCAAAGAGCCAGCGCTGTCTGAAGACATCGCTGTGGTCATGTGGCCGGCATGACTGAATATGGAAGGTGCATGGAACACTTTTACCTTCCCACCAAAGGTAGTTCCTATTTTTCTACTTGATTTTTACATGCTTTCGAACTGCTGGCAGAAGCTGGGACAAGTAATTGGAGCTCACTTCATTACGCAGTGCTAGGGATTCGAACCACCAAACTGCTGTCCTTTCTGATCGATAATCTCAGCGTTTTAGCCACTGAGCCACCACATTCCTTAATCATTAAGGGCATTTGATTGTATCATGTTAAAATATGTCCCTAATAAAATATTATCCAACCTCACTTTATCTCACTTAGGATGATGAAAGTGTCTCCTTGCATCGACTTTTTGTGCATTCATCTATCTAGTAAGAATACAGTTCAGCTTTCTGTAACCTGGTATGTGTAGAGACAAAACTCTCAGAATTCCCAGACAAAGTTATAGCCACAATAAATTTTCAGTGCTTTAGATTTTTAAAAAAAAACCATTTCCTTTTATGAACTTGTATTCTGTTAATTCAGGGTGACTGAATGGAGCTGAGCCTTTACAAGCCAGATGCCCTTCCTGATGCCAAGTGGAGTTTGCAGCAGAATTTTTTTTCTTTGTGCACTTGGAAAGAAACATCTATTGCTACCTAGAATGGAATTCTCAACCTTATGAGCAGAAGGTGTGTGTATTCACATGCTTTAGACTGCTATAGATCACTGTAAAATCACATGATAATCAGAATATGTTTCCTAGAAAAAAAAACCTCAGTTAATTCAGCATTTCAACCTTTAGGGAAAAATAGGTACAGATTCTTTATTCCTAACAGTAATACTTCTAATTTCTTTTGAAAAGCAAATGTGTTCTAAAGGTTCTTTATGAGTATATATTTAGTGCATTAAAATATTTTAGGCTGATGTTTACCACTGCCTATATTCAGAGTAGCACTTTGGAAAAGTGGCTGTACTTCAATTATATCTAGATCTCTTTGGTATAGGGAAGATGGGAGGAAATTATGGAGGAAATGCATTCAGGATGATGTTAATGTTATTAGACACCTTCATTATAATGTATGATGAAGCATGTAAGTGAAATTTCTCTGGACCCATGGGTAACATATTGATTTTGGCAGACATTAAAGTTTCCATTTGATACTTAAACAAAATCTAATTTGACTTCAGATTTAGCAGAATATTTTGCAGTAATTAGACATGTTTGTGCTTTATTGATTTTTAAGATGAATATACACATGTAGGGAATTCTAAACCTCCCACCTCAAGGAAATCAAGTTTCCTGCTTTGCTAGATTTCTTCCAATTAAATTTCCCTTTCCTAATATGGCAATCATTATACTAGAAAATAAGTAAACACATAAAAGGCTGGCGGAGTAAAACAATAATTAGAGCGAGCATTATTAGATGCTTTTAATGGGAATTTGCCTGGGAATACATAAAATGATAATTTGTATTAGTTTTAACAAACAATTTTTCTCTCTGTTTTAAAAATTAAATTACACCTGTTATTATTATCATCATGAAAGTTGACCACACATCTAGCACACAAATAACTTACTAACCTCCTACAAAGAGGTCTGTTTTGTATGATCATTCCAGCTGCATGTTTGTATGATCATTCCAGCAAGTAGTAGACAGAAGAGAGAAAAAAGGCAACAACATTGGCTGTTTAGTATTAGTAACTAGAATCTTTTAAAACAGGGGTCTCCAACCGTCTTCAAAGCTGGCTGGAGAAGTCTGGGAGCTGAAGTCCTTCAGACTTAAAATTGCAAAGGTTGGAGACCCCTGTTTTAAAAGCTGCAATAAATCATTTTGCTCTCTACATTTAATGAAGATATTAGTATAATCTTTTGATCCCTTTGCAAATTTATCTTGGACAGGGGACTTTTATGACTATACATATTCCAAGGGGTGAATTGGTATGCTGAATAGCTAAATTGTTGTAGGAAAGTCTCCCTGTGCAGAATTACTACAAAATGAAATTCTGAACCCACATTTATGGGATTATGCTGTTTTACTTTGCATGCAGCTAGACCTAAAAACACTTTTAATGTGATTTTTCTTTTTTAAGAAAAGAAAATGTGGAAATAATTAGAATGAATCATATATTTATTTGTTAACAGCCTGATGAGCTGGAATTTAATCTGGTTAGTATATTATGTGATAATTTAAACATTATCCATATAAGGACAGAAATAAAAGGTAAGCGTCATGAGGCAAATGAAAAAGAGCGACAAGAGGAAATGACAAAGCGACGTTTCAAACTGATGTCTAAAAAGGTAATGATCTATAGATGCACGAATATTGGAAATAAAAATTATCACAGGACTGTTCAGCAGTGAGCTATCCTTTTCAAAATAAACAGACATTTTGCTCATGGACTATTCCTTCCAACTGAAATATATCAGTTGGAAGTTGTAAAAGTTGTAAAAAAAAACGTAAAAAAAAGTTACAATTAGCATCAAGACCCAATAGGAAGATATCTGGAACAACAATTGAGGGTAACAATGTATCCATGGACCTTCAATTACTGATAAATCTTATATCTTTAAAAGAAATTGAAGCATAATATACATAGAAATAATCTTGTGTTTAATCATTGCAACAAGAATTCTAAAAGAAATATAGTGCATATTTTTAAAAACTTACCTTTAATATATTATATTAAGAAACTGTGAACAACAAACAGTCTTAGAACTCGTTGCAAGGAATCTATAAACATGTTGAACTTCTGAAAGTAGATTTTCCCATTGATAAGAAGGTTAGCAGCAATTATGTAAAGAATAATCAGCAAAAGGCCAGGCTATTTTCTCTAAACAATTTCTTCTCCATTAGCCATCAATTTATAAGAAAACAAACAAGAAGCCAACTACTTTGAATTGTATAAGGGAAGAGTGAGCAATTAACATCCCCCAAGGGGCCCCAACAGGAACTGGGGCTGTTGTAGAGAACCAAACCAATAGTGTTGTGAAGGTATGTACACATACACGGACATACAGTAAGTAAACTGAAAAAAGAAATAGCAGTTGATATCAAATAGAAGCAATCAGTTGTATTGTGTGCATGGCATACACTTAATTTACATGTGATTTCTAATTTCCAATTGATTTCATATAGGCAGGACAGGGACAGCCAAATAACCAGATGTGGTCTAGTGGTTGTAAAATCCCCAGATCTGGCGTAAGGTATACATTTGAAAGCAAGTACCATATTTTTGGAGTATAAGACGCACTTTCCCCCCCAAAAAAGAGGCTGAAAATCTGGGTGCATCTTATACACTGAATACAGCATTTTTGCCTCCTGAACCCCGCCCCCTTCACCAAAATGGCTATGCATTGCCTTTAGGAGGCTTCCAGAATGCTCCTAGCGGCTGGGAAGGGTAGAAATGAAATAATAACAGGCCACTTTTTGCTCAATTTTGCTCCCCTAGCCCCCCAGGAACACTCTATAAGCCTCCTAAAGGCTATGCATGCCCTTTTTCTGACAAAAAATTGATCCATTTTTGTGAAAAATGGACCGTTTTGGGGAGGTCTGCAGAATGCAAAAACTTTTTTTTTATTTGCTTCTTCAAAATCTTGGTGTGTCTTATACTCTTATATGGTGAAAAATACGGTACTTCCTGGAATTCTTTCCATCACCTTAACTTTCTTTCTCAGGGGTGGGTTGCTATTGGTATTACTGCACGCAAAATGTTTGTGCGCACGTGCTCGCTTTGCTCATGTGCACACCAATTGCACACTCTGCGTGTGTCTGCATTGACACCTAAAAAGGTCTGCCCATGTGTAGAGCATAAAATAGGGGGAAAATACATTTCTGCAATGGAGATTGTTCTGCGCATGAGCAGAACCAAAAATGAACATGCCCCTGCCAACAGTAAAACTGGTTCAGGTGTGTGGGTGGCCGAATTGCTACCTACTCGACTGAACCAGTCCAAACCAGTAGGAACACACCTCTGCCTGTACTGCTTAGTAATTATGGTGGAGAGGAAAATATTCATTTCTGGCCTCAATTGCTGCTAGAGAGATCTCTTTTTTTATGTGAAACAAATGCAGGGAAGGTGAAGATGTGCTTAAAAACACTAAGACTTAATTTACACAATATGAAAAAATTATTGGCAGGTTAAAAAAAAAAGATAACCAGAAACAACTTATTCTAGATGAAGCTCCTATTGATGCTGCTTTAGTTAGTATACAACTGCATCTTTACTAGGGGATGAATTGGCATAAGGTTTAATGACTTTGGATATGCTGGGCAATTTCTAGCACTCTGGTGGTTTGAATCCAGCTCCGCAGGTCAGGGTGAGCTCACATCTCTTGTCCCTAACTCCTGCCCCCCTAAGTAGTTCGAAACCATTGTTGGTGAGTAGATAGATAGGTATTGCCATTTCAGTGGTGGGAAACTGCTAGCTGGGTTCTGCACAGTGAGTTGGAACTGGTGCTCGATCTGCCTGGAGACAATCAGCAGAGGAATGGTGGAGGAAAATCTGGATGAGCCGGCTTCCTCCGAGAATGCTGCAGGTATGAAGCTTGTTCACCCTTTTGTGGTACACCAAATGCACTAGCGACTTTCAGCTATCAGGAATTCTACTATGTGCATAATTTTTTTTCCTCTCTGGCCTTGTATGCAGTACAATCAATCAATCAATCCTTCCAGCCACCAATCAATCACTTAACAAACAAACAAAGCCTTATTCTGTATGTGAAAACTAAGTACATTGTGATAGTGGACGTATGGTAGGCTAGCGTGCATTTTAAAGATCATATATATCTTCACTGTCTTCTAAATTGTTTCTGAATTCATTGATCACTAACTTATCTGAGTTTCTCATCTTGTGTAAGCCTACCAATAAAATATGTTCTTTGACAGAACCTGTATTCTATATCTCACTATCAAAAAGGGCTGGATTGTAGATACAAGAGATAAGACATCTCCTCTGATAGCAGAGGACAGTACTTTAAATTTAGAACAGCAGAAGGAGGTCATTTTATCTCAATCTTAACTGAATTTTAGGCATATAGTAAAGCTGCACTATTTTAATGGCTTCTAAAAGCTCTCTTCAATTTTGTTTTTCACTTCTTCTAAAGTATATGGTTCCCCCACCCCTTGTTTTATTGTAAATTTAATGTACTTTAAGACTTTATTTTAGGGCAGGGGTCTCCAACCTTTGCAACTTTAAGTCTGAAGGACTTCAGCTCCCAGAATTCTCCAGCCAGCAAAGCTGACTGGAGAAGTCTGGGAGCTGAAGTCCTTCAGACTTAAAGTTGCAAAGGTTGGAGACCCCTGTTTTAGGGCACTAAGAGGGATTTAATGTGCAGAATAGTTATTTACTTACATAATTTATGAATACTGCTAGTACTATTATTTTTCCATGACTAATACCATTATTGTATTATTTATTGTTATTGTATTGTATTATTATATAATTTAGGAACTTGGAGGCAATATGCTGACATTTGTAAACTGCTCAGAGTACTGTAAAGCACTATGGAGTGGTATATACATCTAAGTGCTATTGCTATTAATGGACAATGCAGAAGCAAAACCATAAGTTGCAGTCAAGTGATGTCTTGTTTAATGGCTGTGGTGACTCACTTAACAACCGAATGGGAAGTAATGTCACAAGTCTGCTGACTGAGTTTCCTGTCACAATTGTAGTCATAAACAAGGACTACCTCTACATTGTAGGCTTTGATTTTTAATGTTCTTAGTGTTTTGAAAACATCCGTTTCACTATAAAGTTTGAAAACTTAATAAACATCTGTGTTTCTTAATTATTCCTACCTTGCAGGACTGTGGAAGACAATTATATTTGAAAATATTCTAAGCAGAAGTACCTATTCTGTTCCTTGTTGCCTGAGGTGAGGAAAGCAGCAGCATATGATGATAGTTTTATGTTATGTGTGGCTGCCTTCCTTTTCAAGATAATTCTTTTCTGCATATTGATTTAAAAACAGCAGTGATTTTTTTTGTTCCCTTGGGAAAAAAGAGAGGGGCATTTCATTTACAATGCTGTTCAGACAATCTCTATTGAAATAATTCTTTTTCATTGTTTTCAACAGATGCCTGGCACCTGGGATATGGGAGGGTGCCTGTGTTTTTTGGCTCTTATCTTCTCTCTGTATCAGTCTCATTCACTGAAGCACTCTAAGAATGGGACAATATAATACATTATTATTTGCTTTTTGAAAACTTTTTCATTCTCTACAATACAGTTTCATAATCTCTAAGTCAGAAGTGTAACAATTTGGTTCAGTCAAATAATGACACTAAGAGTAGCTGATCAAATGATAAAAGGGTCAGAGCTAAAATGAGTAGAAAAGCTCTCTTTTTCTCTGCTGCATACCAAATTCTTCCCTCATTCCTATTTTCTGAAAGTCTATTTTCCCAGATCCATCTCCAAATTCTAGACATCAGAAAGAACCTTGAACCAATTCATCTCAGACCACATACATGGTGTTGTTCTTTTACACATAAGATTTGGTCTATGATGATTACGCTTTATGCTTTATTCCATTATTTCAAAGTGAAATAGATTCAAATGTTTAGAAAAAATGATTTGATACTTAACATTGCCCTTTTCTGCAAAGATATTAAGTATATGGTACAGTAAATATCAAGAATCTAGTGACTGGAGATGTTCACAAGTGATTTTTTGAATATTTTGGGCAGACTATTAGTAATAAACTAGCACATTTCTTTTCTCATCTTTTATGCAAAGAATATAACATTTATCAGCTCCTGCTTATAAATGTCATCAATAAAGTTCATGAGACAAGTAATAGTTATGGCAGCCCAGTGCAATCTTTGTTCTATATATTATTGAAAATATGAATCATACACTGAGTTCAGCTTTCTTTCTTATTACTTACTTTGAGAACATTTCAATTTCTTTTTGATTTATAGCAAAGTAATAGTGCAAAATAAGTACTATAATTTAACAGAGATTTATTTTCATGGAGTCCTTCCTATTTTCACAGAAGCTGTTCCTTTCAGTAAATAAAATTTATTATTTATTTATTTTATTTTATTAGATTTCTAGACTGCCCCCTCTCCCCGAAGGGACTCAGGGCGGTGTACAGATAAAAATTAAAACTACTAAAACCATAACAATACATACCAAGTTAAAATCAAATTAAATAGTCTTCTGTACAAATTTATAAAAGTTAAAACTAGACCCATAAAACCGAATAAACTAATTTAAAATTACAGACTGGGGCGAGAAGCATGAAGTTAGGCCAAGCCGGCTAGATGGAACAGGTGAGTTTTGAGTTTCTGGCAGAAGGAGCGGAGGTCCGTGGTCGTTCTGATATCAGGGGGAAGGTCATTCCAAAGGGTCGGCCCATCACAGAGAAGGCCCTTCCCCTGGGCGTCGCCTGCTGGCATGGCCAAGAAATTATAATAATGGTTTTGAAACTCAATAGCATTTTCCATTGCTACTCAGTTTGAGATCTAATATGGACTGAAACAACTATAGATAATGAGATTAAGACCCAATATAAAGGAACCAGGTTCCTCCCCCCACCCCATGAATCTTACCTCTGATAAGATTTTATTGGTTCTTGCAAGACCAGACAGTGTAGAGATGGAAGTGTAGAGATGAGGAATAGCATCTAATGGTACCATCAGGGCTTTATTATCAAAAGGACTGGAGTCCTCTGAAGTATAAGAAATGCATAGTACATTGTTCCCTTTGAATCAGCCCCAATATTCTTAAAGTGAATGGAAATTGAAAACAGATGCTGTTCTAGGGTTCCACTTTATATGGATCATTTAAAAAATGTATAGTTGAACACACTTTATCTGAGAACACAGGATGTTGGGGACGGCTAACCGATACTATCTCATCCATGTTCGTCCCACATTTTGTATTTATATGAATGCATGATTAAAGCTTCAAATGCCTTGTGATCCTATGATGAGGCTTTCAGCATTTGTTATGTTGAGATGATGTTCAAGCAGACTTTAAAAAAAAATCAAATAGACATTCTCTTCATAAAACAATGCTAGGAAAACTTTGGGATACAGTATATTAGATGAACTTCCCTTGGAAGAGTAATTGTGCAGAAACTAGGTCTCATGTTGAACAAAATCAGTCAAATTTAACCAAAGAAAAGCCATCTCCTCTAGACTCCTAGAATGTCCTATAAACCAAATCATTGTTTATTTGTTTTGAAAAACAAACCAAACAAAACAGGGAACACATCCACCTCCTTATTTATTTTCTAGGAATTCAGTAAGGTCTAAAATAAAGATGATGAAGACTGGCATTTTGCTTTGCAGCTTTCCATTTAATTTTCTCAAATTAAAATAATCCTTTAGAAATGAAGTAAAGTGTCAGGAAGTATTAGATTGCCTACTTCTGGGTTAGAAAGAATCTCTCTTCCTTAATTGGTATTCCTACCAAGAGAGGTTCATTGCAGTAACCTGTGTCTTTTCTAGTTATAAAATGCTCTTGATTTAGTAATAGGTGGTGCCTTTAGCTCAATCATCAGGAAAAAGAAGGGGAAGGCAGCCATCTAGTATCCCACAATTTGTCAGCTGTTCCTCCTATTATTATTCAGCTCAAGGACATGCCACTAACAGTGCTGTACAAATTGATTTGCATATTAAAGAACTTCATAAAGAAGCTATAAACAGAGATTTTACTAGATGATTATTGGTGAACAAAAAAGAATATCCAATATGTTGCAATGATTTCCTTGATCATTCTGACATATTTTTCCATGTTCACCCCATTGCAATTCTAGGTGGCTTGAATCAACACCACAGGTTTACAAGGGTGTACACATTGCAAGTTATATAACACTTGAGGGGGGGATTCAATTTCTAATACAGTGGGACTATAATGTTAGTTTGTAAAACAATTTCTCCTTAGCCAAGGATACCTTAGCTCTCCTGTAACTTAGCAACAAGTACAAAACAAGGTATTGCTTGTAATAACTGTTCAGGTCTGGCTTTTATCTAGTGAGGAGCCACGTAGTTAAAAACAATCTATATACAAATTATCATCCTTCCAGAAGTCAGAATAAGTTATTGTTTATTCGAACTGGTTTCAAGAGAGTATTTGCTTAAAAATATTAAAGGGAAACATAATGTCAAATAGACCAGATGCCGTGGTGAATTTCAAAGTGCTAGATTTAACAGAATGCACTAATTAGTGAATTAGCTGACTTTTAACATTTCTCATCGGTATCAACACAAAAAGGAATTAAGCATGGTCATATTCAAGATGAAAACTTCAGTCTGGATTTCAGGAGTGTTGATGAGGGATACATCAACTAGTGAGGAACAGATCAAAAATGTCAAGATGGTGGCCACAACTATGAAATTGAATCCCCACCCTTTTTTATATGTGTTACATACGTGACACATACTGTATAACAAGAGATGGGGGGGTACAATTGTGTGGCTGTGGCCATCATCTCTCGCTTCTTTTTGACACCTACCATCTCTATGGATGTCTCTGCTGGATGCATATCTGAATTTATGACAAGCATGGGACATTATATTTAACAGTTAAGGTTAATATTGTAGTTTAGAAAGTTATGCAACTTTTATTACTTAAAATGATTTAATGTCAACTAAAGGAAGATAGATAGATGCTTTTAATTTCCTTTCTATTGTCGTTTTTCCTCACAGGATCCATGCTTACTTTATGAGGATGTGTCAGCATCACAGAGCAGGGCACAAGATGAAATGAGTTGCACCACATTTCCATATAGCCTTTCCCCAATATCATACTCCTCATATGGAGAACTCATCAAATTTGCAGACGACACCAAACTGGCAGGAATAGCCAACACTCCAGAAGATAGGCTTAAGATACAGAAGGATCTAGACAAACTTGAACATTGGGCACTATCTAATAAAATGAAATTCAATTGTGAAAAAAGTAAGGTTCTACATTTAGGCAAGAAAAACAAAATGCACAAGTACAGTATAGGTGGTACCTTGCTCAACAGTAGCAACTGTGAGAGGGATCTAGGAATCTTAGTGGACAACCATTTAAATATGAGCCAGCAGTGTGCAGCAGCTGCCAAAAAAGCCAACACAGTTCTAGGCTGCATAAACAGAGGGATAGACTCTAGATCACATGAAGTGTTAATGCCACTGTATAGTGCCTTGGTAAGGCCACACTTGGAATACTGGATACAGTTTTGGTCGCCACGATGTAGAAAAGATGTGGAGACTCTGGAAAGAGTGCAGAGAAGAGCAACCAAGATGATTAGGGAACTAGAGACTAAAACATATGAAGAACGGTTGCAGGAGCTGGGTATGTCTAGCTTGATGAAGAGAAGGACCAGGGGAGACATGATAGCAGTGTTCCGATATCTCAGAGGGTGCCACAAAGAAGAGGGAGCCAAACTATTCTCCAAGGCACCTGGGGGCAGGACAAGAAGCAATGGGTGGAAACTAATCAAGGAGAGAAGCAACTTAGAACTAAGGATAAATTTCCTGACAGTTAGAACAATTAACCTCTGGAACAGCTTGCCTCCAGAAGTTGTGAATGCACCAACCCTGGAAGTCTTTAAAAAGATGTTAGATAGCCATTTGTCTGAAATGGTATAAGGCTCCTGCCCACGCAGGGAGTTGGACTAGAAGACCTACAAGGTCCCTTCCAACTCTGCTATTGTATTGTACAATATATTGTAATATGGTATAATCACATGCCTGCTTTGACAACAAAATTAGATTTGAAAATTAAGAATCTCCTATATCCTTTTATTAGTGTTTAGTTTGGGATTCACTAGAAGTGATATCAAATTCCACTGAAAGTCATTGTCCTAGCTGAAGATATACCAAAAGTGCTTTTTAGGAGATAACTGGACTTCCTTGCTTTTCTTTGAAGACATTTTGCTTCTCATTCAAGAAGCTTCTTCAGCTCTGACTGAATGATGGGTAATGGAAGGATTTATATTTGTCTTTAAAAAAAAGCATGAAGGTCTCCTGAAAAAGTACCTTTGAGACAACTATGACCTGGACGATTGAGAATCTCCATAGACATATAGTTGTCCACATAACTGTCTATCTTATGGTTCTTTTTTCTACCAATAGGAGAAAAATTTTAAACTTTCATTTTAGATTCCAAAGAAGAGAAAAATACAAGCACACATATTCAAGAAAACTACACACCTATGGCATTAAGCCGTTATAGCTAGGACAATGTGGAAGACAAAAGACAATTAGAGTTGATATAAGCCTTGATTGAAAAAGGACACTATAGAGTCATAAGTCCCATGGAGTCAACAAGTGATTAATCCCGACCAGGGGATTCTACTGTTGAAGCAACTTTCCCAACACTGAGAAATCATTCCACAGAGAAATAGTTTCCATATTACAGATTGAAGGTAATTATGTTTGAGGATAATGCATCTATTGTGGTCATAACAGTGATGCAGCCCAAACTATTTTTGGGTGGCAGATGGGCTATGTTACAATTTCAGTATGTAAACAATTCACTTTAGATGTGTGGGATGCTGTCAGCGTGACTTCTATTTGTACTTCTGCCATGAGAAATTGGAGGCATGTAGCCAGTGGTGTAGACTTTCCATGGGCTGGCAGCAATCTATATGATAAGCTGTTTTTTTTTTTTTTTGCTTTATTAATCTTCCAAAATATAACAACCACCTCAGCAAAGAAATTACATCTCAGCAACACCAAATCTTAAATATCAAGTTGGATACACTTCAAGTGCTTCCAAATCATATAATTTAAATTAATAGAATAAAAATATACACACAATCTTCCAGCCCCCAGCTCCCCTCCCTTAACACATACACATACATCTCTAGAAGGAGAAAAACAAATATATATATTCTAGATATCTATAGTCTTAAAAGGAACCTTATCAAATATTAGTGCCATGGCTGGTAACATTCACAGTGGATATTTGCATTTGACACAAAGCCATCACACGACTTTCCTGAAGGAGAGCACTGCATGTACAGAATTGGCTAAAAGCATTTTTTTCTCCCCATCTGGAAATCCATACCATGCTAAGACTTGAGGATAATAAAAATCAGCCTACTACACAGTCGCTGTTTTTGACCTCTGGCAGCATTGACCAGATTGAAAGTGCTAAAATGAAAATATGATTGTTTCATATAGCCAGCGAGATCTTCTTGGCTTTCCACCAAAGTAATTCTGATTCTCTTTTTCACTTTCCCCCTGATAATAATGAGGCACTTTTCTGACTTCATATTATTGTTCTTTAAATATTTATAGAATACGATTCATTTTTCATTTGGGGGTGTCTTTATAGATAGGAAATCAAAGTGCATTTGAGAATTCTTCCTGTAAGCCTTACCAGGAAAGCATCCTCTCATGTTTGGTTGATTAGTCTGAAATCTTTTTCTTAAGTTTATTTTCTGCTCTTTCTAATGGCAAAAAAAAAAATTCTGATTGATTGAAAGCAATCCAAATGTCAGTTCAGCTAATATTATGATGGCTGCTGCAATTTGTCCTGTACAATTGCTTATCAAAGTAGATGCCCCAAATCTTCAATTTATCTACACATGAATTCCATGGGAAATTATCCTCTTAAAAATTAAAATCCATTGTTTACATAGTGTCATGGATTGTGATTCAGATTCAGATTCCACTTCTAACAATGCAGATGGGTAGAAATTTCTATTCCCAATTGTGGTCGTAAATCAAGGATTACCAGTCCGTCCGTCCATCCATCCATCCATCCATCCATCCATCCATCCATCCATCCATCCATCTATCTATCTATCTATCTATCTATCTTATATGCTTCCTTCACCAAGGTGAATTTTTTTTTCTTGGAACACAATTTAGTTAGCTAGACAAACACACAGCTGTCTTAAATGACTGAAAATGATGAACTAAAGGAATTTGGTAAGCTATTATTGACTCAAATGTGACTGTTTAGTGAATTCAAGTTATAGCCACATGAAACTCAGAGCAATTCCGTAGTTTTATTTATTTTTTAACCCATAACAGATGGGATGACTATATCAACAAACAGCTGTTTCTGCTCAGGCTCCTCCTTACCAAGAAGGATCACTGCAAAATTGAACCAGTAATTAAAATCACCTCGACCCTGTGTTTAAGGCTATTTTGAGGAGCCAGAGGATGAGATACAATATTAATGTGTCATTGTTTGGAAAGGGGTGGAAATTCCATTGGGTACAGCTGCTGTAAATTGCTGAGTTGCTGGCATTTTCATCCTACGATTCTCATACATACATACATATATATGTGTGTGTGTGTGTGTGTGTGTGTGTGAGACAACATTTATTAATCAGCTCAAAAACGTAACACACACACACATATACTTAATTGGGGCCTAATGGTGTTGTGGAATATATATATATATATGAGCTGATATTAGTTTTATGAGCTGATCAATAAATAAATCAGGGAGTCTAGTATAGATCTATTTCGAACTTTTTAGCTCTCATCAGCTTGCCATACCCTTACTGGGATTCGAACCAGGGCTGTATTGCATATCAGGTAAGAGCCTTTAGCCATTCAGCCAGCCAGGTTCTCTTATTGCATCAGCTGAGACAGGAGGATAAGTATCTATAATTGTTCCACAACACTCTGTTAGGGCCCCAATTAAGGGAGGAGACATACTGTTTCCTTTTCTGCCTTTCGGCTCATCACCAGAGACCATCTAGACAGAAAGCCATGAGTTCCGTTGTGTGTTTTTTAAAATATGTGTGTTAGTTTTATGAGCTGATCAATAAATAAATCAGGGACACTAGTATAGATCTATTTCGAGCTTTTTAGTTGTCATCAGCTAGCCATACCATTCCTGGGATTCGAATGGTCTCTGGTGATGGTGTCTGGTCTCTTGCTTGTCATGCAATACAACCCCGGTTTGAATACCAATAAGGGTATGGCTAGCTGATGAGTGCTAAAAAGCTCGAAATAGATCTATACTAGTCTCCCTGATTTATGTATTGATCAGCTCATAAAAGTAACACACATATTCAAAAAAATCACATAACGGAACTCATGGCTTTCTGTCTAGATGGTCTCTGGTGATGAGCCGAAAGGCAGAAGAGGAAAGCAGTATGTTTCCTCCCTTAATTGGGGCCCTAACAGGGTGTTGTGGAACAATTATATATATGTAATACACACACACACACACACATACACATACATATATATACATACACAGAAAAATATACATGAGTGCAACATGCATACACAGACACATAAAATAATAGAAAGGTTTATTGAACTGAATATTGAAAAAAGATTGCAAATTGAATACTAATGAAAGTTTGTTTCTAAATTGCTCTCTCCCCCCCCCCCCCAATTTAGGACTGACCTCCATAGGACCTTGTTACTCCAATGGGTGATTTGAAAAATATACAAAATTCTCACTGTACCAAATAGTTCCTGCTGGGCCTGACCTGCGGAAGATACAGTTTAATGATGAAATAAATATTTAAACAGAGATGCTAATCCCATAAATGTTACAAACTCACAAAATGCACATTGAACTTCTAAATTCTGTTTCAATGTTGAGCAGTGTTTGAAGAGGAAATTCATTTTATGTTTCACAGGCTTGGAAGCTTAGACAACTCAGTTCATTGTGTTTTCTATATCTATTTTACTGGCTTTTTCAAAAGTGTTGCTTTTGAAAGAATTAGTATTCAGACAAACTAAAATACAAAAGTAAATTGTTCAAATAGTGACACTGATCATTATTTGCACCTGGAAACTGAAGCACAAATACTTAGAGATTCAGCCCTTAGGACTCCACTTCCTTATTTTAGCTGTATCTCAAAATGTTTGTGTATGATATCTTGATAGCAATATATTCATAGCAATATGGATTATTGCAACTCTCTCTACATGGGGCTCCCCTTGAGGTGTACCCGGAGGCTTCAGTTGGTCCAGAATGCAGCCGCGCGAGCAATTATGGGCACCTCTAGGTTTGCCCATGTAACACCGCTGTTGCGCGAGCTGCACTGGCTACCTGTCGTCTTCCGGGTGCGCTTCAAGGTGTTAGTTACCATCTTCAAAGCGCTCCATGGCTCGGGACCTAGCTACCTGCGGGATCGGATCCTGCCCCATACATCCTCACGGCCGATTCGCTCCCACAGAGAGGGACTTCTCCGGGTGCCGTCCACTAGACTTTGTCAGCGGGCGACGCCCAGGGGAAGGGCCTTCTCTGTGGCGGGCCCAGCCCTCTGGAACGACCTTCCCCCCGATATCAGGACAACCACGGACCTCCGCTCCTTCCGCTTAAAATTAAAGACGCACTTTTTTCGTCTGGCCGGCCTAGGGTAGTCTCTTTTTAGGTCAGGGTTTTTTAGGGGTAATTTTTAGTTTAGTTATGGGTTTTAGCGCAGGATTTATTTAATCTATTTTTAACTTTGTATTTTGTATTTGTTTGTGGTCTATTTGTATTTTTAATTGCCTGTGCCCCGCCTCGAGTCCCCTTGGGGAGAGAGAGCGGGATAGAAATTAAAATTATTATTATTATTATTATTATTATTATTATTATTATTATTATTATTATTATTATTATTATTATTATTATTATTATTATTATTATTATTATTAATATATTAAGATCTAGATTTATTAATACCTACAGGATATACAATTTCCCATTTGCAAAATCAGCATCCATTTGTCCCAATAATAGGAACTGCTCAGTTTAAATTCTTTTGATTATTACAGAAAAAAGTATTAAAAAGAAAATGTGAGGCTTTCTTCAAAATGACAAAAATTGGATGGGCAGACGGATGGATGGACGGATGGATGATTTACTAGAGAGAATATCTTTCTTTTCTGGATTAGATCATCATGAATTGTAGGAGAAAAATGGCACAATGTATATATTTTTTTTACTGGTTATAGTTTGTCCCTTAATCTAAACCCTGCCCAACATAATGTAATGATGAGAAAGAAGTTCAAATGTGTTCATTTTCAGATACAAGCATCAGAGAAAATATTACAATATCTGGAATGCAAAGATGCAGATGGCAACACAGAATTGATGTTTTTAATATATTTTTTGTTTCCATCTTGTGGTTATTTGGATTTTTCACTCTCCCAAATCCCCATATTTTCACCCAAATATAGTAACCTGAGAATTTAAACATATACCGGTATTTGACTTTATCACAATTCCTTGATAACAAATATATTTATTTTTATTTCTTCCACGATTGTTTACTTTTGCACTGCTGATAGGCATTTCTGATTTACGTGAACATACACAACATCATTGTTTGACTTTGCTTATTCCATTGCATGAGATCTTCAGAGAATACATAATATAGCTAAGCACAATAAGGTTGGAATTTGGAGATCAGCAACATATCAGCAACATATATTGTCCTAAACTCTACTGTAGAGAAATATAATATTAGCACCAATGTGATGTTTTCTTTCAGTTGGCAGTGGAAGCCATTATGCTGGGTTCTGATGATTCTGACAGGGATCATATGCTCCTGAATAGATAAGAAATTGCACACCCAGATGCATGAGGCTGCCAAACCCATTCTTTAGGCACACTAGAAATGATGTGAACCCATGTGTGTAAATCCAGCACGGTAATTCAGCACATGACATTTCACCTATTTCAGAATAAACTCTTGGACCTTGGCTATCATGCTGTACTTTAATGGTCCTTCCTGCGTATCATCAATTACAACTGTTTGTTAACATTCTAGCCACTGTAAATGCAGTTTTATACTATTCTTTGATTAAGACATTATCCAATGATTGAGTGCAGATTCTGGTTTGTTGGCTTGCTTTATTAACTGCAATATATTAAGGACCTAGTACTAATATTGACAAAACTAGCTTTGGATGCTTTCAAGAAATCTGTCAGAACGAAGTGTTCAGTTTTCTCACACACTTTCATGATGACGAATAAAATATTAATATGAGAAATGCACATATTTCCTGTAAATTTTTGATACACCAACAGTAATCATATTTCTACTCTGGAATGGAAAAAACTCTTATGAAATTATTTACTAGTGAGCTACCCATGAGTCATTTATTTTTTGTGGCATTTTCTCTTGGTTAAAGAAACACAAGAAAAGACTTTTTAATTAGATCATCCATTCTTGTGCTTTGAAATAACTGAAGTGAAAATGTGCATTACAATTAATGCTATTTAGCTTTTTCGTGGCTGCATTTTAAAAGCTTGGCTGGGAAGCGAAAAGCATTAAGCTCAACAAAATTTAATATCTATCTAACAAACCTGTGAAAGAGTTTGCTGGGGGACATCCTAAATAAATTCAGCTACTATATCTCTAAGTTCATTCTCATGAACTCAGGCTGATACATCTTTGTGGCACTTAATTGCTTAATTATCACTGTAGGATTTCATGCAAAGAAATAAAAGGAAGGTCTATTCTGAGTAAGAAGCAAAGTCATTGGTCCCAGTTTTGCAATGTGATGAAATATATTTAATATATTTAATTATGTCTGAAGGTGAATTTTTGGATACAATTTAATATAGACATCTTATGCAAATTCAGATTTTATTTTCAACTTTTTTTGACAAAATATTCATGGTCACATATCTGAAATAGAATGTATACTTCACATGGACCTTTCAATGTTTATTTTTAAGCAGGAGCTCAGAAAGGACAGAGCTAATACCGTGTTTCCCCAAAAATACGACAGGGTCTTATATTTTTTTGACCCACAAAATATGGCCTTGGGCTTATTAGAGGGGGAGGGCTTATTATTTTCTTGGGCAAGCAAGAAGCGAGGCGCGCCATTTACTTTCCAAGCTCCATTACGTTCCTCACTATTGTGTCCAGGGAAGCCACTGGTAAAAATAAAAACCCTTCTTGCAAGTTCTATCAAAGTTCTTGAACTCGCGAGAAGGTTTTTTTTTTTTTTACCAGCAGCTTCCCTGGACACAATAGCGAGGAACATGACGGAGCTTGAATGGAAAAAGGCACACCTCGCTTCTCCCCCTCTCATTCCTCGCTAAAGGGACAGCGGGAAAGGGAAGCAGGCAGGCTGCCTTTACAATTGGGGTGGAGTGAGCAGTGTTGGGTCACAGACCTTTCCAAGTCTGTCGCGGTCCTCACCATTGTGTCCAGGGAAGCCCCTGGTTAAAAAAACCCTTCTCATGAGTTCAAGAAATTTGATAGGGGGTGGGGGGTGGGGGAGAAGCGAAGCGTGCCTCTTACCTGTCCAGCCTCATGAGTTCAACTTGCAAGGTTTTTTGTAAAAAAGGGAGGCAGGGAAGGGAAGCAGGCAGGGAAGGGAAACTCGCTAAAGGGAGGGCAGGGAAGGGAAGCAGGCAGGCTGCCTTTACAATTGGGATGGTGTGGGTGGGTTTTTTTGTGCAAGAGGGAACAGGTGGGGGTGATCACATTGCAGCACAGGCTCTTTTTGCGCTTAAAAATGTTGGGGGAGGGGCTTAGTTTCAGGGGGAGAGCTTATTGTGGTGCATGCTCTGAAAAGCCCAATTGGGCTTATCAGCAGGACATGTTGTATTTTCAGGGAAACATGGTACCTAAAATGAAAGAGTATTGTGTCCCTATGGTTTCAGTTAAGTAGAAATTACTCATGTTCAGAAGAGCAAAATATAGATCATCATTTCTTTTGGGGTTGAAATGAGCCATGTACTTTAAATCCCCTTCCTAATTGCTCTCTGAAAATCAAGAGTAGGCTATCTCTTTGGAAGGAAGGAAAATAAACTTCTATGAGTTCTATGAGTGTTAAATGTAATAAGTACTCAATCCAGCAGTATCTTATATATCACATACTAGGTACATATTAACAGCGATACCACAATGCTATTCTAGTCATGCACCAAATTTGTAGTCAGTCACATAGTCAAAGCAGTTACATGCAGCTGCAAGAAGTATCTATCATGTCATTGCTCTCCATTCCATTTTTGACATTTTTGTGCCCTTAAAATTGCTCAGGAGTGCATAAGTAAGCATGAGAAAGCCCAAGGTTTCAAGAAGACTATAACATGTTTAGAAAAATACTAGGGGTGTGAATCAGGTCTTAAAATAGTTCAATGGGCATGGTACTGTGATCTGCCTGTTGTGTGGGGAAAATGGAAAACAGTAGGGGGGAGGGCAAACGAAAGGCATATTCTGAATAGGAAAACATCACATAGCAACATTTGCTGCTGCCTCCATTGTGTCATTATTTATCACCACCCTCCTCCTTCTCCCACTTTTCTACCCAAGAGAATACTAATGCTCTCAGGGCTAGTTATTTTATATAACAAACATAACATCGACCATGTACTAGACAGAAGTGTACTTTTATTAAGCATGTAGAAATTGAGGAAAAATTTCTCTGATCTTCCTCTTTTCCTCTCCAAACAAGTTATGTATGTTCAGTGTGGACAGAATTTAGACAAGCTGTTAGGCAGGATGTGTAAAAAAATCAATAGCAAGGGACATGGAATGCCTGGAATCAAGAACAGAAGTTTCAAGTGTTTCAACATTTGCAAGTTCCATGTGTTATGAATAATCATTTTCAAGGGGTAACGATGTATGCCCTTGCAATAACAGCATTAGAAAAC
This sequence comes from Rhabdophis nuchalis, assembly GCA_039707465.1. NCBI lineage: Eukaryota > Metazoa > Chordata > Lepidosauria > Squamata > Natricidae > Rhabdophis > Rhabdophis nuchalis. The sequence goes on from CM077644.1 coordinate 45,856,936, forward strand.
TTTTTTTTAAAAAAAAAAATCTATTTCATTGAATTTGCAAAAGACACAACAAAGATGCACCAGCAGCTCCTACTTCCAATGAGATCTCTGGGAAAAAGGAGAAAACACAGCTTCAAAACAAAACCCATGAAAAATATTAAATGGAGAAGAGAGGCATGGCCTCTGGATGGAGGTTATCCACAATTAAGGATCCGTTTGATTGGATAGTTGAATTGCTTTCTTCAGATTCCATGGACTCTGTGCACAGGTGCTTCTCAATAAGGGTGGAGATAGCATCCATGTATGGGTTCAACCTATCCATGCTCTGATTGGACTGAGTCAGATTACTAATTAATTAGCCAAGGTATATAACCCCCCTCAGGAGCTCCCTTGCCCAGTTTCCGACTCAGTCCAGCTCTTAGGACTATTCGGTGACCAACTTCCAAATTGTGATTTTTGCTAAGAAGTTTTGCAGTAATATTATAAGCGCTGTAAGTAGACAGGGGACCCCCCTCCCTCAGCAGCAGCTCGAGGCTCAGGTTCCCCTGTCAGTTCCCAGCCACAGGCCTCGGCCCTCGGCTGCCCTTCTCGCCCCGTTAGCCTCCTACCTGAGCTTGCCTGGAAGGTCTCTGTGACATGCTGGGCTGCTGCTGGCTAGCCAGGGAGGTTGAGGGTTGGCGCTCCTAGGAGGTGGGCCGCACACACAGCTTCGCTGTGAGGCCTTTCCCTGCCCTTTTGAGACCAAGGCAGGCGTGCGTGCTGCTCCCCGACCGGCCCGGACCGGTCGCGCAGTCGCAAATCCACTCGGGGCCTTATCGGGCCGATCGCTTGCAAATTTGACAGAAATCAGCTGTTTGGTGGCGAAATCGGCCTCCGGAGCAGCGCGGGAAGCCGCGGAGCGCAGCGGGGGCCTCAGCGGCCTTTCAGGCTTCCCCTCAGCTTGAGAAGCCCTCGGAGAGGGAAGGCGGCCATTTTGCGGTCCCGGGCTCCTCCGGAGCGGCGAATTCGCGCTCTTTTTCGCCCGGCCGCCATTTTGTTTTTTTAAAAGACACATTTTTTTTCCTTCCTTTCACTCTCCTTCTCTCTGCCCCTTGCAACTGACAGGAGGAGCATGGCTGACAACAGGGAGGTGCGCGATCAGCCTCAGGGCCAGTCCCAGGCTGGGACTACCCCTCCGGCCTCCTCAGCGGACATGGGACACTCTCAAACCCGCTCCAAGTCTCGCCCGAAGGGGACTTCCTCAGCCTCCTCATCTAAAGGTGGGTCAGCCAGGGCCCAAGCCTCCCAGACACCTACCCCGGCTCCCGTGGAGACCCCTTCGGCGGTCCGGCCTCTACCCGAGTTGGCACCTACCCCAGCCCCGCCTGTGGCTCCCCTCCGCCTGGACCTGGCCCAGGGGCCCTTCAGCCCATTTATGCCTATAGATACCTCTGCAGTCTGGGGCCAGGCATCCACCAGGGCTCCACCCAGGCAGCCCGAGGCTACTTTCACCCCCACGGCGGCTGGACTGCGCCAAGAAGGGTCGTGGGCCGCTGGCCTCCCGCCACCTCTGGCAGCCTGGCAGGCCTCCCCACCGGCCCCGTCGGCTGTACAAGATCTGATTTCGGAGGCCATCAGACAAGGGATCGCAGCGGGCATGCAGGGGAGATCACAGGGGTCCCTCCTGATGGCGGCCCGTCCCTCCGTCCCCCTGGCTGTGGCTCCTGGGCCCCATCTTTACCCGGCAGTGGCGGAGGAGGATTCCCCCCCATCTCGGAGGAAGGGGACTTTCGAGAGGCTAACCTCTCGGGGGACGAGGATCAAGGCCCTGAAAAACCGGCCAGCACCAGCCTCTTCCCACAGGCCCTGTTTACGCCTCTTCTGGCAAAGGCCAAAGCCACTACCTGCTTTACCCAGCAAACACCCGGGTCTACCCCGGCCCAAGCCCCACGTTCCTGGTACTCAGAGCCCATGGTGGAGACGGAGGCGATCCTCACCCCCCAGATGTTCGTGGGCGCCATTTGGCGCCCCTGGTCCACCCCAGGTGTGGGTCCTAGCGCATCCTCCCTCGAGAGACGCTTTTATAACGTCGAGCCGCTCCTGGAGGACGACTTGGCCTGGCCCCAGGTCGACACCCCCATAGCCGCGCTATATTCGTCGACAACCCTTCCCGGGGGCCAGGAGGATCTTCTGAAACCTGAGGACAGAAGGGCCGAACAAGTCCTTCGCAAGGCACACCAGTCGGCGGCGTGTTCGGTGAGGGCCTCTACGGCGGCCTCCTTTTTTACCAGGTCCAGCTTAACCTGGCTCCAACAGCTCCAGGAACGGATCCCGATGGCAGATGGGAGAGGACTAGAACAAGATAGTGGCCTCTGTCCAGTTTACTGCCGACGCCACCCTGAGCGCCGCCCAGTTCTCCTCCCGGGCTATGGCCTCCACAGTCACATCCAGGCGCCTGTTGTGGCTGCGCCAGTGGCAGACTGAACTCCGCCATAAGTGGAAGCTGGCGTCCGAGCCCTACGCCGGAGTCAATTTGTTTGGGGATTCCCTCAAGCCTCTCCTGGTCGAGGGTAAAGACAAGAAACAAACTTTGCCCAACAACCCCCGACGGGGAGCGGGTAGGCTGGGCGCATATCCCCGACGCCAGCAATCCAGGGGGCAATTCTTTGGGGGAAATTTCCACTCGGAGCCCCCTGCCCAGGGGTTTCGATCCCAAGGGGGCTATGGCCAGCGCCCGCGGGTGCAGCAACAGCAATATAGGCAACAGCGGGGTGGGGGCTCCAATCGGCCCTTTCGAGGGGGCGGTAGCCGTCCCTACCGCAGAAACTAGTTCCTCTCTGGGTTCCCCGCCCATTGGGGGCAGGTTGCGCCTGTACGCTTCCCAGTGGGAGAGGTCCACTTCGGACGCCTGGGTCCTGTCCACCGTCAGGGACGGTCTAACGCTGGATTTTGAGACCCTGCCGCCTCCCACCTTTGTCACCTGCCCAGTCTCCGGCAACTCGGAGTCCAGGGCCCTGATGACCCAGGCCATATCACACCTCCTGGAGATAGAGGCCATTCGGCTGGTCCCCACTGACCACGCCGGACAGGGATTTTATTCCCGGCTGTTCGTGATCCCGAAGCCCTCCGGGGGGTGGCGGGCCATCTTAGATTTGAAATGGTTACATTTTTATATTCGTTATAAAAGGTTTAAGATGCACTCACTGTTCTCTATTTTAGAAGGTGTTCGTTGTGGGGACTTCCTCACGTCTATTGACCTCACTGAGGCCTATCTACATGTACCTGTTTGTGTTGATTACCAACCGTATTTACGTTTTTGTTATGCATCAGTTCATTATCAATACACTTCTCTTCCATTTGGCCTTTCGTCCGCTCCCCGAGTCTTCACTAAGGTGATGGCTGCCCTGGTGGCCTATCTGCACTCATTGCCCATCAGAGCACAATTTTACCTGGACGATATCCTCCTCCAGTCATCCTCATACGAGGCGGCCCTAGCGGATCTTGACACCACTATTGGGGTCCTTGAGGCCCACGGATTTTCGGTCAACGAGGCCAAAAGCCAATTTACCCCTTCCACCGGGATTCTCCACCTGGGTGCCTGGATAGACTCCTTGGCAGGGCAAGTGTTCCTTTCAGAAGAGAGGGTCGCGAACATTGACCAGGTGGTAAGACTGGTTGAAGCCGATAGCAGACCCTCGCTGGCCACTCTGTCCCGGCTTCTGGGAATGATGGTCTCCGCCATCTCCATCGTGCCCTGGGCCCGTCTTCACTCTAGGGACCTCCAGTGGTTCCTTCTCCCCTATCAGAAGAGGAGGGTGGCCCACTCCCACCTGCGGGTCTCACTCCCCCCTGGGGTCAGGAGGTCGTTGAGGTGGTGGAGGTCCTTGGCGATCAGCCACGGTTGCCACTTCAGGGTGTCGGACAGGGTCACTGTCACAACAGATGCCAGCCTCCATGGGTGGGGAGCCCACATGGAGGGCAGGGCAGCTCAGGGGAGGTGGTCCCAGGAAGAGTCAGCCCTCCCCATCAACCTGCTGGAGCTTAGGGCCATCAGGCTGGGGTTGCTGGAGTTCGCGGAGGCTCTAGCGGGTCAGCATGTTTTGATCTTGACGGATAACATCACCGCCAAGGTCCACGTCAACCGGCAGGGGGGCACAAGGTCCAAGGACCTCATGGCGGAAGCCGACCTGTTGGGGGTCTGGGCGGAGCACAATCTGCTGTCTGTGGTCGCAGAGCACATCTCCGGGGTGGACAACACCTGGGTGGATTGGCTCAGTAAGGTGGAGATTGATCAGACAGAATGGGGCTTACACCCTTCTATTTCTCAGGAGGCCTGTCGGAGGTTCGGGAGGCCCCTGGTCGACCTCTTCGCTTCCCCGGAGAATGCCCAGCTGCCGAGGTTTTTCTCCAGGTTCCCCTCGCTGGGGGCGGAAGGGGTGGATGCCCTTCGGACTCCGTGGCCTCCGGGCCTTATGTATGCTTTTCCACCTACCCCTCTTCTTCCTAGGGTAATTCGGCGAATGATTGCTCTCCGAGCGGAGCTCCTGCTGGTGGCTCCGTACTGGCTGAGGCGTCCGTGGTTCGCGGACCTGCGAACGTTGTCCCTGAGGGATCCTTGGCGAATACCGACGGACAGGGTGACCCTGGTCCAGGGGTCGCTGGAACATCCGGAGGGCCGGTGGCTCCAGCTGGCCATCTGGAGGTTGAGCGGCTCGCTCTGAGGAGTGATCTCTTCTCGGATAGGGTCATCGGGACCATCCAGGCCTCCAGGCGTGCGTCCACCACGCGCATCTACGATGCTACCTGGGCCATCTTCTGCAGGTGGTGCGCAGGGCGTCAATTGTCTCCTCAGGCGGCGACAATACCGCAGGTGCTGGAGTTTCTCCAGGATGGGCTGGAGAAGGGCCTGTCCCCTAACACCATCAAGAGACAGGTGGCAGCTATCGGGTCGGTCCTCACTTGGGGCAGCAGGGCCTCCCTGGCCCAACATCCGGCTGTTCGTCGTTTCCTCAGGGGGGCAACGAACTTGAGGCCTCCCCCGGTGCACAGGTACCCCACGTGGGATCTACTTAAGGTGTTGAACGCTCTCACCCTCACTCCATTCGAGCCGTTGGAGGAAGTGCCGTGGCAGTACCTTACGTGGAAGGTGGTTTTCCTGGTAGCCATCACCTCTGCCAGACGGATTTCAGAACTAAATGCATTGTCGGTCAGGGAGGACCTTTGCAGGTTCCATGAGGACAGGGTCATCCTCCGGCTGGACCCTTCCTTCGTGCCGAAGGTGGGGTCCTGGTTCCACCGAGCCCAGGAGGTGGTCCTACCGGCGTTCCAGGGGGACCCGGAGCGGACAACGGGTGGATTGTGGCATCTCCTGGACGTTAGAAGGGCCTTGCAGGTAAAATTGACCGCACGGGCCCCATCCGTAGGTCGGAGTCCCTTTTTGTTTCCTTCTCACCAGGCTCCCTGGGTAAGAAAGTGTCGGTCGCCTGCATTGGGCGTTGGGTGCATCTCTGCATCGAGAATGCGTACATCGCTTGCGATAAGGTCGTCCCTCGGGGAATAACGGCCCATTCGACTCGTAGCGCGGCCACTACTTCCGCCTGTGCTACGCGAGCATCCTTGGAGGAGATCTGCAGGGCGGCGGCCTGGTCCTCTCCATCACCGTTCATGAGACACTACAAATTTGACAAGTTTGCGGCTGCGGAGGCTAACTTTGGTCGCCGGGTGCTGCAGTCGGCTGTTTCACATTCATTGGCGCAGGCATGATCTCATCCCTCCCGTGGGTGGCGCAGGGGCTTTGGTATGTCCCATACATGGATGCTATCTCCACCCTTATTGAGAAAGGGCGTTGGTACTTACCTGATACGCCTCTTCTAATAAGGGGGGAGATAGCATCCGGCCCATCCCTATGTCGCTCTGCCTGCTTGTTGTTATGTATTTTCTTGTTGGTTGGTTTTTGGTCTGGAGTTACTAAAGAAGTTTGTGTTACACCGGTGAGTCAGTCTCTTTTCTTCGTTGTAAACTGGGCAAGGGAGCTCCTGAGGGGGGTTATATACCTTGGCTAATTAATTAGTAATCTGACTCAGTCCAATCAGAGCATGGATAGGTTGAACCCATACATGGATGCTATCTCCCCCCTTATTAGAAGAGGCGTATCAGGTAAGTACCAACGCCCTATCCAACCTATAGTCGCTAGCTTAATTGACTGCTTAAAATTATAAGAAGGAATTGTCAGAGGTTCAGAGAGAGTAAGGAAGTTGTCATCTTAAAAACATAAGAGTTGAAACTATTGTATGCAGATTCATTGACACATTTAAAATATGAATTTCTTAATGATGGTTGACTGTCTAATGCAGGGATGTCCAAACTTGGGAACTTTAAGACTTGTGGACTTCAACTCCCAGAATTCCCGAGCCAGCATAGCTGGCTGGGGAATTCTGGGAGTTGAAGTCCACAAGTCTTAAAGTTCCCAAGTTTGGACATCCCTGGTCTAATGTCTTTGAATGGGATTTCTGTCTGCCTTTCATGTAAATCCTGGTGCTTCCAGAAAGTGGGGGTAATGCTTCTGTGCTTTCTATCACACAAATTACCTTGAGCTCAAGTTATGGTTTCTCCCTCCTTGTTTAAAACCATTTCACCAGACATTGCTCATGTCTCTTAGGATTTGAGAAATTGTGAAGTTTCAGAATGAAAGCACGCAATGTACAATAATGAGAAAATGCAGACTGCATCTAGTGAAAATTATGTTTAAAAACTAGTCTCTTATTTGTTTTCCTCAATATTCAAATTAGCCTCTTTTAGTCTCAGTCTAAAGAAAAGGTGCTTGTTGCAGAGGAAAGTAGTAAGAAAAGAGTAGAAAATGTGATGAAAAATTTGAGTCTTGCCCTTATCCAATTCCCCAACTAATTACTGGCAAACCTTCTTTGCTAGGCTTAAATAAATAGTTATCAAAAGAAAATCCTATTATATGGACATATGGACATGAACACAAATAAATAATAAATCTAAGAAATTTAAATGTGCTATGAAACAAACCTGTTGAGATATAAGAGGAGACCTATTAGATTTTTATCTGGTGCACTTAAGAGAAATCCCATGATTTGGTACTAGATTTTAGGAATTCTGATTTATATCCTCTACTCCTGTTTCTCATTTTGGGACTGATTTAGTTCCAAACTGATAATCTATCTGATATTTTTGATGTGATAGACTGCTCATTAATCTCCTTATTATTCTGAATGTCAAAAGTCTGTGTGCTTTAATTGTTTCCAGACAGGCCAACAACCTACATGCCAATACCGTCTAAGATGTCATTTCCCATCTAGTGAGTAGACATTTTGTGGCCTTGGCAAACCTATATAAAAAGCAAATTGGTTGGAGGATGAGGTGTTAAAAATAACTAAAAGATCTGGTTCACATGGAAGGAAAATTGTCGCTGGGAGAGATATAATGACAAATTGAAAGTGAAAAGGGTAACTTAAGGCAAGAAACCTCCATTGGGACACTTAGATTATTTTCAGACAACAGGAGAAAAGAAGATCAGAAGGTGACAGTCAGGCTTGTCACTATGACAATTTGCAGGATAGTTATCACCTGTATTGCTCCAACCAAGGTGGACCCGATGAGCTGCCAATTGCTAAAAACAGAAGAATTGCTAAAAACAGAATCATGTAGACTGCCCCAGTAGGTGACATGATAATTAACCATTTACATCTCTCCCACACGAGATAATGTATTTGCCTGAGAGAGGAAGGCTCTGGGGAATGCTGATCATTTTCACTATCTTCAGATCGAAGGGTGAATTGTTTCATAGAGCCTAATGACATATGGGAATGACTGGGGAGACAAGAGGGAGAAGCACAAACTGAACAACCAGTACAATACAATACAATAGCAGAGTTGGAAGGGACCTTGTAGGTCTTCTAGTCCAACCCCCTGCATGGGCAGGAACCTTATACCATTTCAGACAAATAGCTGTCTAACATCTTTTTAAAGACTTCCAGGGTTGGGGCATTCACAACTGCTGGAGGCAAGCTGTTCCAGAGGTTAATTGTTCTTACTGTTAGGAAATTTCTCCTTAGTTCTAAGTTGCTTCTCTCCTTGGTTAGTTTCCACCCATTGTTCCTTGTCCTGCCCCCAGGTGCCTTGGAGAAAAGTTTGACTCCCTCTTCTTTGTGGCACCCTCTGAGATATCGGAACACTGCTATCGTGTCTCCCCTGGTCCTTCTCTTCATCAAACTAGACATACCCAGCTCCTGCAGCCGTTCTTCATATGTCTTAGTCTCCAGTCCTCTAATCATCTTGGTTGCTCTTCTTTGCACTCTTTCCAGAGTCTCCACGTCTTTTCTACATCGTGGCGACCAAAACTGTATGCAGTATTCCAAGTGTGGCCTTACCAAGGCACTATACAGTGGCATTACCACTTCACGCGATCTAGATTCTATCCCTCTGTTGATGCAGCCTAGAACTGTGTTGGCTTTTTTGGCAGCTGCTGCACACTGCTGGCTCATATTTAAATGGTTGTCCACTAGGATACCGAGATCCCTCTCACAGTTGCTACTATTGAGCAAGGTACCACCTATACTGTACTTGTGCATTTGGTTTTTCTTGCCTATATGTAGGACCTTACTTTTTTCACAATTGAATTTCATTTTATTAGACAGTGCCCAATGTTCAAGTTTGTCTAGATCCTTCTGTATCTTAAGCCTATCTTCTGGAGTGTTGGCTATTCCTGCCAGCTTGGTGTCGTCTGCGAATTTGATGAGTTCCCCATTTATCCCCTCATCCAAATCGTTGATGAAGATGTTAAAGAGTACTGGGCCTAAAACAGAGCCTTGGGGGACTCCACTGCATACTTCCATGTAGATGCAGTTCCATTGAGGACTACACGTTGAGTGCGGTTGGTCAGCCAGTTACGAATCCATTTGGTGGTGCTGCTGTCTAACCCACAATTTTCTACTTTATCTAATAGTAGGTTATGGTCTACTTTATCAAATGCCTTACTGAAGTCCAGGTAAATTATATCAACAGCATTCCTCTGGTCCACTGATTTTGTTACTTTGTCAAAGAATGCAATTAGATTCGTCTGGCATGAACTGTTTTTGACAAACCCATGTTGGCTTTTGGCTATTACTTTGTTTGCTTCTAGGTGTTCACTTATTTGTTGTTTAATTATCTTTTCCAGAATCTTTCCTGGTATTGAGGTCAGGCTGATGGGTCTATAGTTTCCTGGATCTGTTTTTTTCCCTTTTTTGAAGATGGGAACCACATCTGCTCTTTTCCAGTCTTCTGGCAGTTCCCCGGTGCTCCAGGATCTCTGAAAGATATAGTTCAGTGGTTCTGAGATCTCGTCTGCCAGTTCCTTCAGAACCCTGGGGTGTAATCCATCCGGTCCTGGTGATTTGAACTCGTCCAGGGCAGACAGGTGCTCACTTACCATTTTCTTCCCTATTTCAACTTGTGTTCCTAATCTGATATTTGTGGTGCTGTTTTTGATTGATTGGACTGTTTTATCCCTTTGTGTAAAGACAGATGCAAAAAAAGAGTTAAATAGTTCTGCTTTCTCCTTGTTGCTTATCATCTTCTTGCCATTTTCTCCCAGCAGTGGACCAATTGTTTCCTTAACTTTTTTCTTATTTTTAACATGTTGGAAGAAGCTTTTTTTGTTATTTTTTACTTTTTTGGCAAGCCTTTCTTCATTGTGAGCCTTAGCTTTCCTCACTTCATCTTTACAGGCTCGGGCTATTTGCTGATATTTTGCCTTGGTTATGTCCCCCTTTTTCCACTTTTTATATTTATCCTTTTTGTCTTTCAATTTGTCAGAGAGTTCTTTATGCAGCCATGCTGGCTTCTTTTGGGAACTGTTATTTTTCTTCTTCATTGGTATTGCGCTGGACTGGGCTTTTATAATCTCATTTTTCAAAATTTCCCAAGCTTCTTGAGTTGTTTTCCCCTTGAGGATTCTCATCCATGGAATCCTTCCCAAGCTCTCTCTGAGTTTATTGAAATTAGCTCTCTTGAAGTCTAAGACTCTAGTTTGACTTTGTTCAACTACTTTTGTTTGCATAATGTTGAATTCCAGTATTTCATGATCGCTTGCCCCCAAAGTTCCTGTAGCTTCTACACCTTCTATCATTTCCTCTCTGTTAGTGAGAATTAAGTCCAATATTGCTGATCCCCTTGTTCCCTTCTCTACCTTTTGGGAAACAAAGTTGTCTGCTAGATTTGTTAGGAACCTGTTGGATCTTCCACTTGGTGCAGAGTTTGTTTCCCAATTGATGTCAGGGTAGTTAAAATCTCCCATTACTATTGCAGTGTGCTTCCTACATACCTTAGTTAGCTGGTTAGCAAAAAGTACATCCACTTCCTCTGCTTGGTTGGGTGGCCTGTAGTATAGACCTATGACAATATCATTCCCCCCCCAACCTTTAATATTGACCCAAATACATTCAAGATAGTTCTCATCATTGTTGTGCTCTATTTCTGTAGAGATGTAATTGTTTCTTATATATAGTGCAACTCCACCTCCTCTTTTATTTGGTCTATTTCTTTTAAATAATTTAAATCCTTCTAGCTGTATGTTCCATTTGTGGGTTTCATCCCACCAAGTTTCTGTAATGGCAACAATATCGTATCTGCCCTCATTTACTTGAATTTCTAATTCACCCTGTTTATTCCTCATACTCTGTGCATTGGTGTATAGACATTTAAGTCCATTTTGATTGACCCTGTGTTTTCTGTCTACGAAACCTGTGTTATGCCTGACTATGGTTCTCTTTGCCCCTATTTCTTTGCCACTTGTATGGTTCATGTACATGTTATGGCACCCACTGTTAATTGTTTGGTTTTGCTTGACAGCAGTGTTGATAATATTACCTGCACAATTATCCATGTTACACGCACTGATAACCCTATGAATTTTAGTTTGCTGGGGACAGAAATATTCTTTATCTATTGATTCTCTGTCCCCAGTATGTAAAAGATATCTCAGCATAAGGATAGAGAGCATGGAAAACATTTCAGAGGAACCTTCCCTAGTTTCTTGTAAGGTAAAAAGAAAGAAGAGGGAAATACTTTCCGTCTTGCAAGATTCTGTTAATGTAACTGTGCAAGATAGAGCTAATATTCCTGACTGTACTTCTTCTTTGGACTACCTTACAATCAAGCCAATATTTTAAAAAAATAAAAATTATTCTAAACTATACAGATTAACAGATTAGAATACCTATGTGTTTTTCCCCATGATAGAACATCGAAATAAAAAAAATATTGCAATGTGTGTGAAATATAATTGCGATTCATTTTCCATATGTTCATAAAATATGAAATAACCTAAAGTACTTATCTTACAACTGTCTCTTCTCTTCTCTTCTCTTCTCTTCTCTTCTCTTCTCTTCTCTTCTCTTCTCTTCTCTTCTCCTCTCCTCTCCTCTCCTCTCCTCTCCTCTCCTCTCCTCTCCTCTCCCCTTATCTACTTTGTATTTAGATTAATTGGATTTTATTAGTTGGTAATTTGGTGGTTGAATGCATCTAAAGATAAAACTGACTGGAGAGTAAGATGCCACATCTTATTTTGTTTTGGACAAAATGGCAGGTTTGTATTGCAATGAATGTTATCTGAAAAGTTGGGTTGGATACTACAGCAGTGTTAAGGCAAGATATTCAATATACAAGAGCTACAAGTATCTTCTGTGCTCTTCATAGGTACACCACAGTTGTCTATGCATGAAAGGTTCCATAAGAGTTGGAATCCTTAAAATTAGGTTTCCAGGTGATGTTATTTTTACATGTACATGAGGACTCCCTGCTGCAGAAAATTGTACTGTGCTTGTGGAAAGTGGGTTTTCAGTGATGTCTCCCATACAGCCAGAGGGTGTTGTGATGCTCACTTCTCTTGACAGGTTAAATAATGCAAAGGAACATTTCCTGAAAAGGTCTGTCATCTCATGTATATATTGTAATTGTTCCTGATAGTGCATATCATTTAAAAAATGAAAGCAAAATAAAAAGACAAGTCTGTCAACTCCAAATATTATTTATTGGGATAAGATAAGAAGTAATATTCAAATCTTCTTCAAACAGATTTATCTTGTTTATCCAAAGTCTAATTTATAGGGCCTTGCCATATGTCAACATGTGCTCTAACAAAATGTAGAGCACATGTGGTTCAGACTAGCGTAATTGTCTACCAAGGGTTGTAGGGAATGCTTCAAGAATTTCATTTGCTCTGGATTTTTAAGAATCATACAAATGTACAGTATAATTTGCATTAGTATCGTAATGTAGTTTGAAACAGTTGTCACTCAGATTGTTCTGACCCAATCTTCCTTAACAAGCAAGAAGCGGAGTCTTGCTCTTGGCAAAACCTCTTTTATTTAGATGTCTCTGAATTCCTTTCGTTCACAGTCCACAAGGCTTAGCAAACAGTCTTTCAGAGGGTTGTTTGTCAAATATGAACCTTCTCTCATTTAGCGAGCTGCCAAATAACTAGTTTCAAATGCAAGGCAAGACAAAACTTGGCACAGAGTCTGTTATAGTTACAAACAGAACTTTTATCTCTTGACACCACCGAATGAACTTAGTATTTCCTGCAAAAGCCCCCCCCCCCCTTCACTCCTCTTTTGCTTCCTATGGAAGGGGCCAATCACCTCCAAGGTGTGGCTTTACTCTTAAGTAGACCCTGCTTATTTTAGTTGTTCTTGTCTTTTGGCAGCTCTGCGCATGCACACACTGGGAACAGACTCCAGTTGTTCTTCTGTCTCACTGCTGTCTAACTCCCTCTCTGCCTCTGATGCAGAGCCCTAGTTTGAACTTTCCTCAACCCCAGGACTGGCCCATGTTCCTCCCCAACCTCCTTACTGTCTGACTCTGCTCCCAGCTCTGCTGGCTGCTGGCAGGCCACAACACAGTTCTTCCAGATTCTAAGTGCGGTTTTTGATTTGAGAGCTGAATGCAGAGAAAAATGAATACAGAAAGGCATTCTTTGATGAAAGTTTCTCACAGGATGTACATCTCAAGGAAAGTAGTATTAAGCTGCACATAATGAAAAATATCTGAAAAATGTGTATATTAAAAGAATTGCAATAAAAAATGAACACTGTATTTGTTTGTGGATTCTTATAAAAACATAATGCAATGAACCCTCATAAAATTTAAATGGACAGACACTTCCAAACTATATATCTTTATTTTATCAAATGCATATTGAAGGAGGGGGGGGGGATTCTATTTATGCTGTGCAAAAACAGCAGTTCCTGCTTGCCCTCATTTTTTTTAGGTACAAATTAATATGAAAATATGATTTTAATAGGGCTATCCTCTTACTTTCACACTTTATATCCCAACAAAAACAAGGGTATAGGGGAAAATCTGAAATCTAAGAAATTACAAACTAGCTACAACAACTCTTGATTTTGTTCATATTCAAAGTTACCTGAAAATGACATGTTTTAAAGATGACATTTTGCTACTAAAGTAATTGACAAAATGATAGCAAGAAACAGAGAAAAAAGATTTTAATAAGCTGGTGCTGTGGCTGTGGCTAATATTGAAACTTGGGAATCAAATATTGGTCCTAATGATCTTCAAAACAAGAATAGAGGATGTGCATCAGTGCACAAACCTTGATTTCAAGAAATCTATTGCTGCCTGATGCCGTGAAATTTAACTAATGTTTAAAGCTGGACATTCACATAGACATAGATCTTATTATTATTATGTGGCTAATATTTGATGAGATTCACAGCCTTTGGGGCTGGTTGGTAGCTCAACAGCTCAAGTCCTAACCAAGGACCTAGGAACTGTCAAGGTAACGTCGGAGGATATAAGCTGTTCCAAGTAGGGTGGTTTTTTTGTAGAATCAGAATGTTGAAGTCTGATAAATTTAGAATTTCCAAACAGTGAGGAAGCCCTTTAGGTATTGCTCCAAGGGCTCCAATTACAATCAGGACAACACATGATTTCTTTTTCCACAGTCGCTCAACTTCAATTTGCAAGTTCCGGTACTTTGTGATTTTTTTCTTGCTGCTTATCTTCAATTTGTGCATCACCAGGTATTGCAATGTCAATTAACCAAACTCTTTTCTTTTCAACTATTGTTATATCAGGTGTGAAAAGTGAAGAATTGGAGTGCACCTGAACCAGATGAGCTGCATGGCTTCTGGATAAAGGCACTTACAAGTGTTCATGAAAGATTGGCAGCCCAAATGAACAACATCTTAAAAACACCTGAAAATGATGAATGGATGACAACTGGAAGGACATTTTTGATCTAAAAAGATAAAGAAAGAGGAAAGGACCTATAGACCAATCATCTGCTTGCCAACAACATACAAGCTTTTTACTGGCATCATTGCAAACCAAATTTACGGATACTTGAAAAGAAATGACTTGCTTCCTATAGAACAGAAAGGATGCTGCAAAAATCCAAGAAGAACAAAGGACCAACTGCTGATTGACAAGCTAATTCTAAAGAATTCAAACAAAAGATGAATCAACCTGTACATGGCTTGGATAGATTATAAGAAAGCATTAGATTCAACATGATATTCCCAGTGGTTTTTACTGTACTCAAATCCAAACTTCTGGCACAGTTTCCAGTGAATGATTTTAGCAACTTGAATCCAAGCCATGTACAGGTTGTGGCGTTGTTGGTAGTCAGTTTGTGAAATTTTGCTGCACACTTGTAAGTGCCTTTATCCAGAAGCCATGAAACTCATCTAGTTCAGTTGCACTCCAATTCTTCACTTTTCTTGACTGACTTTGCACCATTTCTTTCGTTATTTTTATATTTTCCATTTTATGCACTTTATCAGAATCCTCAGCCTGCTTGATCAATTTGTATTTCTGTTGTGCTTTTTGTTTTCCCACCAAGTTCTTCCAGAATTGTTGTTGTTGTTGTTGTTGTTGTTGTTGTTGTTGTTATTATTATTATTATTATTATTATTATTATTATTATTATTATTATTATTATTATTATTATTCTGTGGTTAATCCTTGGTGAGATTCACAGCCTTTGGGGCTGGTTGGTAGCTCAACAGCTCGAGTCCTAACCAAGGACCTAGGAACTATCAAGGTAATGTCGGAGGATGTAAGCTGTTCCAAGCAGGGTGGCCCTTTGTAGAGCCAGAATGCTCAAGTCTGGCAAACCTAGAACCTCCACATAGTGAGGCAGTCCCCTAGGTATTGCTCCAAGGGCTCCAATCACAATCGGGACAACACACAACTTTCTCTTCCATAGTCACTCAACTTCAATTTTCAAGTCCTGGTATTTTGTGATTTTTTCTTGCTGCTTATTTTCAATTCGTGCATCACCAGGTATTGCAATGTCCACGAACCATACTTTTTTCTTTTTGATTATTGTTATATCAGGTGTGTTGTAGTTCAAGTGCCTGTCAGTCTGAAATCTGAAGTCCCACAAGATCTTGACTTTCTCAACCTGATGTTCCCAGTGATTTTTGCTGTACTCAAATCCAAACTTCTGGCACAATTTCCAGTGAATGATCTTAGCAATGTGGTCATTGCATTGTAGGTAGTCAGTTTGTGAAATTTTGCTGCACCCACTGATCAGGTGGTCAACTGTCTCATCTTTCTCATTACAGAGGCGACGTTTGCTGTTGGTGGTAACATGTTGAATTTTTGCCTTCATACAGTTTGTGGCTAAGGCTTGTTCTTGAGCTGCCAAAATAAAGCCTTCTGTTTCTTTTTTCAATATTCCCAATCTTAACCAGTTCCGAGTTAGTTTTTGGTCAGCTTTGCCTTCAATACTTTTCAAGCATTGGTTGAAATTATTATTATTATTATTATTATTATTATTATTGTTGTTGTTGTTGTTGTTGTTGTTGTTGTTGTTGCTGTTGTTGTTGTTGTTGTCATTAAATATATATTATTATTTTCTATAGCCTGATTCTCATTTCCAACTAAATTCATTTGTTTGGCATTTTTACATTTTTGAGTCTTTGATTTAAATGAGTTTAAATGTGCAAAATATTTTCAAAAATAAGGATCAAAAATGATGTGTTGTTTTTTCCCTTATGGTTATTTACTTGAAGAAATGAGAGTGGTGGAGGGAAAGACATTTTTGATATCAAATCTTATTTATTCATTAAAATTAGACCCTGTGTTTCTGCTGAAACTAGATCTGTTCAAATTCTATTCAAAAAGAAGACAAAAATCTTACAGCTATAGTCTCTCTTTCATGAAGAGGTGGATTTGTTTTTCCAAATCAGCAGAGCACAGGAATAAATTTGGTACATTAATGGAGTAAAAGGGACCAGACAGAGGCTGGGAAAGGAATCATAAAAGTTGTAAACTTTGCTAATAATGGGTAAGAGGTGTTTATGTGATTTATCTGTCTCATAACCCTTGTCAAATTGGCTGGCGGGAGAATATGCATTAAACCAAACTACATTTCAAGCTTCCTTTCTCAAAAAAACAACCTCCCTCCCCCACACTCCACACCTTTTGTATTTCAGCAAAGCAAAGAAACCATGCTGGCCAATTGAAAAACTACAGACTGGAATGGAAGGAACTATCCTATACATGGTAATATCATCTTGCTTATTGGGTGCATGTGGATGTCAGAGGTTGTGCCATTAAAATGGATAGGAAACTCCAAATCATGAAAATGTGATTCTGAACCCATTCGTTCCACAATTTTATAGAAAAGAAAGAGGAAGGAGAAGAAATGGTAGACTAAAGATGGCTCAGTTAAATAGTGGAACTGATGACTGAAGTGGAATGAAGAGCTGGCAGGTTAAATGTCTCTTCAATAATTTATCTCTGGACAAGGAGAGAACCTGGGATCATCCACAAGTTCTCCAAACAATTGCTTCTTGTGAAGAGATTGCAATGCAGTGGTCTCTGATAGATTTAGATTTGGGAGATGAGGGAAAACCATCTTTGCTCAAACTGCAGTTATCATCTTTGAAAGGACACTGGTTTCTACATATTTACTTTCTTTTCCAACCACTTCTGAAAATTGCTTGCTAACTGCATTTCAGCTAGTAAGAAACATTGGATTGATAAGTATGAGAGCCCCTGGTAAGTTTCCTGCAGTCCTTAGTGAAATATGTTTTAACTATAAGTTTAAGAACTGATTTTTTTTAGAATAAACAGCAAAAGGGTGATTCAAGCTTTTATTTAAAAAAAACTACAAATGGACTAAGTCCAGATAAAATTTGAAATAAGATTTTGGAATTAATTATAAATATTCTTTCCTGTGAAAAAAACTTTGTTTAAAAGCTGTTATGCTTCAATCTCAAAAATTTGAAGTACTTTTCAAAATCATAGCTATAAGAATCACATGAAAAAATGCATTAAACTGAACAGCACAATATCTTAATAATTAAAAGGGATAAACAAATAACAAATTAAGATAATTTGCCTATGTTGGGTTTACAAAAGAGGCTTGTTAAAGCTTTGAAGAATTTTATGAGAAGAGACAAAGAAAAAAAATCACATTCTAAGATATTATTTGAAGGGACTAAGGATCAAGATTAAAAATAAAAGAAAGGAATATAAAGTTGGTTTATTTGATCAAGGTTAAAGAAGATATTTTGAATTTATTGTAACACTTAATGGATTTTTGTGACATAAGGCTTTAAGGATTTGTTTATAGATAGATGAAATATAGGAAGAAAAGATCATTTGTCATATTTTAAAAGAAGGTGATAAATTACTAAAAATGTTTATACTTGTGATGAATTGGGAAGTCATTTCTTTTTGTATTGCTTTTCTTTTTCTTCATTTTTACATTTTCCTTCTTTTCTATTTTTCCTTTTTGCATCTTCTATTTTTTTATTGCTAGTTTTCATTTTTATTATTGTAATTTTTAATAAACTTGCCACTGTAAAAAAATCAAGAGAAAAAATGTGACAAGAATTTAGCAGCACTTATTCCTTTTATTCAAACTCACCTATCCAAAATTTCTCTCAAAGTGATCCTGGGTTGATACATCATTGCGTCACAATCCTGCTAGTGCAGTCCTTGGCAGATAACTTGGCAGTGGTAGGATTCAATTTTTTTTACTACCAGTTCTGTGGCGTGGCTTGGTGGGCATGGTGTGTTGTGGCTTGGTGGGTGTGGCAGTAGAAGGTTACTACAAAATCTCCATTCGGTCCCAATCAGCTGGGATTCGGGAGGCAGAGAATAGATGGTGGTGAGTCCATTCACCACCTTCTATTCCCAGTTACCAGTTTTCCAAACTACTCAAAATTTCCAGTACTGGTTCTCTAGAACTGATCAGGATCTGCTGAATACCATCTCTGAATGAGAGTCAATGAAGTGAAATAGTTAAGGTTTTATGGGTCTTATTGATTACAACACCTATTACTATTTTGCTTCTACCATCTAAAATTATGTTTGTTCAGGGACAGAATGTACCTGGTTTCTTTAGCAACGAATCCCTTAAATGTTACAGATTCAGTCTGTGTCAGATTTACAGACCTTGTAATAGCTAAATGACCTTGCATGGCTGGTATTTTCCTCTGAATTTACAAATACAGAGATCAGAGAATCATGCTGGAAAATGTCAGTTGCAGCTTCATCAGCAGAATCTTTTCCCCCCTGATTCTTTGAGAGGTTAACAGAGCAGTTTAAAATCCAAATTAATTAAACCTTGTTTGCCATTTGATATTAGTAAACTAATGAATTTCATAACCCTGAGGCATCCATCTTGGTCAGCATGCCTCAAAACTGTTATCTTTTTTTCTTGATTAGTTTTTTCTCCAACATTTTATGAAGGCAGATACAAAATAATAAACCTAGTCTTCATTTAATAAAAAAAAATATTTTTTATTAGTTCCTGAAGAAAATTGAATTTTCTTTCTTTTTCCTTTTTTCTGTGGCAATAAAACTTGATATGTTCTTCAGCTCCCCGATATACTGTTTAGGTTTCCGCTATTACTTAAATCTAATGAGTCTTCTTCAAAGGCATCGCTTGAAAGCCTTGGCACCAGGCCTGTGAAAATTATATGATGTTTACTGCAAAAATAACTGTTGTTGCACTTCCATCATTGCAGTGTACCTACTCAAAACACAGCACAACAAACACACAGTTTCTTATAATTATTTTATTAATGTTATTTTCAACATGCATCATCTCACCCCCAACTGGTAATAGCACTATATTCCTCAATGAATCTGCTTTATTTAATAATATAGATAATTCAATATATGTTGCAAAAATCTTGCTTTCTAAATCACTGATCAGGTACAAATTATATACAGTTACATTTCTTCTGCACATATTCTACATCTTTGTCAGTTCTATTTCTTTCGTTCAAAGACCTTTTCTTCATAAGGTACTTACAGAAGCATCACCATGAACTGGTTACTCTTACTTGCAAGAGGAAGGAGATGGACAACCCTTGATTTTCAGTTTGATATGAGGAAAATATATGAAGTATATGAAGATGGGGGACAGGAAGTAATACTCACAAATTGCACTGGCTACCAGTTTGTTTCTAGATCCAAGTCAAGATTCTAGTTCTGCCCTTGAAATCCTCACAGAGCATGGGGTCCAGTGGTGGGATTCAACCATTGGAACAACCGGTTCGCTCAGTGCATGCAGTTTGTTTCAAAACAGATCTAAAACTTACTTTCTACTGCAGCCCCTATGAGTAAAGCTCTGCCCCGCCTATCAGCTGGGCTTCAAACAAAGGAAATATAGGACAGACTAACACAGGGGTGTGTGAGTGGAGCCAACTGATCATCGGAGCTCCCAGTTTGCATGAACCAGTCCAAACCAGCTGAATCTCATCCCTGATGGGGTCAGACTATTGGAGGGATTACCTCTCTCCAGTTAGAACTGCCTCTCACACCAAATGAAACGCAGAGGGCATGCTATGGATCCTGTTGTTAAGGTGAAATATTTGGCAGGCCAAAATGATGAGCCTTTCTCTGCTCTACCTGTTCTACAGAATATCCTTCCTTCTGAAGTGAGGCTGGTTTCATCACTTTTGACTTTCCAAAAGTCCCTCAAATCTGGCTGATATATTAAGCCTGGGGTTGTCAAGGAACTAGCGAATTATTAAGGTGGATACGTTATTATTAACACGTCTTCTAATGTTCTCATTTTATTTTATTTTTTAAATAATAAATACCAAAGCAATCAAAACTGTAAGAATTAACAACCTGTTTTGAATTTTTTCTATGCTGTCCAGAATCACTTTTCATGAAATGGGCAGCTTCAGTATATGAAGTTTTCAAACAAACAAACAGGCAGGCAGAGATGCCTTCTGCAGGCAACTAGTTATGACGACTAATAATAATAATAATAATAATAATAATAATAATAATAATAATAATAATAATAATAATAATAATAATAATAATATGGAAAAGAGCATTAAAAATAGAAGAGCCCATAAAACAATGAAAAAGGGCAGAAATTATGTTTCTCCAACCCAGCAGAATAGAATAGAATAGAAATATAATAAATGAATTGACCAAAATAGAGGTCCTTCCTACAGCTATTCTTGTCTTAATTTTTGGATGTCTGTGAATAAAAATAAGTCTTGATTGAAAAAAACAGTCTCCTTAATAATTCAGAAAAACTAGTATATAAACATTTTTCTTTCCTGATATATCTAGAGCATTGGTCACTTCCCTTTCTAAACCCAAACATATAGGCATTGCCTAGAAGCAGGAATTAACGGAGGGAGACATCCTGGTCTGAATTTTCATGGTATAGTTTAGCCATTTTTACTATTGTTGAGCAAAAATGCCTTGATAATGACTGAGAAAAACCATGTCACGATGCAGTTATACAAACAAAAACAAATCCTTCTATCCCAAATGTCTAAATAAACACCAGACCTGCAGTGTTTAAATGTAGCTGCTGCTGTTTTTAAACTCACATCTGGGACTGTTCAACATGCCATTCTGGATGACAGGAGAAGTTTTAAAGACAAGTTCCAAAGTGGGACTGCTAATTAAAATGCCACAATATATTATTTGCTTAAATAACTGGAGTTAACTGCATGACAATTAGATTGATCTCTTATATGCATATTATAGCTCTATAAATGTCTTTTAATGATATACAATTAACTTATGATATATTGCACCCTCACTCTAATTACAAATGTGCTCTTGAGACATTTTGGTGGAATTGGCTGCCAGGGCTTAAGTTCTGCCACTTAAACTAGAGGTGACATTGGGATACAGAGGCAACTTCAGGATTGCTCTCACCAGCCACTGTGGATTTAACTTAGATTTCCAAACAAAGCGGTGGCCAAGGACTCTTGCAATTGCAAACTAGTTTCAAATTAACCTTGACATTAGCTCAGCATAAATGAACATGTAATAAAAAGATGGGAAAATATTATGTGGAATACATCGTCTAACAGGCTGAGCTCAGAAATTAGGTGTGGAGAAGATATCTCAGGGTTTGCCACAAAGAAGAGGGAGTCAAGCTATTCTCCAAAGCACCTGAGGGCAGGACTAGAAGCAATGGGTGGAAACTAATGAAGGAGAGAAGCAACTTAGAACTGAGGAGACATTTCCTGACAGTTAGAACAATTAATCAGTGGAAGAGAAATTGCCTCCAGAAGTTGTGAATGCCCCAACACTGCAAGTCTTCAAGAAGATGTTGGATAGCCATTTATCTGAAATGGTATAGGGTTTCCTGCCTAGGCAGGGAGTTTGACTAGAAGACCTCCAAGGTCCTTTACAACTCTGCTGTTCTGTTCTGTTCTGTTCTGTAAGAATATTTTCCATAACTGTCCCCAGTTTGGATCTTTTTTGTTTTCCTGATGATTTCTTTAAAAGCAAGCTAGGATGTAATCATTCCCACCCCTCACAGGGTTGTCACTTTCAGTCATCAATTTACCTGTTCCCTGTAATTAAAAAAAACAACACCCAATGTTTTGAGGAAGGAATGGATGTCTCATTTTATTATCCTTTGTTTCAATTGGACATTAGAAATAAACAATACTGCAACATGAAAATTATATTTTCCAGCACACCTTGTCTACAACACTTAATGAGGAACAGAAAGAGAGGTGGGGAAAGGGAGAAAAAGTGAGAATCTTTTTTGTTCCATTGTCCACCTACTAGCTGGGCACCTAATAAGACAAGAGGGATGTGAGTTAAAGAGGAGATAAGCAACTTTAATGTCTATAATCTAGATTGAACATTAACTGAACTTTATAAATAAGCAAAATCCAGGTCAGAAATGGAATTCCCCCACCCCCTGATCACCAGGTTTCAAGATACTTTACACAAAAATATCAGTATATTTTTTGGAAATGAATTATTTAATGTTGTTGCTGTCTTGTTTTCATATAATAAAGCTTAACACAAAACATTTAGAATGGAACCAACAATTCTGTATACAGTTTTTAAAGATACAGCTGTGTGCTACTATATTGAGAACATGTCCTTAGGCAGATAGTTCATGGCAATGAGAGGAGTGGGGATAGGGGACTTTTATGTTTACTCAGGTTTTTCAAAAGTGACCATGAGTAGCATGGAATTTGTTCTATGGTGTAACTTAATGGTTCCTCCAAGATATTCACGAACAGCTCCAAGCGACTTAAATGTGAGCTACCTAATCCTATTAAGTCATTATGCTCCACTGAGGAAACCATATTTTGCCTTTATTTCTTTATGACGATTTTATAACATTAATTTTAAAATCAAGTAAATATTCTAAAATCTGCACAAGACATGCACCAATTTCATTAATACAAAGGTATTATTTGTTTTGATTAAGCAGCTGCAGAGTGTTATCAAACAAAATTAATTCATTTCACTTTGATCTAATTAAAATTAGACAAATATGGGTTTATTTATTTATTTATTAATAAATATTGTGCCTATAAGCTCAAATTATATTGGATTCTGCTCTATAATTAATTGTAAATGCAGAAAAGCTTTCAGTATGGTTCAGTTTAATTTTATAAAGTATGTCAAGTGAAGATGTCGTTTCTTGCCTTTAAAAGAAAGATTTATAAGTTATAAATTAATACATTTATAGATTATACATTTTTAATATGCCAATGCCATTTGGGAAATATTGAATAATTATTGTGCTTCATTGTCTAACTGAATAAATGGCTCAACAGTTATAAGATTGATTGGGTTAAAAAAAACCAATATGATTGGCATAGATTTCAACATGTCTTATAAGACATTGATAAAAAAAATTATATGTAATTAATACTTGATTATCACTTGTTTTAGTATATTTTGTTATAAATTCTTTTTTATATAATGTTTAAAAACTGCAATTAATATTATATTTTAAAAAGATGTCTGTGATTTTAAATGTATCTTATCTCTAAGTAGCTTTGTATTTTATATCCCAATATCAATGAGAATCTTTTCCATCTTTCTTTTCCATCTTTTCCATCTGTTGTTGATGAATTAAGGTTATGCTGCCTAATTGATTTGAGGGGTGTCATTAATATTTTTAGGCATGAAGTAGGTTCAGGCACATTAGAATTGTGCAACTTTTGAGAGTAAAGAAATTATGTTTGCTCATTGGAGATGCATAGCTTAAAACAAGGGCTAGGTTAGGACATGCTAAGCAATGACTCTTGACACCCCAGAGCATTAAAAACATCTACTCAATGATAAAAAATAGAAATAGCAAATGTCTATTTTCATCATATATCCTTTGCAAAGATATAATAAAAAACTAATTATCAGACAAAAAGCATTATCTTGTGAGAATCCCATTTGCATTAGAAATAAGATTGTAATGCAAATTAGAAGTTGAAAACTGAGAATATATAATGATACTTTAAAACTGCATAAGACAATTACAAAACTTGGGGAGGGGGGCAACGACGCAGCCTATACTGTATCTATTTTGCATTTCACATAAAACTGAAAATATTGTAATTCATGATTTTTGGAAAGCCAAGCTGGTAAGATGTTAGAGATGTTATCAGTAAGAGATTGCAAAGTTTATCGCTTCTTGTGCTTGGTACAAAAAGCGTTTCATGTATCATTGACGTCAATCTTAATCTGTTTCAGCTGTGAAAATGACCTTTCTACCAAACAATTCGTTATCATTAAACTCAAAAAGAACCACAATATTTGGAAAAGTCAATTGAATTTGATGAGATATTGTTTGCATACATCTTAGTGAAAGACAGGGCAGCCAAAAATACAGCATTTCTTCTGGGGGAAAAAAGGCACCTTGAATGATGGAGAAAATGTAAAGGAATCAAGGGGTCCTATATCTTCATCCAGGAGCTGTGGTGGTGCAATAGTTAGAATGCAGCATTGCAGGTAATTCTGCCCACAGCCAGAAGTTCAGTCCTGATTGGCTCAAGGTTAATTCAGCCTTTTAAAGGCCAGTAAAATAATGATCCAGATTGTTGGGGGCAATTTGCTGACTCAGTAAACCACTTAGAGATGGTTGTAGCTGGTATATAAGTCTAAGTGCTACTGCTAGTGTTATCTTTCCACAGACTCACTTCAATTTCCTATGCCCATAAATTACAAAAAAGTTCAATCCTGTAGTTATCAAAAATGCATGCACAGTTGTTTTATAAATAACTTTGCTACATTTGAGGCATATTTTCACCTACATGTAACATTATTCTTTTCTGTATTTATGCTGGATTGAGTAGTGTGTATGTAGAAAAATGTAGTCCAGAATGATGCACTTGGTAATGTGTTGCAAGCTATTTAGTCTGTCCAGCTGGATATCATTTTCAAGTATTTTATCATCTCTTTTTTTTTGATAGCTACCATCTCTACGCCCCTGCTGGATTCATATCTGAATCCAGAATGAATCTGTGGTGGTACAGTGGTTAGAATGTAGTATTTCAGGCTACTTCTGCTGACTGATGGCTGCCTTCAATTTGGCAGTTTGACTCAGCTTTCCATTCTTCCGTGGTCAGTAATTTCAATTCAATTTTCAATTTATTTATATTTATATCCCGCCCTTCTCCACAGAGGACCCAGAGCAGCGCACAGGAATTTAAAAACATACAAAAATACAAAAATAAATACATAATTTAAAATATATATTAAACTATCCTAATCCTATGCTAAAAACCAAATTTTAAAATACCCAATTTAAAACTTTCTAAAAAGTCCCCGTGGGAGGTTAGGCTAGGCCGGCTTGTTGGAAAAGGTATGTCTTTAGACATTGGCGGAAGAGGCGGAGGTCGGTGATGGTGCGTAATTCAGGGGGTAGGTCATTCCAAAGGGCCGGGCCCGCCACAGAGAACGCTCTTCCCCTGCGTGTCGCCAGTCGGCATTGTCCAGCCGACGGCACCCTGAGAAGGCCCTCTCTGTGGGAGCGTATCGGTCTAAGGGATGTATGGGGCAAGAGGCGGTCTCGCATATAACTAGGCCCCGAGCCATGGAGCGCTTTAAAGATGGTCGTCAGAACCTTGAAGCACACCCGAAAGGCCACAGGAAGCCAATGCAGCTTGCGCAGGATCGGTGTTATATGGGAGCATCTAGTGGCTCCCATAATCACCCGCGCGGCTGCGTTTTGGACTAACTGTAGCTTTTGAGTGCACCTCAAGGGAAGCCCCATGTAGAGAGCATTACAGTAGTCGAGTCGGGACGTCACGAGAGCTTGAGTGACTGTGCGAAGGGCAGCCCGGCCCAGTAAGGGACGCAATTGGCGCATCAGGCATACCTGATGAAACGCTCCCCTGGCCACGACCGCCACATGGTCCTCCATGGACAGCCGGGAATCCAGGAGGACACCCAAATTGCGCGCCCTCTCCAGGGGGCCAGTGTTTCGCCCCCAATGACCAGAGTTGGAGTAATCTGGCTTAACCAGGGTGCCAGAAACCACAGCCACTCAGTCTTGGCAGGGTTGAGCTTGAGTTTGTTACCACCCATCCAGATCCGTACGGCCTCCGAACACCGGGACAGCACTTCAGCGGCATCCTTGGGGTGGTCTGGGGTGGATATGTACAGCTGAGTGTCGTCAGTGTACAGATGGTACTCCACCCCAAAACCATGGATGATCTCACCCAGCGGCTTCATATATGTGTTAAACAGGAGGGGCGAGAGGACCGACCCCTGAGGAACCCCACATAAGAGGGGTCTCAAGGTCGACCTCTGCCCTCCCGTCAACACATATTGCGACCGACCAGAGAGATAGGACGAGAACCACCGCAAAACGGTGCCTCCCAGCCCCAACCCCCCCAGTCGGTGCAATAGGATACCATGGTCGATGGTATCAAAAGCTGCCGAGAGGTCTAATAGGACTAGGATAGAGGAATAACCTCTATCCCGCGCCCTCCAGAGATCATCAACCAATGCGACCAATGCCGTCTCGGTGCTGTGACCGGGTCGGAAGCCGGACTGGCGCGGGTCTAGATAATCAACTTCCTCCAGGTGTCGCCGAAACTGTTGGGCTACCACACTCTCAACAACCTTCACCAAAAAGTGAAGGTTGGAGACCGGACGATAGTTCTCCAACAATGCTGGGTCCAGGGACGGCTTCTTGAGGAGGGGCCTCACTACCGCCTCTTTCAAGATGGCAGGTAAGGACCCCTCACTCAAAGATGCGTTGACAATGCCCTGGAGCCAGCCTCGTGTCGTCTCCCAGGATGCCAGTACAAGCCAGGAGGGACACGGGTCCAATAAACATGTGGTCGCAATAAGTTTCCTTGACAACCTGTCCATATCCTTGGTGGTAACAAAATCAAACTCCTTCCAAGAAGGAACCTCAAGACTAGTCTCGGACGGTCCCACAGGACCACTGTCGATGGAGGGTAGCTCATTCCGAATCCGAGTGATTTTTCTCCTGCAGATAAATCCCAAATTCCTCTGCTCGCCCTTGCAGAGGGGCTTCCCGCGGCCTCTGGTAAGGGAGGGAGCGGGTCACCCCAAACAGGGCAGCAGGGCGGTTATCTGCGGATTCAATAAGGGTGGCACAATACTCACGTTTGGCCACCCTTATCGCCACTAAGTAAGCCCTAATATGGGTTCTCACTAGTGTTCGGTCGGCTTCGGAGCGAGAGGATCTCCATCTGCTCTCTAGGCGTCTCTTGTGGCGCTTCATCTCCCGAAGCTCCTCAGGAAACCAGGGAGCCTGGGTGGTTTGTCACCGCAAGAGAGGCCGCAAGGGCACGACTCGGTCCAAGGCCCCTGCGGCCGCACTTAACCATGCAGCCACTAGGTCCTCAGTCGAGTCGTGAGGCAGGGTCACAAGAATTGGCCCAAGCTCCCTCTGGAACCTTTCCGGGTCCATTAGAAGCCTAGGGTGGAACCATCTAGGAGTATCCGGTTCTGCCTTCCCACGGTGAGGTGAAGCGATTGGAAAGTCCAGCTGAAGGAGAGCGTGATCTGTCCATGACAAGGGAGTGATGACTAAATCCCCTATTCCCAGATCACAACTCCACTGTCCCGAGACAAAGATTAAATCCAGCGTGTTTCCCCCCTCATGAGTAGGGCCTAAAACTACCTGGGTCAGGTCCATGGCTGTCATGGAGGCCATGAACTCCCGAGCTGCTCTAGAGGCTTTGCCCGCCGATGGCAAGTTAAAGTCCCCCATGACTACCAGTCTGGGGGTCTCAACTGCTGCCTCGGCTATCACCTCTAGGAGCTTGGGCAGGGCTGTTGTTGCATAGCGAGGAGCCAGGTATACAACTAACACACCCAACTGCCTCCCTAGGCCCCATCTCACACAGAGAGATTCACACCCGGTTGTCTGAGGGACTGTGGTCTCCTTCGGCTCAAGACCTTCCTTAACCATAATCACCACTCCCCCACCCCTCCCTAGGGCCCTAGGCTGATGGAAGGCGCGGTAACCTGGTAGGCACATTTCCACGAGGGGTAAACCCCCTTCGTGGCCCAACCAGGTTTCCGTTATACCCACCAGGTCCGGGTCCCCCTCTGACACAAGGTCATGGATGAGGGGGGCTTTCTGAACCACGGACCTGGTGTTGCATAACATCAGCCTAGGGCCCCGGGTCTGTGATTCCTGCCCATCTAGTCTGCGATGGGAGGGCGGAGAGTTGGAGCACATGACCGCCTGAATCCAGCGGCCACGGTCTTCCAACCAATGGTAACCATTCCGCCTCCCTCTGACTCTGCCCCTCCCTAAGACCGAGTCGATGGACAAAGCCACCGTG
This sequence comes from Rhabdophis nuchalis, assembly GCA_039707465.1. Taxonomy (NCBI): domain Eukaryota; kingdom Metazoa; phylum Chordata; class Lepidosauria; order Squamata; family Natricidae; genus Rhabdophis; species Rhabdophis nuchalis. The sequence goes on from CM077644.1 coordinate 45,884,955, forward strand.
GAAACGACCCCCCCTCCCCTTCCTCCATTACCCTACTTCTGCCGGCCGGCCTCATTTGCTGTCCCTTCCCTGGACTATTTTTTCCCTCCTCCATGGAATCCCCTAAAAACCGAATTAAAAACCTCCCCAGAAACCCCCTCAACTTGCGCTTTGCCCACCTCTCAGGAATAATCAATCCATCATCGAGGTGGGCCCGTGTTAAACAAGAGGGCCAGGCCTGCGAGAGGGGAGACTCTCGCAGGCCAAGGAGGTCGCGCCTAGAGTACATGATGAAAGCCCCAGAGGTAGTCCAAGTCCAGGAAGGCAAACACAAGTCCGAAAAGTAAAGTGATTTAGTGCAAGAATAGTCTTCAGGATGGGGGGTAAAGTCAGACAGTCCAGAGTCTTATGGATGGGGAGATCGAATCCAGTCCCGTTACAGGCCCCATCCATCCGTCTTTTTCCAGCCAAATGGGCTTAGTTCACATTTAGTGCCGCATGGCTAATTAGTCCATCATGTGGCCTGATGTAAGATGCAGCCCTCTAATGGCTCGACTAACCTCCTCCAATCCCGTGCGCTCACTCCAAGGTCTTCAGGGTCTTCCTGGGTCGTCCTCGGCCAGGTCCACCATCTCACGATCCGGCTGCAGATGTTCCGCACAAGACTGCTCAGACCAGCATGCCACATTCAAAACCATTCAATATTCTTTCTCAGCTCTCCATTCTCCTTCTTCTTCGACCTTCTCCTTCTTCTTCTCCTTCTCCTTCATCCATCACCAACCTTCTCCTTCTCCTTCTTCCATCACCAGCTCATCCCCATCTCACCATCTCATCATCATTCTCCTTCTCCTTCTTCCATTTCCACCGTCTCCAACTCCTTCACATCTCCATCTCATCACCATCTCTCTCCATCTCTCTCCATCTCTCGCCCCTCTCTCCTTCCATCTCTCTCTTTCTCTCTCCTTCTCTCTCCTTCTCCATTTCTTTCTTTCTCCTTCTCCTTCTCCTTCTCCTTCCTCCTTCCTCTAACTCCTCCAACGCCTTCCTTCCTTCCACACCTCCGCACCTCCTCTCACCAGCATTCTACTTTCTTCCGTCCATCATCCCTTATGAGCAGTCCACGCCAGCATAAACGGATCGGGTGGGGCATATTTCGGGCCAAGGCCAGGGTATGGCCGCACGACCTGCCACTGTGAAGCGGTATAAATGTCTAAATGCTATGCTATTGCTATATATTCCACCCAAGATGGCGGCGCGCTTAGGCGCAGCGGCTTTGAGCTCCTGGTGTCACAGCAGACTTTTCCATCAAAACTCGCTCTGAACCTACTGTAAAAGAAAAAAGAAAAAGAGACGTGCTCCTCTTCCACCGACTCCTAAGGTACCAAGCAGATTTGAAGAGATGGATAACAGAGGACAGAGTGCAGTTGATCCTTTTCAACTGTCGTTTGTCAGCCATTTTGTTTCAACAGTCATTTGTCGGCCTTTTCGTTTGCCTGGAGAGATTCCTGTTGTGGCTGTCACTGCTGTCTGTATCCCTCCTGGTGCAAGTGTTGGCACAGCGCTCAAACCAATTTCCTTGTAATTTTATGAATAGTATTACAATGACAGTAAATATTATTATTATTATTATTGTTGTTGTTGTTGTTGTTGTTGTTATTATTATTATTATTATTATTATTATTATTATTATTATTATTATTATTATTATTATTATTATTATTATTATTATATTATATGGATATATCCATATAATCTGTGATCTTGCATGGGACGGTACTTTACCAGTCAAGAATGGTGCATAGCTTGGGGTCCTTCTGGACATGCAACTAATTCCATTTTGACTTGGTCTGCACTATATGACATTACTAAATAATAATGAAAAACTCACCTGGCAGTCAACAGTCTTTACAGTCAAGCAACTGTGTATCTGTCAATAGTATGTCATAGAGCATAAAGCTAAGTAAAAATAACCATTTAGGGACTAGTTCTGGGGCTTAGTTTTTCTGCTTGTCTTCCTTCTCTTTGTAATACAAAAGAGCTTGTCAAAATGCTTAACTCCAAAAACTTTCGTATGGTAAATAAATAAATAAAACTCCAAAAATGTGAACTGTAATCAAGTCTGCAGAAATTGATCAATGCTATATTCATGTGCTTTCTGGGTTAGGTACCTATTTTTGTATATACACTATAAAACATATAATAAAGGTACAAGCTGAAAATTGCCATTTTATTTTATAAGATATTATTGTTTTTGTTTATAACATTTATATATTTTAAATGTATTTTTAGTCTCATGTTGTTTCTTTACTCCCCTTTAATTTACATGTTTATGGAGCATGAGAAATAATTAATCAGGGGCTTGTCAATTTCTTTTTTAAGATTATGATTGGAAATATCAGCAAATGGTAGCTAAAGAGGGCGTATTCTATAACTTTTTTTAAAAAACCTATGTTTTCCTTTTCCTTTTGCCTATTCTTCTTTTTCTAGATTGATCATATAACCATGCTATGTTGGTCAGGTGACTATGCAAACTGGTGGATCATTCTTAGAAGAGGCAGAGCTTGTAAAATGGAAGAGAATCTTATTCCTTGAAAAAGAAAAAAACCAACAATCCACTAACAAATGCAAACAAGAAGATTCAATTCAATTTTACATTTTAATTTTCTAATAATGAAGCATCTTTGTGTCTCAGGAATGAATTGTTGGATTCCAGGTGTTCTTTAAGGTTGTGCAGAGTTTTTACCTGCCTAGGTAATATCCTCAGTGCATGGGAAGTGGAGTTTGCTGAATGTTTTTATATAATAGATTTTATATACTAGCCTTGATTGTATTATTGTTTCTTTATTGATGGCACAGTCTGAAAAAATACTGATAATATAACAAGTGCTGCTTTGGTCGAACTATAGAAAATAAAATAAGGAACCAATCTTGGTTTGAGTTCAACCTTAACAAAAACTTCTAGCCCTGTTTTTGTTTGTTTGTATCTGGACTGTTATAAAGCCTTAATCTACTATGGCTACGTTTTTCATACTTGCCTACCGTTAGTATTAAACCACAAATATTTTTATTACACACATTGTGTTTTACTTCAATTGATATTTTTCAAATGCAGTTATTTGATAAAAAGAGTGTCTCTTGATTTCTTTTGCATTTAACAATAGTGAAAGCATTCAGTCTAGTTTTGCCATGATTTATGGTAAAACCCATGATGGATATCAGGGCAAGGAACATGCACAAACTATTCAGTAGAAAAAAAATATTATCTTTCATACTATCTTTCATATATTGGGGAAAAATAGTAGAAGATAGAAAAGGACAGAAAACCAAACAGGGCAGGATTGGGAGAAATGACATTAGTGGATAACTGGGTAGGAAAAAGGAAAGAACGGTTGCAGGAAATGGGTATGTCTAGTTTAATAAAAAGAAGGATTAGGGGAGACATGATAGCAGTGTTCCGAGATATATTCCGTCTTAAATTAAAAACTCACTTTTTCTGTCTGGCCGGCCTGGGATAGTCTCCCTATCTTGGGGTTTTATTGGGTAGTTTTAGCATAGTTAGTTTTATGGGAATTTTAGCACAGGTTAAGTTTAATTTGGTTTTAGAACTGTTTGTAGTCCCCATGGGGAGAGGGAGCGGTTTATAAGTATTAAAATTATTATTATTATTATTATTATTATTATTATTATTATTATTATTATTATTATTATTATTATTATTATTATTATTATTATTATTATTATTATTATATCAGAGGGTGCCACAAAGAAGAGGGAGTCAAACTATTCTCCAAAGAACATGAGGGCAGAACAAGAAGCAATGGGTGGAAACTAATCAAGGAGAGAAACTAATCAAGAAGCAATGGGTGGAAACTAATCAAGGAGAGAAGCAACTTAGAACTGAGGAGAAATTTCCTGACAGTGAGGACAATTAATTAAGCTTGTTTCCAGAAGTTGTGAATGCCCCAACACTGCAAGTCTTCAAGAAGATGTTGGATAGCCATTTGTCTGAAATGGTACAGGGTTTCCTGCCTAGGCAGGGAGTTGGACTAGATGACCTCCAAGGTCCCTTCCAACTCTGCTATTGTATAAGTATTGTATAAGATGCTGGAAGGGCCTTGCCAAATCTTCATGTATTTAACAATCCCTAAGCAGTGGTGAGATTCAATTTTTTTTACTACCTGTTCTGTGGGCGTGGCTTGGTGAGCGTGGTGTGGCTTGGTGGGTGTGGTTTGGTGGGCATGGCAGGGGAAAGATACTGTAAAATCTCCATTCCCTCCCCCCCCCCCCAGGGCAAGGTTACTGCAAAATCCCCACTCCCTCCCGATCAGCTGGGGCTTGGAAGGCAGAGAATAGATGGGAGTGGGGCTAGTCAGAGGTGGTATTTACCGGTTCTCTGAACTACTCAAAATTTCCCCTACTAGTTCTCCAGAACTGGTCAGAACCTCCTGAATACTACCTCTGGCCCTAAGACTGCTCAGAGTTTTAAGTGTTCAATGAATGCTAGTGTTTTTCTCCTCTTGTAGGTTTCTGATTTTAAGAATATTAACTCTCTTTGCAGATATTCAGAGTTTTGATCAGCTATCCCAATGCAAATGCTATGAGACTTTTTACTTACCCCAATTTTCTTTAACCACTTGGTTGTTTTCAAAAGCAATATGCCAGTCAAATGAAAAATGTGGATCCAGCTTATCTAAGAGGGTGCAGAAAGTCATTTCTTCTCCCCATGGCATATTCAGTGTTCCATGTCTAGCTGGGTAGTGTTTGCCTAACTTTCATATTGAGTACGTTTCCAGCCCAGCTGCCAATAGGACAGGCTGGCTGTGTCTTAGAATGTTCCAGAGGGACCAATTAAAAACCTCTCATTTTGTCAAATGTAAAGGTAACAAAAAGAAGTGTTTTTGGCACTGAGTTTCTCTGTACAGCCATATGGAAAAGAAGATTATGCAATCTCACTACAGCTGGTAAAATTTCTGTCCCTCATCTTCACTGTACTGATACTAATGTGTGAGAGAAAATACAGCCATATATTTATGTGAGACAATTTCTTTTTTTTTAAAAAAAGGAGTTATACAGAACTCCTGTTGCAGATATAAACTGTCGTTACTAGCGACCATGATACATGGATGATTTCTTGAAGCATTCTTGAGAAATATGAAGATTTGATGAATTAACAAGGTTTTCAAATCTACTTTAAACTCCTGGAATTCTCTGGTATTCTGGATGGTGAAATTTTGGTACTGAAGGGACTAAATCTACAATTATACTCAATCTGTGACCTTCATAGCATCCTACATCACACAAAAATGGCTTTGATATGATCATTATTTAGAATCACAAAAATAGTTGTGCAAAAGAAAAATGAACATAGCAGTTTGTAATACATCCCAAACAAGAATTGTTTTAGAACATATAAACAAGAAATATATTCAGGATGGTGGCAACTGTGGTCAAAAAAATCTTTACACAGCTTCTTTTATTGCACCAATTGTGTCCTCTCCTGAATCAGGAGGTTCTTTGGACAGTCATTCTTGCCCTATGAATTTGTGGCTTGACCATACTTTTTATTGCAATACAATTTTCCCTTTAAGACCACTCAAAAGTTTCACCTGGCCCAGAACACAGCAGTATGGACAGTAATGGATATGCTGAGTATGCTCGTGCAACACCACTGTTTTGTGAGTGGCATTGGTTTTCGGTTTGCTTACAGGTGTGATTTAAAGTGCTTGTCACTATCTATAAAACCCAACATAACGTTGGGCCTGGTTCCCTGTCACCGATAGTATCTGCCTGGCAGGTTAGATCTGGCAGGATTGGGGTGCTCCAGATTCTGTTGATTACACAATACCATTTATTAGAACTCCTGAAATGCCTTCTCTGTATCTGTCATCACAAATGAAGGTCCCCCAAGCTTTAAACAGCCTTCAGCCTAGTGATATTTTAAAGGACATAACATTTGTGAGACAACATTTGAAAAGAACAAAACCAACACATACAGTAATTGTTATCAAAATTGTTTGGCTCAATTGCCTAATTTGGGACCACAAATTAATTTTCTTACACAATCAGCTCCTATTAAATAGCCATGATCTAAAACCATAGCTATATTGTGCTTTGAACTTCTACAAGAAAAGGAACTAAGAGTTAGACAGTAACATTAATCACAGTATATGATTCTAGACATCTAATGCTTCAAAGTAATTGATCCTCCTGTGACCATCAAGTCTTTTAACAGCAAGTCATAGAATTTGTCAAATGGCTGTTCTTATCCTATAAATATGTTTTACTTGTTCTATACTTGTTGAGGGTTAAAGGTTTATATTTCTTCAGAGCCAACAATGCATTTCTTTGCTATTTAACTTTGCTGTTTTGACTTCTGAGTGCAGCTCTAGCTTATTCTAGGTAAATCCTTTTGTGCTACCTGTCTGCATCCTTATATCCCTAGAAATACTGCACAGTTGGTGTATGCTGAGCAAACATCAGTGGAACAGATGGGTTGACCAAAGGGTACAATTCTCTTGAGTGGCTAGTGGACATATCTGGAACACAGAGCTATATTTTATAAACCATTTTCTATTTGGCTTCCAATGCCCTTGAACAAAGCACAAACTATGTCACATATAAAAGACAGATGCATGTAAACTTTATGTATTTTATTTTAAAACCACTTCTTTCAATCTATTCCTTGTCATAGATTGTGTGCATTATTAGTAATGTTTGATTGTTTTGTGCATGTGGCTACCAGAACTCCAGTACCAAATTATTCCTAAATTATGGCACTCAGTTAGATTATGTTGAAATATAGGTAGAGTGATCATACATCTTTTATTATAAACTGTCCTTTAGATTTACTTGTTATTCATTTTGTCCTTTTTGGGGTCCTTTATTTTGGACATTTAAATTTTACTGCACAAAGGGTACCATATCATGCATAGTTATTCATATTCATGTGAAAAATATGGAAATTGAACTGTCTTTTAAAATACATTTATGCATACTGTTTGATTTTAGGTTTTATGAGAACATGCATTATTTTAAAGTTTTGGATTTGCTCTCGAATTTTCTCTTATAAGGCAAACTTTTTTTTAAATCCCCACAAATCTCTCTCAGTTTTGTCCCCTTTTCAGGTTTGTGCTTTAATGTGTCCAAGGAATATGGTCACCATAAATAAAGGGCAACCAACTTGCTTCTTTTCCAGTAAAATGTAAAAGCTCCTGTGACTCTTTAAAGACTAATAGGCTGGCTGTAACATTATTAGAGCCCAGAGCCTGCTTACTATATGTGGTTTATATTTTTTCATATAACAGGTATTTTCAGACGTGTCAAAGAAACTTTATATTTAAAGAAAGAGAGAGTGATACAGCAAACTTTTAAAATATCGTGACAGTAAAGGTAAAGGTTCCTGTTGCAGATATGTGCTCATCTCTGTTTCAAAGCAGAAGAGCCAGTGCTGTGTGAAGACGTCTCCATTGTCATGTGGCTGGCATGACTAAATGCCGAAGGCGCATGGAACGCTGTTACCTTCCCACCAAAGGTGGTTCCTATTTTTTTACTTGCATTTTTTTACCTGCTTTCGAACTGCTAGATTGGCAGAAGCTGGGACACGTAACGGAAGCTCACTCCATTATGCAGTGCTAGGGATTTGCACCACTGAACGTCCGACCTTTCTGATAGACAAGCTCAGCGTCTTAGCCACTGAACCACCATGTCCCTATTATCTTGACCGTAGCATTGTTCTTTTGCTAGCACATGAAGAAGGCAAATCACGTAGGCCTTTCCAAGGTATGCTTGACAGAATATTTTTACTTCTGTTTACATAAGCTTTAAGCATGGAACAGTAGTTTTTTTTTCTGTAGTGATTGCTGAGTTTAATAATTCCACAACTCATTATAGATTTAGGATTTGATAAAGGATGAGGCCAAATGTACTAAGACTAATGTAAATTGAAATACTAAGAAGTGCCTTTTTGTCATGTCCTAATGATTTGAAAAGCAAAGGTGCAAAGAGCCTGAGAATTTGCAAAGGAGGGAGCCACTTGCCTTCTGCTCCCACATCAGCTTTCTGCCACAAAGAATCACATTGAACAAAAGCTACAGGCTGCATTGCTGCAAATGCCTCTGTGGCTAATGAAGCCTTAGTTATAGCTATGTAAAGCCAGAGAGATGTCACTGACCTCCAGGAGGGATTTTAGGGTTATAATTTGTTTATTCAACTTTGTTCCTTTAAAAAAAGAAAGCAACAACTGATAAACTGTCTTGGAGGAGAAAAAAATTAATTATTGCTAGAAATATGGGCTATTTCCATGTGATATCTGCATTGATTTAAAATTAATTGGAACATAACAATTTTATCTTATTCTCCTTGCCCGCAATCCCTTTCTTTGTGATTCTTAATGAGATTGTGTCATGTGTTAGCTGGCTGAAAATTTTAATTAACAGGCCCAAAGAGATTTTTGTTAAACTTTATCAGGGTCTACTACATTCTTCTGTAAAATATCAGCAGGATAGCCTGTTTGCTACCTTCTAGTGTTAGCTGATTTGTCATCACATTTTGTAGCTCATTGTTTAATTTTCTTCTAATTAACTAAAATTGACTTGTAAATCTTAATTTTAAGTTCCTCTTTCTCCTGAAGGAATCCATTGGTCCCTTCATGCCAAAGAAAACATACACAGTCTGCTACTTACAGCTAGCTGCAAGTCAGTTAAGTTTAAAAAGGGGTAGATTTTGATTGCCTAGTAGTGGCACCTACCATTATAGCCAATGACTTTCACTGCAGACACCGTTCTTTAAAACAATTCTTAAAGAGGAGTCCTGATGTACTGATGATGTTGCTTAATTTAGGTAATAAAATGTCTGCAAGAAAACAACCAAGCTCAGAGAGCACCAAAGAGCCCTCATTTCAACCCTGAGCTATAAATATTCTGTATTAATTCTTAACATTTTTCACTGGAACGAGTATATAGGATCTTAGTGATATTTTTTTTAAAGGCAGTTCTTGTCTTCATCTGTTTAATGCATTGCTGTTTGAAAGGCATTATTATTAGGGCTGGGTAGATCTTCAAAGGGAAATTTTATTTTGATGAAAGTTCATGTAAAGCACCTCCATGATGTGGCTTCAGGAGCAAAGTGACTTGACTTTGGGCTTCAAGTCACTTCTCTGCAGAGGCTTCCCCAGGCATTTCCAGTTGCCAAGATGCCAAGTGACAAGGTGTCTTATCAAGGCAAATTCAAGAATTTTGCAAAGGCCTATTGTTATTCACTCCCAATATGTTAACCTTCTTGGTCTTCTGGTACCATATTGCTCATGACATGGGCTTATGTAAGGCGTGGCAGGCATAACAGACATATTTCAAGCCTAAGGCTACTTCACAGATAAAAATGTTAGTTTTAAACTATACACTAAAATTGTAGAACAGAGCAAATAATTATTTAAAGATATATGCGTCCCTACTTTACTTTCACAGTTGTTCCTGTGCCTCACATAAGCTTTTCCTCATTGCTTAGAAAATATTACAAATAATCAACAATGGATTAAAAAAATCTGAGAGGAAAAAATATATCAACCTACTTAATAAATTCAGAACAATATGTGCTAACATTTCCCACATGATTTTAATGCCGTTTACAAATTATAGAGAACAATCAAGTCATTACTACCATGAACATTTATTGAAAAGAAAAACAGTGCATATGTGGGTCTATGTTTAATATGAAAAGAAATATGCAGATGAAAACTCAATGGCCATGAAGAATTGTAGAAAAATATGAAAATAAGAATGCATGTGGACTGACTCATAATCTATAATTAATTGTTTGAAAAGAAATGAAGACTGCATTTTGTGTTCTTCAGTTTAATAAAAGAGTACCTCATTTAAGTAATTTGCTTATTTATTCTATTTTAAACCCACTCTTTCTACTTCAGTGAGTACTCAAGGGGACTCCCAAAATTAAAACATGGAATCCATAAAGTTAAAACAAAGATTAAAATTAAGAATGTCATCAATTAATAATGAAAACCCTGGTGAAAAGTGGGGGTTTATTTGCAGATTAAAAAAAAAATTCAAGAAGAGGTCAAACCCAATTTCCCAGGGAAAGTACTCCATGGCTTCTGACCGATGCAAGAAAGTTTTATTCTTTATGCTAGAAATATTTCATTGTGGAAATGTTTATAACTAAGCCACAGCTGATCTGGATAATATCCTCTTGGATAAGATCACAGAACTATTGGAGAGAAGAGACACGGGGTCAGTGGTGGGTTCCAGCCAGTTTGGACTGGTTCAGCCAAACCGGTAGTGGTTTGGTGGCCTGGGTTGCTGGAATGCCTGTTCAGGATTGAACTGTGAAATCCCCGGTGCTTTCTGAATTTGATTGTTTGCTTGCAGATGTTTCATCGCCTGACTAGGTAATGTCAACAATGCTAGCACTAACTGATGAAACACAGTTTTATCAGGTGTTAGGGTATGTTAATCTTACCTGAGCCCGGAAGTAAAACAAGTCAGACCAGCTACTACTTAGATCAGGGCTGTCAAACTCCTGGCCCATGGGCTGGATGCATCACGTGTTGGCCACACCCACGCCCACGCCCATGCCCAGTTTAATGAAGGGGGAAAAAGGTCCCGATATGTTACGTGATGCCACCATGCCGATGTGAGTTTGACACCCCTGACTTAGATGGTAGGTTATCAGGGTAACCCAAACCTATAGACTAGATTGAAAACTTGAAAAATATCCTTGAATAAACCTCCTCCAGTGATAGAGCACCCACAGTTCCTCCTCATTTTTAAGTTGAATATCCTTCTGATGACCTTCCACCCATTTCTTCTGTTCTGCCCTCAAGTGATATGGACAATAAATCAACACCCTCTTCCTTGTGACAGCACTTCAAGTATTAGAAAACGGCTATCATGTCTCCCCTAAACTTTCTCTTCATTAAGCTCAACATAGCTTGTTCTCTTAGATGTTTGTTGTATGTTTTAATTTCCAAACCTCTTATCTTTGTTGCTCATCTTTGCAACAAATTCTTTCTAGGACTTCAGAATGTTATTTGTATTGTGGTGACCAGAACTGGATCTCTAGTGTTCCAAGTGTGGCCTCATTAGTGTAGAATGGCACTATCACTTCCCATGGTCTTGATGCTATCCCTCTGTTTATGCAAACTAGAATTGTATTGTCTTTTTTGGCAGCTGCAGCACAGTGCCGACAGATAGTTAAGAGGTGATCGACCAGGACACCTACTGTAGACCCTTCTCATAGTTAATACTGTTGAACTTGGGGTCTCCTATTCTATATCTATATATTTGGTTTTTCCTGACTAAGTGCAGGATGGAAATCCTATGGCCTAGAGGTGATTTGGCCACAGTGAATTGGCCATGGAGTGTTGATCATGGCAAGTTTGCTGTGGTGTGTTGTCCCATTCTGATGGTAAGTCACTTCTGCAGTTTTACTAAAAACTCTGCATAACTATGTCCATGAATCAGATTCAATTCAAAAGATATTTCACTTTATTATCCCTCATCCAGGCAATGGATGTCCATCCAACTTGAAATTATCAATTTTCAGAGAAAGAAAACCTTCAGCAGCTACTAACTTTTGGGTCACATCCAGAAAACGTTAGATTAGTTTCAAATATTGTTTTCTACATTGAAATGTAATAGAAACTGAGAATATTGACATACAGAACAACAATTCCCTCCTAGAAATGCATGGAATTGGCAGGATGCTGTACATTATTCATATACAAACTCTTCTGTCACCTTTGATCTATTTTTCTTTCAACATTTTTTCAATATAGTTTTTCTATGCTTAAGTCACCCAGCTCCTGAGATTACAGATGAAAAGAGTTTTTTTCCCCTCGGATAAAATTCTAAACTTCTGACTCAGTTCCTTAACTCCCATTTCCACCTGGATTTTAAAAACTTGCCGAATAGCTAGAATATATTTAATTTTGATTTCATTGTATAGACACATGAGAATATACTACAGAATCAGCACAAATAAGTGTGAATATCGTGATGGCTGGCCAAGAATGGAGTGTTTGATTCCAGTTCACTGTCGGGTTCCTTATTTTAATTTATATTTTGAAAAGAGGATTTTTAATATCTTAGTATGCATGTGGATCAAATTCACCCTTTTATAATTTTCACTTATTGGACTTCCTTCTGTGTGAGATTAGATCCAGAACAGAGAGATTGCAAAGATGCTTGGAACTGAGTAGTTTCAATTGTAGAGAATATACGTGGGTGAGAATTGAACTACCAGGTTCCTGGTGTTGTGTGAACTTGGTTCCTTTCCTGCAGCTGTTTCATTACCAGGTAAGGTGATATCATCTGGGATGGGAAAGTGGAGTTTAGTCCAATCTTGGCCGGAGTACTCCATGATGGTTCCATGATTAGAGTATTGTTTCTTTCCTAATATTTTATTTGGTGCTTTTTTCTGTTTATTTTGATATTGAGTGCTAAGGGAGGATGTAGTCTGGCCTTTTTGTTCTCTTACCTGACCTTTGGTTATATATTTAAAAAATGGCATGTAGATGGAGTTTATCTATCTCTGTTGATGCCTGATTTGTCAGAATACTAAGCCTCCAAGAATTTGCTAATATTTTTGGATTTGACTGGGTTTAAAATGTCAATATTTTCCCAGTTAACTTGTCATTGAATTTGTCTGTATGTTGAGAGATTAAGGAGTTTTCAGTATATCTTCTGAGAGGCAATTGATGTCTGAATGCATTCTGTCAATCTTCTACTTGATTTTCTTACCTATTGCTTGTTACACTCTTCACATTTTACATCATAAAATGATTCCTATTCCTTTCACCCTTTGGTTTCTCAAGTCTTTTGAGCTTTTTTAAAAAAAATATTTTGGAGGAATTTTGTTGGTTTGAGTACTGCAGTGATGCCAAGAGGCTACAGTGATGCCAACAGCCAATAATCTGTTGGCTGTTTCAAATATGTTATTGATAAATAGGAGAATTATCCTTTTCAAACTGTGTGATATTTGGGTTACAATAGTTGTGTAGTTAAGTACTTTATAAGCCATTATATTTGATAGCTAAGCAACAATTTTAAAAGGATGCTTTATTTTGGATATTGGTTGGTTAAATTGTTTATTAAATTATTTTTAAAGCTCATTTCCTAGGAAATCTCCACAGTGGTGACTATGGCATGTGTTTTCTTATCACACAGTAAAGAAGCAAGCAGCATCTTACTGGCCATGAGATGGATTTAAATGATTGCATGTCTTACAAGCAGCCACAAATATGCCCAGAATCTAAGAACAGCTTAGCATTCCATGACAAGAGTGCTGTGTAATTTATTGTGACAACAGAGCCCTGCCAGAGCAGATGTATGCAAATGCCTGGCAGCTGTCAGTTTGTATGTGTTGTTAATGTATGCAATATCCCCTTTGAGTTAAAATGTTTAGTCAGGCACAGCCTTATCTGTTGCTTTTAGGCAGGTTGCTAGTCTCTTACCCTCTGTTGCCAGCATGTGAACTGCCTTCTACTGAGTCAGAAGATTGGTTTGTCTAGTGCAGTAATATTTGCTTGACTGCTTCTCCTACATGTCCAAAGCTCTTCTGAGAGCTGAAAGCTGAAATTGTTTTAAGTTCTTAATGCTGGGGACTGTTATATGCAAACAAGCATGCAAGTTTGTGGATTTATTGTAGCAATGAATGAGATCAAGGCTGGAAAACAGTTCACACAGTTATCACATTTATTACCATTTAGAAACCTTGGGTAACAATTCTCTTTCCCAGATAGGATAATGGGCTTAAAACATCTGGAATCCCTAGGTTGTAGCAGGGAAGGATGTTCTGCACATTAATATTGTACACATGATCAAATATAGTGAACATTTAATAAACTAGCATTTTATCTCTTTCTACTTTATCTCTTTCTACTTTTTAATCTCTTTTCTCTCTCTTTTCTCTCTCTTTCTACTTCCGTTATCTCTTTCTACTTTCTACTTCCTAGAGAAGATCAACCCTGACTGCTCTTTAGAAGGCCAGATCCTGAAGATGAAATTCAAATACTTTGGCCACTTAAAGAGAAGGAAGGACTCACTGGAGAAGAGCCTAATGCTGGGAAAGATTGAGGGCAAAAGAAGAAGGGGACGACAGAGAATGAGGTAGTTGGATGGAGTCACTGAAGCAGTAGGCATGATCTTAAATGGACTCCAGAGGATGATAGAGGACAGGAAGGCCTGGAGGAACTTTTTCCATGGGGTCACAATGACTGTGCAACTAACAACAACTAACAACAACAACTTCTTAGACTTAAAAGATTCTAAATTTGTTGATCTTTTATGCATCAGCAAGAAGTGAACAAATAATGCAGTCAGGCAACCCATGTATAAATTCTATACTTATTCTATATATTACATAATTTACTTATACTATTTTTATTGGATTATCTACCTTTCTATAAACACAAGAGGTTCCCAATTTTTATTTGCTATTTATTTAAGGTTTATCACATTTTTTTTAAAAAATATTTCCTTTAAGGTCCTATCTCTGATTCTCTATGCATATGTATTCACTGAGAAAAATATATATTCCAAATAAGTGTGCATGAAAATATAGTCTTGGACCAAATACATGGGGACATCTTTTATCATTTGGACAAATGTTGGCTAAAATGGCAAAATAAGGCCTATTTGTTGTGAGGAACTCTATTAATTCCTAATAGTTAGATAATGAATTTGATATATATTCTATGCTCCATAAGCACAGAGAGGCAGATGGTGAGAAATGAGGTTGTAGGTGATTGATTTGTAAGTGACTTTGCACATATAACTAAGTTAGGATTGTTTTACCAAACAGGAGATGCCAAAATCTTTGAGATTTATTGTTCTTAAATTTATAATTAAATAATGTAATTGAATGGAATAATAATCTGGGCCAATTCCCTCTTGTTCTCAAAAAAATCATGTGGCTTGGAGCAATACCTTGAGGAAGATTAAATCCTGTTCAAGAGCTGTATTTGAGCACTAAAAATTACCACTCAGTCCATATGGGCTTGCCTTATTTTATCAAAAGTAAATTCAACAACTTTTTCTTATCTTGGGGAAGGGTGTGGGGGTAAATAATGAAAGGAGAAAAGTATGACATTCCATTTTGTTTCAAAACACACACATTATTTAACGTATAATGTATTTAATCTAAGTAATTAATCCTCTCATGACTGGGCTTTGCACATTTGTGCTGGCAATCCATTCTTTGAAATCACTCATAGTTCTCACAAACTTTGTTTCCTTTTTCCACATGAAATTAATCAAAGGCTTGTTGTTGAATTATTCAGCAGCAGAGTGAAACCTGCTCTCCATCGCTTGCAGCAAGAAAACTTCAGATGCTTTCAAGTTTTCACTATAAAAGAACTTGGACACTCAGACAAGAGATGGAAAAAAAGCACCTCAACAAGCTTATCAGCTGATCATAAGAGTGATAATTTCTTATTGCATTGCACTATATTATTTTATTTTTCTGTTTGTTGATAAGCCTAAAACATTTTAACTCAAATCTTCAGGCTGGAGTCTTACAGGCTTAATAATAAGGGTAGCGAATTAAAATGTAAAATTGAAGAAAGAAGTTTTCAAGTCAGGAAATCAATTTCAGTAGATTTGGCCTGTTTATACCAATGTTAAAGGCATAGACATTTTTCACTCCCACTGGGGCAGAGATGCACTGAAAGAAGATAAACAGTCATGCAAACCAAATCCACCGACTGATATGACTAATACTGATTGTTCTGAATTAGAGGAATCTGTTACATGAGTTTGAATTAATGCAAAAGTTCAAAAACTGTTTAATATTACTTTAAAATAATAATTATTTCTATGATCTTGCAGCTGGAACATAGGTGCAGAGAAAATGCAGTGAATATACTAAGATTTCCTTAACCAGGTGTGAGACTCAGGATTAATGATTTGTGCTAAGCTATAATGTAGCAAATTTGGTTTTGAGTTCAGTGTGATGAATCAACTCTGACCTTGATCAGATCATGGTTTTTGGTATTGCAGCATATGGACTTACATTGCTATGGTTTATTTAACAAAACCACCATTTAAATAAACAATGCTCCATCATGACCTTAATCAAATGGATCTATGGAATATTTGTTCTAGTTAAGTCTTCTTTAACTTGGGGCTTCCTAGTATAGGGGGATACAACTCCCATACAATTCCATGCGCCGTAGCCAAGAAATGTTAAATAGAAGAAAGCTCAAATAAACCATACTTTGCACAAAACATCTTTTTTTTAGATTTTCTAGATTCCCTAAAAAAACTTGCATAAAATTATACAAAGTGGAGAAAGCTTAAAAGATAAGTTGCGGTTGTAGAAAAAGGCAGTGTTAAAAAAAAATCTGTGTTAAAAAAGTTTAGGTAAAATTAACAGAAAATGTTCCTTTAATGTTACCATTGGTCTCTGTGCCATTATTTTGTTTTGCCTATCCAATGAGCCCAGTTGGGTGATAGTTCCTCACCTACTTTGGCTAATTTTGAAAAGCCAGCTTAGTATAGAGATCATTAGAAAATCATAGGGTGTAGGGAGCCATAGAGATCATCTTTGAAAACTATGTTATGAATGTTACAGAAACATGTTCCTGCTTTCTCAAATGTTATAGATATTTACAAATCTATATTTGCATGTTATAAAATCATTGGAAATCTTTCAAAACAGGTATGTCAAAATATGTTACCCCACTGATGAAGTACCACTATGCACACTATGTTAAAAAAGGATGCCTTTTTCTTTGAACTCAGGTGACTGCTTTGGGAACTGTTCCTCAGTGTGTGTATGCACAACAAATATATTTTCTTGGAGGTGAAATAATACTAAATGACTGCAAACATAAAGCATCATGGGACAGCTAGGAGCAGCTTCCAAAATAGGTGTGCAAGCCCAGAAAAAGATGCAGTTGTTTCAACAGTTGGAAAACAAGTGTTTGTGCACACACCCTCACATCCTAAGTCAATTAACCTAGGCATACCATGTTCTATTTTGCACCTTTGTCTATAATAACAATGATTCATACGGTATGAATATTAGAGAGAATTTCAATTCATATTGTCATATTGTACTAGATACAGAAATGGAATTAAAAAAGAAACACATGGATTGGGAGAAGCTGATCATTAGTAGAGTCACTGACTTAATAGGGTAACTGGTATGATTAACAAGCCAGAGGATATTATTTTTGGTCCAAAAGCCTTTTGATGTCACCACATTTAAATAAAACATAATTTTATTTATTAAGCCAAATTTACATTAGAAGAATTATTGTGAGATGTATTTCCCAGATTAATGTCCACTTCCATGTTAATCTCAGTTAATGTTCCTGTTAACTGCTATAATAACAACACTTTTAGAAAATTAAATACTATGCCCCATGCTTTTTGATATTTATTGCCATTAATGCTTTCAGATAGTAGATTTTGCAAAGAACTGTAATCTTTTTGTAGTTTCCATTCTGGTTCATACTGAATCTCTGAAAAGAAGCCCGAATGCAATAAGATGATTAGTTATGATTACTGTATATTCTTTGGTTATCAAATTTCTCTTTAAAGAGCTAGCACTTGTTTACGATCCAGGGATACCAATTATCAAAAACTGATATTAAATAAAATTACTAATAATAGAATAATTGCTGTGGCCTGCCAGTGGAACTGGCTGCAGATTCGGACAGTGAGAAGGTGGAAGAGGAACATGGGCCAGTCCTGGAGTCTGGGGAAGACTCTGATGAGGACTCTGTGTCAGAGGCAGAGAGGGGGTCAGAGTTGTATGCCAGTTATCGGCTGCCTTCAGAGGCAGACATCAGTGAGGCAGACAAACAGCTGGAGTGTGTTCCCAGTGTGCACATGTACAAAGTTGCTAGATGAAGGGAACAGCTAAAGAACAGGGGTTGACTTGGGAGTAAGGCCACCGGTGGACGATTAATGGCCCCACCCAGAGGAAATAAAAGAGGAGCAAAAGGGGAGTGGAGTTTGCATCAGACAATTAATTCACTTAATTGGTTTGTAACTCTCTAAGATTCCTTGCTAAGTTTTGCAGATTTCAGCCTGTCTCCAAGCTAGATAAGGTCTGTGACTGTAAATCCTCCATCAAAAGACTTTGTTGGAAGTGAATGACCAGAATTCAAGTAAATTAATAGAATGGAGTTTATGTTGGGACAGGGAGTTTGCTTCATCCTTTTGGGAAGCCTAAGTCAGAACAATAAAATTCACATATCTGTGATGCAAACTGTATGGGATACAAAAGGATACTGCAGAATTAAAAAGTGTCAGAAGGTCAGTAAAAATTATCAGCTCCTGTTAGGAGATATTAAGGATTAACAAACAAAAAAGGCTACTTGTAAACACAATCTTACTTTGCAGGTGGAGCCTTTGTTTTCATAGAAGTTTTCACTGCAGACCAACATTTTTCTATTGCTTAACTTTCTAACTTTGACTCTTAATGGACCAACTTTTCTGACGCCTCAGTTGTGACTGTGCCTCTTAACTAGAATCAGATCCCAATTTTATTCATACTTTAAGGAGATGTCTGTATTATAACGTTGAGGTGCTGTCTCGGTGTCTGGAGGCCGTACGGATCTGGATGGGTAGTAACAAACTCAAACTCAACCCGTCCAAAACCGAGTGGCTGTGGTTTCCGGCACCCCGGTTCAGCCAGATAAGTCCAACACTGGCCATTGGGGGCGAACAACTGGCCCCCGTGGAGAGGGCGCGCAACTTGGGCGTCCTCCTGGATTCGCGGCTGTCCATGGAGGACCATGTGACGGCCGTGGCCAGGGGGGCATTCTATCAGGTACGCCTGATACGCCAGTTGCGCCCCTTACTGGACCGGGGAGCCCTTCGCACAGTCACTCAAGCGCTTGTGACATCCCGGCTGGATTACTGTAACGCTCTCTACATGGGGCTCCCCTTGAGGTGCACTCGAAAGCTACAGTTAGTACAGAATGCGGCCGCGCGGGTGATTATGGGTGCCTCAAGGCAAACCCACGTAACACCTCTCCTGCGCGAGCTGCACTGGCTGCCTGTGGCCTTTCGAGTGCGCTTCAAGGTGCTGACGACCATCTTTAAATCGCTCCATGGCTCGGGGCCTAGCTATATACGAGACCGTCTCCTGCCCCATACATCCCTTCGTCCGATCCGCTCCCACAGAGAGGGTCTTCTCCGGGTGCCGTCAGCGGGGCAATGCCGGCTGGCGACACCCAGGGGAAGGGCCTTCTCTGTGGCGGGCCCGGCCCTCTGGAACGACCTACCCCCTGATCTTCGCACTATCTCGGACCTCCGCCTCTTCCGCCAACGTCTTAAGACATATCTATTCCAACAAGCTGGCCTAGGATAGCCCCTACTTCTGACTTTTAAAATTAAAATTAATTTGGTATGGTTTTAAAATGGGTTTTTAGCACGGGTTTAATAATTTAATATATTTTAATCGATTTTGTATTTTGTATTTTGTGGTTTTAATAATGCCTGTGCGCCACCCTGGGTCCTAACAAGGAGAAGGGCGGGGTATAAATTTAATAAAATAAATAAATAAATAAATAAATAAATAAATAACCAATTTTGTTGCATCCTGACGGGTATTCAAATAAGCCCCGGCAACAGCCAGCCGTCTGATTGGCTTAGGCGCGGCTGGCTGTGGCCGAGGGCGGCTGATGCGCTGATTGGCCGGCTGCCTAGCAGCTCTCCATAAAAGGAGCTGTAGGGCAGAAGGCCCCCACCTTTTTAACTAGTCACTTTTATAAGCAACCGTTGCTGTTTCGAATAAAGAGCTTTTAATCTTACCGGTCTGGATGCACTCTCTTTCAGCAGAGAATTTAACATTGGCGACGAAGGACTGGGGCCGGTACTGATTACACGGAACGAAGCTCTTCTCACTATGGACCGAAGAGTCTCTTTGTCTGACTATCCTCCGGCCTCGCTATTTCTTCAGCGAGCTTACTGGCCTGTCGCCGTGCACAATGGCCACCTTGCCGCCTTTCGCCCCCTATGACGCGTCGCAAGAATCGTGGGAAGCCTTTCTCGCTCGATTCGAGTGCTTCCTCCTCGCGGGCGACCACGGAGAACTCACCCCGGAGCGCCGACTGAGGCTCTTCCTGGGCTGTGGAGGCCGCACAGTTTTCGCCGTAGCGCGGAATATTGCCGCGCCCGCACTGGTCCATACCTTGGCATGGGACACACTGCAGGCCACAGCCTGAGGCCAACTGTTTCGCCGCGACGGAGCTCCAGGACTCCATTCCGCTTCCGACGGATGACCGTAGGCGCATTTCCACGTCCCTTTTTATAAATGGCAGGTCTATTACCATGGAGGTCGACTCGGGCTCGTCTCGGTCCCTTGTTTCCTGGCCACAGTTGGCCCGCCTTTGCCCTGCCATTAGGCTTGCTGATTTGACACAGCCCGGGACTCTGTTGAGGGACTACCAGGGCAACCCCATCGACGTGCTGGGCCAACTCCGTGCCCACATCCGCTATGGTTGCTTCACCGGGTTCCTGCCCATTCTGGTCGTCAAGCGCCCCCTGACCGCCCTTATAGGTTTAGACTGGTTCGCTGCCCTGGGTCTCTCGGTCCAGCGTGTGCACCGGGTGGCAACTGCCTCGCCGGTGGATGCGGTCCTGGCGGACTTCCCCGACGTTTTCGACGGCACTTTGGGCACTTACAGGGGTTCCCCGGTTTCCCTTAACCTAGACCCTCAGGTTGCTCCAATTCGGCTCAAGGCCCGCAGGCTGCCTTTCGCACTGAAGCCGAGGGTTGACGCGGAACTTGATCGCCTAGTGGCGCAGGGCGTACTGGAGCCGGTCGACCAGGCGAAGTGGGAGACCCCCATCGTAGTTCCCATCAAGCCCGACGGTTCGATACGCATCTGCGCCGATTACAAGTTGACGATCAACCGCGGGCTTCAGGCGAACCCATATCCGGTTCCGGTGGTGCAACACCTGTTACACTCCTTGGGACAGGGTTGCATTTTCGCAAAACTGGATATGGCGCAGGCCTACCAGCAGCTTCCGGTGGACGATGAGGCGGCTGAAGCGCAGACTATTGTCACCCACCGAGGAGCTTTCCGTTGTCGCCGCCTCCAATTTGGCGTTTCCGTTGCCCCGGGGATTTTCCAGAGCCTCATGGAGCGGCTGCTCCATGGGCTTCCGGGGGTTGTCCCGTATTTTGATGACATCTTGATAGCCGCCGCTAGCGCATTAGACCTCGCCAAAGTACTTCGGAAGGTCCTTACCATCTTCAGGGGCGTGGGTTTTAAATTGAAACTCAGTAAGTGTAAGTTCGCTGAGCCGAGGGTAGAATTTCTGGGGTTTATGGTGGATGCCCAGGGCATTCACCCCACTCCCTCCAAGGTCGAGGCGATCCACGACGCCCCCACCCCTGCTTCCAAACAGGAGCTGCAGGCATTCCTCAGCCTGCTCAATTTTTACGCGCCCTTTATTCCGCATAAGGCGTCACTAGCCGAGCCGCTTCACCGATTGCTCGATCGCTCGGCGGTCTGGCGCTGGGGCAGCCGAGAGGCGCAGGCGTTTGCGGCTATTAAAAACATGCTAACGTCTAAGGCCGTGCTGGTTCAATATTCGGACCGCCTATCCTTGGTGTTGGCATCCGACGCCTCCCCCTTTGGAGTGGGGGCCGTCCTGAGCCACGTTCGTCCCGATGGCTCGGAGGCCCCCATTGCCTTTTATTCCCGGACTCTTGTCTCCTACGGAGCGCAACTACAGTCAGATTGACAAGGAGGCCCTGGCTGTAGTGTCCGGGATTAAAAAATTCCACGAGTACTTGTACGGCCGCCACTTCTTCGTTTTCACCGACCACAAGCCGCTCCTTGGGCTTCTGGCCGGTGACCGGCCTACCCCTCCCATTCTCTCTCCCAGGATGACCAGGTGGACGGAGTTTCTGACTGCGTACGATTATTCGCTGTTCTACCGCCCGGGGAAACAGCTGGGGCATGCTGATGCCCTCAGTCGTTGCCCCCTCCCCGGACGGATCAGGCGCCGGTGCCGGCCCTGTCCGTCCTGTCAGTGGCAGATTCGGATCTCCCCCTTACCTCGTCCGACGTCGCGGCGCAGACCAAGGCAGACCCTGTCCTGTCCCAAGTTTCCACCTGGGTCCTGCGAGGGTGGCCCCCGGGCTCGCTGCCGGACGCGTATCGGCCTTTCAAGTCCCGCCAACTGGAGCTGTCGCTCCACAGCGGGTGCTTGTTATGGGGAGACCGGGTCATCGTTCCCCCGCCACTCCGCCATCAGGTACTCAGCTCCTTCCATGCTACCCACCCGGGCATAGCTCGCATGAAGGCGTTGGCCAGGAGCTATGTCTGGTGGCCGCGCATGGACGACGAGGTGGCCGCCTGGGTGGGTGCTTGCCAGGCGTGCCAGACCTCTCGCGCCGCACCCCCCTCCGCTCCCCATTGGGATTGGGACGTCCCCAGGTCACCGTGGTCCAGGGTCCACATTGACTTCGCCGGCCCCTTCCATGGTCAGACCTTCATGGTGGTAGTAGATGCCTACTCTCGCTGGACCGAGGTCATCCTGATGGCCTTGACCACGGCCGAGAGCACCGTGCGCGCGCTTTGGCGCCTTTTTGCTATGCACGGGTTGCCGGACTCCCTGGTCTCCGACAACGGGCCCCAATTTCACTCTGCCAGTTTTCAGGAATTCCTGGCCTCCCAGGGAATCCGGCACACACCAACGGCCCCCTACCACCCTGCCACAAATGGCCGGGCGGAAAGAGCTGTCCGCTCGACCAAGGAGGCCCTTGGGAGGATGGATAGGGGGGATTGGCAGGCAAGGGTAGATGCTTACCTTATGGGACAACACTCTACGCCTTGCCAGGCGACAGGGAAGAGCCCCGCGGAGCTGCTGATGGGCCGCCGTCTGCGAACCAAATTGGACAGGCTGCACCCCCAGTACAATGAGGTGCAGCCGTGCAACTTGGGGGTCCCCTCCCCCCGCCGTTTCTCCGTCGGCGACGCAGTTTTTGCCAGGAACTTCGCTGGGGATCCGCGGTGGGTACCCGCTGTCGTCCGCGAACTAACGGGGCCCTGTTCTTACAGGGTTGAACGACCGGATGGATCCGAGTGGCGGCGCCACTTGGATCAATTGAGGCGTCGCCCTCCGTCCTCAGCCCCGCTGATGTCATCACGGCCTCTAGACCTGCCGATCGTCGAGGCCTCAACCCAGCGGGACGACTGGCCCATCACCGTACCAGCCGGCCAATCCACCACCTTCTCTGACCGCTCCACCCCTGAACAATTTCCGGGTCTGTGTATGCTGGAACAGTCGTCCTTGGAACATCTACAACCCGACGCGCAGTACACCTCAAGTGCGCAACGACGACGGCCCGATCCATGTCTGGACCCGGTCGATCTGGGCCCTACACCCAAGGGACTGGAGCACGATGTCAGCCCGCAGAACGTGTCCCCGGACGTGGCCCCGCAGTCTCCCACGGCACGCGGTGACATCACAGATCACGACGACACAGTTCGTCCTCCTCCATCGGCCTCGGCAGAGACCTTGAAGCGTTCGGGGCGGAAGAGACGCAGCCCCACCTACCTCAGCGGGTACGTGTGCTAGGGACCGCGAGCGTGCTCGCTGGGGGGGAAGGAGTGTTGCATCCTGACGGGTATTCAAATAAGCCCCGGCAACAGCCAGCCGTCTGATTGGCTTAGGCGCGGCTGGCTGTGGCCGAGGGCGGCTGACGCGCTGATTGGCCGGCTGCCTAGCAGCTCTCCATAAAAGGAGCTGTAGGGCAGAAGGCCCCCACCTTTTTAACTAGTCACTTTTATAAGCAACCGTTGCTGTTTCGAATAAAGAGCTTTTAATCTTACCGGTCTGGACTCACTCTCTTTCAGCAGAGAATTTAACAAATTTCATTGTAATTTTAATGCAATGACAGTAAAGAAGAAGAAGAAGAAGAAGAAGAAGAAGAAGAAGAAGAAGAAGAAGAAGAAGAAGAAGAAGAAGAAGAAGAAGAAGAAGAAGAAGAAGAAGAAGTTGATGATGATCAGTCAATGTGGGTTTGACTGATCAGGTTCTTCTGGTACAATACAATACAATACAATAGCAGTGTTGAAAGGGACCTTGTAGGTCTTCTAGTCCAACCCCCTGTGTGGGCAGGAACCTTATACCATTTCAGACAAATGGCTATCTAACATCTTTTTAAAGACTTCCAGGGTTGGGGCATTCACAACTTCTGGAGGCAAGCTGTTCTAGAGGTTAATTGTTCTAACTGTCAGGAAATTTCTCCTTAGTTCTAAGTTGCTTCTCTCCTTGATTAGTTTCCACCCAGTGCTTCTTGTCCTGACCCCAGGTGCCTTGGAGAATAGTTTGACTCCCTCTTCTTTGTGGCACCCTCTGAGATATCGGAACACTGCTATCATGTTTCCCCTGGTCCTTCTCTTCATCAAACTAGACATACCCAGTTCCTGCAACCGTTCTTCATATGTTTTAGTCTCCAGTCCCCTAATCATCCTGGTTGCTCTCCTCTGCACTCTTTCCAGAGTCTCCACGTCTTTTCTACATCGTGGCGACCAAAACTGTATGCAGTATTCCAAGTGTGGCCTTACCAAGGCACTATACAGTGGCATTAACACTTCACGTGATCTAGATTCTATCCCTCTGTTTATGCAGCCTAGAACTGTGTTGGTTTTTTTGACAGCTGCTGCACACTGCTGGCTCATATTTAAATGGTTGTCCACTAGGATTCCAAGATCCCTCTCACAGTTGCTACTATTGAGCAAGGTACTACCTATACTGTACCTGTGCATTTTGTTTTTCTTGCCTAAATGTAGAACCTTACTTTTTTCACAATTGAATTTCATTTTATTAGATAGTGCCCAATGTTCAAGTTTGTCAAGTTTATGCTTTAAAGATGACAATTCCAGGGGACTGGAATTGCCCAAAATTGATATAAATATCAAAATCTTGTGGTGGCACCTAGATTGGAAGCAATGATGGAATATGGAAAAAATATAACGGATAAAAAAATAATGACATATAAATATCAATAATTTGTTATCAATAGTGACAACATGTAATCTATATTATCAGATGAAGTATATATTTGACTACTAATTGCCTAGATATGCTTATAACATTTTGATCGAGAGTTTTGTACTACAAAGTGATCCACTGCACTAATTGAAGCAAGCTCTGTAGCCCAACTGCTCTGCTGTTTCTCTATTTTGATATAGAAATGTGCTCATGTACTATGCACTCATGTCTATAGGCTGTAATATGTAATACAGAATTATGGTTTCTGTAAGTCACTAAGAAACTATACCTGTCAGATATTTCACTGGAGTTTGGATTGTAATGTGTTAAAAAAAAGTCATTTCCATTTCTCTTGGAGACAAGCTTAATGAATATTTCATTCTCTTAAATAAAACAGATGTTTGCGAATCACAAAATTATTATCACCTCCAGCTTTAGTTTACAATGGTAAATGCTTCTTAAATATTTATACAACTTTGACAGAGCTGGTGTTCCATAGGTAGCAAATGAGGATGGTGTCATAGTGAGCTTATCAGTTTTCTAGTGACAGAACACAGCTGCAGTGCCAACATTGTCAACAAAAGGCTTCCCTCTAAAGGGCAAGGTTTTGCTACTTTTCCCTTGGCTTTTCTTACAGATTAACTTGAAGTCTGAAGAAAAAACTGAATGCTCAACTTGTCATTTTTTAAGGGCATATCCCGGCATTTCTCTTATACAATCTTTACACTGTTAAAAGAAATACAGTCCTAATAAGCAGGAAAGAATAGAGTTATAAACTAAATTAGTTATAGAGTTATATACTAAATAAGAATCAACGTTACATGTACATTGAGACTTCTGCACCAGAGACAAATTCTTTATGTATCTAAGCACACTTGGCCAAAAAAAGATATGCTATGCTGTGCTGTGCTGTGCTGTGCTGTGCTGTGCTGTGCTGTGCTGTGCTATGCTATGCTATGCTATGCTATGCTATGCTATTCCTATTCCTATTCCTATTCCTATTCCTATTCCTATTCCTATTCCTATTCTATTCCTATTCCTATTCCTATTCTATTTCTAGTTTCGTCTAGTCTAAGATGTAAAGGCATTAAGCTAAAAGATATCTTAAAAAGATTAATTAGTACCTAAAGAAACAGGATTCCAGAGCACTAGAATCTAGTTGAGCAGTTAAATAGTTCATCACTGCCAACTATGTTAGGGGTTTGTTTCAGCAATAAAGGCATAAATCAAACCCAATTAAACATTCACATACAGCAAAAGGTAATCTGTACTTCTGCTTATCTAAAAAGCTTAGAACTAGATCAAGACAGATAACATAGAATACAACCATAGAAAATAAATAATAACCCTTCCGTTATTTTCATGGAGACAGTCTACCTACAGTATGTTGTCTAAGTTGACACAAGAATTGTTTGCACATAATCAATCACATCTATTAGATAATAATAATAATAATAATAATAATAATAATAATAATAATAATAATAATAATAATTATTATTATTTTAATTTTATATCCCGCTCTCTCTCCCCAAAGGGACTCGAGGCGGGGCACAGGCAATTAAAAATACAGATAAAACCACAGACAGAATACAAAATTAAAAATGAATTAAATTAGTCCTGCGCTAAAAACCCATAAACTAAACTAAAACTACCCCTAAAACCCCTAACCTTAGAAGAGACTACCCAAGGCCGGCCAGGCGAAAAAGATGTGTCTTTAATTTTAAACGGAAGGAGCGGAGGTCTGTAGTTGTCCTAATATCGGGGGGAAGGTCGTTCCAGGGGCTGGGCCCGCCACAGAGAAGGCCCTTCCCCTGGGCGTCGCCCGCTGACAAAGTCTAGTGGACGGCACCCGGAGAAGTCCCTCTCTGTGGGAGCGAATAGGCCGTGAGGATGTATGGGGCAGGATCCGATCCCGCAGATGTTATTCTGATTGTTAAATCTGATGGCAAATTGCAGCATGACTGTAAAGGAATTGCTCACGGCATTGGTTTTTTGTTTTAGCATAAAAACAAGAACAATTAAAGATCAATAACAGCAAAACTGAGTTCATATGTTGAGTTGAAGTTTGCACAGTGTTTCTTTGTGACATTCAAGCTAGTCTAATAAATTATATGGCTCTCCCTGATCAAACAGTTATATTATTATTGGGATATGGGCAATGATATATTTTCCATATGGCTACTAGAACTAGAACTGGATATGCTAAAATGAAAGGATATTTATTTTATCTAACCTTCTATCCATCTTTGATCTGAAACATCTCCAAGGCTTCCTGAAGGCATTCCTGTACAGATGCAAGACTGTTCCTAAAAGGGGAAGAAAAGCTGATCTAGATTAGCAAATCAGTTTTTTCCATGAGGTTCCTTCATTGCTCATTGAGAAAGCAAAACATGCTTATAAGGATACTTGTAATAATATTTTAACAAGAAACAACTTTTGAATATTTACAAGTTACAAAATGCAAGCAAATTCATTTACTTCTCCCTAGAAGGAATCAAAGGATATCTTTACAGTTTGACAGAGGTACCAATTTAGATGTGCAAGATAACTAGGTGCTTGTTTCTAGGCAATTTCCTCCCAGCTATGGGAGGGATGTGGAATCAAATGATAAAATACATAGCACCCATGGAGGGCTTACAGGAACTTTGCTGCTATCCCACTGGATAGGATGGAAAAGAAATGGTAGCCTAATAAAACCATAACATATGGTAGCCTAATAAAACCATAACACACTTGGAATACTGCATACAGTTTTGGTCGCCACGATGTAGAAAAGACGTGGAGACTCTGGAAAGAGTGCAGAGAAGAGCAACCAAGATGATTAGGGGACTGGAGGCTAAAACATATGAAGAACGGTTGCAGGAACTGGGTATGTCTAGTTTGATGAAGAGAAGGACCAGGGGAGACATGATAGCAGTGTTCTGATATCTCAGAGGGTGCCACAAAGAAGAGGGAGTCAAACTTTTCTCCAAGGCACCTGGGGGCAGGACAAGAAGCAATGGGTGGAAACTAATCAAGGAGAGAAGCAACTTAGAACTAAGGAGAAATTTCCTGACAGTTAGAACAATTAACCTCTGGAACAGCTTGCCTCCAGCAGTTGTGAATGACCCAACCCTGGAAGTCTTTAAAAAGATGTTAGATAGCCATTTGTCTGAAATGGTATAAGGTTCCTGCCCACGCAGGGGGTTGGACTAGAAGACCTACAAGGTCCCTTCCAACTCTGCTATTGTATTGTATATTAGCAATTTTGTTTAATGCATCTTTATTACTTTGCAGATTTGTCTTCCTGTGGTCAATTAAAGGTGACTATTTAAAAGAAACAAATTAATCTTCCTATAGCAATAACAAATAATCTGGGATACAGATTTTTCAAGCATCACATTTACCTTTCTGACATTTATTTGTAGCAGAGAGAGTTATTGTGGGCTGCGGAGCAGCAGAAAAATCTAATGGTAAAGGTTGAGGTTTTAGACTTACTGTTATCAAGACATGCACTGCTTGTCTCTTTCTAATCCCTTCCTGGAATTCTGCCTTATGTAGAATAAATAAAGCTGCATTAATTTAGGGGCAGTTCTAATAATAATAATAATAATAATAATAATAATAATAATAATAATAATAATAATAATAATAATAATAATAATAATAATAATAATAATAATAATAATAATAATAATAATAATAATAATAAAGTTGAATTTATTAACCGCTCCCTCTCCCCTCAGGGACTCGGGGCGGTGCACAGGGAGAATAAAAGCAATAAATATACAAAATACATACCAATTTAAAACAGATTAAACTAATTCCTGTGCTAAAATCCCATTAACTAAAAATCCCCACTAAATATAAATAGACATTAGAAAACCCATAGAGAGAGAGACTACCCTAGGCCGGCCAGGCGGAAAAGATGAGTCTTCAATTTCAGACGGAAGGAACAGAGGTCCGTGGTCGTTCTAATATCGGGGGGGAGGTCATTCCAGAGGGCCGGGCCCGCCACAGAGATAGCCCTTCCCCTGGGCGTCGCCCGCTGACAAAGTCTAGTGGACGGCACCCGGAGAAGTCCCTCTCTGTGGGAGCGAATCGGCCGTGAGGATGTGTGAGGCAGGATCCGATCCCGCAGGTAGCTAGGTCCCGAGCCATGGAGCGCTTTAAAGATGATAACTAACACCTTGAAGCGCACCCGGAAGACGACAGGCAGCCAGTGCAGCTCGCGCAAGAGCGGTGTTACATGGGTGAACCTAGTGGTTCCCATAATTGCTCGCGCGGCTGCATTCTGAACTAACTGAAGCCTCCGGGTGCACCTCAAGGGGAGCCCCATGTAGAGAGAGTTACAATAGTCCAGTCGGGATGTCATGAGGGCATGAGTGACTGTGCGAAGGGCGTCCCGATCCAATAGGGGGCGCAATTGGCGAACCAGGCGAACCTGGTAAAACACCCTCCTGGCCACGGCTGTCACTTGCTCTTCCATAGACAGCCGGGTATCCAGTTCTGTACTTTCTGCCTGGCTCATCACCATTGTTGGCTACTTACTACTTCCCAAGTGCAGGGATGGAGTCCTTGTTCACAGTCACTCATACTTTTCTCACTTCCTGTTTGATTTATTACAATGTGCTCTACATGTGACTGCCCTTTGAAGACCATCTGGAATTTACAACTGGTTCAAAATGCAGGGGCATGCACAATCCTGGGTGTCCCTAGATTTGCCCACATTGAACTTCTTTTGGTTGAAATGCTCTGGTTCCCAGCCTCTTTCTGGGTGCAATTCAAAGTGCTGGTTATTACCTTAAAACACAGGATCTTATGACACAGGACCAGATTGTTTGCAGGACCATCCCTCTCTAAGGGATCTGCCGGTCCAACTTGAAGATGGGTGGTCAAACAAATCTTTTAAATAAACAAACAAATAAGCCATTGAATATTCCTCAGTCGGTATTTGCCCATCTTTCCATTTAATTCTGTGCAGATACCTTTTTTTTGGTTTCTATCTAGGCTGTATGAAGAATGGTCTTGCTCTTTCCCTATGGACCTATATAGAGAAGTTGAATCAAAGAACAATTTCCCTCACTGCTTTTATTAATATATCATCAGAATACCAATGGTACCATAAGGCAACAAACAAACAAACACCCAAACCCTAGAGGGTCTGTATTGGTGTCAAAGAACATAACTTTGGAAGGGACTATAAAGGCAATCATATGTGCTAACATGTGAGACAGCAAAGGAAAGGCTTGGGAATTAGTAAGAAGGAAAAAGCAAGCAATGGAAGACAAGTTGACAGAGTCAATAAGGCTTTTCTTCCCTGCGCAGATGGGAGGGACAAGAAATAGTGAAGTGGCCAATCAGGTCCTATGGTTGCTACAGTCTCCTCTAAGCAATAATTCAGGTCCAATGATAACTAAGTGCAGTCTGGATTGGAATCTATGGAGCTGGTTTTTTTTTAAAAAGCCAGTAGATCAGCATCTTTGTTGTCTGGCTGAAGGCAGTGGGATTGAAATGGAGTTTGTTTCTTCCTTAGTAAGAATGAAAGAAGATTCCCCTTGAGAAAATTATTTACCTAAAAAGACAAATGATTAAATATATAGAATATATCAATTCAGTTCTGGAATATTTGCAGATGTGGGTAAGCAAAGACTATTTGGGCATGCTATTTTTTTTAGAATGTTTTAAAAATAATAATTAAGTAGCCACAGAAACAAGTCACATCAAAATAAATGTCATATATCATTGAGAAAGTATTTTCTGTTAAAACTGGACAATTTTGTTCAGGAAATTAGTGTGGATGAGAGCATGTGTTGGATTAGGAAGGGTAAAATGAATAAAGGCTACTCTGTTCCAGTGAAAGTATAGATAAGGGGGTCTTCAATTTTCACTGTTTGCCTGCAGATGCATTGAAGTTCAGCAACTATAATTTATCACTCTGTTTCATGGTGAGCCATACGCTGGTAATTACTACTTTCTGCTATAATCTTTGTTATGTGAACATTTGGGGGAAGGGATATAAGAAAGTAACTGAGAGGTTTACTGCAAGAAACAACTGATAAGCAAAAATCTGTAAATCATTATTTATAGATCATAATAATTAAACTGATAGTCTAGCTCTTGGGACTAATGTTGTAAAGAATGATCTGGAATGCAATAAATATGAGTTAGGGTGATTCTACCATTCCATCAAGTACACAGGATTTCAATATTATCGTAAAAAAAATAATTTACAGATGTGCACTCTACTATGGAATATGCAAAAACAAACTGCTTTATTCTTCTCTAAGGGAGATGGAAATGTTTGGCTCTGTCTAGCTCCATGTCTAGTCTCACACTCTCTGTTTAAGTTTTACCAGGGGGGTTTCTGGGTCCAAAGCAAGTAGGGTTGGTATTGGGAGTTTATACTGTCTAAGATCTTAAACTATTACAATACAATACAATAGCAGAGTTGGAAGGGACCTTGTAGGTCTTCTAGTCCAATCCCCTGCGTGGGCAGGAACCTTATACCATTTCAGACAAATGGCTATCTAACATCTTCTTAAAGACTTCCAGGGTTGGGGCATTCACAACTTCTGGAGGCAAGCTGTTCCAGAGGTTAATTGTTCTAACTGTCAGGAAATTTCTCCTTAGTTCTAAGTTGCTTCTCTCCTTGATTAGTTTCCACCCATTGCTTCTTGCCCTGCCCCCAGGTGCCTTGGAGAATAGTTTGACTCCCTCTTCTTTGTGGCACCCTCTGAGATATCGGAACACTGCTATCATGTCTCCCCTGGTCCTTCTCTTCATCAAACTAGACATACCCAGTTCCTGCAACCGTTCTTCATATGTTTTAGCCTCCAGTCCCCTAATCATCCTGGTTGCTCTTCTCTGCACTCTTTCCAGAGTCTCCACGTCTTTTCTACATCGTGGCGACCAAAACTGTATGCAGTATTCCAAGTGTGGCCTTACCAAGGCACTATACAGTGGCATTAACACTTCACGTGATCTAGATTCTATCCCTCTGTTTATGCAGCCTAGGACTGTGTTGGCTTTTTTGGCAGCTGCTGCACACTGCTGGCTCATATTTAAATGGTTGTCCACTAGGATTCCGAGATCCCTCTCACAGTTGCTACTATTGAGCAAGGTACCACCTATACTGTACCTGTGCATTTTGTTTTTCTTGCCTAAATGTAGAACCTTACATTTTTCACAATTGAATTTCATTTTGTTAGATAGTGCCCAATGTTCAAGTTTGTCAAGATCCCTCTGTATCTTAAGCCTATTTTCTGGAGTGTTGGCTATTCCTGCCAGCTTGGTGTCATCTGCAAATTTGATGAGTTTTCCATTTATCCCCTCATCCAAATCATTGATGAAGATGTTGAAGAGTACTGGAATAAATACTGAATAGTATTTATTTTTCACAGTAGAGTAATATATCATATGGAATGAGATGTGTCAATGAGGTTCCTCAGAATCTTAGCTAACATATTCTTGTTGGGTCCTTGAATAAAGTACGGCCCAGCTCTAATTTGATGATGACATTAGAAGTTGGGTAAAGAATATGTGCTGCTGTTTTTGTATTTGTTCAAGGATTGAGAAATTTTTGCGAGATCCATATAGCACTGTGCCAAGGATTTTTATACCCAAACCTGCCTATTCTGGCTTTATAGTGTTATTAGAAAACATTAAATTCTGTAATTTGTGGTAGAGAAATATTATAGAAAGATTAATTGGATGGTAGTTGGCAGGATCTTGTCTCATTTCTTATATAGTAGGAGAATAATTGAACTGAGCCACTTTTACAGTTTATCATCGAGGACTTTATAGCAGTGAAAAATGAGGCTAACACTGAAGCCGATCATGATGGATTTATTTTTAAGAATTCTGGAGAAATTAAAACTGCAATAGGAACTAGCGAGCGAGATAGCTAGCTAGCTTGCTAGCTTTATTTATTTCTATTATGCTTCTATTGTTTTTATAAGTAGTAGCATAGTGACCTTGCCTCCCACTTGGAAGATTGAGAGGTCAATCCTAGGTAGTGGCAGATGTTTCTCTCCTTAGGGCACAAAGGAAAAAAATCTGCTGTGAACTCTGCGTGGCATCAGGAAGGGCATCTGGCCAGTAAATGCGCAGCCCCATCCAGTCATCTCAACTCTACTCTACATTAAGGAATTACAGGGTCGTAAAAAGGGAGAGTTTTAAAATTATTTTAATAAATACCTAAGGGCAGCACACAAATTCTCTTATTTCCAATAACAGTTGGGTGAGTTGGGCTGATAAAGTGTGACTGGCCTGAAATCACTCAGTTTTAATAGGTTTTTTTTGTTCTGTAATTGCTTTTTGTATTTCTGCATGAGTTACTGGTAGCTATAGAATAAGGTCCTCTAGAGCAGGGGTCTCCAACCTTTGCAACTTTAAGTCTGAAGGACTTCAGCTCCCAGAATTCTCCAGCCAGCAAAGTTGGCTGGTGAATTCTGGGAGCTGAAGTCCTTCAGACTTAAAGTTGCAAAGGTTGGAGACCCCTGCTCTAGAGATACAGTTTCAGATACAATTCTTGTAACTTAGTCTATACCTCATCTGTTTTACTAAAAAATATTATGTGAAAATCTTTTCTGTAGAATAAGTAGAAGTTATTTGATGATTTAATCAAGGATAGGTGCATCATAACTGCTAAAAAGAAATTATGACTATCTGAAGAAAATGTAAACTTTGTTTAATAGATTTTTATCCAGTTTGAATAATTTTAATGTAGATCTCTTCATTTTATTCTGTTCACAGAAATGCAAATGGAAAATATCCCCATCTCCTTCCCTAGTGCACACAAATACAAGCTTAATTTAGGAATCTGATAAACGAAAATGCTTTTATTTCCCCTCCCCAAATAGCAAATTATAAAATATTGTATAATTTACCTGCTGTAAATGCTGTGGGCATTGATATAATGCTGTGAGAAGCAGAATGATTTCTTGGCATAGTAATTCAGAAATAGGTATTAACTTTTAAGAATAAATTCATTCCCATCACTTATGTATTTCTCTAAGGTATCATTGGTTATTTCTTTTCACAAAGTACATGTATTTGGCCATTGCAAGGAAAATAGAACTTTATATAGATTTGGTATGCGTGCTACCTTAGAATTAAATAGTTAAAGAATTGATTGATTTTAAAATGTAATTGCTGAAATCTCATATTTTTGGATGAAAACATTTTAGATCACTGTCAAATTCTTTCCAACAAGAGATTTGTTTACTCTTTTTTATTTTTTATTTTCCACTCTGAAACAATTTACTACAGATATATCCATTGTCCTATTAATTACTGGAAGAATTGTACTGCATTCAAACACTGTCTCAGTTTTGAATGTCTTGGAAATCTAGTTGCCATGGACATATACCAGAACAAGTTGCCAAATACAAATGAAGCCACCACATAATTGATGAAACTGCATACATGAAACAAACAGCCCTGCTGAATAAGAACGTGTGACTCCTAAAAGATAACGTGAAGATCAGAATGTGAGCATCTTCATAGTTTTTCTAACATGGAAATTATCATACGTGGAATTCACTACTTTCATAATGGCTGGAAATTCTTTAAAACATTTTGCAGAGAGAAAACATAGTTAAATTTCATTACAATAATACAAACAATCCATGTTTTAAAATCTGTGTTGCACCTCCTTTTCTTCTAGGACATTAAACTGTGTGTCCAATAAGTATAAATCGATGACATGAAACTGAGAATAGGAACCATGAGTAACTTCATGCTTTTTAATTTTTCTAAACCTTGATGAAGATATAAAGCTGGATCTAGAAAAATACTGCCTGAATCTTACTGAAGTACAACATAGGATATGGACCATTCTAAAGATGTATTGGCAAACGTTGGATAATTATCACTATTGCATTTGAAACAAGGGTTAATTTGTCCATCTTAAAATAACTGAAAAAGTTTTTCCCCTCCAACTAAGCCTGTATTTTTTTCCAGACATGTCCTATTCTGTTCCCTGACCAGCTATTCTGGCTGAAAAATAAAAGCCATTGCCATATATCTGGAATTCTAGGAAGAGCTGGTAGAACATTACACAGTTTGGCAGTGAAAACAATGCTTCCATGCAGTGTGATTCATGTAATGATTAACTCCATTACTAGCCTTTCGAATAGTTGGAAAAAGCATGCATTTTGATGAGGGCAGAGCATTGTTTGATCACCATTGGACCCCCAACGTACCTACAAGTAGCATACAGTGATCTCACACAGCTTAGATTCACTAGTGCTTCTTTCATCGTGGCTTAGCTAATTACATCACACCTACCCACCGCTCTGTCCACCTGCTCCCCTCTGCCTGCCAGACTGGCATGTAAAAAGTGTCTTCTAAAGCAAGTCACAATTAACTGCTGCCCTTTTCTCCACTTTAAGATATTTGTACATTGATGTACACACAGTCCTAACTCTTTTCTGGGAAAAGATGACTTCAGAGAGCCTTGAGAAAAATGGGGCTCCCCACTGGGCACTTCTGAAAATAATAGCTTATTGCACTTGCCGGACATCCACATAAATAGATGCTAACTACGAATAAGATCAACAGCGAAAAGTATGGGAATTATTGCTTTAAAAATCATGAAGAAATACTGAGGTGATGAAGAAAATATTTGATTGTTGTACTCTGCCAAGAGTCACTTCTGGTGAGACTTCTGGCAGCTATATAAATTTGATAAATAAATGATGATGACAGTGATGATAATATGATTGAGACATTGGTCCACTTAAAATTTTAATGTGAACTCCTCTTTATATATCTCTCAGTGTTGTCATTCCACCAGAAAAGCAAAAATAACTGAATGACGATTTTAAGTGGTTAGTCATTATTAACATTCGTATGTGACTTCAATACTGTAATAGGTGACCAGCCTATTTAGTTGGATTGTACATTACTTAATCTAATTAGCTGATTGATTAAAGATCACATCTTAAATTTATGATAGCTTTACTAACCATCGGGTTTTCTAGCTTGACATATTTCAATGTTTATGGAAAAACATAGTTTTATTAATCTTTATAGGGAATAATACTCAAGGGATTCATCTCTGTTTATAAATGATGTGCAAATGTCCTTGACCTTTCCCTCTGTGTAAGTGTGACAAACTTTTTCTCAGTAAAAAGAGAAATAAGAACAAGTGCTGAAACAAGGAGCTAAGGAGGCACCATTTATACTTGCTGCTCTCTAACCTCCCTAAAATTCCAAGAATATAATAATCTTGTTTGGGATGTGGTGGCTCAGTAGCTAAGACGCTGAGCTTGTTGATCAGAAGGTCAGCAGTTCAAATCCCTAGTGCTGTGTAATGGGGTAAGTTTCCATTACTTGTCCCAGCTTCTGCCCACCTAGCAGCTCGAAACCACATAAAAAGTGAGAGTAGAAAAATAGAGAACACTTTGGTGGGAAGGCAACAGTGCTCTGTGCACTTCAGCATTGAGTCATGCTGGCCACATGACCACAGAGACGTCTTCAGACAGTGCTGGATGTTTGGCTTAGAAACGGAGATGAGCACCGCCCCTAGAACCAGAAACGACTAGCATGAGTAGCCTTCCATTTGAATGTGGCTAACCAGGTGGAAGGACTGCTTCATTAGGTCTTGAGAATATGTACTGAAGAGAAAAAGGTGCAAAAATAAAGAAATGTGCATAGGGGAATGGGGGTAGTCATAGTTGGTTCATATCCAGATGATATCACAAACATTGACTGTTTGAACTGTGTGAGCTGTGTTTTTAATTATGATTTGCTGAACAAGCCATAAGCATCCTACTCACCAAACCATGACATTAAATTCTAAATTATTATTATATATGCAACACTATAAAAAATGTAACCTCTCCACACCTTTGGGGATTCTCTCTCCCCCCACCATTTATATCTGTAATTGTTGCCTATTGTGTTTGTTGTTCCTGTATTTATCTTCCAAGCATGTGGTGCAGGAACATTTTCAATTTGCATGCAATTTATAATCCTGATTTATACTTGGTTTTATAAAGAAGCTTTATAGGATCCCGTTCTTGGTAAACAAGCCATGACAAAATGCTGCATCATAGCATCAAACAGGAAGCTGGTAAGCTAATAAATGGGAAGAAAATGGATTCACTGATTTGTGAAAGCTCAGAGCTGACTCTGGAATTTGCAATAAGCTCTTCTCTGCAATTCAGCCTTCAAACAACATGTGCCCTTTTGATGAGACTTGAAGATCTCAATGGAGCAGCTTGTTTATTTGTTTTTTATTGCCTATCTGTTCAGAGTCGAATGTACGTGAGAAACAAAATTGTTCAATGTACAAATAAACAATTCTGGGTATGGTTTGTCAATTGCCGAAAACAAATAGCCATTTCTTTTAGTGTTATATCCATCTAAGATGTGGAATATTAGGTCTGCTTATTCTTTTATAATGAGTTGTGGATGAGAAGGTGGCTTTTAAAAATGGTTAAATAAATACAGATTATGGAAATGCTGCATTAAAGGATTTTATAGAGAAGCTCAATTTTTGCTTGAGCAACTTTAATGATATACACCAGTGTTTCTTAACCTCAGCAACTTTAAGACTTCAATTCCCATGTTAGCTGTGGATTCTGGGAGCAGAAGTTGCTGAGGTTGAGAAACACTGATATATGAAACACTACCCTCACTGGATTTTTATAGAGAAAAACGGGAGAAGGAAGCTTTATGCAAAGCATCCTGAATTTCTGAAGGAAAGGTAGATTATCATTCTAACAAACAGATAGTAGTCCTCGATTTACAACAGTTCATTTAGTGACCATTCAAAGTTACAAAGGCACTGAAAAAAGTGACTTATGATATTGTACACAGTTACAACCGTTGTGAGTCATGTGATCAATATCCAGACACTTGACAATGGACTCACATTTATGACAGCTGCAGTGTCCAGGAGTCATGGACTCACGCAGATCACTGACCTATGCCTTTTCCATCGGGCCCTGAAGATCCATTTATTTTATGCTGCCGGCCTGTCGTAGTTTTTAAATTGATTTTAGTAGGGGTTTTTAATTTGGCAGGCCAATTTATTTAATTATATCTTAACATTTGATCTTAATTTTTATATTACTCACTTTTACTGTTGGCTGTACACTGCCCTGAGTCCCGAAAAGGAGATAGGGCGGTATATAAATGCAATATGTAACGTTATGTAATACCAGGTCCGTGGTTAACAAAGCCCCCCTCATTAACGACTTGGTGTCGGAGGGGGACCCGGACCTGGTGGGAATCACAGAGACCTGGTTGGGCCGCGACGGGGGGTTACCCCTCGTGGAAATGTGCCCACCAGGATACCATGCATTTCATCAGCCGCGGGCCCGAGGCAGGGGTGGGGGGAATAGCGGTTATTGTTAAGGAAGGTCTTGAGCCGAGAGAGACCACTGTACCACAGATCACAGGCTGTGAGTTCCTCTGCGTGAGGTGGGGCCTAGGGAGGCAGTTGGGTGTGCTGATTGTGTACCTGGCTCCTCGCTACGTAACAGCAGCCCTGCCCGAGCTCCTCGAAGTGGTGGCCGGGGTGGCGGTGGAGACTCCCAGACATGTAGTCTTGGGGGACTTCAACCTGCCATCCGTGGGCGAATCATCTGAGGCAGCTCGGGAGTTCATGGCCTCCATGGCGGCCATGGACCTGACCCAGGTAATTCAGGGCCCCACACACGTGGGAGGACACACGCTGGATTTAATTTTTGTCTCTGGTCAGTGGACGAGTGATCTGGGTATAGGGGATTTAGCCATCATGCCCTTGTAATGGACAGAATCACTAACTTCTCCGGCTCGACTTTCCCACCGCTGCACCTCACCACGGGGAGGTGGAACCAGAAGCTAGATGGTTCCACCCCAGGCGCCTGATGGAACCTGATAGGTTCCAGACGGAGCTTGGGCCATTACCTGTGGCTCGACAGAGGACCTAGTGGCCGCATGGAACACTGCGGCCACGGGTGCCTTGGATCAGGTCGCGCCCATGTGGCCTCTCATACGGCGCCGAGTCACCCAGGCCCCCTGGTTCACTGAGGGGCTAAGGGAGATGAAACGCCATAAGAGAGTTACGTAGAGAGTAGGTGGAGATCCACTCAGTCTGAATCTGACCGAACACAGGTAAGAGCCCATTTGAAGACTTACCTTGTGGCGATAAGGGTGGCCAAACGTCATTATTGTGCCACTCTTATAGCTTCCGCAGATAACCGCCCTGCCGCCCTGTTTGGGGTGACCCGCTCCCTCCTTCAACAGAGGCCGCGGGAAGCCCCTCTGCAGGGCAGAGCAGAGTAATTTGGAGAGTATCTGCTGGATAAAATCGCTCAGATTTGGAACGAGATGGTCTCCATTGAAAGTGGTCTAGAGGGAATGCCGGAGGCAGGTCTTGAGATACATCCATGGGAGGAGTTTGACTCTGTTACTTCCAAAGATATGGACAAGTTATGTAGGCGACTGAGAGCCACCACATGTTTATTGGACCCATGTCCCTCCTGGCTTGTACTGGCATCCTGGGAGGTGTCACGAGGCTGGCTCCAGGAAATAGTGAATGCTTCTTTGAGTGAGGGGTTCTTGCCTACCGTCTTGAAAGAGGCGGTAGTGAGACCTCTCCCTGGACCCAGCATTATTGGTAAATTATCGTCCGGTCTCCAACCTTTACTTTCTAGTGAAGGTTGTAGAGAGTGTGGTGGCACAACAGTTTTCCCGTCACCTGGAGGAAGTTGATTATCTGGACCTGCGCCAGTCCAGCTTCCGGCCCGGTCACAGCATGGAGACGGCATTGGTCGCATTGGTCGATGATCTCTGGAGGGTCAGAGATGGGGGTTCTTCCTCCATCCTGGTCCTATTAGATCTCTCGGCGGCTTTTGATACCAT
The DNA here is from genome assembly GCA_039707465.1 of Rhabdophis nuchalis. Lineage (NCBI taxonomy): Eukaryota > Metazoa > Chordata > Lepidosauria > Squamata > Natricidae > Rhabdophis > Rhabdophis nuchalis. The sequence continues at coordinate 45,924,761 of CM077644.1, forward strand.
CGACCACGGGGTGAGGGGCACCGTTTTACGGTGGTTCTCCTCCTACCTCTCCGGTCGATCGTAATTTGTGTTGACAGGAGGGCAGAGGTCGACCTTGAGGCCACTCACTTGTGGGGTGCCACAGGGGTCGGTCCTCTCGCCGCTCCTGTTCAACACATATATGAAGCTGCTGGGTGAGATCATCCGTGGTTTTGGGGTAGAATACCATCTGTACGCTGACGACACCCAGCTGTACGTATCTACCCCAAACCACCCCAACGATGCCGTCGAAATGATGTCCCGGTGTCTGGAAGCCATGCGGATCTGGATGGGAAGGAACAGACTCAAGCTCAACCCGTCCAAGACTGAGTGGCTGTGGTTTCCGGCGCCCCGGTTCAACCAGTTGATTCCATCACTGGCCATAGGGGGTGAACATCTAGCCCTCGTGGATTGGGCACGCAACTTGGGCGTCCTCCTGGATACCTGGCTGTCTTTAGAAGACCATGTGACAGCAGTGGCCAGGGGGGCATTTTACCAGGTTCGCCTGGTACACCAGTTGCATCCCCTATTGGACTAGGACGCCCTTCGCACAGTCAATCATGCCCTCGTGACATCCCGTTTGGACTACTGTAACACTCTCTACATGGGGCTCCCCTTGAGGTGCACCCGAAGACTACAGCTAGTTCAGAATGCAGCCGCGCAGGCAATATTGGGTACCTCTAGGTATTCCCTCGTAACACCACTCCTGCACGAGCTGTACTGGCTGCTTGTGGTCTTTCGGGTGCGCTTCAAGGTGCTGGTTACCATCTTCAAAGTGCTCCATGGCATGGGACCTAGTTATCTGCGGGATCGCATCCTACCCCATACATCCCTTCGGCCGATTCGCTCCCACAGAGAGGGACTTCTCCGGGTGCCATCCACTAGGCAATGCCAGCGGGTGACGCCCAGGGGAAGGGCCTTCTCTGTGGCGGGCCCGACCCTCTGGAACGACGTTCCCCCCGAACATAGATCTATCCCGGACCTCCGCTCCTTCCGCCAGCAACTAAAAACCTACTTTTTCCAACAGGCCGGCCTGGCCTAACCTACCGTTTTCAGCCTCAGTTGTTTAGTAGAGAAATTTTATATTGGGCTTTAGGGATTTTTAATGGTGTAGTTTTTAGCACAGGGTGTAATTTAATATAGTTTTAAGTATTTATGTATTTATTGTGATGTATTGTATTTTTATATTTTCCTGTGCACCGCCCCGAATCCCTTTGGGGAGAGGGGGCGGTTAATAAGTCGAATAAATAAATGAATGAAATGAATGAATAAATCTTAAATCTTAAATGTGATCTCCTTTTGTGACCTTTTGACAAGCAAAGTCAATGGGGAAACTAGATTCACTTAACAACCATGCTATTAATTTAACAACTGCAGTGATTCACTTAACAACTATGGTGAGAAAAGTGATAAAATAGGGCAAAACTCTCTTAACAAATTTCTCACTTAACAACATAAATTTTAGACTCAATTGTCACCGTAATTTAAGGACTACCTGTATACCTTCCTACTACTCTGAAATTAATAGCAAAATAAATCAGAGTTATGATTCCAATGATAGAAAGGTCTATATTCCCTAGATACAATTTGGTAGGGATAACACCTCTGCAAAATAAGAAGTCTCCTGGTGAAAATCATTCTGTAAATGCAATGACTTAATATAAACAAAGGACCTTTGGTCTCATACATTTGTGTCTTTCCAACTTCTTCCCTGTGGCCACTGTCTTTCATCCTTTCATTTTTTCCCACATGAATAGGAGATAAAAAGGAGCAGACATTCTGGCACAGTGTGAATTTCTCACATAAGTCAGGTGGGTAGGAAGTCTGGAGACAGTAGCTGAATAAAAGAGTCACTGGAGAGTGAAATATCACTCAGAAAATGGTGAGAAAGAAGTTAAAAGAGAAAACAGGAAAGACTAAAGTGGAACTTTAATAATGGAGGGATATTATTAATCAGAAATTAAATGAAATTGATAACCAAAGCAGGGCCAATTAGATAGACTGACGAATAGGGGAAGGAAGGATCTTTCATCTGAAGCAAAGAGAATCAAGGCTTTATGTTTGTAGAAAATATGGATAATTCTTGCCAAGAAAAATGAGGCTAGGTGCTAAAGAACTACAAAGTTACCTTGCGTAGTTAGGACTATTCTGCTTCTTTCTTCACTCATCTATAGCTGACTCACAAGCTGAAAAGCATCCTTTTTCCAAAAGTTGTTTGTGTTTACTGTCTACCTCAAAGAGATTATCTGTGGAATGAAACCTTTAGGGTAGACTCACTCAAGCCTAAAGTATCGGGAAGCTTCTTGAAGGGAATAGCATGTGTCATTTGAATGCTATGGGCTATTACTGAACAAATAAAAGATGTGTGTGGGGGCAAGTAGAGAGGAAAAGAAAAAGTATGCTAATTAATTTCACCAATTCGGGGAAATTAAATGTGACTACATAATTTGTCTCTGAGGAGATCTGAGCCTTGTCCTTCAGATTTTGCTCGTCACCAAAACAAAACAAAACAAAAAAAATGTGAGAGAAGCAAACCATCCCCCCACCCCCATCCCCTAACCAAAGAGGCAATTTCTTAGACCAGTGATTTGGGAATATTGCATGGAAAAACAATTGGGATCCAGAGGGGAATGAGAGGGAGAAAGTGTTTGTGTTAATGAGAAAAATCCTCTTAAGATTTATAGGCTGCAGAGCAGAAAAGGAGTTACTGAATGAGTGAATATGGGATGAAGGGTATATTAATATCGTTTGCCCAATGGGAACCAAACAAGGCTGCAAAAACAGTCTGATGATTAGTACACTGCAGCATTCTAAGTCCTGTTGACTCATCTGTCCTACTAGTCTGACCTTGGAGGAATGGATTTAATATATTCTCATTTCTTCACCTATTTCCTGGAAATAAATATTTTTCCTCCTTAAAAGACAACTAATAGATTAATATACAAAAGAGGAAAGTGGTTGGTCACTCAATTACTCAGGCTTGAATCCTGAATTTAATAGCTCTTACTCCTTAGCAGGCATGATCCAGCTATCTGCGGGATCGGATCCTGCCTCATACATCCTCGCGGCCGATTCGCTCCCACAGAGAGGGACTTCTCCGGGTGCCGTCCACTAGACACTGTCAGCGGGCGACACCCAGGGAAAGGGCTATCTCTGTGGCGGGCCCGGCCCTCTGGAACGACCTCCCCCCCGATATCAGGACGACCACGGACCTCCGCTCCTTCCGTCTTAAATTAAAGACTCACTTTTTCTGTCTGGCCGGCCTAGGATGAGTCTCTCTGCCTCTGGGGTTTTATGGGGAATTAGTATTATTTAGTTTTAATGGGAATTTTAGCGCAGGTTATATTTAATTTGTTTTTAGAATTGTTGTATGTATTTGGTTTTTATTCTACCTGTGCACCGCCCCGAGTCCCTGTGGGGAGAGGGTGCGGTTTTACAAATTAAATTATTATTATTATTATTATTATGAACAGGATTAAATTGGTAGGCTGAATTTAACCTATGGCAATTTTCAACAATATGCCAGTGGTACAGTGGAGCCCAGAAGGACTGAATTAGTACAATAATAATGAATACAAAAATAGAGCAGATCTTCCTGATAATCTGACACCACAAAGAGAGGTGGAATTCCTGTTTCATTGTTAATGGGCAGAGAAATGGGGTTTCTACAAACCCACTTTTGGGAGGGGCATGTCACGGATATAAACATTTGCCCTTGATTCAGAAGAGTAGCATTTTCCCTTACCTGCCACAATTGTCTTTAATAAAACAATAAGTCATTGCAGCATAATCCTGCTGTTTACCAAATTATGTCTGATATCAGGCTATACAGCAATTACTTAACGCAGCAATAGCAGGCACTCTATATTGTAAGGTCAATGGCTCGGCAGAATGGGGAAAATGAGGAAGAAAATTTGCAGTTTTTGATTGCATGCTTAAAACTGAAAAATCTATGCCAGCTAAAGTAAACTCTCATTGAAATAAAAGCTAAGCACTCTCCGTTATAAGCCCACTCTTCTGGTAATAAAGCAGGTGTTTTTATAAAAAGGGTAAAACATGTCTAATAGCTCAGCTTTGTGCCTGAATCAATGGGATGTTGACTGTGATGTGGCTGCTTGTCAGCACCTTTCAATGGTTTTCAGTCCTGTTAAGACACCTGCTGGGCAAGTGTTCACACCGGGCTGTCAAAGTTCTGCCATAACAAATGTAAGAAAATTCCTTTGGTTGTCCTCCATTCTAGCATCGTCTGTGCTTCTGAAAAGGCAGCTTACCTCACCTTATGCATTTCCATTATTTTTTCCTTATTACTGCAGAATAAAAATAGAGAATCGGAAGCTCTAAGACCACACGTAGCCTTTAAGTTCCTTTTTGAGCCCAGAGATATATCTGATTAGAGTAGCTGGAAATTGGTGGGACAATTGCTGGATAAATTTGAGAAAGACACATATATTTAAAAAAGCTAGGCTGTGTCCACATATGGGATGGAGTCTGGTTCATTTTACACCATTACTCTTCCCACTCTGGCTCATAGATTCTCCCAAAACAGTAATATAGTACATACTTAGTTTGTTAGGGTTAAATAGAACTGGATGTATTATGATATTCTTCTCTAGGATAGTTAATCAATATTTTCTGTGGATATAATTTAATAACTAAGTTTGGAAAAGGCAGGGAGTACTTAGTCAAACAAGGACATACATCCTGTGTTTTAACTAACAGTGCTCTTATAATTTTAACCCATCTGTTAAATCTGTTTAAACTATAAGAGCACAGTTGTACATATTTTGTTCATAATCAGCCCATGATTATGGTTGCATTTGTGCATGCATCAACTACATTTTTAAAGAACTGTTTAATCCAATTTGTGTACCCTACCAAAAAAAAAAACAATTAAAAAAAAAAACCTTATTGAATTATATTGCTGTATGTATCCTGTACCAAATTAACAGCTTTAGCAAAAAAATTAGCACAGTCCTGCTAATGAAAAATATTGTTATTTAACAGAAATACTTGGAAACTAGACATGAGTCGATTGCTAGACAAATGAAATCTCATCACGTTTTTATTTTTTCTGTTTGGGTTGCTTACGCAAAATCACAGATCCATTTACCATAGCTAAGCACAGGTCACATTTTCAGCAGAAGATGGACCATGAATTTGGGGATTGGTGCAGGTTCTATGACAATTCACCACAGCCAGCTCACCATGACCAACACGCTATGGTCAACTTGCCGTGGCCAACTCACTGCAGGACAACTCACCATGGCAATCTCACCACAGGATGACTTGCTGCAGGAGAAGAGTTACACTAATATTAAAGATATGGTAGAATACAATCATTAAACAAAGGATGCAAAAGAAGGGACAGAATGAAATTTGAATGACAAAAATTAAAATAATTTTATTTTAAATAATTAAATAGAATTGTTAAATTATCCTGCAATGAGTTCTCTTGCGATTTTATTTATTTATTTATTTTCGTATTTGTATCCCGCGCCCATCTCCCACCAAGGGACCCGGGGCGGCGCACAGGAAATTTAAAAACATAGATATACAAATATACAAAATACAAAAACCTATTAAAACTATATTAAACCTCATCCTGCGCTAAAACCTCATTAAAACCCCCCAAATTAAAACATTTATCACTAAAAGCCAGTTCAGAGTCAGGTAGTTCATGCCAGGCCGGCTAGATGAAAAAAGTGCGTTTTAGGCACTGGCAGAACAGGCGGAGGTCAGAGATGACCCGGAGTTCGGGGGGGTAGGTCGCTCCAGATGGCTGGGCCCGCCACAGAGAAGGTCCTTCCCCTGGGGGTCGCCAACCGGCATTGCCCGACCGACGGCACCCGGAGAAGCCCCCCTCTGTGAGAGCGAATCGGACGTAGGGACGTATGGGGCAGCAGACGGTCACGCAGATAACTAGGCCCCGTGCCATGGAGCACCTTGAAGATGGTCATCAAAACCTTGTAACGCACCCGAAAGGTCACAGGTAGCCAGTGCAGCTCGCGCAGGAGAGGTGTTATATGGGATTGCCGAGAGGCTCCCTTGATTACCCGTGCGGCCGCGTTCTGGACTAACTGCAACCTTCGAGTGCATCTCAAGGGAAGCCCCATGTAGAGAGCGTTACAGTAGTCCAGACGGGAAGTCACGAGTGCTTGAGTGACTGTGCGAAGGGCGTCCCGGTCAAGTAAGGGGCGCAATTGGCGGACCAGGCGGACCTGGTAAAACGCCCCCCTGGCCACGGCCGTCACATGTTCCTCCAGGGACAGTCTGAATCCAGGAGGACTCCTAAATTGTGCGCCCTCTCCACGGGGGCCGTTTTTCCTGATGTCTTCTTGAGACAGTCTCTAGCATTTGAATGTTGGAATTGCTACAGCAGGCTCTGGTGGTGCTTTTTCTTGATAGATTGCATTTTTCTTTTGTTGTTGCTGCTGCAGAATAATTTCACATAACTTTTGGCACTGACAAGAAACAAAAAATATATAATCTAATGTTAACATAGAAACATTTTGCTTTTTTGATATTCCTTGTAATAAGTCACATACCTCAGAGGTGGGTTTCTGCTGGTTCACTTGGATCGGGTGAACCAGTAATGACAGGGCAGGAGGCTCCATCCACCTCTCTGGATGTATGAGTCTATATATTTTCAAGGCTGGGAATAAGGTGTAATTAAAGTTAGGGATGGATTACATTATATTAAGGCAGATGTATAAATGTTTTGAGGCTGATAGATGTATAAGGATAAAGTTATGGGGACAGAACTGTTCCAAAATAGATGATAGATTATTTCTTTTTGTATGATTCTATTTCCAAACTATAAATCTTTCTCCCAAAAGAGTGAATGCTAACTATAGGTCAAACACCATCTTAAACATAACTCCTTCAACTGAAATAGCCAAAAGTTCACAACTGGGAACTATTTATTTGTCCAATTGTCCATATTGTGACAAATGAATATCAGAAAAATAGCTCAGCTAGATTGCCCTTACGGCTCTTGAAAGAAGGAAACAAATGCTATGAAGGGAGTTTTGAACACCAAGGAGTTTATTCACCAATGTTGTTCAGATTTGTTTTAAAAGGTAATTTAATGCAACTTGGCCAGCAACAGCTAGACTTTTTATTGAACACAGAATCAGTGTGGCATCAAATGGCTTAGATGTCACTATATTAAAGGCTGGCATGTAGGAATTGAGAACTAATTCAGCTACAGACTGAAGTAGCAGTAAAGTAGAACTCTAGGTACTTCAACTAATCCTTGGGGAAAATATCATTTTCTGTGATTGAAAATATAAAGCCCATGTTCCTTCCTCTAATTGTTTTTATCGTGCAGAAAATACAGACTGTGATCTAAATAAATAATTTAGCACATGTTTATGGCTACCCATGTTAACCAAATAATTGAATAGGGGAGCTAATACAAAATAAAAACAAATAGGATAAGATAGGACAGAAAAGAAGAACAGATTCTGTTCTGTCCTATCTTATCCTATTTGTTTTTATTTTGTATTTTAATTTACACACTATTAGCTCCCCAGACTAAAGCATATAAATCAACATTTAAACAATATAATGATGGTTGATTCCTATCTCCACCCTCAATATTGGGATTTAAATCATTATCTTAGAACACCTAAATACACCTCTATTTTTGAGGGAAATATATTTCATAGTTTCTTGGGCAGCCTTCAGAAATTGAAAAATCTCCCAGGAGTATATATTTTTGTTGTGACTCCTTCTTTGGCAGCTTCTTATGGCAGCACAAATATGATCATTAGTAGTTCTAGTCTCCCTTTGAATTGAAAGCAATCTACAATCCTTTCAGCAAATCCCAGTCTCTTTGCAATGAGATACGTTTGGAGGAATCTTAGCATCTGTCTCAAACTCCCAATATTATCCTTTAAGTAGCTTTACATATAATTTTCTTGTATTTCCAAGGATCCCAATTCATCTATCACGTACCATTTGGTAATGAAATAAAGGCATTGATTTACGACTTTGTGTAACCTAGGTACATTAATCTATGTTTAAAGATATGCATCTTTAGAAAAGAAGTGTTATGTTATACATATAGTGACAATGTATCTTTTATTCTGAGAGATAGCATATCCTGCCATTCATAATCTGCAGTTTTCCCACTCATGTGTACATGCACACTGCAGAACCAAATGCTGTTTAGCCTGTAGGTAGCAGCCATCTCACCTGAGTAGATGTAATATCTTCCTCTGCACATATTAAAAGAAATAAGAAAAATTAGTGATGATTTTGCAAGCAACATAGATTGCAGTGTTGGTTATTTTTAAATTGACTTAACTGTATTTACTGTTATTATTTTCTATAAATAAATTATTGATATATTACTTTGCTTCTTCTTTTAAAAAAATCAACATTTTTACTGCTACAATGCAAAGAGCAGATAGAGCAAATGTTCTATGGTACTTTAAAGCTTAAAGTTTAAGCAATTCAGTCCCTACAGTTACATCACTAGAAGTGCCAAATGACAATTTGGACATTTTAGTCCTTGTAGATTTTAGTAGCAATCTAATTAAAAGAGAAGGTGAGGGAGAGAATAAAGAAGTTCTCTCCCCATATATTTTCAGCCAGCTACTTTGCTAGTGGATTTATATATTCTATTTCTCACAAAAGATTATTATTATCTTTTACCCCAGAGATTATTAGGAAAAACCAAAAAAGAACAAATAAGAAGTTGCTTTCCTCTTGAAGTTTTTAAATTATGACAACTGAGAATTCCAGAAAATGTTCTTACTTTTTTTGAGTATCTACCTTGATAATCAGGGTGAATCTTGAAATAGATAATTCTTTTGGTGGTGGTCGTGGTGAAAATTAGGGTAAAACTAAGTGTTTTTTATTAAAGATTTAATGGGGCTGTACAACAGAGAGATTTAATTGTTTTAGAATCTCAGGTTTTAATAGATTAAAAATTAAATTCCTCTAACCTGTCACAAATTGCTTGTTCTGCAATGCTTTTTTTAAATTAATAATAATAATAATCTTTATTGTCATTGTAAAAATTACAATGAAATTGGTTTATGTGGAATGGCCTTCTCTGGAGATCAGTATAGCTTGGACACATGAATCTTTAAGCACCTACATGCTTTAATAAATTGGTAAATCAATTAGAAGTGGCTGGAGTAGAAAATAGATATTGGCAATGGGTAGCATTTACCTTAGAGTCTCCCCCCTCCACTGTTCCAGCCAAGGCTATCAACCAAGAGTGATTTCTCATGTCAACATTTTATAGTTGGAAACTGAAAGCCAAGCTGAAAGTATGTTACATCAATTGAGGAGTATGTGCACTCGCATAATTTACCTCATCCCTTTGAAATGTAGGGGAGACAACTGTGAAAGAGTTCAGAAACCCCTTGCTTTCTTTGTAAGGGGCCTAGCTGTAAGAAACAAGCACTTATATACATCAATGGCTTCATTGATGGTTTCTTGTTTTTTAGTATAGATTAAGTATTGTGGAAGACAGATTAGAACAAAATTAATTAACACCATCATTTTATTAATGCTATTAATGTTATTATAGTAAACCAATTAACAAGAAAAACATAAATGCAAACATTAACAATACAACTTCAGAATTAATAATCATGCTAATAAAAAGCAAAATAGACTAGATTATATGAGATCAATGATTAACATAATGAGTTGGAAGGAACCTTGGAGGTCTCCTAGTCCATCCTCCTGCTCAAGCAGAAAACCCTATCATTATAGATAAATTGTTATCCAATCTCTTCTGAAAAGCCTCCAGTGTTGGAGCACCCACAAATTCCAGAGGCAAGTTGTTCCACTGATTAATTGCTCCTACTATAAGGATATTTTTCCTTAGTTCTAGATTGCTTCTCTCCTAGAGCAGTTCCATCCATTGCTTCTTGCCCTGTTGTCTAACGCTTTGGAAAATAGACTGACTTCCCTCTTCTTGGGGCAGCCCCTTAGTTATTGGAACACTATAATGTCACCCCTACTTCTTCTTTTCATTAAACTAAACATACTCAATTCCTTCAACTGTTCTTCGTATGTTTTAGCCTCCAGTGTTCTAATCATCTTTGTTGCTCCTCTCTGCAATCTGCCTAGAATCTCAACATCTTTTTTATATTATGGTGACAAAAGCTGGATGCAATATTCTAAGTGTGGTCTTACCAAGGCATTATAAAATGGTACTAACCCTTCATGTGATCTTGATTCTATTCATCTGTTAATGTGGCCTAGGACTGTTTTGACTTTTTTGGCAGCTACAGCACACTGATGGCTCATATTTAAGTGATTGTCCACTACAAGATCTCTCTCATAGATACTACCATTGAGCCAGACATCTTGGTGATGAGTCCCTTCCTTTGGGACAGCTTACCTCTTCCCATTATATTTTAACAGTAAAGGTTTCCCTTGCACATATGTGCTAGTCATTCCCAACTCTAGAGGGTGGTGCTCATCTCCATTTCAAAGCTGAAGAGCCAGCGCTGTCTGAAGACGTCTCCATGGTCATGTGGCCAGCATGACTAAATGCCAATGGAATGTTATTACCTTCCCACCAAAGGTGGTCCCTATTTTTCTACTTGCATTTTTATGTGCTTTCGAATGGCTAGGTTGGCAGAAGCTGGGATAAGTAATGGGAGTTCACTCAGTTACACGGTGCTAGGGATTCGAACTGCCAAGCTGCTGACCTTTCTGACTGACAAGCTCAGTGTCTTAGCCACTGAGCCACTGTGTGCCATTATATTTTGGGGAGCTCTAAAATATAGCTTTTCAGAAAGACATTTGAGGTATGTGAAATTCATCCTATTCCTGTATGGTGGTGAACTGGATTAATTGAATATAAACACGTTAATGGATTTTTGTTTTTAAATGTATATTAACACTCCAAAAGCTCAGAGTCTTTGGAAACAGGCTTGCATGTTAGTATTGGTAATTTTTAAAAAGCCTATCTCATTATTCATCCTCTTGAAATATCTGTGAAAGTTACTTTTGACATGGTAAAAAGTAAACAGCCTGAAATAGTATAGCAGAAAGGAGAAAGAGGTACTAAAAATTTTAAGCTCTGTTATAGAGCTGATACTTCATCCATAGTCGTCATTTCAATTCTTTCTTAATAGTGTCATAGCATTGCTATAATACATCTGTTTATCTGTCCTGGGAAATATATTTCATAATATTTTGCCTTTCTAGCTGAGGTCTGACTGTGTCCTTCAACTTCCTATGAAAAAAGACTCATTGACTTAAGAGACAGTCAATTCCTCAAAAATCTTCAATCACACTGTAACCTTGATTATTACCAGCATAACAGAAGTAAATTAATTTATGGGTCAGCAAGCAAGCATCCTGTCACAGTCTTAGAGGTTTTCATAGAAGAATCTGATGTAACATATAGCAATAGCACTTGTATACTTATATACCACTGTGCTTTACATCCCTCTCTAAGCAGTTTACAGAGTCAGCATATTGCCCCCAACAATCTGGCTCCTCATTTTACTGACCTCGGAAGGATGGAAGGCTGAGTCAACCTTGAGCCTGGTGAGATTTGAATTGCCAAACTGTTGGCAGCCAGTGATCAGCAGAAGTAGCCTGCAGTACTGCACTCTAACACAGAGATGGGTTCCTACTGGTTTGGACTGGTTTGGCTGAACTGGTAGTAACTTGGTGGCCTGAGTCGCTGGAACTGGCAGTGACCCAGGCCTGCCTTGCCCCTGAACCAGTTCTCCTATGGGGTCACCATCTTGTTTTTTGGTTCTGCGCATGCGCAGAACAATTTTCAGTGAAAAATATTTTTTTCCATTTTTTAAGGTTTTGTGCACGCACAGACTTTTTTATTTGCAAATGTGTACATGTATGCACATTTTTTGAGGCACTGAACCAGCAGTAAGGCCATCAGCAACCTATCCCTGCTCTAACCACTGCACCACCATGGCTCATATAGGACTCAAAGCATCTCATGGGATGTTTTCCCCCCTGTTTTATTAGCACAGGGGTGTCAAACATGCAGTGTCCTGTTGTCATCATGTGACATATCTTGACTTTTCCCCCTTCACTAAAATGGGTGGGCATGGCCAGCGTGTGACGCATGCGGCCCATAGGAGATTGACACCCCTGTATTAGCATAGCAAAGCAATTAAAACAATTTTATACTTTTAGCTTTCCTCAAGCTTTGCCAGTGTTGCTTACTATGAGACAGCTTAGCCACATTCCATTTTCTGATCTCTCCACCTACCTGACTGATAATCAACAGAGGAAGCAACGGGGATATACGCTTGAGCTATTTTCAGCTGAAAAAAGCAGTTTAAAATAAAGTATATTTTATTAAATACATAAAGCTTCCTGAAGCTAGCAAAGTCTTACTATCTTGTTACGAGTGTAGACTAACATGTAAGCTAATTGAAAAGATTGTGATTTCATTGTTTTCTTTCTCTACTTCATAGAAATGAGAAAGAAACTATTACACTGACTGGCATTGATCTTTATTAAAATCAACAGGCTTCAACAGTCAATGCTGCCTAAATCTATCCTAGACTTAGCCATTACACCTCGCTGAACTTCCTCTGAAAATTTAAAGGATCTGCTATTTTGTTGAATAAGCAATAGCAGCAGCATTGCTCCCTTCTCCCATGGAAAAATACTGCCTATGAAAAAAGAATGATAATTTTCTCTTTCTTCCTTCTCATCCTCTTTCTCAGAATGACTAGGTTGCTGGGAATCCAGACAGTTGGATTCCTTTAGGCCAGGGGTGGGCAAACTTTGCAACTTTAAGTCTGAAGGACTTCAACTCCTAGAATTCTCCAGCCAGCTAAGCTGAAGTCCTTCAGACTTAAAGTTGCAAAGTTTGCCCACCCCTGCTTTAGGCTCTCACATACCTAATTCCCATTTAATAATTAGTCGTTTTTTTTAAAGAGAGAAAAAGAGAGATAGGAAAAAATAGAGATAAATAGCTACAAACATATCACTGGCACTTAATATATCATTGGTAGCTACTGTACAAATAATTGCAGACCTGTCTAGGTCTTGTTTTCAGAACCAGTTCAGTTCAGAACTGAGGGTGCATGTTGGCTTCTGGCTATTGGTTTGGGATAGACCAGAGGGAATGTTTTCTTTTTCTCATTCACAGATGAAAACTTAGGTGAATCCTCCTGTATCTTTACCTACACAGTTGCTGTCTTTCTTAAAATTGCTGGGTTTGCCTTGCTATGGACACAAGATAGCCAGAAATTTGGAGATCAAGAGGATTTTTATGCACATAGCATTTGATCCTGGTGGTTCATGAGGGAACAATTTGTCCTCTTTACAACTATGCAATTAGTTTGTTTTTACTGGTATGTATCCTATATCTGAGCTTTATGTTTATTTTTTATTTATTTAAATGTTTATATAGCTGCCCATTTCAAGACAGTGAGTCTTGAAATGGGCAACAATACATAAAAACATGCGAACAAGATAACACCAGTAGCTGAAAAACAGTAGCTGAAATACATAGAACAAATACCCACCTAATTAAATCCATATAAATAATACAATATGATTAAGAATCCCAATAAAATTTTTGGAAAGCCTAAATAAACTAACACACTAGGCTCAACTAACACATTATTGATAGCATAGTTCCTTATTTCAATCACAAATTTCTAAGTTGTTTGATTCCTTATATCCCATAATATAGACTTATTCCCATATGAGATCTTTGGTGTGATTTTAAAGATCAACCCACTATTATTCAAATCAAACTGTGCACTCATTTGTGTTATAGGACAGCCCCACATTACTGGATCAGGCAAGGATGGGCTGACAGTCCAGTTTCTCCCACTGATATCATTACAGTCCATGTGCAGCATTAAAATACTAGCTTTAAATCATAATTTTCATTTTAGCCATAGTCCATCCATTGTAGGATGAACATGTTTTCAACTTCATTTCCGGTTTCCGTAGGCGATGGACGTGTTCGTCTGCCATCTGTCTTCTCAGTGGGCTCTTTAGCCATAGGGTGGCTAAACCCGGCCCCCAAACCCGGCGGCAGCCATTGTGGGTGTTTCCAGCCTCACCCCAGGAGCCGGGAAGCTGTAGGGGGGCATGTTTGCCTCTTCCCTGAAGGAACTCTGGGAGAAACGAATTAAATAAAGAAGAATGGCTGAAATGCTGGCAGTGAGGATCCTCTCTCAATCTCTTTGATGACTGATAATGGATAAGCAACAGATCACTGTAAGTTTCTGCTCAATCTATTCAAACGGAGATTAGAGGCGGATTTTAACCCATCCTCGGACAAAGTGGCATTCAAGCTATCTCTCTCCGTACCGGAATGGAGAGAGAAGAGAGGCTGACTTGCCATTTGAATTATCTATCCTGGAAAAGACTGAATCACAATTACAGGAGGTGATTGCTGAGCTGATTTTTTTAAAAAAATTGTAACATTTAATCTTCTCTCTGTGAAAGGGAGGAGGAAAGATGTGGTTCCCTTTGTTCTTGCCTTTGTATTTACAAATGAAGTCTGCCTTTTGTAACCACCTTGGGGAAACTCTTGGTGTCTTTTAACACCTTCCCGGACGGCTCTCTTTGGGTCTCCCCTGCTGCGTGGACTTTCTGGATTTTGATTATATGGTTTTCCTTTTATTGATGTATCTCTGTGCCTTGGTACAGTGAAAGAGAACTAACTTTTTGCTTTCGGACTTTCCTGATATCTCGGATCGTCCCAGCCACATGCCCTCTGACGCCATTTTCTTTGCAAAAAGATTTACTAACTTTGAATTTAGACAATGGGTCCTAAAAAACCACCAACGGGCAAATCATTTTCGGCCCCTCCCTCAGCAACTTCAAGCCCAAGTATGCAGCAACAGAAAATTACTTCATTATTACAAAAAGAAACTGCAGGAGAGAGCTCAAAAGAATTATCTGCTAATCAAATGCTTCAGGAAATCATGAGAGGTCAAAATGAATTAAGGAAAGAGTTAGCAGACTTCAAAGATGAAATCAGAGCAATTCAAAAAGACATAACAGAAAATAGACAGAGAATTGTGGTGTTGGAGGAAGGGGCAGCTGAGATGGGGAAAGAGGTTAAGGAGACCCGAAAGGGGAATTTAGATCTGGAAAAGTTTATGTTTAAAATAGAATTGTAAAGAATGTCCTTTTTTCTTAGATTTCAGAACTTACCAGAAACAGAAAATGAAGATCTTAAAGACATTATGAGTACAATTCTAGCAGAATACCTTAAGAGAGATAAAGAACAACTGTGGTGGGATATGGATCTGGTTTATAGAATTAATTCAGCATATGCTAGAACTCATAATGTTCCAAGAGAAGTACATGTCAAATTTTTCAGGAGGACACGAGGGATGAGGTACTGGAGGCCCAAAGGGGGAACATTTAAGATATCAAGATAAAGAAATTATCATTCTAAAACAAATTCCGAAAAAAATAAGAGAGACAAGGAGGACATATTCCTCTTGTCAAAGAAATTATATAACAGAGGAGTTTGGTTTAGATGGTTATTGCCAGAGGGAATGTTGATTTTCTGGGAGGGAAGCAGAATTAGGATTAAGACAGTAAATGAGGCAGAAGCCTTTATTAAAAAAAACATTATTCTCTTCTAGAAGATAAAGATAGTGGAGGCGGAGAAAAGGGCAGCAAGACACAAGATATGGGAACAGAGGGGGTATCCCTCCACCTGGGGACAAGGAGGAGGGAGCAATATCGACAAGGCTCAGGTCACAAAAGTAATTGTATTTGAAATATTATTGAAAATGGCAAAGAAAGAAATGATTGAACATACGGTTGATATAAAGTAAGAACTCTGTTTATGCTTATCCTTTATATGTTATACTTAAAATTGTAAACTTGTGAGATTTGGGGGGATTTCTACTGCCAGCATGGGAGCTACCAAAATTTTCTATGTACCTATATACCCTTTTCCCATAAATGTCATAAAACCAATAAAACTTTTACAAACTCATGTTTTCAACTAATATGGTCCTGAGCTTTATTTTGCCACTTGGGCTCGCAATACTTGCTGATGTCATCGATCTATCTTGTTTTAGGTCTTTTTCTAGCTTTAAATACTAGCATTAAAATACTAGTTGGAATCAATGACTTGATAATGGTCCTATGCTGCACAAAATTGTAAAAGCTATGAGCTATGGTTATCTTTTACCCAACCATTTTTCTGTCTTATGCTCCCTGCTCACAACACTACTGTGTTTTCCCCAGAATAAGACAGGGTCTTATTTTCTTTTGACCCCCAAAAGAAGCGCTTCACTTTATTTTGGGGAGGTCTTATTATTTTTGATGTACAGGAGCATGGTCACCTCATGGCTGCTGCTGTGTTGTAATATTTTCAAGGAGGGCTTATTTTGGGGGGAGGGCTTATCTTAGTACATGCGCTCAAAAGCCCAATTGGGCTTATTATCTGGGGAGGTCTTATTTTCAGGGAAACAGGGTAATGCTAGAAGTAAAAGCAACAGAGAGTGAGATTCCGAATGAGAATTTTTAATCAACTTCTTTGAATATCCAAGTTTGAGGCAAAAAATCCAAAAGAATCTTTTCATTTTAATGTTGTGCTTTTCTGTTTTATAAGTATAATTTTGTTGATTATTTTATAATAGTTAACCTACTCCTTTCAAAGAAGTATTAATGCTTGAAGTTATGGCATTCTGATACTGGACCAGAGCCAAATCCAAAAATGTGTGCAGCCTGGACAAAACCTAAATTCTTTGGAAGAATAGAGCTGGCTGTCTAGAACTGTAAACAAGATGATTCCACTGTGCAACATTTGACTGCCAATTACCATGAATAACTTTTCACTTTAATTTTAACTTAAATGAAACAAACTTAGAGTCTGTCCACAATCCAGAGTTTTCAACGTTGGAGTGTTAAGTAAATTTTGTAGTGTTAATTATTTGCTTTTTTAACTACAAGTAAGGATTGGAAAAGATTTTAACTCTGCATTTGACTCAGCCTTTCATCCTTCTGAGGTTGGTAAAATGAGGACCCTGATTATTGGGGGCAATATGCTGACATTGTAAACTGTTTAGAGAGGGCTGTAAAGCACTGTGAAGCGGTATATAAGCCTAAGTGCTATTGCTATTTGGAGTCTTCTTCCTTAAGGTGGAAAAACCAGTCTGGTTGCTTTTTGAAAAATCACTTTTGAGACAAATATGGGTGGCTGAGAATCTTCACAGACATTCTGCAATTGGAAGTACAAATGTTGATGTCCAGCCTCTTCTTAAAAGCCTCCAGTGATGGAGCACCCACAAATTTTTGAAGGCAAACTGTTCCATAGCCCACATTGATTTTTCTCATTGTCAGAAAATTTCTCCTTAATTCTAGGACAGTTCAGGGATCTGACAAAGTAACTTAATTTTGTTCAATGATATCTCTTCTTGATTATATGTGTTATATTTAAGGACACTATAAATAGCATGTTAAGTGATGATAAGACTGTGACCAGGGGAGCCCACAATAGTCTTTCCATTTTCATATGCATCAGAATTCTGATAAAGTCATATTGGTGCTTACCTGGAGAATTTTACAGAAAAAAAGTGGGAGTTGGGCTTATCTTAATGGAAATTATTTTACAACAAAACACAGATATGCACATTTCTATAAATTCCCATGGGAAGTATTTTTTAAAAAAAAAGTTTAAAAGGGCCTAAACTTTTGTGCAACTTTGAAATTCTGTCTTTTCGTGTTAATTAATGTTAGGGCAAAGTCTAATAAATTACATTTGGTATTATTTGAAAGTCACCTATATATTGAAAAACTGCACAACGTGCATTTGCTCAGCCAAATGCCTACTTTTAAGCCATATACATCTATTTACATTTTTTCAAGAAAAAAATGCAATTTATTTATGGTGAAAGTGTGGCAGACCTTCTACTGCTTGCTCAAAATACCCTTTATAGCTTCATTTCAAGAAAGCATCCCTAAAACTGATGACATGCTCAGAAACTAGGCAATGTCTTTAGAAGTTGGCAGGATGTATATGTTTGAGCATCATTGCCCTGAGACATCTGCCAGAATTGTATCATACTTGATTTTTTTTAAAAATAGTTTAATTTAAAATAACAGTACAGAAGGTAACATAACTTTCTGGCCTCTAGCATCATTTCTACATAAATAATATCACCGGATTTTTCAAGCATTCTTAGCAAATTTAAAACAAAAAACTTGATTGGCTGTTGTTCTATAATTCTAAGTGTGCTATGGTAAGGTAAGCCAGAATGATAGATATGCTGTCATGATAATTGTATCCTAAGGTTTAGTTTTGTCACTGAGTTAGCAAACAGGGTAGTAACATGAAAATTCAATGGGTAACAAAATGACCAGACTTGCTAAATGTCCTGAAGGATTCGGTAATGAACTGTGTGTAGTTTCCTGAACAACTTCCTATTAACTATATAGAAAATTGTTTTGCTAAGTAAGCAGAGACTGCAAAAAGAATATAAAGCAAGTTTGAGGGAGAAACCACACTGAGAAAGCAGACAGGAAGCATTGAAAGTAGTTTGAGAGTTTTACAGAGGAGTGAAAAATGAAATTTAAATTAACAGATTTTTCTCTCTGTCAGGAGTTGGAATTTGATTAGCTTGCATGTCTGTGAAGAAAAGAAGAAGAAATAATAGATTTCCACTGGTAGTATTATAAGAAGCAAGAATGAAGATGGACAGGTAATGTGTTGGGTAAAAAATGGCAAGCTTGAGTAGACGATTTTAAATAGGATCCTATGGGGAGCAGAAAGAAAGAAGGATGGGTCACAGAGGAAAGACACAAATGGATAGCCCAGAATTGAAGCAGGAAATGTCAGGAAAACAAAATATTAATAAGGGCTCATTATTAAATATAACAAAAACACTTATTTAGATACATTCATAATAAAGAACAATAAAAGAAAAAGAACCAGCATTTCAGTTGCTCAATAAAGATAGCAAAATTTCTGTAGGTAATGAAGACAAGGCAAAGATCTCCCAGTAGATAAAAATATCATCTTTTATAGCAGAATTACTGGATGTCACATGATTTATTTAAATGAGATTCAGTCTCATTTATGTCCTCCTCTAGGCCGCCATATTCAGTGTAGTATGAAGTAGCAATAAGGCAGTAAGACAGGATTGCTCAACTTAATTTATCTGATAGAAGGTCATTTTTCTTCACACAAACTGATAAGTGAATTAACTTACAAACTTTACATTTTGATTCTTGCAGATCAAAGAATAATTTGATTTCAATTGAGTAAATACTGAATGGCTCAGTGCTTAAAGATGCTGAACTTGTCAGCTAAAAAGCTGATAGCCCAGGTTCAAGACTTGAGCATTGCACAACAGAATGAGCTTCTGTTACTTGTCCCAGCTCTGCTCACCTAGTAGTTTGAAAGTATGCAAATACAAGTATTTTATTTATTTTATTTATTTTAATCATATTTATATCCTGCCCTTCTCCACAGAGGACCCAGGGCGGCGCACAGGAATTTAAAAAACATACAAAAGAATAAATACATAATTTAAAAACATATTAAATTATTCTAGTCCTATGCTAAAACCAATTTTAAAATCCCCAATTTAAAACTCTCTAAAATAGTCCCCACGGGAGGTTAGGCTAGGCCGGCTTGCTGGAAAAGATGTGTCTTTAGACACTGGTGGAAGAGGCGGAGGTCGGTGATGGTGCGCAGTTCAGGGGGTAGGTCGTTCCAAAGGCAGGGCCCGCCACAGAGAAGGCTCTTCCCCTGGGTGTCGCCAGACGGTAGATAAATAGATACCACTTCAGTGAAAAGTAACAGTGCCTCAGTGTATAATCATGCTAGCTACATGACTATGGAAATGTCTCTGGACAATGCTGACTCCCTTGGCTAAGAAACAGAGGTAAACACCGCCTCAACTGGACTCCATTGGACAGGGGAAACATTTACCTTTACCTTTAAATACTAAATATAGTATGTAGAACAATTATACTTTAGTGACTCATGCTTACAAGTTCAAAACATTGTAAATCTAAATCACAATACATTAAGAGCATTTGAGTTTATATAACATAAAACAATAGAGCTACCTTCTCGATGTAGCATACATTCTGATGACTGTTGCATGGGAAAAGAAAGAAATACAGAAAATTCTAACCTGCTTCCATCCACATCTACAATCATCTGAGTTTTTGTAGCATAAATATGGGAAAAAGGAAAGAAGGAAGGAAGAAAGGAAGGGAGGGAGGGAAGAAGGGAGGAGAGAGGGAATCTACAGCATCAAAAGGAAATATGGCTCCCATAACTTGCCTAAAACAATTGCTCTTGCTAACCTACTATGCTGCAGACTCACAATATTATTTTATATATATTTCAAAAGTCCCAAGAAAAGAAAACTAGGTTAACTTTTCACTCAATCTCTTTCTTTAGTGCAGGCAATGGAATTACTCATGAACTCAATCTGTAAGCTATCTTTTTTTCTTTATGTTCACTTGCCATCTGTTACAAGCTGAGGAGGAAAGGAAAAAGATTATTGTGTGGTAAAATCAATAAGAATGACCTAAACTTTAAAGCTTACTCATACTGTATGTATGGAATAAAAGAGAAGGAAGTTTAATTTGCCCTTCTTGACTGGAATTTGGTAAAATTAGTTATACACGACTGTGATATTAATGACAGGCTTCTACACTGATTTACTATACATTTTAGGAGACCCCAATTGCAGGTTAATCTAGCTTTCATTTCTTGCAACATGAGCATGAGGATTCTCATACCAGTTTGAAAACATCTCTGAATTTTGTTATTCCCAAAACACCGGCAGTCTTGGAAGCAGGTTTATTTACCGTTCAGCTGCATGCATGCATACATACATATTTGTTATTCCCTTTGGGGTAAGCAACATGATGCAAGTTGAAAAGGAGAGTAAGAATTAGTAAACCATAACTAATAAGCCAAAGAAACACTTTAGCCCATAAATATGGAAAAATAACTGAGAACTAACATAGTAAATAAAGGTATAAAATGGCTCTAGTAACAATATATTAGTGTCTCTCACTGTTTGTATGATTATTGCCTTCCCCTTCCCCTTCCCTTGTGTATGTATTACATTAGGGAGAAATTAAACCATACCTTAAAAGTATTTGTATTGTAGGCATTCAAATTAGGTGTAATTCTTTGCTTCTGGAGAGAGTCTAAGATAGCCAGGCAAACAAAACTCCATCCATATAAATCCCAGAAAGTTGTTATCAGTGTAATTCATTGAACCAACAGCATTGTTCAGCAAAAAAAAATAAAAAATGGCTTCATGTATTTATCTTATCTCATTTTTGTCTGATATTTTAGCTTAGTTCCAGATGCTGTCATCCACTATTTCTTATCTTACCCTTTGTGTCAGACAGAAACATTGGCACCGAATCTTTGCACTGTTTTCTTACTTGAGTTATTCACATTTCTTCTTTTCATTTAGCAGAACCTCTAAAATTATATTCACATTTCTCCTCGAAAGGGTTTTCAGTGAGATATTGCAGATGATATGGCTATTATGGCCACTTCAACATACCCCACTCTAAGAACTTTTATCAGAACAAGGCATATTGCCTGGGAAAGGGGGTGGGATGAACTCTAGCAATAGAGCACACCAGATACTAGAACTAGGCTAAGTTGCACCAAATCAACCTTTGGGATTGCTGTAGTCCAGTGGTGGCCTTCAGAGCTCTCAGCAGAGTTGGACAGTGAGGAAGTTGGGGAGGAACATGGGCCAGTCCTGGAGTCTGGGGAAGGCTCGGACGAGTGCTCTGCATCGAAGGCCAAGAGAGGGCCAGGGCCATCTGGGAGTTATATGCTGCTTCCGAAGCCTCCAGAGTCGGACGGCAGCAAGGCAGAGGAACAGGCTTCCCCTGTTCCCAGTGTGCGCATGCTGCTAGAAGCAAGAACAGTTAAAACAAAAGGGACGACTTGGGAGTAAGGTTTGGAGGTGATTCGCCCCTCCCATAGGACATAAAAGGGGAACAAAGGCACATGAGCCTTTGCAGGAAGCAACTTGGTTCATGTTGGTCAGTTTACCTTCTGAAAATATGTTTGGACTCTTTGCTCCATGTGGCCTTGCCAAGTTAATTGCCAGTTAAGTCTTTGGCAATCTTTTCAAAGAAGAGAAAGGTGGATGTCAGCCTTTTCCCGAAGGACTTTGGCAGCCTGTTGTAGAGCTCTTTCCTATTATTTGAAATACAAAGAGAGTTTTTGGACTCAATTATTTGCGTTTTACTGTAACAGGAAGCCTAGGTCAGAACAGGGATCTTAAAAGTTGTCTTTGGATGGTTTTTTTTTTTTTTGCCTACTGAAAAATGGACAAGAAATTTTATGATAAGTACTTACATGTAATCATCAGTTTTAAACCCCACCCCAATTCTCACAGATTTAAAATGCTTCACAATTTTTCTCACTGCCACAATTTTTACAAACCTTTGAATTGTGCCTATGGAAATCAGTGCACACTTCACCAGACTAACAGTGGGCAGCACAAAATTGGTCATGTGGTAGCATGGTTATCGCTTTGCCTTGCTTCATGTTTTCAATGCATTTTTTTAAAAAAAGATTAATTATCCCTTCCTCACTTGAAAAAGATGGATGACAAAAGGTCTGAAGCATTTTGGTCTGAAGCTGCAAAATGAAGAGATATAGCTGAGGAGCCATGAGGAACGATAGAGAGAAAAATCCCACCAGAATTTCCCAGTTTGGTAAGAGCCAAGCGATCATTCATGGATTTTCTGCAAGAATAACCTGCCGCTTATTTTAACATTTCTCCTCATCTCTGTGATGAATACTGATGAGTTAACAGCTTATGTTGCTTTCTCAGTCAAATGATTTGGACTGAGTTCCAAGCAACTCTCATTTTTTATGCTTTATAATGGCAGCTCTGTCAAGCTTCAAGGAAACCCAAACTGCTGGCAAGCATCCTGAAAAATGAACATTTGACACTTACAAGTGACACTGCAGCCACCACTTAACCCTTTTCTGGCTCTACCACTTTTTATTCCTTCCAACCTAGTGGTCTGAGACTCTGTTGGTCAGAAGGATTGGCTGCTGAGTCCAAAATCAGACCAGACCAAGGCAGAACTCTGTACAGACAAAGACTGACGAAGGAAAGATCAAATTCAGACACGAGCTAGGCCACACTAGGGTTTTTTGGAAGAAAAAATAATCCCCAATTCATTTCTGTGGGAGAAAATGTTATATAATGGATTAAAATGGTGCTGACTTCTTAATTTTAAGCCTCTTTACTTGTCCTTCTTAGTCATTTGATCTGGAACAGAACAGTTACTAAGGGCTTGCTATGTATATGTATATGTATATGTATATGTATATGTATATGTATATGTATATGTATATGTATATGTATATGTATATGTATATGTATATGTATATGTATATGTATATGTATATGTATATGTATATGTACATGTACATGTACATGTACATGTATATGTATATGTATGCTTTCGCTACCTTGTTATTCTTTCTAGTCCAACAGGATGTTGAAAAGAAAGATAGTCATTACTCTATTACCTTCATAATTCTGAACAGCAAGGAAATGTAAAACTGAAGAGAATGAGACCAAATTTGAGAAGAAGCTGACAAAAGTAAGATTGAATTTTAAATTGGGTCTGAAAAGTACCCTCAGAATTTCCCCATTATATCACCAGTGGACTGGCAATTGGACAAAGGCTAAGAATGGTGGCTACTGTATTCTTACACACTCAGCTACTCATAGAAGCAACACAAAAGAACAGGGACAAAAATGCACAACACATTATTTACTTATGGAAAAGGAAATATAGATATTGCTAAGCAGCTGGAAAGACTTGCAAAATCCATACTGTGAATCTTTTGTCTTATCAATAGACTTCATATATTCTTAAAAAGGAAAAGCTAGTAATTCACTCCCCCATTTCCTCTCTCACACTCCCACATTCACGCCTCTATCTCAAAAGGAATCTATTTGTTGGTGTCAAATGATTCAATATTTTTAATTAGCAACCAAAGTAGACACCATGATACCTTCTAAAGCTCTGCTTCTAATTTAAATAATTGCACTCTTAATCAGTAGGAAATTCTATATAACCTTTAGAAACATGCACTTTCTTTTCATCAAGAAAGCTCTTTAAACATTTAAAAATCTTGGAGCATTTTTGTATAGCAGGAAAGAGAGCAAAAAATAATTTAAAAGAAATTACCTTTGCAAGTACAAAACCATTGCTCGGTTTCTCTGAGTAATCCTTTTGTTTTATTTCACGGAAGTTTTAAGCATTTACTAATCAACAGTGTTCACCAGAAACATTCCAAATGCAGATAATCTTTGAGACTTGATTTAGGTGTTGCACAAATTGGTAACTTAAAGTGGCTGGGAAAATCATATTATATCAACAGTTGGCTAAAGGATCAAGTAAATGCTTCTGTATAATAATATACCTCCTATCTGCTATGCTACCTCATTGTGGTGGTGGAGGGTCTTCTTGGATGGCATGAGCAAAAACCATTGGGATGTATGCCAAAATTAAATAATTGCAACAGGTTCATCCAAAGATAATCCCAGCTGCCTAATTGGGAAGGCACCTACATTGAGTAACAGTGATGAAGGAAGATGCTGGAGATGAAAGATCACTTTGGTATCAATGAAGAATGTGAAGAAGATGACTTGCAGCAAGGTTATTTACACTGTTGGGTGTAGAATCACCATGGAGAAAATCTATCTACATGTTTGCTAAGAGTTGACAATGACTTAATGGAACTTTGTCAGTTAATTGGTCAATAATAATAAAGATCTCAACAGGAAAGGAAAGGATGGGCAGGATGGAAAGAAAATAGACAGAATGACCAGAACAAGTAGGTTAGTATCTTGGGGTATAAAAGAGGCATCTATTAGCAGACATTTTACTGTTCTTTTTCCTTTTTCCTTGTTTAAGGAGTCACAGTATCTATGGTGAGGACCAAATAGGGGGACAAATCCATAATGGCAGCATCTATTTTATGGCATCATTGCATGCATTTTAGCATCACCTTGATTTGCTATGTTTGCTGCTTCTTTTATAAATATATTCAGACTATTTGGCAGGTTACAAAACTGAGTTTTCTGCTGAAAAATAGCAAAAAACAACAGTAGTGAATCTGTCAGAAAATTGCACAGTAAAATTCATTATGGTTTGGAGGGACTGTTAGCAGCTTTAAAAAAAAGAATTTGGAAAGCTGCATATATTTTATAGGTTGTAAATAGCTTCTTTTGTTTTAAATGGTAAACAACAATTCTTTTTTCCTCAAGGTTTTTTTTTTTTGCTTAGAAAAGGAATAATTTGGAAAGAAGATATAGAGTTCTCATTAAAGCCAAGATACATCTGGCATAATTAATTTGAAAATGGATATTCTTCCTCCTATTCAAATTGTTTTGTGGCCTGAGGCTAAGTACATGGTGCCATCTCTCTTTCTTCCATGTACTGAAACTAATGAGAAATTTACTTCATTCCTGCTTAAAGACATTGTGTTGGATTACACCAAGGACAGTATTTTTAATGGATCTAGGACCGGTTATGGGGGCCACATGATTTTGGCTGCTCACATCTTGCCTCTCCTGCCCACTTTCGCATCTGATTCCTAATAGTAAGATCAGACCTAGAAGGATTTTTTTTTCATTTTCTTATCAATGGTTCACTCCTAGTGAAGTAGAGGAAAAATTAAAACAATAGCTTTTAATTAAAAATCTCATGCTTAAGTAGGACAAACATCTGTCAAATATATTTCTTTCACTGGATTGTGGCTTTCTCTGTCCTGCTGGGTTTTTATATGATTTTTGTATTAGTTGTAGTACAACTACAGAGGCAGTGCTATCAATTTACTTAAAGGAAGAAACTATCAAATTCAAATAGTTTTTCATTTTTCTTAAGCTGCACTTCCGTTTGTAAATTTGAGCATTACATTCTACTTACATACTGTTTAGTTTTATTCCCAAACCATAAAGTAACCAGCCCACTGGGTGAAGGTAAATTATGAGAAGTTAATGGATTGAGATTTCTAGATGAAATATTTATTTAGTACTTAAACATATTATATATGTTCTAACAGAAATATATCAATGTTAACAGATTATTCACACAGTCAAAAAATTTTCTTTCAATTACGAGCAATAGAAATGAGTAGAAAATATTCACATGTGGGCACGTTGAGATTTGTCAGTTCCTGTTTGTCTATCAAAAGGCAATGAAATTTTCATATGGTTTGGGCTTTTTTCTTTGTCATAAAATTCATCAGAAACAGTCACTTGTGCAAAATACTATTGCACATCTATTTTGTTTGCTTAAAACTTATTTTTAGATTATTTTCAGTACATGTTAAGAATGTAAGCAATGCCCTTCTGGACTGGACTCCCGACCCATTTAGATCATTCTGTTCTCACAGCCACTAACTTACTGCACAAGGAAACCCACTAATCTGTCAACCGCTGGCGTTCAAAGGCAGTTACACTGCTGTCAGGACTAACAGCCATTGATCACCATGACTTCCATTCAAGTTCCAAGTCCTGATGCTAACTGATACCTAAAGAACTTGGGGTCTGGAAACGTCCATAGCTAGATTTTCTTTGGGAAGTCCTATTCTTCAACTGAGTGAAGATTGTCTGTATTCTAGCCAACTTCCTATGTATAATGCTAATATAGGCAATATGAAGCATAGATAAAGTTCATTAACACTAATTTTGCAGTTCAAAAATTGGAAATGCAAGAATATGGAAAAACCCAGATAAATATCTTGGATTCCTTTGATCATTTTCCCTTGCAACAAAAATTCTATGAGGTAAATTGGGTTGAGAGAATGAGTGACCCAAAGTCACCCAGTGACCTTCTAAGCAGAGGGATGGACTAAAAACTTTGGGGTTTTTTTCCACTGCTACTCCAGTACTTAGATTGGGTGCCCTGTAGCCACCATCTTTATTGACTCTCCCTCCATATTTCTCTTGCTCTACGATATCTTTATTAGGTTATACTTCCCAGTACTTAAAGTTTGCCTCTTTCTTTTTCTTTTCCATAGCAGGGACATATCTAGACAGTATTTTTATTGAGCTCTCCTCCATCACCCCAATCCAGTGGTGGGTTTCTGCAGGCTCGCACCTACTCGCGAGAACCGGTTGGTGAAATTTAGAGAACTGGTGAGAGGGGGTTTCACTGGCGTACCTGGAAGTAAATCTGGCCCGCCACTGCAAGTGACCCAACAGGAAGGAAAGGAAAGGAAGGAGGGAGGGAGGGAGGGAGAGAGAGAGAGAGAGAGAGAGAGAGAGAGAAAGAAAGAAAGAAAGAAAGAAAGAAAGAAAGAATTTATCATCACAATTAAGTCCAAAATTTTGGTTGCTAAGCAAGAGTGTTGTTAAATGAGTTTCACCACATTTTAAAAGGTGGCCACTCCCACCCTGTCACATGACTGCCAAGCGACGCCCACAAAATAGGCCACACCTACAGAGTAGGTTCTAAAAAATTTGAAACCCACCACTGCCCCAATCCCTTGGCCGTTTCTCAGTTCCTTGGCCTGAAGAACATGAAATAATGCCATAAATCATAAAGATGACGCAAACACTGAGCAGATTTTAAAATTCCTTAAAACACCAATGCCATTATTTTTTCAGGGAATCCAGTGTTTTGATTTTCAAGATATTAAAACATAATTCCATGGGATGAAAAAGAAAGGAAGAATATTTAGTTTGATACGAACCCCCTTTGTTTTGAATCTTGAGTTGGCTAGTCCAAATCAGTATTTTGAAAAACGTTCACAATTCAGAATGGGACATTTTGCAACCTGAGAGAAAGCATGTGAGATTGGAAATGTGAAGTGAGAAAGAACACAATTCAGTTTGGAAAAATCTAAATCTTGACTGGATTATATTCAAACTGAGTTTGAAATCAAAGTGACAATGCCTTTTTTCTCCTCACTCCAGGGCTTTGACACAGTCCTGGCTGAGAGGTGGGCATTTTGTCATTAGGTGAGTCGATTCTTGTTTTGAATATTCAGCTGTTCACATTTCTGTAACAACTGCAGCTGCAGCAATCTGGAACTGAGTTATTTCCCTATGGTCTTTTTGGCTTTGAACACATGGAAGCCATCAGCAGGAAAACACTGGCATCTAACAGGTTTATGGGCAATGCAATTTATTTTATGATCAAATTACACCAGAGTAATACTACCACTTACATTACAAAAAATTAGTTCCTGTAATTGCTACTCTGGGGGTCTCCGTCCTCTCCTCTCCATATACCTCTTATTTTTATTACTAATGTCAGTAATGTGTGAGTAGAAGGGGATAATAGACCTTAACTATAGCAACAGCATTTTGCTAAAGGAAAAATGGTAATGCTACTATTTCTAAGTCTTGTTGAAACTTATGCAATATGTCCATTATTCTATGCCAAATATTAATATAGGCAGAATAAGGGTCAGGTATTGTTGGCACTCTAGATTCCATTTTAACTATTTCTTGATTTATTTTAAATAAATGTTATTTTCTATGCATAAGGTCAAGAAGATTAATTAGATAACATTTACAGAAGGAATTGAGTATGTGTAGAGGAAACCATCTGGTTTTTAGTGGCAGGTAGGATGCTTATATGTAATAAAATAGTCTTATAGTAGGTCATTATCTGGGATTGGAACAATACTATGGGGTGCTACTTGCTGTTCAAAGAGGGGGGCATTTCTTGAAGTGTTTAGATGTCTTCCCCAAACTCCTTCACATCTTTGTTCACCTTGAAGTGTATTACTTGTTAAGAGGGATAAAGTCTGAAATTGATTGCAATAGTTATAACTCCAAGATGCACATACGTCTTCCTTTCTGCCCTTCTCCATTTTTATGGCTGCAGAGTAAATTATGCAATCATTATTTTTTTTTTGAAGTAGCCTACTCTTTTGATTATATAAAAAAATGAGTGAACAATGAGTAGTTAATTTGAAGGAACTGAAGAAGAGTTAAATTGTACTTTCAGGTAATAATGATGTAAGGAAACATGCTGAACACATTTAATGGCTGTAGTCATGACAATCTCAGTAAGAGTGCTTTGCAGCCCATAAATCATGAAATGTTGTGATCTCCCCAACACAGGACTGCATTTCAGGTACTTCAGCAACCTGTTCACATTGATGACCAGTTGCTAAGTGCCCTATAAACATGTGATTGCCATTTGTAATTTTCTCTGCTGGCTTTCCCAGAACGTCAGTGAGAAAGCTGGCATGGAAAGTTGCAAAAAATTGCAAATGGAGGGAACATTGGATTTGAGGTCCATTCCACCAGACCACCAAATAATTTCTCTCCCATCCAAGGAAGGGAAATCCTCCTACATGCTAGAGGAATGATAACACTACTGTAGCAAATACCAATATTCTGAGCCTTTTAAAATGCTGGCATTCATTAGCATTTTAGCAAACACCCCTGCTTCTGTCCCTCAGGACTGGAAAACACTTGTGAATGCCAGAAGATAGTGTTCACAAGCATTTTCACCAGAGTTGAGGTCCATTCCTCTAGCATACCAAGGAAAATCGTCTCATATGTTAGAGGAGTAGACCAAAATTTGTCAAAAGTGCTAACGGCCGCGCGGGGGATTTCGAGAACATCTCGAAGTTCCCATGTAATACCTCTCCTGCACGAGCTGCACTGGCTACCGGTGGCCTTCCGGGTGCGCTTCAAGGTGCTTGTCACCATCTTCAAATCGCTCCATGGCTCAGGGCCTAGTTACTTGCGGGGCTGCCTCAATTTTGAGCCTTTCAGAATGATGGCATTTGCAAGAATTTTAATGAATGCCTTTGTTTCTGGCCCTTTGTAGGGAATTTTTCAGAGAAGAAATCCCTCAGTGGACTGGAGAAATGATATAAATCTGACAATAAGGCTAACAGACACATTATTCTTGTGACTGTTTTCTCTGGTGGGGTGGAGACAGGGTTCAGGCCTCCTGGGTATGGTGAGCGGGCTTGTCCCTCTCCTTGCCCCACCACACCCGTGAGGTCTAGTCTCTCTGCCTGGAATTCTGTTAATGGCCTTTATGGCCATTTAACAACTGCAAAGGAGAGAACTGGAGTTGCAGTCATTCAGTAAAGCAGTCACGTGTTGTTTTGCTCAATGCACACTTTGCTCAGTGATTGACATTCTGGACCCAATTGTGGTTGTAAATGGAGGACTACTGACAGAGTGAAGATTTGCAGGCAAATCAATTATGTGATAGAGATAAGCATTGCAGAATTACAAAGGAGAATTTGAAAGGAGTAGATATTTCAAAGGAGTATGTGATGACTCATTCCCTAAGGGGAGAAAATGTATCCATGCAGGAACTGGTACAAAACCCCCTGAAGTGATCCTATGTGAAAAACAAAAACTCTCATCCATAGTTCTGTTGACATGTATTATTATTTCCTTAATAATCATTCTGCCACTGTGTCCATAAGGTAAACCACATAGTTAAACAGCAAGAGGATTAGCCATTAGCTACAAACAGCAGCAGCAGCTATGGGTCAAATCTGTTTATGAAATACCTTACAGAAATTTTCCTGACTTTAAATTATTCAAGTGCTGGCTTCTCTCTCTTTAGCTCGCATATCAGAAAGAATAACACATAACAGATAGCCTCTGGCTGAGGCGGTAAGAGTAAAGACAAAACAGGCAGCTTTAATTCATTGGCTCATCTGATCTTCATGTATCTGAAAGATGGTAGCTGCTGAGCAATTGTAAATATGTATAAATCTGATCAATTTAATTGTGGATTAATTTATTTCCTTTTCAATATTTTTTTCTTTCCTCTTACCTGGAGGATGGGTTTTGATGGAGCAGTTTACTGAAAATGCAACATTATATTTTCCATATGTGAATTGGCCAAACTATGAACATTTTAAAACAAAAGACAAAGATGTATCTCTTATTAAAACCCTCAGAATGAAACAATCAGAATAAAAATGCCTATACCTTTTAAATCTTGTTTGTTTGTGTCTCACAAAAAATGGACATTTGTATGTATTTTTAATTCATTGGAAGATGAAATTTATGGGTAAAATTAGAGATGCCAAGAAGATCATGCCTCTGAGTTTTATTTGGATGAATTTCGGTGAAAATAACCTCTAAAATGAGCACATGGGAGCTTTTCTCTCTCTATGCATATACTGTATGTGAATATGTGTGTGTAAGTGTGTGTGTGTATGTGTGTGTGTATGCAGATATATATAGTTGATAGAAAGATAGCTAGATAGCTAGATAGAAGACAAAAATGTTAAATAATTTGAATATAAATAACATATAGTATAAAAAGGATCCTTGCTAAAACCACATTTTGTTTGTTTGGCTAATTTGTATGAATATAGCAAATACAAGGTCCTGATTGAAGGAGAAACAGCATCAGTCTATATTAGATGTGAAAGAAAGATGATTCAAAGGGTCATAGGTGATCCAATACCACCTATGTCTATGTCAACAGTGTGAAACTCCAATGAATCTTCAGTAAGTTTCAGTTTCAGATAAGTTCCCTTTTTAGTTCAACCCTCTTTTGATTTTCTCCATGTGCCATCCAATTCTGATATACAATTCTTGGCAGTTTTTTAAACTATGTGCAATAAACTTCATGGTAAAGTGGTCATCTGTATGGTAGCTATATCTGGAACAATCAAATGCTTCAGAAACTCTCAATGCCCTGAAGCTGTACAATGATGGATAGGAAATAATTTGTCCTTTATTCATTGTTGTATGAGATTTAGAGGTCGTCCAGTTCCATAAGACTCTGGGTGTCTTATAGCATTGAAAATAATAATATTAATAATGTTGATAATAATAATAATGATGATGATGATGATGATGATGATGATGATGATGATGATGATGATGATGAAAATTCAGTTGGAATTGAAGATCAAAAAATTTCATGGAGACCTGAGTAACTTGAAGAACCTAAGGCAAGGTCAGCTAAAGAACAAGCAGGTCAAAAGCAGCCTGGAAGCAAGATACGATTTAGAGAATAAGGAGATTGCGGTAGTAATTGAAGAGCTGAAGCAGAGGGTTGTTGCCGTTGCTAAAAAGATTAAAAGGTATGAAAACTGAATAACTCAGTTCAAAGAAAACTCATAGTTCAGAGCAAATCAGCACCACTTTTATAAGAGCTTAGAAAGTGGAGCTGGAGTAACAACAAATGAAAAGCCTGATAAAGAGAAAGGTCTGAAATTCTGGAAGAATTTGTGGGAAAACAACAAGAAGAGCAACAGAAATGCAAAGTGGATCAAACAGATTGAGGATTCTATTAAAGTGCATAAAATGGAAGATGTGAAAATAACAAAAGAAATGGTGCAAAGGCAGTCAAGAAAAGTGAAGAACTGGAGTGCACCTGGACCAAATGAGTTACATGGCTTCTGGTTAAAGGCACTTACAAGTGTGCACAAAAGATTGGCAGCCTAAATGAACCAGATCTTAAAAACACCTGAAAATGATCAATGGGTGACAACTGAAAGGACATTTTTGATCCAAAAAGATAAAGAAAAAGGAAAGGACCCTGGAAACTATAGGCCAATCACCCATTTGCCAACAACATACAAGCTCCTTACTGGTATCGTTGCAAACCAAATTTATGGATATTTGGAAAGAAATAACTTGCTTTCTGTAGAACTGAAAGGATGCTGCAAAATTTCAAGAGGAACAAAGGACCAATTGCTGATTGACAAGCTAATGCTAAATAATTCAAAGAAAAGATGAACCAACCTGTTCATGGCTTGGATAGACTATAAGAAAGCATTTGATTCAGTTCCCCATAGCTGGATCAAGAAATGCCTGGAAATCTTTTGCATCAGCAGCAACATACAAAAAATCATGGAAACTTCAATAAATCTCTGGACAACAAAACTTATGGCTAATGAAGAAGAACTGGGTGAAGTTGAAAATAAACAAGGCATTTTCCAGGGTGATTCCCTTTCATCCCTATGTTTTATACTCTCAATGCTACCACTGACAATCATTTTGAAAAAGATGAACTGTGGATACGAATTTGCAAAGAAAGGACTGAAAATTTCACACTTGATGTACATGGATGATTTGAAGCTGTATGGTAAAACAAAAGCTGAAGTGAATGTATTAATTGAAAGCACAAAAGAATTTAGCCAAGACATTGGTATGCAGTTTGGAATTGACAAATGTGCAACAATGGCAACCAAAGCAGGCAAGGTCATAGAAGATGATGGAATAGAACTTGAGAATGAAGAAACGATAAAGGCAGTACAACCAGAAGAAGGCTACAAGTACTTAGGTATTTTAGAGGCCTCTGACCTAATGCATAATAAAGTCAAGGAATTAACTTCAACCAAGTACATTCAACGAATCTGCAAGATATTAAAGTCCAAACTGAGTGGAGGAAACATCATAAAAGCCATAAATACCTGGGCTATACCTGTGATTTGATACTCTGCAGGAATAATTGACTGGACCCAGATGGAGTTGGACAATTTGGACAGAAAAATGAGAAAGCTTATGACAATGAAACACGCTTTGCACCCTAAAAGTGATGTTGACCGATTATTTCTACCAAGAGCAGAAGGTGATCGAGGACTCCTACAAGTAAAGCAGACTGTGGAAGAAGAAAGACACAGCTTGTATGATTGATTCCAGAAAAGTGAAGAACCAATGATTAAGGAAGTAAATAAAGGAGGCCTTTTAATGACAACTAAGTCAAAAACTGAATATAAGAAAGAAGTAATTGAGAAACGAGATGAAAATTGAAAAGCAAAGCTATGCATAACCAATACTTGAAAAGTATTGAAGGCAAAGCTGACCAAAAATTAATTTGGAACTGGTTAAGATCAGGAGTACTACAAAAAAAAACAACAGAAGGCTTTATTTTGGCAGCTCAAAACAAGCCTTAGCCACCAACTGCATGAAGGCAAAAATTCAACATGTTACCACCAACAGCAAATGTCACATCTGTAATGAGAAAGATGAGACAGTCGACCACCTGATCAGTGGGTGCAGCAAAATTTCACAAACTGATTACCTACAGTACAACGCCTTGACCGCATTGCTAAGATCATTCACTGGAAATTGTGCTAGAAGTTTGGATTTGAATACAGCAAAAATCACTGGGAACATCAGGTTGAGAAAGTTTTGGAGAATGAGAGAGTCAAGATCTTGTGGGACTTTAGAATCCAGACTGACAAGCACTTGTCCTACAACACACCTGATATAATGATAATTGAAAAGAAAAAAGTATGGTTCGTGGACATTGCAATACCTGGTGACACACAAATTGAAAATAAGCAGCAAGAAAAAATCACAAAATACCGGGACTTGCAAATTGAAGTTGAGCGACTGTGGAAGAGAAAGTCGTGTGTTGTCCCGATTGTGATTGGAGTCCTTGGAACAATACCTAGGGGACTGCCTCGCTATGTGGAGGTTCTAGGTTTGCTGGACTTGAACATTCTGACTCTACAAAGGGCCATCCTGCTTGGAACAGCTTATATCCTACGACGTTACCTTGACAGTTCCTAGGTCCTTGCTTAAGACTCGAGCTGTTGAGCTACCAACCAGCCCCAAAGGCTGTGAATCTCACCAAAGATTAACCAGAGAATAATAATAATAATACAGTAGAACTTCTGATTTATTTTGTGAACATAGGCTTGTTAAAGTAAATGAAACTGCTTTTGGATTAAAATCCAAATGTGTTAGCAAAGACAAAAAACCTTGAATTTTCAATGACAAGAAAGTTTCTTATAAGTTTCTATAAGTATTGATTCAGCTTTTGCCTGAGTAAAGGTAGAGCTTTATGATGTAGAACACAAAATTGGTAGATTATCTATGGGCTTTCTATTTATTGATAAAGATTATTGATCCCAGTTAAGCAATATTTGCTCTTGGATAATATGGGAATGCAGGTGTGAACATGACATAGGCATGAAAAACAGCCACCTTTTTCTCTCTGTATATAATGAAAACGTTTTATATTTGTCAACGATGCATATTTTTGACACATATACATACATAATTAGATAGCTCAAAATATATACTTTGGATTATAACTTTCAGTTGAAATGATTCACATGTACCATATATTCCACTGTATCTAACTTTTACCTTATTTCTTGCAAAACCTCATTCTTCCTTTTATTTAATTAAAAAGTAATTATAGATTAAAATAAGGGAAAACAAAGATTTCCTTATACCAATAACATAAGAAATATTTTATGTTCTTTGTATTTATTCACTACTAATGTCCAAATTAGTTTTATAATCTGGCATCTTTTACCCAAAAATATTACACATATTGTATGCACCCATCATACATGTGCTCTGCCATTTTGCATTTTGTGCTAAATGAATCGATGTGCAGAAGGGATTGCCAGACCATTTCTCTTGCTAAAGCATCAGACTAAACGTAACAATACAATAGAATAAACATGCACAAAAATATTGATCTTTAATGACATTTTCTATCCCTGGTTAAAGAAACCAATAACTAAGATTATTAACTAATAAATCCATTGTGGTGCAGTGGTTAGAATGCAGTATCACAGGCTATTTCTGCTGACTGAAGGTTGCCAGTAGTTCGGCACTTTGAGTCTCACTGGCTCAAGGTTGATCCATCCTTCCATCATTCTGGGGTCAGTAAAATGAGGACCCAGATTGTTGGAGGAAATATCCTGACTCTATAAACTGCTTACAGAGAGCTGTAAAGCACTGTGAAATGGTATATAAGTCTAAGTGCCATTGCTATTGCTAATATTTTAAACATGTCATTAATTAACTATAAGTTTACTTAGTAATGATGCTAGTTTTTCTGAGCTTTCTTACAAAAACAAGAGATTTCAGAATAATATTTCTTGTACTTCATTCCTGGTACTGTACCTTCTTTTTATACTTATTTTTGAAAATAAATGAGACATCCATCAGACCTGGAACTGATGGGCTACTGGAGATAATTGGAGGCTTCATACTTAAGTGTCCAATACTTGGACCGGCTTTCCCAGAAATATGATTTATCTGCTGAGTTGTATGGAAGTGTTCACTTGCCATGTGTCCTGGTTGAATAAATTAATTCAGAAAAATAGGAAATGGCTACTTGTGCCATGCACATCAGTTCATCTCAGTGCTTTCAGGAGCATTGAAGCTTTACAAATAAGACATAGGAGCCACATCTTGTTGTTCCAATTTTCACTTCTAAATACTAGCTCTGTGCCTTTCTTGCATGGCTAAGTTAGGTTGGACAGTGGCAAGGCTTGAAAAGAATAATTGCCCTGATTTTAATTGCATTTATTTCATGGATGTGTTTTATATTTTCTTTTATGGTTGTACACAACTTTAAGTGCTTATATAAGAAGAAAAATGATGTATAAACAAAAGCAAGAAACAAACACTGGCTAATGGTTGGGAATTGGTTATTTAGTTGATACTGGAATGCACATCCTAACTTTTGAAAGTGGGGTCTTTCCAAAATTTACTGTCCTTATAGTTTTTCACAGATATGTGAAATATGTTGCTCATATACAGTATGTTACTCATCTATTTCTATTATTTGTTAAGTAAAAAATTACACTGAAGTAGACACTTGAAAATTACTTTCATATCCAATTATGTTCATGATCAGTAAGCATCATTGTTTCCTTTAACTAATTGAGATACTTCTAGAAAATAGCTCTCTATTAAATCAGTTGCCATAGTTGAGTGAATATGGAACTATATACTTACCCTTTTTTACAAAAGGCATCATACGTGAATTAACAAACTAAACATAGGGAAGTTTGTAGTAGTTGTCCCATAAGTCTCTCAAATCCTCATAACTGTGCTTTTGTGTTTCTTCTCTATGAGTATCCAAAAGATGCTTTTTCAGGAGGCAACTGGACTTGTTTTTTTTCCTTTGAAGACATTTCTCTTCTTAGCCAAGAAGCTTCTTTAACAGGATAGTGGGGAATGGAAGGATTTATATTCCTTGCTGACAGCTGGTCATTTGCATCCTTTTAGAGGGTTATTGAAGCACTTGGAGGTTTATCTGTGTCCTCAGGGTCACCTGAGTAGAGCTCTTGGTTCCTGTGGTCAGCAATTTCCCCCTGGAAGTCCATTCCTACTCCCACACCATTTAAAAGGTGTTTATCCCAATCTGTATAGCTAAAAGTCTGTAGAGATTCTCGCTCATCCAAGTCATGGTTGTCCCAAAAGTGCTTTTTCAGGAGGCAACGAGACTTTCTTGC
Organism: Rhabdophis nuchalis; assembly: GCA_039707465.1. NCBI lineage: Eukaryota > Metazoa > Chordata > Lepidosauria > Squamata > Natricidae > Rhabdophis > Rhabdophis nuchalis. The sequence continues at coordinate 45,961,932 of CM077644.1, forward strand.
AGACAACTGGTCATTTGCACCCTTTTAGAGGGTCATTGAAGCACTTGGAGGTTTACCTGTGTCCTCATGATCACAAGATGAAGGAAACAGCTTCGTTTCTTACCTTCATCTTCCATGTCAAATGGATTTTGATATCTGAATTAAATATTATTGATACAGACAAATAGTGTTCTTCCTTTGTTAGAATTTCGTTGGAAAAGTTGGTTTCAAGTTAAGTTGACTCAGGCATGATGAATCTGTCTTTGTCTCCTATCACATTTCCTGCCTTTTATTATCCCTTTTCTCTGTACATGTTTTCTTTTACCTAGGTATCTTTCTAACTATTGTGTGTTTGATCACTCAGAATTCACTGATGATCTATTTTGGGACACCTTATTTCCAATGCCTTTTGAGCTATCTTCTTTGATTTTTCTTAAGAGAACAATGTATGCACACCCCAGCTGGAGAATACCATAAAAGAATACCATTGCAACAAGTGTGCTGTTGTGTATTAATTATTTTGGCATAATTGCATGGCAGTGTCCTAAATACAGCCACCCGAGTAACCTGATGTTTTAATGAAAGCTTCCTTGAAAATAAACACAATGAAAATAGATCCTTTTTTTCTAGTTTCTAAGTTTATTTTGAGCATCTTATTCATCAGGAATGTCTATTGCTCCCTTCTTCTTCAACCAGTATTTCCAACAGAATATCTGCAGTTATCCAGGATTAATAATTTTCAACAGAAGAGGTCAAACCTTTATTTATTCTGCTATTAATATTAATGACACAAGTTTCACTGGAATGTTTACAGAGAAGGAAATGCTAAGAAAAGAAAAGAAATCAATTGAGAAACATTTAAATTCACTTAAAAAACCCTGTAAGCTACAAATAAGAAGTTATATATGGGAAGTTTAAAAATCAGTGTATATTAGAGCAATGAAAATACCCAACTTAAAAGTAATATATATTATAAAAATGGTGTTATGAGACAAGTCAGTCTAGATATTCCTTCTAGTTTGGCATTTTTAAAAGTCTGTTGGCAACTCAGTACAGTAGACTGTGACAAAAACATATTTCTTGCTACAACAAAGGAATCTGATTTTTAAAAAAATATATAGTAGCAGTGTAGATCCAGGAGAAAAATAAAGCTAAATTAAGTTAATCCACATTCAGAAATGGCAAGAGGGAAATAAAACAGTTTAGGTTTAGTAATGTCTAAATGCAAAATAACCAGAGGCATACCAAACTGATATTGATACATACATAAGATAGAAATTGGCTAAATTTGCTCTAAAATCTTGCTACATCATTGGTAATGAACCAGTGCCACTGCTGAGGCAACATGGCACTTTAGATGGCCAAGAATCAACCCCCTGGTTTATATAATATAATTCAGGAGATTCCTGCTGTTGATTTACAAGATCTACTGTCTAAACCCCTTTACCTAATGCAGTGCCCACCCTGCCACTTTAGGATGTGTTAAGGGTGTATTTTCACTATTTTCCTTTGTAGTTTTAAATTTCCTGACTCTCACTGCCAACACTTTGCAGGTATTGCCACATTCTAAAATTAAATAATTGATGAGAAGGAATATAGTCAACTTGACTGTGCTTTCCACTGCACCCTTATTACCATCAATCTGAAGGATATTATTATGATGAGACAAGAGAGGCATAAATCTCATTTGAAAAGGCAGCTTGCCATTGCTTGCAGCAACACCCTGAGATTCCCAAAAAGATAACTATGGGCACTAATGTGGCAACAATCTTCTCCTTTGGCACTCTCTAGAATCCATGCCTAACCTAACTTTTTTGGTCTGTGATTCATTACTCTACCATTTTGTGACTGAAGAAACCCACTTCTCATAGCCAAAAGGCACCATCCATAGAACAGTCTGTATGCTAATTGTTTGCCTACTGAAATCTATGGCATCAATTAGATAGAGGACTATCATTAATAATATTTTGAAATAATAAGAACATAGGAATGATCAGCTAATTGCAAGGCTGTGTTACTTACACCTGCCACTAATTAACCAAGTGCAAGGCCTACATGAAAACTGTAATGGATGAAATCTTCCTCTATAGTTTGTCCTCCAACAATTCATTATTTGTAAAATATGTATAGAAGGTTCATTTTCTTGCCATTACTATTTAGTAAATGATATGAGTTTTTATTCACTGTATTACATTCTGATCTAAATCTGACAACACTTGATTTATGGATTGTGTGCAGTGGGTTGGACTAGATGACCTGCAAGGTCCCTTCCAACTCTGTTAATGAGAAATGTCAGTTTTGATTCTTAGCAACTATGCAGAATGATTTTTCCCAAGACAATCTGCACCCAACCAGTCCCTTCAGTTCTTCCAATGACATAGCCATCCCTGTCCATTGTGCCCCTCCACTTTGTTGCTGGTCACCCTCTTTTTCTCTTTTCTTCCACTTTTCCCAGCATTTCAGACTTTTTTCCCCCCAGAGACCTTGGTTTTCACATGATGTTAATATGATAATCTGAGCCTACTCATTTGTGCCTTTGATGAAAAATTTGGCGTGAAATGTTTGATTATTTGTTTGTTTATTTTCTTGGCTTCCTGGGTTTTTCCAGGAGTCTTCTTCAACATCAATTTCAAAATCATCAATACTTTCTATAACCTGCTTTTTCAATGTTCAGTATTCACTTCCATTATTAATTCTGATCCTTGTAGTAAAGATATGCTCTGGCATGTGAACATAAGTATCTTCATTATTAATTCTAAAGCTGTTTCACATATCTGTTATCATTAGCCTGATCTTTATATTTAATCTTAGTACCATGTTTTTGCTTTGCTTCTTGACTTTCATTATTAGAGCTGGTGGATTATTTGCATTTTCAGCTATCAGAGGAAGATCATAAGTATAAAGCAAATTATTGATGTTCCTTTCTCTAATTTTAAAACCATCCTTATCTTGTTCCAATCCAACTTCCTCAATATCACATACACACGCACGCACATACACACTTGTCTAAATTAAGCATGTATTTACTAAAGTAAATAAAGTAAATAAAGTAAATAAAGTAAATAAAGTAAATAAATAAATAAATAAATAAATAAATAAATATTTTCTTTAATGCTAGCATCCTAGGTGATATATCAAAAGTAATATAATTAATCAGAGACTCCCTGTGGGGAAGGGTTATTGCCATACTCCTAATACTGTAGGGCCAATGAGACTTTCTTCTAGTCCAACTATATTATGTTTGGTATAATTAACAAATGGTTCAAGGAATTTACTTTGAGCCTGTGGAAAAACATTCCTTTCTTTTATGGTAACATTGAGCCCAGCAACTGAAAATAATCAATAATTTGTAACTTGCCCTTTTATAAATTCCTGACTTATGCTGTTGTTACATCTAGCTTGTCCTCTAATTGTTAAGGAAAGATTCATGGACTTACTTGTGCATAAAAGATAACATTCCTTTATTTATCATTTGCTTTTTGAAGGCAGATAGCTCTGCTGTTAATCACGGGGAACATTAAATAGTCAAGCCAGTCCTGAAAAGTTCCCATTAACACAAAATCCATTTGCTAAAATAGAATGCAATGGAAATTGGACTTTAGGATAGCTCAATATTCAGCAGCTGAAATAGAGGCAGCCGCAGGCAAGGAGTCATTTTAATGATAAAAGGCCATCATTTGTGTGTCAACAGAGCACTGCTTCAATAGTGAGAGAACAACCAGGAGGATTAGACAATACATGGCACATCCTTAATGCGGTAATTCCCAATATACACAGTCAATAATTGTAGTCCCAGGAAAAAAAAAGCCTTAAAAATGTAAAAGTGGCAGAAGATAAAAGTCAAAAGGCATAAGATTAATTTAGGTCCCAGTTCCAATTGTAGGTTGGCTTAAAGCCGAATATGTCACAATGGAACCACTCAACACAAAGTAATACGCTAACAGGAAGGAAAAATGAGATGATAGAATCAGGATGAGAGTAAATTGAATGATGAAATCTATTTGGCAACCGTTACTAAAAACAAAACAGTGTGAAGAATTTTCTCCCCCCTCCCTCTCTTTTTTATTGCTGTAATAGTCTTCAAAAAGAAAGAAAAAGAAAGATGATTATGACAGTGAGTTACTGATGAACGAAGGTAAATGACAAAATGATGGCATTATATGGCAATCTACTTCAGGTCAATCACATCATTCCATGCTAATGACATTTGGAATTCAACAACTGCTGAAGGACAAAGGTTATCTATCCCTGACCTAAAGAAATCTAAGCTGTTTTGTTGTAATAGGCAGGAAGCTATAGAAAAAAATAGGATTAAGCTATATACAGCCATGGATTTTATATTCCAAAATTAAAGTTCTGATGTTTTCATGTAGATTCAGTAAAATCAAGGTGAATGCACCTGTAGAATCTCTAATTAGCCATTTTAGCATTCCAAATCCTCAGTTGCTTATACACCCACAGAGTTTTCACATTCCTTTAAGTAAGAACATAAATACATTCATACCTTCATTAGTAACTTAAACTGAGTTTTCTATCAGTTATATTATGGCAATGTCTCAGTTCAGCTACTTTAGCCTCTTATTTTATTTATTTATTTTATTTTTCACATTTATATACCGCCCTATCTCCTTTGCGGGACTCAGGGCGGTGCACAGGGAGTAATAAAATACTATAACACTAAATGCAATAGAAATATATTAAAAATAAATTAAATTAGAAACCTGTGCTAAAAACATAAAAAACCCGTGCTAAGTTCAAATTTAAAAACTATGCCAGGCCGGCCGCATAAAATAAGTGTGTTTTTAATGCCCGACGGAAGAGGCGTAGGTCTGTGGTTGTACGGAGGTCGAGGGCCAGGTCGTTCCAGAGGGCGGGGGCTGCCACAGAGAAGGCTCTCCCCCTAGGAGTCACCAGCCGGCATTGTCCGGCAGATGGCACCCTAAGGAGGCCCTCCCTGTGGGAGCGGACAGGTCGAAGGGAGGTATGTGGTAGGAGGCGGTCCCAAAAATAACCAGGTCCCTTGCCATGGAGCGCTTTAAAGATGGTTACTAAAATCTTGAAGCGCACCCGGAAAGCCACAGGCAGCCAGTGCAGCTCGCGCAGGAGAGGTGTTACATGGGAGTGTCTCAGGACTCCCAAAATCCCCTGCACGGCCGCATTCTGAACTAGCTGGAGCCTCCAGATGCACCTCAAGGGAAGCCCCATGTAGAGAGCGTTGCAGTAGTCCAGGCAGGATATGATGAGGGTTTGAGTGACCGTGCGTAGGGCATCACGATCTAGAAAGGGGCGCAACTGGCTTATCAGGTAAACCTGATAAAAAGCCCCCCTGGCCACGGCTGTCATATGGTCATCCAAAGACAGCCGAGAGTGCAGAAGGACGCCCAAGTTGCAACTGTGACTCCTGATGACATGTACAGGATACTGGGGCAGTTGAAGGCCACCCCACTAAGAAAACTGAATGAAGTTAATATAAAAGAAAAGGGCCTCTACTTGTGAGAACCTTTCTCAGGGAAGGTGTGAGGTATTGAGATTTAAGAACTGACCAGCTATAAAACTGATGTAACTGTAAAGCTGATGAAATTAAGGCTGATGCAATGAAGATGAATCAGCATTGGTATAACCAGTTGAAGACTCTGAAGAGGTCCACAAAAGTCTTTACTACTTTAGGAGGTATTTAAATAAGGCAGCCATATTTCTCTCTCCTTGTGTCCAGTATCCATTGCTAAGTTCTCCATGTAGAGTTAAGAAGAAGATTGATTACTTGTCAGGTATTTGCTATCACGAATATTTCTGCATATGTTGTATATAAACCACTGTTAAATGTCTAAGTCAGGCATGTCCAAAATCTGGCCAAGGGACCAATTGTGGCCTGTTTTCAAATTTTGAGCAACCTGCAACCTCTTCTCCCCACCGGAGTTATTTGTTTAGTCTTTCATAAAATAGTTCATTTGCATTTAATGTTCATGGTTCAAAGAATGGCCAGGCTGAATGGTGAGCCCCACACATTTTCACCTCACCAAATCTGGCCCTCCTTGCAAAAAGTTTGGACACCCCTGGTCTAAGTCTCTGTGTGCTGTGTTTTGCTCCGGGGTGGTTTCCTAAAAGTAGTCACACTGCAAATGCTCTGACAGAAGGAATCCTGGTACACAAATTTGAAGGTGTCCTTATCTTTAATAAATAATCTGATTGTCCCTCCCCTTCTAATGTCTGCCCAGAGAAGTGCATTATTAACATTCATGTATATTAATAATGACAAAATTGTCTTCTATAGGGAAGTGATGATAGCAATAGCTATAGCCCTTAGTTTTATATATTGCTTCACAGTGCTTTACAGCCCTCTCAAAGGGGTTTACAGAGTCAGGATGTTGCACCCAACTGGGAAAGCTGGGTCAATTTTGAACTGAAGACTCAAACTGCTGAATTGCAAGCAGCTGGCAGTCAGCAGTGGCCTGCAGTATTGCATTCTAACCACTGCACCACCACAGTTCACATTACAGATCCAGAGCATATTAGCAAGGTTTTGGAGTATTTCTTTTTGAATGGATTTAATGGATACTTTTAAATAGATACATATACTGTATTTGTCAATCACAAGTTTCCCTGATCTAGGTTTAGTGTTACTATAAATTATTGTGATGCATACTTTTGAAAGAATACATCCCTAATATAAAAACCTCCCTTTTTATGATCCTGTAATCCAGGGGTCTCCAACCTTTGCAACTTTAAGTCTGAAGGACTTCAGCTGGAGAAGTCTGGGAGCTGAAGTCCTTCAGACTTAAAGTTGCAAAGGTTGGAGACCCTGCTGTAATCCCTTAACATGGTGGTTCAGTGGCTAAGACGCTGAGTTTGTCAATCAGATGGTTGGCAGTTCAGCAGTTTGAATCCCTAGCACCGCCTAACAAAGTGAGCTCCCATTACTTGTCCCAACTTCTGCCAACCTAGCAGTTCGAAAGCATGTAAAAATGCAAGTAGAAAAATAGAAACCATCATTGGTGGGAAGGTAACAGCGTCCTGTGTGCCTTCAGCATGTAGTCATGACCACAGAGACATCTTCAGACAACACTGGCCCTTTGGCTTTGAAACGGAGATAAGCACTGCCCCTAGAGTTGGGAATGACTAGCACATCTGTGTGAGGGGCACCTTTACGTTTAATCCCTTAATTCAGGGTACAGTCAAGGCGATATGGATGGAGCTGAGTGTTTATTGCCTGGATGCCATTCCTGATGCCATGTGGAGTTCAAGCAGATATTTTTTCTTTGTGCCCTAATAAAGAAATATTTGCCACTAACTTTTTTTTTAAATTAAATTTATACCCCGCCCTTCTCCAAAAGGACCCAGGGCGGCGCACAGGAATTTAAAATACAATACAAAATCAAGTAAAAATTTAAAAAACTTATTTGATACCCATCCTGCGCTAAAAACAAATTAAAATCCCCAAATTTAAAACTGTCTAAAATAGTCATTTGTGGAGGTTACGCTAGGCCGGCTAAATGGAACAAATGTGTCTTTAAACACTGGTGGAAGAGGCGGAGGTTGGAGATGGTGTGAAGTTCAGGGGGTAGGTCGTTCCAAAGGGCAGGGCCCGCCACAGAGAAGGCTCTTCCCCTGGGTGTCGCCAGTCGGCATTGTCCGGCCGATGGCACCCTGAGAAGGCCCTCTCTGTGGGAGCGGATCGGTCGTAGGGATGTATGGGGCATGTAACTAGGATTGAACTTTCAACCTTCCAAGTGGGAAGTTAGCATCTTCATCACCAGGCCACCATGCAACTCAATATAATTTCTCAGTAATGGAAGCACCCTGAGATAGTCTGGACCAGAGGTATACCATGAGTATTAACTCTACTATAAGTTTTAACGTTAATCTTGCAAGACTGAAACCATTTCTTCCCTCCTTTACTTTTATTGTCAGGAAAATTAGGAAGTATCTCTTATAAAATATTCCCCATGCTCTCTATCCTTCTATGGACTGAGATCTCTTTCACATGCTGGTTGTCCAGTCTGTCTCTCAAGGTCGTTCCCACATACATTAAATACACTCAAAAGCACTTTTCATATTCCCAAATATTAGAAACCCCTAGGTGGAGGTTGTCTTACAAGAATTCCTACCTTGCATAGAGTAACATGAACATGCTTACAAACTGGGCTTGGTTATGTTTGTGGTATACTAGCAAAATCTATGACTGAATGGAACTGATCATATTCTCAACAGAAAATACTGCATGGGCCACAGTTCTGAGTAAACATCCCAACCTAAGCTACATCTTCTCTGGCCATTATGTGACAAACCCAATATAGTTTGAGCCACGATGGAAGGTAGAGATCAATACCTATGGACCATCTCGTGGTGGTTATGGCACATGGATAATGTGGGTAGGAAAAATAATAAATGATAAAGAACATGATTGGATGAAATGAAAGGGAAAAAAATGTGATATGTGAATCTCAAACTAAAAGAAATGGAAAAAATGTAATAGACCTTAATGAAAATGTCCTGATGTAGTGAAATGGAATTGATTAAATCATACAAGGAAGTGAAATTGTAGGTTTAATTATGAATAAAGAGAAAAGGAGAACTTGTATGTTGATGGTAGTTTCGTGCTATGCTGCAGAGAATAGAGTCAATAAAAAGGCTAGGACTAAGTTGGAGGAAGAGGAGTGTGGCATTGAATAAATAAAAACTAAGAAAAATGTTATTCCGATAGGTAACATGAATTGATAGGTATAAATGGTGAATGTTTGATTGGTATCTGTTTAGAAAAAGATATGTTGTTTTGAAAAGATAGTACAACCTAAGGCCTATTAATCATATCCATAGAGAGAAGCAGTTAAAAAGCATGATTGATTTGATGATTTATGATAAAATACTGAGAGAAGTGGTGAATTCTTGTCAGCAGATTATTGTGAAATGTATGAATGTGGCAAATTTTATTGTATGCTTTTTGATTCAGAAAAACTGTATTATAGCCAACAGGCTTGATTGATAGAATTAAATGCACATACCCTGTATATGGAATTTAAGTTTGGATGCTGAATGAGATATGATGCATATAGAGTATAAAGAAAAGTAAGTAGAATGCTTAATGAATGTTTTGACATTAAGCAGGGTATCAGACAAGGATGTGTGATGTCCCTTGTGGTGTTTAATGTGTTTATGGAGAAACACATGAGGAATGCTTGTGAAAAACATGGAGGTATGTTGGCTGGGAATATGAATGTATATGCATTTTTATATATAAATTATGCCACTTCATTTCATTAAGTAAAGCATCATATAAATTGAAAATTAAAATGCAACATAATAAAAGTGGAAGTTTGGAGTTGCGAATCTAAATTATTTGCAGTAAATGTATGATGTATTAACTGTATCATGAGGTATAAACCGAACTGAAAATTAATATGATAAAGAACCAAGATAATTACATTTGACATAAAAAAAAATGAAGTGAATAATTGCATGTCAGAAACTTAATTTGAAAAAAAGCAAGTTTTTCAATTTTTGTATGTTGCCAGAATGGTTTTGGTTTTTTTTAATGAAACTTCTAGTGGAAAGGAATGGGTAATATGTGTTCTTTGTGAGAAATGAATGTTTTGTGGAAAGAAAGCAAAATGTTCCTTTTGTTCTGAGGGAAGAAGCAAAGATCATTGTACCCTACATTGTGTTGCTACCTGGTTGCTACTCACTAAATGCAGTAGAAATAACTTAGTTCAGAAGCCTTTGTGGGAAAGCAAGTAGAAATGGATTATATATGAATGGATGCTGAGTGACTGTAGCCTGAATATAAAAGTAGGTGACCATTATGTGGGGAAAAAAAACATTCAGTGTTTTGGTTAATCAAACTGCAGAATACCTATAGGAAGGAGAAATATAGAAAAAAAGAGAGAGAGAAAGTCTGAAAAAATGCTAGGTTTGGATGGAATTGATAAAAAAGATAAGTATTTAAATTTTTGTTTTTAAGGAGAAAACCGACTAAAGGACTGGAATCAGAAATACATACAAAAAAGTTTGAATATTTATAAATACAGTTTATCAGTTGGACTATAAGAATGTGGAAGTTAGAAACTAAATATTTATAGTGTTTTAGTGAGCTTTTGGCACTCAGAGATTCAAACTCTGTTAAAATAATTCAATGTACTCTGTTTCATAGCTTAATGTCTTATCAATTAACCATCAAGTACTTGTTAAGTCCTTTGTCCATTTACTTTGTCCTTGCCCATTTACTGATATTGTATTTCAGTTCAATTATGTATTTCTTTGTTTTCCTTTTCCCTTTCATTTGTTCATTTCCCCCTTCTCTAAAATATTATTAAATTACAAAATCGAAAACATATTTAAATGTTAACTGGGATGTATGGTGTATGGACTTAGTAGAAACCAGAATAGTTTCTAAGGACAGAAAGGTATGAAATAGTTAAACAGTTATAATAAATATCAATAGAGTGAACCAGATTTGCCTATATTTTCTTTTCTTTTACCTCCTGCCTTTAATTTTTTTGTTTACTTATTCCCTTTTTACACTTTGCATAACTTTGCTTAACTCAAAAGGGAATTGTTTGATGGTTATGTTTATATGTAAGTTTTTGGATGCCTGTTTCACAAATAAGCACTTCCTTTGTGAAAGTGCAGAAGCTGCTATTAAATTCTGCTTCATCTAGGTATCAGTGCTGCTCTGGATTCTTTTGGCATATGTTGGTATAAGAAATATTTATACAATAGTTTATTCAATGTGCCATGCATAACAAACTGTTTATTTGCTTTCCCAGATCCAGTATGCATGCTGCCTCTCAAACCCTTAAGGAATAGATCTAACCATTATATCCTTATCATATAAGGATTATACTTCTCATTTGCTTCAGAACGTGCCATCAACCACTGCACAACACAGGCTATAAAGTTGAATTAGTGTACTATAATCTGGGGGGAAAAAACCTTCCAGTATCTAGACAACCCACGTAAACACTTGCCCTCATTCTGCCCCCATTCTAATTCAGGTTCTCTTGGAGCTCATCAGTGGTGGGATTCAAATATTTTTTACTACTAGCTCTGTGGCATGTCTTGATGGGTGTGTCATGGCTTGGTGAATGTGGCTTGGTAGGCGTAGCAGGGGAAGGATACTGTAAAATCTCCATTCCCACCACACTCCAAGGGAAGGTTACTGGAAAATCCTGATTTCCTCCTGATCAGCTGGGACCTGGGAGGCAGAGAATAGATGGGGCAGGGCCAGTCAGAGCTGGTATTTACCAGTTCTCTGAACTACTCAAAATTTCCACTACTGGTTCTCCAGAACTGGTCAGAACCTGTTGAATACCACTCTGGAGCACATATTCCAATATGTTGTTCTTCAGTTCACTTATATTTTGCTTGGATGCTTTTGCTTCATTTTTCTTCAACTCAATTGAAAAGATGTTTTTTGAGAAGGTAGGAAAACATTATTAGATGTGGGTTACAGAGTTCTTGCACTTACTTTAGTACAAAGAAACTAAGGAAAGTACATAGGTATCTATCTTTCATGGCCCAGAGAGTCTTCCAGCAGCCTTCAGTTTACCTTTCTTCCCATACTTGTATTCAACCTGAAAAGAAAAGAGACTTTTTAAAGATTAGAAACAAGAGATTATAGAGAGACTGCAGAATGATGGAGTAATGTGTGAAAGAAAACAGTAACTTCAGTGTCTTCAGCTACCTTGAAGTACAAATAGAAGCACTACTTATAATGCCGTCTATAAGGGGTGGGGTGTTGAAGAAGTCAAAATGTCACCAACAATTGTGTGGTCATGGCTGCCACCTTGACTTTTTTTTTTTTTTACCCAATTAAGCCCTGAGAACAGAACTTTGTGAAGAAACATTTCCGGAAATTGCAAGACAGATTTCAACTCAGTACTGATATGAACACAACAAATCTGATTTATACACATTGCTCTCTTGAATTGTCATTCTTATACTATTAATATAAACTGGAAAGAAACATTCATTTTATTGTGTGAGCAATAACATTCCTGAAAAGTGGTAGCATTAATTGTTTTAACTCATGAAGGAAGGAAGCTTCAATTTTCCTTGGGAGTGTTATTTAACTTTCCTGTCTTCAACTGCAATCTCAAGGCATTTATTGACATTAGAAAAAAAAAAAACTCCCATTTGGTGCCCAACTGGCACATATATCCCTGAGAAGTGTTACTCAGCAATCACATCCAATGCTTGTTAGTTCCTCAGTTAAGTGTTCCTGAAGGATTTCTTTTCTCTTAACTACTTCTAATACAGATTGAAGTGGTTGTTTAACGTTCATTTTAAGTAAAAAGAGAAAGGATGTTAATCTGCTATAACAAAGCAATATTTATTTATCTGCAGTCCTTAGACATGCTGGCTGGGGAATTCTGAAAGTTCAAGTTCACATACCTTCAATTTGCCAAGGTTGAGAAGCACTGTCTTATTGGCCCATGTGGGGAAAATAGAATGGATGATTTTAACATTTTCAGTAGTCCCATTCTCAGTTGCAGTAATTAAAAAGACAAAACTGGAAATTGGGTTAATTTCCAGCAGGATTTTCTGACCTACCTTCAATAATTTAAGGGCTTCTCTTGATTATATGAACATCCCTTTGTGCAATGAATATTCTAATTTATGATAGTTAAGTATCTTGTCCCCTTTATGTGAGTCACATCTTGACCTTTTTCATACTAGACACTTAACGTAGGCACCTGCTAGTGAAATCATTACTGTTTTATATTATTTCATCATTCCTCACTGACCAGATAGGCAATAACCATGACTTTTATGACCAAGAGGGTGGCTTTTTAGTATCTTGTCCCTTTTATGTGAGTCACATCTTGACCTTTTTCATACTAGACACTTAACGTAGGCACCTGCTAGTGAAATCATTACTGTTTTATATTATTTCATCATTCCTCACTGACCAGATAGGCAATAACCATGACTTTTATGACCAAGAGGGTGGCTTTTTAGAACATTCAATCTCCAGATCCTAGACCTTCCTTTTCATTGGAAGGTTATGTGGACAAGCTGCCCTGCATTTTACAGGGTTTTGGTGTTTATTGAACATGCCAGGACAAGGGAAGATAATTTAATCCAAGATTATTCTGGTGATCTCCTACCTCCTGTTGACTACATTTTGACATCATCCTAATCCTGCCATTGAAATAATGAAATATAAAATTAAAAACACAGCTTACACTGTATATTATATTAAATACAAATCTCTTAAAACAGATGGTTAAATGTATATAAAAACAGGTGTTTTGAGCTATCATTAAAAATGGACACACTTATTAGTTATGTTTTCATGGGAATTTTTTTTCCCATTCAACAAAGAAACATTTTTCTAAAAAATGAGAAGGAATGCCAGTTAAGGTAGGGGAAAGACTTTTGCAAAGAATCACAAGAACTAGTAAGAATTTCACACAAAATATAAACCAGGCTTGCTTTAGAAATGATGCTGAGCCTTTTGTAGTGAAATGAGAGTTAACATATACAATGGGATAAGGAGGTTTAGTCTCTAATCCATGAGAAGAGATGAGAAAGTTTCTCTTGAATTCCAGTTCCACACTTCTGCAATCTAAAAAGTAAAAACCTGTTATGGATGATTGCAATGAATTCCAATCACCTTTTACTGAAAGTGCTGTGTAAAATGTATATACATAGGTGTATCCATTCATTTCCTAGAGAATGTCTTGCAAATATTTTTATTATTGCACCCTACCCCCCAACCCCCACCCCAAACATGGGAAAGGTAAGATCAATTGTTGTTGTTTTTTTACATTCTTTACCAGATCAACAAGTTGTCAGTTTCCATATAAACAATGTGATTACAGTAATATATTTGCAATTACTCATTTGAGTTTATTGTTTGGTACTCAGCTGTGTGTTTACATTTTAGTCTTTTTGTTCATTCATATAAGATATGAACATTGTTTTTCACAGGTACTAGTAATGTTATCACAGGATTTAGGGCTCTAAATAGTTACAGTCATTGTACATTGGAAAATTTTACATTGGAAAATAGTCTGGGAATGTTTTACTTTGAAAAAAGCAGCCCACAAGTATTTACTTCATTTAATTCATTTAATACAAACGAACTTAGTTCATTCCTAGTGGCAATTCTTACATGATATCTTAGAACTGACATACACAAAACCTATTTAGTATTTTATTGATATCCTAATACATTTTTGTACTTTTCTTCATATTGAGTAATAAAAGCACAAGGAAAGGCAGCTGTGTCAAACGCAGCAACAGAATGCCTTAAGTCATAACCTGAATCCTGAGAAGATAATGTTTGTGGTTATGTTGGGATACTATTTCCAGCAGCCTTCATGTCTTTTGGAGTTGCTTCTATATTTTAATGAGCATTTTATTTTCTAAATGACTATTTTCTATCATACTCCAGGGCCTTTTGAATAGCTATGCCAACAAGGGAAATGCATGTTCATGGAGAAAAACCCTTTTTTGGTACATCTGAATAATTTCTAGCTATACCCAATTAATCTGATTTGAAAATATTTTTCCTTCCCTCCCTCCCTCCCTCCTTCCCTCCCTCCCTCCCTCCCTCCCTCCCTCCCTCCCTCCCTCCCTCCCTCCCTCCCTCTTTCTTTCTTTCTTTCTTTCTTTCTTTCTTTCTTTCTTTCCAAAGAAAGACTTAAAATGGAAAGCAATGCCAAATATGTTAAAACAGGGAATGTTATGGAACAAACTTGATCTGAGCTGAAATAAGGTTTCCTTTTGTCAGTGAAGAAATGAAACGATGAACAATGACAATTCATACCCTAACCACCTTTATTAGCTGTGTTTTTTCTCCTCAATATTATCTATTCTATCCTAGTAAACACAGCAGGGAAGAACCGTAGAACATATAATTTTGCAATATATTGTAACATAATAGATCTTGATGTCTTTAACCACCTGGAGAAATTCAATAATATCTAGCATTTCCTTTAGTAATTACAAATATAAAACTCAAACATTTTCAAAAAATACAACAATAGCTATAGCCTTATGGATTATGTATACAGATCTTTCTCTGTGCACAGTAACATTTAGAATCACAAGAGAGGGACTAATAGTTACAAGAGCAAAATGCATACCTCAACCTACAATGGCTCTCTTCCTTGTACTGTATTTTAACACAGTAGAAATACAATGAGTGAATGACTGCATGGAAGACCAAAGGATCTTGACAACTAGTCTGCTTAGCAATAAATGATGTACAGAACCTTTCACCATAGGGGATTAATGGCTAGGCTAGAAACCTCATACCACTGCGGCAGGCAAGAATACTTGCATATGTTTGCCACCAGATATAAACAGCTCAACTGAACTTTCAAGTATTTGTCAGTGAGTTTATCCCTGTCTTCAAGGTTAGATTTTATTTTTATTTTTCTTCCTGGCAGTTGCACACATT
This sequence comes from Rhabdophis nuchalis, assembly GCA_039707465.1. NCBI lineage: Eukaryota > Metazoa > Chordata > Lepidosauria > Squamata > Natricidae > Rhabdophis > Rhabdophis nuchalis. The sequence continues at coordinate 45,977,317 of CM077644.1, forward strand.
AATTATTAACTGAATGCTGAGAGATCCCCTTCAAGATTTTCCAAACCTTCAGCTTTAACGCTAGTCAGACACAACCTGTAAGCATAATGCAGAGAGTAAGATCAATAGAGTATAGTTAGAACTGGTCCATCATCCCTGAAGTGAAACTCAATTGCATTCTATCTTCAGTGTTAATAGGTCTTAATAATAATAATAATAATTTAATTTGTAAACCGCTCCCTCTCCCCACAGGGACTCGGGGCGGTGCACAGGGAGAATAAAAACAATAAATATACAACCATAGCATAAAAACGAATTAAATTTAATACCTGTGCTAAAAATCCCATTAAACACTAAAATACCCTATAATTAAATAAAAAACCCATAGCAGAGAGACTACCCTAGACCCTCTTGCTTAAATATTTTAGTAAATTACTTTATTAATAATATACGAAGTGGAATATTCAGAGAATGTGGGGATTTCTTTATCCCTAAAATTCATTCCTATTTTAATTTCCTTACAATGCCTTTCTATGGTTTCTGTGCTAGTTGAAATATAGAGTTTCAAATAACCTGGGAGAAGAGTAGGTTTACTTTTGTTTTGTTTCTTTGCAGTGGTGCCAGATTTGCAGAATATCTTTCAATTCCAGCAATTATTATTATTGCTTCATATCCATGTGGGAGCAGCAGAGAAAGAGAAGAGGAAAGAAATGGAATGAACACAGCTGTTGCATCTACCAATGAAGTCTAACAGACGTATAAGATAATATGATGTGGAGGCTTACAAGGGAATTAAGTTTAGTTTGCAAAATAAGAAGTCCTAGAAAAAATAAGTCTTTGCTAATATTGCATTTAGCTGTGGAAAATTAGGTTTGGAGTGTTGGAGAGGAAATGGATGAGAGAAACTAGAGTAAAAGCAATTAATAATTATTAACTACTTCTGGACACTTATATAACATAGTTCCCTTTTTGTACAGATACACTGGGAATGAAGACCAGCAAGAGAGACCTGGCAGCATGATTTTTGGGAGCATGTTTTAGCTTTATAATGATTCACCCTCAGCCATATGACACACACACACACACACATTGTTTAGATGAAGTCAGGAAATAGATACACAATTTAGGCATCAGTAAGGAAAGATTATGTATTTATGCACATTACTACATTGTTGAATATTTAGCAGGTATTGGGGGCTGAGGTAAGGCATAAGAGGGAAATAATTGTCTAATTTGGTTAGGCAAATAGGAAGGGATTAGCTTGTCTAATCAAGTCTTTGGATGCTAATTAAATATATAATATAAATTATATAATGGCTCCAATGCCACATACTCTGAAAAGAGACACATTAAAGACTGGCTAATATTCTGAGGTTAAGTATAAAGAGGTATTCCACAGCTTCCAATTAGGGTTGTTCGAAACTTAAAGGGAGGTGCAAATGTGTATGTATAGATGATAGATAGATAGATAGATAGATAGATAGATAGAGAGAGAGAGAAAGAGAGAGAGAGAGAGAGAGAGAGAGAGAGAGAGAGAGAGAGAGAGAGAGAGAGAGAGAGAGAGAGAGAGAGAGAGAGAGATATTCTTAAAACGTCTTTCTCAAGTTAAGCAGTCCTTCACTTCTGAAGGTCGCTTTATTGCAGCTACCTTGGACTGAATTTCAAAAAAGCTTTTCTGCATTTCCTAAGCATATGCAGAAACTTCTTCTACTGCTTCCAGTCAGCATATAGAGAAAGCTTCTTTCTGGCTTTTGCAAAGGTTCCTGCAAATGCCAGTCAAAGCAGGCAAAATGACAGAAAGCACCTCATTAAGGTACATCATATTGCCTCTCCACCTTGATAAAGAGAATTATTTTGTCTCCATAGCAGAAAGTTCTTGTGGGGGATGAATACAAATTGCCTTTCACAAGAGCAGTTCACAGCCCCAGCTCTTCACATCAGATTTCAAAATGCATTGAAAATTTTTATTATATAGGTAGTCCTCAACTTACTACCACAATTGGGATAGGAATGTCTGTTGTTAAGTGATACAGTCATAAAAATGATCATGTGACTGTATCGCTTAGCAATGGCAATTCAGCATTCTCATTACCATTCTTAACCAATTCTACCAGATGTTAGACAAAGAGCCATACAAATCCAATCCATTCCAGGCATGGTCGTTCCCAGTTCTGAGCCTCAGTAAAGGAGGAGACTACCTTCTCTTCAGCTGTTTCAAATTATATTTGTTTGTTTGTTTGTTTAGTTTGTCAAACATGTAAAAGATAACTGATATAAGTATAAACATGATTATGAGTACAGAAAATGGGTATGAATAAATGGAGATAGTAGGACAGGGATGGTAGGCACCCTGGTGAGCTTATGCACGCCCCTTACAGACCTCTTAGGAATGGGGTGAGGTCAACAGTAGACAGTCTTAGGTTAAAATTATGGGGATTGGCGATGTAACAACAGAGTCAGGTAGTACATTCCAGGCAGTGACCATTCTGTTACTGAAGTCGCATTTTCTACAATCGAGTTTGGAGTGGTTTCTACCTTGAGTTTGTATCTATTGTTTGCTCATGTATTATTGGGGTTGAAGCTGAAGTAGTCATTGACAGATAGGTAGTGGATAGGTTTGTGTACTATGTTTATGTCAGACCATAGGTGGCGTAGTTCTAGGTTTTTTCAAGCTCCAAATTTCAAGCTGGTGGCATAGGGTATTCTGTTGTGAGTAGAGGAGTTGAGTACTCTTCTTGTGAAATACTTCTGGACTCTTTCAATTTTATTAATATATGATATACAGTGCGGGTTCCAGGCAGACAAGCTGTATTCGATAATTGGTCTAGCAAAGGTTTTGTATGCCCTAATTTGCAGTACAATATTACCGGAGAAGAAGCTTTGCAAGATTAGGTTGGCAACTTTAATGCTTTTTTGGCAATGGTGTTAAAGTGAACTCTATTTCCATCCCACCTCTGCCCTTTAGGCCACTATGTGCCCTATCTTGTGAAGTACTAAGCAGCCTTAGAACCATGCAGCTTTTGGGCTGCTTGCCACATTTCAGTTTAAGGGCTTCTTCTAAGGCTGCTTGGTACATTGCTAAGTGGAGTGCAGTTCAGTTGACTGCTCAAGGCTGCTAACAAGTAAAATAAAGGAATATAACATAAAAAATGCAGGATAAAACTGAAAATAATAAATCCCATTCCTCACTGAACACTACAGAAAAGATCAGCAATAAAAGATGCTGCTATTTCAAAACAAAGCTGCATGTTACATTTGTAACATGAGAATACAAGCAGTGGAAATTACAATCTGAAAGGCCTTTTTAGCAGGAGTCCCTATACCAAAGCCTGAGAATATCCATTGTGGAACAAATATAGCAGCTAGACTAGGATCTTTCACATTTTTCTTTCATTTTTCAAAAGGACATTCAACAAACTCATTTTTTGAGTATTAACTCAACTTTCTTGCAGTGGATTTGTGGCTGCTAGCCTATAGCATTATCCTTAGACTACAAAAAATGTGCTTTAAAAAAAACAAACCCATCCCTTATAAGTAGTCATCAACTTACAACCATTCATTTAATAACTGTTTGAAGTTGCAAAAGCCTTGAAAAAAGTGACCTGTGAATGTTTTTCGCATTTACAATTATTGTAGCATCCTCACAGTAACTTGATCAAAATTCAGGCACTTGGCAACGAACATGTATTTACAACAGTTGCAGCCTGCCATGGTGAGGTGATCACCATTTATGGTCTTCCCAGCTGTCTCCCAACAGGCAAAGTCAAAGTCAAGACCGTTAAATTGGATGTTGCTCACTTAATGGCTGCCTTGCTTAGTGACAGAAGTTCCAGTAAACATTGTGGTCATAGTCAAAGACTACATGTATGGAAGCCAGCCTATGTTTGTAATGGTTGATAGATACATTACAATACAATAGCAGAGTTGGAAGGCACCTTGGAGGTCATCTAGTCCAACTTCCTGCCTAGGCAGGAAGCCCTATACAATTTCAGACAAATGGCTATCCAACATCTTCTTGAAGACTTCCAGTGTTGGGGCATTCACAACTTCTGGAGGCAAGCTGTTCCACTGATTAATTGTCCTAACTGTCAGGAAATTTCTCCTCTCTAAGTTGCTTCTCTCCTTGATTAGTTTCCACCCATTGCTTCTTGTTCTGCCCTCAAGTGCTTTAGAGAATAGTTTGACTCCTTCTTCTTTGTGGCAACCCCTGAGATATTGGAACACTGCTATCATGTCTCCCCTAGTCCTTCTTTTTATTAAACTAGACATACCCAGTCCCTGCAACTGTTCTTCATATGTTTTAGTCTCCAGTCCCCTAATCATCTTGGTTGCTCTTCTCTGCATTCTTTCTATAGTGTCCACATCGTTTCTACATCGTGGTGACCAAAACTGTATGCAGTATTCCAAGTGTGGCCTTACCAAGGCACTATACAGTGGCATTAACACTTCACATGATCTTGATTCTATCCCTCTGTTTATGCAGCCTAGAACTGTGTTGGCTTTTTTGGCAGCTGCTGCACACTGCTGGCTCATATTTAAATGGTTGTCTACTAGGACTGTCTACTAGATGATAAAGATGTATGCCATATATCATGCTAACTAAACTCTTGTTTCTTAATCAGGATTAATTGAACAAATAACAATTGTCTGGATTTGTTTATCAGGCTAAACCATGGAATATAAGTTACAATTTCTACTGACTGGGTACATTATCTTTTTTGTTGTTATAGTTATATTATACCTTTATTCTGTAAAACTATAGGCAGTGCACATATTTTCTCCACAACAACACTCTGGGTGAGTTGGGGTGATAGTGAGAGACTGGCCTAAGATCATGCATTTGGCTTTCATACTTAACAGAGGGCTAGAATTTACATGTTCCAAAATATGTTAGTGCAGAGAAATTTCTCCATGATAAAGTAACAATGTCTTCTGGGAGGCTCAGGGTTTGGCACAGCTGGGAAGGTTTTCTAAATAGTGTGCATGTGATGTCCCTCACAAACTTGCACTGTTGATAAAAGCAATATAAATGAGATAAATTGGGAAGGTTTTGAAGCAGCCATGCTGCACTTTTCAGAGAATGTGGTAGGTTCAGAGCTTCAAGGAAACATGTTTCATATCAATATGTTTTGCAAAGTACTCTTATTTATGCTTTCCATAGCTTTAAAAATACAACCCTAAAGGAGTATTTTATATTTTGCAATATTGAGATTATGAATTTACTAATTCTCTAGTGTGCTAAAACCATGTATTTTTATATCATGTTGTATACAGGTCATGAATTGTTGCCTAATCAAAGTTTTTTGCACTTAGTTGATTTGATTTGATTTATTTAGATTTATAAAACCGCGCCTCTCTCCCCGAAGTACAATATTTTTTGCATTCATCCTTGGTACTATTTTAGCTGCTTTATAGATTACATTATCACATTCTTACCAATAAGAGTCTCTGAGGTCATCATAAATCCTTTATACACAGTTGATCAATAGTTTTATTAGAACCATCCAAAATAACATAAAAGAAGGTGTGAAGTTGTCTTTGAAGACAAAAGTTCTTCAGAACTTTTCTTTATGAAGAAGTAGCAAGAAAATACAAAAAAAACCCTATGTTAATAATGAGGCCTGAAGTATAAAATCAGTTCCCAGATGAATTGAGTTGCTGAGGATAAAGCCATCTTTGATATTGCTGATATCAGATTGTACCTCATGTTGAAGTATAGAAGAATTGATTTGCAGACCTAGAAGAAGATGGAGAGACAACATCAAAGACACACTATAACAACATCAATTAACAATGGTTGAGGCCGCCAGAACATCAAAAATCAGAACATTGTATCTCCCTCGATACCTGAAGCTGTAAAACAGAAAGTAAAGAAGAAGCACCTGAATCCCAGGCTAGTCAAGAAACATCCTGCTAAAATTGCAATTTCTTTCCAGGTGCCCAGCCAAGACTGCCTGAAGGCAACCATTTTAATTCCTGATTTCTGAGTGTCACCTCTCAGCCTTATTGGAAAAGGACAGTGACTTAGTTGTAGAAGTCATCAGCTAGTCTGCATGTCCTTAAATGTACTATAGTCTTTAAGATGAATAAAATCCTAAACGAGTTAAAACATTTCTGAACATATTTAAATCTAACAATTTGATTTTGTACACCAGGGGAGATTTTTTAAATTCTTTTCCTTCCCCTCATAGTCACAGAAATCTTTTTAAATTAGTTTGTTGAATAGTTTGCTCAGTGTTAATAAAAATATAAAGATCCCAACCTCTAATGCAGTTCTATATTTTTTTGTGGATATACTTCCAATAATTGCATTTTAATGATGTTTTTAGTTTCGTTAACAAATAAATCCTCTGAAAATGAATTTACCAAAGGCCAAGACCCAGTGTTTGAAGAGGGCACAGCCAAGAGAGAGAAAAAAAAATGCAAGGAGGGGTAGGGGAACATTTGCTGTGAATGTTTTTGTTCAAAGATTAGGTTCTCATTTGCTGCCAAATTGAGAAAAGCTTTTTAATTTTGGTTAAATGAATTATATATATATATATTTAAAGCTAGATTTATAAAACTGCTCAGCTCAGTTTTCTACCAGTAGCATTCTAAGCACCTTATGTCTTGCTTCACCCTCCTAAAGTCCTCTAAAATAACAAGGCATACTGGAATCTGCACCCAGAAATCTAAGATTGTTGCCACCACCACATTCCAGGTGGTGACCAAAGTCTCAGTCAAACAAGTGTGCCAAAATGTCATGAAATAGCCCAAGAAACCCAACAACTTTAGAAACACTATAGAGTCCTTTAGATTCTTGTGACAGGTCAATTCCTGCAGAGTAGTAGATCCCTGGGTAGTCATCTGTCCATGACAAAGAATAGATGGCAACATCCCTCAACTCCAGATCACATAATTGCTAGTGGAAACAAAAGTCAAGTCCAATGAATAGTATCCCCACGGGTGACACCTACAATAAGCTGGATCAGAACCATGATTTTCATGAAAATAATTTTTCATACAGTATTATAAACTATGTTTGACTAAATAGTTTGGAACACTTAGTCTCTATTTTGAAATGTCTCAGTCTTTTAAAAATTACTTTGCTATTTTTTATTTGTACTATTTAAATATTAACTTATTCCTTCTACTAGATCCATGATGGCGAACCTATGGCACGGGTGCCACAGGTGGCACGTGGAACCATTTCTTGGGCATGTGAGGCGTTGCCCTGCCAGCTGCAACATGCATGCATGCACTGACCAGCTGATTTAGGCCTTCTTTTGAGGCCGTTTTTCACCCTCTGGAGGCTTCAGGGAAGCTCCTGAAGCCTCTGGAGGTGGTGGGGGAGGCTGTTTTCACCCTCCCAGGCTCCTAGAAAGCCTCTGGAGCTTGGGGAGGGCAAAAAAAGCACGCCAAAAGCAGGGGGTCGCGCACATAGCATTACGGGTGTAGCACGCCCACAAATGACCCTCTGTGCTTCCCCCGCTTTTGGCACACGAGCCAAAAAAGGTTAGCTATCACTGTACTAGATATTATCCTATTCAACGAAAGATGACAGAGGTCACCATCAATTTATGTGGCAGTTGGAGCAGGCAGTTTCTTTTGGATTGAAATCCATCCCTTTAAAAGAGCCTATTTTTTCCCCCTTTCCATTTCCACTATGATTAAATTTAAGTAGCATAATGAAACTTCATACCGATTTGTTCAACAATATTTTATAGAGAAAATAAAAAATTGCAACAAAGTCATTTTTGTACTAATAAAACCATCCAGAAACTGAGATTACATTAAATATCCAGGGGATAATACAATAATGGATAATATACTGAATTAGGGCTAGAGAGAGACTCAGACCCAAATCCACTCATAGAAAATCACTGCGTGCCTTCGAGCCAACCATTCTCTCTCAGCCAACCTCAACCTCCTCCATAGGGTTGGTGCTGTTGAGGAAAAAAATAGGAGGGTGTATCATGTATTTCAGTGTTTCTCAACCCTGGGCACTTTAAGAGGAGTGAACTTCAACTCCTTTGGGCTGGGGAATTCTGCTAGTTGAAGTCCACTCCTCTTAAAGTGGCCAAGGTTGAGAAATACTGATGTATGTCATTTTCTGCTCCTAGAAACATAATCAATTTAATACATAAATATCATTATCATCCTCCATGGCTATATACCATCTGGTCCCATTTTGTCCAGTGTTATAGAAGCTCATCTGCATTGGAACTGAATTCAGAATTGGGGCTAGGACCCTATTCTTCAAATATTAGTAAAAATGTAGTGCATCATGGATACTAATATGGATTCTATTTCTAAGTTTCAGTTATTTCAATATACTGAATTTATTTATCTGTACCTTTTCATCATTACACAGCAGCTGAGGAAAATCCAAACCTGAACCAATTTATTCAATCCTCCGCCATTATTGTTCCATTTCATCTTAAACCCATCATGTCAGCTATAGTAGTATGGATTATCAGACCATCTTAAATGTATATGTAACATGAAACTGAACTCTGGCCAATGCCAGACGTATTATCTGTGCTATGCCCAGAAACCACTTGTGGGATTCCTCAAAAATATATCTTTAAAAGACCAAACACTTGTATTTTGGGCAGATTTTAGCTATCTTAACTTCCTAAAAGTCCTGGCACTTCTGCCCAAATTACACTATGGTGCCAGTTACCAGAAAAGGTTGTTATGTGTTATGGAGTTAGTAACATAACAATGCTGTTCTGATTCTTGCTCATTCATACTGAAAATGTTTTGGTTCCTGGATTATGGAACAAGGCTTACTGCTACAAGAAAACTTCTTGCATTTCTCAGAACAATGTGAATGTTCACCCACGCATGCCACTTGAGTGAAGAGAAATTACAGGTTATGCTCTGATGTTGCTTCTCTATAGTGCACATTCATGGATAAAACAATTTTCAGTTAAGAACGTTTTATTTCACGGCAGTAAAAGTAAGTACAATACAACCAGTTTTTGCTGGAAAGCTCCTTGAATGATTCAGAGATTGGATGTGAATGGTTCACACCCCTCATTCCAGCGTCCTATCATTTATATTTTTTTTAAAAAGCTGGGCTGGAAATGTTCACAATAGTTATGAAGGTATAATGCCGCTTTCTGTGAGACTGATAAACTTCCTCATAACAAACTTTTAGCCAAATCCAAGCATCTACCCTGAAGATTTAAAAGAACTTTTTTTTTTTTTTGCTTAAAGCTCAGTGAAAATTCTGTTATCTTTGGTCAAAAAATCAGCAGCTTATTTGTAAGGCACAGTGGTACTTTAATTATTCTAGTAAGCTCACTGGCTTCAAGGAGAAAATTGTAATTCTTTTTAAGAAAAAAACCCAGAAACAAATAACAAGACCAACATGAGATTATGATACAGGCAAGAAAATTCTTCTGCATATTTTCAACAAACTGCAATTAGTTGGTGAAGGAAAATGTTGCTAAAATTCTCATGGGCGGTGGGTTGTTTTCTACATTTAGGTATATTGTGCTCTAACGGCTTTCAGGAATTGAAAATAAGATGAAAAACACCACACAGGGAAATACGGAAGAAATTCTCAAGCATCCTGAAAAATGAAATAGAAAAACAAATGCCACCCCACTCCCCCCCCTCAGGGCAAAAATACTTCTCAAAAAGTGTAGATTTTGATATACTAATCAAACGTCTTTATCAGATACTTTATTATTATAAAGTAAAAAATTTTCATCAAGTATTTTAGTTGACATTAAATAAAAAGCAGCTATTTAGCCATGGTGAAATAGTGAATAGAATGCAGTACTGCCGGATAACTCTGCCCACAGCCTGGAGTTCAATCCTGACTGGTTCAAGGTTGACTCAGTTTTCCATTCTTCTCTTTTTGGTTAAAAAAAGGGACCCAGATTGTTGGGGGCAATATGCTGGCATTTGTAAATTGTTCAGAGAGTGCTGTAAAGCACTATGAAGAGTTATATAAGTCTAAGTGCTATTGGTATTGCTACGCAAAATGTGTTATTTCTTAGAGAGATATGGGAAGACATGAAGCTGCTTCTATTGATGATCTCCTGTTTCTCAAGCAGTATAAAGAATAATCAATAAATTATCCAGGAAAATGTTTGATTTCACTAATCACAGTTCCTGACAAACCAGTTTTGGGGTTTAGGCATCACAGCAAGTAGTTAGTGCAGTATCAATTAAGATATAAAGCACTGAATATTTCAAGAAGAAGGAGGGAAGATGAAAAACATCTTTAAGTTAAGGAGTTGGGTTTTTTTAAGGCAGATATTATGGATCTACAATTATTACTATGATGACTATTACTATTACTCGCCGCCCTGAGTCCATTTGGAGAAGGGCGGGGTATAAATTCAATAAATAAATACTAGTAGTAGTCCTATTTCCTCAGCTGAATTTTATAGCATCAACAATTCCGTTGAAACCAACCCAGTCTTGTTTTTCCTAGTGTTTACCATTTGAGGCATCTGTGCCAGGGAGTTCTGCTTCCTACTGTATATTTTTGAATAAATTTGACCTCTCCTTGATTAGCTGTATAACATTTATGCAGGCAGTTGCAGTATGTTAGCTGGGATTTATTCCCCAGTGTACTATATTAACATGCTAGAATATAGTGCTTAGCATCTAGAAAGAAGGATTCATAATCCATCTGTTTGGTTGCCTCAGAGTCTTGAGGATTTTCTGTATATTAGTTGCAAGTGTATTCAAACTGAAGAAGGACAATTAGATATTTAATTTGGGCTCAGTAACCATTATATAGCAATATCTAGAGAGCACTGTATAAATAAGAATACTACATGTTCTATGTTAAGAATTTACACAAATCCTAGATTGCAAATAGTTAATTAGATTCAGAGCAGAGCATTTGCTGCAGTAATGTATGCTTATTTGGAGAGTTCACAACTGCTAGTTATTAAACCATGTTAACAATTACTTTAAGTGGACATTAATCTGGGTTCAATTATAATGGGATTCCTTTTATTACTCCCATTTTCTTCTCTAAAGACTTCCATTGGTTTAATGACATTGAAATAAAACCAGATTAATTAGCAATTTTGCAATTTATTTAAAAATTGCCTGAGTTGGAAAGAATTAACCAGCAATTGCACAAAAGTCTAAGGTATAGTTAGATTGCCATGGTATGACTACATAACAGATATATAAGCCCTTAATTCCTGCTGATATTAAGAGTTATGAGGAGTTATCCATCTTCCAAATGCAGTGTAACAATATCTATTGCCATGCAGCTGTTCCTAACACATAGTATATTTCAAAACCATCTGCCTGTAAGTTCAAATCTTCAGTCGTTGTCTATATCTTTCATTCCTCTTTATATAGAAAACCAGTGTTGTAGTATAAAACCTTTGCAGAAGGCCAGGTCGGGAAACAGATAAAAGGATTCCAGGAATGTTATTTTATTGTTTAAGGATGTAATTACAGACTATTGAAAGCCTATCAATGTTTGACTGTACCCTCTGTTTATACAAACAGAATCAGTGCAGCATGATTTTGAATTCCTTTGTATTCTTCTACTTTTCTAAAACTGAATCACCATTTTAACCAGCCTTAATATAAAAATCATCTTTATATTTTTACCATTCTTTCAAGATCATCTTTGCATTATTTTATGTGTATAATGTTTACATTGGTTAATTAGGATAGGGAAGAGCCTAAGTTCATGTAGATGCTGAATCAAGGTAGGGCACTAATAACTATGGGCCAATCAGTACCATTTAAGTCAACTTATGCCACAGAGTTGGTGGGTGTGTGGGACTAGGAAAGAGGAAAAAATGTCCTTTATTGTGCTTTAGGTTCCTGGAGTAAAATAGGATATAAATCAAATATGTTTATTCGTTCAAATTGATTATTCTTTGGCACTTACGCACGGGGCCACAGCAAGTAAGAACAATCTTGGGAGAGAAAAGGATTGTGAAAATATCAGAATTTGCCAAAGTGGCACAACTAATCTGTTTGGCCAGAGAGCAAACAACAAAAACATTTTTGAAAGACTAGAAACCTTATAAGGATTGTTTGCTGAAAGAAGAAAAAAATGAATTGATGATTTATAGATTTGAATATTAAGAAAGATGTGGACTAAATGAGGGGGTGAAAGGATTTGGAGACTAGTTAAGGTGCAGTAAAATCAGAATTATCTGTTGAAAAGAAGATCAGAAATTACTTGTATTTCTTAGCTTTTTTCTTGTATTGTTTTTTTCTTTTTTCTTTTGAATCATCTTTTATTATATGAAAATACTTAATGAATATTAATAAATAGAACATCCTTGCCAATCTCCACAGAGAGACTAGAAAGGTTGAAAGGAAATGTATTTGCTTGGCTCTAAATAAGGTTCTCCAGGTTTTTCAATGACTGTGTTAAAGCAGGCAAATCTGAGAATATTTTTATTTCAGAACCTCTTCTAAGAGCATAAAATTTGGAAAGAAAAACATTTAATTTCTATCTCTTTTCAAGTTCTCATATATTCACAATAATTCTAATAGAAGTTTTAACTCCTACATGAATTTATCCAACTATCTGGAATCTGCTTACCGATTTGTTTTCATGGAGCAGGGGCAGAGGTCAGTAGCAAAGGAAAAGGCTTATAGGTATAAATTCTCATCTTGCTGCATTTCCAAGCTGTATGATGCAAAAGGGATAGCCCTTTCTTATCACAGAAGCCAGGCAAGCTACTTATAGAGGAGCACAACATTCTCTTCTTCTATCTTATAAGTAGCTTGTTGTGTTTCCCTACTGGCTCTGAGAAAGAAAAAAACCTACTTCTTTTAAAGGACCAACCATGTACTGTATTATGGTTCTGATGTGCAGGAATCATGTGTTTAATGCAATCTGTGAGAGAAAGAAATGTGTATAGATATATGAATGAATGTGTGCGTGTATACACGGCCTCTCACGCTCCTGATAGCTAGGTGATTGTTAATCATGTCAAATGGAATGTATTGGATATAAAGTAAAAAATAAATAAGGCATTCTAGCATTTCGTTTACAATGCTTGTTTACAATGCTTCAAGGTTCGAGAATGGAAAGAATGTGCCTGAGGTTTGGTAAGTGAGAATAAACTTAGAATAAAAAAAATCTCTCTCAAAGTTATATAAAGCAGCTTCTTATATTTTGACTGATTCCTACTCCTTTAAATTGCAGAGCAGCTTGGTCTGCCTTGCAGAGACAGTAGATCTGTGTCCAGTTGGTCCAGTTTAACCAAATCCTAAAATATACAAAAGATACTGGTTTTACAAATTAAAAGGAAAATACAAATGATAAATCAACAGAATAACCTGTAAAATGTTTTCTTATTGTATCTACAAGAGAGACCTGTAAAAGCCTTGAAGAAAGCTGTGCAATAAATAAAGAACAATTGGAGAAAAATCCATGAGCTGCTTTGAGTTCTGGTTTGCTTCTGGGTCTAATTCAAGATGTTATTACAGGTACTTTTAAAGTTCTTCATAGCATTGGGACCAGGTTTTCTGAAGAACCAGCATATCCCTCTTATATTAACCTATCTGGCCAGTCAGACAGACAGGAAGGGAAAGTTATGGACCTTAGTTAACTATTAACTATTGAGGTGCCATCAAGAATTGGTCCAGCAGAATTCTAGTCCAAGTTTCAATCAACCTTTATGCCTGCTAGCTTACTGAATGATTTGGACTAGCTATTTTTCTCCAATCCAACCCACAGATGGTTATTTTAATAAGGGAGAAAAAAAAGAGAGGAATGAATGTTATGCACACCACCTTGAGCTCCTTGAGGAGGAGGAAAATCCAAGTCTATCAAGTAAGTAAACAAAATCTAATTTAGCTCAATATAGTTTGTTTAGTTTGTTTGGAAAAGTGACTCAACATCTTAAAATCAGTCAGTTCTAGACTTTACTAGCACTAAGTAGACTTTTTGATTTCTCAGTCTTAAGAGACAATAAAAAAATCAGTAGTCGTACCTTATAGCTTTATGTTGCTGACTCATGCACAACTTATGTATCATTTATTATTTTTACAAGGTTCTATCTTGCATTGAGATATCCCAGTAATATTATTTTTCTTCTATGTTAGATAAAATTATGATGCCACTAAATTTGAAATTCTCAACATAGTCTGCTGCTCTATCCATTTTGATGTTTTATGCATCCATTTGCTAACCTTGCCAGCTGGGAAGTTATCAAAGTTTCAGCATTTTTAGATGGAAGAGTAAATTTGAAGTCTGAAGTCTTTTTTATTTTTTTCATCTTCAATTTAACAATAATTTCTTCTTTCATACATAGTTGCACACAATTAAAGAGAAACCCTGAAGAAAGGCATACTAGTTAATATACTGTTGGACATTATATTTTTAATTTATTTCCTGTCTTTATTGTTTTCATAAATAAGAGACATTTAATACTTCTATTTTCCTCACAGCAACAACTTTGTAAGGTGAGCTGGGCTGAGAGAGAGAGACTAACTCCACATCACTTAGTTGACTTTCATGCTCCATGAGAGTCTAGAACTCATAGACTCCTCGTTTCTAGGAAGTTGTAGCTTTGCAGCCAAATGCAACTGGATTTGTTAGTATTTGTGATACTGGGGTAACAATGGAAATTTCCAAAGAGTTTTTCTTATTATATTTTTGAACACTTTAGCCTTCTAGTTCAGCCTCATGATATATGTTCAGTATCTAGAAGCAGAAGTTTGGCAGAAAAAGGAGACATGCTGAGCATCAAGGAAATGGAATAGAGGAAGTGTGTTTCTCAGGATTACCCACATAAGGGACTCTATCAGTAGACAAACTGTGGTTATGCTAACCAAAGTAATTTGGAAGTTGACCCGTACTATAATCTGAGAATAAAGATGTAGAGAAAACCTCTTCTTAGAGATCACTATTAGGGCTTTTTTAAATTAAGCTAAGATTTTGGAAATATAGAATATTGTCTTAAGAGAAACTATCGCCCTTTCCATCTCATGATTACTTTCCTAGATTAACAATTATAACTTGTTTAAAGCTCATTTATTGTGTGGCTAGGAAATAATATTCTAAGCCTAAACCAAGTTATGTCATTATAGCAATTCAGCCACCATAGAGGTAGTTCTCAATTTACAACAGCTTATCTAGCAAGTGTTGAAAGATATAACTGCACTGAAAAAAGTGACATATCCATTTTTCATACTCATGACTGTTACAGATGCTTGGATCCTTGACAACTAACTCACATTTTTGATGGTTGCAGTTTGTGACCACCTTTTTGCATCCTTCTGACAAGCAAAGTCAATGGGAAAACCAGATTCACTTAACACCTGTGTTGCTAACAACTGTGTTTCCCAAGTACACTTAGATAACTCTATACAGTGCTTCAGGAGCTATCCAGATCCTAACACTCAGTGGTTGCAGAAAGAGATATCCAGAGATTCTCCAAATGATATATACATTCCATTTTCTCTTACATTGTGCAGATGTTATATTATTTTGTGCCCATGTATGGTTTTTACATGATTTCCACAAACTCTCTTGAAACAGGAAAAATAATTTAGGAGAGAACCAGACCTGCAGTGTTATGTAGTAATCAATGTAACTTAAAAAACACTACACAGGATATTTACTGTATAAAATACAAAATTCCTCCCCCAGGCAAGAGGTAGAAGTTATGTAAGACATAACAAATGGAAGCATAACATCTGTATCTTTGTCTTCTGAAAGCATAAGGGATGATGACCTGTATATAGTGAGAGATAGTAGCATGGAGCTACTACTAGCTCCATGCTACTACCTCTCACAATGGTAGCACTAGAACAAATGAGTAGCATGGACATCAGTGTGGTTTGCAGTTACTGAAACAGATATTTTTCATTTCAAACTGTTAGGAACATGGCATATCATTATTAGGACAATTGCCACCAGCTATACTTTGGAAAGAGTGCTAGGTGATTATGGTAGCAACATACAGTAGTAAAAATGGAGAGGAGGCAAAAGCATTTTGAAAAAAAAAGCAAAATGTTACTTTACGAGAACATCTCTATCTCCAGCTGTGAAATATAGAGATATAGAAATGTTATACATCTGCTACTCTTTAGCTTTGCCAAAACTTTAGCCTGGGTCACTGCAACCTTCTGTGTCCCATTTGTCTGACTCTGGTTCTATTTTTGCTGATATAGAATTTGATGAATTATTTGCTTGTGCTATCGCAGAATCTGCACATGTATAAAGGCATTATTAATGCACGGGAGACGTTGTGTTTGATGTGCATATCACTGAATCAATAGCATTAATCCTACTGACCATCACCTATTGGAGATGAGGTCAATTCTAAAGCAATTAGTACATATTGGGAGAAAAGCTGTTTGAGGGGAAAGTTGTCCAGATTCTCTACTTGCCTTTAATTTAACCTTCCTCCTTGAAGAATATTACTGCCAGCAATGCTATAAATCAAATTATGTATGAGAAGAGTACTATGTCTGTACAGCAGTTAGGTTCTGGACTCAGATTCAGGACCACAGTTTGCCAGAGTAAATTACTGGGTTACTTTGATCCACAATCAGTCTACTTCATACATTTACTCTTTGAATACATTTTGACAAAAGCACAGTATTATGTGTCATGTAGGTATACAAATCAAAAGAAAGCATATCCATTCATTAAAGTACCAGAAACAGATAGCCTGTTCAATTTGGAGCAATAGCAGGTACTTGTGCAGAATTATTATTTTGAGTGTAATGAATTGAATGTGAGTTAAATGATTTTATAGCATACAGTACTTCAAAACAAAATACAATTTTACAGTATATTTCCCATTGTAGCTTCAAATTTACCACTTGAAACGAGCACTTCTAATACTACATTCTTATTAAGCAGAGATCATTTTGTTCCACCTCTGCCTTGGTATTACAACACAAATGTATTAATCTCTTCATTTTCTTAACTTTTCCACCCAGTTGAACACTTACAGTTTAAGTTGAAAAAATAGTTGGAAATCTGGGAATTTGCATTGTTTGAGAAATGGAGCTTGCTAGTTACACAAGCAATTTTTGATGCAGACTGGCCTTTTCATTATGACTTAATGAAGATTAGTGGTTTAATATAGCTGATCAGATGCATTTCTAGAACATTTGATTAATGAGACTTTACTCTGGGAAGAAATAAAATGCTTGTAACTAAATTATGTCACACAGAGTGAACACATGCTGTTATTTAGAGTTGGCCTGAGACATTTAGCTGCCTAAAGGGAAAGACAAAATGGCACCTCTCTGAATCCCTCTTGTTGACTGGACAGACTGTTGATGCTTTGATACTGCTGATAGGGATTGCCTTTTTTGTCTAACATAGAGAAATCACAACAAACTGCATAGTTTTGTTCTTTAATATCCTTTTAACTTGTCTACTTCCAGGTCATATGTCTCCTGAGAAAGCTGTCTTACTCTGTCTATCACTGCAATCAGCTCTGGTACTAGTGAGGTTTTCATCCAGGAAATATAGTATAAATCTGGCATGGTAAAGTCTTAATTTTCTCTACAAATCGTTTCCTGAGTAGACATCTATCTAAAGCTGAGAAGAGAGTTGAAGCAATAAAGAGATCTCAGTTTATTTTTGTATGCAAGTTTTATGAAAGTAGATATTAAGAGACAAGTAGTACAAACCACTCCATATAATCCATTTCAGGAGGTGACAGTCCGAAGTCATCATCTGTTAACTCAATGCTGAAACAAAGTGCATTCTTTTTCTGTGAATAGACAGCTGAGAAAAAATCCATTATAGCAAGTTGGGTGCATTTATGATGAGGATTAAATCAGTTTAATGCATAAACTATTGGAAAATCATGGCACTAAAATGATATTGGGTTTTTTTTAGCCACAAACTATTCTACAAATGTATGATAAACGTTTAAGAGTCTTTGTTTTTTTCCTTTTTACTTGTGTCTTTGTGGATCTAAGCATGGGCCACAAATAACATCCTTGAATTTTAATTTCAACCTGAAACTTTGTGACATTCAAATATTATACAATATCATTTCTGAACTGAGCATAAAAATAGCTATATTTAAAAAATTTTTAATACACACTACAACTATATGCTACTATATGCTATATATTGTTGTAAAATAAGTATTATTCCATTCAAGGAGACCTGCTTTCAGGTGAATATCTGTAAGATTGTATCTTTAGCATTTTCAGTTTGCTCAGCAGTACCAGGGAAAAATTAATTAATGTTATACATCTTCAAATATTGACACTTTCAAAGGATTAATAGAAAAACCATACTCACCTAGATGCTGTTGATAAGATAAATGCAAAGGCAGAGCAGCAATGATCTCATTTGTTTAAAGATCCAAAGCCAACTTTGTTGAAATGTAATTACTGTAAAACTAACTTTCTTGAAATCAATAAATGAAAAACAAGTTTGTTGAATAGAAAATTGGTAAGCAGAAGGCAATTAATATTCTATTATAACATTTTCAGATGGAAAAGGAGGAATAATTGTTCTGAGAAAGATTATTCTTTCTTTGATAAAAGAAAAAAAATGTGTTTAGGCTGCTTGGTGGCAGCACTTCCCTATGCTCCTTCCAAAACCCAAATAGCTGGTTCATCCCCCAGGCCTTTGAAAAGAATGGTTGAAGTTTCTGTTTAAATTAGTTTCTTTTGTTTCGATATAGTTGGTTATCCTATCAATTGTACTCTTTTTTCTTGCTGTTTTTCTTGTTTTGTATCATTTATATAACACCCAGAATCATTATAAGTGTATAAATGTAATAAATAGTAATAATACCCTAGTGATACACTACCTTGACATAGTTGTGAGACTTGGGTGCTCCTAGGAAGATGAGAGCTATGTCAGAGATTTTTAGACTGAACAGGTCACAGTAAAGGAGCCAGACAAAAAGTGTCTCTCCCATAAAAAATATGGTGAGACACAAAGATATCCATACCAGATTGGTCATTGCATGGATCAACAAGGACCATGCTAAGTATTAGAGTTCCCAGACATCTGGTGACAAACGAGTTACACTACAGGACTGTGAGTTGAGCAATCAGGATGACCAGCTGCAGACTATTGGAAAAAGGTGCTTATCCATCACACAAAAAAGATTGAAAACAGAAAAGTAATGATCTGCTGTTACAAATGAGTCCAACAAAAGAGAATAAGTGCCAGTTCTGGAAAGAACATCTAAACCCAGAAGTAATGGAACAGGGACTAGCAGGTCAATAATGTTTCATAATACACAATAAAATATTCACAGAAGCAGAATTGGAAGAACTGCATATATCTACCCAGGGCAAAGAAATCAAAGCTTTGCCATAAGTAGCTCAGACTGTAGAGGTAAACCAGGGGGAGTCAGCAGTAGAGTAAGTCAACATAGCTATTGAATCACTTTCATTCCCAGGCCAGGCAGGCACTCTCCACATTTTCTTCTGAAAGAACAAAGCCATCTAACCAAACAAAAAAAAAGTTAGACAAATAATAATTGAACACCTAGAAAGCACAAAAACAACAGAATAAAGTTGCTTGCATTGAAGCTTGTTCCAAAGAAACAGCACAAATATTAAAATATGCCAAAATGTAATATCAAACAGAAGCACCAGTTAACTGCAAGAAATAGACCCTGCATGAAAAATTTACAAAAAAGAAACAAAAAGTTGAAATGAAAGAACTTGTAATAGCAAAAATGGTGGATAAAAGGGCAAGGAAGATCAGAAATTGGTCAGGGCCAAGTGAGGATGAATTGCAAGGTTTTTGGTTGAAACATCTGACTGGTCTACTGAATCATGACCTTCATCCAAGCAAGATGTTGACATCTATTTACTAAAGAAAAGAGATGGGGATGGAATATTTTAAGTATACCAGAGTATTAAGGAAAAGGGCATTGGAGGAATATCTGAAAGCCATTGAAGAGAAAGGTAGTTTATCATGAAGGCTATTGAATATTGGAGAGACCAGACTGCCTACTAGAAAGACCAATGAAGAATTAGTTCCAGGGTGCTACTCACTAGCAAATCTGGCCATCAGGTTTGCCTGCATAAATTACAAACATAGCAGAATGTAGGAAAAAATAAATAGAATTTCAGAAGGTTTGAAACAGGTTTTGGCAGCCTTTCCATGAAGGCTGAAAGTACTTCACTGGGAAGATATTTCCTTTGGTGTTTGGCATTTGACCAGGAAAAGCATTAGAACTACTTGGTAGCTAAAAGAAAATATAAAGTGTAAGGCAGAGAGAAAAGGAGCCCACCCACTGCAGGGTCTAATTAAAATCCCCAGTTATTTTTTGGTTCTGTATCTGAAAAACATGGCTCCCCAATTTGTAATGGTCTTTAACTTGCTCAATGCTAGTTTTGTCATTTTTCTGGTTTATTTAAGTGAAGTTGGGAAGAAAGGAAAACAAGAAAATTAATCTTGGGCAGGGATTGTACAGTCTGACATCCTCATTAGGTGGAAGTTGTACTGAGATGGAAACTATAAATGCAAGAATAGTATATTTTTATCCCTTGGCTAGTAGCATATTAAAAACCTCTTGACAGCTGGGCATGGGAAGAACTTCAGCTTAAATCTGCATATGAAATAATAGGGACAAATCCTCATTTTTATGCAAAATGTTAGCTTAGAGCGCTAGGTTCCACTTGTGGAAATAAATGTATAATTTTCTGAATTTGTTCATGATATTTCTCCAATTCTATGATGCTGTACAGTTAGTGTGCTTCTGATTTCAGTCCACTGTGATTTCAAAACAGGTGGCAGGTGGGCTGACTCAAACAGAATCATTCAAATTTTCCTTGATTAACAAAAACAACTTTTTATATTACCTATGCCTTGCATATGTTTTGCAAATGACCAATAGTTATAACTCCACTTCTAAGTGGGTAATGGTACTGCTGTCAAGCCCAAAAAACCAGTTCCACACATAAACATCCATTTAAATGTATTTATTGCTAATTGTGTATATGCACAAGGACCTTCTCAAATAACTGTTTGAGTTAGATTAGGGTAAATAGTATTCAATGGAGATTGGATTTAGTTCAATTATGGCTACATAAGGATTCTAAGTGGATCCCTCATTTAACTCTGCTTTCCAGTTCTACCATTCCTTCTCCTAAAACTTTTGAGTCTATAGATGAGAGGTTCTCTGTAGCTACTTGCCTAGTAGAATGTGGTTCAAAGGCTGAATAATGCTATCAAACTGCCTGAACAGGCAACAGAATATTAGCTGAAAAAAAACTGCTTTTGATGACTTTCCTTCCTTGTAACATGGAAGAAGAACCATCTCCCTAATCATCATCCATTTACATCAAGGCCTCTGTTATTTTGTGTCACATGGTATCATCCTCTAAACAGCTGGAACAATTTCTCCACACAAATTGAATACAGAAACTTGAAACCATGACCAGTTGCCACTCTGACATTTGGAGCCTTATCTGTAAATTCAGTTTTCTTTGTTTTCCTGCATTAAGGGAGCAAGCATTTTCCTATAGAAAGTGAGGACCAAGCTACCTTAAGTATGCTAAGGGAAAAGAGGCACCAAGCAATTAATTTCCTTTTTCTTGGCAGAAATAAAAGTTTGATGGGTATATATTTCACACATGAATTCTGAGTGAAAAGTAGTTGATTGTTTTTTGTTGTTACCCTTATTTCTTTAGTGTGCTTTTCTGATTTACCCAGAGTCATTTATGAAAACCATAGAATCATAGAAGGAATCTTGGAGATCACCTACCAAACTCCATGCAATGCAACAATACACTACTACTTCAAATTACAATAAAATCAGCTGTAGATAAAAGAAATTATTATTTCTTATGTAAGTATTCAACTATTAAAGAGACAAGAGAAAGGAAATATAAAGGTAGTTTACACCTGGAGTAGTTATTATCCTACAAATACCTAGGTGAATAGCCAAGTCTTCAATTATATTCTGAAATCCTGGAGGATCAGGAGAGATTTTCTTGCAGCTATTGAGAAAGTTGTTATAACAAAACTAGTAACTGATGATACTCAGTTGTACATATCCACCCCAGACCACCCCAACGATGCCGTCGAGGTTATGTCCCGGTGCTTGGAAGCCGTACGGATCTGGATGGGTGGTAACAAACTCAAGCTCAACCCGTCCAAGACTGAGTGGCTGTGGCTTCCGGCGCCCCGGTTCAGCCAGATTATTCCAACTCTGGCCATTGGGGGCGAAACACCGGCCCCTTGGAGAGGGCGCGCAATTTGGGTGTCCTCCTGGATTCCCGGCTGTCTATGGAAGATCATGTGGCAGCCGTGGCGAGGGGGGCGTTTCATCAGGTATGCCTGATGTGCCAATTGCGCCCCTTACTGGACCGGGGTGCCTTACGCGCAGGCACTCAAGCACTCGTCACCTCTCGACTCGACTACTGTAATGCTCTCTACATGGGGCTCCCCTTGAGGTGCACCTGAAAGCTGCAGCTAGTCCAGAACGCAGCCGCGTGGGTGATTACGGGAGTGCCTAGACACTCCCACATAACACCTATCCTGCGCGAGCTGCACTGGCTTCCTGTGGTCTTTCGGGTGCGCTTCAAGGTTTTAACGACCATCTTTAAAGGGCTCCATGGCTCGGGGCCTAGTTATATGCGAGACCGCCTCCTGCCCCATACATCCCTCACACCGATACGCTCCCACAGAGAGGGCCTCCTCAGGGTGCTGTCGGCTGGACAATGCCGACTGGCGACACCCAGGGGAAGAGCCTTCTCTGTGGCGGGCCCAGCCCTCTGGAACGACTTACCCCCTGAACTCCGCACCATCTCCGACCTCCGCCTCTTCCGCAAGTGTCTGAAGACACATCTATTCCATCTAGCCAGCCTAGCGTAACCTCCATTACTGACTATTAGACAGTTTTAAACTTGGGATTTTTAATTCGGTTTTTAGCTCAGGGTTTATTTATTAGAATAAGTTTTTTAAATTTTATATATTTTATATATTTTGTATGTATTTTAACATCCCTGTGCCCCGCCCTGGGTCCATTTGGAGAAGGGCGGGGTATAAATTTAATAAAATAAATAAATAGTAGTTTTGATGTGTTATTGGTTATATTTTATCTCTACGATTGATCTGTTCACTGAGAACTACTCCTTTGTGTACCATGTCATTTGCAGTTGGGTTATGAATGTTTGTATTAATATATAAATTCCTGTTTTCTCTGAACCTGGGGTTCAGGGAGGAAGATAAGTCACAACACTATATCAGTGAACAGGGAGACGTTAGACAGAAGAAAGGTCCATGGAGCAGTGAGATGGAACCCTACCCAGAAAAAAAGGTGGATGTTTTGGAAATTTCGGAGGAAAAGCTGAACAATTTCCAGAAATAACAGCTAGTGTTCAATTGTGAATGAATCCAACAGTTTTGTCTGATAGATACTGAACAGATTCCTTTGCATGCTCCTGTAAGAGATTATCAAAACCCTCTACCCACTTAAGAGGGTTCAGGACATATGGTTGAGAAATATGGTTGAGGGGCAGCAATCTGCAGGTGCAATAATGACAGAAAAGTTATAGTGCTTTGTCACCCTTAACAAGATGAAGTAGTTTAGTAATCTTGTTGAGCACCAGTGATGGTCTAAACATTTAGATGACCTAAACATCTCTTGTTCATCTTTAACTCCTCCATTAACCGTGAAGAATGATGAGATCCCAGAGAAGGAGAATCACAAGGTGCAATCCAATCAAGAACCTCAGCTTCTCCTTTATTCCAAGTGACCACCAAGGCTTTGGACAGCCTATTCAAAAAACCAACAGGAAAAAAACTCAATTCAAGTACATAGTGATTGTGGAGAACAGATTCCACTATGTCTCCATAATGGTGTACTATGTAAGGTGGGGGGGGGGGGGAGAATCCCTGATTGAAGAACATTCTTTGCATTTCACTGAGATTGAATATATTTTATATTCAATATATAGAATATATTTAATCCTAGCCATCCTTCCACTAGATGTTCTACTTAAAATGAAATGATGTAATTGTTTTGCATTCCTATTAAAAATGTCAGCAATTGGAAGAAGTTGCCTATCACTATTATTGCTGATTATAATTACTGTAGATAGAGTTAAGAATAGAATTACTTCCAATTGTTGTAATAAAATTATTTTAGATTTTTCTGACTAAAGAGGTTAATTGTTTGATTTTGGATTAGAGTATTCTTGACATTCTTTTTCCTGGAAGTCATGCAATGTTCTAAAGGAGACTGGACTATTTTTCTCTTGCTGTAATCGATGGCCAAATATATAAAAGAATAGTACCAAGTCAAAAAAAAGACAATCTGATGTAGCAATTTGTTAAGCAGCTTTAATAGAAGAGTTAGCATCAAATAGAAACATTACTTTTATTAGTAATTTCATCCCAGGTCTGGGCTCAAGATGCATTGCCAGTTTGTGTACCAAAGGGGTCTTGGAGGCATCATCTCACCATCCAGGGTTTAATATCTCTCCCTTTCTGTCTCTTTCTCTCTTTCTCTGTCTCTCTCCCTCCCTTCCTCTCTCTCTCCAGAGTCAATTCCTTAATCCAACATGTGTTGCATGTGATTTCTGTCCAAGTAAACAATTTCATGATAGACATCCTCAGATACTAATATTTTTCTTGTTTGAAAAAGCAGAAGTATCTTTACTTACTTTCTTCATTAATTGAATTTAATGTTAGAATCTCCCAGATATTTGCTGTTCAAATAAAATAGTTATATAGATGAAAAATAAAGTATGTATAGCTTGTGTATCTATTTATTGACTTATTATTATATACATACATACATACATACATACATACATACATACATACATACATACATACATATAGGTCTTTGGTTGTTTGGGTTTTTTCCCGCATAGAATTGGAAGTATCTTCACGATGTTTCGATGAAGTCTCATTCATCATCTTCAGGCTGGTGCTTCCCGCTTGGCTGTATGTATGTATGTATATATATATATATATATATATATATATATATATAATATTATATACACAGATATTATGTAACATGTCATCCATAGCTCAAATTTTTCTGTACAATTGCAACTATATGAGTGAATTTCAACAATTAGGTTCTTTGTGTTTAAATATGACATTTATTACAAGTATTCATCAGACTGTGGATGCAAACATCTGTACTACTTTGTTTCTAATGGATTTTGTATCTGAATGTGTTTCTGAAAGTGGATCTCCATTAACAGTCTTGAGTCTTAGCCAAGCCAAAAATGCAGATGGATCAAGGCAATTATTCGCCAACATTTCTTGCCATTAAAATAATCTTTTAAAATTATAAATGCAAGATAAATTAATGATGCAAACCAACCTCAAGTATTAATAATTAAAACTAATAATTTGGAGCATATATCAAAGGCTATTTTATATAATCGCAAGTATTATTGCCAATATAGTGATATCAAATATGATTTGCAATATGATTATGAACTGCCAGAAACATGAAAGGCAGCAATATTACTGAGTGATATTATTGCCTTTTATGTTTCTGGCTCTTAACTATTCATTTCAATGGTTTGTATGGTTTCACATTGTTTGTATGGATGAACTGTTTCTCAGTGGCTTTAGGATTTTAGTCAAAATCTGGAGCTGCAGACCATGGCCAGATCACAATAAGTATACATTGGGAATAAGGGAATTAGTTTGGTCAGCCCTTCAAGCTAGGAACCCAATACAATGTAAGTCAGTACAACTTTTATTGTAAAACTATAGCAACAGAATGTTGAAATTTGAAATATGTCCCCCTTCCTTTATCTTTGTATGAACCATGGAGGGAGCTTGTCTGAGACATTCAGTTATGTAACTTTCTCACCCAGATTCTGTTCCCTGTAATTTTATTTTTAAATATATAATAATATTTTATTATTGCCTTGGCAGCAACTCTTCCTCCTGTCCGTTAGGATCATTCTCTCTGTCTCCAACAAGTTTGGTTGGGATGGATATAGGCTCCTTTTATGACTGCTGACACTCCAAGTATCATGACACTGCTCACTTTACTTTCAATTCAGAACAACCAAGTTAGGTCCCAAGTTTTGCTATCTGAAATCCAATTCTAAGCTGGAACTAGTTAATATGCTCTATGACACTAATAGTGTCCACTCTTAGTGGAGTTTAGTAAGTGGCAAATTAGAAATGAGCTGTTTTTCCCTTGATCTGACTTTAAAAGACAATAAAACTATTATTCACTGAAATTATGTCACATGAAGTGCAAGCCCAAATGTTCTCAGAATTATGCTTATTGGATTCAGGGACATTTTCTGTTGCATAAGGGAAATAGTATTGCACTTAATTTTCAACACATTTAACAAGAGAAGCGTTCATGATCAAATGAGTAATGCAAATTTGTAGAGCTGTAAAATGTGTTCTATGGTTTCCATTATTCTGTAATTAAAAAATGTGTTTGTCCCTCTGGGATCTTAAACCCCAAGCCCCTTCGAGGAGAGGGGGCAGTTTATAAATGTAATAAATTATTATTATTATTATTATTATTATTATTATTATTATTATTATTATTATTATTATTATTATTATTATTATTATTATTATTAAACAGGGGATTATAATTTGGATATTCGTGATGATGCCATTATGAGCTATATGTGTTAACTCTGACCCAAACATCATCCAGGAGGGGGGGAATAATTGTTTGAAATAGTAGTTCATGAATACTATTCATGTTTTTCATTTTTGTAGACAGATGTCAATGTATCACCTTAGTAATACTGAAAAAGTTGAATTGCTCAATGATGTTCATAAAATTGAATCCTGCAAGAAGCAGAATGATTTTACTTTATAATATAAGGAACCTCTGTAAAGATTTTTTTAGCTGACACATTACTAGGTTTCATAGGTGCAAATTTGCTTCTCAAATACATAATTTTAAATATTTTGCAATACATATAGTTTATTTATATAGGAAATAGAGAAAACATTTGATTTACCTGCATGAATTCAAGTTGGAATTGCAGGATATTCACAGGATTTTGATTTGACAATAAAATTTCATATATTTGTGTTAAATGCATTTTTTATTTTTTGATATTTTTCTTTTATAGAAGCTAAAGCATTTGGTCATAATAAATTTTGCTAGGGATGTAAAAGAAATCTGCTAAACATTCTCTGAATGGAGTCTGTTCGATTACAAGATAAAGCCTGCTGTAGCACAGAAGGTGACACTGACCAAAGTCAGCAAGCGTGCAGCTTTTTCTAGTTAAAAATTTGCAGTGGAAAAAAATTCTTCATGCATGATTATTTAAAAGGAAGCATATTTTTAAATGTATATGTCAATAGAATCATCTATTAGATGCCATCAATCAATTTTGAATTCTTAAAAGACCACCAGGATCTTCTCCATGATGTCCTCATCCTAACCCTGTCCTTCAGGTCTTTCCATGGCATACCCATCAACCATTGTAACTGAGTTCATCCACCTTGCTGCTGGTTGTCCTCTTTCTTTACAACTTCTCTAGCATTCTAGAGAGTTGGTCTTCACATAATGTCTTCCAGTATGATTATCTGAGTCTGGTGATTTGTGCCTTGACTGAGAACTCCGATTATGTATATTGAACTTGTTAAATATCTAATGACTGTAGATCAGGGAAATTTATAGCATTGTCAATGCCTACATATGGAAAATAAAAGGATACTGAAATAATTTGCATGAAATATTTCTATTAAGGACATATTCATTCTGCATGCTTGAACCGCTCATGTCCTGGGCTCTTGCCAGTGGACTTTAAGCCAGTTATAGAAAATTCTTTCTAGAATCAAACACTTTGGAAGTAACTTGCTACATATACCGGCCACAGCATTGAGCTTTGCTGCTTTGCCTTCTGAAATCTCTGTAGAAAAAAATAATAATAACAATCTAATATATGTGATGTTATCTAACTGGTAATGAAATATCTGCATGAAAAGAAACACGTTTAGAGAAGCCAGAACATAATACATACACACATTGTCATATAAACATGCAATGTATGTGTGTGAAATATATGAATGCAGAATTAAAATAACAGGTACAGAAAAGCAGAGAAACAGCCAAAATACTTCAAAAATGTGGACAATTGAAAAAAATAAGTAAATGACTGGGGAGAGAGGAAATATAACAGAGTGCCTGGAATCTTTAGCAAAGAGCACTCAACTGGGCCAAAAATTGTTGCCACTTGTAGCCTGGTTCCACTTGTACCCATGGAGCAGCCTTTTTCTTTTCCTCACTGTGTGAAAAGCCAATTATTTTCACAGATCTACGAAATGGTTGAAAATGGAACCAAGTAATTGCTGTGGCTATTTAAGGCAGACTGTGTATTAAATGCTGTGCTGGTGCCTTCATGCATGACTTCCTGAATAAACTAGATGTCTCTGCACACAAACTGATTCCTTGCTGAGGAAAACTGGCCTTCTGCCTCAGTTGAGCAACAATGTTCCTGTACAAATGCTTGATTTGATTTTCGAAATACTTTCAACTCTGAAAATATAGCAAGGGAAGGCTTCTGTTCCTCTTTTGAATTTTTCTATAGGAGTTGGAACCTGTAGCTTTCAGTTCTTTCTCTTACAATCTGAAAGTTCCCTCTGTGATTTCAACCGGGGTGTGTGTGCAGTGGCGTAGCGTGGGGGGTGCAGGGGGTGCCGGCCGCACCGGGCGCAACATCTGGGGGGGCGCGCTCGCACTCGCAGCTCCCCGTCGCTTCGGGAAAGGGGATCGAGTAAGGCAGGAACAGCGGCAGCCGGGGAATGTGGCCACCGCCGCGGGGACCGGAGAAGCGTCGCCCGAAGCAAGAGCGGCTGCAAGAGGAGGCGTTTTCTCCCCGTCGCCCCGTCTTCTTCCTTGGGGAAAGGATCTTAGGGGATTTTTCATATTTTTATTAGTATTATTTCTCGGGCGGGGGAGGGGGGATCCGGAATCCAGGAAACCGGGAGGGGGCGGGAAATCGCAGGGAAAAGGAAGAGAGCTCGGCGGGCGGAAGGTGGGGAGAGCTCGCGCGTTCCAGCTGATTCAGCAGCGGTCTTGTGAATGCGTGGAGATGTAGCTGACAGGGCGGGAGAGGCGTCCCGCTCTCCGGATCGAAGGGAGGCCAGCTCTTTCGGGTACCTGCCGGCTGCGGCTGCCTCCCCTACCCCGCTGCCGTCGGATCTTCCTGCACCCCTCCTCTCCCCCCTTCCCGTTTCTCGCTTCCCACATGCTGCGCCCTCCCCGTCCTCGATGCCGCTGCTTCCCCCGGGGGAGGGCTAGAAAGGCACCGAGAAGGATGAGCGAAGGGGTTGCCTTGCCACCGGGTGCCACAGCCGCTGCCGAGGAGGGGGCGGCGGCGGGCGGGGGCCCTGCGGCGGGCGATGGAGTGGAAGAGACTCGAGTGCTAAAATCCAGGGGTTAGGGGGCGCAAATTACTTGCCTTGCCCCGGGTGCTGACAACCCACGCTACGCCACTGTGTGTGTGTGTGTGAGGTTGAGGAGATTTGGTGAGGTGCACCATATTTCTCCTCAGTGAATATGGCATTTGCTAATTTGCTTTCTCTGATATTATTTAACAAGCCTGGAAACTAAATTCGATTCAGGGTTAAAATGCCTTTGGCTATCTGACCATCTGCTGAATAGAAGCTAGGATGGTTTACCCAGAAACATGATCTTATTGCTAGAGGCTGCTGGCTCAGTAACATTGGTTTGAATATCTAGATAATTAATAATCATGAAATCCATAAGCATGACTATGGTCCAATGAATTACTTGCCGTAGCTTATAAAATAGCAACTCCATCAGCTGCTTAAACCAATAATCAGAATACCTCCCTTTGTGCATCCCTTAGCCATCAAAATGCTTCCTACCCTCCATTAAAAAACAATTACTGTGTATTTTTGGCCAGATCAGTTCCATATAATACAGCTGCCTCAGCTGGCAGAAGCTCTTCCAGGTGCCATTTTGGATTTGTGCAGCATCATTTAAACAAGACTTAAAAACTTCGCTTTCCTCCAACTCTTAGGCCTATAAAGAGTGTTTGGTGGATCTTTTGTGTAGAAGGATTTTTTTTAAATCAAGGCTCTATATTTTATTTCTCTCTCTAGATGTTTATTCTTATTTTCTAGTTGTTATATTGTTCTGAACTATTTTAAAGATTGTACCCCATCCAGAGTCATTATGGAATTGGGCAGTCTTGTAAATGTGATTCAATAAATAAATATGCCAGGAAATGAGCAGCAATGGAAATTAGTCAACTGTAGAATTTGCTAATTCTCCCTTGCCTAATTGTTGTCTTTAGGTGCAATATAGGACTTAATCCTATGACAAGCTTTAAATAAAAAAATATATTTACACACACACACACACACACACACACACACACACACACCTGTTTGCTTACATATATGAAATTCTTTGGTATTTTGAGCAGGTCCTCCTAGCTCCTTATGTCTTACCAGAAATTTGAATCCTACACAAAGTTAAATCTGCAGAATATCCTACAGAATAATTCTTAATAATTATTGTGTGTTAAAAACTAAATTTCTGATTTTAAATATGAAGGAACTGATACCTGAGGTACTTAAGTTTCATGATTGCTGTACTGTTGACTTTTTAAGAATTGAAATTTGTTAGACTTCAGTTGAATATTTTGAGAAGCTACAAATGTTTCATGGGTATAACAACAATTATTGCTACACTGAAAAACTTCAATTCTTTTGCATAAATTCTAATCACAGATTTTGGACTCACTGGTGTAGAAACTTATTTTCATTGTATTACTTGGCATTACTTGTATTTAATATCATCATTGGTAAAAAGCAACTACCAGGAGAAACTAGTGATTGCATTTAATATACTTTTCAAATGAAATAGACTTTTAATGTCAATTTTATTCCCTTTTTCATTGCTGGATTCCAGCATAATTTGTGCATACATTTTTAGTCAAAACTTATTGTGAAACTTCAGTTTTCCAAGAGTTTTCAGACTTTCTTTGGTTTGATTTTCAACACTGAATATTGCTCTCTTGAAGAAAAAGCCTCCAGAGGCCTTGTTAGCGGGTGCAAGAATTTTAAAGTCAATAATTCACTTTCAGAATGTGTGACACATGACATTTAAGGGGAAGGAAACACTTTAAAACACACAAAATGAATGGACATCAGTCTGCCAATTAAAATAGATTAACTGATATTTTTTAGGAGAAGTTCTGAACATTTTATTCTATCCTACTTATGAGATGTCTATTTTTCACTCACTCTTGAGGGAAAATGTTTCTGAGAATGATTAACAATTGGGAATTAAAGAAATAATGTAAAAGTAATTCACAATAAAAAAACCAAAGACAGAGAATACATTCTAATCAAACATGAAGTTGAAGTTGAAAAATAATGTCTGACTTGATAATCAGATTATTTCTTCTGACAAAAACATTGCAGCAAGTAAAAAACAATCTTTTACCTTCCTTCTGAATCGTGAGGAGCCCAAAGTCATCTTAATAGACATGCACCTTTCATAGACATGCCCAAATGTTGGACATCTGTAAATGATACAGTTTCCACTATAATATTATAAGTAAGAGGAGGACCTTCAACTTTATTTTGTCATGGAAATAAAGTCAAAATAGGAAGACATGCTGACTTGCCTGTCGCTTTTTAGAAAAATGTTTAAAAAATTGAATTATATTAATTCCTATGCATTTTTTTTATTTTCTGTAACCATTTGTATATTTTCTGTATAAAATTATACGTTTTAGAATATTTACAATAGGGCATCATATTTTTTTTAAAAAATCAATGTTATGTATTTCTTGACCAAAAAGAATCATATTGTCTGAGACTGTTTATACATCTTGATTTTTTTTGCACTTCACTTGAAAAAGTAACTTAGAAGTAGTTTTGAATCTCATATTTTCTGTAAATTCTCTGAGATTCTCCTGTCCATCAGTTCTGATTTCAGTTGATGACTGTTGTTTTGTTGAGAAAAACAAAACAAACAAACATCATTTTTAGTCAAATTTGTCCTAAATCACGTCCAGATTATATGCTCCATATGTAGAATTTCTTTCAAAGGGATTGTGAAAATTGTAGTCTCAAATACAAGTCTATATGTTCTCTAACATTTTTTGTTTCATATTTGATTGATAAAACTTTGAATCAGAAAATGAAGAAGATCTTACAGTCAAAACTCAGTGGAGGAAATACCACAGAGACAATTAACACCTGCACAATTCCAGTCATTAAATCATAGCTGAAATAATAGACTAGACTCAAGAAGAGCTAAAAACCCTGTAAGATATTGCAAAATTGAAAGGCACTTAGGACACCATCCTAAAACATTTGCAGTACATTTAAACATTATCAGCAATCACAAAATCACAACTAGTCAATTGCAAAAAGCAGCTTTACTTGGAACAACTTCCAACTTGTGATGATATTTTTGATACCGTCAAACACAAATTTCCTATCTCAGGGCCTTGGTGGATAAAAATGCCAATTCCAGTTTAAACATCTGACTGATTGTGTGGTGAACCATAATAACAAAAGAGGATTAGTAGATAGCATAGAAATAAAAAGAAAAATAAATTTGCTCCTATCTTTCTTGTTTTCTCCACAATCTTCTGCCTTTGTTGCCACATGGCTAAAAAAAAAAAAGACTGCAGTATTTTGTGTGCTGCCAGAGCCATGGAATATATTCTTAAAAACTATAAAACAAAAACCAAATAACACAGGAAACCAGGTAAGTTTACAAGATATAAAAACACAAAACAACTGATTTGAATGGGAAACAAATAAATGCTTACTTCTCTAGACTACTAGACTAGAAAACAACAGACTGAAAGATTTCCCCTTTTGGAATAATTTGTGTCCATATTTGGCAACTAAATCATGTTTGCTGCATGCAACATCTTGTAGCATGTAAATATCCATATATCGGCCATATTTACAATTAGTTCTAGAAATGTTGCTGAAAATCAAATTGGAAAAGCAACAGTCAAATTTAATTAGTCATTATTAATTCTAAAGGAGGACTATTCCAAAGATTGCCACATATTATTTCCAAATGTTATTGTGCTTCTAGAAATCTGGTAACTAAAACAGATAGTGTGGCTAATGTATTGAATACAGTTTTCTCATTGTCTTGTCTTTCGCTGCAGACTTAGTTGGGATATATTTGCAACTGCTTCTTTTTAACATATTTAAAAATAGAGGAAGCTGTGAAATGCATTTGCTGTTATCGTGGATTAGCAGCAGTGCTACTAAGCAGTGGCAGATTATAAACTCTATCCAATCTGATGCTCTTAAAATGAGTTGAATTTAATCCCAGAATTCATAATATTTGGGAACTGTGAAATATGGATTGCAACCCATCTGAAGTGTGTCAGCTTCTTTAAATTGTACACCAAAGTTCTAATACTGCCTTAAGCATGATGACATTGGGTCAGTCATTCTCAGCTCTAGGTATTTTTTTATTTTATTTTAATTAAATTTATATCCCGCCCTTCTCCACGAAGGACCCAGGTAGCAGGCAATGGCAAACCAATTTGGAAAAAGGTGCTAAGGAAATTTCAGGAAGTAGTGCATACAGTTGCCAGGAGTCAAGAATGACTTCAAGGCACAAATATATGTTACTGTTAATTCACTTATTTGAAAAGTCTATATTTTGACATAGGGTTAATAAACTGTAGTAAAATGTTATCCTAAACATATAATATTTATGATAAAAACATTGAGATGGCTAAATAACTTGTCTAATAAGCAATAATAAGAATATTGCTATAGTTATCTTTTAATAGTAGTCAGCTCCTGGTATACTTCCTCTGACAGCAAAAACAGTCTTCCAATAATCAGGCATCAACATGATCTTCACATGTATGTTTTAAAAGCTGCACTGCCACTATATAAGCAAACTTCATCCATATTTCAACATTTCTCCAGTTATACCATCAATACCTTCCAATGTACCATTTGTCACCATTCTCAAGGGATTTATGATTTTTATTTCATCATTATGTTTCTTGGACATTAATATTTCTAGCATTCATTTTAATTTGAGTCTTTTTATTTATTTATTTTATTTATTTATTTATTTGATTTATATCCCGCCCTTCTCCAAAAGGACCCAGGGCGGCGCACAGGAATTTAAAATACATACAAAATAATACAAAAATACAAAAAATGTAAAAACCTATTAAATATCAGTCCTGCGCTAAAACCAATTAAAATCCCCAAATAAAACTATCTATACTAGTCACAGCAGAGGTTATCTTCAGCTGTCTATGCTATCATTCCTGTGCTTATCTCTAAAATAGTCCTTCCAGCATTCCTTTCCATCAGTTTTATGCCAAGTCATTTAATTACATTAATTGCTGGTGAATTTATATATTTTCACCCCTTCCAACGCATGTCTAAGATTTCCATTCAGATTGGTCTACATGCACCCTAGTAGAGATAGATTGGCTATTTATTCCCTTCAAAAATATCTTCATTCATTCTGAATGTCTTGTGAGGGAATTAAGCTGAGGGTGCTATCTGCATTTGGGAAAAGTAGCTGCAACCAGGCAGAAATGTTTCCCATACTCACTTCCTCAAGGATAGGCCCAGGTTATTACTTCTCCCAAACAGTAGTACAGGTTTACATCTCCCAAAACATGAGAGGAGATGACACCATTCATTCATTCATTCATTCATTCATTCATTCATTCATTCATTCATTCATTCATTCATTCATTCATTCATGCATGCATGCATGCATGCATGCATGCATGCATGCATTCTCTCTTTCATTTATTCATCCATCCATCCATCTATTCCCACCCACCCCATTTTACTCATAAGCATTCACTCTAACATTTCCAGGTATGTGGCTAATTGAGTCACTACATGGAGGCTAACATCTATGGGCAACCTCATTCTTAGCCTATAATAGTGTGGATGAGTAGGATGAAAACATAAGAAAACAACAAGCAGATGAGAAAGTGGAAAGCAACATTTGAAAATTTACATGTTTTACAGCCAAGCAAGAGAGCTATTGATCAGCTGCCGGGAACACAACCTACAATAAGCAGGCCATTGTGTATGATTCCTGCCTGCACTTTGACTTAGAGCTTGGCCTGGAGTTCAGTAACAACTGGAAGAGAAGCAACTATGCTGAGGTGGCACCAGCAAGTGCAAGATTTTTTGAAGGGAAGCAAAGGTTGTATGCCACTTTTACAAACTTCAAGATTTTTATTTATTTTAAGGATAACTATCAAAGATTTATTTAATGGATAACATCATCATCATCACATCTATTTGCAAAACCTAGAGGGTGTAGTTAATCCAGGGCAGCAGGCCATTGTAAGGAAAGTTGTATGTTACAATAAGTTATTTTGTACAATTATCTTTTATCCTGTTGTGTGTCCAGTCCTTGGAAAACAAGGAACACTCACATCCCACCCACCCCAAAGCCGCCTGCTTCTGTGGAAGGTCACATTTTCCACAAAAGTAGAAGAAAGATATTTCAAGCAAAAGAATTATTGCTAAAGTAGTTGTAAATAAACTTCTTATAACTAGTGACAATAGGAGTGAAGCTAGGGTAGGAATAGCAACTTTAAAACCCAAGTTGTCAAAATATCGATGAAAATATAGACGATGTCAAGACAGTCTCTCCTCCCATAAAGTGCAATCAGAAGCAAAGAAATGTACCTCAGACTAAAACAACAGCATACATTTTATACTGCACAAGCCCTACACCTAAGAAATGCTGCTGCATTTGACAACTGCAGTATGAGATCACGCAAGATTCCCCCACCCCTCACAGAGCTGATAGTAGCTTTCTATTCTGTTTTATATGAATGTCTAATCGAGCACAACTATATTCTACTGAAAATAAATTAAAGTAATATGCAGAGAGGAGACCATGTGTTCTCTAAGAAGTTTAAGTTGTGATCCTAACAAAGTCAGATATGAGTGGGAGATGGTGCTGCCCAAACATACTCTGAGTTTATCTTTTAAAAATTGAAGATTCTCAAGCTTTTGCAGTAGCACTGCAAATGGTCAGGATGTCACAGAAGTTATAGGCATAATTTAGACCTATCAATTTATACAGTTCCAGGTTATTGTGAAATAACATTCTCTGATACTGAGACCAAGAATGAAATCTGAATTTGAGAAATAATCATAACAATTATAACAAACGAATTTGTAAATTATAAAACCTTTTATGGCCATATGCATAATGCTTCTTCACTGACTGTTTTATTTATTTATTTGGGAAATTTATATGTCTGCCTCCTTGCTCACAATGACTGTAGGTGATGTACAAGCAGTAAAAACAGTATAGAAAATTAAAATAAAATAAAAACAATAACCCCCTACCCATTCCCAGTAACTACTCACAGTAAGAGGAGCCATTTAGTGGGCTTCATCCAGTGGTGGGTTTCTGCAGGCTCGCACCTACTCGCGAGAGCTGGTTGGTGAAATTTAGAGAACCGGTGAGAGGGGGTTCCACCGGTGTACCTGGAAGTAAATCTGGCCCGCCGCTGCCAGTGACCCAACGGGAAGGAAAGGAAAGGAAAGGAATGAAGAAAGGAAATAAAGAAAGAAAGAAAGAAAGAATTTATCATCACATAACCGCCCTGCCGCCCTGTTTGGGGTGACCCGCTCCCTCCTTCACCAGAGGCTGCGGGAAGCCCTTTTACAGGGTCAAGCAGAGGAATTTGGGATTTATCTGCAGGAGAAAATCACTCGGATTCGGAATGAGCTACCCTCCATCGAGAGTGGTCCAGTCGGGCGGTCCGAGGCTTCTCTTGAGACACCATCCTGGGAGGAGTTTGTCTTTGTTACTACTGAAGATATGGACAGGTTGTCAAAGAGACTTAAGGCTACCACATGTTTATTGGACCCATGTCCCTCCTGGCTTGTACTGGCATCCTGGGAGTCGACACGAGGCTGGCTCCAGGGCATTGTCAACGCATCTTTGAGTGAGGGGTCCTTGCCTGCCGTCTTGAAAGAGGCGGTAGTAAGGCCCCACCTCAAGAAGCCGTCCCTGCATCCAGCATTATTAGAGAACTATCGTCCGGTCTCCAACCTTCACTTTTTAGTGAAGGTTGTAGAGAGTGTGGTGGCACAACAGTTTCCGCGACACCTGGAGGAAATTGATTATCTAGACCCGCGCCAGTCCGGCTTCCGACCCAGTCACAGCACCAAGACGGCATTGGTCGCGTTGGTTGATGATCTCTGGAGGGCGTGGGATAGAGGATTTTCCTCTATCCTAGTCCTGTTAGACCTCTCAGCAGCTTTTGATACCATCGACCATGGTATCCTATTGCACCGACTGGAGGCGTTGGGGCTCGGAGGCACCATTTTATGGTGGTTCTCGTCCTACCTCTCTGGTTGGTCGCAATATGTGTTGACAGGGGGGCAGAGGTTGGCCTTGAGACCCCTCTTATGTGGGGTTCCTCAGGAGTCAGTCCTCTCGCCCCTACTATTCAACACATATATGAAGCCGCTGGGCGAGATCATCCGTGGTTTTGGGGTGGGATATCATCTGTATGCTGATGATACTCAGTTGTACATATCCACCCCAGGCCACCCCAACGATGCCGTCGAGGTGATGTCCCGGTGTTTGGAGGCCGTACGGATCTGGATGGGTAGTAACAAACTCAGGCTCAACCTGTCCAAGAATGAGTGGCTGTGGCTTCCGGCACCCCGGTTCAGCCAGATTATTCCAACTCTGGCCATTGGGGGCGAAACACTGGCTCCCATGGAGAGGGCGCGCAATTTGGGTGTCCTCCTGGATTCCCGGCTGTCCATGGAGGACCATGTGGTGGCCGTGGCCAGGGGGGTGTTTCATCAGGTACGCCTGATGCGCCAATTGCGCCCCTTACTGGACCAGGCTGCCCTGTGCACAGTCACTCAGGCACTCGTGACATCCCGACTCGACTACTGTAATGCTCTCTACATGGGGCTTCCCTTGAGGTGCACTCGAAAGCTACAGTTAGTCTAGAACGCAGCCGCGTGGGTGATTACGGGAGCGCCCAGACACTCCCATATAACACCTATCCTACGCTAGCTGCACTGGCTTCCTGTGGTCTTTCGGGTGCGCTTCAAGGTTTTGACGACCATCTTTAAAGCGCTCCATGGCTCGGGACCTAGTTACATGTGAGACCGTCTCCTGCCCCATACATCTCTTAGACCGATACGCTCCCACAGAGAGGGCCTTCTCAGGGTGCCGTCGGCCGGACAGTGCCGACTGGCGACACCCAGGGGAAGAGCCTTCTCTGTGGCGGGCCCTGCCCTTTGGAACGACCTCCCCCCTGAACTTCGCACCATCTCCGACCTCCGCCTCTTCCACCAGTGTTTAAAGACACATTTGTTTCATCTAGCCGGCCTAGCGTAACCTCCACAAATGACTATTTTAGATAGTTTTTAAATTTTGGGATTTTAATTTGGTTTTAGCGCAGGACGGTATTTAATCAGTTTTTAAATTTTTATTTGATTTTGTTATGTATTTTTAAATTTCCCATTGCGCCGCCCTGGGTCCTTTTGGAGAAGGGCGGGTATAAATTTAATTTAAAAAAAAACAATTGACTCCAAAAGTTTGGTTGCTAAGCAAGAGCGTTGTTAAATGAGTTTCACCACATTTTAAAAGGTGGCCACTCCTACCCTGTCACATGACTGCCAAGCCACACCCACAAAATAGGCCACACCTACAGAGTAGGTTCTAAAAACATTTGAAACCCACCACTGGCTTCATCCCACTCTGGGTCCCCATGTCTTCAGGGCCTTATGAAAGAGTGTCACAGCAGGGGGGTAGTCTAACCGGTAGGTTACTGGGAGAATATTACCAGTAGTAGTAGTACTTATACCAAGAATAATTAATGACTACATGGCTGTTAAAATTCTGAAAGATTATGAAATTGTTGAATCCGAGAATCTCAGAAGGTGAAGGCTTGAATGGATCTAGGAAATCCATTCCAAATGGAAGCACTGTTCTTATATATAAAATGACAAAATATATGGCATCATAATTTTGTTTATTATTCTGGTTTGCATTTGAATGGGAGACTACAAGGAAATTTCAGGTCTGTAAACTAGACTGAGAAGTAAAAAAAATATCAGAAGTGGCAAAACTATTTATGAATTGTTGCCCATAACAACTAGGACTTGAACTTGATTCAAAAGAGACTTTATCTTTTTTTCGCTGTTCTCCAACAACATCATTTTGTTGCTATTGTTTCCCCTAGGCTGCCATCATGGCACTGATTCAAAGTACATGAGAAGACTCTAAAATGATTAGTTTTGTGCTGCCAGAAGGGGCTGGGGTTGTGTTGCTCTCTTAGGTGTAAGCAAACCTTGTCCAAAATATAAGAAACAGAGAGTTTGAGGGAATGAGATAAAAGCACCTGGACTACTCCAGAACAAATACAATAAACACAGCATCAAACAAAATAGGCTTAGCAAGAAAATGGATGCAATCCTTCCCTACTTTATAACTCCTCTTTTGCATAAAGATTATATTAAATCTCTCATCCCAGTGCTCTCTAGATAGATTGTACTGTATATTTCAAAATCACCAGCCCGGGTTTTGGGAGAGTTGTGGAAACGAGCTTACTGCCATGGTTACTTATTCCCACTCTGATTTATTGTACAGAGATTTCGGTCAATGAATTTTGTCCTTATTCCATTGTACCTCTTTAGCAATATTAATTGGCTTTTCTCCCCTCTTTCCCAAAAGGGAATCCCTACTTCACAAAGCATATTAAAATATGGCACAGTAGTATTCTCATACTGGACAGAAATTCTTATTTTAGGCATTCACTATTAAGCACGCTTTTTTTTTTAGACAATAGAGGGCATTGAGTTACAGGTACAAAATAAAGCTATGTTTAAAGAACATCACACATTATTGCAAAAAACTCTCGATTCATGCACCCCATTCTTTTTGTGCAAAATGCCATTTTCTATCACAAGCTTCTGATATACGTTAATTATGACCTTTTGCAAGTGAATATTCTCGTTATATTTAGCACAGTCTATGAAGAGGAAGGGTATATAATTAAGATGTTCTTCTGGCAAAGCTGTACAGGGAGCTTGCAAGGAAAAGCAGATGGTGGAGAGGAGAAAGAAGTATTCTTGTTGTAAACTAAAATAGCAAATGGGAGCCCTGAACCATTTTTCTTGATCATTTTGTTGCTCAGTCAATGAGAATTTGTCTTCCATTTCTTGAGGACAGTCTTCATAACTTCTCTTCATAAAATCATCTTGTTAAAATGATACATCATTATCTGAAAGCTCAAATTTCAGTATTCTCTACTTGGAAAAATGCAGCACAATGCAGATAGCAGATCTA
Source organism: Rhabdophis nuchalis (assembly GCA_039707465.1). NCBI lineage: Eukaryota > Metazoa > Chordata > Lepidosauria > Squamata > Natricidae > Rhabdophis > Rhabdophis nuchalis. The sequence continues at coordinate 46,017,510 of CM077644.1, forward strand.
TTGCTATTATGATTTGCAGGTAGTAAATGGTTGAATTCATAGTTCAGCCAGAGTTTATGAGGCAAATACTGAGCAATTTTTATTTCCATTGCAAAAAAAAAACAAAACCTGTGGTGGAAATTGGATCTGAGGAATGAGCTTGGCTAGCTTTGAATTGTTGAGGGGGAGGAAGAGGCAGAAAGCAGACCCTCCCTAAATCTTGGAATGCTTATCAAGATGTCCTGTAGTGAGAACAATTAGTCTGGTGAGATCCAGTCAACAGTTGAGTAGCAATAAACATGCCATTCTGATCAAATACATGGGTTATCCTGGTTCTTTGCATTTGACAAGCCACCTGATTCTACTTACTACCTGTAAGCATCAATGTATCCACCTCATTATTGCTGTTGAGCTGGCATTCCTCAGCTGGTTTTGACTGAAAAGTTTTGGCTATTGAAAAGTTAAATACATACATGCATACATACATATATGCATAGATACTTCCTGGGAAGGAAATACATACCTTACACATATTTTTAAAAATAGAATTGCAGAAATATGTATGGGGTAAAATTGGGTTTCATTTGCACTTATGGCATATAAGGCAAAAGGTGTTCAAAGTGACTAGCACTCTCCTTACAGTGACCAGAAACATGACTAAGGATGCTTACTTAGTCCATACCAGAGGTAGTATTCAGCAGGTTCTGACCAGTTCCGGAGAACCAGTAGTGAAAATTTTGAGTAGTTCAGAGAACCGGTAAATACTACCTCTGACTGGCCCTGCCCCATCTATTCTCTGCCTCCTGAGTCCCAGCTGATTGGGTGGAAATGGGGATTTTGTAGTTACCTTCCCCTGTAGTGGGTATGGAATGGAGATTTTACAGTATCCTTCCCTGCCACGACCACCAAGCCATGCCACACCCACAAAGCTACGCCCATAGAATCAGTAATAAAAAAAATTGAATCCCATCACTGGTCCATACCATCTCTGCCTTATTAAAAAGTGTTTTGTAAAAGCCACTGTTGATCAAAGCCCTGATTGGCATTAGATATTAATATCAATGAGGCCATTATTAATGACCAGAGCCCATGGAGATTGTGATATCCATCAACAAATAAAAATGGAAGGAAGGAAGGAAGGTGTTTTTTTTAGAAAATGTAAATACAGAAATTGATGCTAGCTAAGCAATCAAGTGCTAGTTCAATAATAAAACAATCTCTATGTCAAGATCAGAAAAGATCTGCAACAACCTATTTCAACAAGCTGGCCTAGCATAACCTCCCGTTCCTGATTGTTATTAGCTATAAATTTTAATTAGGGGAATTTTAAATTGTTTTAGCACAGGGTATGGGTTTAATAATGGTATTTTGTATATTTGTATTGTTTTTTAAATTTTCCTGTGTGCCTCCCTGGGTCCTTTTTTAGGAGAAGGTGCGGGTTATAAATTCGAAATAAATAAAAAAATAAATAAAAATAGCTTGTTAGTTCTGTGCTCCTGTAGAATTTCCAAATTGTTCATGAGTGCTCACCAACCAGGGTTTATAAAGTTTAGCAGAACTGGGAATAAGGTGAAAAAAAAATCAACTTCTCCCATCAAATCTGTGAGCAGAAAAATCAGGGGATAGATATTTTTTCTGATTTTTTTTTCAGAAAAAGAAAAACCCTCTAAAAATATCTGAAGAGCAAGGCTGTTCTCAGAGGTAATAATAGCAATGCTTATATTTAGTCCTCAACATATGACCATTACAGGGATCAGAAAACTTGTCATTAAGTGGTTCAGTCATTAAGTGAAGCATTACATGATCCTATCCAATTTTACATCCTTTTTGCTGTGATTGTTAAATAAGACATCACATGATTGCAGCTTGTGACCACCTGCTGGCTTCTTTATTGGCTTTGTTTGTTGAAAGCCAGCTGGTAATTTTGCAAAAGAATAACCTGGCTGCAGGACCCTGCAACTGTCATAAGTAGAAGCCAGTCACCAAGTGCCCAGATTGCAATCATGTGCCTGCAGGGATGCTATGATGGTTTCAAGTGTGAGGACCATTCGTAAATTACTTTTTTCAGTGCTGTTGCAACTGCAAATGGTTGCTAAATCAAAGATCATACATCAAAGACTACTTGTATTGAAAATAGCCCAATAGGATAAATCCCTTTTAGATTTAACCAAAATATGGCAAATCAAGGAAGCTCCAGACTGCTGGTTGAATGATTGTATAGTGAAAGGGAGCACACTCATGCAAATCCCTTGGCCACTATGGAAACAAAAAGGACATGGACACCATATTTCATCTTTGAGAATTTCCCCCAAATTCTCTTTTCTTTAGAAGAAAATTGTAGACCTCTTTCTTGAAGTTGAACAAGAAAAAAATAGCAACTAAATAGAAGCATTTCTCTGCCTGGCAGTAATCCTAAATTGTCAGAGACCTATTGTGGTAAAATAGAGAGGCATTATGATTATCGCAACTGGAAAGGAAGAGTCTCTACAAAGTAGCATTGAATATTGATTGACTGAGACTATTGCTGAAACCGATTACAGATAAGAAAGTAGTAATTAAAACATGCACAATTGTTTTAACAGCAGGCACAAAAAATAATAATTCAGCAATACCTGGGAAAAAGGCCATTTGAGAGAAAGTACAGTTTTAGAAATATACGCAGAAAATAAGCATAATTTGGAATGCTTAATCTGGAGGATTATAAAAACCTTTGCTTTAATTCAAACAATAAAAAAGGATTTGTTACTGAATATTGTCAAGTGACATAGGAAAAGTTATAATGTAAAAATGGACAACACAAATAAAGCACGAGGAAGAGCAAGGGACATTGTGGAAAGTATTGATCAAGCTATGCTCTGTTGGACAGATGAAAGGGGGCCAAGAGAGAGGGGTAATAGATTACTCAAACAAAGCAGTAACTTCCCAGAAATCATGGCAAATGCAACACCAATCATTTATAAATAGCAAGCTGTGCATGGAATGGGGGAAGTATAATTCATCAACTAGTAAAATAACTCCATCATGATAACTCTAATATAAAGCTTAGCTAACCTGACACATAAAAGTGAAATATGAGGATTTCAGTGATTAAAGTGGACAATGGCTTAAGCTACATTAAATCATTAAAGTGAAGAGATATTAGTCTTTTTGCTTCTGACATGTTAAAAGTCCACTATAGGAATGTCTTACATATACAAGCTAAAAAAGGATACGAACAGTTCCTTGCTACCATATTTTCTCTTTGGTCACACTTCTGCTCACCAGCAGAGATGTCATTGTGCAACACATCCAAATTGGATCTCTCCTAATAATGATGGGCTTGATGGAAAGGTCACTTACCCCAAAAAATGTAGCTTTGGGTTGCAGTCATCAGTCATTTGATTTTCTAAGGATAGTTCTGAGGCTATGGGATTTAATTACAGGGGTTTTACCCAGCAATTCTTCTGGGTTTGAACCAGACATTTTATCTAGACCCCACTTGGTGATGATATGGGTTAAACCTGGTGTTTACTGTTTAAATATGAGTGTTTTACTACTACTTCCAATAGCTGTTTATTTATTGTCTTTTAAAATTTGAAACTTAATTTTTGATGTGAGGGAAAAATTAGTGTTCATGTTTCTCCTAAATGCATTACATGTATTAAATGATTTTTATGATGGGGAAGATATGCATGTGTATGCACACACATACACATAAGCATACACGTTAGTTAGTCCTTCACATTCATGAGCAATTTCTACCAGATTCTTTACATTTTCTGGTGAATTCAAAAAGTACTGGTTGTGAAACTTCCTGGACAATAATACTTGAGATTGTTTATATATATTGAGATATATATATGCTTGTGTCACAACACCCTGGTAAGCCCCAATTAAGAGAGGAAGCATACTGCTTTCCTTTTCTGCCTTTTGGCTCATCACCAGAGACCATCTAGACAGCTCAAAAACCTAACACACACACACACACACACATATTCAGTTAATTTTACATAATTATACATAAAATCTTCTGCCAACCTAGCAGTTTGAAAGTATGTAAAAATGCTTTAGGAATAGGAACCATTTTTGGTGGGAAGGTAACAGTGTTCTGTGCGCCTTTGACATTTAGTCATGCCGACCACATGACTACCTGTTGTTGTTTTTTAAGTTGCAGAATCATTGGTTTCAAATTTAAACTACCAGAAAGTAAAACAAAATCTGGCTTTTGAAAAACAACAACTAAAATTCTAATTGCAACAAAATGTTACTTTTGAGAGAAAAAGAATTACAAAAATAGGCAAAAGAAATACAAAAAATTATTTATTTTATTTTATTATTTTATTATTTAAAAATTATTTATTCACTATATATTTTCTTCTCCTATGAATCTCCATAACAATTCTCTGAAGTAAGTTGGGTTGAGAAAGAATTGGCAAAAACACCAGTAGCTTTTGTAGTTGTGGTTGAAAACAGGTCTTCTAATTCTAGTCCAACATCTTAACCTTCTGCCACACTGCCTTTCCACTTTAGTCTCAGTTTCTGAAAGATTTTGAGAGTAGAAGAGAATTACTTTGATCTCTGGTAAAGAAATTGGCATCGTAATGCAATTTTATTGTTCAGCAATCCCATGAGGAATTTCAAAGGAAAGCAAAACTGTTTTAATAGTCTAGTGCTATTTCTCAAGAGAGTTCCCCGTGGCTCTAGATTAAAACGATGGTTTTGGAACGAAAAAACTTCACTCTTTCAGCTACGCTTTTATTCTGTGAAATATAAAGCTTTTTAAAAAAATAATCTTTCCCAGTTTAAGTCCTGGCAGTTCCCGATAGATGAAGTTGCAGCATCTAAAATGAGACCTCTTGGAAAAATTGAGAAAAGAGCAAAACATATGTAGAGATTGCAGTTTTTAAAATCTGGCACCGCAGTGGCTGAAGAAAATTCTGAATTTTTCCAATGATATGTAAGGCAGAGATAAGGAATGAAGGAATCAGTCAAACCACATGGAGAAAACAATGGAATGTGGAGCACTCTGATAGGGAAGACCTAGAAAGAAGGAATAAGGCAAATTGTGCAATGTTTGACAATATGGATTCTCTAGTAGTCGTTCACAGGCAATTGTGCCTCAATAATGTCTCAAAAATTTATCTCAAAAATCACTGTTTAATTGACATTACTATAAAGTACTACTTAATCCTTGGAATTAAAATCTAAATCCCCTTTGAGATGTATTGAACAGAATGGATTTAAGACAATTTGAATTTGCAGTCCTCCTATGACCCCTAATATATACAGGCAGGTGCATGGGGGATGTAAAAAAAAGAGAGAGACATGGTAGATTTGTTTAAGGAACCAAAATCCCATATCTTTATAAAAGTAGCATGATTTCCTTCACATGGTCATGGTCCCCATCTTGACTTTTAAAATCTCCTTTTTGAATATATTTGGATATAGCTCTCAAAATAACTGCAAAGGTTTCCACCAAACTATCATTTTAAATGTAACAAGCACAAAAGGTTTCAATCCATTGTAGTTAATTAATGTCCCCTTAATTAAATATAAAATACTTTTTTTGGTTCCTGATTCCAAAGTTCATAAAGACAAAATCGATCTTTGTTGATCCTAAAATTACCTCCATCTGTTAAGAACTGCAGAGCATAAGGTACTAGTGAATAATAGCAGTGAGTGAAATTATACCCATCAGAATGTCAAAGTAGACAAAATATGTTCTGAAGCTAATAATGATCAAAGTCTGAACTTTGGACAAAGCTCACAACTTTCTCTCTTTGAATTCAATGTTTTAAAAATCCCACTTTGCTAAAACTCTTGCCTGTAGCCAAGCACGTAGGAGAAATCTTTTAATTGTTTAATGATAATCACTGCATGATTAAAATGATGATTTGTATCTCAGTGAACCACAATTTGCTCAAATTAATCTGAAGTCCAGAAGGAGTATTATTGATAGAAGTAGGGATTTCATCATCAGTCCTAAAGGAAATCAATCCTGACTGTTCTTTGGAAAGACAAATACTGAAGCTGAAGTTCAAAAATTTTGTCCACCAAATGAGGAAAAAAAGGACTCATTGGAAAACACTCTAATGTTGGGAAAGATTAAAGGAAAAAGAAAAAGGGATGGCAGAGGATGAGATGGAAAGATAGGGTCATTGATGCAATGAACATGAAATTGAGCAAACTCCCAGAGACCAGTTAGACAGGGGAGTGCTATGGTGTGCTATGGCTTAGAACTGAACAACAAAGAGATTTCGTAGCTTTTTATGATTAGGTTGGAGTCTGTAGAAAAATTAAAAAAAAGTTTAACATAGGACATCCAGAAAGCTGAATAAAAGAATATGAAGGATATGAATTATTTGGGATCCTTGAAAAGGAAGTTTCTGTCATGCTAAATTCTGGTGTAAGTATTTTACCCGATAGGCCTGCTCTATAACAGTACCCACCCTCTGGAATGAAGATTCCCTGATATCTGGTTGTCTTCTACCCTGCTGATATGTTTGTGTAGATTTGTTTCCTTTTGTTCCTATCCAAATGTTTGTCACCCTTCCCATCTTTCCTCTTCAATTATGTCTACCTTTTTTTCTTGTTTTAAACATTATTTTATTGGTCTATTCCCAGAATAGTTGGGAATCAGACAATATAAATTTTAATAACACCACCGCTCCTCTAATAATTAATACCAGTCTGCCTCAACACTCAATACTTGCAACTTGCAGCTTTTTCAGGGAGTTAAAAAGTCTCTCACTTTTAATTATTTTTCTGGAGGGTGGCACCCAAAAGAAGTGAACCTTATTATCACATCAATAAATCAGGATTCAGGATACAGATTTATAGACGTTTGGTGCTACTGCAGATAGGTGCAGTTGACTTATTTGCTAGATAGTCTTACTGGTCTAGATGATACACAGAAGACGTAGACAATCAAAGCTGCAGTGACAGTAGCCCTCCCATTCTTCAGTTTTCAGACACTCAAACCAAGGTAAACCACATTTCTCCCTCCCCCCTCCCCCTAGTAAAAGCAGTGAGGTACAGATAGCATTCCATTTATTCCCAATGCCCTTTGTTTTGTAGTCAAATTAGTTATTTGATATTGTGGAAATATTTGCAAGAGGTTTTATGTCCCTGATCACTGAAAAAGATAAGAGGGAAATGAATAGCAGGTGCATAATTTGAGAAGGGGAGAGAGTGTTGAGGGAATGTTGCAGAAATGTCAAATGATTTTTGTTGTGCTTTGAAAATACTTCCCGAGAGTGTTTGACACAACATAGCGAAGCGCGGCCTTAGGGGATTTTTAGTTTTTAAGTTATTTAAATTATCTTTTTTAGGGGGTTCGAGGGAGGGGGGCGGATATAGACAGATGGAGACGGAAGCAACGATCAATAGTAAGGGCCAGGATAGCAGTCGACGGAGGGAAGCGGAAGGTGCCGAAAGGAGGGGGGATACCCGAGTCGTTCCACAGGAGGGCATACCAATTCAGAGGGTCGTGGGGAGGGGCAGGACCAAGGGGAGACAATCTTCATCCTCCCAGTTGGTGGCACGTAGCCGTTGGTTGCAAATGGTCGGGTGCCACAACCCCCGCAGGCTAGGTGGCCAGGGAATACAGAGCCAGGGTCTGCGGCTGATGTTTTGCAACGCCAGGTCCGTTGTCAACAAAGCCCCCCTCATTAGTGACCTTGTGTCAGAGGGGGAGCCGGACCTGGTAGGAATTGTGGAAACCTGGTTGGGTCACGAGGGAGGACTTCCCCTCGTTGAAATGTGCCCACCAGGCTACCGCGCATATCATCAGCCACGGGCCCTAGGCAGGGGAGGTGGGGTAGCGGTCATTTTCAAGGAAGTCCTTGAGCCGAGAGAGACCATTGTGCCTCAGACTACCGGCTGTGAGTCCCTCTGCGTGAAGTGGGGCCTAGGGAGGCAGTTGGGCTTGCTGGTTGTATACCTGGCTCCCCGCTATGTAGCAGCAGCCCTGCCCGAGCTCCTGGAGGTGATCGCTACGGTGGCAGTTGAGATCCCCAGACTTTTAGTCATGGGGGACTTTAATCTGCCATCGTTGGGCGAATCATCCGAGGCAGCTCGGGAGTTCATGGCTTCCATGACGGCCATGGACCTGACCCAAGTAATTCAGGGCCCCACCCACGAGGGTGGACATACGCCGGATTTCATCTTTGTCTCAGGCCAATGGAAGAGTGATCTGGGTATAGGGGACATAGTCATCACACCCTTGTCATGGTCAGACCACTCACTTCTCCGGCTCGACTTTCCGACCGCTGCTCCCCTCCGCGGGGAGGCGGAACCAGAGTTACCAATCTGGTACCGCCCCAGGCGCTTGATGGACCCGGATGGGTTCCAGACAGCGCTTGGGCCATTTCCTGTATCCCTGACCCACGCCCCGATGGAGGACCTCACGGCCGCATGGAACTCTGCTGCCGTGGGAGCCTTGGATCGGGTCGCGCCCTTGCGGCCTCTCTTGCGGTGGCGTACCACCCTGGCTCCTTGGTTTACTGAGGAGCTGCGGGTGATGAAACGCCGCAAGAGATGCCTAGAGGGAAGATGGAGGTCTAGCCGTTCTGAATCTGACCGGACACAGGTAATTTACGGACTTACATTGTGGCGCTGAGAGTAGCCAAACGTCACCATTGTGCCACTCTCATAGCATCCGCAGAAAACCGCCCTGCCGCCCTGTTTAGGGTGACCCGCTCCCTCCTCCAACAGAGGGAGCGGGAAGCCCCGCTACAGGGTAGAGCAGAGGAATTTGTGACTTTTCTGCAGGAGAAAACCGCTCAGATACAGAGTGAGCTAACCCCCATTCATGGCCCAGTGGGATGCCACGAGAGAGATTTTGTTTGGGAGGAGTTTGACCCCGTTACTTCTGAGGATATGGACAGGCTACGTGGGCGACTGCGAGCCACCACATGTTTATTGGACCCGTGCCCCTCCTGGCTTGTACTGGCATCCTGGGAGGTGACACGAGGCTGGCTCCAAGAGGTTGTCAACGCATCCTTAAGTGAGGGTTCCTTGCCTGCTTCCCTAAAAGAGGCCATGGTGAGGCCCCTCCTTAAGAAGCCCTCTTTGGACCCAGCTCTTTTAAACAACTATCGTCCAGTCTCCAACCTTCCCTTTTTGGCGAAGGTTGTCGAGAGTGTGGTGGCACAACAGTTTCCCCGTCACCTGGAGGAAATTGAGTATCTAGATCCGCGCCAGTCCGGCTTTCGGCCCGGGCATAGCACCGAGACGGCATTGGTCGCGTTGGTAGATGATCTCTGGAGGGCCAGAGATGGGGGATGTTCCTCCATCCTGGTCCTATTAGACCTCTCGGCGGCTTTCGATACCATCGACCATGGTATCCTATTGCATCGGCTGGGGGGGGTTGGGGGTGGGAGGCACCGTTTTACGGTGGTTCTCCTCCTACCTCTCTGGCCGATCGCAATTTGTGTGGGCAGGAGAGCAGAGGTCGACCCCGAGACCCCTCACATGCGGGGTGCCTCAGGGGTCGGTCCTCTCGCCTCTCCTGTTTAATGCATATATGAAGCCGCTGGGTGAGATCATCTGTGGTTTTGGGGTAGAGTACCACCTGTACGCTGATGACACCCAGCTGTACATATCTACCCCAAACCACCCCAACGATGCCGTAGCGGTGATGTGCCAGTGCCTGGAAGCCGTGCAGATCTGGATGGGAAGTAGCGGACTCAAGCTCAACCTGACCAAGACCGAGTGGCTGTGGTTTCCGGCTGCCCGATTCAACCAGCTCTCTCCAACGCTGGCCATAGGGGGCGAACATCTTGCCCCTGTGGATGGGGCGCGCAATTTGGGTGTCCTCCTGGATACCCGGCTGTCTATGGAAGAGCAAGTGACAGCCGTGGCCAGGAGGGCGTTTTACCAGGTTCGCCTGGTTCGCCAATTGCGCCCCCTATTGGATCGGGACGCCCTTCGCACAGTCACTCATGCCCTCGTGACATCCCGACTGGACTATTGTAACTCTCTCTACATGGGGCTTCCCTTGAGGTGCACCCGGAGGCTTCAGTTAGTTCAGAATGCAGCCGCGCGAGCAATTATGGGGACCACTAGGTTCACCCACGTTACACCGCTCTTGCGCGAGCTGCACTGGCTGCCTGTCGTCTTCCGAGTGCGCTTCAAGGTGCTAATTATCATCTTCAAGGCGCTCCATGGGTCGGGACCTAGCTATCTGCGGGATCGGATCCTGCCCCATACATCCTCACGGCCGATTCGCTCCCACAGAGAGGGACTTCTCCGGGTGCCGTCCACTAGACTTTGTCAGCGGGCGACGCCCAGGGGAAGGGCTCTCTCTGTGGTGGGCCCGGCCCTCTGGAACAACCTTCCCCCCGATATCAGAACGACCACTGACCTTCGCTCCTTCCGTACGAAATTGAAGACCCATTTCTTTCGACTGGCCGGCCTTGGATAGTCTCTCTGTCTATAGATTTCAAATGTATTTTAATGGGTTTTTAATTATTTTTAGCACGGGATAATATTGTTTAATTGTGTTTTAAAGTATGTATTTTTGTATTTATTGTTTATATTGTTTTTAGTTCCTCCTGTGGACCGCCCCGGGTCCCTGTGGGGAGAGGGAGCGGTTAATAAATTCGAATTTATTATTATTATTATTATTATTATTATTATTATTATTATTATTATTATTATTATTATTATTATTATTATTATAGCAACAATACTGGCAACTATGTAAGTACATTATTGTTGTCACAGGCTCAACAACCATACATATGCTCTGTGAGTATTGTATAAAGACATGGTTTATTGGTCATTTGTTATAGAAAAGCCCTCAGTTGCTATTTGGTGGCCAAAAGTGGATGCTAGTATATGAACTGATGCACTCTGAGATAGATACCTAAACAGAAAGGCTTCAGTAAACACACTCTTTGGCATAAAATCATTAGTTTAAAACCAGCCTACATTTAAGGACAAAGATCAGTTTGAAGAAAAATAATGCATAGATATCACACATCAGTTAATACTCTATTCCAAGTTCATTCCGCATCAATAAAAGAATAATGATATTAGAGCACAGTTGCACAGAGCAGGATTGTGGATGTTACATGCTCTCATTTTCGTGACCTTCCTTACCTCTTTTTTTATAATTGATTGAAGGGGAAATTTTGCTCTCCCTGCAAGATCTGCAAACAAAGATAACTAAGGTAGACAAGATACATTTCTGGAAGAGGTCACTCAAACTCCTGCCTAGGCTTTCCTAGTGACTTCTTCCTGGTTGTTATCTAAGCTGGATTTTGTGAACAGTGTGCTGTGTTTTCACATCTTTCTTATCAGAAATATCCACAGGAGTGTGTTTGCCTTTGATGAAAACCACCCACTCAATTTAGCTGGTGCTTTGGAAAATGGTTGAGGTCTTGTCTTGTGCAATATATTGACATCGTTTATTTGTTTTTAAAATGGAGATAAGATAATGGTAGCAACAATCCCAAATGATGATTATAGCAGTCACTATCATGATCATCTACAATAAGCTATTCTACAGTTTTCCTTCCTTCCTTCCTTCCTTCCTTCCTTCCTTCCTTCCTTCCTTCCTTCCTTCCTTCCTTCCTTCCACATCCCCCCATCCCCCTAGAACGGATTAAAATCCATTCCTTTGTGTTGGAAAAATCATATTGGCTATTCATACAAGATGCTAAGACATTGTTCTGGGTGATGGGAATTAAAGTTGTCAAATAGGGATGTCCAGGTAATAAAATAGCTCATTTCCCATGTCGATTTGGTGTTTGCCCTACTTATGCCCACTGACCTGGAACATCATTTGCAGTTGCAGGGGCAATATGTTCTCTGGGCAAATTGCCATGTGTGCAGTGGTGAATATCAAGATTTCTATCCTGACTGTTTGTTTTCCTTTTGATAAATTTCATCAGCATTCTGGATGTCATCTTTGGAATTCAAGCATTTTGGCTTAACATATCCCAGAATGTGACAATGGTACCTATCCTGTAAGAGTAATTTAAAAAAAAATGTTTGGGGAAGGAAATATAAGTGACAAATGACTTTTCCCATTGGAGAAAACTTTTTTAAAAAAAAAAATCCATATCATAAATTTAAGGGTCACCTCTGTTGCTAATGCCACCTGTCAAGCCAGAGAAAGCAGCCTGTCATATTAAGTGTGCATACTAAGACAGCAGAGACCTTAGCTGCTTGCTGGTAAATTCAAATGGGTTACAAGTTTTGCAGAACTGCTGATTAACTTACTGGCAATGAATTAACCAGGGAGCTACACCCATCAAATCTCTTTATGCTCTTTCTTCAGCTGCCCAATGACACCCAGGGCACATGAAAATAATTACAACATTGTCATATATATAGCCGATTTACAATAACAGCTATGTTCTAAACACAAGCTTGCACTCCATGTGGGGAAAAGCTTATGCCACCAGAGAAAATATTTGCATAATTAATGCTGTTGTAACAAAGGGGGGAATTTTTCCAAAGGTAAGACGAATGGCAGAGGTATTCGTGCTGCTTTTCTCTCCCTTGCCCACTTTTGCAAGCCGTGGCAGCTAATAGAGTTGCAAGAAAGAATTCTGTTTTCTCATTTCTTGCTTGGTTGAAGGGTACAAAGTCTTGAAGGTACTTTGTAGGACTTCACAGAATTTCCAAAAGGTGCTTCTCTGCAATGAAAGCTCAGGTAAAGCACCCTTTTGAACCTGATTTCAATCAAAGCAGACTGTACTTCTAAGGGTGAAGTGAAATACCTCATTTTGCAATATTAAAAGAAACTTCTGTGCATGCACAGAAACTTCTTCCACCTAATGCCCAAGTCCTAGAAATGGGACTAAAGATTGAATAGTCTTTGGAGGGTAAATCTTTAGAAAGAAGATAAATGAAGTGTATGATTTCAGTATTAATTTGCAACTGTCTGACTTTGATAGGTGGATGGGAAAGAGAAGGTTTGCGAAGATGGAATCAAAATCTTGCTCAATTCCTGCATATCTTTTTTTCCCTTCTTGCCAAGCATCTGACAGAATAGTAAATTCAGTTTTCTTCTTTTTGCACAAATCCCTTTGGAACCAAATATTCATTTCAGTGCTGTTTCTTTGCACAGCTGCATGCCAGTTGGATTTGAAATCCTTTTTCTTGAGGAAGGAGGTTTGGATTACATCAACATATACACTTCAAATCATTTTCACTTGATTTATGAATATGTTCTGCATGCATCAGATTATTTTCTAAATAAAATGTGAAAAACATTTGGTCAGTTTCTAAAACGTTGTGGTCCTTGAAGAAGAAAGCTTAATTAAATTGCTTTGCATGGGTTAGTCTACAATTTAGTTAAGAAGAACAGTTACTCAGAGTGGTGCCATCAAGCTGTTAATAACACTCTGTGTGCACCAGTATGGTCCTGCTATGACAGTTTGTGTGCGCTACTGTCAGAAATTGCTGATCACTATCCCCTTATGTTTCGCTGCATCACTTTAGAGTCTTATAAAATTCTTCTTATAAAAAGAATCTGCAAACTACTAAGCCATGTCATTTCTGCTTCTCAGTGAAGGACCTTTCTGGACCAAGTACATGCAGCTTAACTCTTGGCTACTTTTGGGCAGCAAAAAAAAAAAAAAAAGACAGAGCATTTTTCTTCTTATCCCAAACCTTATGAAGACTTCCATAGCTTTGTTGTATTTCTGTTTTCCAGTTATGATGCTTGGTTGGTTCTTCAGTCATGTCTTCCAGTTGTCAGCTGGCCATGATCTTCTTTAATTGGGATTCTTGTAATGGCCAGATGAAAATGTTTCCTATCTGTTCTTGAAGCTGGATGGGTGGGAACATAGTTGTTTTTGCTTTTGCCTAAACCAGGGGTCTGCAAAGTCGTCTCTTTTAAGACTGGTGGACTTCAACTCCCAGAGTTCCCCAGCCAGCATAGCTGGCTGGGGAACTCTGGGAGTTGAAGTCCACCAGTCTTAAAAGAGCCGACTTTGCAGACCCCTGGCCTAAACCATGGATCTACTGAGCTTAGTAGCATGTACAGTACATTGTAGCTATTTTCCAGGAATCAATCAGTCTTCATTGCAGATCTAGGGATTGAAACTGTATGTTTATTATTTACTTATCTCCACTTGACAAATTTATGTGTTCAGTGACTGAGAAGTCTCTCCATTAAGCAATGTGTCATAATTGTCATCATCAGCCATTCAGTCATGTCCAACCCTTGGCCACTCTATGAATCAGCACTCTCCATACCCCTCTGCCTCATACTTCAAATCCACCATGGTTATTTTAGTGTCGTCCTTTATAGTGTCCAGCTAGTGGGTGCTTATCCTTTTTTCACTAATTACAACATGATTGACTTTTTTGAGTCAGTTCTCAAAACATGGCCAAAGTATGACAGCCTTTATTTGGCAAGCTTGGCTTTAAGAGATATTTTTGGTGAGGTTTGATCTAGAATAGAATAGAATAGAATAGAATAGAATAGAATAGAATAGAATAGAATTCTTTATTGACCAAGTGTAATTGGACACACAATGAATTTGTGTTTGGTGCATATGCTCTCAGTGTATTAATCTATTAAAAAGGAAAAGATACATGCATCAAGAATCACACTTAATGAGAGCCAGAGGGTACAAATAAGCAATCAGGAAACAATCAATATCAATATAAATCATAAGGATACAAGCAACAGAGTTATAGTCCTGCAGTCATAAGTGGGAGGAGATGGGTGATAGGAATGATGAGAAGACTAATAGTAATAGTAATGCAGCCTTAGTGAATAGTTTGACAGTGGTAAGGAAGTTATTTATTTAGCAGAGTAATGGCATTTGGGGGGGGGGGAACTGTTCTTGTGTCTAGTTGTCTTGGTGTGGGGTGCTCTATAGCAGGGGTCCCCAACCTTTGCAACTTTAAGTCTGAAGGACTTCAGCTCCCAGACTTCTCCAGCCAGCTTTGCTTTGCTGGCTGGAGAAGTCTGGGAGCTGAAGTCCTTCAGACTTAAAGTTGCAAAGGTTGGGGACCCCTGCTCTATAGTATTGTTTTGAGGGTAGGAGTTGAAACAATTTATGTCCAGGATGTGAGGGGTCTGTAGATATTTTCACAGCCTTCTTTTTGACTCGTGCAGTGTTCAGTTCCTCAATGGAAGGCAGGTTGGTAGTAATTGTTTTTCCTACAGTTCTCAGACTCCTTTGTTATTTTTGCAGGGCAGTGTAATAGTTGCCTTAATTTAATTTAATTTAAGCAATGCACTTTCTGTTAAATGTGTGGCTGAGAATTTCCTTTTCGCCTCATATGTGACTTTTGCTGCACAGGGATTCAAAGGATACTTAGTATTCCCCCCACCCCACTATTTAGTTTTTTGCTTATGAAATTTATAGACTGCCCCAAGTGATTATGACTCTATTTTAGTTGATTTCAAGGCTTGAACTCATATCTCCTATTCCCCAAACTATGTCATATGCAGTCACTAAATGCAAGCTGCCCTTCAGAGAATGTCGATGAAGTTTGTGCTTGTTCAGCCATTTTAAAGGCAAATATCTTGCTAGATCTATACTTTTAACTCACTTTAAAGTGCATATGATTAATAAACAGAGCAAGAACTTCATTTGGTAGTTAAATTATGTTGATGTTAAAATCCACATTCTCAGGACGGCCCATAGGATTGACCCTTACTTCCCTATGTTTCCTTGATCATTTTCATTGGTAAAGATTAGCTACCCACAGAAACCAATTGCACAGCAACCATCATTCTAAGCTGCCTCCTTTATATAAACACAGAAACACATGTAAACACATTTTAATTACTGCTCCTTTTTCTTTATTGGAACAGTGCCTTATTATTCTAGGTAATTACTCTCATTTTCTGCCTTTACAAGGGAGGAGTAGATCCTATATACCTTTTGCACAAGGCGAGAAAGCGTTAGAGATTATACATCTGTATAACTATTGTTCAGAAAATTTCTGAATAGCTGCTCCAATTCAAGAATTAAATTTAAATTAAAGATGCCTTTTATTATCACTTTCTGAGAATCAGGCTTGCTTTGTGCATGCAGAATGTCATTCACATTGCAAATTGCACATGAGATGAAGCAAAATATAATACTGCCTGTTGTTTCAGTTCAAATTTAAAGTTCTATTTATGTTTCATTTGGCTTCCCCTGTTGCATGTGTGTTCTTTTTCTTTTTCTATAGTCATTTTATTAAAGTTTAAAAATACCAAAGTAAAAAATAAAGTAAAAATGCAAGCTTCTTTTATTAAAAAAAATGCAAGCTAAGAAAAGTATAAAAAGAAAAAGTGTACAGAAAAAAGGATATAAGAAAAAAGAAATATAAATAATGACTTCCTCTCTTCTTCATTAAAATATACAATTTCAGTAGCTTATCACCTTCACTACCATTTCAAGAAAGTATCTCTTCTTTCCATCTCTCTATATGTGTGTGTGTGTGTGTGTGTTAGTTTTATGAGCTGATCAATAAATAAATCAGAGAGACTAGTATAGATCTATTTTGAGCTTTTTAATTGGGGCCCTAACAGGGTGTTGTGGAACAATTATATATATTAATCTTAATCAAATAATTCAGTTTCTTTTACTTTTAACACAGTAACTTAATCATTTTCTTTAGAAATGCAACCATTTTTATTCTTTCCCTATCTTATTTCTGATATTTAAACAAATCTTTAACGCCTCATCATTCAAACTTAGTTTTTAAAAAGTCCATTAAAAGCCACCAAAAATGGCAACAAATGCACTTTTCATCTTTTTTACTTTTTATATTTTTTGGTTTGTATTAGGTATTTTTTAATCTTTAAACTTTAATAAAAATGCTTACTGACAAATACGATCATTGGTTACTTTTTTATGCTTGATCTTTTCTATGCTAGCCTAACTGATGAAACAGAAACATTGTAAGGGAAATTTATTTTAAGTAATTTAAAATTATTGACCTCCAGAGACAGTAAAGAAAAGCAACATATCTGGATGTTTTGGTAAACATGTTAGCTAACTCAGTGGTTCTCAACCGATAGTCTGTGGATCCAGGGGTGAGCTTCAAAAATTGCAGCATAATAATAATAATAATAATAATAATAATAATAATAATAATAATAATAATAATAATAATAATAATAATAATAATAATAATAATATTGAATTTATTGACCGCTCCCTCTCCCCACAGGGACTCGGGGCGGTGCACAGGGAGAATAAAAGCAATAAATATACAAAATACATACAAATTTAAAACAGATTAAACTAATTCCTGTGCTAAAATCCCTTAACTAAAAATCCCCACTAAATATAAATATACAATTAAAAACCCATAGAGAGAGAGACTACCCTAGGCCGGCCAGGCGGAAAAGATGAGTCTTCAATTTCAGGCGGAAGGAGCGGAGGTCCGTGGTTGTTCTAATGTCGGGGGGAAGGTCGTTCCAGAGGGCCGGGCCCGCCACAGAGAGAGCCCTTCCCCTGGGCGTCGCCCGCTGACAAAGTCTAGTGGACGGCACCCGGAGAAGTCCTCTCTGTGGGAGCGAATCGGCCGTGAGGATGTGTGAGGCAGGATCCGATCCCGCAGATAGCTAGGTCCCGAGCCATGGAGCGCTTTAAAGATGATAATCAGCACCTTGAAGCAATGAGTTGGCTACCCTGTTGTGGGTGGGTGCCCATTTCCAGACTTCCAGAACCTCAGCTAGGTCCATTTTTCCTCTTTCCCCAAACCTCCACACGGGCTCTGCACTTACCTGGCATGATGAATGGGCCACGTAGAGACTCCTAGGAGGGGAGGAGGGTGGGAGTGGCATGGCGGGGTGGGTGTGGTCACAGCCAGCCAGGGGTAGCATTTGGGGGTTTGCTGAACTGGGCAGAATCCTAGCTAGAGGATAGCTCGAACTGATGCAAACCCCCCAACAGTCCACCCCTGTGTGGATCCCTGGGGGGAGGGGCTGTCATTACAGAGGATCTGCAAAGGTTTTAAGAAATATTATGATTAAAATCATGAGGTAAATCTTGGCAATGGCAATGTTTCATGGCCACAAAAGTTATTTAAAGGGATCCTGAAAAATAAAGTTTGAGAATCACTTAGCTAACTGATACCTTTCAGAATTTAAATATATATAGAAAGCTTTAGGCAAGCTTTTCTTTCTGAGACCCACCTCTTTCTAATAATATAAGGTTAAAATACTATCCAAATATCCTTTGAAATAATCCAAATGTAGCAAATAAGCAACATGTGTAACAATAAGAGAAGGGAACTTTTATAAAGGGGGAAAGGAAAGGGTCTCACAAACACAAAAAGTGAACACAATTCCCAGGTTTCAATCCACGTTCTTATTTAGATGAACTCTCCTAACTGAGTTTAATTGTTAGTATAGATTTGCCGCACAGAACTTGCAACTTGCTTCTCAAAACGTAGCCTAATATAGAGGTACAGTAAGTAATGGTATACATGCAGGATGTACTGAATAGCAGTTCTCTTTGTCCCAGCTGGGATGGCTTACCACCAAATATTTTATTCAAGAAGTCTGCAAGGCATCAAATTGACAACTTTTATATAAAGCTTGCCAGGTATCTGCCTTCAGTTTGATCCTTTTCTGCATTGTTTTTTAGTGCTGAGATGTTTAAAAGACTTACTTATTGGTAGAATCCTAAACAAAGGGAAACAGTGAGTCAAGCCTGTCTTATTTCAGGACGTTGAAGGAACACAATGATTAGCACATGCACACATGCAGATTATACAGATAGCCCTCGATGTACAACACTCATTTAGTGACCGTTCAAAATTACAACAGCCCTGGAAAAAGTGACCATTTTCACACTTACGGCCATTGTAGCATCTCTGCGATCATGTGATCAAAATTCAGACAGTTGAAAATTGACTATGTTTATGACAGTTGCAATGTCCCAAGGTCTATGATCAAAGTCAATGGCTAAACCAGATTCACTTAACAACCATGTAACTAGCTTAACAACTGCCATGATTCATTTAACAACTGTGGCAAGAAAGGTTGTAAAATGCCTCACTTAGCAACATATCTTTTGGGCTCAATTGTGGTTGTAAGTCAAGGACTACCTGTACTTTACATACATACATGCATACGCATACACACACACACATACATACACATACGTACACACATTCATATACACACAAGAGCATACACAAAAATGGAGACATACACATACATAGAGAATATGTGCACACACACAAACTCTCTCTCTCTCACACACACACACACACACTCTCAAGACTTACATTCTTGTTTAAATTTCTGTGAAGATATCACCTAGCTGTTTCTCAAATAATATTGCATTCTACTATGTTATTTTGGGGGTAATTAGAACTAATACTGTTGAAGCTAGCCACTTTTTTTCAGTTCTTGAAATGCCCTCAAGGTCTCTTTCTGTGCATGGCAAGAACTGATAATATTTTAATTTACTTTTTCCCCCTGGGGAAACAAACTAAGAAAATCAGCTTTTCCATAAAATACCTCCGATTAAGCATTCAGCCATGGGCTAATGTCATGTATGTCTCTCTGTCATCAAACACTCTTTCGCAAACCAAATTTTGATTTAATGATGCACAAATTTCTATTTTCTATATATATCAATGATAAACAGCAAGAAAACTAAACTTAAAAAATAGTTTACGAAATGAAATGTTAAAAACGTAGCACTTGTGAAAAATATCGAGGAGTTGAAAAAAGATGTATCTTATTTATTAACAGTATAGACCAGTGGTGTCCAAACTTTTTTCAAAGAGGGCCAGATTGGATGAAGTGAACATGGTGGAGGGCCGAACATTTTTCCGAACATTCTTTGAACCATTACAATTAAATGCAAATAAATTATTTTATGCCAAGTTAATTGCAAATGACATACTTTTCATTTCATAACATTAAGATCAACTGACAGTTGAGTTTTCACAATGTATTGAAAATAAATTTAAAAAAAACTTACCTACCTCTTTCTCTCTCTCTCTTTCTTCCCCTCTCTCTCCATTTCTCTCGCTCTTTCTCTCTCTCTCTTTTTCTCTTTCTTTCTGTCTCTCTTTCTTTCTCTCTCTCTCTTTCTTCCTCTCTCTCTCTCTCTCTCTCTCTCTCTCTCTCTTTCTTTCTCTCTCTTTTTCTCTTTCTTTCTGTCTCCCTTTCTCTCTCACTCTCTCTCTCTCTCTTTCTCTCTCTTTCTTCCTCTCTCTCTCTCTCCATTTCTCTCTCTTTCTCTCTTTCTTTCTCTCTCTCTCTTTCTTTCTGTCTCTCTTTCTTTCTCTCTCTCTCTCTTTCGCTCTTTCTTTTCCTTTCTCTCTCTCTCTCTTTCTTTCTCTCTCTCTTTTTCTCTTTCTTTCTGTCTCTCTGTCTCTTTCTTTCTCTCTCTCTTTCTTTCTCTTTCTTTCTTTCTCTTTCTCTCTTTCTGTCACTCTGTGTGTGTGTCTGTCTGTCTGTCTGTCTGCCACTCACTTAATCAGTCTCTATCTATCTGTCTTTCCCTCCCTCTGTGTGTGTCACTCTCTCTGATTCTCTCCCTCCCTCCCTCTCTCTGTATGTCTGTCTCTCCCTCTTTCCCCGTCTGTCTCCGATTCAATCCCTCCCTGTGTCATTCTCCCTGTGTCATTCTCTCTATACAGGAGGTTACGGACGCCTCCTCCCGCAGCGGGCGAGGGAGCAGGCGGGGTGAGCACCCAAGGCTACCATCATCTTAAGCACCACCAAGGCTGTCGCCCGGCAGGGGCGTCAGGCAGGGAAGCCGGTCGCGGCTCCATCGCGGCTCCCTCCGGCAGGCACCACGGCTTACGTTCTGAGGCCGCGCATCCGTCTTCCCTGCCTGACGCCCCTGCCGGGCAACCTTGTGCGGCGGGAGCTGCACATTCTGGGGCTGCGTGGCTGGGAGGGAGGTGAACGCGCAGCCCCAGAACGTAAGCCATGGTGCCCGCCGGAGGGAAGGGAAGCCGGTCGCGTCTCCATCGCGTCTCCCTCCGGCAGGCACCAAGCGGACGTTCTGGGGCCGCGCGTTCACCTCCCTCCCAGCTTCGCAGCCCCAGAACGTGCAGCGATGGAGGCGCGACCGGCTTCCCTGCCTGACGCCCCTGCCGGGCGACAGCCTCGGTGGTGCTTAAGATGACGGTAGCCTTGGGTGCTCACCCCGCCTGCTCCCTCGCCCGCTGCATAACCTCTGTCCACCTCCCTCCCAGCCACACAGCCCCAGAGACAGAGGGAGGAAGGGAGGGCCACATTTACACAGAGCAGGGAGGGCTGTTGGAGGGCCGTATTAAACCGACCCCCGGGCCGCAAATGGCCCCCGGGCCGGACTTTGGACATGCCTGGTATAGACGATAAGATTTTGCTTAGACTTTTAGTTAGGTAACTAGATTAATTAACCTTGGACTAATAGTGGGACTTCTTGAGTCAACTTAGAGTCAGAGCTAAAAAGAAGTTTAAAACTCAAATTACACCTATTGCCTCTTATTCAAAGTGTGCAATATGGCTGTGATATTGTTTTAGAAACTTTTTAAAATAATAATCTGCCAGTAGAATATTTTTGATGCGGTACATTCTGTCAAATTTCAAAAAGGAAATCTATTCAGAGATTTTGGAGTTAGAAAACTTCAAATCTGTTTAAAAAATAAATAAACTCATAGTGCCTATCAGTTCTTATTTGTTGTTTATTGACAGACTATTATTCATAACTGTAATATTTTATTTTTATTTTATTTTATTAAATTTATACCCCACCCTTCTCCAAACGGACCCAGGGCGGCGCACAGGAATTTTAAAATACATACAAAATCAATAAAAATTTAAAAAACTTATTTAATAACCGTCCTGTGCTAAAACCAAATAAAAATCCCCCCAAAATTTAAAACTGTCTAAAATAGTCAATTGCAGAGGTTACGCTAGGCCGGCTAGATGAAAAAAATGTGTCTTTAGACACTGGCAGAAGAGGCGGAGGTCAGAGATGGTGAGAAGTTCAGGGGGAAGGTCGTTCCAAAGGGCAGGGCCCACCACAGAGAAGGCCCTTCCCCTGGGTGTCGCCAGTCGGCATTGTCTGGCCGACGGCACCCTGAGAAGGCCCTCTCTGTGGGAGCGTATCGATCTAAGGGATGTATGGGGCAGGAGACGGTCTCACAAGTAATTAGGTCCTGAGCCATGGAGCGCTTTAAAGATGGTCGTCAAAAAATTATTCAAGTCAGGGGGTGTAAAATATTACTGGATTTATATATGTTTGTGCATTCTTACATAAGAGATGAACAACTTTCATTGACTCAAGAGTTAGGGTTATGCTTTGTGTGGAATGGTAAAGGTCCCATTCTAAATGATGGTGGTCATTTTGATACAGTTTTGGTACATTTTAAGAACTAAAATAATTGCCCAAGCATTTGCAACATTTTTTGAAGGATTTCAATAAAGATGACCAGTATCTTGAATAGCACTTAGAAGTCATCTAACAACCATCAAACTCCTAGAGTGGAGAGGTTACATGCCCAACACTACCTGCACATGATAATGGCAGCTAATAGAAAGATGTCATTTGAAAATAGCTATCTAAATAACTCTTGAATAGCTGTATGTGCCATCAGATTCAATTTTAGGATGGGAAAGGAGTTGCTTCTCCCATTTACCTTATGACTGTTAGATTAATGATCTGACATAAAAAGAAAACAGAGCAGAAAAAAAAGAAAGAAAGATAGTGAGGAGAGGTACATACAGTAAGTGTCTCAGGGCTGTCAACTTTCCTTGGAACCTGGGTTATGCACACTAAAAAAATGGTGGATCTACTGAGAAAACCCTGGGTGTATCCCTTATAAAAATGAAATTTAATGTAAGTATGAGCAGTGTATATAAAAATGAAATCATTTGTTGGTACATGAGCATCAACAAAAACAAATGAATCTTCCAAAGCAAAATTAAAATGTAAAATAGCTTCTATACAAAAGGGAGCCTCTGTAGTTTATGACTGTGTCATATTGAATTTTGAGCACCAATAATCTCCAATAATTATATGAAGCCATGATTATTTTTTCTTGAAAAAATGCACTGGTATTGAATAACAATAGCATTTGCTAAATTAGTTGTATTTTTCACAGATGCCAAAATAATATTTCATTAATGTTTGTAGACGTACACTCCAATTTCTTGTTCCATGCCTCCCGATGTACTTGAATAGATAATTTAATATATTTAAATTTAGTATACTTTAGTATATTTCCCAACGATCATAAATAGTTGTTATCGGCTTGAGAACCAGTTTGATATTGGTTAAAGCATCAAGCTATAAACAAGTAGACCATGAATTGTTGTCCCACCTTTGGCAAGAAATCAGTTGGATGACCTTGGATTGGTCACTTTCTCTCAGGAATAGAGAATAGAATAGAATAGAATCTGTAAGGGACCTTGGAGGTCTTCTAGTCCAGCCACCTGCTCAAGCAGGAGACCCTGTACTATTTCAGATAAGTGAATGTCTAGAAGTTCTTAAAAACCTACGGTGATGAAGCACTCACAATTTCTGAAGGCAAGCTGTTCCACTGGTTAATTGTTCTGACTGTTAGGAAGTTTCTCCTTATTTCAAGGTTGTATCTCTCCTTGATTACTTTCCATTCATTGTTTCTTGTCCTGCCCTCCAGTACTTGGGAAAATAAGTTGACTCTCTCTTCTTTGTGGCAGTCTTCCAAATACCGGAATGATCCTATCATGTCACTTCCAGTCTTTTTCTCTAGACTAGCCAAATCCTCCAACTGTTCTTCATATGTTTTAGTCCCCTGGCCTTTAATCATTTTAGACTTCTCTATACTTTTTCCAAAGCCTAAACATCTTTTTGTACTATGGTGAACAAAACTGGATGTGATATTCCAGGTGTGGTCTTATTAAGCTTTTATAAAGCAGAACTAATACTTCATGTGATTTTGATTCTATGCCTCTGTTTATAAAACCAAGAACTGTTTTTTTTGGCTATGGCCGCACACTGCTGGCTCATGTTTAAGTGATCGTCCACTAGGACTCCAAGGTCCTTCTCACAGTTACTGTTTTTGAGCCAGGTTTTGCCTAATCTGTACTTGTACCTCTGGTTGTTCCTGCCTAGGTGTAAAGCCTTTCTTTTCTCCACATAAAATTTCATTTTTCTAAATAGGGCCCATTGTTCAAGTCTGTCAAGATATTTTTGAACTCTGAGATTGTCTCTTGGGATGTTGGCAATAGCAAACCACTTCTGAAAAATCTTGCCAAGAAAATTTCAAGAACTTGTCCAGGTAGTTTCCAAGAATTGGACATGGTGTAACAAGAAAAAATAGTGAATGGTTTACCATTATATAAAAGTCATATTAAATCCTCTAATACAAAGAATTGCTAAAGCAGTTAAGATTGCTGGCCCATAGCCAGATATTGAAAGTGTTTTAATAAATTATATTGACATTACATATTACATTTAAAAAAATGTGAAATCATATCTCTTTAGCCAGTGTTGGACTTCATACACATCAAGATCTTTCCAAGAACCTAGGATGTTTTAATATATCAGTGTAGTATATGTGTGTATCTAAGCAGCGTAGCCTTTTGTAGTTGACTTTTGTCAATGTTCACAATTTCTGATATGGCACCTTAGTGTGCTGATAACCACTAGGGCCTTCACAGCTGATTTATGTCATAATCTTTCAATTTTGATTTTCAGATCTTTGATTCTTATCTTTGATTCATGATTCATTTTCATTAATTCCCTGGTCTTCCTACCCAGGATTTTTAGTTGCTTGAATCCAGTCCACTATTTCAAATGCATATTTAATGGCTGGAATTACCCAATTGTTCATAGTCTTGGTGGTATTTTCTCTATTGAGTTTGAACTTTAAGATTTCTTCACTCATAATCTATTCACTTGTAACCCTCTCCTTGATTTTGGTGTGCTTGGTGTTGTGAGCCTGAAGGATGCCCAGATATGAATATTGATTGCCTTCATCCAGATTTTTGATGTTATTGCCACAGGACATCTTGGTTCCTTCAGTTCTCACTATTTTTCCTCATTTAATGGTGTTGTGGCACATTTATTCAGTCCAAACTCCATTGCAATGCCTTGTCTGTATATATGGACAGTTTTGAACAGTGATTTTATTACAGATAGCATTTTCTATAAAGCTTCAGACTGTTGACAGGAATCAGTGCAATGACAAATAATAGTGGTGAGAATGAATCTTCTTAAAGATTTCTCTCTTGATATTAACCTCTCCCAATCTATCACCATTGACCAACACTGCATCTTCCATTGTGTCATTAATCATTGCACAAAGCTTATCGTGTTTATTCTGTTATTTCTAGGTATTTGATTATCCAAGCATATGGACGAAAGTCTAATGCATTTCTGTAGTCAATCCAAGCTAGATTCAAGCTGGTCTTCTTGCTCTTGAAGTGTTCCAAAATCATTTTGTCAATTAGGAACTGATCTTTTGTTCTTCTGCTGTTTGCTGTTGCTTTCTGCATGAATGGAAAGAGCTTGTTTTCAATCATACCAGAAGCACTTTGAGTGCTGATGGTAAGCATATAAATGCCTTGTATCTGCTTGGGTCCTGAACATTGGATATTTCATTATCAAGTAGGTTTGCCAGATGTTAACAACATATCCTTGCAGTATGTTGTTAAATTGCTTGGCAATAACTGAGTGCAGACCAGTCAAATGTTTCAACCAAAAGCCATACAGTTCATCTGCAGAAATGCTAACTAACTTTTAATCGTTCTTATTTGTCTCTCTATTATTTCTGTAGTCATTACAAGTTCTTTCATCTCTGCATCTTTTTTTATTCATATCCCTTCTTATTGGACTTGATTTGTAATAACACATCATTATTTCTTTGTTTTCAATTTTTTTTAATATTTGTGATGGATATTTTTTTCCTGCAGTCCTTTTTGCTCAGCCAAGTGTTTTGAGTCCTATAGCCCATTTCTCACCAGATTTCCAAAAACGTAACCTGGGCTGTCAACTTGTAAAGCATTTTTGTGCCTATTATCAAGTTGACATTGGAAGAAAGGGGAGGGGAGAATTCCATGCATACCTTCGACCAGGGTCGGATCTCAGATTTCTACAGTGTGTGAAGTGCAAAATTTTACAACCTGCTGTAGCACTTCATTGGTGGATGTGATTTATGATACAGACTGAGGGGAGGGTAGACACATGGGTAAAGTTCAGCCACCATTAAACGGAAATCAGATCTGGCTCCATGGAAGGAAATGCAAAAATGTTGCTCCTAATAAATAACTGGATTTCTTTTGAGCTTTGTCTTGAGGCTTATAAATTAATTAGGGCATCTTTTGGGAACCTCACATGAGCCTTTTTTTTACCTGGTGACAACTGATCTAGGATTGGCTTCTGTAAATTACATCTCACCATATTTTTTGTGGGAAAGACACTCTTATTCTGGGTTCTGTGATGAGATATGTCAACTGTGGTTGAACCTCTGACACAACTTTTAGATTCATAGCCCCGCCACCATAGATAAATAGCATCCAAGCTTCTATTCTTCAAATAGAAGAATAACAAGAATGACAAACAGTCATCATTCAATCCACCTCTACTTAGATTTTCAAATAAAGGATGGTCTCTCTAATTTAAAGTTTAGATTCCTCTATAATAATGAAGGGTAGTGATACAAGTATTAAAGTAGAAATTAGTTATTTTAGATATCTGTTGCATTTAAGTAGAAACTTGCTATCTGTTCTGTTTAGTATTTAGACATGATATATTGTGTGAAAGTATTTTCCTATGTTATTCTAGAGATGTTCTGTTTAGTATTTAGACAAAGTTATATTGCTGTGGAGACATATGCCAACAATCCATTGAATCCTTCCTGTGATAAGATCTGAAAGAAATCTTCCTTTGCCACCTCTGGTTCCCTCAGGGGAAAGAGGACACTAGAGCAATCTCAGAACATGTTTCACACCTCTTTATATTTGTTAAGTGGGCAATTAAGCAAACAGAGAAGGAAAAAGATAAACAAACCTTTTGAGCCAGGAAGGATGCAAATTGAGTTAGGATATATGATCTAAGTTTTACAATATGTTAGTTTATATGACTTAA
Organism: Rhabdophis nuchalis; assembly: GCA_039707465.1. NCBI lineage: Eukaryota > Metazoa > Chordata > Lepidosauria > Squamata > Natricidae > Rhabdophis > Rhabdophis nuchalis. Next base: position 46,044,473 of record CM077644.1, read on the forward strand.
GGTTGAAGTTTACAATGTTGATTAGAATGATTTAGAATAGTTAAAGTAATTAGAATGCAAAGAACAAAGGCCTCTTTTGAAGAACAAAGTTATTTTGGTGTATAAGAAAGGGGACAGTCCGATTGAGTTTTGTAGAACTTTCCTACCATGTCTCTTGTACATGTGTATGGAGATTCTCACCCAGAACTTTAACTTTGATCAAAGAATAAAGTCTGTTTCTTTGTTTTCCAAGCCTCCGTTTAAGTCTTCTTTTGCTTCGTTTTTGGCTTAAGCGTTTCACAAACCTTACATTTTTGGCGCCCAACGTGGGGCTCGAAGGCTTTTTTCTTCGAGGTAGCCGCTTTCGGCTTCCCACAAGCCGAACCCCTTTGAGGATCGGCAACGGCCTTCACAACGGTGGACGGAGAAAACTGACAGGGACCTGAGACGACGTCAAGAGCGCTCCCGGCCAAATTTGAGTCGGTGACCTCGGCCTGGTCATATGTTGGCAGACTCCGGTTCCATCCGGACCTGAACGCCAAAGAGGCTTGAAGCAGGGAGAGGGAAAATCATACTCTCCTAGGTGAGTAAACATTTTTTAGGGGGGAGAAGGGTGTGTGTTGCCTTGTGAGTGCATGAATGAGAGAAAGACATTCCTACTAGAGGATTGCCTTCAACCTGAGTGAGGAGATCTAATCTGCGTTTTGAGTAAGATCAGCCAGAAAAGATCGTGTTGAAAGGTGTGTGTTTGTTGGAATAAATGTAAAACTGTTTAATTGCAAGGGAGAGGGTCTGAGCAAACTCCGAGTCTGCAGGGGTGGCCCGAGAAATCCTTTTGAAAAAAGGAGAGTTTGTCAGTTCCGAGCTAGAGAGCCCGAGAAACCCTCCCGACTTAGAAAGCCCCATTGAAACTCAGGGGACCGGGTTTTAACCAACTCAAACCCTACTGACAAAAGCCCGAGAAATTCTTTGCAAAAAGGAGGGTCTTTGGCAAACCTCCGAGCTGACGAGCCCGAGAAATTCTTTGCAAAAAGGAGGGGTTTTGCCATACCCCGAGCTGAGTCAGGAAAATCCCCTCAGAAAGAACCTCTTTAAAAGAGTGGAGCCGTGTTCCTCTTTGGACTTTGTGCTAGCCTCTGAGACACGTTAAAAGAAGCTGCAACCATGGGCAACCAGAATGGCAACCTGTTTGGAACAAGTAATCTTGGAAGAAAGACAGAGCCATGTTCGCCTCTGAACTGTGTGTTAGCTCACTGGGACACAGTAAAACCTATTGCAGAACCTATTGTCCTTACAAAAAAGAAGCTAAAAATCCTCTGCACATCCATCTGGCCAACCTACTTTATTGGTCCTAAAATGGGAACGTGGCCCCCAGAAGGCAGTCTTGACTTGGATTTTATCAACAAATTTGCTGATTTTCTGGCTACCACTGAACGAACTGAAGAAGGGCTATATCTGGGTTTCTTCTCCAATCTCCTTTGTCGCCCAGACATCCAAAAAGCATGTGGGCTAACTCCCACACCCTCTTCTAAAATTTGCCCCATTGTCACTTTCAAAAAAGGGGGAAAGTTCTGCAAAGTGACTGAGGAAGAAGAGGATTTCCCCCCACCATATTATAGTACTCCTCCTCCGCTTGAAATAGACGCTGTACCTTTAATGGCTCAGAGACCTCCAGCAGCAGTGGAACCTGCTTTGCAGGATCAAGCATATGCCACAGCCCCTCCACTTAATCCACAAGCTCAAGTGAACCAAACAACATCGCAGCCATCCCAGCCCAATCTGCAAAATTTAACTCCACAAGCAGCTCAAGTTCTGTATCCAGAATTGACAGCTTTAAGTCCGCCTCACACCAGAACTGGACAAACTTATGTATCTGCGCAGGGAAACCTTCAACCAGGTCCCTCAGTCCTAGCTCCCCTCCGACAAGTTCCTATGAAAGATGGACTGGTTTTTGTCCATACACCCTTTACAACCAATGATCTTTTCAATTGGAAATCAGGACTCCCTCCTTACAGGGAATCACCCCAAAGCTATGTGGAGCTTGTTGAACGTGTGATGGCCACTCATAAACCTAGTGTGCCTGACATTTTTACCCTCCTGTCGGCACTTCTGTCTACCGAGGAAAAACAACAAGTTCTCAAAGCCACCATGGCACACTATAAAACTGCTAAACAACATGGCATTCAAAATAACCAAGATGACCCAGCCTCATGGCCTGAACCCTTGGTTCTTTTCAGCCCCAACTATGAGATCGACCCCAACATAGGACAGGGTGCCCTCATCCTCAAGAGAGCCAGGGATTCTGTCCTTCAAGGACTTAAACTGGGTGTTCCGAAGACAGTAAACTTTCACCGAGTTCATCAGCTCCTTCAAAATCCTAATGAATCCCCCATGGAATTTTTTAACCGTGTGAAAGACGGATTCAGGAGATTTACTGACCTTGATCCTGATAGCCCAGCCAACGAAGTTTTGCTAAAAACTACTTTCATAAGCCAGAGCGCTCCAGATATAAGAAGAAAATTGCAAAAACTAGAAGCCCCAACTACTAGGGACTTAGAGACCCTTCTTCAGACAGCCTTCATTGTTTATGCCCAGAGGGAGGAGGAGGAAGATAAGAGAGAAGATAAGAAGATGAGAAGGCAAACTGCTCTTCTAGCAGCAGCTCTGAGTCCTCAAAGTAAAGGGAGGGGGTTTTCAGCTGATTCCAGGAACATTTCCCTCCAAAGAGGTCAGTGTGCCCGGTGTCATCAACTTGGTCACTGGAGGAGAGAATGCCCCCTTAATCAACGACAGTTCAGAATTGGGCGAAGGCAACCTAGCGGGCGAGGAGGCTTCACGCCAGGCTTCCCGCAGTCTCCCCGACCCCTCATGTCAGCTCAAGCTCCTGAGTTCCATCCAGAAACCTATTGAAGGGGCTCTGGAGGGCCAACTGCTTCCCCAGACCCTCTAATAGAGCTAAAAGTGGGGAACAAACTTTATTCCTTTTTGATTGATACAGGGGCTACCTTCAGCGTCCTAAATGATAAATCAATTCCTTGCCTTTCTTCCACCACCACTCCCATTATTGGAGCAACAGGGATAGAAGAGAATGCCCCGGTCAGTCACCCAATGGTGGTTGAAACAACCAGGGGACCATCCCTCAAGCATTCATTTCTAATATTGCCACAATGTCCCATCAACCTTTTGGGAAGGGATCTCCTAGGAAAACTGGGGGCAGTTATACAATGCACCCAACAGGGAGTCTCTCTTCAAATTCCCCCGGAAAGGGCTTATCTTTGTTTCCTAAAGAAAGGAATAATCCTTCACGGCCCTGACTCTAACAAGATAAACCCTCAGGTGTGGTATCAAGGGACTCCTGGATTTGCAAAATTTGCCACACCCCATATGGCACAGCTCCTCCCGGATGCTCAACCTATAGCAATCCGCCAATACCCTATCAGAAGGGAAGCCAGGCTTGGCATTAAATCTCAGATTGAACTTTTCCTGAAAACTGGTCTCCTCGTTCACATACAATCATATTGGTCAACGCCAATTTTTCCTGTCCCTAAGCCTGATGGGACTTGGAGGATGGTTCAGGACCTTAGGGAGACCAACCGCAGGCTCCGCCCACTCCACTCCATCGTGGCCAATCCGTACACTTTGCTGACTACACTCTCTAGCGACCAGAGTTGGTACACTGTTATAGATCTAAAAGATGCTTTTTTCTGTATCCCTTTGGCTAAAGAGTGCCAGTCATACTTTGCCTTTGAATGGGAAGACCCTTTAGATGGTTCCAAGTGCCAGCTGACTTGGACTCGATTGCCACAGGGCTACCGTAACAGTCCAACAGCTTTTGCTGCAGCACTTGCCCAAGATCTTAAAGACTTTGACACCCAAAGAACTTCCCTTTTACAATATGTGGATGATTTATTGATTGCTGGCAAAGACCAGAAAGAAGTTGAAAATATTTCCATCGCCCTCCTAAATCACTTGGCTGAAAGGGGCTACACAGTATCTAGGAAGAAAGTCCAATGGGCCACTCAGGAAGTACAGTACCTAGGTTTTGTTCTGCGCAAAGGCTGCCGTTCACTCCATGAGAGCCGCCTGCAAGCCATCTCAGCCTTGCCTGTGCCAACTAACATTAAGCAGCTGCAAACCTTTTTGGGCATTACTGGCTATGCACGATTATGGATTCCAATGTATTCTGTTATTGCTAAACCTCTGTACCAATTGACCCAAGAGGACATGGCCTGGGATTGGAAAGGGGAACATCAGAAAGCATGGCAGGACTTAAAAAATGCATTAGCCCGTGCTTCTGCTCTAGCTTTGCCCGACCAGACAAAAGGCTTTGAACTCTTTGTTTCTGAAATGAAAGGATGTGCCCTGGGTGTTTTGTTGCAAAGGTTGGGTCCTGAAAAAGTTCCAGTGGCTTACCTATCTAAAGCGTTGGATCCAGTGGCTAAAGGGTGGCCAGCTTGTCTCCGATCAGTTGCAGCCACAGCCATTCTCATCCAGGAGACACACAAAATAACTTTTGGGGCACCCCTTAACGTTTATACACCCCACTCAGTTCTAACTCTCCTTGAGCAGAAACTCCCAGCATGGGCCACCTCATGCCGGATTTCTAAATATGCAAGCCAGATTTTAGAAACAGACTCTGTCAAGCTTCACAGATGTGAGAGGCTAAACCCAGCTACTCTTCTGCCTTGCCCCCCCGAGAATGGCCCCAAGCATGACTGTTTAACTGTTTTGGAATCTGTAGTGGGCATTCGTGCTGATCTTAGGACAGAGCCTTTTGATGATCCTGAGTCTCAACTCTGGACCGACGGCTCCTCCTTTGTAAAAAATGGAAAAAGATACACAGGACTAGCTGTAGTTTCCAAAGATGAACCACTTCTCCTACAGCAACTCCCTTCTCACTGGTCTGCTCAAGCAGCTGAGCTCCTAGCCCTAATCGAAGCATGCCATTTGTCTGCTGGTCTGCGTACTAACATTTATACTGACAGTCGTTATGCATTTTTGGCTGCACACACCCATGCTGCCCTGTGGAAAGCTCGTGGGTTTACAGGGGCTGATGGAAAAAGTTTAAAGATGAAGCCTCTGCTAGAAAAACTTATCTCAGCTGTCAGAAAACCTTCTCAGTTAGCCATCATTCACTGCCGAGGGCATCAGACAGACCACAGTGAGATCTCTCGAGGAAATAGGGCTGCTGATTATTGGGCTCGCCAAGCTGCTGAATCAGGCCTTGCTTTCCAATCCACGAAATCAAACCTCTTAGCTCTGCTCCCCTGTGATCCCACACACGGAATGCCTGCCCTATATGACAATAGAGATCAACTACACCCTGATGGCAAGTGGTGTGATGGGTGGTGGGTTGTCCAGAGCAAAATTCAGCTCCCTCAACAGATGGTGTGGAAGCTTGTCCAACGAGCACATGGTATGTCTCACAGCGGCCCTCGTCCACTTCAGAAATGGCTCTCATCCCGTTATTGCAATCCAAAATTACGTAGCCTTTGCAAGACTGTTGTTTCTCAATGTGAACTTTGCCAAAGAAATAATCCCCGAGGGAGCAGTCCCCTTCCGCCTGGCCGTCTCCGAACTGCCCAGTACCCGGGGGAGGCCTGGCAAGTTGATTTTACTGAACTCCCTAAAAGGGGAGCAAAGACTAACCTTCTTGTATTTGTGGACTTATTCACTGGGTGGCCAGAAGCCATTCCTACTTCCAGCCAAAAAGCCAGAGAGGTGGTAAATGCCCTAGTTGATCAGATCATTCCAAGATTTGGAGTCCCTAAAGGTCTCGAGTCTGACAATGGCAGGCACTTCACCTCACAGGTTACCCAGGATGTCAGTAAATTTTTAGGCATCCCTTGGCACCTTCACTGTGCTTACAATGCAAGATCTTCTGCAAAAGTGGAGAGACAAAATAGAACTCTGAAGACACACCTGTCCAAATTGTGCCAAGAGACCCAACTCCCATGGCCAAAAGTACTCCCAATAGCCTTAGCAAGGATCAGGGCCCTGCCCTCAGGGAAATTAGGACTGTCACCCTTTGAAATGATGTATGGTAGGCCCTTTGTTGCTTCTGCCCTGCCAGACTCTAATGAGGGGGAAAGAAACATCTCCTCATATTTCCATAATCTGGCGCAGGTACTGTCCTCTATCTCTAAACAGGTCCAGTCTGCTCTGCCTCCAGCTGCCGATGTGCCCCCACTGGCTGAACCAGGCCAGTGGGTAAGAATAAAAGAACTATCTCCCACCTGCACCGAGCCCAAGTGGTCTTCGCCCCGTCAGGTTCTTCTCAGCACTCCAACGGCAGTGAAAGTGGAAGGCGTCAAATCGTGGGTGCATGCGTCCAGAGTGAAGCACGTCCCCGAGCCTCCCGAGAAGTGGCAAGTACAACAGCTGGAAGGACTCAAGCTGAAACTACAACGCTCCCCAGCATCGCCTGCTGATCTAGATAGACTGGACACCCATTGAATGCATTTGATTTGCTGTTTTGTTGTCTTTGCTGTTTTTCTACTCATCTGCTGTTTTCTCCACACCCTTCTCGGAAAAGGAGAGGAAAAGGAGACGATGGCCCTGACATCTACTTTGATCCTACTGCTTGCCTCTATGTTTTTAATCCTCATGACTCTTACTCCCACAGCTGAACTCTCCCAATCCCATTGTGAACAATGTTTGATTACCACCCGTCATGGCAATGCAGTTACCAAGACTCTTGTCTATCACACCCACTATGACTGTCAGGACCACAATACCTCATTCTGTGTCCACAACGGCACTATCTACAAGATCTGTCCTAATAATGGGAGTCCTATCTGTTTTGACCCTCAGGGGTCCCAATTTGTCCTGGACATTGAAGTCACTGGGTTTCAGGACAGTAAAAAACCTGGTATCTATCTTGGGAGGAACCAGAGTACTTCTCACACTCCTCAGGTTCAGATCTGTTTTGATGTTTGCTTTGCTATTGCCCAAGGACAAGGGGGAAGTGGGGTTTTGTGTGGTTCTATAGGTTGGCAACAGTCATACCGTACAGAGGGGAAATACCTCTTTACCTCCTGTGGTGCTTCTCAGTCTTATACATACTGGTACACTAAAAAATCCCAACCACAACCAGGACCACCCATAAATGGATGTTATGGGTCCAGCTTCTTTAATATTTCCCAGGGGGAGGCCCCACCAGATTGCCTTCCTGACGAATGTAATTCTATGTGCCTCCTTTTCAATACTCCCCCTCCAGGCACGCTAAATGTGGGCCTTGGAATAAATGGGCGAGGGGCTGACCCTTATGGCCAGATTGAAATTAGAGTCACCAGAACGGTTCACCAGCCTCAGCGCTACACAATCTTCCATTCATTTTATGAGGAAATGGGAAAAAATGTACAAATTCCCTCAATAACAACAAACCTCTTCATAGATTTAGCTGAGAGAATCGCATCATCCCTCAATGTAACTAACTGCTATGTCTGTGGAGGAACTAACATGGGGGAAAGATGGCCATGGGAGGCTAGAGAGATAAAATTGGCCACTCTTTCCCAAATGAACCTCACATGGTCCTCTATGGACCGGCCCCGAGAATGGATTCTTCAAACCTCCATTATTGGTGCTGTATGTTTTCAAAGGCCTGCCTCTCAACTCTTTGTGATCCCTTTAGGTGATTTAGTCTGTCAGAACCTTATTGTGGCGACTAAAGCTAATACTACTTGGTGGTCTGGCTCTAATGCCACCCAACCTAAAAACCCCTTTTCTGCTTATAGGCAACTTTCCTCCATTTGGGATCATCTCCATGATGTCACTTTATCTTGGCCCGCCCCAGATGGCCTCCTTTGGATTTGTGGACGAAAGGCCTATGTGTCCCTTCCACGCAAGTGGAGTGGTACTTGTGCATTGGGGACTGTTAAACCCAGTTTTTTCCTTTTGCCCATCACTCAGGGGGAAAGACTTGGCATCCCAATATATGATGAGGTAGGGCACAGAAATAAAAGATCCCCCAGATTTGAAGATCTTAAGATTACAGATCAGAGGACTTGGCATGATGATGAATGGCCTCCAGAGCGCATAATCCAAACTTATGGCCCTGCCACATGGGCAGAGGATGGAATGTGGGGTTACAGAACTCCAATTTATTTGCTTAATCGCTTGATACGTCTTCAAGCAGTTGTTGAGCTCATTACCAATAGTACTGGTGCATCCCTTGACATGCTTGCTGAAACTAACACCCAGATTCGCACTGCTGTCTATCAAAACCGCCTTGCCCTCGACTATTTACTTGCCCAAGAGGGAGGTGTTTGTGGGAAATTCAACCTCACAAACTGTTGCTTACAAATTGATGACAATGGTAAGGCTATACATGAGCTTACTGCCAGTATGAGGACACTTGCACATGTCCCTGTCCAAACTTGGACTGGGGCAGTAGATTTCAATTGGTTTGGCAATATCCTCTCTAGCTGGAAGCATATTGCATTCATGGTACTTTTAGCTTTTGGGGGTCTGCTTTTTCTCCCCTGCCTTATCCCTTTGATCCAGAGAATCGTCACATCAACCATCTCTGGAATAACTGTTGTGGCATCCTCTGCTTCTGCCACTGCTCAAAATAAGCCTGCTAAAATCATGGTCTTAAAAACTGTCCCTGCGAAATATGCAACCCTCATTCATCCAGATAGAAAGAATTCTATCGTTTGAATAAAAAGGGGGAAATGAAGGGTAGTGATACAAGTATTAAAGTAGAAATTAGTTATTTTAGATATCTGTTGCATTTAAGTAGAAACTTGCTATCTGTTCTGTTTAGTATTTAGACATGATATATTGTGTGAAAGTATTTTCCTATGTTATTCTAGAGATGTTCTGTTTAGTATTTAGACAAAGTTATATTGCTGTGGAGACATATGCCAACAATCCATTGAATCCTTCCTGTGATAAGATCTGAAAGAAATCTTCCTTTGCCACCTCTGGTTCCCTCAGGGGAAAGAGGACACTAGAGCAATCTCAGAACATGTTTCACACCTCTTTATATTTGTTAAGTGGGCAATTAAGCAAACAGAGAAGGAAAAAGATAAACAAACCTTTTGAGCCAGGAAGGATGCAAATTGAGTTAGGATATATGATCTAAGTTTTACAATATGTTAGTTTATATGACTTAAGGTTGAAGTTTACAATGTTGATTAGAATGATTTAGAATAGTTAAAGTAATTAGAATGCAAAGAACAAAGGCCTCTTTTGAAGAACAAAGTTATTTTGGTGTATAAGAAAGGGGACAGTCCGATTGAGTTTTGTAGAACTTTCCTACCATGTCTCTTGTACATGTGTATGGAGATTCTCACCCAGAACTTTAACTTTGATCAAAGAATAAAGTCTGTTTCTTTGTTTTCCAAGCCTCCGTTTAAGTCTTCTTTTGCTTCGTTTTTGGCTTAAGCGTTTCACAAACCTTACAATAAGTTACCTTTGTATGATCATAATATTTAGAATACATTCAATGTGAAATAGACCATACAAATCATATGATAGCTGGTAGCTAATATGGATGAAGAGAAAACTCTCTTCCTTCCTAAAGTTATTACATTATAACACCCTCCAATTTATGAAGAGTGTTAAATATATTGATTTTACATGGCCCATGAGGGCTAGTTTCCAGCAGCAAAACTTCACTAACCTCAAATAAGAAGATATGCCTTAAAGAAAATAATTTAAATCTGGAGAATTAAAGCTTCCTCTAACTGACAGTTGAAGCTTCCTGATTAAAAATGAGGTTGAAAATTTATCTAAGGAACTCACTGAAGCAATGCTTTGCATTTCTGCAAACGTAAAGGAAGACTACACATAGGATAAATAACCCACAGCAAAACATATATTTGAAGGATATTAATTTTACTGTACAAATCCCATATATCCAACCCCCTTACTGTCTCTTAAAATAGCAGTTTATTTAAGATATAATTAATGTGCTCACTCCCAATCATGTAAATATTTTCTTTGGATGAACTCTGGGGGTGAGATGGGGCTGGCAGGGGGAGTTCTTACATTTATTCCCGGACCTTTAGATTCTTGTAACCCTGTGGTACAAGAAGGATATTATAAAGAAATTATCTTAAGACCTTTTGAACTTGTGTAAAAAGGCAGATTTAAAAACTTTGAACACTTTGGGGGATTGGGCATTCTATATGTTTAAGACAGAGAAGGAAGATTCAACAGTGGTGAACAAGGCTGTACAAATCTTTACAAGTGTGATTTTTGACAATGAAGTGTCAAGCAAAGCTCCCCTTAAACTGTTTTACCAAACAATATCCCCTTCCCTCTCTTTTGTTGGAGTGAAGCAATGTGAGCAAGTTGCCTCACTTTACTTTTCTTCACAGCTCTTCCAAAATCTCCTCCAGAATTTGCAAGCAGTCAAGAACCAGCTATTGTGAGTCAACATTTTCCTCTTATGATCATCCAACAGTTGCAAAAGTGGAAGAGGGCACTTCTCTTTCAGCATTTGCAGGAATGGAAAGACTAGCTGAGAAAAGTGAGACCATGACAAAGTTTCAAGGTGGCATGAAGTGGTTCACTGAGGCAAAAAAGGCTGCCTTTTTGTCTGGTGTCTCCTCTGCAACAGCTGTCTTCTCTGTAACAGGAAATCTTTAGTTAGCACAGATTTATACTGCCTTGCACAAGCTTAAAGAAGAAATAAATAAATTGTACACACAGCTGTTTGTCAGCTTACAAGGATATATGTTTATCATGAGAGACAAAAAACAAACCTGGTTGTCTCTGTGTGACACACAAACACACACACATACGCACACACACACACACACACCAGGGAGGGATAGTTGTGGAACTGAACAGAGTGAAACAGTCAATAATATGTACTGGATACAAATATGCCTGGATTCATCATAAGTAGGAGAATCAAACCATGAAAGAGCAGCTCCTCCATTCTCAGTTTGGTCTCTCTAGAAGTTTTTTGCGCTCTCTCTCTCTCTCTCTCTCTCTCTCTCTCTCTCTCTCTCTCTCTCTCTCTCTCTCTCTCTCTCTCTCTCTCTCTCTCTCTCTCTCTCTCTCTCTCTCTCTCTCTCTCTCTCTCTCTCTCTCTCTCTCTCTCTCTCTCTCTCTCTCTCTCTCTCTCTCCCCCCTCTCTCTCTCCTTGTATAGTAAACCTAATTAATATGCTTGAATTCAGTAAGAAGGGGGTAAAATTGCTTGATCAGCTGTAGTTCAACCTTGGAATAAAATATCAGAATGTTCCATCAGGTAGCTGTTGTAATTTATGTTCACATTGCCCATCTGCAGAGAGTCCACACCACATTTATATCATTTATTATTTCAGCTTCATTTGTCACAGAGGTCTGACACACCTTCATTGGCAAACTGAGTTTCAGAATATCTGATATTGGATATTACTGAACCAAGAAATCAGGAGTCTGGTAGCAAATTTTCTGATGAACAAATTTTATTGAAAGGCATAAGCTTTCATGAGCTGCAGTTCACTTAATCAGTGGCTTGACTGATGTAGGATTTAAATTGGGATGAAGCAGGAGCAGAAAGGGAGGATTGCAGCATGACTAATGAAAGTGGTACTGACCACATAGATTGGCCTTCTCCATGTTGATCTAGCCTTCACAAACTCTTCAAGTTTTTAAATATTGCTGCTGTAATTATGTCAATCCAACTTGTTGCTGCTTACCCTCTTCCTTTCCCTTTCACCTTTTCCAGCATTAGAGATATCTCCAGAAAACTATGTTTTACTTATGGTAACTTAAGCATAATCATATGTGCTTAAGAGCTGTGAGTTGTTAGTTCTATGATCCATTTGTTTGTTCTATGATCCATTTGTTTGTTCTATGATCTCATTTGCTGTCTTGGCTATGTACAATATTCTGCAGAGTGTAAAGGTAAAGGTTCCCCTCACATGTATGTCCTATTTGTTCCCAACTCTAGGAGGAAGTGCTCATCAAAGCTTCAAAGCCAAAGAGCCAGCGCTGTCTGAAGACATCTCCATGGTCATGCAGTTTGCATGACTTAATGCCAAAGGTGCACGGAATGCTGTTACATTCCCACCAAAGGGGGTTCCTATTTTTCTACTTGCATTTTTCCATGCTTTCGAACTGCTAGGTTGGCAGAAGCTGGGACAAGTAACAGGAGCTCTCTCCATTACGTGGAGCTAGGGATTCAAACTGTTGAACTGCCAACCTTTCTGATCAACAAGCTCAGTGTCTTAGCCACTGTAATTAATAATAATAATAATAATAGTAGAATTTATTGACCGCTCCCTCTCCCCACAGGGACTCGGGGCGGTGCACAGGGAGAATTAAAACAATAAATATACAAAATACATACCAATTTAAAACAGATTAAACTAATTCCTGTGCTAAAATTCCTTAACTAAAAATCCCCACTAAATATAAATATACATTTAAAAACCCATAGAGAGAGAGACTACCCTAGGCCGGCCAGGCGGAAAAGATGAGTCTTCAATTTCAGGCGGAAGGAGCGGAGGTCCGTGGTCGTTCTAATATCGGGGGGAAGGTCGTTCCAGAGGGCCGGGCCCGCCACAGAGAGAGCCCTTCCCCTGGGCATCGCCCGCTGACAAAGTCTAGTGGACGGCACCCGGAGAAGTCCCTCTCTGTGGGAGCGAATCGGCCGCGAGGATGTGTGAGGCAGGATCCGATCCCGCAGATAGCTAGGTCCCGAGCCATGGAGCGCTTTAAAGATGATAACTAACACCTTGAAGCGCACCCGGAAGACGACAGGCAGCCAGTGCAGCTCGCGCAAGAGCGGTGTAATGTGGGTAAACCTAGTGGTTCCCATAATTGCTCGCGCGGCTGCATTCTGAACTAACTGAAGCCTCCGGGTGCACTTCAAGGGGAGCCCCATGTAGAGAGAGTTACAATAGTCCAGTCGGGATGTCACGAGGGCATGTGTGACTGTGCAAAGGGTGTCCCGATCCAATAGGGGGCGCAATTGGTGAACCAGGCGAACCTGGTAAAACGCCCTCCTGGCCACGGCTGTCACTTGCTCTTCCATAGACAGCCGAGTATCCAGGAGGACACCCAAATTGCGCGCCCCATCCACAGGGGCAAGATGTTCGCCCTCTATGGCAGCGTTGGAGAAAGCTGGTTGAATCGGGCAGCCGGAAACCACAGCCACTCGGTCTTGGTCGGGTTGAGCCTGAGTCCATTACTTCCCATCCAGATCCGCACGGCTTTCAGGCACTGGCACATCACCGCTACGGCATCGTTGGGGTGGTTTGGGGTAGATATATACAGCTGAGTATCATCAGCATAGAGATGGTACTCTACCCCAAAACCATGGATGATCTCACCCAGCGGCTTCATGTATGCATTAAACAGGAGAGGCGAGAGGACCGACCCCTGAGGCACCCCACATGTGAGGGGTCTCGGGGTCGACCTCTGCTCTCCTGCCAACACAAATTGCGATCGGCCAGAGAGGTAGGAGGAGAACCACCGTAAAACGGTCCTCCCACCCCCAACCCCCCCAGCCGATGCAATAGGATACCATGGTCGATGGTATCGAAAGCCGCCGAGAGGTCTAATAGGACCAGGATGGAGGAACAACCCCTATCTCTGGCCCTCCAGAGATCATCGACCAACGCGACCAATGCCGTCTCGGTGCTATGCCCGGGCCGAAAGCCGGACTGGCGCGGGTCTAGATAATCAACTTCCTCCAGGTGACGGGGAAACTGTTGTGCCACCACACTCTCAACAACCTTCGCCAAAAAGGGAAAGTTGGAGACGGGACGATAGTTGGTTAAAAGAGCTGGATCCAAAGAGGGCTTCTTAAGGAGGGGCCTCACCATAGCCTCTTTTAGGGAAGCAGGCAAGGAACCCTCACTTAAAGAAGCGTTGACGACCTCTTGGAGCCAGCCTCGTGTCACCTCCCAGGATGCCAGTACAAGCCAGGAGGGACACGGGTCCAATAAACATGTGGTGGCTCACAGTCGCCCACGTAACCTGTCCATATCCTCGGAAGCAACGGAGTCAAATTCCTCCCAAACAAGATCAGCCTCGTGGCACCCCACTGGGCCATGAATGGGGACTAACTCGTTCTGTATCTGAGCAGTTTTGTCCTGCAGAAAAGTCACAAATTCCTCTGCTCTACCCTGTAGCGGGGCTTCCGGCACCCTCTGTTGAAGGAGGGAACGGGTCACCCTAAACAGGGCGGCAGGGCGGTTTTCTGCGGATGCTATGAGAGTAGCGCAATGATGGCGTTTGGCCACTCTCAGCACCACAATGTAAGTCCGTAAATGGGCTCTTACCTGTGTCCGGTCAGATTCAGAGCGAGTAGCCCTCCATCTTCCCTCTAGGCATCTCTTGCGGCGTTTCATCGCCCTCAGCTCCTCGGTAAACCAAGGAGCTGGGGCGGCTCGGCGCCGCAAGAGAGGCCGCAAGGGCGCGACCCGATCCAAGGCTCCCGTGGTCGCAATATTCCATGCGGCCACGAGGTCCTCCATCGGGGCGCAGGTCAGGGGTACAGGAAGTGGCCCAAGTGCCATCTGGAACCCATCCGGGTCCATCAGGCGCCTGGGGCGGAACCAGATAGGTGGTTCTGGCGCCGCCTCCTCGTGGAGGGGAGTAGCGGTCGGAAAGTCGAGCCGGAGAAGTGAGTGGTCTGACCATGACAAGGGTGTGATGACTATGTCCCCTATACCCAGATCACTCTTCCATTGGCCTGAGACAAAAATGAGGTCCGGTGTGTGTCCACCCTCGTAGGTGGGGCCTTGAATTAGTTGGGTCAGGTCCATGGCCATCATGGAAGCCATGAACTCCCGAGCTACCTCGGATGATTCGCCCAACGATGGCAGATTAAAGTCCCCCATGACTATAAGTCTGGGGGTCTCCACTGCCACCGTAGCGATCACCTCCAGGAGCTCGTGCAGGGCTGCTGCTACATAGCGAGGAGCCAGGTATATAACCAGCAAGCCCAACTGCCTCCCTAGGCCCCACTTCACGCAGAGGGACTCGCAACCGGTAGTCTGTGGCACAATGGTCTCTCTTGGCTCAAGACCTTCCTTGATAATGACCGCTACCCCACCACCCCTACCTTGGACCCGGGGCTGATGAAAAGCGCGGTAGCCTGGTGGGCACATTTCAACGAGGGGAAGTCCTCCCTCGTGGCCCAACCAGGTTTCCGCAATTCCTACCAGGTCCGGCTCCCCCTCTGACACAAGGTCATGAACGAGGGGGGCTTTGTTGACAACGGACCTGGCATTGCAAAACATCAGCCGCAGGCCCAGGCTCTGTATTCCCTGACCACCTAGCCTGCGGGGGTTGTGGCACTCGACTGTTCGTAACCAACGGCTGCGTGCCAACAACCGGGAGGATGGTCTCCTCTCGGCCCTGCCCCTCCCCACGACCCTCTGGATTGGAATGCCCTCTAATGGCACGACTCGTGGTTCCCTCCTCAAATCGGTACCTTCCGTCTCCTCCCGTCGGCTACTGGTCCGGCCCTTTCTTTCACGTGATTCTTTTGTCTCAATCTGTCTATGCCCACCCCCCTCCCTAGTGCCCCCTAAAATAGACAGAAATTTCCTAATTAAAAAAACCCTAAGGCCGCGCTTCGCCCGTCTCTCCGGATTAATGAATCCTTCCTCAAGACGGGCCCTCGATAGTTCGGAGGGCCAAACCTGCGAGAGCGGGGACTCTCACAGCAATAAAATAAAATTAGCCGGTATTGGGAACTATCATAATTAAGTAAGAAGAGCTTACTCTGTTACACGGCACTAGGGATTCAAACCACTGAACTGCCACCTTCTGATCAACAAACTCAATGTCTTAGCCCTTGAGCCACCGTTCCCCCAGAGTGTTATCCAACTCCAAATTCCTAAGTGCCAATACTTTTTCTACTCTGTTCCCCACCCCCACCCCAAATCCAGTGTTTACTTCCACAGAGTTTCATGGGGAAAACTGTTTCCTGAATGATTTTGAATTTTGCGCGTTCAATTATGACACATCTGAATTATTCTCTTGGTATTATTTATTTATTTATTTATTATTTATTACTCGCATTTATTAACCGCTCCCTCTCCCCACAGGGACCCGGGGCGGTGCACAGGAGAAACTAAAAACAATATAAACAATCGATACAAAATATATACTTTAAAACACCATTAAACTGTGTTATCCCGTGCTAAAAAATTAAAACCCATTAAAATACATTTAAAAATCTATAGACAGAGAGACTATCCAAGGCCGGCCAGTCGAAAGAAATGGGTCTTTAGTTTCATACGGAAGGAGCGGAGGTCCGTGGTCGTTCTGATATCGGGGGGAAGGTCGTTCCAGAGGGCCGGGCCCGCCACAGAGAGAGCCCTTCCCCTGGGCGTCGCCCGCTGACAAAGTCTAGTGGACGGCACCCGGAGAAGTCCCTCTCTGTGGGAGCGAATCGGTCGTGAGGATGTATGGGGCAGGATCCGATCCCGCAGATAGCTAGGTCCCGAGCCATGGAGCGCCTTAAAGATGATAGTTAGCACCTTGAAGCGCACCCGGAAGACGACTGTTTCTTAACTGTTGGATCCTTTAATATTGATACTTGATCTTAAAAGGAAGGAGCTATCCACTACTTGCGTATCTTTAGTGTCATTTGTAAGATTGGTACTATAATTGATGTCATTATTTGATTGTATTTATATTTTATTTTTAGTCACAGGTTTTTGCTGTCTTTCATTTCTAGATCTTGCAAATCTTTTGCATTTTCCCCATGAGAGTAATGCCATCAGCAAAATGCAAATTATTGATGTTCTTCCAGTTGAAGTTGAAAAAAAAATATTCATGGAAGAAGAAATGCTATGATTATGGTCTCCATGGGAGATAAGAATTTCAAATAGAAAAGTGACTTATCTGTGTAAAATGCTTACGTTTACCTACAACACTGGAAGCAGGGCTGGAAAGGGCAGCTAAATCCCCCAGATTTTTGCCAAACAAGATATTCCTCCAGCACCTAATCAATTCTACTGTCCATTTTTCAGCCAATGGGGGTTCCCTCCCTCCTATGATATCCAATAGAAGAAATAATATCCTACTTGTAAGTGTGGACTTTTTATAACTTTTATTTAAATCATTAGGGAAACAATGACAAATAGTATATACATTGGTGCAATAGGAATTGTTTACTAAGATTTTAAATTAATAGTTCTGAACTCAAGAAATTACCCTGCCCCGTTCTGCCAAAAAGGGCTTACTCTTAATGCCTCTTCCATTTCCTACTTTACTTTCTTCTTTGGCTTCTGGTCTTCGATTTGTTCTGACCTCTCTCTCTCATCCCCACCTTCTCTTCTTGGGTCAGGTCTCCAAACTGTTTCTTAGCTTCTTTTTACAGCTGAATTTCCAGTTCTTCACACCACATTTATTCAATTGTAAATCTTTGGTTTGGTATTCTTTGCACAAAGCCTTGGGCCTGCATTTATCTCTTGCTCCTGAGTTGTTTTGCCAGCAAAAAGAGGGTAGGTGGGCAGGATTTATTTGTTAAATCCAGATTATTTTCTTTTCCTCTTTTGCCCCTCATATCTTGACTGGCTTGGCTAGATTGGCTTAATCGACCCATTTACCTCAAGCTGAATACTCAAATTGTTTTATTAGGGATTTTTAGGGGTATTAGTTTTTAGATAGTCGGGGGTTTTAGCGCAGGATCTAGGTTTATTTTCATTTTAAATTTGCATTATAATGTCTGTTAGTTTTTATATATGTGTATTTTTAATTCCCTGTGCACCGCCTCGAGTCCCTTCAGGGAGAGAGAGTGGTTTACAAATAAAATAAAATAAAATAATAATAATGATAATGATAACGATAACGATAGCAACAACAACAACAACAACAACAACAATAATAATAATAATAATAATAATAATTACTATTAATTACTATCATGAATTTTCCACTATTCAATTGTATCCTTATAACTGAAGTTATTTTTAAATAATTAACATAACAACCGCTACTCCCCTCCGCGGGGAGGCGGAACCTGAGTCACCAATCTGGTTCCGCCCAAGGCGCCTGATGGACCCTGATGGGTTCCAGGCGGCGCTTGGGCCACTTCCTGTACCCCTGGCCCACGCCCCGATGGAGGACCTCATGGCCGCATGGAATAGTGCGGCCGTGGGGGCCTTGGATCGGGTCGCGCCCTTGCGGCCTCTCTTGCGGCGGCGAGCCACCCTGGCCTCTTGGTTTACCGAGGAGCTGAGGGTGATGAAACGCCACAAGAGATGCCTAGAGAGAAGATGGAGGTCTACCCGATCTGAATCTGACCGGACACAGGTAAGAGCCCATTTACGGACTTACATTGTGGCGCTGAGAGTGGCCAAACGTCATCATTGTGCCACTCTCATAGCATCCGCAGATAACCGCCCTGCCGCCCTGTTTAGGGTGACCCGCTCCCTCCTTCAACAGAGGGTGCGGGAAGCCCCGCTACAGGGTAGAGCAGAGGAATTTGTGATTTATCTGCAGGAGAAAATCGCTCAGATACAGAACGAGTTAGCCCCCATTCATGGCCCAGTGGGTTGCCACGAGGCGGATCTTGTTTGGGAGGAGTTTGACTCCGTTACTTCCGAGGATATGGACAGGCTACGTGGGCGACTGCGAGCCACCACATGTTTATTGGACCCGTGTCCCTCCTGGCTTGTACTGGCATCCTGGGAGGTGACACGAGGCTGGCTCCAAGAGGTTGTCAATGCTTCTTTGAGGGAGGGTTCCTTGCCTGCCTCCCTTAAAGAGGCCATGGTGAGGCCCCTCCTGAAGAAGCCCTCTTTGGATCCAGCTCTTTTAAACAACTATCGTCCCGTCTCCAACCTTCCCTTTTTGGCGAAGGTTGTCGAGAGTGTGGTGGCACAACAGTTTCCCCGTCACCTGGAGGAAGTTGATTATCTAGACCCGCGCCAGTCCGGCTTTCGGCCCGGGCATAGCACCGAGACGGCATTGGTCGCGTTGCTCGATGATGTCTGGAGGGCCAGAGATGGGGGTTGTTCCTCCATCCTGGTCCTATTAGACCTCTCGGCGGCTTTTGATACCATCGACCATGGTATCCTATTGCACCGGCTGGGGGGGTTGGGGGTGGGAGGCACTGTTTTGCGGTGGTTCTCCTCCTACCTCTCTGGCCGGTCGCAATTTGTGTTGACAGGGGGTCAGAGGTCGACCTCAAGACCCCTCACATGTGGGGTGCCTCAGGGGTCGGTCCTCTCGCCCCTCCTGTTCAACACATATATGAAGCCGCTGGGTGAGATCATCCGTGGTTTTGGGGTAGAGTACCATCTCTACGCTGATGATACTCAGCTGTATATATCTACCCCAAACCACCCCAACGATGCTGTAGCGGTGATGTGCCAGTGCCTGGAAGCCGTGTGGGTCTGGATGGGAAGTAACGGACTCAAGCTCAACCCGACCAAGACCGAGTGGCTGTGGTTTCCGGCTGCCCGGTTCAACCAGCTGTCTCTATCGCTGGCCATAGGGGGCGAACATCTTGCCCCTGTGGATGGGGCGCGCAACTTGGGTGTCCTCCTTGATTCCCGGCTGTCCATGGAAGATCAAGTGACAGCCGTGGCCAGGAGGGCGTTTTACCAGGTTCGCCTGGTTCGCCAGTTACGCCCCCTATTGGACCGGGATGCCCTTCGCACAGTCACTCATGCTCTCGTGACATCCCGACTGGACTATTGTAACTCTCTCTACATGGGGCTCCCCTTGAGGTGCACCCGGAGGCTGCAGTTGGTCCAGAATGCAGCCGCGCGAGCAATAATGGGTACCACAAGGTACACCCATATAACACCGCTCTTGCGCGAGCTGCACTGGCTACCTATAGTCTTTCGGGTGCGCTTCAAGGTGCTAGTCATCATCTTTAAAGCGCTCCATGGCTCGGGACCTAGCTATCTGCGGGATCGGATTCTGCCTCATACTTCCTCACGGCCGATTCGCTCCCACAGAGAGGGACTTCTCCGGGTGCCGTCCACCAGACTTTGTCAGCGGGCGACGCCCAGGGGAAGGGCTCTCTCTGTGGCGGGCCCTGCCCTCTGGAACGATCTCCCCCCCGATATTAGAACTACCACGGACCTCCGTTCCTTCCGTCTGAAATTGAAAACGCACTTTTTCTGCCTGGCCGGCCTAGGGTAGCCTCTTACCACAGTATTATAGGGTTTAGGGTTTTAGTGATTGGTTTTGGGGAATTTTAGCGCAGGGTCTTATTGTTTAATGTGTTTTTTAACTGTTTTGTATATTTATTGTTTTAATTTTCCCTGTGCACCGCTCCGAGTCCCCTTGGGGAGAGGGAGCGGTCTAGAAATTAAATATTATTATTATTATTATTATTATTATTATTATTATTATTATTATTATTATTATTATTATTATTATTATTATTATTATTATTATTATTATTATTATTATTATTATTATTATTATTATTATTATTATTATTATTATTATTATTATTATTATTATTATTATTATTATTATCTGTCTGATTAATTAATTCAGAACTGTAAAAGAAAAAGACCATAACAGAAAGGGATATCTTGATTTTTTCCCCAAACATTTAAATGAATTATATTGTTATTATTAATTAAATCACATATTCATTTTTCCTTACCTTTTTTTACCTGGATCAAACTCTACTATTTCAAAACTGATTTGGGCAGCCTGACCTGATTGAGTTCTAAGTACTATCTAAAGCCAGCAATTTTTGATTATATTGAAGTAGCTTTATCATGACTAAAGTGTAGTTTTGTCTAGCTACTTATGGTCAATGAAAAGCATTAGTAATGGACAAGAATTAGTTTTTATGGCTCAGTGGTTAAAAAAAAGAATAATTTAAGCCACAATTTATTCCATTAGATTTAGGATTATGGATGTTTAGCTGCCTTTATCTTCTTATTACAGGAAAAAATAATCATAGTAAGCAAAGTAAAAATGCACAATTGCACAAATGTAGCTTGGGATGTTTGAGTTTGTTCTTTGCAAATTCAATGTCAATGGGCTTCAGAAATAAAAGAATATATACAAAAATACATATAACTGAAAAACCTGTTTAAAAAAAATTAGAAATTACTGTGGAAATATGGCGTGAAATAGGACAAGCACAGGCAGAAGGGAAAAAAAGAGTCATAACAGGAAGTTATGTGAGAATCAAATAATTGTATATGACTCAGATTCTTGACCTTTCTGTTCCAATTATTTGTTGCCATTGCATTGACTGAACATTTTTGAATGGATCTTTAGAGCCATTTGAGGGCTAGACATGCTTTAAGAAAATGAAATAAAGAGGTTGTACAGATTTGGAGGTTTCCATTGCATCCACTAGTTACTTTAGTAGAGAAGATTTTTTTCCTCCCTTCTGTGCATCCTGCAGAGCAGGGACTATAAGTGAAAGTTTCACTGTATGAGTGGGGAAGTAGTAACCTGATTAAAGCTCCATGCTTAGCAGCAGATTATACAAGAAAGCTAAATTGTTGACAATATTGGTAGATGTGTAGCATATTGCTTTATTTTACTTTTTATTCTACTGATAGGCCAATCACTAAGATAAAATCAATTAAAATCAATTAAAAACTATGAGTGGCTTATAATATTGCCTCCAGTACATGTATCAATATATGAAATAAAGGACTAATGCTTCAGTAGAAGCAAACTAACATAAAAAACATGCTTCCTGCTGCAAAATACATGTGCCATTACCACCAATATTTTATGGATTTGGAAAGAATAAAACCGTTCTTCATTTTAAATTCGTGGTATCCTTTTTTTGGCCATAAAGTGACATGCCTGTTTTAAATGATTGGACACCAATAAAAAAAGCATGAAAGTGTTGGATTAAGAGTATTATACCTTTTCTTTTTCTTAATGTGTTATTTATTAGACTATTAGCCATTTCTAGTGAATGCTAATTAATAGTGCATATCTAAGGAAAGAAAAATACTTTTGTCCTAGCCTGGTTACCATTCTCCTACTCCTCTTCATTTGACTTTTCCTCCTCCTCTTCCTCCTCCTTCTCCTCCTCCTCCTTCTTTTTTAGTGTTCCACGATTACAACCCAGCTGCCAGGCAATTCCTAGAGATTAATTGCCATGTGGGGTTAATGACCCTTAGTTGCTGCTCTTTTAGTCATCAACCCCTCCTGAACAGTCATTAATCCTCAGGAAATGTCTTATTCCTCTATTTTTAATGCTTCATTACAATCTGTCTTGATAAATCTTTCAGAGACCTTCATGGCTTCATCTTCAGCTCTAAGCTACAACTTGACCTCAGCACTAACCCTTTCCCCCCAAATACCCTGAGAAATGAAAACCAATTTGTCTAGGATAACTTTATTTGGCTAAGACTGAATCAGAGAACCTGTCTTCTATACCAGCTCATTGATAAGTTTAAAAATAGCTTGGGATTGCACTTTTCAGAGTATAACAGGCTATGTAAGAAGACATCTTCATATAAATAGAACCAATGCAGTTAATATAAAATATATATTACAAGTGATGAAAGAGAAATCATTATCATCATCAGCCACACTCACTTGAGAAAAATCTGGGTGAAAGAATGTATTTTACCTGATATCTAAACAATGCAATACAGTAGTTGACATATTTTGAATATTTTGAAAAGACATCCCAAACCACTTCTGAAAAGGCACTTCCAGGAATGAGTTAGCACAAGATGGTAATCCACAGGTGATCGCAACTACAATAAATTTCAGGAATTGATAGAATCACAATAGTATAGAATAGAGCTGGAAGGAACCTTGGAGTTCTTCTAGTCCAGCTTCCTGCTCAAGCAGAAGAACCTATACTATTTCAGATAAGTGACTGTCTAGTGTTTTCTTAAAAACCTACAGTGATGGAGCACCCACAATTTCTGAAGGTAAGCTGTTTCATCAGTTAATTATCCTTACTGTTAGGAAGTTTCTCCTTAATTCCAGGTTTTCCAGATTTTCGCTTTGATTAGTTTCCAACCATTGTTTCTTGTTCTTCCCTCTGGTGTGTTGTAGAATAATATGACCCACTCTTCTTTGTGGCAGCCCCTCAAATACTGGAATACTGCTATCATGTTGCTCATAATTCTTTTGTTTACACTAGCCAAACCCAAATGCTGCAGCCATTCTTCATATGTTTTAGTCTCCAAGTATTGATCATATTATAATGGAGAAAGTGATTTACCTGTATCCTGGTCTCCAATTGTTTAAGGCATTATATGCCAAGGGAAAAAATTAAATCTAGATTAGTATCTCATTTGTAGCTAATACAACTTCTTCAGTACAAATGCAATGTGTACATGGCAAAATGAGCTGCTAAAAAAACTAGCCACTTCATTTTGCATCGGTTGCAGCTACTGAAGCAGATGTATAGGCAAGACTATTGAGAACACAAACACTAACCCAAATGTAAAATTTCCAGGAAATGTTTCTATCCAAGAAATGGTGCAGTTTATAATCCAGTCAAAATTCTTAAAAATTGTTTCAGTGATTGTTTGAGCTCCTAGTGAAAATGATTTTAGTAAGTAGAACATCACTTAGATCAAGAAAAGCCCCCAGTTACTACATTGAAGTTCAATTTATTTGCCTTTATTCAGGCACCAATTCATGTCATGCTCAGCTTCTGCTGAGTTAGTGTTTGTGTGACATAGAGCATGTCAGTGGCACTACAGCTCCAAATGGCTAATGGTTGTCCATGATCATGTCCATTTGATCAAGGTAATTATGAGCTTCTGAATCCAGAGAAGACTTTTCAGGAGGAACCAACCGCTTCTTATTTTAAACCTGTGGTACCACTCCTAAAAACTAAGATGTATTAACCACTCCCTGGATCCATCCAGTCTTCCCTCCTCAGTAAATTAATCAACGTAGATTAGAGACAAACACCAGCCAGATGTAATTGAATTGTCTGTTTTCTGTTCAACACTTCAACAATAACTTGACCATCTGTTTGGGTTATTGAGACAGTGTTGGCTTGGAAAAGTCCCTGCAGTTTTTGCAGTTAGTGAAATTTCAGAAGTGAAATTTGCCACTGCTTGCTTCCTAAGGATGACAGAGGATCACTGACCCAAGGTCACTCAGCTGGCTTTTCATAGAAGATAGGACTAGAACTCATAGACTCTCTGTTGTGAAAAATGATTTAATTATCAAAGTTGCTTGAAAATAGCAGTTTTGTGACCTTCAATGTAGGTATATTAATTTTAAAAAGCTGTGCTGAACAATTGCATAAGAATGCACATGAAGGTTGCAAATAAGTCCTCTTTGCAAATTTAACCCTCTATCACACAACACAAATAAAGCTGTTACTCTTTATAAATTTTTTAAAAATGCTGTATTTATTTAGTTATAAAATGTATTGTCTGCTCATCTTATCATCAATTGGGCAGCTTTGGGCAGCTTAGAATAATAACATAAATACACATACAATATATATTTACTGTATATAAAAAAAATTAATACCCGCAAACATTATGATTCTCTTATTTTCCATAACAAATTACTGGCAAGGAATTATGCTACTGTCTGTCACTATGTTAATTTTTGAGCAAATTAATTTTTAGGGCTTTTTTAAACTCTTAACCAAACTCTTAATGAACTCTACCTTTGTTTAAATGAAGCAAATGTTCATGAGGAGCATGAATATGTTCCAATTTATGAAACAAAAATCAGAACCATGCTTCTGATTTCATTAGTCCACTAATTGTGCCTTAGAGCAGATGGCATAGTCTCAGTTATTTGCCAGACTAATTGTTATCTAGTTTTTCCCAGCATCATTAACCAGTGTTCCCAATGCAGAATATATCTATTGTCCCAAGCCTGGAGTATCACAAGAACCATCATTTGTTCTTGATAATTCTGTTTTTCCAGAAATTCAAATAAATTCATAATGTATCTATATAAATAAAAATGTAACAAGAGTTTGTTCAAAACCGCTAATCTCCGAAACTACTACACCGATCGCTCACAAATTTTCACACAACATTCCTTTGAAATACAGCACCAATGATATATATATAGATTGTGTAGATGTCACACCTGTGCCAGATACACGCACCAGAAATGTAAAAAATTGTAAAAAAGGTAGGTAGATGGATACACAGAGAGCAGTGAGCCACAGGTATTATGTTATCCTTTATGACATAAAATACTCTGAGGGAGAAATACAGTAGGTGGGTGGGTAGGTAGGTAGGTAGAGGGATAGAGAGAGGGAGAAATACAGTAGGTAGGTAGGTAGGTTGAGGGATAGAGAGAGAAATACAGTAGGTAGGCAGGCAGGCAGGTAGGTAGGAAGGTAGATGGATAGAGAGGGAGAGGGAGAAATACAGTAGGTAGGTAGGTAGGTAGGTAGGTAGAGGGAGAGAGGGAGAAATACAGAAGGTAGGTAGGTTGGGGGTTATACGGTGGTTGTGTGTGCAGGTGTAGATCTACACACAGATTTGCCATTTAACCAGACTGGGTCACAGCAACGCGTGGCCGGGAATGGCTAGTAGGCTAATAAAAGCGTGAACATGAATTAAACAATGTTGAGACACATTTCCAGTCTTTATTTCTCAATTCAAAAAGGGTAAAACCATCTACTTTATTTTAAATGAATCTAAAACCTTCAATGAAAATGGTTTTGTGTATGAACTAAAAGATCAATGTATACCTTATTCAGAAAAAAATAATATTAAGCAGATGAATGAATGAATGAATGAATGAATGAATGAATGAATGAATGAATGAAGCTAAAGTACCTTTATTCTAAATTCCTTACTCAACTCTTATGTTTAATAGTATCCAGTAGGAAAAGATAAAAATTGCATGTTTTAATCCAAAGCTTTTTTGTCCTGTTGCATTCAGAGGGTGGTTTGTCCCATTTCTTACAGAAGGAAGGTCATTAATTCAGGTGTCAACATTATAAATGTGCCTTTGGTTGAACCATTCAATGTGTCATTTATGTCATCCTCACTCAATCTTCTGTTATTGTAGTACAAACTATCACAGTCTGAAATTGCTGCAACACTCCTAAAAAAATAATTATCCAAAGCATAATTAAATTAATTGACCAGGAAAGTGATTTTGGGAGATAATTAAAACTAAAGTATGTTTTGATACATTTATATCGTAAAGCATGCTGGGATACAAGCTGATTCACACATCACAATCAGCCATTCAAACACTAGCTCACTAAAGAACCAAACTGGACTATGCAAATATTTGATAAGAACTTATTATTTGTAACTGTTTGCTTACTGTAATTGTGAGCTCTTTTTCCTTTCTCTTTTGCTCAACAAGTATATAATGCTGGCTTGAGCTCCTGAATAATGGAGTAGAAGTAAAATGAAATCAGTAAGTAGAATTAAGGGAGAAGGAGGTTATTGGTTTTTTTGCAAGGAGACAATTTAAAAGAAATTATGTAAATGTCATTAATATAAGGGTTTTTTCCCACTTTGTGGGCATAAATAGGCAATATTAGTTGGCTCCTGGCTTAGCAAAACTAATTTTGGCTGTTTTATTCACCAAAGTGAAAGAAGCCTCTCTTCTGCATTATATGAGAATATAAAGGTTTACTTTATTACATGGAAAATGAAAAAAAAATTCTGAAGAAAGATATACATTTTCTATAAACTAGGAAACGGTGAGTTGTAGCCCTGAACCAAGCTGACCTTGGGCTCTCAACAATCTCAACTCTAGAAAGAGACAATGGCAAACATCTTGCCAGGAAAACTACACAAACTACCTGTAATCCAGGCAGTCACGGAAGTCAATAGTGACTTGAAGTACACACACATACACATATACATGCCATCAACTATGTTGAAAACTACCAAGGGAATTATAGGAGAGAAGTACATATTTGTTTTGTGCCCGCCATATTGAATTTCCAGTTAGAAGAAAGAATCCGAAATGGATTGGAGGGAAGACAGAACATTTATTTTTCTCTGAACATTTTTCAATGTGAATCATACCCATCTGATAGTTTCAGTACAAACATACTTAAATCCTATTGATTTCCTAGACAAATTGTACCTATTTCTGGATCATTCTATTGAGACAATAAATTATGAAGGCATGATTAATTCTGACATCAATATATGGTGACATATTAAAGCCTTTAGCAACAATCTAAGGCAGCCAGTTTATAGATCCCAGTCTTCCAACTCAAAATCAATGACTTAATGAAATATTGGTTTCATGTGCTCTGCCAATTCTTCTGTTTTTAGTGTTGTCAATAGTTTGTGATTTTCCAAATTGTAGATAATTTAATACAAATGCTTAAAGATATAGTTCACGATACCATAGGGACTGCAAAAGGCTAATGGAAGCAGAGAGCTCAACATAGTTTATGCTCTAAATACCACATTCTCTCAAAAGAGCTCTATTTTACACAAGTGATCAGCCAGTTGCCTAGCACCACTGAATTACCTGGTAGCAACATGTTCTGGTAACATCAATACCATGAAACTAGTACCTTCTTTGTTTAGAGACTGAAATAAATTACTGATGATTTAAAGGGAAACGTGAAAAATGGATTTCTTTGGAAGAAATAAGAATCTGACTAATAATCATTAAAACTGAGTGGTCAATGATGTTCTCTACCAGAAAGTGTGAATGTTAACTACAGCAAGTAATTTCTATCCAGGGGCCCCATTTGTTTAAGTGAAATTCAGAAAACAATCCAACAATATAATCATAGCAGACAGCTACTCTTATTCCTGATGTCAGGTTTTGTGGTGATTGAATTTGGAACTATTGAATCAAGCAAAGGAAGTGAGAAGAGTTAAGCCTGAATCTTAATGGAACTCGCAAAAGCAAACAATGAGGAATGGAAGCCACTTTCTCCAAAATATCTATATTCCTGAAACAAATTAATGCACCAGAAGGAAAAATCAACATAGCAGGGACCCCTTCCATTGTCCCCCAAATCAATTGGAGAACCAGTTTGGTTTATTTGCCAAAGGCATCAGACTGGATGCCTAACTGTGAGAGCTAAGTAACAAAGTTATTTGGCTTACCTTGAGCTGGATATTGTCTTTCAACCCTAGGAAGCAGGCAGTGCAGTGTTGGGTTTCAAAATTTTGTAGAACCTCTTCTGTAGCTGTGGCCTGCTTTGAGGGAGTGGCTTGCTGGCCATGTGACCGGATAGGAGTGGCTTGCTGGCCATGTGACCGGGTGGGAGTGGTTTGGCAGTCATGTGACTGGATGGGCATGGCCAACTTGTAAAATGTGGTGAAACTCACTTAACAATGCTCTTGCTTAGCAACCAAAATTTTGGCTCAGGAACTCTGGCATTTGAAGCATGAAAGTCTTAAATCTGTCAAGTTACAAAACCCTTGTACCCCTAACCTTTTAGAACCCCCCCCCCACGGGTGTTCAAACTTGACAGCTTTAAGACTTGTGGACTCCAACTCCCAGAATTCCTCCTCTCGCTCTTCATCTTGATGATGTGTGGATGGGCGGGGGGAGGAAGCTGGAACCGATTCTAAACAGCGCTGTAGATTTGTGGAACCTTTTCTATAGAAGAGGATAGAAGTGGCAGGAACCCACCCCTGAGTAAGTGGCAAGCCACTTCCAAACGCATGCCATGAAAACTGCAACAATTAGTGAAAAGACAATAATAAGGAGTCAAAAACCAAACAACCAACAACCAAACTCACCATATGAAAGTCATTCAGAACAGGGCTGGGACAATAATGAAACACTGTTGCTTCTGTGAACACTATTACTTGACACATGAAGGGGACAATTGACCAACTTCTACTGGTTATGAATTGGAAAGAGATGTCTTTGCTATTATTCATGTTACATTTGAGCAGGTCAGTAACAGTTTCACTATAAATAGCAGAGGAGAGACATCTCCATACTAGGGTACTAGATCCACTTCTGCCAAAGTTAAATATAGCATATGAGCTAGCTTGTTTTTTAAATAGACATTCATCTTGATTACCTGTGAGATAGGAAGCAATGGACAATTTTTTAATAGTACTGATTAGATCAATTAAAAATATTCAGATTCAATGCGTCACAGACCCCACTTTCCCCAAGAGTGAAATTCAGGTGTCCTAGAATCCTACATTAGTTTTCAAAGTGTGGATTCAAAAGAACAGGATGCTTTTGAATATGGTTACATAAAAAATGTATAATTTGCATTTTGAAATTCTAATCCTACTTTTCATTAGAGTGAAACCTTAGAGTTAAGGTTTTTTTTTGTTCAGTCAAACAATACACTTTCAATTTTCTCATTGCTAGACTCCTTTAATTTGCATATATAATAATTGCTTATTTCTGGCAGCTGCTATCTTTGCCACCATATTGGAGAGCATCGAAATCACAATTGACTGATGTTCTGCTAGACTGTTGCTGCAGGAAATCCACTGGGCTTCATGAGGATTGATTGACTGATTCATTGGAAGCAGCAAGAAATACTTTTGATCTGTTAATTTGATAACAAGTATAGAGCATATTTAATTTACTTCTTAATATATGCTTTAATTAAGTCACATTTCAGAGAATGCTTGGGTGTAAAACTAGGTGGCTAGCTTATTATTTTTGTAGCAGCATACTCTATTTTAATTACCCATATTATAGAAGAGTGGGAGGGAGGAATTATTTTCTACAAATGCATCATATTGTTTGAACATGATTGTCTTTGCTATATAATTAATTGATTAATTCAACCATTTGTCCATTAATTTTTTTAACTTTGCATTCTGAAGCGGGCTTCTAAAATTTCAGTCGAGATTTATAAGCTTGGAAGGAAACCTATTGGTTACAATAAATTTACAGGAAGAAATTTAGAAACGTTAGATAAAGTGTTCCTCCATTTTAGGATCCTTGCATTTAGAATTTTAGGATCTTTGCATTTAGCAGCCTGGAGATTAACTTGGAAGACATAATCTTATTATACTTGAAAAATGCCACAATCAGAAAGATCCAAAGTGACTACTAAATGCGACAAAAAAACAACATTGATTCAAGGAATATTTTGAATGTCAAAACAAAATATTCTTTTAACTAACATTTACCAGAAATCAATTTCCTCATAAATATTGAGCTATAGCCCATGTTAATTGTTAACAATTGACAGCATATATATTAGTAATACATGCGTCCTAATTTGTAGTTTAACACTTCCATAAAATGACACATTTTGACATTATGAATTTAAGACTTAAATTCATCCCTTAAGCCCCATACATCCCTTCGTCCGATCCGCTCCCACAGAGAGGGTCTTCTCCGGGTACCTTCGACCGGGCAATGCCGGTTGGCGACGCCCAGGGGAATGGCCTTCTCTGTGGCGGGCCCAGCCCTCTGGAACGACCTACCTCCCGACTTACGCACCACCTTGGATCTCCACCTCTTCCACCAGCGTCTCAAGACGTATTTATTCCAACAAGCCGGCCTAGCATAATCCCCCATTTCTGACTTTTATCTGAACAAATTTTAATTCTCATGGTTTTAAAGGGTTTTTAGCACGGGATTTAATTTAATAGGTTTTTAAAAAAAATGTATTTTGCATTTTGTGTGGTTTTATATTGCCTGTGCGCCACCCTGGGTCCTTACAAAGAGAAGGGTGGGGTATAAATTTAATAAAATAAATAAAATAAGACTTATAATGTAAAAAGATGTAAGGTAATAATTACTAGGGAAATATTAGTTTTTTTCAGGGAGGGGCTTCATTTAGGTGTTGAACCATAATTTCCATGATCCTTACTTGTAAGTTTAATGGTAAGGAATGGTAGCATCCTAGTCCTTGACACTGAAACCATTTAAGAATTGAAAGATCACATAGTTCTAGTCACTTGTAATCCAGCCAATGTAGTCTTTTTATGGCAATTTAGCACAATTCTCTACCAAGATTCTGCACCAGTTCTGTTCTAAAAGGGAAGAAAAGAGTAGTCAAATAGATAAATCAGTTCAGCTCTGGGCTTGAGAGCTGAACTGATTTATCTATTTGGCTACTCTTTTTTTCCTTTTGTGTGAAGTTGCGATGAGCAGACTTTGTTTGAATAAACAGCATCTCAAAGAAAGACACTTTTTGTCTTTGGTTTTTAGCATTTCAAGTTACGAATTACTAAGGGTTCAGGACATGAAATGGAAATGGTATGAAAGTGTGCTTAGAAATTAACACAATTATAATAACACAAATATCAATCATCAGTAGCAAGAAACATGGCACAACATTAAATTCTTTTTCTTCCTATTCAGCAACAGTGTGTGTGTGTGTGTGTGTGTGTCTGTGGTATGTTTTCTGTACTCTGAAAAGAAGAGAGTCCAAAGAAGAATTCTGCTTATGGTTTTCCAGTTTCTAAATTAAGTTTGCATTTATCTCTCTTTCACAGCATTTTTCTATGTGTCGGAATTGTTTACTCTTTCCTTGAAGGATGAAATACATACAAGTCCAATAAAAAGTCGGGCAGGCCTCCTATTCCCATTGGCCAGTAAGAAAAAAAAGCACCCCAGTTTACCCTCAATTCTGAGGTAAATCTGAAAGGAATGGAAACATTTGATTCTATGTTTGCCTTTTAGAACTGAAAAGACAAATCATAAAGAGGAGAGTTCTTTGATCTTTATAACTAAGGGATATTATTTAGGATATTACCCTTATATCTCTGGGTTGCTAAAGTTCCTCTGGGGGAGTTTTTGATTTATGTGATACAATAGGAAATCAGATTGTCTTGGAATTGCCTTCTCTCATGTCCAATCTTACTCTCCTGGGATTGGAGTCACCATCAGATCACTCTCAAAAAGTGATTTTGAAATTGGTTATTCCAAACTTCTTAAAGTGGGTGAATTTCTGTGTTAGTCTTCAAAACTTTTCAAGTGAAAAATCGTGATATTGATCAGATGCTCTCATAAATCATTCCAACACATAAAAAGAAGAAATCGTAAGATGAAAAATATTCAGAACAGGATATAGTGGTAAATTTTGTGGTAAAGACCAGAATCCCCTATCAGCAAACCACAGGTAAGATGGAGAGAGAACAGAGCAAGTTTTACTGAAGTCTTATGATGTCTTACCAAAGAGCAATTCTTTTTCACTTTTGGAAGAGAATCAGTAAAAGTCTTTGAAATCTAGTGTTATCACATCTGGACTCTAAATATACAAACAAGCACTACGTAGAGACAAATTCAGAAAACAATTCTGTTCTCAAGGTTTTACAGCAATAGTTGATTCAAAGGCCAATGATCAATAAGAAGTTTGAGAATCAGATTCAGTTTCTGGAGGGATCTGGAAGTCATCTGCTGCCTCCCTTTTGTCTTTTGTTTGTTCCATTGGTTTTTTTTCCTCAGCAGCATTTATTCTATTTAAAGCATTGATTCATTGATTAGTGTTTCTACAATCTCATAATCTTATGATACATACATAAATAGTTAGGCAAGTGAGGCAATAGTGATTCTAAACTAAAAAAAAAACCCACATTTCTCTTTAACAATCCATTCATAGAAAAGGGAGAAGGGTTTTTATTGGGGCACAAATTAAATACTGTCATGTAGGGCAAATATTTTTATTTCAGGAGGTTCCAAAAACACAAATAGATGACACGGAGGTCAAGTATTTTGAACTGGAACAGAGTAGTGTTTATTTCAGAGTTCATGCACAGTTTTTGTAATGCTAAAGAACACAAGACATCCTGATTCATCTGACTTGCTTCATAAAGATTTCTCTTTGCCTTAAACATCACAGTTCTGATATGATGTAACCAACTTCTCAGGATTTATTGTTTGGACAAACTTATTTGTACGTTTCTGATTTGTGATATACAGCATCTTTGTTTATCACAATATATAACTATATTGGAAAACTTAACAGAATAATAAAGAAATTCATTTGCAATTGATATATACATTTAATACTTTATAATCATTAAAATGTTTTCACATTAGTTTATGGTCTTGCAAGAATATAACAGAGAAATGACTGAAATCTGTTGAAAATACTAGAGAAATTGATCTTCTTTCCTTTCTTCCTTCTTGCAAACTTTTGGCATTTTGATCTTTTGTTGCTTGAATTCTATTTTTAGACCATTTTAATGGTTTCATTTCTTTCTCTTCTTTTCTCATCAATGAAAAAGAATGTGATGACATTTAATATGGCACATTATCTCAAACTTGTCATAACTGTGGCATAGATACTATAGATAGGTGTCAAAATGTTAATTTCAGAAATGAATTATCTGTTAAACATCTCCTCTCCTTTCAGTGTATGTTGTTATATATTCCATTTTTACCTTTATTATTTTTGAAAAGAATTCCTATATTATCATATGTACTAAATATCTCCTTTATTATATTAAATAAAAACTAAAGCAAATGTCACTTTGCCAAATACATATCTTCCCTTTTTCCTCACAAATTTACCCATTAACAGCCAATTAATTCTCAGCTCTCACCTATTTTGAAACAAGCTCTATAGTATGTTTTAAAGGCTATAGATTGTTATAATCTCAATAACAAACTCTTTAGTTTCTCTCTCTCTCTCCTTTTATGAAAGAATAATTAAAATAAATAAAATTGTGTGAAATTGATGTTAATTCCTTCACAAGTTAATTAGTGAAGAGGGAATCCCACACATACTTCACCTAGAAGTGTTAAATGCTATGTGAAATGTGGGTTAGACAGCATCACATCATTAATTCATAACTGGCTGACCAACCACACTCAACACGTAGTCCTCAATGAAATTGTATCTACATGGAGGGAAGTATGCTGCATCTTCATCAATGATTTGGATGAGGGGATAAATGGGGAACTGATCAAATTTGCAGATAACACCAAGCTAACATGAATAGTCAACACTCCAGAAGATAGGCTTAAGATACAGAAGGATCTTGACAGACTTGAACATCGGGCACTATCTAACAAAATGAAATTCAATGGTGAAAAAAGTAAGGTTCTACATTTAGGCAAGAAAAACAAAATTCACAGGTACAGTATATGTGGTACCTCACTCAATAGTAATAACTGTGAGATGGATCTTGGAGTCTTAGTGGACAACCATTTAAATATGAGCCAGCAGTGTGCAGCAGCTGCCAAAAAAGCCAACACAGTTCTAGGCTGCATAAACAGAAGGATACTGCATTCAGTTTTGGTTGTCACAATGTAAAAAAAGATATGGAGACTCTAGAAAGAGTGCAGAGAAGAGCAACAAATATGATTAGGGGACAGGATGCTAAAACATGAAGAATGGTTGCAGGATCTGGGTAGGAGGACTAGGGGAGACATGATAGCAGTGTTCCAATATCTCAGGGGTTGTCACAAAGAAGAGGGAGTCAAGCTATACTCCAAAGCATCTGAGGGCAGGACAAGAAGCAATGGGTTGAAACTAATCAAGGAGAGAAGCAACTTAGAACAAAGGAGAAATGTCCTGACAGTTAGAACAATTAATCAGATGGAACAACTTGCCTGGAAGTTTTAAAGAAGATATTGGATAACTATTTGTCTGAAGTGGTGTTGTGTTTCCCGCCTAAGCAGGGGTTTGGACTAGAAGACTTTCAAGGTCCCTTCCAACTCTGTTATTCTGTTAAGTAGGGAAGGAAAAGCAAGTTTATGTCCCTGTTTCAATTTCAGATTCTCACTGTATACCCATCACTATACCACTATAGTTTTGACCCAATACTTAAAAGCAGTAAGAAAGAAGTTTATGTGAATGGCTCAGCTTCTCTGCCAAATGTACAATTGCCTGAATATACCACAGCTATAAATTTTGCAGGCAGTCTATCATATTAAGCTTTATCATATTGAAAAATGGCCTCCTTTGGCCAGATTATGAGCAATTCTTCTCAATGATGTGTTTGCCTCAAGGAGTTGTTTTACTATGCCTCAGTGCTTCAAAATGTCTTCATCACCTTGATGAAGAGTAGAAGCAGTGCCAATTTGCATTGTAAATGGGCCCTTCTTTTTGCACATAAATTGCTGCTATTTGAAGTGTTGTGGCCACTCCACTCTGCAGATTACAAGTAGTTGTTTTTTGCTCTTCAAAGGGATGCAGAAGAGAATGCCAAGTTTTCCTTTGAGAATCCATACTGTCCTATTTTCTGTACCTTACATATCCTGCAAACACATAGCATGTTTTATTGATTTGATTTGTTAGAGCTTATCCAGTTTCATTGAGTCTTTGCCATTCTACTTAGTCCTCTACACCAGGATGCCTGACTTCACAATGCCCCATAGTTTGGTATGTCCTAACCTTCAGAAGACAGCTATGTACAAATCACCTTTCCTGGGACCCTATGAGAGAAATAAATTAATGATACATTGAATAGATGGTTCAGGTTCTATACACGGGAAAATCATATATCATATATATATCATCAGCTAGTCATTGTGTTGTGACACAAGTATATACTTATCCTCCTGTCTCAGCTGATCAGGAAGATAACCTGGCAGCTTAAGTGGCTAAGGCTTTGCCTAACATGTAATAGAGCCCCGGTTCAAATCCCAGTAAGGGTATGACTAGCTGATGAGAGCTAAAAAGCTCGAAATAGATCTATCCTAGTCTCCCTGACTTATTTATTGATCAGCTCAATAACGTAACACACATATAACAAAATTATTTGTTATATGTGTGTTACGTTACAACAGGGTGTTGTGACACACACATATATATATATATGTGTGTGTGTGTGTTAGGTTTTGAGCTGATCAATAAATAAACAAGGGAGACTAGGATAGATCTATTTCAAGCTATTTAGCTCTCATCAGCTAGCCATACCTTTACTGGGATTTGAATCAGGGAAGTATTACATGTGAGGAAGTTGTAATTGCCACTAGATGAGAGCTAAATAGCTTGAAATAGATCTATCCTAGTCTCCCTTGTTTATTTATATTCTGTAATGCATGCACAAACTAATAGGAGAATAAATGCATGCATCGCAAAACACAAGAACGCAGTAAGAAAAAAAGAAACAACTTCCTCCCTATACCTGCACCTTAAAGCTGTAGGACATGAAATTGATTTTGAAGGAACCAAATTAATCTCCAAAACTGAACAGTTCAACAAGAGAATAATTATGGAAGCCATCGAAATAGAGAAACACTCCCACAACATGAACAAACGTGATGATAGCTCCCACCTACCAGACATCTGGAAACCAGCTCTAGCCAACAAATGAGTCCCACCCACCACCCAGGCTGTTATAGTACAAAAGAACAACGAACATACAGCCAGCACCAATCTACCAATCATGATACAACTACACAGCCAATCAACCCACTCACAGCAACAAAGCCAGCACTCCACCCCCCCCACTAAGATTTGATACTTATACACACACACACCGTCTGGTTGTATATTTGAGATTGTTGAGAAATGAATTCGCTGGTTCTTAAATTGTGCTATCAGTTTTGTAATACCAAAGGCCTCAACAAAGGCAGGTAAGAATGCTGTTGTTACATTTTTGTTGCATGATAGCCATGGAGCTTCTAAATAGTTCACAATTTATGATCTAGCACTGTTGGTTACATTTTGTTCAAAATTTTATGGCCCTCTTGCTGAAGGAAGGTGAGTGTCCATAATCATTCAGGTTGATGGCAATAGTGGTAAATAAATCTTATTGTGAGCCAGTCCTGTACCATATTGCCTTGTGGACCAGCTGCCACTGCCTCTTGTATAGTGGAAAAGGTTAAGAAGAAGCAGGTGCCTTCGCAAATGTAATCCCAGTATAAAAATTGAAAGGGCTGAAGGCTACTTCCACTGAATTTTGAAGGTTTCCATAGATCCTGAGAAGTATCAAGAATATTCTTCTCAAAACTAGGCTGTAGATTTTGAATATAACATAAATATAGAAACATAGGACAAAGTGTGGAAAATTGTTGTTAAATTTATATTGCTTTGTAATTTAAGAGAACATTTAAAAAAAAAATGTATTGTTGGTATATGACACCAGCCAAGCTGTCTAAATGTACAAAGGAATGTCAAACCACCATTGGAAGTATGAAAAGGAAGAAGGGAGCATTTATCATGCAAGATAAACTTGCGAAAAAACAAAATGTTTGGGTGCGAATTCATACAATAGTGCAAAAGATATTGTGGATTAACAGTACAATGGAACCAGAATTATTTCTATTGGACTTAGCGGATGTTGAAATAGAAAAGAAATATTAGAAATTAATATTGTGTAATTTGCTACATTAGTTGTTATAGAACACAAAGTGTTCTATATAGGGTTGTTCTTGAAGACCACTGAGAAGTTGCAACTGGTCCAGAATGCAGTGTTGGGACAGTAATGGATATGCGTAGGTAGCCTACACTGCAACTCTGCTGTGAAACTGCACTGGTTACATTACTGAGTGCTGTTCAAGGTACTAGTGACTTGTCCACACTGCTGTACTCTGAAGTTAAAGCTTCAAATGTACTAGAGCCGTCATTGAAAAAATTGACAAAAAGTAATGAAGGATTAAGACAGGCAAATGCAAAGATTTCAAAATACATGAAATTGACAATTCATTTAGTCAATTACTTCAAAATTAATCACCTGTTCTGTTTTTATTGCTTTGATTTGCTCTTAGATTTTTTTTCCAGTGCAATGCTGCAATATTGCAAGGAAACAGCTTTACTGAATGTACAAATGATAACATAGCATTTTATGAAGAAAGAAGACTTGCTGGGTGTTAGACGTCTGCAGTATGAATAAAATATGCTTAAATACTGCAACATTGCTTATCTCTATCTCTGACTCTGTGTACTCCTGCACCTTCTGCGGAAAATAGAAGAGAGAGAGGTGTCTCAGCAACTAAGCACACTATAAAATAAGGCTCAGATATTTCTCTCAAACATACACATACACAAAATTCCCTTGGTTTTTGTTGAATTTTGGCAACAGTTTCCCATCCTTATAGTCTGGAATGTATTATAAAAATACTGACATAAGATCCAAGAAAAAAATTGCTAGTCCCATCCAAATGCATGGCATGGTTCTACCTGTATCCCTCCTCCGCATCCTCCTCCTCATCCCACTAATTATATCCCTTGGACCTATCCCATAATGTAGCCCCTTATTGTGTACTATAACTATTCAAAAACACACATCTTTATTTGCTAACTTACTTAACTATTTATCTGCTAATGCTTATATCCTGCTTCAGTAAAATGATACTGTGGTTTATACACCATTATAGAGTAACAAGATTAAACATGAAATAATAAGCAACTGAAAAATCAAAACATAATAATCAACAGAAGCCAAGAAAAACCAAAATTCACATCAAATGTCCTTTTGAAGAATTAGATCTTTAAAACTGTTCAAAATCCTTGCAAGGCATGAGTGCTTTGATCCCCAAGGTTATGTTACTCAAGAAATGTGGGTCAGTAATTACCTATTTCCATGGTCCCAGTTGAGTACAGTCCCTAAGGATCAGAACATGGAGTAGACTTTTCTTTCCAGCACTCAAGTGGACAAGTGGATGCCATTTGGAATAGAGGGGGGTTTGAAGGACTAGTGCGTTGAGCTGGACCATATAGGAACAACAGCAACAAATAATGTAAAATGGCTGAGAGCTGATCTTAGGGGAGCTGTGAAAGAATTGCTAAGGAGGGTTGGCAGACAAAATGATGACAAATAGCCAACCAGGAAACAATGCATTTCAAAGTAGAACTGTCATATGGGCAAACTGGATTACACTCTTAGTTATTAGTTAGTTATTTTGGACCAATTGCAACTTCTGTGTATCTTCATGGTTAATTCAATGTACAGTCAGTTGCAATAGTTTAAATAAGAGATAACTAAGACACAAGTGTCCATCAATAATGCCTTCAAATCCAGAAATGACGTCACTATAACACAAGATGAAGATACACATTTGCCCATGGTTTCTGATTGTGCTTTGAGCATGAACTATGTATGAAAGAGGACAACTAGATTATGAACTAACTCTGCATGGGAAAAGGCAATTTCATCGAAAACAAAGGATAGAGCCTTCATTGGCATTAATTTTTGTATCAAAGCAGTAAGTTCTTGCAAGGATTAGATCTAAAACTATTGTTTTCCATGCAGCTGCATCAAGCTCTAGAACAGAACTTCAACCACTTCTGTTCAGACTGCAGTTGACATTTCATATTAGAGAAACAGTCTGAATCAAACTTGCAGACAGAAATATTTTGGCTAAAACAGCCAGAAGTAAACTTTTGTTCTATTTTGGCTTTCTTTCTTAAACCATTTCTTCTATAAGGCAGCTATAGTACATTTTAATTATTTAAATGTTTAGGACTAGAAGACCAGAACTGCAAATATTTAGGTGGTGATTATGATAGAGAAAAAATGTTCTGCATCCATCTGTTGCCATTTGAGTATTGCAGCCCAGATTTGGGTAGCCTTGAATAGGGCTTTGTTCTAGTGACTGCAAGAACAAATGTTTTCTACACAGGAGTGAGCAATCAGTCTTTATTTAATCTAAGATTGATTCTTGAAGTCAATTGTGCTCTTGGTAATTATGTGCTGGGCTATAATTTGGAAGTCCCTTTTTTCTACTCTACTCTATCCCCTTTTTTCTATTCTTTCTCAGTATCCAAC
This sequence comes from Rhabdophis nuchalis, assembly GCA_039707465.1. Classification (NCBI taxonomy): domain Eukaryota; kingdom Metazoa; phylum Chordata; class Lepidosauria; order Squamata; family Natricidae; genus Rhabdophis; species Rhabdophis nuchalis. The sequence goes on from CM077644.1 coordinate 46,083,858, forward strand.
CTTAATAGCTATATATTACTACTGAACCAATCATTATTTAACTCTTCTGATCATTGTTCTCCTGATCTTGCCTAAGTTTGCCCTTCCTTTCCCCCATAAGATGCATCTTCTCTTCTCAACCATACTGCTTGAATCCAGGAAAGTAAAATAACTTACCACCTTCGCATTTTTATCAAGTTGCCTCATTTCTTTTGATAGTTGGAGAAATGCCTGATGGGCAGAGATCTTCAGGGAAAATAGCCTCGTGCTTTTTCCTTTTACTTGTTGCTTACTCACTGGTAATCATTCCACTGGCAGATGGAGTCAGCATCCCTACTCTGCTGGTTCTAAATGTTCTTTTTTCTATCATTTTCTTTGTTATTGGATTAGTCTGGATTTTTATATATTTTTGGCTACTCTCCTCAAAAATAGCTACCATAGTATATTCCATAGTAAATGGAATATTAATGCCCTTCCTCAGTGGAAAGTTCCAATAGACAAAATGATAAAAATCTAATATTGCCTATTCTTTATTTTTAATTTACATTATTTTATATAATTTCTGCAATGTATAATTAGCTGATTCACATCCTATTAGAACATTCATTAATATTTTGTCCTATAAGAATATTGAAACTGAGATGGAATGAATCACAATATCATCCAATAATTGCATATAATAGCTTGGAACTAAAGCAATACAATCAAGGTTCAATATGTTTTATCTATTAGCTCATAATAATATAATTGTTTCTATAATTGTTGAAATTATTGATAGAATTATCCTTGCATGCAGATCTCTCTTTCAATATTTAGCAGAGGGCTGTACCACTTATAGATGGCCGTAAAGTACTTTGAAGCAATATATAAGTCTAAGTGCTATTGCTATTTGTGCTGGAGTTTATTTTCCACATTAATATTCTGAGTCATTCACTCCTGACACCTGGATCCCATCGAATTGCTGAAGGTTCAAAGCCTACTCAGTCAAATGCCATTCAAAACCTATTTCAGGCTGTCATGCTAAATAAGCATTGTCTGAAGGGGAGACTGCCAGAAATTGAATTGATGTCCCAAGTACAACTGTATTTGCAGAGGTACTTTTTGTAAAGTTTGTACTGATGGCCAAACTTTGAGAACAAACCATTTGGGCATGTGGCACTGGGAAGAATATGAAGACCTTCTTTTCAAGACTGAACTTATTAGTCAAAATAAATGTAAGATGTGGTAAACATATCTAATGAGGGGTTCATGTATCTGGCCCCAAAGCTAGGGAGAACAGACAGTCTTACCATCTTATGAAATGCTATCATGGTGGGAGACATTCATATATCAGGTGGGACCTTATTCTAGGGGCAGGAACCACAACATAGAATCTATGCTTCAAAAGATGATACTGGTTGATCAAGAAGACTTGGAGTGCAGCAAGTCCTTACTGGTTGGAAAGTAACCACTGGAAATAGGCAGTCCCTATATATCTAGTTACAATGATTCTGAAATGTTTCTATATTTTAAGAGCACATAACACACTCAAAGCTCTGTTCAAATATTACTTATAGTGATGGAGGGGAGATGGGATATGTGCAGTGGCCTGGTCCACTGACTCTTATTATAATGGGAATGTTTTTAGCAATTTCAGCAGGCTCAGAGACTGTAACCACTCTCATTTGAATTTAGTTACAAACTCCATTCAATCAGGGATTGCAAACTGTGCAAACAAGATTCTCAATTGGATGGAATAAAGTAACTTCATTCAGCCAATTAAATGCAGTTCTGGGAATGGAGGAAGCTGAGCTACACAGTGCATACTCATCTCTTCCCCATTGTTAGGAATCTTAATGCTCAAAGGGAACAATTTTTAATCCTAAAAGGTGTATTAGAGCCATCCCTTGTATATTTTGTGTCACATCTAAATGTTTTCATACTCTAATAGTATACTCTGAAAGAACCTGGGCACTGCTCTATACTCACATGTTAAGGTTTTGGGATAACAAAGGGGGCATCTTAGAGGCATCTAATAATCACATATATGACAAATGAGGGAGAATGATATGCATTTATGATCTGATCTAGTAGGTCCCTTATATCCCAAACTTGAGTCTGATCAGTTTTCAATGGTGTTCTTTTATATTGAAAAAGTTTTATTGGTTTTACAGTTTTTCAGTAGGGTAGGGTAAGGGATACAAAGAAATTTTGAGAGCATTCACGTCAAAGTCGTCGGCCCTACCGGGACATCAAAATAGATCATTAACAAAAAACATTTTCCGCACACTACAAAGTGAAAGCAAGTACATATTTCTAAGTTCTCAATTCTATGCTGTCAGTCATTTACAAAAATCCAGATGCACATGCTATACAATATTACTCAAAAAATCAAGGCAAAGTTATTTTTTAGATCTAAGTCTCTTGACAATTGTATCTTCTATCTCTCCTTCCAGGCCCCCAGCGGGCGGGGCCGTGGCCCCCCCTGCCCCCCCTGGATCTTCCCCCAGGACAGAGGAATGTTTTTTAAGAAAGGCTTCCGCCTCAGCAACTGTTTTAATCCTCACTCTTCCTCCTTCCCAGAACACCAGCATCCCTTCGGGCGTCACCCACCTGAACCAGATCCCGTGGTCAAACAATTTTTTGGACAAGAAGGAAAATTTCCTTCTTGCTTCTCTAATCTTTCTTGGGATCTGCTTCAGGATGGCAACCTCCTTTTGTTGGTAAATTAACGGACCTCCTCTTTGCACTTTCAAGATTTCCTCTCTGGTTGACCTTCTAACAAATTTAACATGTATCTCTCTGGGTACTTCATTTATCCTGGCATATGCAGAGTTTATTCTGTAGGCTAGGTCAATGTCCCCCCTGATCTCATCCTTAGGTTTATGTAAATAGTCTGCTATAATTGTGCTCATGAGTTCAGGGAGACATTCACCAGTTTCCTCAGAAACATTCTGAAATCTCAAAAAATATGTCATCCTTTCCATATCAATCCTAGACACATGCCCATTTATTTCCACAACCTCATTAGTAACATTTTTAATCTCTCCCTTAGCCCCCGCCAGCCCCCCTTCCAGTTCTTCATTCTTCTGTGTGTTCTCCAGCACTTGTTTCCGTGTGTCCAATAATTCCTTTTTAAAGTTGATATTTTCTGCCCTCTGGGCCTTGATTTCTTGTACCAAAGTTTGTATAACAGATTCAAGAGAGGCCATCCTTAGTTCTAAGCTTGCCAGTGCTGATTCTTGTGCCATGATTAGCTGTTAAGATCCGTGCCACTAAAATGGCGTTTTTTGGGTGGGGCTGTTGAGGCAAGTCAGGAGCCAAAAGTTCAGTTCAGGGTTGTAAAGTTCAGGAACCAAGAGAGAAACAGTTTTCCAGATCAATAATTATAATAACGAAGGCACTCCAGAAAAGAAATCACAAATCAAAAAAAAAAAATCTTCTTTGATAACCAGAGGGAGTCCAAATCACAAAGAGACGCTGGGAATTTTCCATAAGTAAAATAGTCATTCAGGGACAAAGAGAAGCCATTTTCCACCGCCCAAACTCAGAGCCAGAAGGAGAGAGTGGTAAAAAAAAATGTTTCAAATCAGCCAGACCTAGATACTTTGTTTCAAAGACAAACCGCAGATCACTTTCCCTTGTTTCAAACAGTCCAGATTAAAGATATCCGCTTCCTCGCAGCGAGGAGCCATTCTTAAGTGCCGCTTTAGTCCGAGGGGGGGTTTAACAAGCAGACACCCCCCTCCAAGTTCTTTCAGCCCAGGCTGACAGCAAAAAAAATGTTAAACCACTCACTTTCACTCTCGCAGCCGAAGCCCCGGGAAGCCTTCCGACTCAGACGGCCAGCTCTCTCCATGTTTTCAGAACGATGCCGCCCGCCATTGGCGAAGGGGAAACCCCCCGCAGCATGTCCTCCTCCACCTAAGCTGAAGACAAGGGTCGCTTCCCAGCTGCCGCTGGGGGAGGATGACCCAGGCAAGCCGGCTTTACGGAAGACCCCCAAAAATGGGGCGTCTCGCCCCCGTGGGGGGGCAGGAAAAGAAACAAAGCGGCGAGCGAGCCCTAGGCTCGCCCGTCGCCGCTGGAGCCGGAACCGGAAGTCAGTTTTCAGTGGTGTTCTTGATTTAGAGAGTCACTGCAAACTGATCAGGCTCAGGTTAAAGATATTTTATGTTGATTAGTCTGGACTCATGATGAAGAATAGGACATCTGAGTAACTTAGTCTGAAATCAACCCTTGATTTAGAATATTATTACTGCAAACAGAAGTCCAGGTTTGCATTTCCAAGAAGACTGCAAAATGTGGATATGTAACTAATATGTTATTTCCAATGGTATGCGCATCTAGGAAATCAATGTACCCATTCCCTTCTATTTAACTGTTTAAATATCTTACTTTTTTCTATTGTGGATCAAATCCAAGAACATTCCAAGTTTATGCACTTTATGTTCAAAGCATAAACTTTGGATCGCACAGTAATTTGTCCATTTGTTTCTTGTAATATGTGAATTTACTCTAAATTGAGAACCAGTAGTGAAACTATAGTTTACCACTTCAGATGAGCTGAGAGTGAATAATCAATATGCAATGTAAATACTTCACTTCTACCAAAAAAAAATCATTGCTGTAAATTGGCCATTGATTCAATCGAGGTGGTTGTACTGTAGAATACTGAGGAAGGTATAGGGAGTATAATGATAAAGGTAGCGGAAAGAAAAACAGGTGTCATCTATAGTCCAATGCACCACTGTAAAATTTATCCAGAATAATAAAAAAATGTACCATACCATAGCTTGAAGCTTTGTAGTTCCTGATTTTATTGTGTAACATATTGCCATTCAGAAAATTAAGATGTAATGTACTCCTACTTTTTTTCTCTGCACCTCCTTAATTTTAATTCTTAAGACTGTAAATCTTTACCATTTTACCCAGGAGGAATATTAACTAATAAAACTCAAGCCAGCATACATTTATCACTAAAACCACCAAACTTTTATCACATAGTCCAGATGTTTGAGTCTTCTTATACTAATATATGCATGTATGTGTAGATCATACAGGTGTATATACTGTATACACTTATATACATATATTCCCCCCCATGCACCCCCCCCCCCAATGTTGAACAGGCCATCATTCATTTACTTTATCAAATCTATGCTCCCTTGCCATGAAAAATATTCTCTGCTGGGTTAAGCAGAGAACTTAATGCCATATGATGTTTCAAAGTAGTGAAAGGCCACTTCACTTTAAAAAATGACAGAAGCATCCTCTGACACATTCACCAAGGAGATATGTGTAGAAAATTGGCATTCTTCCTGACCATTAAGTAGTCAAGCTCCAGGTTTTCATATTCTGCTGTGCAGATATGAGCAGCCATGCTGTGTTGACCTGAAAGATGTTGCTTCTGCATAACCAGTTAATATATAAAATAAATCCCAGGTTTATTGTACTTAATTAATTTATTAGAGAATGTAGGATTATTTTCTTGCTTTCTGAATGATAATAATTTTCAGCTGGGAATTTTATCCAGTAGTGTTTACATTTATTTATATTTTCCTTCTGTTTCCCATTTGATTTCCCTACCAGTATCTACTTATATGTCATTTATCACTAGGTAGAAAAATAGTTGTTTGCTTTTTGGTACTTCTTACAGCTGACGTTTCTGAAAACCAATGATATATCAAAATTTCCTGAACATTTTCTTCTCTTGTAAAATGAGCTTCAATCTCTGTATCTCTCTATTGGGAAGTTTTAGAACAGATTTCTTTGTTGATATTTTTAAAGTTTATCTGAGAGCAGCAATATGACCAAAGATGCACATTTATGTTCAAGATGGAACAGTGATGGCAAATGTTTTTCTGCTCGGGTGCCAAAAGGGCACATGTGCATGCAATAGCGCACACATCTGTGCCCACACCCATAATGCAATGCCCTCCCCCTTCATGAGCACACAACCCCCCAATCCCAATGTGCGCAGGCCTCACTGAAGCCTCCAAACTTCCAGGAGGCCCATTGGGCTGCTTTTGCCCTTCTCAGGCTTCAGAAAATCCTCCAGAGCCTGTGGATGGAGAAAAATGGGCCCACTAGGCCCATCAGAAGTTCTAAAACAAACTTCCGATTTGCCTATTAGGCCATTATTTGCCCTCCCCAGGCTTTAGGAGGGTTCCTCCCTCCAGAAGACCAAAAATCAGCTGGCCAGAATGCACATGCACGCTGGAGCTGACATAAGGCAATGTCTCACATGCCCTCAGATATGTGTCCGTGTGCCACCTGTGGCATACGTGCCATAGGTTCACCATCATGGAGATAGAATCTATCAACCTCCTTTGCTATCCACATTGTGTGATCTGAAAATTTGTCATCATAGTATGATTATCATTATAATGAAGATGATATCTGATTAATGTGTGGATTTGATTTATGCATGATGAAAGAGGAGGAGAATACAGTTTTATTGTTCTCTAATTCATTAGATCCTTGCCTTGTTTGCAAGTATGGATCTGTAAACAATAAGTATAAAGCTCTGGAAAAAACAAGTTTCAAATTCAGTAGCCTGGTATTTTAACAGAGGCAGATGGAGAACCAACACAAAAGAGCAACTGGAAATCCACCATAGCATACAGATGCCATGGAGATCTGTCTGTTGTAGGTCCAAAACTTCCAGGTTCAAACTCCCCAGCCCTCATAGATAGTTAAGGTTGGGAATAAACATGATCGATAGATCTGCATATATTAACTTAAATTCATCCACATAAATGCTGTGTTTCCAAAACCTGTGAACTATATAACATGAGGTTGTGCATTGGAAGCTTTCAGTGTTGTTTGCAACTCAAAAATTGTTCAACCTGGTTATTATGGTCAGGCTTTGGATTAAGATTAGGGCTGATTCCCTTTGCTTTGTATTGTCATTTGTTTGTTTGGTTTATTCTTTGGGTTTTCTCTTGGGTCAGCTCTTTTCTTTTGATGTACCTTGCTTTCTTTAATATTTTTTTTAATCTGTAAACTGTCACTATGGAATCAGGCAGTTTTGAAAATTATATATGTGTGTGTGTGTTAGGTTTTGAGCTGATAAATAAATAAACAAGGTCAAAACCTAAGACACATGGAAAAAAAAGACAACGAAACAAATAGCTTTCTGTCTGCATGGTCTCTGGTGATAAGCCGAAAGACAGAAAAGGAAAAAGTATGCTTCCTCCCTTAATTGGGGCTTACCAGGGTGTTGTAACACAAGTATATGTATATGTATATGTATATTTTATTTATTTTTAAATTTATATCCCGCCCTTCTCCACAAAGGACCCAGGGCGGCGCACAGGAAATTTAAAAACATACAAAATACGATAAATATAATTTAAAAAACTATTAAATAAACCTATCCTGCGCTAAAACCAAATTTTAAAAACCCAATTTAAAACTACCTAAAAGTTCCCATGGGAGGTTAGGCTAGGCCGGCTTGTTGAAACAAATATGTCTTAAGACATTGGCGGAAGAGGCGGAGGTCGGTGATGGTACGTAATTCAGGGGGTAGGTCATTCCAGAGGGCTGGCCCCGCCACAGAGGGCTGGCCCCGCCACAGCCCTCCGTATATGTATATGTATATGTATATGTATATGTATATGTATATGTATATGTATATGTATATGTATATGTATATGTATATGTATATGTATACGTAGGGAGGGAGGTAAGTAGGTAGGTATGCTGGTTTTGTTGTATTCGGGTCTTTTTCCATGTAAGATTGAGATTGTCTTGGCAACATTTCGGTGAGGTCCCACTCACCATCTTCAAGCTGGTGTTTTCGGCTTTGTGCTTGTGTGACAATACACACACACACACACACACACACACACACACACATGGTACACAGATGACTTACTCTTTGTGTAGAGTAAGAATACTATAGGGGTAACAGTCCTTGGGATGTGTGTTCTGTTAAGATACAGCCTGTTGTGCCTTCAAATGGCTTCTACTGTACAGCGCAATGGAGTTGCCATAGTAACAGCTTCACAGTACTCCACAAGGGGGCTCCTTCTGGTAAAGGGGAAAATCCAACATTAGAAATTATGTTTGGACAGGACATTTCCCCCCTATAAATAAATACCTGGGCAACGCTGGGTCATCAACTAGTAAATAAATAAAAGGGCTAAAAATTGTGTTCCTCGTTGATTTACAGACACATCAGTCCTTTCAATAATATACTTTTCTCTTACAATGTAAAACACCTGGAAGGAAAGCAGCAAAAAGGTTGTGTGTTGACAAGTCTCTTTCAAAGAAATAGTCAAACAGAGCTGCCTGCATTGCTTTATATTATGTAAAGCACTATGTCCATACATCCCTAGTAAGATGCTATACATACGAAATAATATCAGATTAATGCCATTGGAGAGATCTTGCAGATAATATTCTATATCAGATTTATTGAAAGAACTTTCACTCTCAAATCCAATTTATATGTGTTAAATTGCCTCCTTACCTCACTTTATTCTATACCGTTGTCTAGGAAAATTAAATATTTGACTTGGCAGGCTCTTCGATTATTTACATGGACAAAATCTGACATTTTTTTCAGGACAGTTAACAAACATTTCATGCATAGCAAAACTCTTTTTTCTTCCATTATACCTATAATAAAAAAAAAATCACATGTACCAAAACACAAAGAACTGGAATAGTCCAAACCATGTAAAAAGACTTGGACTTACAAGTGGATTGTATCCTCAGCCTAGTGAAAAAGTGATAAAAGATTATATTTTCCCCATATAATCACATTGAGCCTTCTTATTATACTTACCCAAACCATTTCATCTCATTCCCCTTTTTCCTCCCAGCAAAATAGGATCTATTGAGACATTCCCTTAAGGCTTACTTTTGCTTCTAAGTAAAGGAGATGAAAATTGCTGTACTTCTGAAAATTAAAATCAGAAATTCAGCAGAATGAATTCCAGAGCAGGAGGGGATATAACTCAAATTAAAAGTTGTATAAATTGACAGTAAGGAACTTGCTTCAATTTTTAAAATGTTGTTAATACAATAGTGCACATCTTTTTCAGGAGTACAATATTAAATATAGAAACTCAGAATAAGATAAAATATCCTTATGCCTGGAGAACTGAAAAATTTGAAGAAATTGTCATTTTTATCCATTTTAGAAATTAAACTAACATATTTCTGGTTAAGTGTTCTTATTTATTTGAATAGTGACATAATTAGATGAAAACAAGATGGCTACAAAACTTTCAGAGATCATGAATGATTGAAAGTTGTGTATGTACCAAGGCACTAAGCTTGTGAGGTTAGCTTCATCAGCTGACATCAGAATACTTTTGTTTTTCTGCTGTACTATATAATATGTTCTTCTACATTGCTAAAATGAGGACATTTTAAATGTCCTTCCGTCCTGTCACTGTTGAGCTGGACAATCTGCTGTATTGAATGACATCCTTATTAAGCCCAGGTTTGCCTGGCTGTTAGCAAGATGTCTGATAGACCATAATACTGAAGAAAGTATGAAGTGGAAACCTTAGTATAATACACTATAAAAATATTTTGGCAAAGTAGAATTTAACATGTAGAGAATTTCACCTGACATTATATGGTAGTCATATTTCTAAAATCCTTAGACATTTTAGATTTGGCTTAGAGCCTAGCCCAGGGGTATGAAACTGGCAGCCCATGGACTGGATGCCTCACATGCAAGTCACATCCACTCCAACTCCGCAAAGGCAAAAAACATCACAATATGTCACTTGATGTCACATGACATGATTGAGTCTGATACCCATAGCAAGTATCATCATGAGACAGGGGCAACTTAAGGGCATAGTATGTACTGTACCTGCCATTAGTAGCAATGCACCACCATTCTCCCAAACTTTCTTTTTCACTTCCAACTATCTTAGTTAGAAGGCAACCTAAACTTGAAATTACAGTTGCTAAACATTGTATTTTGAGTTACTGTACTGTGTCTGCTTTTCATGCATTTTTGATTAATGGCTTTAGATATTAGGAGTCTTTTTTTTCTAGCCAAACCTTCATTCCTCAATACAAATATTCTAATGAAACACTTGATCTTGCATCGTATTTGAGAACTAGCAGCCAAATTAAGAGTGTCACCTTCATTTTCCTATTCAATATTCCCACTGAGAAAATTGATTCTTTGACATTTTAGGGCAGAATTCTGGAAAATAGCTGCATTAGGTTTAAACTTTCTACCTGAAGATATTGGCACATCCAACATCATACCTGCATTCCTGTATTTTATCCAATAGGTAAATAACTAGGTTGATTATTAGCATATTTACTCTTTAGTTTAATAACAACCATCCCATATAATAAAAGTTCAAATCTAAAACTTTTTCTCACATGAAGAGGTATTGAACCATGCTAAAAATAATCTGAATTACCCAGAGAAACATTTATTTTGAACAAGTTGTATCCTGTGAATAGCATAAAATGCACAACTATTATACTGTATAACATTAGCATAATTTCTGTGTGCATCCATATATACAAACATGTCTCATTGGATATTTGAGAGATCTATAGTCACCATTTAACTCTCTCTCTATTGTAACTCTCTCTACATGGGGCTCCCCTTGAGGTGCACCCGAAGACTTCAGCTGGTCCAGAATGCAGCCGCGCGAGCAATAATGGGTGCCGCAAGGTATACCCATGTAACACCGCTCTTGCGCGAGCTGCACTGGCTACCTGTCGTCTTTCGGGTGCGCTTCAAGGTGTTAGTTCTCATCTTTAAAGCGCTCCATGGCTCGGGACCTAGCTATCTGCGGGATCGGATTCTGCCCCATACATCCTCCCGGCCGATTCGCTCCCACAGAGAGGGACTGCTCCGGGTGCCGTCCACTAGACTTTGTCAGCGGGCGATGCCCAGGGGAAGGGCCTTCTCTGTGATGGGCCCAGCCCTCTGGAACGACCTTTCCCCCGACATTAGAACAACTATGGACCTCCGCTCCTTCCGTCAGAAATTAAAAACTCACTTTTTCTGCTTGGCCGGCCTAGGTTAGTCTCTACCCAGGGATTAGGGATTGCTAATTTTAAATGGGAATTTTAGTGCAGGGATAGTCAAATTTAATTTGTTTTTATTGTATTTATTGTATTCATGTATATATTTTATGCTGTTTTATTCCTCCCTGTACACCGCTCCGAGTCCCCTAGGGGAGAGGACGCGGTTATACAAATAAATATTCAAATTCAAATATTCATTTGTATCATTTAAATGTATGTTGCTCTGGGGGCCCCAACTCTTAGAAAAAGATGTGTGAGGTCTATTTTATAGACAAAAGATTGGAAAAGCACCAGGCCCATAAGGACTAACTCCTTGCTTGGAAGCTTGTGATGAACAACAGGGCCCATCTTCAGCCAGTTCTTTAATAAATCACTGGAGATGTGTTATGTCTCTTTTTGCTTCAAATGGTCTACCATCATTCTGGTTCCTAAGAAACACTCCATCAGGGAGCTAAATGGATGCATGGTTGCTCTGACATCTGTAACTATGAAGACATTTGGGACGTTACCGTGACATACCTGAAAGTCATCATGGATCCACTGTTATACCCCTTGCAGTTTGCCTACCAAACAAATAGGTTAGCAGATGATGCTGTCAATATGGCACTACATCTTGCAACATATTGAATCCCTGGGGACTTATTCATGGGTCCTTTTCATAGACTTCACCTCAGCATTCAATAACAATTCTTTCACTCTAAACTGATACACCTCACTGTGTCTGTCTATACTTGCAGGTGGCTTTTTGATAAATAGGAAGCAACAGGTGAAGGTAGGAAAAATCACATTTAGTATCCAGAAAATTAGCACAAATGCCTCTCAGATCTGTGTGCTCTTTCCATTCTCTCTATACCAAAACTGCACCTCTAGGAATCCCCTAGGAATCCTTAAAGTTTGCAGATAATACAACAGTCATTGGCTTTACTCAAGACAGTGATGAGTCTCATACAGACTGGAGGTTGAACAACGAGCCTTCTGGTGCAGTCAGAACAATATAGAGCTGAACATGCTTAAAATTGTAGAGTTGAGAGTGGATTTTAGGAAAAGCCTTTCTATTCTACCACCTATTGCTATATTGAACAGTACAATATCAGCAATAGAATCCTTCACCTTTTTTGGTTCTATAATCCCCTACGATTTGAAATGGACAACTAACATTAGAACCATCATTGAAAAAGCACAACAAAGAATCTTCTGATGATACAGCTTTACAGAGTAATTATTGAATCTATCATTTGTACTTCTTTAATTATTTGGTTTGGTACAGCAACCAAACAGGACAATGCAGACTCCAATGGATAGTTAGGACTGCAGAACGAACAATGGCAAGGAGTTTGGCTTCCATAGAAGACCTGTATATTGTGTGGGTCAACAAGAGGGCTGAGAAGATATCTGCAGACCACTCACATCCTAGAGATAAACCGTTTCAACTCCTCCCCTTTGGATACCACTATAGAGCCAAAATAACTAAATACAGGGACAGTTTTTCTCTCTTGTGCCATCACTCTTCTGAACACCTAATGCTCAATACTATCTAATGTCTATGTAGATTGTCTTCAGTATTATTATTATTTTTCTTAATATTTTCTTTACTGCCCTCTCTTATTGTGATGGTGATGATGATGATAATGATGATAATGATTTTATTGCTTTCCATGTACACTGGAGCTTCTGCATTGGAGACAAATGCACGTCAAATAATGTTATTATTATTATTATTATTTTTATTTAATTTATAAACTCTCCCCAAAGGGACTCGGGACGGTGCACAGGGCTTTAAAAATGCATATAAAAAGTACAAACAATACAATATTTAAAATAGAATTAAATAATTTGCCTGCGCTAAAATGTAAAGTCTAAAAACCTTAAAAACCCTTAACCCTAATTCCCAACAAACCCTATTAAAACATTTTAGGTTAATATTACAGCTTAGGATGGATAGATTAGACCAAGCTGGCCAGATGAAAAAAATACGTTTTTAGCTTTTGGCCGAAGGAGCGGAGGAATACAATGTATTGTATTCTATTCCATATTATAGTATTATTATAAGCTACATTTTCTGAATGTGTTTGTTTTAATAATGGACCTATAAATATCATGATTCCCCCCCCCCCCCCCAGACTGGCTATCTTCAGCATTAAAGCCTGAATATAAAGAGGTGAAACAGAATAACAGACCATGGATAAGAAAGATGGTGGTCATCCTATCATGCTGCCTTTCTTAAAGATATCATTAACTTTCCTGTACTTCTTCTAGAAGTGAAGAACAGATGTGCTGTCAATATATGCATTGTATTGCTCAGGAAATCTAGTGTAATGTAACTTAATGTAAAACCTAATGTAACTATTAAAACAATATTGTTACAATGTCATAAAAGCATTCCAGTTAGAATGCTTTTCCAGTTAGAAATGTTTTTATATATCATCCATGTTTATTTTCATGGAGCCACTTGATGTTTCTGAAAAAGTGGTAGCGATCAAGGCCATGAGGTGGCAAGTGGCAACAAAGACTTAAAACCCATGTGTTGGGCTGCCCCCTGCTTGTGTTAATATTGCCTGATAAATAATAGACTTTTTAGGCATGTATAGAATGGAGAGAACTGTCAGTAAGATTATTCATAAATTTCATCAAATAAAGGAATAATTATAGTCTATGGATGTGAGCAGTAAAATGTTTCATCAGGCAGCTTATGAAAACGAAAACACTTCATGATTACAGCGAAGAGAAATGCGAATGCAGCAGATTGTCAGACTAATCTTGACTGCTCTTTTTGAAAACTTTTCCATGTCTACAATTTCTAATTTATAACAAGCCATCCTGGTTTGAAGAACCATCACCATTATTATTATTATTTTTAATGATCTGTATAGGTGCATTTTAATGTTCATGGTTTTTTTTTAAGAATAATAAAAGATTAGGAATACAAAATATCTTTAGTGAAATGTAGTCATGATTCTGAGGAGAGAGGAGCTGCATTGTGTAAGAATAAAAGATAGCGAAGTTTAGATAGTTTGGGTGAGTGGAAGAGGGTCAAGACAGCTCATCCCTAGGAGTTCTTGAAGTATACCCTTACCTGTTGCAAATAGTTTGCTTTACTTTGGCAACATTTCTGTCTGTCTGTAGGCAAGGAACAATAAAGGAAACATCTTAAAAGAAAGTCAGCATGTCTTTCTTGGTTTTGGAGCCTTATCCCAACATAAAAAAAGGCTTTGTTTTTTAAAAAAAATTCTCCAACTATACAGAGGTTTCTTGAGAGTAAGAACAACCAACCAATGGAATGGCTTGCCTTCAGAAATTGTGGACGCTCAAACACTGGAGGCTTTTAACAAGATAGACACCATTTGTCTAAAATAATATATGGTCTTCTGGTTGAGTAGATGGTTGGGCTAGAGGGTCTCCAAGGTCCTTTCCAACTCTGTTACTATATTAAAACAAATGTATGTTGATAGAGAATTGACAATTATTCTTAACTACGTCTCTAATATCATATATTTTAAACAGAATGTTCACGTTGCATGCTTTGGGCCAGACACACTCTCTCAGCCTAGGTGACTTCACAGATTTGTTGTTAGACAAATAAAATATGTTGGAAATGTTAGAAAGAAAGAAAGAAAGAAAGAAAGAAAGAAAGAAAGAAAGAAAGAAAGAAAGAAAGAAGGAAGGAAGGAAGGAAGGAAGGAAGGAAGGAAGGAAGGAAGGAAGGAAGGAAGGAAGGAAGGAAAAGCTTCCTACAAACATCTAAAAGTCCAACCCTCTCAGAAAGATTTCCAAGATGCTTCATCTTTTATTTATGTCCAACTTTTTCTCTAAGAGACAATCAGAACACCTGAGAGTCTCCCCTAACTTGTTAGGATTGGCTGAGAAAGAAGTTATCCCATGAACTCCAGGGCTGAGTTTCAAGATGTTTCTGGATCTTCTAGTCCAAGTTCAACATCTTAACTATTGCAATACTCTGACTTTCCTATCATGACCATGCCTTCAGTTAATAGTCATGCACAGAGTCAGCCATTGCCCCCTCTAGGTTGATATTCTGGAAATTGTAATATCAACACTTCCAGAAATTACCTCAACTTCTAACTTTGATTCTTGAATTTTTCAAAGTGTAAGTACAAGTACAATTTTATATTGTCTAATTTAGTTATTTTATATCCTTTTCATTGGAAATAATTATTACCCTTGAATTATTTCTCCCTGAAAAACACAATTTAACCAGTTACATCATATGAACCAGAGGAAAAAAAAGTTGGCATATAGTTGGATAGATTTGCAAATTAAAAACCCTGAATCTTCTAGAAATCTATTCTAACACCCCCCCCCCCCAAAAAAAAATAGCTGGAAATTTCTTTGCATAAGAATTACGACTTGGTCTTTATCTGTTAATTAAGGCTATTCTATTATGAGTTAGTACTTCACGGCAGCTTACTATTATTTCAGACAAGCAAATTAAGCACAAGGGAAAATCTTCCTATTTCTGGAAAAGTTGAACAAAAATAGCACATTTCAAGTGGCATAGGGTTGCTTCCTAATCATTGCTTAACAGACCTGTCAAATTCTGCAACCAAATTACATAATTTGGCAATCCAACTAATAGACTGAAACCACATAGTACTTATCCTGTGCAGTATGTGACCAATGTGTCCAGTCCCCCTGCCATTTCTTTCCTATACTAACATGTGTGCGTGCGTGCGTGTGTGTTATGTATATACACTTAAAATAATTCTAAAGCAATTAGCAACTGTCTGTCTGTCTATCTATCTATCTATCTATTAACTGTTTTAATTGTTTTAGAATTGTTTTTCAGTGAAGGATCACTGATTTGAGATGGGTAACTATAGAAATTATACATACATACACACACACACATACACACACACACATACATACATGCAAACATATATATCTTTAGTATTTCAGTTTGGAGGTAAAACTTTGAAACAAGTACAAGGCATTAAAGATTTGATGATTGCATCCTTATTCCAGTTTAGCTGCTACAGAATTCAAAGACAGAACTATTGGACCCTATTAATTTTTTATTTATCCTTGTTCTCTTCTGCTGAAAATTCTGGTTATTAAACACATTAATTTAAGAGTAAATTATACCATTCTAACCATATTT
Organism: Rhabdophis nuchalis; assembly: GCA_039707465.1. NCBI lineage: Eukaryota > Metazoa > Chordata > Lepidosauria > Squamata > Natricidae > Rhabdophis > Rhabdophis nuchalis. Next base: position 46,099,960 of record CM077644.1, read on the forward strand.
CAATAGTACTATAAACCTTGCTTATTTCTCAGATCATTTCTTGTTCCTTTCCTTAGCAATAAGCAGTCTTAGGGTCTAGCTGTTAGGTTTTTTCTTGATTGCATCTTTCTTTATGTTAGAGATGAAAGGAACTTCTCCCAATTCTATTACAGAAAATACTGGACAGATTTTGATTTGAAAGAACTACATTTCAGGAACACTTTTTAGTATCTGAAAATTCTACTGAATTGTATTTTATATCTCTACAGAGCATTTCTGACATTTATAGAACTGGAAATTCATGATAGAATTCTGCCTGGAGACAAATTTAATAGATTCCTACTGACATCATCTTCCTTCCTTCCTAATCACAACTATCTGTAGTTAGATTAATTGAAATCATCTTAATAATCAGTGGGTCCATATGTAGGTCTGCTTGCATTTATAAAAAGTGCATTTTGCAAATTGCTTTTTGAACAAGACACGGTATAACACTGTACTATAGAGTATCAATAACAGGAAAGAGGGAGTTACATTCTAGAGCCCCTATTAATGATCCCCACTAGAAACTGGAATGTAAGTCTATGTGATGCAGCTTGGAAAAATGTAATTCTTTCCATTAAGGTAAAGATGTGATACAGCCTACTTTGACGAAGTACTTTGTATTGCATTGCAATTTTGATTTGCCCTCACAACATGCCGAGCCCTCTTCCAGCTCATGAAAGTGCTGGAGGAGGCCACTTAACTTGCCTTTAGAAGGAAGAAGGGGAAGCTGTTTTGCAAAATGCTTTTGATGGAGAACTTAGCTGAAGCTATTATTGCTTGAAGATCTGTACAGTCCTTATGAAGGTACCCCATGTTGATAAGTCACATGATTGCAAGAGGATATTTTTCCAATAATAAAGTCCTTAAAATTTTGCACACTGGTTGCTTTATCTCCATTAATAATGTACTGTATTGTTACTATAAAGCACAGTGATACTACTACTACTACTATTACTACTACTACTACTACAGTCATGTCAGGAGTGCCAAAGTGCATCTGGGGTTGAAAGAATTGAATGGTGAATCATCATTGCCTGGAGAATGCTCAGTTGGGGGTTCATTTCATGTTCCCATTAAATTGCCCACCAAAGTGGTATCCATTTATCTACTCGTGGTTGCCTGCTTTCAAGCTGCTGGGTCAGCAAGAACTGGAACATACAATGGGGGCTTACCCTGACTCACCACAGGACTCAAATATAGGCCTGCCAATTGTCATTCCAGTGTCCTAACTACATGACTCCTAACTCTGTGGTAATACCAATCAAGTTGCAAAATCTAAATTTCTTTTTATTAACTAGGAATGTAAATCCAAGGTTTTCTTTTTTTGTTGATATGTATTTGTATTTATTAGTTTGTCAAACATATACAAGATAGCAGGTATAAATATAAACATGGATATGAATGAAATAAATGAATACAAATAGACGAGGATCATAGGACAGGGATGTTAGGCACGTTGGTGCACTTATGCATGCGCCCTTTGCTACCATAACTCTATTTGCTAGGATAAAAGAGATAAGATCTTTTCTAAGATCCAATGTTATTAAAATGATAGGGTATTAAAATCCATGATGGAAGACCTCCCCCTCTCCCTGCAAAGTTCAGGTATCCATTTAATGGCAAGTCTTTACAGTAATTTCTTAGACTTTAAAATATAATCCAATAATCGTTAAGTAGTATAAAGATTATTTATCCCAGAATAAATTTCACTCCATTCTGCCAAAGTTTTAGCAGTATCTTGGCATAAAAGGCCCTGGCAGCCTTTAATTATTTTTCCCCTGTCCAGTACATGAAAGTGTACTATGATGATCATCATAGAGATTAATACTCTGAATTGCAAAAAGCCCAATGAGATACTAATGTTTCTCTGGATTTATCTATTGCATAAAAACACAAGCAAGGGTCATAAATATGCATAACCTGTAGACATTTACGACTCCTTTCTCTAAACCTTAATCATATCCCTTCAGTGATACTAGTTTTCATAGCAACTTATATACATGCACTTTAAATTCGACATGTATCTGGTACATGTATTATTTATGTTGACCATTGTCTGAAGAGGCATTTTCTTTTCTTTGCCAGAAAGAAGTGTTGTTAGCATTATTTGCTTTTGCTTTTTTTCTTACCATAGTGCTATATTTATGTTTGTCCCTATTTCCACATTCCATAGTTCCTGAGAGGTATTTATTTAGGCTTCCATACGCCAAACAGCAACTTCAATATTCAGGCCTCCAATTTGTTCTTTGATAACCATTAAGTAGACATGAATAGGAGAATAAACTCTTCTTATTAAAAAATGACATATAGAACTCTAACCCCTTGGAAGCAAAGCATCCCTTGGAAGCAAAGTATCTTATTCAGATCCTCACAAGCTGCTCCAATATAAATCTAGAATTTTGCTCTGCAAGTTTGTACTATGCTAAGCAAGCTATAGTGAACAAAGCAGATTTCTGCTTTATATTTCCCTTAATGCCATTCAATCCACCACAGTACTTACCAGTCTTATGCAATATTCTCTTTAAACTACTTAGATGCTTTAGCCTTTCCTCGTCTGAGAATATATTCAATTCGATTTCCATTCCAACAAAATCCTTTTTCCGTGGAGGCAGTGTTGTCAGTAGTGGGAAGATGGTGAGGGTCCATCATAGGGATTGCTTTCTATTCTACGCATCAACCACTCTATATATCCATCAGAACCTTGTATGATTGCAAAACTGTGCTTCCTTATCAACTCCTTGGGAAATAAACAAAAATGGTTGAAATTCAACTTGTAGGAAACCCATTCAATTTTTATGAATGGGGACGGTATGTGTTGGGGAGGGGAAAGATAAGACATTTTCTATATAGTAACAGCAAGTAGAAGATAAGGACACACACACACACACACACACACACACACACACACAGCACTTTATTTGTTTTTAAGGAAAAAAACAGAAGATGATTCTTTTCTAAATTCAACCTGTCTCAAAAATTGCAATTTACAGTAGATGGAGAACTTCCTTCAAACACCTCTCATGCATTTTTTGTAGCAGCTCTCTTATTAGTGTGCACACACTCTGGCCACACATACACTCATATATGAAAACTATGGAATGCTGTCATTCCTCTTTCCCTTGAAAGTCTCTGTTAGTTTCAGATCTCAGAAATGCATTAAGTACATTAATGAACAAATTGTGGCAAATAATGTTGCCATTCTGTTTGGTATGATTTTATTATTATTATTCTGTGGTTAATCTTTGGTGAGATTCACAGCCTTTTGGGCTGGTTGGTAGCTCAACAGCTTGAGTCCTAACCAAGGACATAGGAACTGTTAAGGTAACGTCGGAGGATATAAGCTATTCCAAGCAGGGTAGCCCAGAATGCTCAAGTCTGGCAAACCTAGAACCTCCACATAGCGAAGCAGTCCCTAGGTATTGCTCCAAGGGCTCCAATCACAATCGGGACAACACACGACTTTCTCTTCCACAGTTGCTCAACTTCAATTTGCAAGTCCCGGTATTTTGTGATTTTGTGATTTTGTGATTTTGTCATTATTATTATTATTATTATTATTATTATTATTATTATTATTATTATTATTATTATTATTATTATTATTATTATTATTATTATTATTATTTGGAAAGCAATATGAAGTTAAAGCTGGTGTTGACCCTCAAATGCAATGAGTTCTTCCAAGAGCTTAGGATGCTGTACTGGATCAGCATAATATATCTGCAGTTCCAACAACTATGGTCTTTGGTCAGTTTCCATGTGTAACTGGCACATGGAAAGTTTGTCCATGTGCAGATTTTCTAAATTCCATCTAAGATTTATTGATATAAAACCTAGTGTGCTGATAACCATTAGGACCCGCGCCAGTCCGGCTTCCGACCCGGTCACAGCACCGAGACGGCATTGGTCGCGTTGGTTGATGATCTCTGGAATAGAGAGAGAGAGAGAGAAATACAGTAGGTAGGTAGGTAGGTACATAGATAGAGGGATAGATAGGGAGAAATATGGTTGGTAGGTAGGTAGGTAGGTGGATAGATAGATAGGGAGAAACACAGTAGGTAGGTAGGTAGGTAGGTAGGTAGGTAGGAAGGTATAGGGAGAAAGGAAGAAATACAGTAGGTAGGTAGGTAGGTGGATAGATAGAGAGGGAGAAATACAGTAGGTAGGTAGGTAGGGGGATAGAGAGGGAGAAATACAGTAGGTAAGTACGTAGATAGAGGGATAGATAGGGAGAAATACGGTAGGTAGGTAGGCAGAGGAATAGAGAGGGAGAAATACAGTAGGTAGGTAGTTAGAGGGATAGACAGAGAGGGAAAAATACAGGTAGGTAGGTAGATAGAGGGAGAAAGGAAGAAATACAGTAGGTAGGTAGGTAGAGGGATAGATAGCGAGGGAGAAATACAGTAGGTAGGTAGGTAGGTAGGTAGGTAGGTAGGTAGGTAGGTAAGTAGGTAGGTAGGGGGATAGATAGAGAGGGAGAAATACAGTAGGTAGGTAGGTAGGTAGGTAGGTAGGTAGGTAGATAGATAGATAGATAGATAGATAGATAGATAGATAGATAGATAGATAGATAGATAGATGGATAGAGGGATAGATAGAGAGGGAGAAATACAGTAGGTAGGTAGGTAAATAGATAGAGGGAGAAAGGAAGAAATACAGTAGGTAGGTAAGTAGAGGGATAGACAGAGAGGGAGAAATACAGTAGCAGGTAGGTAGATTGGGGGTTATATGGTGGTTGTGTGTATGTGTGCAGGTGTAGATCTACACACAGATTGGTTGGCCATTTAACCAAACTGGGCCACAGAAATGTGTGGCCAGGTATAGCTAGTATAATTAATACACATGTTCATATATTTAGATCCCTACGGAATGCTAATGCGAGAAGATGCTGCAGTATTTGATGAAAATGTATCACCATCTCTATAAATAGTTGCTTAAAATAACTAAATAAATAAACTAGCCACACTTTTTAGAAGTTTACAATATCATCTGTTTCATTCCAATTATCTAACTCTCCTGATAGATATCTGTTAATAACTGATACTGTTAATTAAAGACCATAGGACTGGTTACTTAATTCATTTTGCCCAGTTACCCTCTGGCACAATGGATACAATCTTTGGCTGTCAAATATACTATTGGATTCATTGCTGTTTATAGTAACAGGAGATTAAGCAAGGCCTACATAATTTATAGCAAGCAAACTTTACATTGCATAGGGATATATTTTCATTTATCTGATTATCCCCAAACCCATAGGCTCAAGATTTTGGATTAAAATTATGCAGGTTAAATTGTGGAAATAAAAAACAAATTTATGCTTAACTTCTAGTGACTTGGAAACTTTTTTTTTTTTTTTTGCAATTGTGCAGAAAAGTTTGCCGTTGACTTTTTCTGGGATGTTCGTTTGTGTGTTTGCTTTTTAAAAAAAAATTCTTCTAGCCTAGGTTTCTGAAGTTTCCAGGTAGGAGATTAGAATAGCTCCAATATAAAATATTATGTATAATTTATATTAAATTAAAAGGGGTGGTGCTTAATCTTAACAATTTCCTTTATTATATCAATGGGATTGATAATAATTGATGTACAGCTCATCTACATAGGAGAAAGTTAAACAATTGGCAGCATAGAAGAAAATGCTAAACTATTCTAAGCACTGAAAGAACAACTTTTCAGGCTCAGTTTCCTATGCCTATAATGAAAAGGAATGGAAGCTTCATTCTCTGGCCTAAACCAGCTGGGTAGATTGCATCCTCTTATTATGATGTATTGATTTAGTAGCTTGATGCATTATGCAGGATTCTCGAATACTCCCAGGGTGAACTGGCCACAAAGGATCTCATTAACAATAGCTACTCTCTGCTTCACATTGACAGTAACTATGGAATGAGCATAAACAGCCAAGAGAATTTGCTCAGAAATATGATTTTTGTTTTTATTTTTTTTAAAAAGTCAGGCTCTCAGTAGGTTGAAATGAAATAGTGTCTAAAGAAAATTCAATTTGAAAATAATAAACAACAGAGTCAATATAAAGTATGTCTTCTTAAGTATCTGTGGAGATTCTCAGTCATCCAGGTCGTAGTTGTCTGAAAGGTGCTTTTTCAAAAGGCTACTGGACTGTTTTTACCTTGAGGAAGAAGAACAAAATATTTTGCTTCTCCTGCAAGAAGCTTCATGAGTTGTGATGGTGGGAGGAATGGATGCTGCAGTCATGGTAGGATAGGTTCTGACCAGATTGGAGAAAGGGAGGGGAAATGGAAGGATTTTGTTTATTTGCACTTATCTGATCATTAGTATTCTCCCTGAGAACTCTTGAGGCCACTTGGGGGTTTATCCTTGCTCTCAGGGTCACATGAATCAGAGTGCAATTGTTTGTGAAACCTTCCTAGAACTGCAAGGGGCTATGTTGTAGACTGGAGATAGGTCAGTGTCTTAACCCTCCTCTCTGTTGAGAGAGGACTACTCAATGTTAACATAAATGCCTCAAACCCAGCAGGACAAGATTCAGAGCTCCATAAAGACAAAGGTCATTTTTTTGAATACAACAAAGTTCAGATTTCAGATAGTAAGGATCATTGGTTTGAAATATGGGCAAAGGAGGTCATTTACACAGCCCTTGAGCAGTTCCAAGAAGCTTCTACAACCAACGCCTGGGTGTACAGTGTTATTATTATTTGAAATTCTTTTTCCTCGTATATCGGATTCCGTGCATGGATAGGCTTAGTTTTCATGTACTCTCACACAACAACATGAAGCAAAATAAGAAGTTGACTAAGTCAGTTAACCAACTCAGAAAACCTACAGGAAGTCTGAATGTGCAAAAGCCATAAGGTTGCATTTGATACCAACACATACAGAGTTACAGAAGGGTCTGCAAAGAGTTTGTCAAAGGTTTGGCTATATGTATTTTATTATTAGCTGATTACCTTAGAACTATGATGTGTTTCATGAAGCAGGTCAGATTGTACAACCTTCAATGGTTGCTCCCAAACGTTGGGTGACATAATCAGAGTTATTAAAGTGTAAAGCAACTGAAATATGTAATATGTAAGTAGAAACCATCAGAATCATCCTACATTTTACAATTATGACTTCAAACAATTTCTCCATAATTAATGCATAAATAGGAAGCTCATAAACTTTAACATTTGCGGTTCACATTCTAGTGAATAATAGTACAAAGTTGCCGCTCCCTACAACTCCTGCTAAATCCTTAGTTCTTTGGACATCTGCTGTCCGTAGGAGAATTCAGGACAGTTGATTAGTGGTGATCTTCTGACCCATATTACTGGCCAAAGGGGATAACAATATTAAAAGGAATTCATTAATCCAACATAGGGAATAAAAAATAAGCATCCTCTTTGAAGGAGATGGGTGGTTCAGAAATATGAAAAATAAATACAATTAAAAATAAATAAAAGTATCCTTGGAGTGAACAAAATTCTGCTTTCTTGTTTGTACTTCCTTTAGAATGATAAAGATCACATTAAAACATTTTTGTAGCACCTGAAGTGTGTTATATTTGATAGTTGTGGGAAAGAATAAATCCCTTCTTTCCTTATGGCAGGCAATATGATTGGGATAAGGCAGGGGTCTGCAAAGTTGGCTCTTTTAAGACTGGTGGACTTCAACTCCCAGAATTCCCCAGCCAGCATAGCTGGCTGGGGAATTCTGGGAGTTGAAGTCCACCAGTCTTAAAAGAGCCAACTTTGCAGACCCCTGGGATAAGGGAACAGCAGAGCTCTATTGAACCCATGAAGGAACCATTACGGATAAAGATGGCTCCCCAATTCTACCCTCTAGAATCATAGCGATCAAAAGCAAGTTTGAAGTCCTAATTCTATTGTGTGAACAATTTTTTTTGCCCATGCTATCATTGTCTCCTTTACCTGTTTGTCTTCCAATTTTATCCCCAATAAATAGCTATACAATTTCTTTATCCATATTTCCTTTTTCTGTTGCTGTTAGTATCTTATCTAATTCTGTTAATTCTTTATAAAAACCATATAATTTAGCATCTTTCTCATATTTAGAATGTATCTGCACTTGTGAATACCATGCCCTATCATTCCCTTGATCACTCAATTCATATTTATATTTATATTCCCTCTTTTCATTCAATACATCTTTGTATCTAACAATATTTCCCATGTTAATGACGTTTGAGTGATTCAGTCCTTCCATTTGGAGTTCTGAATGTTTTGGAGGTTGAAAAGTTAGTGCTCTAAAAACCATCACTTAACATTTAAATGTGTAATGACATTCTTGTTAGATAACCTTAGGCATTATCGCAGACCAGATTTGTAATTAAAGCATTCATAGTCTTTAATTCCTCAACTATGCTCTCTTTTATTTCTTGATATTAGTTCTTCTGGGAGTCTGTTAGAATGTCACTTTAAAGTTACTGTTATTCTGGAAAAAAACTCGTTATGCAACCTTAATTATAAATTTTTTGCTCTTCGGGGCCTAATAAGATGGCTATTGACTAATAAGGATTTTTTCTCACCAAACCAGTAAACTATTATACAAACTGCATTTTCCCCTTTATATTCATCCTTTCTGTACAGCACTATTTTCCTTTAAGACATGGTTAACCTTCACAATGATCTTTCATTTTGTATTAAAAATAAATAAAATAGATTGTTCTGCAAGTAAATCTATTATTCAATGTTTCACTTTTTTGAGTTACTTCTCCTTTATTTCATAATCATTATATCTTGTAGTAAATCAAATTTTCCAATTTTAAATCCTCTCCATTAGAAAAACTGTGCTTCCAGACTTTATTTTTTTTATCCTTCATTTGATAGCTTAAGGCAAATAGTTGATAATTCAGTTTTACAGAATGTTGCATGATAGATAAGAAAAAATAGAAAAATAGGCTCATTGTTTTTTTTAAATGAAAGCCAAGAGTGATGTTCAGATTGTTTTTATGTGCATGAAAATAATTCAGCTAATAGAAAGATAAAAGACAACAGATATATTGAAGTTATTTAAAAAAACTTGTTGCCCCACTGTTCAGTCATAACAATCTACTTTCAAATTTTGACCTACAAGGGAATGGTTTCTTTACTTAAGGAGAATAGTCTTCAGATTCCAAAGATCAGGTTGAGGAAAAATCTGGATGATGGAATCAGAATGGAGTAATCCAGCCATTTATTGATTTTATTTAAAGAGTTCTTAGTTTGGGATATATTTTCCCTTGATTTAGATTCATCATCTTGTTTTTTAGTACTTTGGGTAGCTTACAAATTGAAATAATATGTATAAAAAAGCCCTCACAAATGACTGGATGAGCAGAACATCAATTATAAGCCACCTGTAACAGAAGGGACTTCACAGTCAACTTGTCCCCAAGCTCTGGGAGAACATCCAAGTTTTCAACAATTTCTGAAATAACTCAAGTTTTGAAGCCATACGAATCTCTAGTAGGGACAACATTCCATAAGGCAGATGTTACAATAAAGGAGACACTCTTCTAGTGTTTTCCACGATGACATTATTTAACAGAATTCACCATGCTTGAGCATCCTAGATGGGCAAAATAACCAAAGATAGGCAGACTCTCAGATAGGCAGGTTGTATGCCTTGAAGAGCCTTAACTCTGATAACCAAGACCCTGAATTACACCAGAAAGCCCAATTTGCAACTACTCAATTCACAAAGCAGAGGAATCATGTATGCATAGTTTATCCCCCCATCACTAGAGGCTCCATCTTGTCTCTGGCAAGATAAAATTTTTGATTTTGTTTTACATATTTTACCAAGTACTGCTGAAATTTGTTCTCCAGTTTTTAAAACATTTTCTTTCCTTGCAAAAATGAAAAAGCTACTGATATTCTGCTTCATTTTCGCAAGATTCTTCCAACTTAGTTTGTCATCATGAAATGGAGATAAATATTGTTTTTTAATTGCACATTTTCTTTTATTGAGATTTCTGGGACAACCCATGGAGTCACATTAAAATTATTTTTATAATTTTAGACACCCATCTTATTTTTTCCACTTTGATCAAATATTTGTTTCCATTACATATTTGTAAATATGTATATATTCCATTGCGTGTTTGTATATTGACAGATTGGTTTGTTGATTTATGTATTATGCATTTCTCACCAAAACACTGTAATGATTAATAGCCTCTTTTAAAGCATTGCAACTAAAAGGAAATCAAACACAATCAGGAGCAATGAGGAAAATCAAGGTAAAATAAATTCAAAGCCTGGTCAGATCAAATACCTGCTTGTACAAACAAAAGGCTTTTCAGTTAGTGTGTTGTACCTCTGATGTGCCATTTCTTTCTTCTCAGGCTCAGGAGAAACCACAAAACTTAATTCATTCTATTAAAATTCTACATAATTACCTCTCTGGTTTCAGACCTGCAAGTGTGAAATGAGGAATGAAAGTGTTTGTTTTGGTAAATACTTTCATAAATCAATATAAATCTTCTTGTGAAGCACCAAGGTTTTGCAGCATGAGACAATAGTGCCCGCTGAAGTGTTATTTTGGGAAATTATTTATGCTTGCAGCCTTCAGAATTGAATAAATACATTTAACTGGCACTGGATTTTTCTCTCCTGATTAGTATATTGCAATTAATTCTCTGCTGAACTTTTTCTTAGGAATTTGTTAAATCCCATCTAAGACTAATGAATTGTTTGCCAACTATACACTTGTTTTTTAGCTTAATGAACAGTATGTTACTAGCTTAATGAACTGTGTATTTCTAGACACATAAAGAATGTGGTGTTGTTTTCCCATAGCAAAGATAGAAGGGATGCTAAAGTCTTCCATGGCAGCACTGTAGTAACCAATAACACTGTCCCAGAGGTGACTGATATGGTGTGCTGACTTACTAACTGTCCAGTATGAACTCTTGGACCTTATCTTGGGAGATGGTATAGGTTATATGAGCCTTGTTTTTTTGGGGGATTTAAATCTCCATATCATTTTAGGCTGGCTTATGACTCCCATGACAACTGCATGGTTTAGCACAGTGGTAGTCAACCTGGTCCCTACCGCCCACTAGTGGGCGTTCCAGCTTTCATGATGGGCAGTAGGGGTTTTGTCTGATACTGAAGCACTTTCCTTTTTTTAATTTAATAGACTTCCCTACCTTATAAATCACCATTAGTGTGGAACTGGTGGGCGGTTAGAAAATTTTACTACTAACAGAGATACAAAAGTGGGCGGTAGGTATAAAAAAGTTGACTACCCCTGGTTTAGCACTAGCAATAGTAGTTTTGATGCAACAGGAAGTTGCAAACTTCATTTTCGCTTTACTTCATAGTAGGTAATATATGATCTGGATATGGGGAACAATAGCAACAGTCCCTTCAGATTCTAGCCTCACTGACATCTGCAAAGATAGAGCAGCTGTTCTCTGTTTATTGAATCCACAAACTCTCAAATGATGGATAGGGTAACCTAGGTACTTTTACGAAAGAGGTGAGAAAATGTTCAAGCCTTTCAGATGTTTTTGTAGGTTTTCTGCCGATAAAGTTCCTCAAATTAACTCTGACTTCTATGGCAGTTAGATAGGTCCAAACAAACTAAACAAACTAAACATTGTAGAATTTGAGGAAGTGGATAAGATTCTCTTTAGCATGAATCTGACACAGGTAGACTTGATTGATATCCCCACTTATCTCCTTCAAGCATTAGAGCAGGATGCAATGACTGATTGGGGAGAGGGTTAATGCTTTTCTGAGGGAGGTTATTATGTCATCACATCAAAAGGAGGCAATGCTTCATCATCTCTTAAAGAAGGCATGTCTTATTTTTGCTATATTTGATCTTTTGGCACTATCTCCTTTTTTCCTATTTGGGGATAAAGTTGTTGGAAAGTGGTAAATCAGCCATAGATAATCCTAGAAATAATGGCTAGCTTAATCCATTTCAATTGGCATTTAGGGCCAGGTATTGACAAAGATAGCCCTGGTCATTCAATGGGACTTGGATTGGGAGTACCCCTCCCTCCTCATCTTAAAATATTTTTGGTGGCATTTGTCACCAAAATATCATGCTGTACTGCCTGCAGAAGTTTGGAAAGAATGAATTTTATTATGGTTCTATTCATATCTAAAGGGATGTGGTGGCTCAGTGGCTAAGACACTTAGCTTGCCGATCAGAAAAGTTGGCAGTTCAGTGGTTCAAATCCCTAGCACCACGTAAAGGAGTGAGCTCCCATTACTGGTCTCAGCTTCTGCCAACCTAGCAGTTGGAAAGCACGTAAAAAATGCAAGGAGAGAAATAGGGATCACCTTTGGTGGAAAGGTAACAGCGCCTTTGGCATCATGCCAACCACAGAGATGTCTTCAGACAGCGCTGGCTCTTTAGCTTTGAAACGGAGATGAGCACTGCCCCCTAGAGTCAGGAACAACTAGCACATATGCACGAGGGGAACCTTTATATTTGCCTTTATTAATACCAGGTGGGTGATTCTACTGTCTATAAAACTACCAAATTGTTTCTTTGATTCTGTCTTTTTAGTTCAGTTCTCAGGAGAGGGAGTATTGGAAATTCCCATATTCTGCTGAAGGATCCATGAGGTCAGGACAGCAGGCCTTTTCAGAAATAACGATCTCATTCCTCTGAGAATATTTTTCCTGATGAAATACAACTTGTTTCAATTCTCCTTTCTTGCTTTTCTTCAGGCAAGAAATGGCCTGAAGACTCTTATTCCAACAAGTCTTTGGCCCAGAGCCTAACTATTGGATGACTATTGTTTATTGTGCTTTTTGTATTATTTTTCTAGAATTGTTTAGTGTGTACCATGCTGAGTGCTAGTAATTGAGTTATATATAAAAACTATACAGTAGAATAAATAACTGAATAAATTTACTCAGCTTTTTGACTGTTCTTTTTAATATTGCTTTGTTTTCTTTACTGTACTGTACAACTAACAAAATAACAGAAAAACAGAGTTGGAAGGGACATTGGAGATCTTCCAGTCTAACCCCCTGCTCAAGCAGGAGATACTATACCATTCCAGACATGTGTCTGTCCAGTCTCTTCTAAAATGCCTCCAGGGAGCACCCACAATATGCATTAAATATTCTTCAATATTTATTATATAATCACAAGATGCTGTCAGGCGTGCTTCATTCGGTATCCAAAAAAGAAAACCCCCAACTCCATTTGAATAGAGAAAAGGGTATTTTTACTAGACATGAAATGAAAACAGCTAAAGTGAAGCAAGATCTGAAGCAAAAAACCATGAATGTGTACACATCAATGGTTACCCAAGATCCTCCCCCAGTTACCCCAACCCAATGTCCAATCTTCAACTTTCAAAGGTGTCATGTGGAGTGCATCTTCAAGTGGCCCCATTCAGCTGGAATGCAGGGACGATTGACCTTCACCAAGCCCAAACATGAGCCATCAGCATGCGCAGAAGATGATGAGAACAAAACTCCCTTCATGATAAATGATAACTCCTCCAGTACCTAGTCATTCTTTCCTTCCAATACCCTTCCCGTTACTATGGCAGCCGATAGCAAGCAAGCAAGCAAAGTAGATGCTGACAGATGCTTTGGCAAATCTGATGCTAAACATTTGCCAAGATAGGCAATTTAAAGGTAATAGTGAATATTACACAATGTACAATTCTTCAATTGATTTATAAACAAATATATCCTTAAAGCTGATTCTGCAATGGTTGATTCCTAATTGTTCATCTGTTGGAATGAAATTACTTTATCTTTAGCAAAAGTGCTGAATACAGGAATTTCAACTAGAGAATTTTTTTTCTTCTTGGAAAAGTCGATACCTGATGTAAGACCAGTCTGCAGCAAGAAGAAAAAGCACGTTGACCGTATCTTTATTCACCCTGATGATGTATTCGACATTCATGATGTACAGTTCCACTATTTATAGCTTCTTCTTTATACTTTAATGAATTTATTATATTATTGGGTATTATATTGTATGTAAAATATTTCTGAGTGATATATCACCTGGAAGTTCTGGGCATGTAAGCAATTTATAAATATTTCATTTCAGATAAATAAATAACCCATCAACCCTGCTGGCTCCCCTTCAGCTCAATCGTCCTGCTGCAATAGAGAGAAAGTGGGATTTTCCTTTAGTGCTCAGAGACTCGTTTGGCCTACCTGAAGGTGTTTGTACTCCAATGGGTCTCTGTACTTGTCCCATTTTCTGTCTTACCTGTAAAATTATACGGTCAAGGACATTTAAAAAAAATATTTTTAATGAGTTATAATCAGATATTTCAGCCTAAAAACTAAAAATGATAAAAAGAAAATATAGTATCTTTGCTGGCAGCTCACTGTACTCAGATTTAGTTCTTGTCTTTATTACATAGATTATTCACAGATGATAAAATAACACATAATTTATAGAACCAGGCACTTCTCATTATTTCAGTCCAACAATTTATCAAGATATGAAAGGTTGTCAAAAGGAAAGGATATTATTTTGTCTCTAATACAGTACTCCTCACAGTACTGTCAATCAAAGTTCAAGTATTTGGTTGAGCAGTCAGAAATCCCCTGCGCAAAACTCTAAGGGGGTCTTATGCCTCTGATGACCTGTTCTTTCAAAGATGCTTTGTGAAATGGGTGGTTCCCTTTGCCTTTAAAGGCAAAGTTTCTCCTATAATCTGCCTGTTCTAATTTCCTTCTCTGGTACTTAATAGATGGAAAAGCTTTTTGATATGCACATATGCACATCTCTTCTGATCATTTGCAATAATCTTCCAGCTATTTGTTTATTCGTTCAGAAGCCTCACAATTTAAATAAGGCATACTATATGATATAAACAGGGGTGGGCTTCAAAAATTTCAGCAACAGATTCTCTGCCCATGGACATGGTGGGTGTGGCCTAGTCAGCCTCCTGCACCATGGTTGGGGGGCATTTTCACCTTCCCCAGGTTTCAGAGGCTTTCCTCGAGCCTCTAGAAGGGCGAAAACTGCTTCCCCAGGCTCTGGAGGCCCTCTGGAACTTCCCTGAGATCCATTATCCCCCCCCCACTCAAGCCTCCATGCAGGCCCTATATTTTCATCAAATACAAAATTGACCACTTGGAGACTCCTGAGAGGAGGGGGCGGGGTGGGAGGGGAGGGGCCAGTCAGTTCTGAGGTTCTGTGAACTGGCCAGAATGTTAGCTATGGGTTCTCCTGAATCCATGCGAACCCGTAGCAGCCCACCCCTGGATATAAATCTCCCAACTAATAGAAGTTCTGAGAGAGAAATTTCAAGATGATGGAAAAGACCTTGGTAAGATAAAACTCATGGCCTTAAAATCTTGACAACTATATTTGCATAGCAAAGGACTTCCTCAAAAAAAATCCTCATATTGCTTCCATAATTTCACCCGTATAGTTTCCCTTCTATATTACTGCTTAGTACAGTCATACTCATGTACCAAACCCATATGAGGTTCATAGCTCTAGCAATGTGAAAAGGCTGTGTTGCATAATTCCCGTAGTTAAGATTACATTTAATCCTTTAATGCAACATACAAACTTCCAGATAGTGTGGGTAAATCAGATTACTCTGAAATCACTTTTATTCAATTTTTAAACACAGATCTGGTTATGATCAGCATAATGCCAATCAAATAGACCTGATAGTATTTCCTGGAAGCACTATATAAATCACTGTACTTTGAGACCAAGAATACAAAATGGTAGAACTCTTTTTTTTAAAGGCCTCTGAAATATAATATGGAATAATCCCAATAACAGAAGATAAATTAATGCAACAAATAATATATTAAATAAAAGTAAAAAAAATATGTTTGTCTAGGGAAGCAGTTTGTTGGAGATGTAATAAGGACAACACTTTTTTAAAACATAGATTTTTACAATGTCATATGTTTACTTTGGGAAAAAAGTAGTGGACCACATAAATGTCAGTGGGTGATAAAATTTTCAGACAATATTCTCTTGAATTACATATCTAGTATTTAACAACACAATAACTCTAAGTAGAACATGTCACAGGAGTACCAAGGGAAGGACTTTTAAAGGTAATCTTACATTCTAATAAAGTATTCTATATGAGAAAAAGTTTTTTTAGAGCAATTGGATATTTTTTCCTTAGACGAATAGTAGAAAAGAAATTCATTAAATATTCAAGTGTGAGGAGTTTTGTTCCCCCCCCCCAAGAAAAATTTGCTAACTTTTCTTGCTCCACTGGCACACCAAAGATGATGCTGTAGTTGGTGGTCAGCAGCGTACCCTGCCTTTCCAAACCTGTAGCATCCTGCAGAGGTACTGTTCCTCAAGAAACAGTGTATAAAATCATGCTCTTCAGCTCCATGGCCAAGATTAAGTTCTTAGACTTTGTGGTCATACATTGCCATTAAATAACAACACAACTTTTTTTAAAAAGAAAATCTGAATTCTATGAACCCATAAGCAAAAAACCATGTTGAGAGTACCTGGGTTTTCTTTTTTTTGGGGGGGGGGGGGAGGATTTAGGCTTGCATCACAAACACATATAACCTTGTTGAACAAACAGGACTTATTCATTTACTTTCTCCCTTCCTAATCTTGCAAAAAATGAAAATACTCTGTGCTATTTAGCATTTTTGAAGGTATACATTCCAATGATCAATACAGGGTTGAGAATACCCTGTTGGATCTTGCAATTGTTTTAATTTCGACCATTTAGAAAAAATTCAGAATGACAGCAGTTTTTCAGTAGAAAAATCAGCACAGACTCCTAGTTATTTTATTTTATTTTATTTTACATTGACTTGTTCCTTTTTATTGAACAGGCTTTTTTTGAACAATTTATAGGTGGGGAATAGGAACAAGAAATAAAGTTGCAATATAGAAGGAAACTGCATCAATGTCAAGTTTGTTCAATAAAAAGACATTTGAAATAAAAATGTGATTCTTATTCTTTTTCCTTAACTCTTCTACACAATCCACAACTTTAGTACTTCCAGAGTCAGGTGTCCACATGGTGTGGTTAAAGAAAATCAAATTTGTAGCCGCAATTCTCTGATGAAAACTCTGCACATTTCTAATGTATATTGCATTGTCATTGCTGTCATATTAGCCTTTTTGATCATATCCTAAGGATATATCCCTTTCCATAATATTCTATTAAGATTAACAGGAATGTTAACAAAGTGGAAATAGTTCGAAATTTCCTAAGGGCCAAGTAAAAACATTCTGTTCCTACTTTCTCTTCTTCTCTCTTCATCCTCCCCCTTCCCCCAAAAAGTGTTTTGGTCATTCAGAATCTGTTTTGGAGGCACGTGGCAATTAGCAAGGGACACTATTATATATATCTTTCTGTTGCTTTGTATTTTCTTTAACTGCTTTCCAATTTGAGGTAGGGTGGAGAAACAGTGGTATAAAAATTTCCTTTCAGATTTGACTGAAGCAGAAAATCTGTGGCCCTCTGAAAAACAGTGAAAAACAATTCATACTCCTCAGCTGGCTCATAATTAAAATGAATAAAAGAGATTTATATCTACATCATAATACACTGTCTGGATACCTTAAATTATAATTATGGATGTTCACCACCACACAAATTTAAGTAAGGTTTGGTTTATAGAAATTTCCCAACACCTAATCCTATCATATAATGCAATGATGGGAAAAATTTACTTGTAGAATTTCTGCCATGCAACTATTTAAGTAACTGAAAGTGTTGCCTAAAGTCACCTTGGAAAGATGGGTGACATAGATGGATGGATGGATGGATGGATCCATCAATCAGTCAGTCAGTCAATCAATCAATCAATCAATCAATCAGTCAATCAGTCTCCTGGGAGATGTGCTCTGATCAAGCTCCGCAAACATGACAAACCCTCTGTATTTAAATCTATGATTCCTTTTTTAGGAGCACCAGAAGCCCCACCAAAAAGTTTATCTCTCAATGCAGGCTAACAAGTCTGTCCGGTAGGGAGATGAATAGTTGTCTACCAATCTATTCATATCTGTCCCTTGACTTTTATCCCCAGAGCTAGAATGGGACTTCGCTAGCAGCAGTGCCTCTGGACCCAGCTGTTCCTCCTCTTCCTCATCAGCCACCTCCATACCTGGGGCCTGTTGACTCCCCATCTGAGGGCTGACGGAAGTCCAGGCTCTGTCTCTGTCTCTCTGAGAGCTCCATTCCTTCTTCTCCCTTGGAGCTCTCCGGTTGCCCTGACCCTGACCCTGACTCCCACGCCTCCTCCTCATGTGATTTGGCTGATAGAAGGGCCAGCAACCAACAGGCCACAATAAGATGTAGCTCACAGCTGTAAAGTTAGAAACATTGTTATATTTTGCTTTAAGAGCAAGAGAGCATTTAAGATGCATGCATAAAAATAATTTGTGCATTTGAATTCAAAAGAGGATAGGGAGAGATACCAAATCCTAACCTAGTACTTAAAGTTGATATATATTATGAGATATTTCTCAGGAAATATTTTACCTAATTCAAAGATTTCATTTACAAAATTAGTTCTAAGTATAAGCAATGGGGTGGTCAACAGATTGTGTACAATGCTACTTTGTGACTTTCTCCATTTTTTCTACCTGTATGCTGAGAAAGGTTGAGAAATTGTGATTCAAATTGGAGTTGGAAGAGAAATGCCTATGACTCAAATTGTAAGTTACATATGGAGAAGCATAATTTCCTGCCTTTGCTGCTTATTATCAAGAAAGCCCCACAGCAATTATGAAACTTTTCATTTCTTCAATACTCAGGAGATATTTATATTTTTTAGTTTGAAATATGAAGATTATATTAGTTTTTCCTCTCTTACATTCACAGACTTCTACTTCTGTTCATTCAATTCATCTTTATATTCTTTTGTCCTTTTTCTTGTAAATAATAAAGTTAGTGGTGGGACTATCAGTGCAGCTTACCTGAGGTAATAATGGCTACTAGGTTTATATAAGAGGTGGTATTCAGCAGGTTCTGACCAGTTCTGGAGAACGGGTAGTGGAAATTTTGAATGGTTTGGAGAATTGGTAAATACCATCTCTGACTGGCCCCATCCCCATCTATTCTCTGCCTCCTGCGTCCCAGCTGATCAGGAGGAAATGGGAATTTTCCAGTATCCTTCCCCTGCCATGCCCATCAAGCCATGCCATGCCTACCAAGCTACGCCTGTAGAACCAGTAGTAAAAATTTTTGAATCCCACCACTGGTTCATATACTTAAGAAGACAGATACAAAGCATCAAATGAGATCTGAATTTGATTGGGATTTTTTTATCAGCCAGATTTCAGCATTACCATATTAGATTTCAGAAGCTGAATATATATGAGTTACCCTATGGGTTAATTTGAAATATAACCATGTGAATCTGTATCATCGTCTTGATCCCACCATATTCTAAATTGCAATCTCTTTTCATGCAATCCAATGACTGACAAAAAATCAAGTCCAGCTTTATTATTGTCATATCTGGACAATGTATGTTATGCTCCATATTTAGTAAAATGTAAAATGGGAAAGGCAGAAACAAAGCACCTGTAGGTATTGCATGATCTACAAGATGGTGGGCAATTAATTTTCCAAAGGGTGACATGTTGTGGATCGGGCTACCACCCCCACCAAAGCCATATTACACCACGATTGCTATTTAATTGTGACAGGATATTACAACAGAAACTTAAATGCCTTTCAGAATTTCTATTAGCCTCATATGATACCAAACAAAATCAGAGTGGAGTTTGAGTTTCTTTCTATACTTTCTACTTACTTAGAAGTGAATTGTCATTTTATCTCCCTTAATGGATTCTAAGTTTCAGAGTCATCTCTACATTTCTTTGTTCCATGTGACCTCCAAAGTCAATCAATTAATGATGAAGAAAAATAGTCAACTGATGGAATATGTAAATGAAAATAATCTATTTTTACATGAGATTTATGATCACTTTTTTATATAAAGAAGATTGATTGGAAAGTGAGAAGGACCTGTACTTTATAACTATTGTTCTATATTGATTTGCTTTTATTGATTTTAATTATAAGGTGTATCATTAACTGAGAAGATGGTTTATTTAGCTGAAATTTTTGTTGTGGCCTGTAATAATAATAGTGTCACTGTTGATGCATTTCAATTTAGGCTATGCCAAAGCTGTGAAACCTGCGGACTGCTAGCCGAATGTGTCATTCCCAGGCCCAGTTTAGCAAAGGGGGAAAAACTCCCAATACATCATGTGACATTGCTGTTACTATGTGAGTTTGACACCCCTGGGCTATGCAATTGGAAGAGAGTAAGGAAGCATTATATTAAAATGCTTATTCCCAATCCTGTATTTCTTTAGCTGGTTTTTGAAATATGTCCAGAAGGAAATAAATTAGATTCAGTCCTGAGGATTTCCTTTATTTTTATTCCCTTAGCACCTAGCCCTGCAACCTCTTCTTCACTAAGAAGAAATGCAGGATGGTTCAAAAACTTGCTGATTCCAGTGGTTTCTGTCCATCCCACCACATCTGCTATGCTGAGTATGCTCCAGATTCCTTCTGAGTATGCTCCAGATTCCTTCCTTCCTACTGACTAACAAAGATGCCTTCTTTGTCATGACACTTGCCCTATGAACCCTGTTAAGTTTGGATAGACCTAATCTTGTTGTCTTTTGGAAAGTCTTAAAGACTTGTTTCCCCTCTTAGATTTTAGGATCAAAGTGTTAGTAGAATCAAGTTTGTGTTTTTGACCCATGGCAAATGCGAAGTTATTTTTTATATGTCATCTTTTTCCCCCCTACTATTTTTATATGTTGGCTTCCATTTTGATGCTTATTAGGTTTCCAGAGATATCTTCATAAAAAATGACAGCCATATAAATACCATGTATAAATAAATTTACATATACTTTGAAGTACCTCTTCCCCAAAATGATGGAGACATCAAATACTGCTACATTTTTTTAATTAGCTCTTGAGCTTTTCCTGTTGCATAGTTGTATAGCAGAGTGATGTACCATTAAACAGTAATAACACCTTAGCTGCCTAGGAGCAAATGGATTTTAGTTGCCACTTTAATGTATAATGAATGATATACCTGAGACATTCATCAACAAGAAAGTATTTTGAAGCATTAACAGCCTTGCTTAATGACTATTGCATTGCTTAGTGTGTCACAACCTTGAATAAATAAACTGAATAAATTGCTATATAAAACGGATGTTTTTATGTTGCAAATGCTCTTGAAGAATTTCAATCAGATTCCAATCTTCATTCATCCCTTACTGCATGTTTTGTTTGCTCTCAGCGTACACTCTATACCCATATCCCTGCTTATATATTTCACATATGCATGGTTGCCTGGGATCATTCTAAAAGAAAAATGCCCAGTTAAACAAAAAAGATAATAGAAAACAAAATAGCGAAGAACCTTGGAAAAAATAATACTTGGAAACATTAAAATCTCAAGAATCAACCTGAAGTTCAGGATTTTGAAAGGAAGCTTACATGTAAATATATTCAGTCACTAATCACAAGCTATTTATTTTGAATATAGAAGGTTGTAATAGCCTACCTCTCTCTAGCTTAAAAGAAAACTAATATTGCTTTCTTATAAGTTCATGAAAAATAAAAAATCTTACTACTAACATGCTATGTTAATAGCCATAAATGGCATAATGTTTCCTGTGTTTGAGTTCACGCAAAGTATCCAGCTCTCACTAGTGGATTGGTTCTGCAATCTGTCAACTTTTAATCAACTTTGAATAAAATAAAGAAACAAATACAATTAATGAAAAGTCATCTAGCTCCAGAGAACATTGTTTATTGATGTTTAACTCAGATGGAGCTTAATTAAAAGAAAGGTACTATTCTGGCATTATATTAATCTGAATAAGAGTTAACATGATTCCAAATGAGATCATACCTGATAAATTGCTTTCTTCCAGACAACACAGTTTGATTCCTCCTCAAAGCATTTAAATAAGTTAGAACCATCGGAAGATTATTATTAACTTTTAATGGTTCGCCTGTAAGAATCTAATTTTATCATTATAACTCTGGAACATTCTTATGAAGTAAGAAATTATATATATTGGAATACAGAGAATATTTATGTTAAAATCATCTTGGAATGAAATAATACATTTTTCTTATTTTTCTTGTTTTACCATCAGATCAATTGATGACTTTTATATATGACTTATCATAGGTCAACCATCTCAATAATATCATCAAACCAGCACCATATTTTTTTAAAGAAGCTAATTCCCATATCAACACACTACATGCTAAATCATTGATTTATGGTAGTAAGTGATATGTACAGTTGTAGCAAGTCTTTTAATCAATATAACAGTTTAAGTAGGGTACAGGGAAAACAATTTCACAAAGTAGAAAAAAGCTTTCAACCTACCACAGCAGAAGCCTGAAGCAGCCACAGCTCCCCCAAATTTTATTTCCTTCAGAGTCATGGGTCCCAGATTTTGTAAATTAGGCCATTTTAGTACCTGGGTTCAAAAATCATTATCTTGTGATGTATTGTTTCACCCTGTTAAAAGTTATAGAAATTATAGCTTTAGTAGTATACAGTATCTATATAAATAAAAATGTAACTATGAGTTTGTTCAAAACAGGTAATCTCCGAAAGTACTGCACCGATCGCTTCCAAATTTCCACACAACGTTCCTTTCAAGTACAGCACCAATGATATATCTAGATTGTGTAGATGTCATACCTGTGCCAGATACACACAATGGAAATGTGAAAAATTGTAAATAACGTAGGTAGATGGATACAGAGATAGCAGTGGACCACAGGTATTATGTCATCCTTTATGACATAAAATACTCTGTCCATAAGATTCAAGGAGAAATACAGTAGGTAGGTAGGTAGGCAGCTATAGGGATAGAGAGAGGGAGGGAGAAATGCAGTAGGTAGGTAGGTAGGTAGGTGGATAGAGAGGGAGAGGGAGAAATACAGTAGGTAGGTAGGTGTTCTGACTCCCTCCTTCACAAGACAAATGACTAAACTGACTGCTACTTGGCAGCTTGCCTGAACTAACCTGAGCTAGACTGAAAGATTACACGAAACAATTTTCCAACTCTGTAGCTTCTCTGTTGTTTCTTGCAAACCTACACTTCACAGAGGATTTCTTTTAAAGCCTCTGTCAGCCTTCGTTTTATTGCTTGATTTGGCTGCCATTGAAACGGGGAGGGAGGAGCTGTTGGTATTGGACATAAAGCGTGCTGGAGGTGTTTGGAGCCAGGACTTGATATCGCCAAGGCCAATGGTCTCGCATTCCATTCTGATGATGTTCCTGGACATGCTGCCCACCTGACATCATGGAGGATTCTGCATTGGATAATATCTTGGGGGTGATGGGGTATAGGGGATGGGTAATGCTTTGATATGTATGCTTCGCGCCCAAATATCTCATTCCTTGCTTGACTTTCGCTGCTGTCTTTTCGTAATCAGTAAAAGTAACCTTAAAACCTCAAAATGGTTTTGAGTGTAGTCTTTCTTTATTAATGATGGAAGCAGGCCTGACAGCCTCTTGGGAAGGGCCAGGCAATTAGGCAGCTGATACTGATTATCTCTGATGGCGTCTTTCTGTTAATTGCCTCCTCTCAATCCTTAGCCTGACATCTGGGACAAACTGGGTTTCCTCCTCTAGAGCCGACTCATAGGACTCCTCACTAGAGGAATCCATCAGCAGCTCATCCGGAGCTGGCTGGGCCACAACAGGCAGGTAGGTAGGTAGGTAGGTAGGTAGAGTGATAGAGAGAGAGAAATACAGTAGGTAGGTAGGTAGGTAGAGAGAGAGAGAGGGGGGGAGAAATACAGTAGGTAGGTAGGTTGGGGTTTATACGGTGGTTGTGTGTATATGTTTGTGTGTGCAGGTGTAGATCTACACACAGATTTGTTGGCCATTTAACCAGACTGGGCCACAGCAATGCGTGGCCAGTCAGAGGGAGAAATATAGTAGGTAGGTAGGTAGGTAGGTAGGTAGGTAGGTAGGTAGGTAGGTAGGTAGGTAGAGGGATAGAGAAAGGGAGAAATACAGTAGGTAGGTAGTCGGGCCATTTAACCAGACTGGGCCACAGCAACATGTGGCCAGGAACAGCTAGTAGATGATATAAAAGAAAAATAAAGCAAATTAAACTATTTATAAAGATTGCAGATAAGGAGATGAAAAGCATGGAAGAAATGAAGTACTCTAAATTAAAGGTAAGATTCTATATTAAAGTTCACTCAAATAATTGGGTAGAAAGAAGAGAGCTGCTTCTCCTATGCCTTCTCTGAGAAGTCACTTTGTGTACAAATCATTATAATGTGAATGTTCATGCACCTTTCCCCCAAAAGGAGGGATGGGGAAAATGTTTTTGCACAGAAGCCCAAAGACTTTTTAAGCAGTACTTTTTTTAATTAAGAGCACTGCAGCATGACTAATACCAGGGGTATCAACTTTGGTAACTTTAAGACATGTAGACTTCACCTCCCAGAATTTTCCAACCAGTGCTGCTGGTAGTTGAAGACCACAGACCTTAAAGTTGCTAAAAATGGATACTCCTGGCTTCTACAGTTTACTCACGTAAAAACATCCAAGTTTAAAATGGAATAAAGGCTCAACATTCAGGACAATATATTGCTTGAGTCACATAACCATATGGTAAATGGTACCATTTAAATCTACTAATTTTATCTGTAAAACACTTATATATACATGTCAAATGACCTGGAACAAATACATCAAAAGATCCTTTATGCAAAGCAAAAGTCTAAGCTAATTAAAGCCATGTTTTAAAATGGTCTTCTTGGCATATCTTCTTTTATCATTTTTTGTTTCAGTTTTTACATCCTTGAATAACAAAGTAAAGGTACACTTTCTTTAACAAATCCCTCAGAAATATTTTTTGTTGTTTTTCTACTTAAAGTGGGATAAAAAATGGTTTGTTTTCAACAATAAATTCATCTTACCTATGTTTACCAACTAAAACTATGCCAATTACAAGTCACTAGCTAGCTTATTTTGAGAAAGAACAGCTGCTTTAACTTCCAAGGTTAATGAGATTTTTTTGGTCTATGAAAAAGTGCTGTTCTATTCTTAAAGGGAAATGACCTTAATGTATCTGGCTGAACAGAATAATAAGGTTTGGAAATGTGAATTAATACCTTTGCTTCTGGTGAACGTATCAGGAAATGAGGGGGAAGAAGAAAACCTCCAAGAATCAAATCAATGTAAATATTGAATGTCTTCATTTGGTCCTTGGAGATTAAGTTAGTCAGTCACAAAGCATATTTTGTTCCTTTTTTAAAATAAAAGTGTTTCATTACTATCCTTACTTGTTTCATAACTCAGAATCATAGCTCTGAAGTCTGATGTGGATTTTTCACATAAAATGCTTTAGTAAATAATAACCTTGCCATTTACATTTGGAGACATTCACATTGGTTTATATACAATATTGAAGATTCATACCCTTGCATGTAATAAAAAATTGTAAATAATGTTTCCATCCAACTAGACTTTTGGTTAAAAGAAATCATTTTGCATTGGCCACAATTGCAATAGTCACATGTATGGGAAGATAGTGCAATAGTTTTTCTTTAATAATGAGACTTGTTTGCACCTAAATTGTTTCTAACAAGTATATGATTTAAATACCGTAGCTACTTTTCTTATACAATTGTGTTGCATCCCTGTACAATGCATTTGCTGTACGATGAAACATCAAACTCCATTAGAATTTATTTGTTTATATATAACCCATATTTATTATTTGTATAACCTCAAGGCAGTGTACATACCTAATATTCCTTCCTATTATTTTCCCATAACAACAAACCTGTGAAGTGACTTTGGCTGGACTAGAACTCATAGTCTCTCAATTTTTAGCCTGCTTCTTTAACCGCTAGATTAAACCGGCTCCAGTTTGAATTTGGAATATTAAATATACTATATAGCATATAGGTGGTTCTTCCTACAATCTCAGTTTGGAGTTTAATTTGGCCTCTAAAAATCAATTGTTTCTGATCTGTATAAACTGTTCTAATAGTATTTACAATGAAATTTGTTTACAATGAGTAAAATAATACAATGATGGATTCTAGTCTGCTGGGATTTAGAATGAAATGTTTTTAAAGTCTAGGTCCAAAAATTATACTGATTTTTTTTAACAACACTATTTAACCTATGGAAGACAAGTATTAGTAAAATCAAGATAGGAATGATCATTTCCAAAAACTTGCAATACACTTATACTTAAGGAATTTGCACCAAGGGTGGGAAACTGATTTTTTGAATTAGATTATCAGAGTTCCAGTTATCAATGTATTGTGATAAAATTTAGGAAGGAGAAGTTCTTCTTTCAGTTACTCATACAATTGTTATCTCCTGTTTGAACTATTTCAGTGGGGAAATCCTTGAAAAGTATCCAGAACCTGCAACTGGTGTACAATATGATTGTGCAAGCAGTCTCTAAGATTCTGCATGTTTCATCTGTGATATGTGAGCTGCATTGGGTGCTCCTGAGCCCAATTCGAGATGTTGGTTATCACCTGTAAGCCTTTTGTGGTATTAAATCACATGGCCTGAGGGACTGTCCCATCCCTCCCTCAGACAGGGAGGGTATGTTGTGGATCCTATTGATTAAAGAATTTCACCTGGCAGAATTCAGGAAAGAAACCTTCTCTGCTGTTGCCCATGTCTTAAAGAACATCTTGCCCCAAAGGTGAAGAAGCTTCATTGGGGTTGAAGAGTGTTAGGCAATCCTGGGCATAGTTAGTGTCACAAAAGTGCTCTCTCCAGCTTTTTAACTTTTAAAATTGGCATCCTACCATTTAATGATGTTTTTAACTTTGTTCTTATTTAAGCATTTATTCTGACATGATTGTATTGCAAGCTGCCTGGTGAGATGAGTTGTATAAAAATGTGAGTAATGAATGAATGAATGAATGTACTATATTTTATTTAATCAAAGAAGTTAATTTAACCAACCATTTCTCCGTTGTGAATAATGTTAAAACTTTCCACTTTTCAGTCTGTAATAATCTTGCAGCCGCTATCAAGTGTAAAAACAAAGGTCTATGACTTTTTTCTACTTGCCTGCATATTAGTCCCAAAAGAAAAGCTGCTGGCTTTAATTGTACTTTAGCCTTTAAAATCTTTTGAATTAATTGTAGTCTAAAATTGTATAACTCTTCTATGAAGAAAAAAAGTAAGAGAAAATAACAGTAACAATAGGTTAAGTGAATGTGTGGAATTGCCTGAAGAGTATTAACTGCTCATTTCATCAGTAATGAGAAAGATGTGAAGACAGAAATGACAAAATATTAACAAATTAAAACAAACTTGATCTATACTGCACATTTCTCTCTATATCCAAAATTAATAATTATTCAAGCAGAATTTTACTTTGATACTTGCAGATTTCCCATGTGAGTGTTAAATAAGGAGATAAATGGATGTGTCTACTTATTAAATGGTGCATTTCTAAAATACTAACAACTCTTGAAATGTCCTTTTGGACAGAGTTCCGACTACATAATCAAACAGAAATAAAATTTTGACAATTTTGACAAGGCTACTTGTCATAGGTCTAGCTCTTATTTTTGCATAAGTATGGCTGTTAAATGGGCACCATAGTTATGAGATCTGCTTACAAGACACTGCAATATGTTTTGATAACAAGAATATCAAGTGCCAGAGAAATGTAATAAAATCTAAGTCTTGTCCTTTAAGGCAGTTCTTAATGTCTTAATGGACAAATGTTACATTTTAAAACCTAGATCATAGTCTTGCTAGAGAATAGCTAGCTTATGCTGGAAAACCAGTGGGAAGCAAGCAATTGGAACACAACAGAATCCCTATCCTCATTTACATAACTTAAATCAAATTCTTTGATTAATAAATGCTAAAAAAAATCTGGTGATATTTGAGCAAGGGATCTGCTTAGAAAGTTAAATTGACAATAGGCTATCGCAACTCTGCTTTCGCCTTAGCTAGTTTTGAAATCTAAGATATAGTGCAGGGGGAAACTTATTGCTCTTCATCTAACAGGACTCTTAATGCAAGCTGGATACATACAGTTGGCAAGGCTCAAATTTTATTAAATCAACTATTTACAGGAACAGTTTGAAATTTA
The DNA here is from genome assembly GCA_039707465.1 of Rhabdophis nuchalis. Classification (NCBI taxonomy): domain Eukaryota; kingdom Metazoa; phylum Chordata; class Lepidosauria; order Squamata; family Natricidae; genus Rhabdophis; species Rhabdophis nuchalis. The sequence continues at coordinate 46,128,018 of CM077644.1, forward strand.
GCAATTACTTGTTGAAACTAATTATATCTAAACAACCAGTACATGCTCCATTCCATTCGCCTGTTAAAACAATTATTTTACAGTAGGTGGGAATCATATCTGGGTACTTTTGATGAACAGCATTTTTCATAATATTTCAGTTCAATGGCATAGCTACTGGTGAACTTGAAAAACAAATGCATTCCAAAATAATTTTAATTATACTTGGAAAAATTCACAGATAATACTGATTATCTTCCATGTACCAGATGATCCTAAAGAATTTTGGGTAAAGACATGAATAAACTTTCTATTAATAATTGATTTAAATAATATTTAAAGATAGAAACAATTTAAATTATTAAACTACAGGAAAACATAAAAAAGAAATTGTGGGATGTGGTTATGAGTTGGTTCTTTGAATGTCAAAAAAAATAAAACCTCTGTAATTAAAATAATGGCCTGAAGCTATCGAGCTATTTACTATTTAGTGAGCCAGAAGGAATAATCCTCTTTTTATCTAGGAAAATTAGTCCCTTGCTTTTGCTAGGGATAACCAGATAAAAGATGTTTTGAGGCATGTGGGAAATGTCTCAACTTTGCTAACTTTTTCAAATCTTCATAAATTCAAAATGTATTCCAATAGAAGCCAAAATACAAATCTTCTGTCTGTAGGAAATTATATTTACAGAGATGTAGATGACTATCTTTTGAGAGACCTAGTACTAATATAGCATTTTACTATTAATGTCAGTTTCAAGATTTAATCTGCAAAAATCTTATGAGTTTATCAACTCTCTTTTCTGCCATCTATTGGCCATCCAAAGTCTTGCAGCCCTTGTTTAAGTTGGGGAGGGGGAGACAATATCTTGCAGAGCAAAAATGTGACATCTTTCTCAGATAAATAGAACTGGAGACTGTTATCTTGGTTGTTGGCAGAAGGTAGAAACTGTACAATTTACATGGCAATGAAAAGCAATGTCAGTCGGTTAGAGGTTAAATCAACATAAAACAAACAAGCATCTGTATAATAACAGTTTTCTGAAGTTGTTACTTAAAGGCATCTGATGATCAGAGGCGTAGCGTGGGGGGGTGCAGGGGGTGCCGGTCGCAACATCTGGGGGGGCGCGCTCGGGCAGCACCCTGCCCAATCGAAAAAGCCCCCTAGATGGCATCTCTTGGGCGGCATGAATAATACATTTAAACACTTCAAAACCCGCGTTTGATCCCAGGCGCGGCTCGACGGATGGCGCTGGGCTCGGAGCTGTCAGAGCTTCTTTTGCAACAGTTTTGGCTTTGGGGGGGGCAATGAAAAGCAAAACGCAAAAAAATCCAAATTGTTGCAAGGAGCGCCTTTCCTTTCCTTCCCGACGCAGCGAGCACGCCAAAGCTATGGGAGAGTGGGGGGAGGGAGGGAGGGAAAAGAGGAGGAGGAGGAGGAGGCGGCACGGGGAGGGGGGGGAACAGGAGGTGGGCGCCCGTTGGCAAAGAGAGAGAGAGAGAGAAAGAGAAAGAAGAAGAAAGAGAGGAAAGAAGAGATAAATTGGGGAGGGGGAGGCAGAAGGAAGTTTCTCCGCTGTTTCAAAGCGCAAATCTTTCCCCCTCGATTTGGATGGGCTCCCTTCCCCAAGTGGGAGGGAATGAGGAGGGGCTGGGAAGGCAGACTTTCCTTCCAACTGGTGCTTTCTGGAAGAGGGGGAGGAGGAGGAGGGAAGAATGTGGAGAGGAAGTGCGGAGAGAAGAGGAAGGAGGGAGGGGAAGAGAGAGAGAGGAGGGGGGGAGTAGAAGAGGGAGGAGGAGGAGGAAGAAGTGGAAGGAAAAGCGGAAAGAGGGAAGAATGTGGAGAGAATGCCAAGAGAGGAAGACGAAGGGAGGAGGAGAGTAAGAGGTGGAAGGGAAAAAACGGAGGAGGAAGGAATGCAGACAGAGAGCGCCAAGAAGAAAGAAGAAGTGGGGTGGAGGCAGAGAATGAAGGAGGAGGAGTAAGAAGAAAGAAGGAAAAATGAAGAAAAGGAGAGCCACCAAGAGGAAGAGGAGGAAAAAGTAGCACAAGGAAGAAGAGGATGATGATGAAGAAGAAAAGCAAGAGGAAGGAAGAGTGAAGAAAGAATGGAGAGAAAGACAAACCACTCAGGGGCTACAAGAACATCGATTTACCTATTTTTATTTTACGGATGTATTTGTGTTCCACTTTAATAACTCCAGGCACTAAAACAGACTTGCAAGCCCTTCCTCTTTTTCCCTCTAACAACCCTGTGAGGTGGGCTAGGAGAGAATTAAATCCCCATGTTCAACAACCGTCGGTCGCTAATGTTGAGCAGGGGACTCTGCAATCCTCATACATGCAGACAGTTGCCCAGCTCCCAAATTTTGATCGGATTCAAAGCGTAAAAGCAGTGAGATACCAAATAGGTGAATTTTATGATGCTTTTTTCGAAATATCAGAAATTTCCAAAGATCAACAAATTAAAAGCGAGGCAGAATCTCTTGGAAATGCAATGAAAGACTATAAATTTTTAGTATCACTGGTTTTTTGGTACGATTTACTGTTCCAAGTCAATTATGTAAGCAAGGAACTTCAAAGTAAATCTGTAGAAGTATCCATTGCACTTTCTTCATTTGAAAAACTTTTAAAATGGTTAAGCGACTACAGAAATATTGGATTCAAACAAGTTTTAGTTCAAGCAAAAATTCTTGCACAAGATTTGGAAATATCTACAGAATTTCGAAATAAAAGGCTTCGGAAAAGAAAGAAACATTTCAATTATGAAGGCGATGATGAACCTATTGTAGATCCGATAAACGCATACAAGATATCTTTTTTAAATTTTGTTTTAGATAAAGCTACAGAATCACTAAAAGATCGTTTTGAATAATTCAAAAATCATAATGACTTATTTGGGTTTCTGGGAAAATTTCAAAATATGGAAAAAGAAGCACTTCAAAAACATGCAGCTAAATTAGAAATTTCTCTAACAGATTCTAGGTTCACAGAAAATGATGCACCAATAGTGAAGGAAACTGATATAGATGGAAAAATGTTAGTTGAAGAAATGGAAGCTTTAAAATCTATCCTTCCATCAGAATTTTTTGAAAATCCATTTAAAATGTTCAAATTTTTATCGGAAAATGACAGAGCAATGGCATTTCCAAACTTGTTTATTGCTCTCCGAATATATTTAACAATTCCAGTGAGCGTTGCTTCTGGAGAGAGATCATTTTCCAGGCTAAAACTAATAAAAAACTATCTGAGATCGACAATGACTCAGGATAGATTAAATAGTTTAGCAATTATGTCGATTGAAAGTGAAGAAGCAAGGAAATTGGATTTTCAAACTATTTTAGAAGAATTTACAGAACAAAAACTTAGAAATATGTAAATTCATATATTCATATTCAATGATGTAAATTTATATTCAATAAAATGTAATTGTTTTTGTATTTTGCATATTTTTATTTTTTAATGTATGTAGAAATTTACCTATCTTATGATCCATGATATTTGATTTATATATATATTGAATTTGCATTTTATTTAAATATTTAATATATAGAGGGCCCCGCAAAAAAAATCCAATCGGGCCCCGCACTTATTGGATCCGGGCCTGCACATACACACACAAACACACACACACACGCAGAGTGACAGATGGGTGGAGGGAGGAGAGAGAGACAGATACAGAGAGAGAGAGAGACAAAAAAAAGAGAGAAAGAAAAATAGAAAGAAAAACAAAGTGGGAGGGAGAGAAAGAAAGAACTTATGACCACAATTGAGCCCAAAATTTTGGTTGCTAAGCAGCACCGTCATTACATGAGTTTCACCACATTTTCCAAGTTGGCCACGCCCACCCAGTCACATGACCGCTGAGCCACTCCCATAGAACAGGCCACACCTTTTGGCTCGCAAAAGAAATTTCAGTCGTGGTACTGTTGATATTTGGCTCTCTTGACTAATAAGTTTGCCCACCACTGCTTTAACTAATCTAGTGGAAGAGACTCGAGTGCTAAAATCCACGGGTTAGGGGCGCAAATTACTTGCCTTGCCCCGGGTGCTGACAACCCACGCTACGCCACTGCTGATGATGAAAAGGACTTAAACATTAATGCTATCATTAATTTGCTTTTAAGATGCTCTTTCTTGAATCTGAGAATTTTAAAAAAGTAGAATCTTTTTTTCATGATGTTGGAAGCTGCTCCACGTCAGTCACACCAATGATGGTCATGTTATAAAAGGAGATAAATGAGCTTGATCTTGTTTCATGCTCTTGTCTGGATGGAGTGTTAGTGTCATAGAATCAAGAGATGGAAGACGTCATTTTGGCCATTGCTCCGATATCCTCTTATGTGCAGAAATTGAAATAAAATAACCTTTGACCAATGGCTGTCTAGCCTTAAATGAAGGCTAGCTGACCATCTTTCTGGGTCATTGGTTACAATGCTAAACTGCTCTTATTGTTGGGAGTGTGTTTTTTTCACCTGTCTTCCTTTATATTCCAGTATCTATAGCCTGCTCTCCAGAATATTAGAGAATATATCTTGACCTTCTTTTGTGAAACTTATTTTATTTTATTTTATTTTAAATGCACTAAAATAGTCCCATTTTTGTCATCTTTTCTCAGGGCTAAATGTAGCTTCTTCCATTTTTCTTCATCAACTTTACTTTCTGGTTCCCTAATTATCTTTATTACCCTTCTTTTAACCTGTTCCAGTTTGTCTGAATCATTCCTAAAGTAATATGTCATTTTCTACTCAGGGTAGAAAATGACCAAAATTAAGTAAGTTGAAACTATTATCTCGTATAATTGGAAACTATTTTTATTGGTGCAGCCTAAAATGATATTTGCCTCATATTCAGTTTCTTAACAACTCTAGCAAGATCTTTTTCATAATAGAATTACAAAGAAATATTCTCGTTCCAAACTATTGCATTTAATTTTTGTTGAAAAGTGAAACTGCAATGCATTTGTCACTTCTCAGATTTGTCCTATTATTTTCACCTCACCTTTTTAACATATCAAAAGTATTTTGAATTTTATTGCTGTCTTCTATTTGTGAGTTAGGAGATACAATTTTTGTAGCACTTGCAGTAGCAATGAAGCTTGCAGATAAGCTGTTTATCTCTAGTCCCACCTCATTCTACCCAAATCTTGCATTGCTTTTTAAATGGGAAAGATAAGTGGCTTGAAATATGATGTATTGCACTATGTTTAAAGCAAATAGGGGGGGGGGGGGATTCCAAAAACAAACTCTAATTATTGATGCAGTGTAAATCTTAACTTAAGATTAAACATAGTTTTAAAAATAAAGGAAGATTTTAAAACCCATTTTTAACCAAGCCAGATCTCCATTTTAAGGGAGGCAAAGGGAAACTGTTCCAGAGAGGTCTATGACAATTTGCCATAGCCAGCTCACCACAACCAACTTGCCATAGCCAACTCGATGAAGGACAATTCACTGCGGGACAAGGGATATACTAATATCAAAGAAATAGTGGTATAGAATCATTAAAGAAAGGATGAAAAATGGGGAAGAGAATGAAATATGAATGGCAATAATTAAAATAATTGTTATTGATTTTAAATAATTAAATAGAATTGTTAAATTGTCCCACAATGAGTTGTCTTGCAGCAAGTTGGCCACGGTGAGTTTGCCTGCTGCAAGTTGGTTGTGGTGAGTTGGCCATGACAAGTTGGCCACAGTGAGTTTGCCTGCTGCAAGTTGTTTGTGGTGAGTTGGCCATGGCAAGTTGGCCACAGTGAGTTTGCCTGCTGCAAGTTGGTTGTGGTGAGTTGGCCATGGCAAGTTGGCCACAGTGAGTTTGCCACAGCAAGTTTGCTTGGCAAGACATCTCATTCCTGTTCTAGAGGGCAGGCACCAGAGCAGAGAAGGCAAGCTGCCTAGGTCCCATCAAGTGAACCTATTTGAAAATGGTAGCTGAAATATGCTCATTTTTTCAATTCTTATCAGACTGGCAGAAGCAATGAGGGAAAGGTGAATTCCAGATAATGACATTCTAGACCATGAAGATGTTTATAGATCACTAGCATCTTGAATTTCACTCAGTAACTGACTGGTAGCCAGTGCTATTTATGAAACAAAGGTGTTACATGGGCATATCATAATGTGTTCATAATGATCCACACTGTCACATTCTGCATTAGCTGAAGCTTCTGATGGAAAACTGCCAATTGGGCCAAGAGAGCATCTCCAAAACCTTAGGGGTGTCTTCCCATTTTATCTGAAGACCTTTTCAATATAAGTGTGCTCTAAATAACTATGGAGAGAAGGACAACAGCATCCCTTTTGAAGTTATGCATCAACAGAGAACACTAAAAAGAAAAGAGAGCAGATTTAGCAATCAACATGGCAACATATCCACCATGGAGAAATCCATTAATTTTTTCTGCTTTAGCTATCATTTTTTGTAAAGATCATTCTTAATGGCGTTTCTCTATTTAGAAACTTAGAGAGATGTGAATGTCAGGTTTCCGAACAGTTGACAGTAAACAGGTAGGGCAGACTATCTCAAGTCACTGTCTGAGGTCTACAGATCACAAATGAACTATACTAATCTAATCCCACTTCTCCCTCACTACCATTCAAAAATCTACATAAATAAAAAGTTAACTATGAGTTTGTTCAAAACCGCTAATCTCAGAAACTACTGCACCGATCGCCACCACATTTCACACAACGTTCCTTACAAGTGCAGCACTAATGATTGTGTGGATGGCACACCAGTGCCTGGTACACACCACACAAATGTACAACTGCAGCTCTTCTGTGTGTTTCCCTCACTCGCCCCCCTGTCCTTTGCGGCCCCTTCCACCTGGGCGCTTTTCAGCTCATGTCACTTGCACGAACGGTGGAGTGGCCTGCATCATATCCATGACGGTCGCCTCCTCACTGGCGTCTCTCTCCTCCTCTGCCACCGCTGCCCCCCTCCGCCAACTCCCACTCTACAAGGCCGCTGCCAAGTCAGCAGCCTCTCCTCCATCGCTGCCAGCTCTCCGCCACCAACTCCCCCCCAACAAGGCTGCTGCCGAGTCAACAACCTATCCTCCACTGCCACCCCCTCTCCACCAACTCCCCCCCCACAAGGCTGCCGCCGAGTCAGTGGCCTCTCCTCCACTGCTGCTGCCACCTCCCCTCCACCAACTCCCCCTCCACAAGGCCACTGCCGAGTCAGCGGCCTCTCCTCTGCTGCTGCTGCTGCCCTCCCTCCACCAACTCCCCCCCACAAGGCCACTGCCGAGTCAGCAGCCTCTCCTCCGCCACTGCCGCCGCCCCACCCCAACCCCCTGCCAACTCCCCCCCACAAGGCCGCTGCCGAGTCAGCAGCCTAACCTCCTCCTCTGCCATCGCCCCCTCCACCAACTCCCCCCACAAGGCCACTGCTGAGTCTGTGGCCTCTCCTCTGCCACTGCTGCTGCCCCCACCTCTCTCTCTGCCAACTCACCCCCCCACAAGACCGCTGCCAAGTCACCGGCTTCTCTCACTGCCCCCATCGCCCGTGCCACCAACTCCATTTCCCCACAAGGTCGCTGCCAAGTCAGCAGCCTCTCTCTCCTCTCTCTCTAGGTAGGTAGGTAAGTAGGTAGGTAGGTAGAAGGATAGAGGAAGAAATACAGTAGGTAGGTAGGTAAGTAGGTAGGTAGAGAGATAGAGAGAGAGACTAACCAAACTTGGCCACAGCAATGCGTGGCGGGTATAGCTAGTAACTAACTAACTAAATAAATAAATAGGAAGAAGCAAAAAAGACTATATATACCAGTTATGGCAAACCTTTTTTGCACTGAGTGTCAAAAAGAGAGTGCACACTCATGTGCTTTGCCCACATGCACACGTTTATCTGGGCTGTAACCCAGAAGAGAAGCTGCCCAGGGGGCATGTGTATGCCAGAAAATAAACTTCTGGTTTCCGGCATACGCATTACGCTGGCCAATTAGTCTTCCGGTTACTGGCATGTATGCACGCACAACAATTAGCTGGCCAGCGTGTGGCACTTCAGGCACGTGTGCCATAGGTTCACCATCACAGATCCATTCTGTTCCATTCTGGAACAGTGTTTTAGTAGTATGTGCTTCTTTGTCTCACATGAACACACACATAATATAGTCTTTTGATAATCCTTCACATAAGTTTCTTGGCTGAACTTTGATTTTGCAATGACCTGAGGAAATTGAATTTAAAATCTTTTTAGCTGAAAGGGATTGCCTCAAGAACCATCTGAAGATTTATAGTCATCAGCTGTATTTTAGCATATGCTTCAAAAACTGTGTCAGAAAAATACCTACATTGGTAAATGCTTTGATGAAACTTTCAGAAAAATTTCCATCTGCATTGCTGCTCAATTTTATTTTATCTCTGTGACAGTTCTTTAAAGATCTTCTATCATATAGATCAGTGTTTCTCAAACTTGGCAACTTTAAGATGTGTGAACTTTAACTATTAGAATTCCCCAGTCAGCAATGGTAGGTAGTTGAAGTCCACACATCTTAAACTTGTCAAGTTTGAGAAAGACTAATGTAGATCTTTAATGCTACATAGAAAAAGAGCATGTTATCCAAAGATAGCTCAAGGAGCAGAAAGAGAACACGTATCTAAGCATATTTACTTACTGCATGGAGTAAATATCAGTTTGTAACAGGCATATATGTTAACTGACAGCATCAACTTGCTTTCTAATAAAGTGTCAGCCGCAGCAAAATGCAATAACCAATCAAATAATATATGGCTTTATATTCACCACAAGCAAGGAACCAAAACATAAAGATGCTAGACAATAATTTATTTCTCTCTTCTATTGCTTCATTTTTGTTTGGGGAAGCAGTTATTTCTGCTTCTATTTGCAGAAGGTTATGTACTCCATTTTATTCCAGGTCATAGTGGGAACACCATATCTTCATCTTTGAAACAGGAAGTTGAAAATATCTAATGGTCCATAGGATGAGTTTCAGGGATGATAAGATCACACCTAAAATCTTGATATATATATATATATCTTGATATATATATATCATATATATATTTGTTTGAACTGGAAGAATGGGAAGGAATGACTGTATCTAGTAATTAGGCTTTTTAAGATTCATAGCATTTTAGATTGAAAAGTATTTTAAAAGTATTACAAATATAGAACACATGGTGTTAAACCAATGATAAAGGCACTTTTATCTTTAAAATTGTAAAAATAATGTAGAAGCATTAACAAAATTCAACTTTTGATATTATTTTTATTATTTATTTATTTATTTATTTTATTTTATTACATTTATATCCCGCCCTTCTCCGCAAGGGACCCAGGGCGGCGCACAGGAGATTTAAAAAACATACAAAAATAGAACATAAATAATTTAAAATATATATTTTAATTCATATTTATAATCATATGCAGACATTATGAAACTAAAATGTGATGGACGAAGGTTTAGAACAAGTAAGATACATCCCACTGGCTTCTTTGGTACTCTATTAAAATTAAAACAGACTATCAGCAACAGTGTAAGCACATGAAAGTTGAGAAGTTGTGGAACTGGGAGGGCAAGCACTTGACCTGTTTTTGAGAAAGTGAGGAGAACCTGCTTCCCAAGTCAATTTTATCTTTTCCATTGCTACTGTTTGCTCATCTTGTTACAGCTTCACTTGTACAACTGTCCAGAAATGACAAGCCAAGATGTCATTGGGTAACATGGCACTGCAAAATTCTACTTTAAAAACCATGTATCAATAAGGCTACCATATCTATTGATAATCTTGGAGATGAATGACTTTTCCACTATAACATCTTAGTTGGTGGGTATTTTAAATATTACAAATATCTAGAATTTAGTACATTATATGATCATCAATTATGTTTTTAATTGAGTCCATGAGCTATAGCTGAATCACAAGTACTCTAAAGCAAATACAGTTTAACATCACTGAAGTGTGATAACAATAGTGATTATTGCATTTACTATGCACTACTGTGATTCAATGGAATTTTAGCCCACTGCGTGTCCGTCAATCAGTCTTAATTTTCAAATTTTCTAGAAGCATAGGATTACAGTTACCATCTGTTTGGTTCCAACAAAAATGTTATTAATACAGAGATATGCAGCAGCAACAACATGAAAACCAGTTAGGAAACACTAGAAAATAATAGAATTTTTATTTTCACTTTGCCAGAAGAGGTGGGGCTGAAAACCTTACCTTTCAAAGGACTACAATTCCTAAAGTATTTCTACTACTTTTCTTCCTTTTTCTCTGCCTCCCTGCCCACCCTATTTATTCTCAGAATCCATTAGTCCTTCTCTCTTCTTGTATTCCCTTTTCCAGTATTGTTCTTGTTGCTATACTCACTGTTGCTAATACTACCACAACTACTGGTATTGAACAGCAAAGAGACCAAATTCAGGGTCTATGAGTAATATATCTCTGAAACTTTTATCCATCTTTTTGTGTGAATGAACATGGTGGACTTTGGTCAAATAAAACTTGTACAACTGGATAATGGAGCTCCCTGGATGATGTTGAGCCAATTATTTCCTCTCAGCTGGGGTCTAAACATAGATTAAGTATGGAACTCACAAGGGTGTTGTGAAAGTAACATCTATTTCTATGTGTGTCTATCTAAGAGATGGAGAGACTAAGTAATCTAATAATGCAAACAGATGCAAAGTTTAGTTGGGTGAGAATCCTGTACCATTAAATATAAATTGAAGTTTCTGCCCCAGTTGATGCCTTCTGCTTTCATAATATGTTTAATTATTACTTTTTTATAATGAGAAGGTACCATAAGCATACATTTTACAAAGCATTATCATAAAAAGATACCTGTTTTGAATTACAAAATCTATATTCTACTAAACTTCAACTTGTCTTTGTGTTGATCTGTTCATTTGTAACTCAAGGTAATCTAAATAGTGTAATATACTGCCAATTTGTAAATCAAGATACCTAAAATCCACTGACTTAAAGAACCTAGGACCCTTTATTCCTGTGGAATTGAAATTTCAATGAAGTTCAGACAAGTTTTATTCACAAAGTTGTGGCTGTTGCAGTGTCCCTGTGGTCACGTGATCATGTTTTTGTACACCCCCTGCCAGCATCTCACAAGCAAAGTCAATGGGAGAAGCCTACATAAATTTCTAAAGGAAAAAATAGCTAGAAATTTATTAACCAGAAGAGGGCATATTATGATTTCCAAAGCTTTAGGTATCAATATTTTTTTGCTGCCTTCATTGTATAAAAATAACCCAGACTTCCCTAAATTAATTTCCAACAGTACTATAATTGTTAATGTTAATTTTACATGTTGATTTCTTAAAAAGTGCTATGGACCATTTTCTTTATACCTTACCGTATATAATACCACTGAGCGATGGCCCATGAATAAATGAAGCCTGGTTTATAATAATAATAATAATAATAATAATAATAATAATAATAATAATAAATTTTATTTGTATACCGCTTCCTCTCCCCAAAGGGACTCGGAGCGGTGCACAGGGAATAAAAAACCAATATAAAATACATAGAAAGATAAATAGTTAAAATACGAATTAAACAATTGTCCCTGCGCTAAAATCCCCTAAATTAAATTACACTAAAAACCCCTAAAACCCTATTGAAAGACGGAAGACTAACCTAGGCCGGCCAAGCAGAAAAAGTGTGTTTTCAATTTTTGACGGAAGGAGCGGAGGTCCGTGGTTGTTCTAATTTTGGGGGGAAGGTCGTTCCAGAGGGCTGGGCCCGCCACAGAGAAGGCCCTTCCCCTGGGCGTCGCCCGCTGGCATAGCCTCGTGGACGGCACCCGGAGAAGCCCCTCTCTGTGGGAGCGAATCGGCCGCAGGGATGTATGGGGCAGGATCCGATCCTGCAGATAACTAGGTCCCGAGCCATGGAGCGCTTTAAAGATGATAACTAACACCTTGAAGCGCACCCGAAAGACAACAGGCAGCCAATGCAGCTCGCGCAAGAGCGGTGTTATGTGGGTAAACCTAGAGGTTCCCATTATTGCTCGCGCGGCTGCATTCTGGACAAGCTGAAGTCTTCGGGTGCACCTCAAGGGGAGCCCCATGTAGAGAGAATTAAAGTAGTCCAGTCGGGATGTCACGAGGGCATGAGTGACTGTGCAAAGGGCACCCCGATCCAATAGGGGACGCAACTGGCGTACCAGGCGAACCTGGTAAAATGCCCTCCTGGCCACGGCTGTCACTTGATCTTCCATGGACAGCCGGATATCCAGGAGGATGCCCAAGTTCCGTGCCCCCTCCACAGGGGTAAGGTGTTCGTCCCCTATGGCCAGTGATGGAGTCCTATGCTCACATTTATCACATTTATGATCAGAGGTTGGACATTGTTTGAAAAGAGTGCAAAACAGCCAATGCAGTGAAGGGGGAAGGAGGGGGGAAAGGGGCAAAAGGTAAAGTAGTGGCTGGAGCCTTATTATAATTATTCTTATTTTTCTGCTGCCATTGGCTAGATGGTAGAACACTCCCCTTTCCATCCTCCTGTTTCCTCCTTTGAAGATATGTGATGAGAACACAAAGGTGACAGTAACTCAAACAATGCATAAGTAGCAGATCCCTATGTAAGTGCCTAAAATAGGGCTTCCCAAACTGCAGTCCTCTATGATGATAAGTGAATCGGTTGACACCTTCCACCTCTGAATATCAGTAAAGATTTCATTGGGCATAATTTAAAATTAATTATTACAAACTATATTTTCAAGTAACGTTTAAATGTAAATCATTTTATCACAGGTGATTTATAAGTCACATTTATGATTATTCTTTGCATTCTTTTAGTCAATGATGTTCTGGAGATATGTTGAACATATATCTTCTATTGACATAATGACATATTTGATATTTTTCATTTATTTATCACATTTGTATAGCAGCCTATCTACATAGTTATCTATTCTTCTATTACTATTGTTGTATGTACACCTCAGGGTGATTTTAAATGGAGGAGGGATAGCAATTATTCCATTCTGTGCTGTTAAAAATGTATCCTGTATTTTGCCATGATAAATATTAAATACTACTATGTAGAGTTGTCAATGCAAAATATTTAAGACATTTAGACACTAATGTAAGTCATCATCCTCACTATTGCTTAGGATTAGACAACATTGACCTCAATTCATTTAACTTTCAGAATTAAATGCACAGGGAATCAATATTTGAGTTTCTTTTGTGCTCATTAAAAACGTTACTAGCTGATTTTTTTTCATTAGCAGAAAAGTGTTTTTGATAGTGTGGTTCATCACTATCTCCTCTGAAAAGCTAAGTGTATCTATACAGTGCAAAAGCAGTTCTAGTTGCAGCAAAACAGCATGTCCTTAAACATTAGCTTTGCTTGGTGCAGTAATAATCATTTCCATGTAGTTCATTTAATCCTTTAAGTACTCAAATGTAAAATGATTCTGTAGGTACTTAAAGGATAAACGAGGTTAAAGCATTCAGAAGGACTAGAATGTTCCTGAAGCTCAAGCTGGCATTTCATAAGTATGGTTCATCTGCTTTGCTTCTCTCTAAAAGTTACAAAGCAATCTTTTCTTTCTTAAAGGCACTTGCTAACAAATTTCTATGCACTAAATTCTATTTGTGAATCAAAAAGGAATGTTGTTTTCCATTCTTTTCCAGACTGTAAATGTTCTGGCCTAATTCTGGCCAATATGTTTCATAAGTAGCAAGAAGGCTACCACTGTGGTTAAAGTATGAGAAATTCTCTCAGCCATGGAAATTTATTCAAGCATTTTTGGTGAGGTGGACCTACCTTTAAATATTACTGTCTTGATGTAAAATAAAGGTGAAACTTGTGTAAGAGATGTGCCAGATTGAAATAAAGGCAATAGTTTATACTATGCTTTCCTATAAATATTTTCAAAATGGGATAAATATTATTATTAGAGGTTTACATGTTTCCTTTTATTTGTTCTAGGTTGGATGAACTCTGCATAAATATCTATTAAAATTAGCTTGACATATGGCCATATATGTTATTGCAATTTGCTTCATAAGAAAGCAACATCCTATAATAATGATTGATAGTGCATTGAGGACTGACCAAATGCTAATAAATATTTACATTAAAATCAGATAATGTCCATTGTACAAGAAACAGACTGTTTTGTGGTCCAACTGAATTTGCAAGTGATTGAACAACAGCAACCAAAGGTGGATTATAATTAGTGCTGCATCATCCTGGTGTTGAATACTATATCCCCAGGATCCCTAGGTTTCCATTCTTGGCTCAGAGCTATTCAGCATCTTCATAAATGACCTAGATTCTATATCCAAGATGATGAAAAGTAGGGATGCTTGTGCAATTTGCTAAAGGAGATGAGCTAACATCTTAGAGGGCAAAATCACTGTTCAAAACAGCATCAATAGTCTTGATTTTAGGTCATATTCAACTGGATGGTGATCAACTTTGATAAAGGTAAGATTCTTCATTTGGGTATGTGAAATTAGCAGATTGGCTTGCTGGGAATTTGGATATTAGTGGACCACTAGCTGAAAATGAGTAAGCAGGATACAAGTGGGTTGCATTTAATGAGATTCCTTGAGTTAATTGTTCCATTGTACAATGCAATCATTGGAATACTGTATCTATTTCTGGGCAATATATCTAAAAGGGTCATAGAGAAATTGGAATAGATCTAAAGGAGAGCTACTAAGGAAGGTGAGGAAACTGGGACTCAAGCAGTGTGCAAAACTAAGAGACTGATGGGAGATATAATAGTGGTCTACACATTTCTAAAAGTCACGTAAAAGTGAAATCATGAAGAGAACAGGGATCCATAGGCTGAAATTGAAAGAAAAGAAATTATGTCTGAATTGTTAGGAAACCTTTCCAAATGTAAGAACAGTTAAGCCATAGAGAAGTCTGCGTAGATATTCCTCACTGCCACTTTCCAAATGGGGGATAATTTAATCTGTATTTTAATGGATGATGCATTTAGAGGGGATTGGATTAGATGACCTGTAGGTTCTACCCAACTCATGCATTCTGCAATTCTGTGAACCAGGCGTATACCAGACAAGGGTTTTATAAATGTTGCAATTTATCTCATTATGAAGGAAAGAAATAAAATAATTCTTTCTGCTACAGAAAATGTTAACGTTCCTATAAATCACAGGGGCTGCATTCCTTTTAGAGATATGTTTTCATGTAGCCAAACTTGTAATATTTTAGAAAAGATTAGGAAGCAATAGTTTTTGCAAAATTTGAAATAAAATTCTATATGAAAAAGTAAAAAGAAAAAGAAGCATTATGCTAGAGATATTTTTTACAAATCCCTATTTCAGTAAGAGTCTTTGCTAAAGAACAATTGGAAAATATTGTCATTTATAAAAACACTACAATTTATATGCATATGTCTGCATCAGGAAGAACAACTCTTTATGAAATATGGCAGTTGCCGAGAGTGAAAAATATATAAAATGGAGCCACAGATTAGAAAGTGAGTCCTTTAATCTTTTGTGAGTGTGGTTCCTTCCTTGTTCAATCCAGATCATTCCTTCTTGAAAAAATATTTGAAGAGAGTTTTGCTCATATTCAGGAAAGTTTACAGTTCCACCAAGAACTGTTTTCATAGTCACTGGGCAGTTTAGTTCCCCCCACCCACCAGGATTAATATAACATGGAAATAGCCCACTGTGTATAACTTGGTCTTTCTATGAGTGTCATCTGGGGTTAGGTCAAAATATAACTTCAAAAGATGAAGTTATATTTTGTCATCCAAACTCCAGAATTTTTTACAAGCATTGACAAAGAATGCATGTAAAAAGGGATGGCCTTGGATCATAACATTAAACTTGTATGTTGCAGCTTTCTATCACCTATCTCCTCTATATTTTACAGATGCCCTGCTTTGTAAGCAATTTAGATACCAGTCATAAACTTGGCAGGGACAAAGGGGGAATGGAAAAGAGAATTTAATTGCTTTCCGGTACCCTTTTCCCCATTTCTTTCCAAAAGTTTCAACTAAGCCCCATTGTCTGATTGTTCCTGACGTTTAAGCTGAATATTTTTGTGCCTTGTTTAACAATGTGCCAAAGTCCCAATTATATTGGGTCACTGTCAGAATGCCATTGCAAACTGACTCACAAGGTCTTCTTTTGAACTAAGCTGGTCGCACAACTAAAAGATTGTGAAGTAGCAGGAATTAATTTGATCTTAGTTGTAATACTTGTGGACTGATTGCAACCCTATTCACACATATAGAATTCTTTTTCTAGAGCAATTAAGAGTGAAAAAACCCACCATTATCCCAATATACAAAGGAGGATATGGCTAATTTCCAGTCCATCATTTTGTTCAGTATAATAAGCAAGTTGTATATTAGGGACTGCTGTAGAAAATTTATAGATTGGGTGACACAGAATAAAATCCTGGCAGAGAACTGATGTTCAATGGCTTATTTTTTCAATACATTTCAATATAACATATATGAAACATCCTTTAGGTTTCCCATATTGATTTAAAGGCAGCTTTGAATTGGTTTCTGTCATGAGATTGTGGGATAAAGTAGTTGCTGTTTCTATGAAATTACAGGAAAATAGTGCAAATTGCTGGTTCAGGATACCTTTCACCCATAAAATTCCTGTTCAGAAATGATTAAGTGGGATTATTTCCTCTTCTTTTTAACTTTAACTTTTATATTAAATCGCTGTCTTAAGCTTTGACAAAACCTGAGTTTTACTCCATCCATATTAAGCAAGAGCTTCATTTCCCTCAACTTATGAGTTTAAAATGCAGCAATCTTTTTTGTCATGCCAGTGGACCTGAGATGGAAAGTTTATGCCTTTGTCCATTAATTGCAGTAAGGAGCAGCTACTTACACACTACAATAAAACTAATCTCGTCACCTTTTGATCTAATTAAGGTCTTTAAATGTTTGGGCATATCTCTCTACGCTTCAGTGACCTGGAATCATCAGCAAAGACAGAGTCATCCGTTAGGGCTCATATACTTTCAAACACAATTTTGCATTTTGTTAACTGCAGTGACAATCACCATATCCCAAGGGCCACAAAAATTGTAGAGCCAAAGCTATTAGCCACCTGTTACATGGTATGAAAATGTGTTATTATTCTGATTTAAGCTACCTACGCACATACATACATACATACCATTATTTGTATTCTTGAGAGCTTCACTATTAATGGCTCATAAAATTCATTGTTTATTTATTTATTTATTTAATTTGATTTCTAGACCTCCCCCTCTCCCAGAAGGGACTCGGGGCGGTGTACAGGTAAAAATTAAAACTACTAAAATCAAAACAATACAAACAAAGTTAAAATCGAATTAAATAATCCCCTGTACAAATTTATAAAAGTTAAAAAGTAACCCCATAAAACCGAATAAAATCATTTAAAATCACAGACTGGGGCGAGCAGCATGAAATTAGGCCAAGCCGGCTAGATGGAACAAATGCGTCTTGACTTTCTGGCGGAAGGAGCGGAGGTCCGTGGTCGTTCTGATATCAGGGAGAAGGGTCATTCCAAAGGGTCGGGCCCATCACAGAGAAGGCTCTTCCCCTGGGCATTGCCCGCTGGCATTGCCTGGTGGACGTTAAGACTGAATGGTGGCCCAATCTTTATGGTGACACACATTCACCTTTGACATTTGAAATTATGGTTATGGCTATGGGTGGTTATGGTGGAGGAGGAGGTAGAAGACAAAAAGGAGGAAGATTCTTTTTGGAAATATCTTGGCCTTCCTAACCATGAAGCACAATTTTATGCTTCAAGGCATCTTTATATTATAATAGGTTGTAGATAATAATTTCATATTCTCTTTCATACATTCTCTCTGATATTTAATTCCCTCAAATTCATGAAAAGTTGTTGAATGAGCTAAAGAAGGGGTCTGCAAAGTTGGCTCTTTTAAGACTGGCGGACTTCAACTCCCAGCTATGCTGGCTGGGGAATTCTGGGAGTTGAAGTCCGCCAGTCTTAAAAGAGCCAACTTTGCAGACCCCTGAGCTAAAGGAATAGCAAACAGATTTTCCCCCTATAGATTTCTTGGACATTCAACAATGAAGATGCAATATTCTCTTCTGGATAGAAAATATCATTTAAATATGATCTCCCCTCACTTTGATTCTTCTTGACTCATACTATACACTCTGATAAGTGCATCTATAATATTTTTCACATATAAGAAGTTATCCAGTCATATGCTTGATTTTGTCCCTGCACTAGTTTCTTTTTTAATCTAATAGAACTCTATGATATTTTACTATCTAATTAAAGCAACATAGATCCAAAATAATTAATATGAGTAATTAATATGAATAGTGTAGAATTACAAGTCTTGAGAAGTATAGATTGCAGTTACTGGATAGTTGATCAATATTTTTCTATTAAAAAAACCCAGATTTTCTTGATATATTATCTTATGAGTATGGTGAGAAGCATTTAATCATGCTTTTATTAATATACTGATCCATGAACACTTTGCTTTTAATTTAGCATTTTGATTATAATATCATTTTTTATATGTTTTTGAAAAGAAAATGCCTATCTTCCCCAATAACCTGCTAATCTAATCTTCTGTGACTTCTAACTCTCAACTATCTTGCCGGAAAATCTGAGTCACCACCATCTCAATGCATATGATAAACATCACATCTGTCCTTGAAGAGATGAAGCTTTACTTTGTTTGTTGACACTTTATGTTAACCATGGAAAGAAAAGTTGATTGGCACACTATTGAGCAGGTAAAAGCGCTGCAATCATATGTATTGCATCTTTCTTCAACAACTTAGCCAGTTAAAACTTTATTCAATCCCTCTCCTGAAAAGCACTAAAGAGAGAACATTTGCTGCAGAGTAAATATGAGGTTGATGATACAAGATTAACATTAAAAAAAAAAAAGTAGCTACTTTTAGCTATAAAATTTAAGATATTTTCTTAATGAATCATTTAGAGAATTTCTTAGTTATCATTTAAATAATTTCTAAATGAGAAACAATATTGTCTGTGATACAGAGGTGGTATTCAGCAGGTTCTGACCAGTTCTGGACAACCGGTAGCAGAAATTTTGAGTAGTTCAAAGAACTGGTAAATAGCTCTGACTGGCCCCGTCCCCATCTATTTTTTGCCTACCGAGTCCCAACTGATCAGGAGGGAATGGAGATTTTGCAGTATCCTTCTCCTGCCATGCTCAACAAGCCATGCCCACCAAGCCATGGCCGCAGGAACAGTAGTAAAAAAAATTGAATCCCACCACTGCTGTGATATTCAGAAGTTGTGGCTGCTCCATCACTGGAGGCTTTCAAAAACAGACTGGACGATCATTTATTTGAAATAGTATTGGGTTTCCTGCTCAAGCAGGGAGTTGGACTAAAAGACTTCCAAGGTCCCTTCCAATTCTATTATTCTACATTCTATGTTCTATAATTGAATTAGCTACCACACATTCACCAGCATGGCTCGGGGCCTAGCTATATACGAGACCGCCTCCTGCCCCATACATCCCTTTGTCCGGTCCGCTCCCACAGAGAGGGCCTTCTCCGGGTGCCGTCGGCTGGGCAATGCCGGCTGGTGACACCCAGGGGAAGGGCCTTCTCTGTGGCGGGCCCGGCCCTCTGGAACGACCTACCCCCCGACCTTCGCACTACCTCGGACCTCCGCCTCTTCCGCCAACGTCTCAAGACGCATTTATTCCAACAAGCCGGCCTAGGATAGCCCCCTGCTTCTGACTTTTTAAATATAAATTATAATTTGGTAAAGTTTTAATATGGGTTTTAGCACGGGTTTAATTAATTTAATATATTTTAATTGATGTATATTGTACTGTGTGGTTTTAAATAATGCCTGTGCGCCGCCCTGGGTCCTAACATAAATAAGGACGCCCTGGGTCCTATAAAATAAATAAATAAATAAAAATACCCTTCCTCAGATATAACTAATTAAGTTAAAGTAATCAAATAGGAAACAGAATTGTTGTAAGTATAAACCAGAATAAGAAGCCCAAGCCTTCAAGATGTTGCTAAACTTCAGTTCCTAGAACCTCTAAATAGCATGGTTAGTGAAAAAATTTTCTATAGTTCATATTCAGTCAGAAATTTCTTATCGTCACTTTAAAAAAAATGTAGGAAATGTAACAGTTTTCTGAAGCTAAAGCTCAAATACTTTGACCATTTGGGATTTCTTTGACTAAGAACAGCTTGTTGCACCAGTTTTTTTTTTAGTTTTTTTTTAAAAACGTGATAAGTCATGAGTATGGGCGACATGCAAAAAGATAGACATATCTCCATAGAAAAATTCCTGGATATTTTTTTCTGGCACTCTGATCTGACATCAGTGCAACAATGTAATTGGCAGAAGATCAAAAGAAAACCTTGGAGTAATAGAGCTTTTCTTTTCTTTTTTTTTCATCTGCTACATTAAAAAATATCAAATGGATCTTGCAGAATTAGTTTTAAAAGCAACAAGCAGAATAAAAAGGAAGGGGATTGGAATGATCAAAGCTGTATTTATAAATACTTATATAGTACACATGACCCTCTGAAAAACTGTATATTATATCCAGATGTTACATATAATGTAAGTGAAAGGAGAAATGCTGAATGCAAAAAGAAAAAAAGAAAAGAAAATAACTCAAGCAATCCTTGGCTGCATCAGAAGCTTAGATAAACATTTTGTTAGATACTGAACTGAAATGCTTTTTACTTAAAAACCTGTCGCCCTAGATCTGATCATTTGTTGAAGCAAAGAAGCATATAGGGCTCCATATTCCTTGCCTAACTATTTCTTCATATTTCAGGGTAACAAAATTTATTTCTTTTTCTCTTTCTTTTCCACCAGCAGTATGGAGTTTAATATCATAAGCTTCTATCAATTCCTGTTTTATTGGTTCTAGGCTAGTTTAGACAACAATTGTTCTCCTTGTATAAAATTAACCCCAATTGTGTGTAGAAAGGTAACACCGAAAAGGTTTTTTTGGGTCTTGCCAAACACTCTGCCTGTTCTGACCTAGGCTTCCTGAGAAAGCATAAATCACAAACCTAGTCCCCAAAACCCTCATTTATTTAGACAGCTGTGAATTATGGTCATTCACAGCCCTTAATGATTCTGTGAAGATTCCAGCAGGTGTCTGCTTGAATTGACACAGTCTTTCAGGTTAATGTTGATAAGCACCCACCTTTATCTCCCTTGAAATGCTGCCAAAGACCTAATTGCCAATTAGTTTTGCAAGGCCAAACATAGCACAGAGTCAAACAGGTCTTGAACCGACTATATGAACTAATTGCTTCCTGCAAAGGCTCATATCTGTTTGCTCCTCTCTTATGGGAGGGCCCAATCACCTCCAAGCTTTACTCCCTTACACCCTTTTTTTCTTAATTGTTCTTGCCTTCTGGCAGCTCTGCGCATGCGGACACTGGGAACAGGCTCACACTGTTCTTCTACCTCACTGATGTCAGACTTCGGAGGCTCCGGAGGCAGGACATAACTACAAGATGGCCCTGGCCTCTTCTCTGCCTCTGATGCAGAGCCCTCATCCAAGCCTTCCCCAGACTCCAGGACAGGCCCATGTTCCTCCCCAACCTTCTCACTGTCCGACTCTACTGACAACTTCACAGGCTGGCAGCAGACCACAAAACTGCCTTTTACTTTTTCCCACCTGCATCCCGTTTCTAAATCTAGAGGCCAAGGCCTCTACAGGGAGGAGATTATAAAGTCAAAACAGCAGGTATTACAAAGCCCTGCCTCTCTTTTTAGTAAAACAAATCCCCCACCATTTTTTAATTCCACTGCAAATATACCCCTCTTGCCTTCTATGGCAATCTCTCGTATGGTTCTGATATTTTCCATCCTTCCAGTTTCAAGTCAGAGTTGGATAGGAAGTCTTTCTCCTTCATATTAACAGTCTATAACCTATGTTACTCTTGTTCTAAGCTTTTATCGTATTTGCCTACAGCTCATGAAATCACAGAAACTAAGTCAACCATTTGCAGGAATGTCCAGCAATTCAAATAATTCCTGAGAAGTTAGGGTTCTCACAATCATGGTAAAACATGAAAACAAAGTCAGATGTACTTTCTTGTACTCACGATTTGGCACTGCGATGAGTAATTGAGAGCATAAAAAGTTATTGAGGCATGAATAACTCACCACATTCCTACTCCTACATTCAGGAAACCCCATTGTTTCAGTCTATAATTAAAAGGGAAAAAATTAAAAAGAAGTGAGAAAGGAATTTATTATTAATATTTATTATCCGTAAATGAAAAGACGAAGACATTGTGTTTTAGTATTGCTTCATTACAATTACTACTATTACTGAATCCATGCATACTGACAAGGCTGCTCCTCCTCAAGCAATTTCATCTTATTATTAATTCATGGACCATTTTATTGGAATTATTGTGCACTAAACTAATTCCAACAGTGTAATTTTAAACAAGTTTTTAAACTATTTTCATTAGCAAAAACAGAACTATTGCAGAAGTCAACTTCTACCTGCCCAATCTTTAAGTCCATACATCCTCTGCAACTCTACAATTACTGTTTAGCTATTGCAAAGATATATCAATGTCATTTTCTGTTTTGCCTCAACTTAATTTCCAATTCATACCATTAAAAAAACTCACTAAAATCTTATTTTAGAATGGAATGCAATTACTAAATATCAATTTAAATACAGCCCTGATATGGGAAAACAATAGTTCTGTGAATTGTTCTGCCAGCACCCATGAAAATTGGAATCATAGAAGAAAATATGCATGCAAAATTCAGATCTAGTGTCTCTAGAGATGCAGGTACATCTAAACATCTCCAAGCAATAACTGATGTTCTTCAAGGGCACAGTTGCCTGCTATAGCTATGGGCCTCTTCTATACCTAACACTCTGAAGATGAACTATAGTGGGAAGCATGCCCAATCTTGTTTTATTGCTTTATTAATCCTTACATAGTTAGGTTGCACTGGGGAGCCATGAGTCTCCACTTAAATAACTCAAGGTCAACAGATGGAAAGGAGAAAGGAAGCCTTTCTTCATAATTAAGCCAATAAATTTCCTTGTCACAAGAAGCAAAGATGGCCATTTGTTTTGATGGCTTTCAAGATAGTGGATAAGAAAAGAGTGTTAAGGGTGCCCTTTCTACTTCCCATAAAATACATTTATTGCTCTTAACCAGGACTGGAGAGAAATCACTTTTTAAAAAAAATCTCCACCGAATTTCAGTAGCTTCTCCAAATTTCTGTAAGGGAAGGAGAAATTCTCTCAAAATTTGTCAAAAGAATTTGCTTCCCCTAAATGGGGATAGAAGATGAAAAACATAAGAGGGATACTTCCATTCCTTTTTCTTGACCTGCTCCTTGGGTAAAGGAGGTATCGTTGGAATAATAACAGAAAATGTGTCTTTCATTTTGGCCGTGGTTTGCTCTCCAAGCTTGTTTGAATTTAGTTTCTTAGTGTTTCATTACCAGACTAGGTAACACCATCAGCAAGATTGTCTTGTCCTATTCTCCTTAGCTTATAAACATGCCAGTGTAGTCAGTTGGACATTTGGTTGAGATTAGGTATGACCACATTGATAATGAACAACACCAGTTTGGTCGGGAAGCAACAAAAATTATTGGCCATGCTAGAATTTACCATGCATGTGAATTTGTTGAGGCCTGGTATTCTACCAAAGGACCGATCAACAAACATATTGACACAGTATATGAATATATAAGAAACCAGATCATTCGAACAACAATCAACAAAAGAACCAATCAGTTGCTCAGAATTTAAATATAACTCCAAACAAACAAGCAAACAAACAAACAAACAAGCAAACAACTGACCACTTGGCATACAAGACTTTTATAAACTAAGGAGACAAGACAACCCTGTTGCTGATGTTACTTAGTCTGGTAACGAAGCGTTCAGAAACTAAATTGAAACAAGCTTGGAGAACAAACCACTGCAAAATCTAAAACCCGAACTACAAGCATTTTCTATTATTTCATACCTCTTTCATACCTACAGCAACTAAATAGGGGCAAAACACCCAGGAGAATTCACTGAAAAAAGAAGTGAGAAGTAAGTAATTTGGTTTGATTAATACTTTTCCGGTTCTGTTTCTTTAAACTCCCCTTACCCTTCTGCCCAAGATAAACACCTGCTTGGTGAATGCAATGATTTTCAACGTATTTTAGGGATGCTGGCTGATTAAAAATATTTAGCTGATTAATAATATGTTATAATTCATTCATCAAGTATATTTGGGTAAAAATATCCTAGGTTTGCATATTCATATCAGTAAATGGATTAGATTTGTATATTCATTATTTTGAAAAACATGCAATAGTTTTTGAGTATTATTACACTACTGCTACTATTACTACTACAGGTAGTCCTCGGCTTACAACAGTTCATTTAGTGACCATTCAAAGTTACAAGGGCACTTTTCAAAGTTACAACCTTTGCAGCATCGTCATGATCATGTGATCAAAATTGAGATGCTGGGCAACTGGTTGACCGTTGCTGTGTCCCAGGATCATGTGATTCCCCTTTTGCGACCTTCTGATCAGCAAAATCAATGGGAAACTCAGATTTATTTAACAACAGGGTAACTAACTTATCAACTGCAGTGATTCACTTAACAACTGAGGCAAGAAAGTTCGTAAAATGGGGCAAAGCTCACATAATAATAATAATAATAATAATAATAATAATAATAATAATAATAATAATAATAACAATAATAATAATAATAATAACAATAACAATAATAATAATAATAATAATAATAATTATTATTATTATTATTATTATTATTATTATTATTATTATTATTATTATTATTATTATTATTATTAATTTATAACCCGCTCTCTCTCCCAGAAGGGACTCGAGGCGGGGCACAGGGAATTAAAAATAGTAATACAAACCACAAACAAATACAATGTTAAAATGAAATTAAACTAACCCTGCGCTAAAATCCCATGTAAAAAAACTAAAACTAAGCCCTAAAAAACCCTAAAAATAGCTTAATTACCCTAGGCCAGCCAAGCAGAAGAAGTGTGTTTTTAATTTTTGACGGAAGGAGCGGAGGTCCGTGGTTGTTCTGATTAACTTAACAAATGTCTCACTTAACAACAGAAATTTTGGGCTCAATTATGATCATAAGTTGAGGACTACCTGTACTACAATTCATCAGGGCTGCTTTGGCAAAGAAAGAGAAAAGTGAATTCATTGCATCAGCAAATGGCACAGGCTGCTTATGAACACTGGAGGACAAAATATTAAAAGGCTCCAAGTAATACAATGCAAAACATCTGTAATTGCATTACATTATGTATAGCATGGGTGATGCTATAGAAGTGGCACTCACTTATTCCTCCTGGTGGGAAGGCATCACTGTTACACAACTGATTCTGTAGCGCAAGCAATCTCATTTCAAAGTAAATGCTTGAACACTCAGCCTACATGGTATGGTCTATTGAATCAAAACAGAGTTGAATGCTTGAAAACTGAGACCCTCAATTACTGAAACTTTGGTCAAGAGTTTGAAGTTGGAATGGTTCATCTTATATATGAAATTGTCCCAATTTTCATTTACTGAATATTCAGTGAGATGACTACAAATTACTTCTCCCAAAAGCATCTCCCATCCCCAAAGTTCTATATCATCTGCTCCTTCACTATGAGGCACCCATGAACTTTGCCCACCACCCACATTTTTGTATTAAAGTGAGTCAGTGTCAAATTACCACTTTAAACTCTCTTGATACTTTTAAATATTACCATTCCTTGACTTTGTCCATCTGTTGCCTGTTCCAATGGCACTTAGTCATTAAAAGAGATTTGTATTCCATGTTTTTTCTTGAACAAGGGCCTCATAGAATTTTTAGAGGCAGAAAGAAAAAACGTAAGCACAGGCTTTCATGAAGAAAAATGCAAGGGATAGGCATTGCAACATCACTAGCAAACTACTGGAAGTATTTGTAAACAGCTCTCCTTGCCCTTCACAATAGGAATAAAGGAATAATAAAATAGACAAGCCCTGACTTCTCTTTTATCCTTGTGAACAGTTATGAACAAAGAATTATCCTGCTTAGTGAACTTCAGAAGCCAAATTATACTAAAACTGTCTTCCCTGCAAAATAATATGCTTTTGAGTCAGAAATAGCCAGGCATGACCCAAACCTCCATATTAAAGTTTTTATTTTCATTCTTTTTCTTTTTTCCTTTACCCTAGATTATTAGATATTTTTGCTAGATAATCACTATAGTCTCTTCCCGTATCTTATGTTAATGGGGGTCAAACTCTCATACCTCTGCCATCACCTTCTCATCAAAATCATATTACGTGTTTGCTACAAACAAACAGGACATACAACTCCTAATTTGCTTATTTATTCCTTCTTAGTATATATTCTGTGCTTCTTTAGTTGAACTTATTCTAAATGTGTTAGTGTTGCTCTATCCAAAAGAAGATGAAGAAGCAATGTAATAACACAAAATATTATCATGCATATGTATTCATTAGACCCAGCACCATTTCTTGCTCTCAGGACAAACTCTCAAACATCATCAATACCTTTCTCCAAAGCCTCTTTTAGAAAGCTGGAAATGTACAAATTTCCTAAACATAATCAGTAACAGAGCTAAAATTGCCTATAGCATAAGAAGCAAGTCCCCAAAATAAAATTTACTTGTCCTCTTGCTAAATTTCTCAGTGGGTTGAGATTCTAGAGTTCCCAACACACATTGAATACACATGTACTCTTTGGACTAACATCTTAAATTGCACCCAGAAGCAAACCAGAACCAGACCAGTAGATGGTGGAACTTCCACTGCATGGATATTCCATGGTAGTAGTCAGTTTATTACTTTAACAAACAGCAATAGCAATATAATTTAGACTAATATATTGCTTCCTAGTGCTTTACAACAGTCTCTGAGCAGTTTACAGAGTCAGCATATTGCCCCCAACAATCTGGATCCCCTGAGTTAACCATCAACCAGTCGAGATCAATCTCTTGGCAGTGGACAGTGTCAGCCTGCAATACTGCATTCTAACTATTATGTCAACATGGCTCCTCATTTTGCAGAAGATGAGGTTCCTGGATGGTCTTGGAGGGCAGATCTTGCCAAGTACAAGCTAGTATATTACTAACTTGGTTCAAGCCTATATTAACCTTTTCTTTTCTTTTGACTTTTCCTTGATTGATTATATACCATCAAATCAGTATTGATTCTCTAGGATGACCTTCAGATCTTTCTGTACCCACCTCTATTGACACTGAGTCCATCTACCTTCTGGTTGGTTCTCCAGCATTATAAAAAGATATTTCCTGCTCAGCTACCTCCTTACACGTATCCTATTTAGTTGAGTCCTTGATGATTTATTGTTGCTACACAGATTTTGCTCAACTTATTCCTTGACTGTGGCATGGGGAATTAGCAAGTTATGGAAAAAGAAATTCAGTCTCATAAAAGAACTTTAGGATGCTATAAACTTAGAAAGAAGCCTATAATTTTGCATATAATCTTTTTTTATCATGACTTTAATTCATAGCTTTGTCTGTCAAATGAACGGACAGCATCAGCATCAGTATTGCATTCTTTTGTCCAATAGAAGTAAAAATAGAGGAATTCCTCCTCTGCCCTCCAACAAGATATGGTGAAAATCATATAAAAGTTTGTACCTGAACACGTAGGAGAATTAACATAAATATTTCTCTGCCTGTGGGAGTTGAAGTATAGTAAATACTTAAATACAATATTAAAGATGGACATTGGATAATCACAGCTAGAATGTAATTTTCTCTCTGGTACCAAGTGATGGTAATGCATTAATATATCAAAATGTTAAATAGCTGTTTATCTTTTCTGAGTAAATTTATGAATTAATCTTTGCTTTATGAAGGCAAAGGACTTGCTTTTAACTGATCTGGAAATAATTCACCTGAGTGCTTTGCAAATTTATTCCTATTAGAAGATGCCTATTAGCAGCTAAAAGCCCATTTTCAACTACTACCTTCATTGAAAAATCTGAAAAAGTGCTTCATCCAAAATGACTGCTCCAAATGACAAATTGCTCTCATAAAACATGGATGGACCACATGCTAAATAACGGAGATGTCCTGTCTGGAAAGAGGCAATGTTTTGTCGGTCAGGTAAATTCCATAAGCAAGTGTAGGAAAACTAATAGAGGTCTATTTGACTAAGTTTCCTCTAAGCAGCTTTGTCTTCTTCCAGATATCTAGTGCTTTTACAGCACTTCATCATGCCAGTTCCAAAGTATACCTGATATTCAATGCCAAGTGTTCACATTTTCAAACTAACTGAAATTATGGGCCTGAAGAATAAACCAGCTGTTCTGAATCTTCACTCCCAACTGGCCATGATTCATGCCTTTTGACTATGATGCATGGCAGAATATGTTGTGTCACTGATATTCAGTTCTTCACCAACATTCTTTTTATTTAGAATATTTTTCTTCTTGGGGAAGAAATATCCAGTGACACGCAGCTTGATAGCTATTTGATGTCCATTTTTCTCTGTGAAGAAAATTCCTAGGAAGGTCTAACTAGATTTCTTCCATTGGGATTTTAAATTAGAGTTGCAATATTTTCCCAGTCAAGCTGTCATTTGAAAATTGTAGCTTTCCATTCTCAAAATTTTCAGCAATGATCTTGGCAGCTGAGGAAGTCTGAGAGTTGAAGTTCACATATCTAGAAACTACCAAATTGGGAAAAGCTGTTCTACATGATGAAGAAGCATGTCTTCGAGTAGGAATGAAAGGTAGCCCATCTTCATTACTTTTTGCTTTGTGATCAGAAAATAGCAAATGTAATATTGTTCTGAAAATACTTTATAGGTACAGAAGAGCATTAGAAAACTGGAGTTATGACCTTATTCACATTGACTATTGTGAATAACAAATGGTAGGATTGATTGATTGATTGATTGATTGATTAATTGATGTATGTATGTATGGATGGATGGATGGATTGATACACTCAGATCTTGGAAACCAACTTTGTTGAAGAGTCATTATTATTAGCCCTTATTTCTCTCAACTTTATTAAGTGTTGCTTTGCTCCTATTGGATTTCTGGCTTCCTTGGATTCTTATACATTTTTGTATACATACATTTGTGGCAAAGAAAGTGGGTGAATGGAGTCTTTCAGAGAAAGGAAGAATTCTCCAATACCTCCTGAAGTGCGTTATTAACAGTGATAATGCAACTTGGGGGGAAATAAGAGGATTGTCCACCTTATGCCTCTTCTTAGAATGTAATTAAAGTGTATGAAGCCACAGACATTCCAGATCGATGGAGAGAAGAATATACCATGAAAAGGAAGTCCTTCACACATTTTGCATGCCCAGCTCCTATCCAAACTGTTGCAAAAATGCTACTCTAATATCATAAGAATATCTCCAGATTTCTCTTTTGAAAGAATTTCTAAAATTATCTTTGATCTAATTGAATGAGATCTGCTGAAGAAAAAAAATGTAGGAGATTTTATCTATGCTGAAGTTTACCTGTTATGAACTGCAAACTTTAAATTGTGTGAGGTACTAAATAAAAGTCTCATTTAATAAAATTCTAATGTATTATACATCCTATTTATGGATTTAGCTTAGACAATTTAGGGAACATACAACTGTCTTGGTAGGCTTCTGAATAAAGATCAGTACTAAGGAGTTTCTCTTTAAAAATAAATGACAATGATTTAAACTACAAACAGTCAAATACACAGAGACAATTTCACAGTTGTTGACATAATAAACAAAGGGAAATGAGGTTTTTAAAAAAGTCGATATGTGAGATAGATTATACTTTTTTTTATGACCCTGTAATCCCTTTATTTGGAACGGAGTCAGGGATGAGCGTTTACTGGTCTGGTGTCCTGCCTGATGCCTACACTGAGTTCACAGCAGATATTTTCTCCTTGTTCATTGATAAAGAAACACCTGCTACTGCGTAGGATTGAACTCTCAACCTTCCAAGTGGGAGGTGAGTATCTTCACCTCTAGGCCACTGCACTGCTCCCTCTAGGGCTAGGCCACCATGCTGTTACAGAAACTAAAAAACAATACTTTTTTATATTATAACCAAGTCAAAAACATTGGTTTAATTCATTGTTAAAAAGAAGGTTTTTTTTCTTAAACAGCTTTAAAAATATGGCTATCTATGAGAATTGGCAATTAATTTTTTTTTCTGTCTGGCCTGTCTAATATAAATTAAAGTTTAGATTGAGGAGTGCTTATTTCTACATGAATATTTTACTAATTAAATTTGTTTTCTATGCTCCAACTGCTGCTCATAATTGGTCATCACAGATATTTCTCATTTTGGCTATTAAAGTTACTCCTTAATTTTTTTAGTATTTATCTTTATTAATTCAAGTTGAATGAGAACTTCAACATTTCAATTCTCTTGTAAAATATTCTGCATTTATTAAATTACTTTATTGTTCTTGGTGAACTTTAATATGAGTGTAGGGGTGGGGGTAGATGTATTTTAGTAATATGATTGGCTTTTGTGTTATTAAAATTTATTTAGAGACTGAATGACTTTAACATTTAAAATACACTAAAAAAATCTGGAAAATGTAAATCAATAGCAAAGTAAGCACATGCACATCTGCTTCAGTATATAATTTAATAAAGCTTATAAAAATATGTTCCCGATGGTTATAAAGTTTGGTTATGTTGCCAACTGGAAAAAGAATTTGCACTAAAAAACCCAGATCCCAAGTAGTCATTGCTAATATATATATATTAGCATATTGTATTTACCTGAAGAAAGACATAATCATTCTCCCAGCAGATAAAGGCAATGCCACAGTGGTGATGAACACATCTGATTACCACACCAAACTAGCCAACCTACTCCAAGACCCTGCCTACAAACCTCTAAACAAAGACCCCACCACCTACCTGGAAAAAACCACCAAAGCCAAAATAAAAGCCTCTCCCATCAGTGAAGAGATCATCCCCAGAGAGAAATCTTCCAGATGCTCCAAACTCTATGGCCTCCCCAAGATACACAAAGAAGGAACACCGCTCAGACCCATAGTCAGCTCCATAGGCTTACCTCTACAGAATCTTGCCAAGTTCCTCGCAAAGGAATTACAACCCTATGCAGAATCCATCAACTCACATGTACAAAATTCATTCCACTTCATAGAAACAATAAAGAAACAAAATCTACAGCCCAGGGATCTACTCGTGAGTTTTGATGTCATATCCCTCTTCACCCAAGTGCCTATAAAAGAAGCCTTGACAGCCATCCAGAACAAATACAACCCCCCCAAGCACATCCTGGATCTGACCAACCACTGTCTAACCAACACATACTTCATTCATAATGGACAAAGATACAAACAGATAGAAGGAGCACCCATGGGATCACCCCTCTCACCGGTCATCGCAAACTTATACATGGAACATTTTGAAACCAATGCCCTAGACAAATCTGAACACAAACCCAAACTCTGGCTCAGATATGTAGATGACACTTTCATAATTTGGCCACATGGGAAAGAAAAACTGGACAACTTCCTCACGCACCTCAACTCCCTAAACCCCAAAATACAATTCACCATGGAAATAGAAGCTAACAACTAACTTCCTTTTCTAGATGTCCTAATCTACAAGAAACCTAATGGCTCCCTGGGACACACCATCTACCAGGAAAAAACACACACCAACCACTACCTAAATGCACAATCCTATCACCACCCTGCACAGATAAACTCTGTAGCCAAAACCCTCATACACAGAACCAAACGCCTAGCTGACTAAGACCACCTGAAAACCAAATTACACTTCCTCACAAATACATTAATATCCAACGGATTCCAAAGAAAAACAATCACCAAACTAATCCAAAAAGAGACACCCCCCAAGAGCCAAGACAAAGAACAGGAAAATGGCATTGCCCTCATCCCATACATTAAAGGTACCACAGACAAAATCAGCAGAATTCTCCACAAGCACAACATAAAGACAGCCTTCAACACCGACCAAAAAATAACCAATATCCTAAGGAATCCCAAAGACAAGATCCAGCTAGAAAGCCAAGGGGTCTACAAAATTCCATGTAAAATCTGCCCTGCCACTTACATAGGACAAACCAACAGAAGGATAAGTGCACGTATCGCAGAACATAAAAATGCATTAAAAAATCAACTTAATACCTCATCTCTTTATCAACATTTCAAAACTACAGGACATGACATTGACTTTCAAGGAACTAAAATGATCTCCAAGGCTGAACAGCTGAACAGGAGAATAATCAGAGAAGCCATTGAAATAGAGAAGCAACCTAACAATATGATGACACCTCCCGCCTACCAGACATCTGGAAACCAGCACTGACCAACAGACAAGCCACACCCTCCACCCAAGCCGTTGAAATTCAAAATAAGGAAAAACATACAAATAAGACCAATCAGCATCAATCTACCAATCATGATACAGCTGCACAGCCAATCAACCCACTCACAACAATAGTCAGCACTCCACCCACCCCCCACCAAGATTTAAGGAAGGGCGATACCTTCGCAATCACAGACGGAAGCCTGAGGATGACAAGTGAGATCTTGTCGAAACATTGCAATATCAATTCCATGCTATATACACGGGAAAATACCCGAGCATGGCAATACCAGCATACACACCCTGGACTTAATCTTCATCTCGGGACAGTGGAGGAGTGATCTGGGAATAGGGGATTTAGTCATCTCACCCTTGTCATGGACAGTTCACCCTCTCCTTCGGCTGGACTTTCCAATCGCTACACCCCACCGCGGGGAGGCGGAACCAGAGATTCCCAGATGGTTCTGCCCCAGGCTCCTGATGGACCTGGAAAGGTTCCAGAGGGAGCTTGGGCCAATACCTGTGGTCTTGCCCCACGACTCGACTGAGGAGCTAGTGGCCGCATGGTTTAGTGCGGCCACGGGGGCCTTGGACCGAGTCACGCCCTTGCAGCCTCTCATGCGGTGCCGAATCACCCAGGCTCCTTGGTTCATCGAGGAGCTAAGGGACATGAAATGCCACAAGAGATGCCTAGAGAGCAGATGGAGATCTTCTCACTCCGAAGCCAACCGAACACTAGTGAGAGCCCATATTAGGACTTACTTAGTGGTGATAAGAGTGGCCAAATGTGAGTATTGTGCCACGCTTATTGCATCCACAGAGAACCGCCCTGCTGCCCTGTTTGGGGTGACCCGCTCCCTCCTTCACCAGAGGCCGCGGGAAGCCCCTCTACAGGGTCGAGCAGAGGAATTTGGTATATATCTGCAGGAGAAAATCACTCGGATTCGGAACGAGTTGCCCTCCATTGAGAGTGGTCCGGTCAAATTGTCCGAGACTGTTCTTGAGACACCATCTTGGGAGGAGTTTGACTTTGTCACTACCGAGGATATGGACAGGTTGTCAAGGAGACTTAAGGCCACCACATGTTTATTGGACCCGTGTCCCTCCTGGCTTATTTATTTATTTTTTATTTTTTTATTTTATTAAATTTATATCCCGCCCTTCTCCTTATTAGGACCCAGGGCGGCGCACAGGGATGTTAAAATACATACAAAATATAAAATATATGAAATTTAAAATACTGGCATGCTTGTACTGGCATGCTGGGAGGTGACACGAGGCTGGCTCCAGGATATTGTGAACGCTTCTCTGTGTGAGGGGTACTTGCCTGCCATCTTGAAAGAGGTGGTGGTGAGGCCCCACCTCAAGAAGCCTTCCCTGGACCCAGCATTGTTGGAAAATTACCGTCCGGTCTCCAACCTTCACTTTTTAGCGAAGGTTGTAGAGAGTGTGGTGGCCCAACAGTTTCCACGACACCTGGAGGAAATTGATTATCTAGACCCGCACTAGTCCGGGATCCGACCCGGTCACAGCACTGAGACGGCATTGGTCGCATTGGTGGATGATCTCTGGAGGGTGCGGGATAGGGGATGTTCCTCTATCCTAGTCCTATTACACCTCTCAGCAGCTTTTGATACCATCAACCATGGTATCCTGTTGCACCGACTGGGGGGGTTGGGGCTGGGAGGCACCGTACTGCGGTGGTTCTCGTCCTACCTCTCTGGTCGGTCGAAATGTGTGTTGGCAGAGGGGCAGAGGTTGGCCTCGAGACCTCTCTTATGTGGGGTTCCTCAGGGGTCGGTTCTCTCGCCCCTCCTGTTCAACGCCTATATTAAGCCGCTGGGCGAGATCATCCTTGATTTTGGAGTGGGATATCATCTGTACACTGATGATACTCAGTTGTACATATCCACCCCAGACCACCCCAACGATGCCACCGAGGTGTTGTTCCGGTGTTTGGAGGCTGTACGGATCTGGATGGGTAGTAACAAACTCAAGCTCAACCTGTCCAAGACTGAGTGGCTGTCGTTCCCGGCACCCCGGTTCAGCCAGGTAATTCCAACTCTGGTCATTGGGGACGAAACACTGGCCCCCGTAGAGAAGGCGCGCAATTTGGGTGTCCTCCTGGATTCCCGGCTGTCCATGGAGGACCATGTAATGGCCGTGGCCAGGGGGGTGTTTTACCAGGTACGCCTGATGCGCCAATTGCACCCTTGCTGGACTGGGCTGCCCTCCGCACAGTCACTCAGGCACTCGTGACATCCTGACTTGACTACTGTAACGCTCTCTATATGGGGCTTCCCTTGAGGTGCACTCGAAGGCTACAGCTAGTCCAGAATGCGGCCGTGCGGGGGATTATGGGAGTCTCTAGGCACTCCCACATAACACCTCTCCTGCGCGAGCTGCACTGGCTGCCTGTGGCCTTTCGGGTGCGCTTCAAGGTTCTGATGACCATCTTCAAAGCGCTCCATGGCTCGGGGCCTAATTATATGCAAGACCGTCTTCTGCCTCATACATCCCTTCGACCGATACGCTCCCACAGAGAGGGCCTTCTCAGGGTGCCTTCGGCCGGGCAATGCCGTTTGGCGACACCCAGGGGAAGGGCCTTCTCTGTGGTGGGCCCTACCCTCTGGAACGACTTGCCCCTTGAACTACGCACCATCTCAGACCTCCGCCTCTTCCACCGGCGTCTTAAAATGCACCTTTTCCAACAAGCCGGCCTAGCATAACCTACCGTTTTGACTGTTTTAGATAGATTTTAATTTGGGGGATTTTATACGATTTTAGCACAGGACATGGATATAATAGCTTTTTAAATTTTTTATATTTTTGTTATATTTGTATTGTTTTTTAAACTACCTGAGCGCCGCCCTGGGTCCTTTTTTGGAGGCTGGTGCTTCCGGCTTGGTGCACCAAGCCGGAAGATGATGAATGAGATTTCATCGAAACGTCGTGAAGATACTTCCAATTCTACGCGGGAGAAAACCCGAACAACCAAAGACCTACATACAAACACCCGCGAAAACCTCAGAAAACATGTGTGTGTGTGTGTGTGTGTGTGTGTGTGTGTGTGTGTGTGTGTGTACAAAGGTTAAATAACAAGTTCTAAAAAGTGAGATTCTTCTCAAGTACAATTAAGATGTGGCATAATAGTTTTTTGAAAAGGTCATTATGTCTTTAAAGGTTTAATATCAGCATATGAGGAAACACAATCCATAGTGCAAAGCAGTAATGTACAATATTAAAAAGCAAAATCAATTAGATCTATTAACACAGGTAATTAGATGAGCATACATCGAGTTATGGTGTTTCTGGAAAGGAATCAATAAGAAGTTTATGAGATATCACAAAATTTGTATTAAGTAAATATATGCCAAGGCAATACTTTTCCAATAAGAATGACTGGAGTAAGCTTTATAAATATCAAGCTCATGGCTATTGATCCGTGTGTGTGTGTGTGTACACATACATACATACATACATACATACATGCACATCTCACTAACAAATAATTCTGGGTGGCTTACGCTGTCATAAAATAACAATATAAAACAATTAGAATATGTAAAATATGAAAAACATTGAGTATTAAAACTGAAAACATTAAAATTAATGACAAACTCAGTAAAAAGGCCAACACATAACAGAAATCACAGAATATAACAGAATAACAGAGTTGGAAGGAACCTTGGAGATCTTCTAGTCCAGTCCCCTGCCTAGTTAGGAAACCCTACACTACCCTACACATAAACTACTAATGGATTGCCCTTTCATAGGACCCGTTCCCAATTAACAGAGTGAGATTTTCAGAACTTTTTCAGAAGGTTCAGGAAGCTGGGTCAGATATTACCTTGAAGGCCATGAAGTGTCAGAGAATGAGAACCATGGCAGAAAAAGCTCATCTCCTGGACCCCTTAAGCCAACCCAGGAAATTTTTGTGCAAAATTCAAGAACCCTCCTGCCATCCACCAAAGAAAATATATCTTGGCTGGATGAGTAGCCTTATTCCTATGCCCCTGACACTATTTTAAATGTCTTATCAATACACTTTCCAGTAGCACCAGAATTGCAAGAAGTTCAAAACTAAGAAATAGGAAATTGAGATATATTGGCATAAGTAGAGGTAGCAAAGAAAGCAAATGATTATTTGCTTCTGTTTGGACACTGTGGAAGCAATAAAGAAATCAGTTCTGGAAGATCTCTTTCCCAAAGACTAGAGGGGAAAGTAAATGAAACTTGAAAAATTTCTGAGAAAAAAAAAATTAGCATTGTGGCTATACATAGATGTATATGGATATATAGAAAAACATAAAGATTGAAAGGGCAACAGCCTTGAGGACTGGCTACAAATGTGTAGGAGTAAGTTAGCCTAATAAGAGGCAAACTAAAAAGAGAGAATAAGTAATAAAGCAAACAAAGCATTCAGGAGAGAAGAACTACTTGTTTGTAAGCAAAGGGTAAAGAGAAAAACACATTTTTCCCTTTAATGTTTTGCCCACTTGGCAATGCATTTCCTGCAACTAACAAGGGAGAAAGTGCAATGAAAAGAATAGTTATAGTTTCTCAGCCAATGGAGACAGAAAGTATCAGTCATGGAATTGAGGTCAAGTAGTTAAATGATAATATGTGTACTGCAATGCCATAATACAATTCTTTACTTTTTCTACCTGCATTTTTTTAATTGCTTGTAAGTGCGTAAGGACTCTAAGTTGTATAATGACAACAGACCTTGGGACCTAGTTACATGCGAGACCGTCTCCTGCCCCATACATCCCTTCAACCGATCCGTTCCCACAGAGAGGGCCTTCTCAGGGTGCCGTTGGCCGGACAATGCCGACTGGCGACACCCAGGGGAAGGGCCTTCTCTGTGGCGGGCCCTGCCCTTTGGAACGACCTACCCCCTGAACTTCGCACCATCTCAGACCTCCGCCTCTTCCGCCAGTGTCTAAAGACACATTTGTTTCATCAAGCCGGCCTAGCATAACCTCCGCTGTGACTATTTTAGAAAGTTTGTAATTTTGGGGATTTTAATTTGGTTTTAGCACAGGATGGGTATTTAATAAGTTTTTAAATTTTGTATTTGATTTTTGTATGTATTTTTTAAATTCCTGTGCGCTGCCCTGGGTCCTCTTTGGAGAAGGGTGGGGTATAAATCCAATAAAAATAAAAAAAGAATAAAAAAAAGAATAAGGGACAATTGGGTTGGTTAAATATATATTGTGCTTTTAAAAAAGTGTGGGGTTACCATTCAGGCAAACATATGCTTATTCTAAATGGTTAAATTTGAATTGATAAAAACTGAAATTGTAGGCCATCTGAAAAGCCAGTGATCATGAATACATGATGGTTGCTAAGTGCCTGATTTGCAATCATGTTTGCATGAATATATTATGATGTTTGTAAGGACAAAGACCAGTCATAAGTCACTTTTTTCCACACCATTGTAACTTATAATGTTTGCTGAAGAAATGGGGGTGAGTTGAGGACTACCTGTTCATACCTGCTTTCTTAGTACCATCCAGTGCCTACTCTATAGTCAACTGAGGAGTGTCTGCTTAAGCCACTACTAATGTATCATAGTCCTAAAAAGATCAACCTCACAAATATCACAAGAACAAAGAAGAAATGGCCCAAAGAATTACCCCAGTTATCTCTGCCCTGGATTTAGAAGATTCTGAACTTGTGGCAACCAAAGTTTGCCAAATTTGATTCAGGATGTTTTTTTATGAGTCTTCATTTCTTTCTTCTCTACTCTTCTTGACTCTTTTTCTTGTCAGTTTATCTTTGTGTACTAAACCTAACTTTAATTTAGGATCAGAAGGTAAGACTTACAGCACAGAAATAAATTGCTGTTCAGAGGACCAGGTTATTCTGGTAGGCTGACAGAAAGCAATGGTTAGGTGGAAAACCCTCCATTTGTGGAAAGAGCTGCATTGTTCCCACAAAGTATTATTTTAAATAGCAATCTTCATTGAACTTAATATAGTTCCTTCCTGAATTCCAATTTCAGTAATGTTATGGAAAATTATTGTTACAGCATCATCAATCAAAATTGCTAGAGGATTAAAAGTGAGTTAATAGCAAAATTAATTCACTCTTTAAGTTTACAAACTACACTATGATAGGAGTATGTAACTGAAAAACTAAAGCATAGTTTCACTCCTTTCACAGAGAATATTATCCATTCAGTGGTGGGTTTCAAATTTTTTTAGAACCTACTCTGTAGGTGTGACCTATTTTGTGGGCATGGCTTGACAGTCATGTGACAGGGTGGGAGTGGCCACCTTTTAAAATGTGGTGAAACTCATTTAACAACGCTCTTGTTTAGCAACCAAAACTTTGGACTCAATTGTGATGATAAATTCTTTCTTTCTTTCTTTCTTTCTTTCTTTCTTTCTTTCTTTCTTTCTTTCTTTCTTTCTTTCTTTCTTTCTTTCTTTCCTTCCTTCCTTCCTTCCTTCCTTTCCTTCCCTTCCTGTTGAGTCACTGGCAGCGGCAGGCCAGATTTACTTCCCGGTACGCTGGTGGAACTCCCTCTCACCGGTTCTCTAAATTTCACCAACCGGCTCTCGTGAGTAGGTGCGAGCCTGCAGAAACCCACCACTGTATCCATTCCTCTCTATATCATGACTACAAGTTGATGTAACAACCATTGAAGGCTTTCTTGGGAAATGCACTATTATGGTGTTCATTGGAAAATTACCAACAATTGTTATTTGGTAAGTTTTGAACATGTAGTTTGGGTGTGGAATAAAGCTAGATCTTGTCTAGGTAGAATTAACTTTAGATATTGACTTTCTATTGAGTAAAATGTAACCTAATTACAACCAAGAAAATTTTTCAAATACTGCATTTTCTACTCAGTAGAATAAACTCAAGATGCACCAATGATCTTCCAGATACATGTTGTCAAAGATAGATGGCAGAGCAATGCTTTTTTCTTTCTTTCTGTATTTCAAGCTCAATCATCTATCTATCTATCTATCTATCTATCTATCTATCTATCTATCTATCTATCTATCTATCTATCTATCTATCTATCTATCTATCTAATGTATAGAGCTGTCCATTACACAAGCAAGTGCAGAATTTACACTTCTTGTAGTTTTTATATTTACAGTTACCGCCTTAAGGATTATCATAAAAAGATTAAAATGCCATATCCATGCTAACAATCAGAATTACAATGCTTTATATAATATCTTGGGTAGAAATTCCTTACATGAAAGTTGCTATTCAATTCAGTATGCTTAAATGAGCAAATTAAGCCACAAAACATACCAAAAGCATTGCTTGGAATGATTAGAATTTGCTACAAACGTTAATAAGGATTACATATAACCCATGCCATTTGATTAACATACCTTTAAGCAAATAATTTCTGAGCTATTATGAGATAGTTTGGATTCACCTCTAAAGTTTATAAACATGACTCATACAATGAAGACCTATAAATTCTTTCTCTGTTGTCATATATATTCACAAAATGGATTTCAACTGAAGCTGCAAGCCCGTGTAAAAATAAGCATAAGGCAAAATCCAATCTTTGGTGCATATTGTATGGGATATTCTGTTCCTCAAGCTACAGCATGCATTAACTTAATTTCAATTTAGGCACCTGCTTATTCATCTTGGCAAATGATAGCTCCTGGTGGTATTGTCTTGCTGCCTTATACAATTTAATATCTTAATTTTTTTATTGCTTATATTTTTTGTACACTGCCTGAGGAGGCATAAGGTGACAGGTATTATGGAAGTGTTTTAAGTAGCTGTATCACCGAGAAAATGAATTAGCAAATTAAATGAGAAATAAATAACGGAGACCTGCATTGAGCCATAGGGAAAAATTCTGCTCATCTTTTTAAAAAATCACTCTTTATTCTGGGACTATCTACTCCCATTTATATATAGTTCTGGTTTCACATTTACTTTTTAACTCTTTCAAAATGTATATTTAAGTACATTTTTCCAAGATACATATTTACATCTGTTCCTCAAAACGGCATATTTGTAAAATTTGGCCTGGAACACCCTACTCAACCCCACTCCACTCCCATGATTTGCAAAGCCCTGACTTTTCTGGTTTTAAAAGCATGAGAGACCTGGTTCTACTGTTGAGCATTGGGTTTCAGTATTTGTTGAACCTGCTTGTCTATGACAAATACTGATTGATTAATTTTGCTCTGTGAAGATTTGCTTGCTTGCTTTTAATGGTCTTTACAATATTGCATGTTAGCTACGCAGAGTTACATGTTGATGGTAGTGAGTGGGGAGGAAGGAAGGAAGGAAGGAAGGAAGGAAGGAAGGAAGGAAGGAAGACTCTCAGAAGAAACTTTTTAAGATCAAATGCTATGTCAAATGCTATAGTATACTCCTATTAATGGCAATCATTCAAACAGACTTAACATCGAGTCCATATTTTGTGCCCTGAGATCCTTGAAGGATGGGAAAGTCAAATGCATTAATTAAAATTAATCATTTACAAAACAAAACAGTTTTGACTACATGAGAAAAAGAGAAGCAACTTGGTAGACAAAACAATCCCACAAGTCCTACATTTCCAGAATTCATCAAGAATCATAATTAAAGAAGAAAAAAATGGGGAAAAGAAAAATGTTTTTTTAAACAGTGTTTAAGCTATGTTTACAACAACTTATGCTTACATGGAATATTGAAGAACTCAGCAGACTATGGCCTGTTAAATACAGAAATGGGACCCCCTTATCCCTTAAGCTCTTCTGAAGTGTTTTGGCCTGAAAGAAATGAAATTTGTCTCCTTTATAAGCAAAGACAAATTAACAACCACATTTGTATTTGAGGTATACTAGGGGCAGATTCCATTTTCTAAGAGTAGATGAGTGGAAGTCAAATTATGGGCAGATACAGGCCAAAACCTACATTTGAGTCAATTTAAATATACATTTAATGAAAAGTAAATGAAAGTGAAATGCAGTCTGCCTTTACAGAGGTCCTACTTACTGAGAATGTCCTCCTATTCAAAGCCAAAGGAAAGGTCCTTTTATCCCATGCTGTGGAATGCCTTGCTTCCTGGAATAGTTTAATCATTCTTCTAAATTGCAGTTACTTAATGCCAAGCTGTTCCACTGAACATTCAGGTCCCAATAGCGGGTAACCTATTATATTGCTTTTTAAGTTGCACATGCTAAGATTTTTTTTTTGTAAACATTTTTAATAAAAACTATTATATGGACTCCTTGAGTCCTATGAAAGTGGATGGCATATAAAATTTTGCAATAAACAAGTATGTATATTTCCAGTTTAATTCAATTACATTAAACATCACAATATGTGAACAATATCTAAAGATAATGAATAAAGATAAAGATGCTGGCCCTTCAAATTCTCCAACTTTCTACTAGGCAAAGCACAATCAACAATTTAAGATGAAGTGTTTACATGGCCTCGTTAAATCAAGGTCACTAGTTATTTAAATATAGACTTTCCTATTTTGACAGTGTATTCCCACTTAATGGCATATGAAGAAATATAATAATGATTACTGTAGATATAAGGCATAAAATATAATTAAAATTTTAATTCATATACATAAACAATTTTTAAACCTATTTTTTTCCACATAGTGAGAAACATTTTAATTTTTTAAAATCCTTTGTTCAGGTGATAGTTAGAAAGCAGAACTTGTATTTCTATGTGTTTTCTCTTGGAAGGAAAAAGGACCTTTAGTTGGCCAACATTATACCACTGGAGTTTTCTGGGCCAAATGGACCATATGTCATGTATGGTACTAAAAACCAATAGAGATGGATAGAGAATGAGTCTCAGTAGTCCCCAAAATCTGGAGGTCATTTTCAAAAAGAGGTAGGAAAAGCTCTTAGCAAACTATAGACTTGTCAATTTGACATCAATACTGGGTGACACACCATTGGTTGAATAACTACAAAAGAGTGTTCATTAATTATTCCACTTCAAGTTGGAGAGAAACATTTAATAAAGTGCCAGATGGTTCTGCTCTAAGCCCTGAGCTATTTCAATGATTTGGATGTAGAAGTTAACGAAACATTTTTAAAGCTTGCACATGATACCAAACTGGGAGAGGTGGCCAATATTTTAGATGAAAAAGAGAAGACAGAAGAGTCAAAATAATCTAGGAAATTTGAACAGTGAGCTGAAATGAATCAGGTAAAATTCAGTAGAGATAAATATTAAATTCTGCATATGGATAGGAATGGATATCCATTCCATGGATATGGAAAAAATGCAAGTTACAAGTATAAAATGGGGGGGTCCTCATTTGGCAGAAGTACATGTGCAAGGGATGGGGGTGCCCTTGTAAATGTGAGTCAATAGTGTGACATAACTGCAACTCTAGTCTGCCCTTGACAGAATCCATTTGATATATTGTACCCAGTTCTGAGCACTGTTAAAAAAAAAAGTGACAAAGTAAACTTCTGGAAGATACAAGGAACAGTTTAGCAGCTAACTCCTCGCATGCTTATTTTACAGAAAATATGACTGAGAAGAAAATAATAGCAGAAGGAGAAGTGGATTTATTTTCTTTTGTTCAAAAGCAGGGCGAGAATTGTGCAGTCAGGATGCAGGTACAGATATATGTACAGTACAGAGATGGAGATTAGAAATAGAGATATAATTGTGTATTCTGTCTATGGAGATTCTCAGTCATCCAGGTCATGGTTATCCCGAAGTTGCTTTTTCAAGTGGCAATTGATCTTTCTTGTTTGTCCTTAAAGGCCTTTTGCAAAAAAAAAAAAAATTAAAATTATGAAAGTAAAATCAAATAGATGAGGTTGAAATACTAGCATAACAAAGATAAAATAATGTATAAAAAGTGATAAACATTGCTCTGATGATGCATTGATTATCTGTGCAAGTGTACAATCTAAAATATGAATTAAAATATCTAACATCTAAAAGAAAGATATGTCTAAAAGAAAGCACATGTTTAAAGTGATAAATAAAACAGAAGTGAATTTTTCTATAACCAGTTATGCCTTGTTTTCATTGCAGCAATATTGAATTTGCACCAGTAATAAATGGATTCAAATCTTCTAGAAAATGGTTCCAAATAAATTGCTTGGAAATTTACATATTAGGAGCAACATGTATGCAGACCTGATATCCCTGTTTACAATATTGTAATATATGAAAAACAGTTTGGAACTCTTGTCATCACATGAAGTGCATTAAACAAGATATGCTTGTTGCAGATAGTAAGAAGTTATACCTGACTTTAACAAAAAAAAAAGTATTATCAGCTTGGGAAAAATTACATTTTATAGATGAATTGTTGGTTCCAAAGTGCCATTATTTATTCAATTTCTACCATGTTGGGGAATCTTATTAACTTCTGTATGAAATTCAAGGCTTCTTATTCTCTGAGTAAGCAGTTCTTTGGCTTGGTCATACCCTAAAGAAATTAGGAATGGTACAGAGTGCCCATAAACCAACTGCTATATACTCCATTTCTAGAAAAACTGTCTATTAAAACTAAAGGGCTCGACCCAACTGGGAACAATTAGATTTTCAACCAG
Organism: Rhabdophis nuchalis; assembly: GCA_039707465.1. Lineage (NCBI taxonomy): Eukaryota > Metazoa > Chordata > Lepidosauria > Squamata > Natricidae > Rhabdophis > Rhabdophis nuchalis. Next base: position 46,171,875 of record CM077644.1, read on the forward strand.
TAGTTTATCATCATCCTCCATTCCTGTCTCAAACCACAGCTGGGTGGTTGCTGTTCCATTGAGCACAACAAATATTGATCTCAAAAGTTTTGTCAATAAGTGGCTCAGCTGTAACAATTGTAAGGTTTTCTTAAGATTTCCAGTTTTTCCTAGGTAGGAAAGCAAAAGCACTTATAAGGCCAGCTTCAGCTGATCTGGCATACCTCTTTAATGTGATTGAGTGATTCCCAAATCCTTGCTTTTTCAAGGCCAGATGTGAGAAACAGGCAAGCCTGGTGGCATCTGGTAAAGTTTGAAATAATTATGGAATCTAGGTCAGACAGAACCAAATAGGGAACTAAGTTTTATTTTGTGAAAGACTCTGGTGGGAAATATTTGAAATGATGCTAAATATAAGCTCACCTTGAAGAGCTTCAGTAGGTTAATAGGCTGATTAAAAGATAACAGAACAGAATCCATTTTCAGTTTGAAGCACTTGGAAGGCATTCAACAGCATATAAATCTGTATGTCTTTGTTAGACATTAACAGTAAAGAAGTTGTCATAGGGAAGTTTCAAGTGGCACCCTGGAATCCCAGCACTCAATACTATTCAGGGAGATACAGAAAGCAATCTGTTGTGTCTGGAGTGAATGATTTAACATGCAGGGAAATGATTTTTTTTTTTTTTTGGTGAGACTTGAATCCACCACCCCACTCTTTACCTTGTCAGAGAGTAAGAATTTATTAATATAGACATTTGACTGTTGCACAGTTTTGTCAGTTTGATAAAGGGTAAATCATTAAAATTAAACAGAGCTGGAATATATATTAATGGAAGTGTAAGTCTTACTTCATAGTTTTGAATGAAAGCCTCGGAGTCTGTTTTTCAGCAATCTCAGGTCATATTCAATACCTGAGAGCTGCTAAAATAATGAAATAGCATTTTATACTGTAAGAAGGCATTGCTTTGCCATAAACTGTGTTGAATTTTCTCCTTGGAGCCTCTCCATATTCTGATTTTGCATCTTATTTTTAAGCTTATTTTCATTTCCCTTAAGATTAGCAGCTGAACCAGCAAGTTATACTGGAGACACACAGTGAGACACTGGGGAAAAATCCAGATTTTCATCTAGCTTTTTCCTGACAGATAATGAAAATGAAAGATCTAGTAGCTGTTATTTTTCCAATTCTGTTTGAAGGTGCCTTTCAAGTGATTCAGGGCTGCAGATTTGTTAAAGGTGGGACAGAAAGTTGTTTTACTGACAAATTTCTTCATATAAAATGTTCATCTACATCTGGTTATTTAGTAGACTGATGAAAAAAGGAAACCCGGTCTGATGCCACCATGTTCCATCCTTTTTTCCATGTAGTGAAAAAATTTCCAAATTTAAAAATATCTAATATGTCTAATAAACATGTGTTACATCTCCTGTAATCCAGTATATTTATTTTAACTAAAATTAGCTTGAAAAGAAGCAAAATACACTATTATACATAACATGACATTGAAAGGCCAGACTTTAAAAAAACATTTTTTGCTGGTGCAAAATTTTCCACAGGAAGCAACGAATTTGCCTTTACTAAGGGATTTCGGTCAAATATTGGGTGTCAACTCTCAGAGATGCTATAATCAATTCTAAGCAGGAAGTTGGAGTAGGTGATCTCAATAGTGACTTTCTACTCCAGTTGAAATTCTCTTTACCACTTTGTAACAGCTGCAGATGCCAATATTCTGTTATTGTTTATTTCCTTAACTTTGTATTTTGGCAAGATTTTCCATAGCATCAACAAAAAGCTTATATGCCTCGTTTGAGACAAGTCTGACTCCAGGTAATTTCATAAATAAGGACGTGCAGTTTTCTGGACAGCAATACCAAAGTGGCTTGCCATTGCCTTTTTCCTGCATTTTTTTTACTTTTATCTCCTTCTTTTCTCTGCAGTCCTTCTGAAACAATCTTCACCTTATGTGAAAACAAGGAAGTTGGTACTCTCATAAAGTTGGTACTCTGTGTAGCTGCCTCATACTGTGTAATTTCTTGCAGGTAAAGAGTTCAAGGTGTTTTTTCTAATATTGGGAGAGTCAGCTGCTAGTCTGTTCTCAATTGTAAAAGATACCTAGGTGATTGTGAGCCATTTTTTTTCAGACCAACCTACCTCACAGGATTTCTCTATGGTTAAAATGGGATGGGGGGTAGCACTAAACAATATTGTTTTAAATTATGTTCCAGTTTTTATTTCATAGGCTTCTAATATACAAAACCAGGAGTTTCTTCCATAAAGTAACTTAGATTAGCCCTGATAAAGAGATTTGGACAAAGGCAGTGATGTGATTCTCTTCAATGAAATGAAATGGGGATGCAGTTTATCTCAATAAAGCAATTGGTTGCTTGACAAGTTTCCTTTTGGACTTCTTTCTCAATGAAGGCTGACATTTCCAAATAGAAGCATGTGGCAAGATGCAGCTAGTGCATCAACCAGCTGACTCCATCGCTGGCCATAGGGGGAGAACATCTTGCCCCTGTGGATGGGGCGCGCAACTTGGGTGTCCTCTTGGATACCCGGCTGTCCATGGAAGATCAGGTGACAGCCGTGGCCAGGAGGGCGTTTTACCAGGTTCGCCTGGTACGCCAGTTGCGCCCCCTATTGGACCGGGATGCCCTCCGCACAGTCACTCATGCTCTCGTGACATCCCGACTGGACTATTGTAACTCTCTCTACATGGGGCTCCCCCTGAGGTGCACCCGGAGACTGCAGTTGGTCCAGAATGCAGCCGCGCGAGCAATAATGGGAACCGCTAGGTTCACCCATGTAACACCGCTCTTGCGCGAGCTGCACTGGCTGCCTGTCGTCTTTCGGGTGCACTTCAAGGTGCTAGTTATCATCTTTAAAGCACTCCATGGCTCGGGACCTAGCTATCTGCGGGATCGGATCCTGCCCCATACATCCTCACGGCCGATTCGCTCCCACAAAGAGGGACTACTCCGGGTGCCGTCCACTAGACTCTGTCAGCGGGCAACGCCCAGGGGAAGGGCTCTCTCTGTGGCGGGCCCTGCCCTCTGGAACGACCTCCCCCCTGATATTAGAACAACCACGGACCTCCGTTCCTTCCGTCTGAAATTGAAAACGCACTTTTTCTGCTTGGCCGGCCTAGGGTAGCCTCTCTACTATAGTATTATAGGGTTATAGGGTTTTAGTGAATCGGCATTGGGAATTTTAGCGCAGGGTTTTACTGTTTAATTTGCTTTTAATTGTTTTGTATATTTATGTATATTTATTGTTTTAACTTCCCTGTGCACCGCTCCGAGTCCCCTTGGGGAGAGGGAGCAATCTAGAAATTATTATTATTATTATTATTATTATTATTATTATTATTATTATTATTATTATTATTATTATTATTATTATTATTATTATTATTATTATTATTATTATTATTATTATTATTATTATTATTATTATTATTATTGCAGAATCTGCCCACCTTGGAAACCCTTCAACTCATGGTCTGTAGAGATTCTCAGTAATCCAGGCCATGGTTGTCCCAAAGGTGCTTTTTCAGGAGGCAACTGGACTTTCTTGCAGACAGCTGGTCATTTGCAACCTCCTAGAGGGTTATTGAAGCACTTGGAAGTTTATCTGTGTCCTCAGGGTCACCTGAGTAGAACTCCTGGTTCCTGTAGTCTGTAATTTGTCCTTTGGAAAAGGCCCCTTAAAAGGATGCAAATTACAAGTTGCCTGGAGGAATATAAATCCTTCCATTCCCTGAAGAAGCTGAAGAAGCTTCTTAGATGAGAAGTGAAATGTCTTCAAAAGAAAAACCAATAAAGTCCAGTTGCCTCCTGAAAAAGCACAATTTGGACCTTCAACTCATGCCAAGGCCATAGGCAAGATCTGCGGAGGACCATTTAAAAAAAATCATATTGGCACTGTGGCCATGGGAATAAAGCCTCATCCCATTTTTATGTGTGTTGATTATGGGACTTCTGGACAGATATCCCTAGATATTCCTGCTCCAAGTCTGATAATTTTACTTTAAGAAGGATACAAGGTTGCCTCCTCTCCATTTTCATCTTCAGTGTGGCTTCACTCTCAAAACTGAGGCCCCAAGAGCTTAATGGAGCAGCTACAAAAGGCAGCTTCATCTGAACCGTTGCCAAAGTGAAACACCCTTTGGAAGATTCATCCAACCCAAAATAAGTGCTCCAGAGTGGTGTATCCTTTTTCACATCCTTGCCAGAAATGAATTTCTTTTTTTACTACTTGCAAGCTACTCAGTAATCACTGGAGCAAAGAAATTTATCAATGAATGCATTATAACATTTGTACAAATAAAAAAATACACCAAGTGGCCAGCTTTGACCATCTTCTTTCCATTGTCTGAAATATTTATATCTGTTTCTTTAAAAAAAAAACTTTTCCATCTTTCACTGTTGAAAATATTTGGCATGTTGTCTGTGTAGTTCATGGCTTTAGTTTTATCAGGACAACTAGTTGTCATTCCCCTTGTCTTTCAAACAAAACAGTGATATAGCTAGATCTGCCGCAGAAAGACCCAACTGAAAAGCCAGATGTTTAGGACTCTGCCCGAATTATGTCTGTTGATCCAGAAGCCTGCATTTTGCCTGCAAGTCTGAGATGCTGACACTGCTACCATGGATACTGTTAGCTTTGGTCCTCCAGCTTGGAAAAGATCAGGCTGATAGCAGAAAGGGAGGTCATGTTCATAGCACTGTGATTTATTATTTACAGTGCAGGAAAGTGAAGACCAATTAAGTAGTTTTGTCTTTCTGAAACAGCATCTGTTTAATTTATTATTTCTCTCTTGTTGCTGAAACAGTAAGGTTGGTAAATGGGGGGTCAGTTGCTGTGGTTACTTGATGTAACTCTTCTTGTTGCTCCCGTTGACTCATTATGATTCATACAAATGTATTTATATTTCACATTGAACAGAAAATGAGTACTCCCTTTCAAAGGGACAGGGTTTCTAAATTTCTTTTATGCAGCTGAACATGTTTGCCTCCACCACACAACAGAAGTGGGTTGTTTTTCTCCTTTTAAAGTAAATTAAAGCATCTGTTATATTTTTTTTCTTCAAATGATGGGTCATCTGAATCCTGTAGGAAAGGGGGTTGAGAGAGTAGCATGGAAGGAAAACAGGATCTCTGCACACACACACCATTCAGCTACAGCATTAAATATTAGAAGAGATGGAAATGAATGTACTTTGATAGCAGAATAAAGAATAGAGAAAATCAGAATCCTAAACACAAACAGTAAAAGTAAGATATTTTGCTGTTTGGAAGAGACCTGCTTCAACTGATATTTTAAAAATAAATCAGGATGCACCATTTAGATAGTAATCCTTCTTTCATCTATCTCTTCATGACATTGAAGGTCACTTTACCCTCCTGCACACCAAGGACAAAACTGATTACAGAGAATAAGGAAGGAGGAGGAAAAAGAGGAAAGGGAAAATCATTCCGAAAATAAAAGACTGTAGGAGAAATTTTATACACATGAAGCAGTATTAATGAAACTGACTACTCACCTTTTTCTTCTCTGCAAATTTCATCTTATTGGCTGAAAAACAACAGCATAACCATTAGGGGATTACTCTTCCCAGAGTGTGGAAGAATTTCTGAATCACAGACCTTGAGTTGGGTCAAGGGTCTTTCTATATAACCCAGAGATATTTATTTCTAGATTTCCAGTTAGACTGCTCCCCAAGAAGACAAGCGATCCCTCATGCAGAATTGGTATTTCTTTTTCCAAGTAGTTTTAGTGAAATAACTTATAGCAGTCATTGTGATTCACAAAATAATATTTCATTAATGTCTGCAATACATAAGACAACCTCAACAGTCAAACTCAAATTATGGTCCCTACATAGTTACAGCCATAAATTTTTCTTGGCATCAGGGCAGAGGTGTCTTGCCATCACTTCTCCCAGGACATTTTTGTGACCTACAATCCTGATAATGAGGTCTATTTGTCCTTAGCTCGTGAGCCCAAGGACAGCCAGGTTCTACTACCTGCATAAAAACATTTCATCAAACCGCAGTAGGATATTTATAGAATAGGTGATTTCCTGACTTGATTATTCAGCAATCAAAATGAATTAAGGACTTTATATTACTACTATGAACCATATACTGATATGTATGAGATGCTAACATATAATTCCTCTTACTGGGTGAGATTAAGCATTGAAATATTGCAACATGTTATAACTATTATCAGATAATAGAGCAAATTGGATCTGCGATGTAGATAAGATAAGCTAGCTGATGATTGTGGTGAAATGATCACACTCCTCAGGAGTTCCACTGACCTGTACAATGGAAGACATTGTTTGGGGACCATGTGAACATATGGTGGCCATTTTTGCATATTTTAATAGTGATTTACAGTTGGAAATCTTGAACTCTCTTTCTTATGCTTGAGGATTCAATTGCATACATCATCTAACAGAAGCACAGTACAGATAGTCCTCAACTTACATAGGCAAGCTCAAAATTTATGTTGCAAACTGAGACAGTTGTTAAGTGAGTTTTGCCCCATTTTACAATCTTTCTTGCCACAATTGTTAAGTGAATCACTGCAATTGGTAAGTTACTAACATATTTGTTAGGTGAATTTGCTTGACTTTGCTTGTCAGAAGGTTGCGAAAGGTGATCCCATTTCCTTAAGACACTGTAAGTGTCATAAATATGAGTCAGTGGCCACGCATTTGAATTTTGATCACATGACCATGATAATACTGAAACTGTCTTAAGTGTGAAAAACTGCCATAATTCACTTTTTTACAGAGCAATTGTAAATTTGAACGGTCCCTAAATGAAGTATGGTAAGTTGAGAACTACCTGGTAGTCACACATCCCTATTCAGTGCTGACGTCTGATAAATATTCTATTTCTTCTAATGTCCAATTTCTATCATTCCTATCACAATCCAGAACCACCCTCCAATTTCATATTTGGGTACAACATTCCATAATTCAAGCCTATTCGATTTATCATATGCTTTCTCTAAACCAGGCCTTCACAACATACAGCTTTTGGGCACACAGCTTGTAGCAGCAGCAGTGGTTAATTTATTACATGTAGTTCCTCCAATTGTCTTGCAAGGCCCCTCATTTTTTTAAAAAAACCCAATAAACTAACCGCTGCTGCTACTATATCAGAAGATGCACTGCTGGGCATCGCCAATGCCCCCAGGTCACTGTGAGCTCCATTGCTGTTGCTGCTGTGCTAGCTGCCAAACAATTTATTGTCACCACTATCATAGCTAATAAGATAGTCTTTAGATTAGAGATCCTAGCTTGTCTAGAACAGCCTGAGCATGCCTAGAACAAAATTGGACTTTGTGGATATTTGGGGCATAGTGGCCAAAATGTTCCAAACAAACTGGAACTGTAGTCTAACTTTTAGTAGGGAATGCTGTATGTGACATGACTATGTTTAAGGGTGATTACCTAGTGCAGCTTTTCTTTATTTTAATGACAAGCATTAAGTGAAAGTCTTTATTTCCCCCCACAGTCTATTAAAAAGTCTCTGATTCTTAAGCTTTGAAATGAGGATATTTTTTGGACTTTTTTAGTGGAAACTTTGAATGCAGTGCAGTGATACATGAATACTGTCACTAACAAGGATATGGGTTTGAATGATAAGCCACTGAAAAGAATCAAAGCTACTGGAGTGACATTATTAAATACTTACTATTCTATACAGCCTTTTTTCGTTTCTTTTTTTGAACTTTGAGATTAATTACTATTGTTTAAGAGAGGAGTATTGGAATATTTAATCATTTATGGTTTATACTATAAATCATTTGCCTTCAAAGTTGGTTCAGGTAAGATTACATACAATTGACTTCCATCACTTAGCTTCTTTTGCAAACATAATCCTTGTAGAGGATCAAATAGCCTCAGAACTTTCCAATGCATTTACTGGATTCAAGCAACCTTTCTTGATTTCATGCGTGCCGCAAGCAAGGCAGATAAAACAATAGCAGCTAGACAGAAGCAATGCAATACCAGTGAAGGAAACATATAGCAACAGAGAATTTCTTGTTTCAAATCCTTTGAGTTTAGTTACTAATTGCTAAGCAGACAAGAAAGGATATTGCTAATTTTGATGGAACCATCCAGAAAGAGTGAATACCTGCTCTGACCTCCCCTTTCTCCGACTAATAGAAGACTGGGTGCTTGCCACTAACTCGCTTGTCTACTTGCCTGAATGACTCTTAATAGATACAAAGCTTCCTAACATGACTAAACATGAACCTAGAAATCCAATGTTGTTCTCTGCAAGAACTTCTTCAGCAAAGACTTCCTTTTAAACCCTCTTGGGAAGGGCCAGTCATTAGGCAGCTGAGACTAATTCAAATCCTCTGAGTTTGCTTCTGACGCAATTGAAGCCTAATTTTTTCAATCTAGCATCAGGGACAAACTGGCCTTGATCCTCCCCACTACTCCAAGACCCAGGTGCCTCCTGATGACCAGCCTGGCTCTCTGCTCTCTCAAGGTCGCCCTACTCCTCCAGAGAAGATTCATAGGACTCCTCACTAGAGGAGTCCATCAGCAGCTCATCCAGAGCCGGCTGGGCCACAACAAATACCTATCAGTAGATGAATATTTCAGAGTTAGTTCAGCATGTTGATCATTGTTTCCAAGGGGCAATAATGTACAATGTGAAATTTTTAAAATGTGAAGTGACTCTGTCTTAAAAGATACTCGCAATATTGTTCCCTTTACAGCACATGAATGTTTGATGCGTTAGCATTCATATCACCCCTAGCATTAAACAAAATAAATGTACTTAGAGCACCAAGGAAAGGCAGCACCACAGAGGTTTTTTCTTTTTCTCTAGCTATCATTTTCTTATTTTGTCAAGCATGTATAGGATAATAGATATAATAGATAATAGAATAGATATGGTTCGAATCCCAGTAAGGGTATGGCTAGCTGTTGAGAGCTAAATAGCTTGAAATAGATCTATACTAGTCTCCCTTGTTTGTTTATTTATCAGCACAAAACGTAAACACAAATGTAAACAAAGGCAACGAAACAAATAGCTTTCTGTCTGCATGGTCTCTTGTGATGAGCTGAAAGACAGAAAAGGAAAGCAGCTTGCTTCCTCCCTTAATTGGGGCTTACCGGGGTGTTGTGACAAAAGTATATAATAGATATAAGTAGCTACAAGATTATGAGTACATGAAATGGATACAAATAAATGGGGTTGTTAGGATGGTAGGCACGTTGGTACGCTTATGCATGCCCCTTACAGACCACTTAGGAATGGGGCGAGGTCAACAGTTGACAGTCTGAAGTTAAAGTTGTGGTGGTTTGGGGAAAAAACTACTGAGTCAGGTAACACATTCCAGGCATTGACCACTCTGTTGCTACATATTTTCCGCAGTCGAGTTTGGCACCGTTTACCTTAAGTTTGTATCTATTGTATGCTCGTGTATTGTTGTGGTACTAAAAAATAAATAAGTTAAGGACATGATATTGTTGTATCATGTCCTTAACTTTTTCATTATCATGTTTAACTTTAGTTTTCATCACATTAGGTTCTAATGATCATTATCGTGAATCAATCAGACTTAAACTGCCCTGACTCAAGTTCCCTGAAATTTCTAGATTGGGCAAGGGGTACTATGATTATAATCTGTATGTGAAGTCACAATGAAAAGCCCATGAATTATGTACTTATCTTCAATGTTAAGAAGCAAGCATACAAGGCTGGGGTTTATGTTATGACATTTTAATATTATTTCAGCATTGTGATAAGAAGTAAACCCCTACAGTATGTTCATGTTCATAATTGAGGGGAAATGTTTCATTCTCCTAATTTTAAAATGTTTGACAATGGAATTTAGAAATGGCAAGTTGTCTCCAGTAAGAGCACATATGCAGCAATATTTCAAAGGCATTCTTCTTCCAAATATCAGTGACAATAAAAAATAAGAACAAACCTAATATATCAATACATTTTGCTATATTTAAAAATATCAGGACATTTAAACAAATATTTACAAAAAGGATACTTAAAATTAAAAATGGATTATTTTCAAGACAGCATTTATTTTACAAGAGAGAGTATTAAATCTAATCATCCTAGGACTGTAACTAGCTGCCAGTCGCATGTCAACCTTGGAGTCTTCCTTACTGGTAATAAGCATCTTTTAAGCAGAATTAAATTCATTTCAACATAAATCAGAGTCACATTCTTAAAATTAAAAATGCTGCATGTATATCATTACACCATTTTTACTTTAATTATTAATGAACTGAACTGCATTTCTTTTATTATTTCATACTATCCTTGATTTTAATATTGTTTCTAGATTCCATTGGGTATGGATTTCTTGTTTTTACAATGGGATTTCCAAAACTGTTCCCAGAAGGAATCTCAAGAGGAAAATAGTTGTTACAGTTTACTGTGCACAGAAACCTACAGCTAGTGTTGGATAGGAACTACTGAAATATATTATACAGATAATATTATTTATTTTACTTCTTTTAACCTCATTTTGATGTGCCTATGGTGAGACAAATTGTGAACAATTTAAAAGTCAATACTCTATCCTTTTTATTTTATATATTGTCATCATAATTGAGACAAATTCTTCCAATGATCCATTTCAGAATATTATATAAATTAGATTATTAAATAATATTAGCTATTAATATTGTAATTTGATCTTCCCACTATTTTTTTTTAAATAAATCATTATGCTATCTAAAGATTTAATAAGGTCAGAATTCATTTCTAAATTAATTAATAAAAATTAGAACAGAACTGATTGAAAGTAATGTAATGCCTCAGCATACATTAATCAGCAATTCTTTTTGGTATAATTTCAACTTGTATTAAAGACTAACTGGAAATTAAATCTCTGTTTTGCCTAAATAGTCTATCAATTAGCCTTTGTTTCAAGTTTAACGAAAACTGCTTACTGTACAATATATACTATTGTATTAAGAATTAATAATTATTTCTATTTTGGATGCAAGCTGGAATTTATGTACCTCAGTGTATAAAATTATTCCTGCTTTAAGTAGAGCTATCTTACAATAATACAGTACAATACAATAGCAGAATTGGAAGGGACCTTGTAGGTCTTCTAGTCCAACCCCCTGCGTGGGCAGGAACCTTATACCATTTCAGACAAATGGCTGTCTAACATCTTTTTAAAGACTTCCAGGGTTGGGGCATTCACAACTTCTGGAGGCAAGCTGTTCCAGAGGTTAATTGTTCTTACTGTCAGGAAGTTTCTCCTTAGTTCTAAGTTGTCTTATTTTAAGAAAAAACACACCATTCTGTTTTGAAGTGTATACTCTGCACAAATTTTGTGCCTTAAGATAATTTCTCTAGCAACTTGTTCACTGTTGGATTCATTATCTTGAGTCCATCAAAAATTTCCTTCCTCTTTTAATATAGAGGAAGGTTTACCTAGCGTTTTTTTTTCATCGCTAGTCTGCTACCACTAAGTATACTAAGGGATTTTTTCCATTTTACAAACTTTAATCCTTTTATTCAGGGTGGAGTCAAGGCAATTGAAGGAAGCTGAGCATTTACTGGCTGATACCCTGCCTGATGCCTGCATGGAGCTTGCAGCATATATTGTCTCTTTGTGACATCTATGCTAATTATTCGTCATATTGTTTTATGTACAAAAATATGTAAATAATGTAATAATGTAAATTCTTGCCTGTGTTACACTCAGGCATAGGCACATGTTCACTAAGGCACAGTATGTAATATAGAAGAAGGATATACTAATGGAGTTGCAACTTCTCTTGTTTCACTGGGATTTCATTAATGTTTTGTAATTGTTTAATTAACATTCATTAATGGTGTGTGTGTAAATGTGTAATCCTTATGTGGTTCATAAGGAAAGTGAAGTTTGTATGCTAAGAATTCCAAATACTATGCATATGTCAGTTCTGAAATTAAATACAGAAGTTTTCAAAAGTGAAAGGTATAACATATTAAAATAGGGCAGAGAACATCTGCTTATCTAGAAATTAAGAACAGCTAATTTTATTTGGCAATGTTTCTGCAGAAATGAAATACTGTATAACATAAAGAGGACTAGAGGGCAGAATGACAAACACAATGTGAATTATATCACCATGTTATGATTAACAGTACTCAAAATCAGGTCCTTCTCTGGAAAGCACCATGAGCTATTCCTTGACATAGAAAATGCCAGCATATGAAGGGTTATTATGCTTATTTTATGCACTGCATAATGGAAATGCTCCAAATAAGTGCTTAGGGAAAACTGATTTGCAATAGAGATGGGGCTGAGTGAAGTTTATGATATGAATAAACAAGCTTTGTAAACATTGTTTCACCAAAAAAAAAAACCCACCTTATTTTATTTCCTTAGTAGAAAGAGCCTTTTACTCTGGGCATTATATGCATTAATTGTTCAGAAAGGCTTCAAAATTGAAAATAATTCACATCCCCTATTTTTCCTAAGAGGATCATGTTCCTGCAAAATAGGCTCCACGCTGCAGTTGCCTCCTGTAGGATGAATTCAAAACAGATTGCAGTATTTGAAGACTTTTTAAATTATTATTTTGAGCAATCCTGATCCCTGTTGAGGTCATTGTGAAATGCCTTTATTGAGATGCTTCTGTAAAAGTTCTGAACTCAAGTTCTTTGCTTCTTGAAATGGGCTTTTCTAACTTAATTCTCATCCACTTATGGTGATTCTCTTCTTGGTCCTATTTCCGTATCTTTCCACCACTGTGCATTTTGCTCCTGGTAGTTTTTAAGATCTTTGCACTGGTTCCTTGGGATGCTGTGTTTTGAGTCCATGTTTTCCATTTAATGCTTTATTGAAATCTGCCTTGCAAAACAGGCTTCTTTTTTTTTACTTTACTCTCAGGAAACTTGCAAATGTATTTTTAAATTTTTCTTAATGTATTTTGAAGCTTATTTTCTTGGTGGAGGGGACAGAAGCTGCTATCATTAGGGTTGTTTTTTCCTATTATGACCTATCCAAAGCTTCACTGGTTGTTCCTACAAGCCAATCTGGGAGAAAACACCCCAAATGGGGAAAGTGCATTCATCATATTTCTATTGGGATATAACCAGGGGTGGATTCAGTCAGTTTGCACTGGTTCAGATGAACCAGGTAGTTCCGGTGAACAGTTGGGCACACCCGCCCTTCCCTGCTCTTTCCTGTTCTATATTTCCCTATTTTTCAGCTATTTTACTCACCAGCGCTGGCACAGAAGATGAGTTTTTAAGCTTAAATGGGTGGTTTTTTAATGCTGTGCACATGTGCAAAGCGTGTATGCTCACCAAACAGGTTGTTAAATGAGTTGCATCCCACTACTGGATATAACTGAAGTATGGAAAGTTGTTGAAGAGAGGAATGTTCAGTGAAATCATGATAATCTGTCTACTTTTACGAACACAGAATTTCAGAATTTCTAAAAGAATTTCATCAAACTATGTTGAAGTTTTCTTTGAAAGACCTTTTAAAAGCACATTTATTCCATCCAATGGAATGAGAAATTATAGAGGTAAAATGAAGAATATAGTTCAGAACCTGTTCCATTGCTTATATTGGCCATTGATTGCATGGCATACACCGTGTGTATGGAGAGAGAGGAGGGGGAGGGAAGGAGGGAGGGAGGGAGGCAGAGCATTGTGAATCATGTGCATCATTAAGTACAAAAGAAAGGAATGGAAGAAATTGTGGGGAGAAGAACAAAGAAAAAAATTAACTCATCTCTTTTTCAAAAGCTTTTTTACTTTTAGATTTAAACAATCCTGAATGAGACCAAGGATTTACTTTTAGTTTTCAACAATCCCAAATGAGACTAAGTTTCTTCAGAAATGTTTTAAATTGCAGGATATTTCCACCCTGCTTTATTTCTTTCCAGCAATCAGTCACATACATTCAATGAGTTGTACAAATACAATGGAGGATAATGCATTCTCACTGAGATTGGGGGGGGGGGGGGAACCCTCATGTTTGCTCTGGAAAATTTCAAACCTTTGAAACTTTTGAAAGTTTTTCAGATATCTGTGTTCAGTACTAAAAATTCAGAGATAATAAATCCATGAAGGAAACACGTTTGCCTATTATCTCCTGTCCTGGCTTCTTGAGCTCTATATGTATAGTGCTATAGCTCTTAAAGGTTCAGCTCTTGCTATATCTCATTATATTGAGGCTGATTTATACTGTACAAACTACTTCATCATCCATGCAGTACTTTCTACTCTGACAGTAATGATACAGGCTTTCTTGTAGAAACATATTTCCCATCACTTGCTTCCAAAAATGTTTGGAAAAGAAATGTAATTAATTGGATCTGAAACCTTCTGAGGGTAAGTCAAATGTTTTGCTTCAAGCACTTCTCAACTCAACACAACTCAGTTCAATTTGATTTGAATAATTAACATAATATTGCATTAAAATTATTTGAGATCTAATTTGCATATGTAGAATTATGGGGGGGGAAGAGTGCAAAAAATGGAAACCACATTCACAATGCACAAAATGTCTTTTTTTTTTTTGGCTAAAGAAATAGATGTATAGGATTCTTGGTACTCTCTGAAGTTGGTTCAGAGAGTATCAGGAATCCCACGTTCAACCCTGAGCTTCAAATATTATCTTTGATTGGTAGAAATAGATGTCTAAACTATTATGATTTAAAGTCACAATTAGTGACAGAAGTGGGTATGTAAATAGTAAGGTGGATATTAGCAGTCTTCTTGTTGACCTACACACAAATGTCTTTGAGTGCTATAATACTAAAAAAAGGAGGGAAGGGGGGAAGGGAGGAAGGAAGGAAGGAAGTCTTGCTATTTTATCATAGTTTGCTTACATCAGTAAGTCAGTATCTATCTTATTATAGACTTCAATATCTTTTTGACACCCAACTAGATACTGACACTGGAAGAGGGAAAAACTGTTTGAGTCCTATTTTTTTAAGATGTCCTAAATTGTAAAGATTATCCATTATTGATGCACCAATGCATTTGCCCCAACCTGAAACCAGGAAGATATGGGGTGAAGGTTAACATTTTTGTGTTCCAAGCTTATATAATCATGATTAGTTTTTCTTGAGTATATTTTTTATCATAGTCAATGTTTAAAAGGGACAATTATATTTTCTGACAGGAATGTTGCTGCTAACAAGCAAGCACAGAAGCAGTTGGTGGAGAACAAATCAATGACGTTGAACTTTAAACAATGTTCTTTTGGCACATAATGTCACTGCTGCTCTCTGAAGGAGAACACAGCATTGTCAGAATTATGGGAAATCATTGAGAATAGCCTTTACAGTTCTCCCACTCTACCCTACGCTGCTTTGAGGTCTTCTATAGTTTTATTTGATTGGTTTTATCAAAGAAGTATTGCCCGTTTAAAGTTCAGTCTGCTGTCACCTAAATTTACAGTTTGTTTTCAACAGAGTATACTAATATATCACAATCATACATTTCCAGCACAAATGTTTATTCTTAGGAGAGTTTATAAACTATAAAAGTGCTTCTTCAAGATACAGTATGGAGCTCATACTTATTCAGGGCAATTACTGTGCCTTATACTGAGGCTACCTCACATGATAACTCTAAGGACAAAATAAAGTAAACCTGATTAAGTTATTGTTAACCTCCTTGAAAGAAAATTAGAAGATAAATTCAATGCACACATGCTATTTATATTAAGGTGACATGAGGGTATACATACTACTGATCATGCTTCTGAAGTAGTCTTTATTTAGACCTCTGAATAAAGATTGTTTCCTGCTGCAATTATTCATAGTCAATTTACATAAGTTGTAAAAGAACAATTAAATATATGCAATGAAAATTGATTCAGCACAACTATAACTAACAAGCCCTCAATGGGTGGAGCCCATTAAAGATCTTATTTCTGCCTACTTAACTCATCAGGCATTTGATCTCTGGTCCAAAGTTTTATGAAACCACAATCAAAAGAACCATAAAGGAATATAGAGAATGTCCAACTTAGTTCATGACTTCTGTAGTGCTTTATAGTGCTTTACAGCTTTCTCTAAGCAGTTTACATAGTTAGCATATTGCTTCCAACAATCTGTGTCCTCATTTTACCAACATGAGAAGGATGGAAGGCTGAGTCAACCTTGAGCCACTCAGACTTGAACACCTGGGGTGTGCAGTAATTAAGCCTGCAGTACTACAGCTCTCTAAACCTCATTTGTTGGTATTGTAATATGACAATTCAATGTGGTATAGCATACATCTCTTAACAATTACTTCCACATGGATGCATATCCACTAAAATATCTAGAAGTCCAAAAGCATCTGAGCACAAAGCTGAATGTAGCCAAACATCTCAAATTGGTTTGCATTAAAATGGATTCTCAGGACTTTTAAAGATCAATGTGATAGGTATCACATTAATTTCATTGTGATCTTCTGAAAGGATTCATGAAGTTAGTATCATCATCTCTCTGTGTCAATTGAAAAACTAAAAGAGGAGTGTTTCCACTCTTGGAACTGTGTAGTTAAATATGAACTTATCCAGAAGAAACCTAGTTAATTCCCTTTCAAATTGTCTCTCACTCCTTTTACCCTAAATAAATTTTAGTTAATATAACATAATTAAATTATTCTTTGTATATCAAAGATAACTCTTAAGTCATACATTTAAAATTCAAGATTTGTCATTAAATAAGTAATACATAAATGCATTAGTCCTCTTAACATTGAGAGGCAAGACAAATAATTGATTAACAGTGTAATATTATGATTGTCTAATCCCTGAATTTCATCTTTCAGTAAGTGTATTAAATTCTTAGTCTTATTGAATCAAATAGTAAGATTTCAGGAGTCTGGAAATGTCTGTTGGTCACTGTTTTTCATACTCTTCAGAGTTTGTTACTCTCTTTGAAAGATCATTTTTCACTTTCATTTCTTCCTCAAGATTAGAAGCAGGAGACTCATTTTTTAAAAGCAATAATATTAAAATGCAGAAAGGAGAAGACAAAGAAAAGGAAAATAATTGTTTACCCAATGGTTAGAAATTGTTGAATTCCACTCTACACAGTCTATTATGGCAGGTGAAGATTCAAAGAATTCTGTAATTATTCATACTAGCTTTTTTAAAATAAAAAAAATCTTGTCATAAAATTTCATAAGCTGTCATTACCATAATGCAAAAATCCATCCGGTTTTGTTTTACTTAGATGTTAAGTAAGCATTTCAGCCCAGCTGAAAGAATGAAGCCTCCACTTGACTCCAGATTCTACTCCTATTTCTTTTTTGTCCCTTCAGATGTATGTTAATATCAAACACCCCTATACTTTGTGGACTTCTGTTCTCAAGATAAAGTTTTAAAATGCAATTAACAAGAATAATTTATTCCTTATTCCTTTTTGTTTCTGATGTAATGAATGAATGACATGAGTTGAACGTCTCTTCCACATAATCTCCTCCCCTTTGGAACATCTTGCCCCCTGGAGTAAGGTCTAGCTCCAACATTCTTCAAAAGAACCTGAACTTTAGGGGCTTCATGTGGGGGGTGGGGGGTGATCGATAGATTAATACAGGTAGTTCTCGACTTATGACCACAATTGATTTATGTAGTTAAGTAAGTTTTGCCCCATTTTACAACTAGTTGTTTAGTGAATCACTGCAGTTGTTAAGTGGCTAATAAAGTTGTTAAAGTGAATCTGGCTTCCCTATTGACTTTGCTTGTCAGAAAGGTGGGAAAAGGTGATCACGTGACCCCAGGATATTGCGTGTGATAAATATGAACCAGTTGCTGAGCAGCCAAATTGTGATCATGTGACCATGGGACTTCTACAATGGTCATAAGTGTGAAAAACGGTCATAAATCACTTTTTTCTGTGCTGCTGTAACTTTGAACTGTAATTTAAATGAATTGTTGTAAGTAGAGAACTTCCTGTATCGCATCCCACCTCCGATCATCCTACTCCCTCCCTCCCCATCTTTTAGCTAGTATATTTTGTATTTTTCCCTTGAAAATACCTGGCTGTAGCTATGAAGAGGATGGCATTCATTCTCAATGCAGAAGTCCAAAACCTGGGAGTTTTTTTGACTCATGACTACTGCTGGGTCCACCAGGCTTGTGTATCTGAATGTGCAGTAGAGCTTACACAATGGTTGCATTTGAGTGCAGCTATCTCAGCTGTGGATTTTGTTTTCAGGTTTTTTTATAATTTTATATTTTATTATGGTTTATGATAGCAGTTTGTCGTTTTGTCATTTTTTGTTGTTGAAAGCCAACTAAAGTCATGCAGGTAATGATGAAGGATGACTTAAGAAATCAAATCAAATCAATCAATAGTGATGGGAACTTTCAATCAAGTCCAGCCAATGGGCGAGTTGCAGTCTTACCTGGAAATTAGAGGTCCTAGTGATGGTGAGTCATGTGTGCTCATCATAAAGATAAAATTCACATGGAGCTCCCTTGAAGACTACTTGAGAAGTATATTTAACACAAAACAGAGCAATCTTGGATAGGGATGGTTTTGATTCCCCATATATTTGGGAAATAAAGGAAGCCTGGCCTGCAAATAATACTTCCCTAGTCTTAAGGAGTAGTCTCCCATTAGATGTTCAAAGAGTACCAACTCTTCACTTTTGTTGCAAAGCTATAAACATGGAGCTTTACAAATTGCCCCTTATGGTTTGATTGCTTCAATTACCATTTATTTATTACATGGTTTTATATAAAACTCATTTCCATGTAACTACCTATTTCAAGGTAGTTTACAAAAGCATAAAAACAGGACAAAGCAATAACTAACAACCTATCTAAATGAGATTGTGTTGTGGTTGTCACCAAAGTTGCAGTGTAATTATTATTTTTACTGTTTGCTTCTTTCAATCTGGTTGTGTATATTGTTTTTTAACCATATTGCAGGCTTGTTAACTGATTACAGTGATTTGTGCATTAAAGGAGCTCATAACACTTTATAAAGCGAGTTTTATATCCTTTGCAAAATACATACTATTTAATTTTTAAACCTATTAAAATTGGTACAAATAAATGTGGTTGACTGATTTCTCAGATATCCTTGACTTTTTGCAGGTTCTGCTGTACAGTATAGTAAAGTACTGAACCAGCTCTTTTTTTTTTTTTTTTAATTCAATTTATACCCCGCCCTTCTCCAAACGGACCCAGGGCGGCGCACAGGAAAATTAAAATACATACAAAACATCATATAAAATTTAAAAAACTAATTCAATAGAACCTGTGCTAAAACCAGATTAAAATCCCCAAATTTAAAAACTATCTAAAAGTCAGTATAGGAGGCTACGCTAGGCCGGCTAGATGGAACAAATGTGTCTTAAGACACTTGCGGAAGAGGCGGAGGTCAGAGATGGTGCGAAGTTCAAGGGGTAAGTCGTTCCAAAGGGCTGGACCCGCCACAGAGAAGGCTCTCCCCCTGGGTGTCGCCAGTCGGCATTGTCCGGCCGACGGCACCCTGAGGAGGCCCTCTCTGTGGGAGCGTATTGGTCTGAGGGATGTATGGGGCAGGAGGCAGTCTCGCATATAACTAGGCCCTGAGCCATGGAGCGCTTTAAAGATGGTCGTCAGAACCTTGAAGCGCACCCAAAAGACCACAGGAAGCCAGTGCAGCTCGCGCAGGATAGGTGTTATATGGGAGTGTCTAGGCGCTCCCGTAATCACCCGCGCGGCTGCATTCTGGACTAACTGCAGCTTTCGAGTGCACCTCAAGGGAAGCCCCATGTAGAGAGCATTACAGTAGTCGAGTCGAGAGGTCACGAGGGCCTGAGTGACTGTGCGAAGGGCAGCCCGGTCCAGTAAGGGCCGCAATTGGCGCATCAGGCGTACCTGATGGAAAGCCCCCCTGGCCACGGCCGCCACATGGTCCTCCATGGACAGCCGGGAATCCAGGAGGACACCCAAATTGCGCGCCCTCTCCACGGGGGCCGGTGTTTCGCCCCCAATGGCCAGAGTTGGAATAATCTGGCTGAACCGGGGTGCCGGAAGCCACAGCCACTCAGTCTTGGACGGGTTGAGCCTGAGTTTGTTACTACCCATCCAGATCCGTACGGCCTCCAAACATCGGGACATGACCTCGACGGCATCGTTGGGGTGGTCTGGGGTGGATATGTACAACTGAGTATCATCAGCGTACAGATGATATCCCACCCCAAAACCACGGATGATCTCGCCCAGCGGCTTCATGTATGTGTTGAACAGTAGGGGCGAGAGGACCGACCCTTTAGGTACCCCACATACAAGGGACCTCGAGGCCGACCTCTGCCCCCCTGCCAACACATATTGCGACCGACCAGAGAGGTAGGAAGAGAACCACCGTAGAACGGTGCCTCCCAGCCCCAACCCCCCCAGTCGGCGCAATAGGATACCATGGTCGATGGTATCAAAAGCCGCTGAGAGGTCTAATAGGACTAGGATAGGGGAATATCCTCTATCCCGCGCCCTCCAGAGATCATCAACCAACGCGACCAATGCCGTCTCGGTGCTATGCCCGGGTCGGAAGCCGGACTGGCGCGGGTCTAGATAATCAACTTCCTCCAAGTGTCGCGGAAACTGTTGGGCCACCACACTCTCAACAACCTTCACTAAAAAGTGAAGGTTGGAGACGGGACGATAGTTCTTTAGTAATGCTGGATCCAGGGACGGCTTCTTGAGGAGGGGCCTTACTACCGCCTCTTTCAAGACGGCAGGCAAGGACCCCTCACTCAAAGATGCGTTGACAATGCCCTGGAGCCAGCCTCGTGTCGTCTCCCAGGATGCCAGTACAAGCCAGGAGGGACACGGGTCCAATAAACATGTGGTAGCCCTAAGTCTCTTTGACAACTTGTCCATATCCTCGGTAGTAACAAAATCAAACTCCTCCCAAGATGATGTCTCAAGAGCTACCTCGGACCGCTCAGCTGGACCACTGTCGATGGAGGGCAGCTCGCTCCGAATCCGAGTGATTTTCTCCTGCAGATAAATCCCAAATTCCTCTGCTCGACCCTGTAGAGGGGCTTCCCGCGGCCTCTGTTGAAGGAGAGAGCGGGTCACCCCAAACAGGGCGGCAGGGCGGTTATCTGCGGATGCAATAAGAGTGGCACAATACTCACGTTTGGCCACTCTTATCGCCACCAGGTAAGTCCTAATGTAGGTTCTCACTAGTGTTCGGTCAGCTTCGGAGCAAGAGGATCTCCATCTGCTCTCTAGGCATCTCTTGTGGCGCTTCATCTCCCTAAGCTCCTCGGTGAACCAAGGAGCCCGGGTGGATCGTCGCCGCAAGAGAGGCCGCTCGGGCGCGACTCGGTCCAAGGCCCCCGTGGCCGCACTTAACCATGCGGCCACTAGGTCCTCAGTCGAGTCGCGGGGAAGGTCCACAGGAATTGGCCCAAGCTCCCTTTGGAACCTTACCGGGTCCATCAGAAGCCTGGGGCGGAACCATATAGGAATATCCGGTTCCGCCTCCCCGCGATGGGGTGTAGCGATCGGAAAGTCGAGCCGAAGGAGAGCGTGATCTGTCCATGACAGGGGTGTGATGACTAAATCCCCTATTCCCAGATCACGACTCCACTGTCCCGAGACGAAGATGAGATCCAGGGTGTGTCCACCCTCGTGGGTAGGGCCCAAAACTACCTGGGTCAGGTCCATGGCTGCCATGGAAGCCATGAACTCCCGAGCTGCACCAGAGGTTTCGCCTACCGACAGCAGGTTAAAGTCCCCCATGACCAAAAGTCTGGGGGTCTCAACCGCCGCCTCGGCTATCACCTCTAGGAGCTCGGGCAGGGCTGTTGTTGCATAGCGAGGAGCCAGGTATACAACTAACACGCCCAACTGCCTCCCTAGGCCCCATTTCACGAGGAGGGACTCGCACCCGGTCGTCTGGGGGATCGTGGTCTCCTTTGGCTCAAGACCTTCCCTAACCATAATCGCCACCCCTCCACCCCTCCCTAGGGCCCTAGGCTGATGAAAGGCTCGGTAGCCTGGTGGACACATTTCTACGAGGGGATGACCTCCCTCGTGGCCCAACCAGGTTTTCGTAATACCTACCAGATCCGGGTCCCCCTCTGACACAAGGTCATGGATGAGGGGGGCTTTTTGCACCACGGACCTGGCGTTGCATAGCATCTTGACTTCAGTTGTGCATCAATGCATGTGCCTGGTCTTCAATCTAGTTGATGCAATTTGGCTTAAGCAGAGGAGGGCAATACTACAGCCTAAACATGTAGTCAAAGTTCTGTGATAAAACAATTTTAAAACTTCAAAATGTTCACTCTGTCTTTATAGCCAGGTTAGCAATTTGTGGCTCTTTGCCTAGCTTCACATGGGTTTTGGATAAAAGCCTTCTGTAAACAGACAATTTAAGTTGTTGGAAAAAATATAAAGGAGATATTAGACAGAATGGGTGAATTTACCTACTTTTACTATATTTAGTACCAAATATTCAGGGTGACGTGGTGGTTTAGTGGCTAAGATACTGAGCTTGTCAATCAGAAAGGTTGGCAGTTCGGCAGTTCGAATCCCTAGTGCCGCATAACGGAATGAGTTCCTGTTACTTGTCCCAGCTTCTGCCAACCTAGCAGTTTGAAAGCATGAAAAAATGCAAATAGAAAAATAGAAACCACCTTTGGTGGGAAGGTAACAGCATTCCGTGTACCTTTGGCATTAGGCCACATGACCACTGAGATGTCTTCGGACAGCACTGGCTCCTTGGCCTTGAAACAGAGATGACCACATCCCCCTAGAGTTGGGAATAACTAGCACATATGTGCAAGGGGAATCTTTACCTTTACCTATTTACCATCTATAGCCTCCAGCTTGTTGAATGTGAACTGACAATTTGCATGCAGTCTACAACAAATGATCCCTGAGAAAATGTGGTTCTTAACAGAGAAGAAGGCTACCCACATCTGCCTAATTGTTGAAATTATGCTAATTTCTGCTTCTGGCTTTATTATAGTGTTTTTGAACATAATTTCTAATATACATGCTTCAAGTGAAAGAATATAAAAACTATGAGATTTCTCTTACTTGGTAGCTTGGGGATAAAAGCAGTGCTGTTAGAGAAGACTTTGCTTCATTCATTGACATTATGAATGCCCAAAGCAGCTGAGTCCCAGGAGGAATATTATAAAAGAAATGGATAGAATAGATTTCTGACTTTTCATCTGGTTCTCTAGGCAATATAATTTGAAATTGCAGCTTGAATCTTTCCCCCCCTTTTCATCCTCATGTTAATGTTGATATCTCATGTCTTTTGGACAGATATCTTTCTTTATTGGCCTTATTTGCAGTCCCACATGTATATGTTTCATCCTTACTCAACGATAAGAAATATATGAATTTCATATGTTTAAGGTGAAGCAACTAAGGAAGCAGAGAATATGAGTAAGCAGTAGTAAACAATTTAAAAGGAAAAAAGAAAGGAAAATCTAGCTCCATCTAGTTTATACCAACTATATTCACTGTACCTTCCTATGTGCTTTATATAAGCTTACATTTGTATATGTGATTGCATGACTCTATGCTAAACAAACAAACAAACAGCTTCCTATCCATCTTCCCTCATGCTCACGCACTGCCATTCATTCTTAAACTGCTCACTGTCTCTTTGGAAGATCCACTCAAAGAAAAGTTTTGCGATATTCCTCTTTCTCTCAAATTATTCACGGTATCTTCATATATTTACACTGCAGTTTGAATCTCAGTTGTTTTCTCTGTATCATTAAATTACTTCATGGTATCTCTTTCATCACTTGTTTTTGTATTCTGTCTATATTTATTCAGCCCAACTTTGTTCATGATCTTGTCTTTTCTGGTTTTACCACAACCACTCTTTAAGTACTCCATGTTCACAGTATTTATCTTTAAGTTTTTTTCTGACATACCCAATGCCATTTTTAATCATATAGTGCTCTTATCTCATTCGGCAGCCAAGTTTCACCTCCATATTCATTTCATAATTCAATCTTATCTACTTTAGCACACATTCTCTCTAAATTCAACATATGCACAATAAACATTCTTTCTCATTAATTTCTCGTCCAATATGTCACAAGCTCCAATTTTACCCCAATTGCAAGCCAGGATCTCTTATCTAAAGTCTATTTTGTAAGCCAGCACTTTGTTGTCCAGTGAGGAGATATGTGTAGAGTTTTGACATATTCAGGATTATGGGTAAATTGCATTCAGAATTTTTACTACCCAGTTCATTTTAGACTTTGTTCAGAGTCTTCTTTTCTCAGCCTTCTGGCTGTCACCATTGAAAAGTAGATGCAGCTTTATCCAACAAGTATGTCTTCCATAGGTTGTTGAACCTACAAATATTCCTGTACATAATTAGAAATGTTAACATTTTCAAGCCTTTTCATTTCTAAAATGTTTTAACGCTGACTGTGTGTGGAGCAGAGAGTTAAGGCACAGTTTGTAGAGCTCCTGCTTCTGTGTTGTATTTCCAGGCATGGTGCATTACGTTCCCTTTAGTTTTATACTCAGAGAAAAAAAAAGTGATTCATAAATGAGATATGGCATCCCTTGATGCATCAGGATGGAAATTGGCACAACCGGTGCAGAACACAATAAATCATTCTGTTAATGCAATGTTATTTTTAGGGTCTACTTGCCATCACGTTTCAGTGTGCTACATAGAGGTTGGGAAAACAGAAACAGTAGCAGTAGATGGGAGCTTTTTGCACCACATAGATCACAGTAGCAATACTTGTTATGGGCCAGGCAAAAACCTGACATTTGAATTTTCCCGTGACAAAGAAGTGAGAAAATCTAGGACAAATAAAATAAAATTGATTTGATTAATTAAAGATTAAATACAATTAATTATACTTAGTGGGAATGATTATCCCCCATACACTCTAAACTTTTGGTTTAAATTGTATCAACAGGTATGTAACAAACTTAAAAGTTTGATGAGGGACTTCCCACTGCCCCAAAAAGTGGGGATCGGGATCTGCAGGTAGAGGTCAAAAAGTGTCTCTGTGTAATTGAAAGCTGTGCTTTTTAATGTGCATTACCCACATTAAAAAGGAGTGTAGCTTCAATCATGCAAACCTTTCGGCCTTTTTTAATCCCTTTTGTGAAAACTCTTGAGTTTTTCCAGTCCTTTTAAATCTTTCTTCTGGAAAACTCCTTGGCACCCCCCTCAAGCTACAGATTTGTAGTAACAGCAGTTCTAAACAGAACTAAGAACTTTTTGGTTTTTGAAACATAGCAGAATATTTCAGAAGTTATAACACTTTGCCTTATCCTATACATCTGTATTCTGTGTTCTACTTGCATGGGAAGGCAAGTATCTTCAACTGGAAGACTGTTGATGCTACATGTTGGAGGCTCATGCAACTTACAGCCTTTAAACTCTGCATTAACACCCATTGAATGGGTTCAGGATCTTAATAGACTTGTAAATCCTTGAAAAAGACTAAATCGAGCATAAGGTTTTCCATATACATAAATACACATGAAGATAAAATGAGATTGATGGAAGGTTTCAAATAGTACTGGAGACAGGTAATACTCGTCTTTATAATTTTGCCCCACAGCAATAGATGTTCGGATAAGGAATGCTATAACAGGATGGGAAGAACTGAGATACTTGGACATTTCACCCTCTAGGTATGGGTGAGAGCTGAGAGAGAAAGAGAGAGGGAGAGAGACAGAATGAGGTATAGGTATAAAATGTGTGCTAGGCTGCCATGAATAAACTATTATTAAACATGATTTGAGATTTTTGGATTTATTCAGGAACCAACTGGCATGAAGGATTACAGCAAGGCTTTTTGATTCAAATGTAGCCAACAATTGGAGAATAAATGTAGTTTGAAAGGTTTGGAAATTTCACCTTGGGGCTAATTCAGCAATTTTAGAAACTTCAGCTCAATACTAACTTTAACATCAATGCAATTTTTTCACCCCAGTTGCAACTCATTATTTTAAAGAATATATGGCCCTGTATGAATTAGAAAGCTTATAAATCCTTGAAGGCTTGAAAGTTCCAATGATTGACTGTCACTGACAAAGAAAGCCATATTTCTAGAGCAAAACCCCCTAACCATTGCTAAACAAATAATAGTGAGAAATGCAGATCTTCAGAATTGATATTATTTTTTTCTCATCTTGTTATTGTTGTGTGTCCTATAATTGAATTACCTCCATTGGTCTGGTTTTCATTAATGATCCAGACAAATTTGAATGAATTGCCTGGGCCCATTTCAATAAAACTGTGATTACTTTAGTTACTGAGATTCTCAGTTAACCTGGTGCCATATTATTAAAGCTGGATTTTAAAAAAACAACAACAATAACCTCTATTAAGTCTATTTGTTTGATTGTGCTGCTGGTGGTGAAAAATTGAAGCAATGGAGGAGGAGGCAGTGTCCAGGGGCTTCAAAATTTGAGAGCTGGCATAGTCTCTGATCAAACTGAATTCTTATCGTGATAGAATTTAATGTAAAAGAGATTTGAAAATGTGATTTCAAGTAGCTAAATAGAAAGAGTCTTGCCCCCAGATGCTAATCTGAACAGGCTGAGACATACAACTTAAAGAAAAGATTGGAAAAACTGTCAGGGCATACAGAAGGAGTGAGTTATCTTATCACAAAGAGAAAATATACAGTCAAAATGTATTTTTCAGCTCTTGATCAAGAGCTATATTTCTGTCAGATCCAGGGTATTGCTGTAGTAAGGATAAATTATATACATTAGACAGATATATAAGCTTACAAGTTATTTTGACTCCATATTGTGGCATGCCTCTGGTTTAGCAATATTTGCTTATTGGAGAAAAAGGAACAGATAGGTATTATCAGATTTATTAGGCAGCAGATAGAACCAATACATACTTTCAGTTTAGATTTCTGGGGAATAGTTACAGCACATTGATTAGGGAAAGATTACAAATGTAGTTAGATGACAACAGGGAATGGATGGTCCATATAAATAGTCATTTCAATTGTACAGTTTGACTAGTGGGTTACAATATTATGACAATTAAATAATAGACTGCAAATGGTTTTTTAAAAACTTCCACTACAGTGTCATTTTAGTACTGATTCTTCAGATTGTTTTGATAATCCAATCACATGAGGTCCGCAGGGAGCAATTGAAAAATCAATAAGAGATATATTTCTAGTGTGTTTTCTATGTTTTTTTTCATCACTAC
The DNA here is from genome assembly GCA_039707465.1 of Rhabdophis nuchalis. Classification (NCBI taxonomy): domain Eukaryota; kingdom Metazoa; phylum Chordata; class Lepidosauria; order Squamata; family Natricidae; genus Rhabdophis; species Rhabdophis nuchalis. Next base: position 46,199,018 of record CM077644.1, read on the forward strand.
TTTATTTAGTTTGTCATGCTAGGCTTGGTTATCCATTAGCTTCTGACTAAACTGTTGTTGTTTTTATCAGTTGAGTGATACTGCTATAAATTGTGGAAGCAAAAATAATAGTAGTAGTCATTATTTGCAACACAACAATATATTTCTAAGTTGCCCATAATTTGTATGAATTAAAGAGCCAAAGAAAGCTGCAAACCTGTGCTAATAAAATGTCGTGTTATGTTGTTTTGACAACATGTTTCAATTTTATCTTCTTAAGAGCACCTTAGAATTAAGCATTCTACTTCGTATAACTACATTATACTTAGTTTGGGTAATCCTGGCCTCTGCTTTAAGAATTGTTCTTCTATTCCTATAAGGGTTTAATAGAGGTGGGGAACTATGTTCCCTTTATGACTTGAGACTTCAACTTCCAGAATGCCTAAGCCAGCTGGCTCAGGAATTTTGAGAGTTTAAGTTCCCAAGTCATAATAGGGCCATAGTGCCCCACCGTGGTCTAGGAGAAGGGAGTAATGCAACTCAAAGTATCACTGATCAGGCTCTTGTTTTATGAGATCTAAGTATGAATTCTTTCTAGCCTCAGGAGTCTGCTTTCAGCTAGCTACAGTATTTGGAATACCTAACTTGCTTAGCATTCAGATTCATTTCACTGCTTTGCAGAGAAAACATATTTTAAAATTCTATGGCTCACCCCTTGATGAATTTCACATACGTTGCACTACCTCCAGACATTCTCAGTCAGCATGCTTTTACCATTTTTCTATGAGAATTCAACACAGTAGGGACACAACAAGTTGGCAAAGAGTATCAGAGGCTATATTATAACAACTTGATTTTAATGATGCATGATTCTAACAGCATAGTTTACATACCTATTTTATAATTTGCATTTTAACTTCAACAAGACACCTTGAGTCTTGTACGGTTAGAAAGCTGAGATAAAATGTAATACAGTTAATAAAGATCCTGAATGATTTTAGAGTAATAGTTTAAGGTTTGCAAGGTTAAGGTATTCATTGGCTTTAGCAACCTTAACTTAATAAAAATGTAAATGTTTTAAATTAACAAAGATTGAGAAAAGGCTGCAGTGGTAGCTCTTGAAAGACAGATGTCTTCTGTTTGTTCATTAATGTCTACCTTTCAGCAAAGAATTGTTCCCATTCTATTCTTGAATTTGTGAATTTCTGTGAGTTATCATGTCTTCTTTATGACAAGACCACTGAGCCCAGGTAATTCTCTGTTGGATGTTAAAACTATCTCATTACATTTGCTACAGTAGTTCCATATATAATTAGATTTGAAATGGCTTACCATAATAATGGGTTGTACAATAAATATGCTACCCAACATAATAATGATTGTTCAGTTCAAAATGAAAACATCTCAGTAGTTGTAATACAGTCCTTGACTATCATGTCCAAACATGTTCCGTGCTGGATAACAGAAGTCCTTCTTTATTTATATACTGTGTTTCCCCAAAAATAAGAAAGGGTCTTATTTTCTTTTGATCCCTGAAATAAGCGCTTGGCCTTAATTTCGGGGATGTCCTATTATTTTTGATGTGCAGGAGGTGGCAAGCATGGTCACCTCATGGCTATGGCTGTGTTGCAATATTTTCAGAGAGGTCTTATTTTTGGGGGAGGGCTTATTTTAGTGCATGCATTCAAAAACCCAATTGGGTTTATTATCCAGGGAGTTCTTATTGTGGGGAAAACAGGGTAGTACAGGTAGTCCTTGACTTACAACTGTTTGTTTAGCGATGGTTTGAAGGTACAATGGCACTGAAAATGAGTTATGGCCATTTCCCACAATTATGACCATTGCAGCATGGTCACATGATCAAAATTCTTGGCAACTGACTCATATTTATGATGGCTACAGTGTCCCAGGGTCGTGTGAACACCTGCTGCAAACTTCTGATAAGCAAAGTCAATGGAAAATCCAGATTCACTTAACAACCATGTAACTAACTTAGCAACTGCAGTGATTCACTTAACAACTGTGGCCAAATAGGTCATAATATGGGACAAAACTCACTTAAATGTCTCGCTTAGCAAAAAAGAAATTTCAATTGTGATCAACAGACAAGGACTATCTTTATTTATACTTGTTGCAACAATATGCTATGTTTAAAGAACTTTTTAGACATTAGCTATTTGATGACAGGACAACTAACAGAAAAAGAAGGGGAAGGTGACCTCTCATTAACTGGATTAAAGAAGTTATTAAAAGGATATTAATAAGTTATTTTAAATATTTAATCAAGAAGTTGTCCATATGCAGGAAGAGAAACTAGTAGGAATCTTGTTCAATTTCATTTATGAAAATAATATTGACAAATAATAAAAGTCTTGTTTCAGCCTAAGCTTCATGGCTGAAATTTGGTTTCTGGTTTCTCCTCCCCTAATTCCTTGTGTTACAGAATTTCTGAAGTCTAATCTAGACACCCAAGAAGTAAAATGGCTTCACTCAGGAACCAATGTCAAAAAGGTTCAAATCTTATGCAAGATGAAGTATAGGATGATAACCTCAAATTTAAATAACAAAAATGTGTTTGTTTAAATGCTTTTAATAATCTGTTTCCATTCATTCTCTCATTCTTTGACTCTTATGTACCATCCCTCATCCAGGATTATTAGGTGTTGAGCAGGATGATGGGGAAGACATTACATGCAATAGATAAGTGGGCCTTGTGATTTTTATCTTCTTTTAATTGATCTGCTATTGCCCCTAAGTAATTCCTCCCCATGAAATATATTGTTAGCTTGCCTTACATGCAGCTCCCTTTTCTAGTGGAATGTGATGTTATTTTCAGACACTTAACTCAGCTAGGCTTTTACTGCCTTTTTTTTACTGCTTTCTGCCTTTCTATTGGTGGTAAATTGGTGTCTGACTTCCTTCAAACACAAATGGTCTCTCACATCATTTATAACACCCATTGCTACTGTAGATGATACTTGGATCTTACTAGGCTAATTGCCAATTAATTTCTTTCTGCTCAAGATTGAACACAGGTGAAAACCTATAACATTACAACATCTCTCAGTCCTACATATCATATCAAGCTAAGCCATCAACTCTCAGGTCAAAATGATCAGGCCAATCAATATTGTGATAAGACACATGATATTGAGCTTTGTGGGAAGGAAAAACAGCAACAGAAACCTGGCATAATATCAGATCATTTACAGAAGAATAGTTCTTAGGGATAGATGCTTCTCTTAAGAATATTTTGTGTGGAAAAACTAAGAAAAAATGAATTTCAAGGACATTATTTGAAGGGAATAAAGATCAAGATTGTTAGAAGTGAAGGGATATAAAGTTGGTTTATTTGATCCAGGTTAAAATAGATATGTTGTTATTTCTGTTAAGCCTTCATGGATTTTTGCTGACACTGGGACTGAAATAATGAGGCTTTATATATTTGTTTACAAATAAGAGATGAAATATGGAAAGAAACAATTTATTGTATTTTAAGAAATGATAAGTTACTAACATTATTACTATCTTATGTTAAAATGCATTTATAACTAACATTGTTTATATTTGTTCTGATGAAAATGGGAAGTCACTTCTTTATATAATGCTTTTCATTTTCTTTACTGTGTTCTTATTTTTTCTTTATTTTCTATTTCTTTTCCCCCTTTTTCTTTATTTTCTGCACCTTCTTTTTCTTTCTATTCTTTTAAATTTTTCCAGTTTGTCTTAGATTCTACTATTGTAATTATAATCTTTAATAAAATTACTATAAAAAAGAAATATTTCTTCCTTGATATATGATACTAAGTTGATAAATGATATTTCTCTGGTTGATGAAATTTTAATCACACCATTATTAAAAAGGTTTTTAGAAACACAAAACAAACAGAGCAAACAAGCCATTTATTATTGAAAAGTTCATGCCTAAGAAGTTTTATTCAAAATTAAAAGCACATAATATTCCAACTACTAGCTAAACTGATTATCCACTATCCTTGGCTTGCATTCATTTTGTGAAAGCCACAAGGGTCTAAATTATTTTTTCAACCATTTCTCCACATAGTTAGTGTCAGCTATGAGGCAAACAACTGTCTGATTATTCTTCAGAAAGTCATTCATTTTCTAATCTATCTTTAATAGAAACAAAATCTCACAAAAATCTGTGAAATCACACCCAAGGTGAATGGGTATCATTCAGAACTAAGGGAATTTCAGATATGAACATCTTAAACACTGCTTTTCCAGATTTTCCCCTTTCTCAGTGAGGAGATATTATAAAAGCACTATTGTGCTAAGGAGTGGGGTCTCTCAAGGGATAAAACGGAAATGTCCACCTCAAATATGTGACATTGTGGTGTAAAGAAAATAATCTTATACTTAACATCAAAAAAACTAAAGAACTTATAATTGACTTCAGGAAGAAGAGAGATGTACATTTACCATTGTACATAAATGGCAAGGAGGTGGAAAGGGTTGGTAGTTTTAAATTTCTGGGCATTTATATCACAGAGGACCTCTCATAGACTATGAATGCTAACATGGTTGTGAAGAAGGCACAGAAGAGGCTGTACTTCCTGAGAATGCTAAGGAAGATAAATCTATCTTAGCATCTACTTCTGTCCTACTATCGCAGCACTATTGAGAGTGTCCTGACATACAGCATTCTTGCATGGTGTGGGAGCAGCTCAGCAGCAGACAAAAAAGCTCTACAGAGAATCATTAAAACTGCCCAGAATATCACCGGGCTCCAGCTACCAGACCTGGATGACATCTTCACATCTCGCTTTTTGAGGAAGTTGCATAACATTCTCAGAGACTCTTCCCATCCTGCTTACAATCTTTTTAGACTGTTGCCTTCTGACATAAGATACAGAACAATTAAAACTAGGACCACATGTCTTCTGAATAGCTTTATCCCAGAGTTATAATTGCACTCAACAATGAACTAAAGGGTCACCATCATTGAGCTACTACTTGGCCTGTTGTGTGGATGCTTGGGTGGTTTACGAGTGGGGATTTTTTGGTGGGTGGGGTGTGTTTTGGGGATTGTTATGGGTGTTGGGCCTGGTCTCTGGGTGTTATGTGAATTTTGTTGTATGTGTAAACTGTGTATATACGTACAATGACAATAAAGTAAAATAAAGTAAATAGCCATGTAGCTGCAGCAGCTCTCCATTGAAGAAGTTGTTGATATTTTACTTTTTAATTCTGAATTACTGCCCTAGAAAATTCCTTTATTTATCTATTAATTTAGGTGGCATTTTGATGCCAGGTAACTTTTAGAGATATTCAACCCTTATCAGATGAAAGATACCAAGATGAAATCCCAAGAGCAAATAATAAAATACATAATGAATTCACTAATCTTTATTATGGCATCATATATAAACCAAGGCTAAAATTTTAAAAAGGGAAACAATGCAATTGAAGTACCACTGAGTATTATGTGTCTTGGGGTTTCAGCAGGGGTCTTCAAACTTGGCAACATTAAGACTTGTGGACTTCAACTCCCAGAATTCTCTGAGAGTTGGCTGGCTGTGGAATTCTGGGAGTTGAAGTCCACAAGTCTTAAAGTTGCCAAGTTTGAAGACCTCTTGGCTACACTCTCTGTGTGTATTTATCTTCTTTTTCAGTGATTACCGATTAGTAACTGTTCTCTGTTATAACATTGATGAAAAAGTAACTTTGCAACTCACTTTTATGACTTTCATGGGCTTATGAAGCAAAGGAAAGCTGAAGTAAGATCATAAGCATAGTTATGGTTTCACTTAGCAATCACTTCACTTAACAGTGAAATTGCTGGTCCCGATTGCAGTTGCTAAATAAGGTCTACCTGTAGTTACAAACTGAAAACAGAATGAATCCACTTCATTGCCCAAAGGCTTCCTGAAAGAACAAGGTCTTCCTAAAATCATCCAATCCCAAAAAATCTAAGTTAGAATAAGATTAGAGTTGTAGCCTTTGCTGGATAAAGTGGATTAAAAAACTAAGGATCCATGATGTTGAACTCATGAAAATGGTCCTTCATTTTGTCTCCCATTTTCTTCTTTAGCCTTCAATGTTTTTAAACATTTTAAAAGGAATAAGAAGAAGAAGCAAAGTTAAAATAAAAGAGAATGGGAAAAGAGCACCAAAGAAATAAACAAGAAGGTTGCAAGCCTCATGGAATTAAGTACATTAAATACAGATTCTCAGAATAACATTTATTTAGTACTATATACTATATTTAAAGGCCTTGTGTCATTTTATGACTGATCATTGTTTTTTTTAAGTTAATGTGAAAGTATAAAATTCCAGACATGACACAAGCCTGTGGGTAGAATTTAAATTAATTTTGTACTGATTTGTTTTTCAAATATGAGGTTATTTTAGAAATTGGGACATATTCCACAATTTAATTTGACATTTTTCTGTTGAAAGAATTCCAGTGAAAGTCTAGCAGCCCTTAGCATGTACAAAGCTAATTTGGTATATTATATAAAAATATAAAATGTAGTAATATTTAATAGGAAAATGGAAGACTGAGAAAAGATATAAATTTTAGAAAAGTCTTTCAGTTTTTAGACTTTGGTTCATCATGTTACAAATTATTTTCTAAAATTTCTGGCCTTTACATTATTGTCATTAAATGTGGAGGAATAATATGATCTGATTGTTATCTTTCCCAGTTTTATAAAATGATTTCTCAATTTTAGCAATGAATAATGAAGTAATATAATTTTAATCCTTATGGTTTTAATAGTTTTATATGGTTTTTATGTTAATTCTTGATTGGAAGCTGCACAAAGTTTGGGACAGTCAGTTATAAAAATGTTTTAAATAAATACAGTACATTGAATAATAAATACACTGTCTTTAAATAATCTTATGCCAGTTTTCTTTTTATTTACCTTCTTTATTAAATTAATATGTGGCTTGCTTGGTGTCTGAGGGAATAGAGTCTAAATATAATATTAAATGTACAGTAAATGTACATACAATTTTTCTATAGAAATTTCCATTGTTGCTTATTGATTTATCTAAATTCTGCCTACATTTAACCATATAATATTAAATTTTTGTAGTTTCTAAGATACTTTTTACAGGTAATTTATAAATGAGGCCCAGGAAGTGTTTGAGCTTTGTTATAAAGTTTTCATTTTCTCAACAAGAATTGGGGTCTTAAAAAATATTTTTTTATGATTAATGCACAGTGGTATTGGCTAGAAGAGTGAAATAAGGCAAGACAGCAGATGTGGTATTGAAATGAGAACCACACTACTTTTGTATGTATATCAGTATCATACACATAATAGCAGTAACTACCAGTAAATATGAGCTAATAGTGTGCAGTGGCAGCCAAAAAAGCCAATGCAATCCTAAATTGCATTAACAGAAGGATACAATCAAGATCAAGTGAGGTACTAATACCATTTTATAATGCCTTAGTAAGACCATACTTAGAATACTGCATCCAGTTTTAGTCACCACACTATAAAAAAGATGTTGAGACTCTAGAAAGAGTGCAGAGAAGAGCAACTAAAATGATTAGGAGATTGGATGCTAAAACTTACAATGACCTGTTGCAGGAACTGGACATGACTAGTCTAGTGAAGGGAAGGACCGGGGACACATGATAAGAAACTGAACAAGGTGAGAGTCAGCCTGGAAATAAGGAGAATTTTTCTGACAGTGAGAGCAATCAACCAATAGAACAGCTTGCCTTCAGAAGTTGTGAGAGCTTCATCACTACAAGCTTTCAAGAAGAGACTGGACTACCATCTGTCAGAAATGGTGTAGGGTCTCCTGCTTGGGTAGGTGGGTGGACTAGGTGACCTACAAGATCCCTTACAATTCTGTTAATCTGTTAAAGAAAAGCTTGGTTTTGCCTTGTGACACAAGCCACCAATGTGCCTTTTTTAACAGACATCCCCCATTATCACCCTTTTAATAGCAAAATTATGTAAAAGAAAATAATTCCCATAAAAATGGATTAAGAGATGTGAAAATGCTGGATATAATCTTACATATCTATTTTCCATGCAGCTATGTTGTTAACTTGAATGTTATTATATCTGACTGGATTAGACAAGGAAAAAACTTTTAAGAAATTATCTTGGTTCACAGTTCTATTTACAAAGTATGAATCTCTCATAAATATGAAATACTTATGAGAGATTAATCAAATGAAGACAATGAAAGAAGATACAAATATGAAGAAAATATGAAGATTTTCCTTGTCATTTGGTGTTTGATTCACTTCTAACAAATAAAACAGTAGTTTTGTAAAACAAAAATACATTTAAATATACAAAATTAGAATAGAAGAAGGAAGGAAGGAAGGAAGGAAGGAAGGAAGGAAGGAAGGAAGGAAGGAAGGAAGGAAGGAAGGAAGGAAGGACACATTATAAGAAAAACCCTGCTGAGAAAATGCTATTTGCACAAAGAAATCTATCTTTGTTTGTCTGTTTGGCTCCTCCATCTAAAATGCATAACTCTCTATTCAATACTATGCAGTATATTAAAATATATCTTTAAAAACACAAATTTGACATGAGGCTTGAAATATTGATAAAATAATATCAGAGTATGTCAAATTCCCAGGATACTCTATTGCAGATACCAAAAGGACTATTTTGACCAAGAAATTGACCAAGAAACTCACATATATTGTAAGATTTCAAATTTATTCCAATTTAAATCGTACATCATCTTAGCTATACTATATACATTTGATGAAGTAAGATTCAGCTTATGCCTTTTAATAAATGTATTAAGTGCAAATTTGCTAGTAAACTTTTGGGCCTTTTTTTCTATCACAGACTAACATGGTTCTCTTTCCACAGTGAAATATCTTAAAAGTTGTTGAACCAGAGAGTGTTGTATCCTAGCAAAATTGGTTCTTACAAAATGATTCCTTTCCCAATTTCCTTCATGAAATTGGTATACTGCTATGGCATTGCTACCTTCTAGGAACTTCTTGAAAAATAGGCCAGGCATATCACGTTCACCTTACAGTATTCTGTTGATCTTTTCTCTTTGGTTTTCTTTCTTGTCTTCTTACCAATGTAAGTTCGGTTATGGAAATTAACACATAAGAAGGAGAAGCCTGTCCACTCTGAATTAATTCTGGGGGTCCTTCTGCTCCTTATTTATCGAAAAACCACATTTCCAGAATCTTCTCAGATCATAATTAATTCTCTTATCAAAATGTTTGGCATGTCTTCCCAATTTTCAAAATGTGTATAACACTTTTGCACATTCATCCTAAATCTAAGAGTAAGAACAAAACATTTGAACTAGAGTTATCAAGGAATAAGCAAGTTCAGAAGAATGTCACTTAACCAGGCATTGTAAGATTGTTGTTAATGTATGATAGCAAAAAGACAAATGAGATGGATAATAACTTTTTTCAAACAACAACTCTTATGGGACCAGGCCAGGTTGAATTTGAACTATACTTTGCCTTTCTTTCTAGTTGCATGCATCAAAATGTCAATAAAACAAATTGCAGCAAAAAAATAAAATAAAATAGAAGCCTAAATATTGTCCACAGCTATTTGCTAAGCATTAAGCTAGAAATGTCAATCTTTCTCTTATTTTGCAAATAGAGGAATAGGCAAAAAGTGTCCTGTGCTTTTAAATCACAGTTAGACCTATAGTCTATTGATTTCTATGTAAATAAAAAAACACCCTCTGATCTTTTAAAAACATCATTTCTAGTCATCATTTCTATTCTATTGTGTTTCATGTTTAGCCAAATATGTGAGCAGAAGCTGTACTGCATAATTCTATATCCTGCATTGTAGATATGACATAAACCCTCCCCCAGGTGTGCATATTCCCAGGCCTTGAAATCATGAGGTTACATGGGTGAAGTCTGCTTCCTATCACTGTACATTAATGTGATTAATGTAATGTGATTCCTATCACTGTACATTAATGTGATTCATTTGAACTTTCCTGGAACTGATTGGAGGCTCTTTTGGAGGGGGGATTTAAAGACACAAAAAGGAACAGTAAGTAGTGGCTGTTTCATTTGAACTTTCCTGGAACTGATTGGAGGCTCTTTTGGAGGGGGGATTTAAAGACACAAAAAGGAACAGTAAGTAGTGGCTGTTTCATTTGAACTTTCCTGGAACTGATTGGAGGCTCTTTTGGAGGGGGGATTTAAAGACACAAAAAGGAACAGTAAGTAGTGGCTGTTTCATTTGAACTTTCCTGGAACTGATTGGAGGCTCTTTTGGAGGGGGGATTTAAAGACACAAAAAGGAGCAGTAAGTAGTGGCTGTTTCATTTGAACTTTTCCTGGAGCTGATTTCTGGCTGTGTGCAGGGGGAAAGAAAGGTAAAGATTTCCCCATTTTGAACCACTTGAGGCTAAAGGGAGGAGTTTCTGGCTGTGTGCAGGGGGGAAGAAAGGTAAAGACTTCCCCATTTTGAACTACTTGTGGCTAAAGGGAGGAGTTTCTGGCTGTGTGGAGGGGGGAAAGAGAAAGGTAAAAGAAATAATACATTCTAGATTTGTGCGCTTAAGACTGTGATTGTATTTTATTTCAAAATGACTGGCTTAGTTCAATGTAATAACTGTTTTGCACCTGTCTTCCGCAGTACTCTTTTCAAATTTGGATACTGTCCCCCTTGCAGACAAATTAATAGATTACATAGACACATAACATATCTTGAATCTGTAATTTGTGATCTCCAGGCAGAAATTAAGTGTCCAATTCGGCCACTCCACCCTGTGGAGATGCCACACTACCAGCCTCCCCTACCGCAAAGATCCCACAGAAGAAGAGCAGCCTGGACAACTGTGGGATCTGGCAGGGTGAGAGCTGTGACCCACAAACACAAAACTTTCGCTGTGTCCCAGCATAACAGATATAGCGCCCTTGCTGATCTTAATGGGGACACTAAAGTGACAGGTCAAGGTAATAATGACGACTCAAATAAGCAGCGGATTGTGGTCCAAAGTGAAGAACCTACTTCAGAAATGCAAAAGTGTGAACCAGGGATCATGCATCAGTCACACAACAAGAGCAAGGTACCCAAAAAGAGAAGTCACCTCCTGATTGGTGACTCAATCGTAAGAGATGTAAACTTAGGTAAGGATATGGAGGTTTTGAAAGATGTCAGATGTTTACCGGGTGCTACAGCCAGCAGAGACAAGAGGCGTATTCTTAAGATAGTCACGAATGCAAGTAAGGACTGTGAAGTTGATGCTATTATACATCTTGGCACAAATGATCTGTCCCAAAAAGATGTAGCTTCTGTGCAGAATGATTTCCAGAGTTTGGGGTACGAACTTAGTAGTACAGGTTGTAGGCTTATCTTCTCAGAGGTTATACCAGTATACAAGGAACAAAAAGGAAAGGGCCAGCGCATAGCAGAGTTTAATGTGTGGCTAAAGGAGTGGTGTAAAAAGGAAGGCTTTGGTCTTATTAGTCATGATGCCTGCAGCTGGTCCAATGATAAACTGTACAAAAGAGATGGTTTGCACCCATCCAAGAAAGGGACTGAGTTACTTGGCACTAAATTCACAGATTTCCTGGCTAAACATTTAAACTGAATAGTGGGGACAGAGAATCAATAGATAAAGAATATTTCTGTCCCCAGCAAACTAAAATTCATAGGGTTATCAGTGCGTGTAACATAGATAATTGTGCAGGTAATATTATCAACACTGCTGTCAAGCAAAACCAAACAATTAACAGTGGGTGCCATACCATGTACATGAACCATACAAGTGGCAAAGAAATAGGGGCAAAGAGAACCATAGTCAGGCATAACACAGGTTTCGTAGACAGAAAACACAGGGTCAATCAAAATGGACTCAAATGTCTATACACCAATGCACAGAGTATGAGGAATAAACAGGGTGAATTAGAAATTCAAGTAAATGAGGGCAGATACGATATTGTTGCCATTACAGAAACTTGGTGGGATGAAACCCACAAATGGAACATACAGCTAGAAGGATTTAAATTATTTAAAAGAAATAGACCAAATAAAAGAGGAGGTGGAGTTGCACTATATATAAGAAATAATTACATCTCTACAGAAATAGAGCACAACAACGATGAGAACTATCTTGAATGTATTTGGGTCAATATTAAAGGTTGGGGGGGGAATGATATTGTCATAGGTCTATACTACAGGCCACCCAACCAAGCAGAGGAAGTGGATGTACTTTTTGCTAACCAGCTAACTAAGGTATGTAGGAAGCACACTGCAATAGTAATGGGAGATTTTAACTACCCTGACATCAATTGGGAAACAAACTCTGCACCAAGTGGAAGATCCAACAGGTTCCTAACAAACCTAGCAGACAACTTTGTTTCCCAAAAGGTAGAGAAGGGAACAAGGGGATCAGCAATATTGGACTTAATTCTCACTAACAGAGAGGAAATGATAGAAGGTGTAGAAGCTACAGGAACTTTGGGGGCAAGCGATCATGAAATACTGGAATTCAACATTATGCAAACAAAAGTAGTTGAACAAAGTCAAACTAGAGTCTTAGACTTCAAGAGAGCTAATTTCAACAAACTCAGAGAGAGCTTGGGAAGGATTCCATGGATGAGAATCCTCAAGGGGAAAACAACTCAAGAAGCTTGGGAAATTTTGAAAAATGAGATTATAAAAGCCCAGTCCAGCGCAATACCAATGAAGAAGAAAAATAACAGTTCCCAAAAGAAACCAGCATGGCTGCATAAAGAACTCTCTGACAAATTGAAAGACAAAAAGGATAAATATAAAAAGTGGAAAAAGGGGGACATAACCAAGGCAAAATATCAGCAAATAGCCCGAGCCTGTAAAGATGAAGTGAGGAAAGCTAAGGCTCACAATGAAGAAAGGCTTGCCAAAAAAGTAAAAAATAACAAAAAAAGCTTCTTCCAACATGTTAAAAATAAGAAAAAAGTTAAGGAAACAATTGGTCCACTGCTGGGAGAAAATGGCAAGAAGATGATAAGCAACAGGGAGAAAGCAGAACTATTTAACTCTTTCTTTGCATCTGTCTTTACACAAAGGGATAAAACAGTCCAATCAATCAAAAACAGCACCACAAATATCAGATTAGGAACACAAGTTGAAATAGAGAAGAAAATGGTAAGTGAGCACCTGTCTGCCCTGGACGAGTTCAAATCACCAGGACCGGATGGATTACACCCCAGGGTTCTGAAGGAACTGGCAGACGAGATCTCAGAACCACTGAACTATATCTTTCAGAGATCCTGGAGCACCGGGGAACTGCCAGAAGACTGGAAAAGAGCAGATGTGGTTCCCATCTTCAAAAAAGGAAAAAAAACAGATCCAGGAAACTATAGACCCATCAGCCTGACCTCAATACCAGGAAAGATTCTGGAAAAGATAATTAAACAACAAATAAGTGAACACCTAGAAGCAAACAAAGTAATAGCCAAAAGCCAACATGGGTTTGTCAAAAACAGATCATGCCAGACGAATCTAATTGCATTCTTTGACAAAGTAACAAAATCAGTGGACCAGAGGAATGCTGTTGATATAATTTACCTGGACTTCAGTAAGGCATTTGATAAAGTAGACCATAACCTACTATTAGATAAAGTAGAAAATTGTGGGTTAGACAGCACCACCACCAAATGGATTCGTAACTGGCTGACCAACCGCACTCAACGTGTAGTCCTCAATGGAACTGCATCTACATGGAAGGAAGTATGCAGTGGAGTCCCCCAAGGCTCTGTTTTAGGCCCAGTACTCTTTAACATCTTCATCAACGATTTGGATGAGGGGATAAATGGGGAACTCATCAAATTCGCAGACGACACCAAGCTGGCAGGAATAGCCAACACTCCAGAAGATAGGCTTAAGATACAGAAGGATCTAGACAAACTTGAACATTGGGCACTGTCTAATAAAATGAAATTCAATTGTGAAAAAAGTAAGGTCCTACATATAGGCAAGAAAAACCAAATGCACAAGTACAGTATAGGTGGTACCTTGCTCAATAGTAGCAACTGTGAGAGGGATCTCGGAATCCTAGTGGACAACCATTTAAATATGAGCCAGCAGTGTGCAGCAGCTGCCAAAAAAGCCAACACAGTTCTAGGCTGCATCAACAGAGGGATAGAATCTAGATCGCGTGAAGTGTTAATGCCACTGTATAGTGCCTTGGTAAGGCCACACTTGGAATACTGCATACAGTTTTGGTCGCCACGATGTAGAAAAGACGTGGAGACTCTGGAAAGAGTGCAAAGAAGAGCAACCAAGATGATTAGAGGACTGGAGACTAAGACATATGAAGAACGGCTGCAGGAACTGGGTATGTCTAGTTTGATGAAGAGAAGGACCAGGGGAGACATGATAGCAGTGTTCCGATATCTCAGAGGGTGCCACAAAGAAGAGGGAGTCAAACTTTTCTCCAAGACACCTGGGGGCAGGACAAGGAGCAATGGGTGGAAACTAACCAAGGAGAGAAGCAACTTAGAACTAAGGAGAAATTTCCTAACAGTAAGAACAATTAACCTCTGGAACAGCTTGCCTCCAGCAGTTGTGAATGCCCCAACCCTGGAAGTCTTTAAAAAGATGTTAGACAGCCATTTGTCTGAAATGGTATAAGATTCCTGCCCATGCAGGGGGTTGGACTAGAAGACCTACAAGGTCCCTTCCAACTCTGCTATTGTATTGTATTGTATTGTATATCACGTGAGATGTTGAAATGGAATATATGAAACAGGCTTGCTCCTTTTGCATATGTTGAGTGAAAGAGACAGTAAAATAATTGAACTATGGTACAAGTGGCTCTGTATATTTATTTCTGACATAAAGTAGTGCAACAAGAATCAGTCTGGTGTGGTGGTTAAGACATCAGGTTAGAAACAAGGAGAGTGTGAGCTCTATTCCCACTATAGGCACAAAACCAGCTTGGTTACAAAAAGCTATTAGGGAAATTTAGAGACATGACTATTCATGTAACCTAGTAATAAATTGCAAATTTTCTTAAAGATCAAATTAAGATTTTCTATTGGGCCTTAAAATAGGAATGGAAACCAGAAAACTATAAGCATAATCCCAATTGTCATGCTAGCCCACAGTCAGAACTACTTACACTTTGCAAATCATCTTTATGTATCATAAACCATGTATTATACTATTGAAGATTAGCAGAACACACATAAATTAATTCAGATTATCTCCATTCTAACAGACTCACCACAGCTTCTTCTGGTATAAGATCTTCAGCGTCAAGACCTATACCACATATTGAGTCAAAGAGTACCCAGAAGCTGTTAATAGTTTCTTTAAAAAAAAAAAAAGTCATTCCATCCAATATAGCTAAAATCATTTCCCAGACATTGGGAAATATCTACCCAAATGGCTTATCATTTTGGAATTGGTTTTTGATTGGTTGGTGTTGGTTTAGGTTATTTTGCTCAATCCATTACCATCTCCACATATCACTTTGTCATATATTCCCATGCCATCTAAAACTGCATGTGTGTGTGTGTGTGTGTGTGTGTGTGTGTGTGTGTGTGCCTGTCTGTCTGTCTGTCTGTCTGTAAAGATTTTTGATATATATGCAATCTGAATTTGGGAGGGTCTAGCCCATACGTTGTGCAAATGTTCCTATACACAATGCCAGTTATTTGGTTGTGCCCTTCAGTGTACACTCTCCATGCTTATTTCTTAAACCCTGGCATTCTATGTTGGACTATCTCCCAAGCCTCATTCCAAAGTCTGCACCTTGAATTCTGTCTGGTGGTTGGTATATTATATATACTTTTATTTACGGTCACAGACCAAAACACAAGTACTACGGGAAGAAATGTTAAACGTTGGTATATTGGTATGTTTGTGTATACCATTTGCCTGAACAAACAAACTCATTGCCATCAGTTTATTCTCTTGAGCCAATGTATTACTATCACCAGATCCTACTAGATTATCCCCTTTCATCAGTCATTTACATTTTCATAAATACTCAATTATTTTTAAAAGATGAAGAGAATGTGCATCAAGAAGAGAAGGAAGGAAAAATGCCTTGTTCATTTTAGATGATGTGCTCTACATTGCAGAGATGTTTCATTCTGTGAATAAGATGGACATTATTCCTTTTTAATGAGGTTTTCCAAATGACTGCAATAAGTAAATCTTCCTCAAACATGCTTATTCATAGGTATATTCATGTAAAACTAAAACCTTGTAGTGTAACTTCTATAGAAAGGAACCCCCAAATTACTTACATTCAGAACAAGTACTTTTTTAAAAAGTTACCATATTGAATTAGAATGCCCTTTTCAATTTCAGCTAGCAACCAATTGAAAGCTACAAGATTGACCTGGATTCAGTTTATGCTTAGTCCAGAAAAATTAGCTGTGAGAATGGAATGAGGGAAAAGTAAGATACCTCATATTCAGTATTGATCCTGGTCATCTTTCCTAGTCTAGATTTTGATTAAACAATATCCTGCAGTGGGAAGAGGATAAGGAATGTTTTAATACTTCAGTGTTTGTCACTACTGCAATGCACTCAACAATACTTTAGAAAGTGTGTAGAGAAGAGCAACAAAGATGATTAGGGGACTGGAGGCTAATACATATGAAGAACAGTTGCAGGAACTGTGTATGTCTAGTTTAATGAAAAGAAGGACATGGGGGAGACATGATAACAGTGTTCCGATATCTCAGGGTCTGCCACAAAGAAGAGGGAGTCAAACTATTCTCCAAAGCACCTGAGGGTAGGACAAGAAGCAATGGGTGGACACTAATCAAGGAGAAAAGCAACTTAGAACTGAGGAGATGTTTCCTGACAGTTAGAACAATTAATCAGTGGAACAACTTGCCTCCAGAAGTCGTGAATGCTCCAAACACAGACGTTTTTAAGAAGATGTTGGATAACTATTTGTCTGAAGTGGTGTAGGGTTTCTTGTCTAAGCAGGGTGCTGGACTAGCTTCTATAGCAGAGTTGTCACATTTAGAAAACTAGAGAAAAACAGCACTTGCATATTAAACTATTGTAGGAGGAGAATCATATTAGACTGGTGGAAAAAACATCCAAAAGAGGGTCATAGCACTTTTCCCCACTAACAAGTTTTATTAAAATTTATTAACCTTTCATGAGTTGCAGCTCACTTTTTTTTTTAGATCAACCTGTCTTAGAGCAATTTATCTTGAGTGACATCTACTGGTGAAAAGTGAGTGCTCAGCAAATCTTTGTCACTAGTTGCTTTTGGAAGGTTACCATTTAACCAGCCTAGATTGCTTCGGTATGTTGCTCAATCACCCTTATCAAAGTAGCAGTCAAAATGTAATATATCCCTGCTACCATATAATCTAAAACCAGAGGCTGCGACCTGCTTTTATCTTAAAGCAGCGAGCAACATCCTGCAATCTTTTCTATTAAAACTCATACCGTTTCCACTAGAAAAACACCGCCTCAGTTTACTAGCTTAAAAAGTCAAACCTGCCTTTCTCCCCCCTCCCCCCCCCCCCGCCACCGATAGCGTAGATGGAGAGAAGAACGTTTGTTGCTGGGAATTCGGGAATCGCTTTTTTCGCGGACCTTGATCTCCTATATCACTGCCAAAAGCAAGACCTCTGAGATCTCCTTGTCGCTATTACTCTTCGGAGATTTCAGTCTGCTTCTTGCCCAATTGCTACTTCGTTCTCGATTTCACCTTCTTTTCTCTGAACGTCTTTTCAAAAACAGCACCAGACATCTTGGGGTATGTACTGGCGAGGAGGTGAAGCAGAGTCGTCCGGCGGCAAAGAAGGTTCGGCGAATGGAACTGTCCAGCGTCTCGAGGTACTGAAAAAGTCTCAAGACGTTCGCTTGGAGAACGGGCAGCGTTAGCGTCGGCGGACCGAATGCTAGGAAACCTTGGTAGGGCGGCGCCACCTATCTACTAAATAGGAATCGAGCGGAGATTAACTCAAAACGACAGAGAAACACGAGGGTGGGAGGGGGCATTCGGGCGCATTCGCCAGAGCACGCCCAGCTCCTGTACCCTCTCCGCGCCTGCTGAGCTAATGGGATAAGAACCCCCTGGCAAGCGCCTCCCCCTTCTTGGGGCCGCCCTCTCCTGCTTGGGCAGCTAGAGTAAGCGCCTTCAGCATCTGGATGGCAATGCTTCAGCCCATCTGCTGGACCCGTGAAGAAGATGGAAGCGTATGGCAAGAGAGCTCTTTACCCAGAAGGTAAGGGAATGGGTGCACAAGGAGAAATGGTGTGCATGTGGTCTACGGGGGGAGGGGAGGGAGTGGCGAGTGGAGGGATTTATCTCCCCTCACTTTCTACCTCTTCTTCTAAGTCCTGTGCTTGTCGGACTGTGGATGCTTTTAGAAAGTGTAGCAAAATTAGAGATACTAAGGATGAGATTCTTTTCCTTCAATGCCTTCCTTTTTTTCTTCCACTTCTGTTTTGTTTTCCTGTTTCTCCTTACTAATACCAGATCAGCTCCCTCTGCCTAACTCCTCATGCACACACACTGCTTAAGTGAATGCTGAATTTCTGAAAGAGATGGCGCACGGGGGGGGGGGGACACACAGCTAAGTGTGCTTATATCACGTATAATGTATGTGCTTTAGTTTCTCAAAGTCACCCAGTCCTGCTGTAACCCATACATTACTTTCTTGGAGTTTCTTTACCTCACAGGGTAAGGATACTCAAATTTCTAGATGCCTTAGACAAAATTTTGCAAAACCAGAAGGAGGTGGAAAAAATGGAGTTTTCCTTGAAAAGAGAGATGTTGCTTTGGAGAAAAAAGTATATGCAGGGGCTGAAGAGAAGAATCAGCCACACTGGATGCAAAAGATGCTTGCAGGGGGAAAAAACACCACATTTTGGTTAGTTACAGTCCATGGGAAGGCTCCAACAGGTAATTTAGATTTTCCTGTCCTTATTCCATTCACTCCTATCTTTGTCTAGGTTGGGGTATATATTACATACTTTATTTATTTATTCACACATTCTCTTTCCAGAATCCTTGTTTTTCAAGCCTCCTAGAAGAGAAATATTCTAAGGCTGATTCCCTTCAAGAGAGGGGGAAGTTAAAATGCTTGGCTAGAATTTTCTGATTAATTCAAAATGTATATCCCCAAGGTGAATAGTTGGCTGCATGTCTCAATTAACCCAGCAGGTTGAGCAAGACTAAATTAAGCAATTCAGTAGTAGCCTCCTTATCTATTTTTCCTGTACTGTTATATCCTGATTTTTTTAACCTGCATGTGGAGATCTAGCGATAGGAAAGAACTTTCAAATCTATCCCCAAATTTATTTTTTCTGTCACTCCTTGTGCCACACCCCCATTCTCAAATCATATGAGAACAACAATAATATTTTCCTTCAATATGTCTCAAGGGAGATGCTAAGTTACAAAATATGAAGAATAAATAAATAAATAAATAAGTGTATTGGGCTTATTATAATCTGTGTGTCGTGCTTAGTTTGGATACATGAAAGTTGGCATATCTTTATTGTGTTACTCTAAATTGTGTTTATGCTGGGTACATCAGTTAGAGAAAGATAAATGGAAACTCTTGTAAGTAGATGTATTATCAGCTGGGAGGAGAAGAGGAGAATCTAATTGTGACAAAGTGCAAAAGACTCATCTGAGCACAGTTTGCCTTTTAAATGAAATGCTACTTGAACCTAAGTGTAAGCTTTTTTTAAAAAAAAATCCAGACTAAAAAAGCTGCAGTCTAATGTATTTGTCTTATTATAAACCTAAAATTTACATCATGAAAATCTGAGTTTGAAGTTTGTCTTTTCTTTTTTAGATTATCATTGTCTATTTAGAAATAAATTGTGTTTGGGGGGGGGGGGAGAAGAAAAACATACGTATGCTTTTCAGGGACACACACAAATTTTGGATTTTTGGCAGAAATTAACAAGAATCCATCATTTATTTCCTTTATCTATGGGTGAATAAGTAAAGTTCTTCTCCAGTGCGCTATCGATCTAAGCAAAGACTGTGGATTTATATTTTCAGTGTAGAAATCAAATTATTAACAGCCCTAGCTTAAAGATGACTCGTGTCTATTTAAGAATGGATGGAATGGCCAAAAAATACAAATTATTTTGAAGAAAGCTTGAAATAAACAAATAGTTTTTGCTTAGTCTTGGGGCTTTTTTGTGATGGTATGATACTTGATACTGAAAGAAAAATAATTGTTGTGACAGTTAGCTAACATTTTGTTTAAGTCATATACATAAATGCTTCTACTGAAAAATATCAATGTACTGCTAGATTATTTTAAAAAATCCTTCTGTCAATTCATCTATTTCTATATTTGTAGGCACATATACAATATACTATGCCTATTTGTTGTTGCTTTTAAGTAATCAAATGGTGTTAATATGAGTCTAATCCAAACTGTAATAGCACCTTTCCTGTTGCATTTGATGGCTGGGGGGGAAAAACCGTAGAATGCACTGCATTCTTATTCTAGTTGGTACACCATAGTATATCATTGTCAGCATTATATATATTTAAATGTGTTCCTATGGAAAGAAGATTTTTGGTAATAATCTATTGCTATCAAAACATCTATCTAAAATAGTTACATACCATTTGCTTGTTTGCTTGTTTACTATTGGTATCCTAGAGTGACATTTAGCTCAAATATATTGACAGCCAAATTATGTTAAATTGTGCAGTGAGGTGAACAACCTTATGAAACCTTGCCAACCATTGGCAAAGCAAAGTACTGCGAGCATATAAAATATGTACATTGCACATTTATTTTGGAATAAATTATTTTACTAGCGGGACTAGAGCCAATTCATTTATTTTCAAAGCTAAATTATTACAATATAGCACACTTATGTTTATGTGTGTTCTTGTTCTTGCAGTGATATTCTATGATGAAAGTTTTTCCTTTTACCTTAGAATACCTTGTGCATACTTTACATTTTGCATGTACTACTGTTATAGTAGGATATAGCCTATGGCCTATTCCACATTGGTCTCTTAGAAACCGCTTAAACTAATTCAGAATCAAACAGTTCACAGAATCAAATCCATAGTCTCAAACATATTTTAAAATTGCTTTGGAAACAATGAACTGCTCTATGTTTTATGTTATTTTTTAAAATTAATATTAAGATATTAATAAACATAGCTTGTTCTCTAAGCATGTCAATAAGTACATTTATTTAAATATTCCTGAAAATCCTGCAATTGTTAATTAACACTGCAATCCAATAAATATACTCAGTCAGTGTAAATTTACTGAGTTTGATAAGATTTAATAGCACTGAATTTTGTCTTGCAGTTTTACATCTACTTACGTGGAATCAGAATAAAAGCTACTTAAATCAGTGGAATTTACTCAGAAGCACTATAAGGCCATATCTACAATCTATTTTAACATAAATATTGTTTTTAAAATGTAATTTATGCAAATTCAATTATGTCTTAATATTGACTTAATATTGAATTGGTGTGCTTGTGACAGCAATGTGCAGTACACATGCACACATTGCAAACATTTAGAGAAATGCATTCTGGTGCCTTTCAGGAATTTTGGAAAAACTCAAGGTTTGTTTTCAAATATATATTTATATTTATAAATATAATTATCAAACAAATCCAGCATTATTCTATTCCATTCCAAGAGGTTCTAAAAATCTATTCTGGGGAGTCTTGGCATTCTTTTAAAATCATTTAGTTCTGTGTGCTAAAGTAATGTTATGTATTTGCTGGGTTCTGAATTGCTTTTAAATATGCATTGCTTGTACATCAGGAGGGTACCTTATAAGAAAGTTCAAACATTTTCTAAGATTTTTCCTTTATTAATAACATGAATTCATGACATATTTAATGGTGTGACTGATCGTGATCAGCTTCTTTTACTAGTTTTAATAGTCCATTAATATTGTCTTCTGGTGAAAGATTTAATGCAATATATTAGTTTACAGAATTGTGCCATGTTTGTTTTCGGAGATGAGATGTCAGCCACTAAACCTGCATTGTTTAGGTCTTCTCAACTACAGAACCTCAAAAACCAGCTATTTAAATGCTTCGTTAGATATTAATTGTGCTCATTCAAACATTCGGGGTTTTTTCTTACTATATTCAATATTCCTTTTTGACTTGAAGACTTTGCCAGCAAAAATGTAGAATCTTCTTGTTCATCCATCATCACTGATGAAGCCCTCAACAGTGTGGATTTTTTTAAAGAAATAATCATGTTAAGATTAGATGTGGTGTGATGATTGATCAGGCCAATTTGGGCACAGA
Source organism: Rhabdophis nuchalis (assembly GCA_039707465.1). NCBI lineage: Eukaryota > Metazoa > Chordata > Lepidosauria > Squamata > Natricidae > Rhabdophis > Rhabdophis nuchalis. Next base: position 46,221,194 of record CM077644.1, read on the forward strand.
ATGTTCTTGCACATGTTGAACAGACATCTATAGACCCTGCAGTTGCTGTGCTAGTGGCTTTGGTCTTATAAGGCTAGCACTTACGTTGTGTTTCATCAGTGTGCCTTGCTTCGTAAATTTGACTTTGGATGAGATCACAAAGTGGTTTTGTGCCAGCACTTCCTAGGGATTGTGTTTATATCAAGTGATGTCAGGGAGGCCTTTAGTGTGCCTTTGTACTATTTCTTCTCATGCAAACCTCTTCCAGTAGGACGTTCCCCAAAAGGACTTGCTTGGGTATGTGCTTATTTGGTATACATATGGCATGACCTTCTTTGCCACCTGCTCCACTATTTGTGCCTTTCATCAGAAGTGTGTGGAGTGATGGTAGACATGTTATAGATAAAACTTCAGTGTCTGATTCTTTGTCTTGTCAACTGATGCCTAATATCCTGTAAAGACAAATCATGTGGAAATGTCTTGCATTACTTCAATGCATAGTGTTTCTCAGGCACAAACTCTGCCAACAAAAAAGTAGGCTGTAACATTATAGTGGCAAAGTTACAAGAATATTTGACTTGTTCTTATCTGCTATTTTTTACCCTTAGCCATCTCACGACTGATCAATATACTGGAATCAGTTAACTGAACTGATTAAATTATCTTAGGAATTAGATTGAATTATACTTTTGATGTGCTGGTTGGTACAGCTTGTTTCTTCTAAAGTTTGTATCAATGGAGTTTCTTCTTTTAGGGTTGAAATAGATTATTTGTTTCACTTTTTTATATCTTGCTGATATTGTTGGTTTAGTGAAGATATATTTCTAAAACTGCATAATAATTTTCTGGTACACATATTTTCTGAACTCTGCTTATGTTCAGCTCTCATTTCCAAATCTATTTAGGATTACATTCTGGCAATAAGCTAAAAGCCCATGTGCCACATTTCACTTTGGATCTCATAGTAAAGACATTTTTAATAAATTAGACAAACATTATCTATTAAGAAATAAGCCTCAAAATTGTGTTGTTATTGTCACTTTAGAATTTATCTTACACATTGTAAAAAGTAAAAGGAAAGTGTTTCAGGGCATGTCTTACTCCGATTGCTCTTGAAAGAAGGATAGCATTGGACAGCTCATGGTTAAAAAGTGGACTCTTTTCGTATTTGAATACATATCAGCTGTCATTGTATTATTTTAATTGTTAAAATAAATACCAAGTTATGCTTGTAGATGCGGGGTCTTACAAATAAATATGAGCATGGAATTGAGATTCATTCTAAAATTCTAACAAATGGTTTAAATATTGATATTACCTTTTGCTTTAATACCTTGATTTTTAAGATATTAAATGAAGTAATACATTATCTTTCACCTTTCACTTTTTTTGCTTTTGTTCCTGATAATGAATGAAGGCCTTGAATTGTCTTTTTAATTTCCCTTGTTAATTTGGAAATAAATGGGATGCCTTTTACTAGGAGTGTATGGAAGCACACAAATTCTTTTTAACAAATGTGATTTCAAAGCTATTGCAATATTTCAATTTTCAAAATATTTACTGTATTTAAAAAAAACCATATATATTTGTATGAAATATAGAATAGAGTTGCCCCATGGTGAGCTAAGTAGCAAGTACATTTAACTTAATTAATAAATATCTTTAGATGAGATGGTTGACACACAAATCTAATATCAATTATAATTAAATCATGGACTTGGCTTAGCTTTTCTTCACTAGTTTGCCATCCTGCATTTCAGCTGATTTTATTTCTAAAAATATATATCATTGAATTGTTTAATTGGCAGATAATTGTTTTAAAGACAGCTTTTGCAATGATTTAGCAAAAGTGATATTTTTTAGTCTTATTTAACATTCAAAGATATGTTTACATCAGTTCCTTCAATGTCAAAATATACTTATAAACCTCTCTATACATGTAAGATATCTGACAGTAAAATGATACCAATTAAATAATCTAAATGGAAAGTGAGGTTCTGATGGACCAAATAATGGACCATTTACATGCATAGGAAAAGAGGGACTATATATTGTTATGAAAACAAATAATCAAAATGTTTTGAAATGTCAGGGGAGTAAGTAAACACATTCTAATGATCTAATTTAAATTGTTAATTTGAGAAATGAAGTCAATTCAGTTTGGATAGCCAACTTAGCATTTAGCAATAGCACTTAGATTTATATATCACTTCAGAGTACTTTACAGCTCTCTCTAAGCAGTTTACAGAGTCAGCATATTGTCCACAACATTCGGGGTCTTCATTTTACCGACCTTGGAACGGTGGAAGGCTGAGTTAACCTTGAGTCTAGTGGAATTCGAACTGCAAAACTGCAGACAGCCTGCAGTCAGCAGAAGTAGCCTGCAGTACTGCTCTCTAACCACTGCACCACTGCAGTTCATATAACAGGTAGATTCAATATGTATTTAAAAAAAATACATAAAATGAAAAAAAAAGTGTCTCAAACTCACAGAATTGTTGATTCAATCACATCACAATTGATTTGATGCTCTGCATTAAATCTTAGGCAAATCTTCCAATTGAATATGTTTGTATCTCTAGAATATAACCATTGTAACACTACAGCAAAATCACAATCCCATTTTATATTAGGGAACAGAGACTCCCAAACATTGTAACAATTTGAAAAGCAGACAGGGATTAAAAAAATACCTAGAACTAAAAAAAAACCCTCAGGAATGTGCTGTGAAAATGTAACAATAAAAGCTTCATGCCATAAAGCCATTATAGTATGCTCTCTGAGGAACATATTCCATAAGTGAGTGGTGACTTTTCTTTCATAAAAATATACTATACATTTAAAAAAAACCCATTCTGATAACATCAAGGTTTGGTTGGGAACATGTAGGATGAGAAAGGTCTTTTGAAACTAAGATCTTAAGTCCAGAAAGACTTTAAAAGTAAGAACCCCACATTTGCAATTGAATTGAAAGCCAGTGGAACTATCAAAATATTGCCCTGATTTCTGCATACATGATCTTACAGAGGTATTATGTACTTAGTGAAACTGCTGCAGTATTTTCAGAAATAGCCCTATTTGTAATACCTTATAATAATCCAAACAGGATTACCTGAGCAAGGAACACTGAATGTTATATATTAAGTAACAAAACACCTATCATTATAGCAGATAGGATATGTGTAAAGAAGCTTTTGAAAACTGTTGATAGCTCTGAAATGTCAATTATATAATTGATAGGGAGGCAACCAGGTGTTGAAGAGGATGGAGAGCACTGCAGAACTAGTATATCCTTTCTGGGGATAACTGGGAACATCTCATTCAAACTGCTGAAGAAAAGCAATCCTGCCAGTCAAACTTTAAGATTCAAGCCTTCCCTTCAACATATGGCTTCACCTCTTTAGCTTTAGATTTCCATCCAATTTGTGAATTATGCTATTAAAATTGGCCCTGCAACTGGTCAAATGTTAGTCATCATTTACTAGAGGTTCTGCCATTTTGCTAAAACTGTCAATTTTGTTGCCTTGCACAAAACTACTGTATTTTTCGGAGTATAAGACACACCCTTTTTCCTCTAAAAAGAGGCTGAAATTTGGGTGCATCTTATACATCGAATACAGCATTTGTTTGCCTCCTAAAACCTCACCTTCTCCATCAAAATGGTTGTGCATAGCCTTATAGAGGCTTCCAGAGAGTTCCTGGGGGTTGGAGAGGGCAGAAATTAGCCTAAAACAGACCATTTTTGCCCCCCTCCAGCCCCCAGCAGCACACTATAAGCCTCCATAGGGCTATGAATGCAATTTATTTGACACAAAAGTGGCCCATTTTCATGATAAATGGGCCATTTTTTGATTCATTTTTGACTCCCCCAGGAGCACTCTGCAAGCCCCTCCCCCAAAGGCTAGTCATGCTTTTTATTTGAAAAAAAAACCCTGGCCTGTTTTCACAGAGAAACGGCCTGTTTTGGGGAGGTTTGCAGAGTGCAAAAACACTTTTTATTTTCTTTTGGAAGCTCTTTAACTGTTTCTGTGCCAGCAGAAACAAAGTCTTAAGGTTTGTCAGCAATTTCCTTCTCCAGGACATGGATAAATACACCTGGAAACATCAACTAACCTACCAACTCTCTCTCTCTCTACCTACCTACTATATTTCTCTCTCTCTCTCTCTATTTCTCTCTATCCTTCTACCTATCTACCTACCTACCTACCTACCTACCTACCCTCTCTCTCCCTACTTATCTACCGTATTTCTGTCTCTTTCTCTCTTCTCTGTCTCTATTCCTTTACCTACCTACCTACCTATCTACACACACACTCTCTCTCCCTACTTACCTACTGTATTTCTGTCTCTCTCTATTTCTCTCTCTGTCCCTCTACCTACCTATCTACACACACTCTCTCCCTCTACATACCTACTGTATTTCTCTCCCCCTTTACCTACCTACCTACCTACCTACCTACCTACCTACTTACCTACACACACACTCTCCCTACCTACCTACTGTATTTTTCTCTCTCTATCCCTTTATCTACCTACCTACCTACCTACCTATTCTGTCTACCTATTCTGTCTACCTACATACCTACATACCTACTTTATTTCTCTTTCTTTCTTTCCCTCTCTATCCCTCTATCTACCTACCTACTTTTTTTTGTAATTTGCCTCTTCCAAACCTTGGTGCGTCTTATACTCCAGTGCGTCTTATACTCCGAAAAATACATGAAAAATACATGAAAATTCATGTTATAATTTTTGTATTATTTATTTGTATATAATTTAGATTTCTGAGAACATACAACTCAAGAGCAATCAGAGTTCCACGTTTGTACCTTCCCTTTAGTACAATGGATCTGTCAAGACTTGCATGTATATTGCTACATTTTCATGTCTTTAAGTAATTAGATTATCTTATTGATTGCAAATCATTTTACATACTATAAAATGGAAATGTGACATCCAAATACATAAAATAAAGCAACAGACTATGTATATTTGAATGAAAATGCAAAAGGAAATGAAAGGTGAACTACATAAAGAGTAAGACTGCAGTTTTAGAAGATGACTTCATTTCACATTTTAGCAAGATTAAGATTCTGTAATTGGATATAGAGATATTCTTATACATATATTGGGTATAGACTATGCATTTTCTTACTGAGCCTCTCAATAACGGGAATATTTTAAAATATTATTTCCCCATTGGTTGTCTAGAATTAGGGTTTTGCACATAACCTGGCATTTGTATAGCTACCTGCATTTGTATATTCTGAAAACCAAATCCAACCCTGCATTTTGAAATGAAACCTACAAAAAAGACGTGTGAGTTTATGGGTACAGGTGCCCTTTTCAAACAGTTTATTTACAGAAATGCTGGAGACTCTGAAGCTCTTGGGAAATTAGTTTGATACTCTGGTCTGTTATAATAGTTTAGCACTCTGCTACAAATATTGTTCAAATACTGTTCAAAACCATTTGATGGTCAACAAAAGTCAATTGCCTAATCAGAAATCTGTGCAATGGTGTTCACCTAGTTGTTTAACAATGTGATGGATAATTGCTAAGTTGTTATAATTACTCTCACTTCACTATGCTTAACACTTTATGGTAGATTTGAACCAAACCAAACAAAAACATACAAAACGATATCTCCAACCTATTTCTAGATATACATATGTGTCCATTCTAGTAAGAATGGTTCTTCCACACACATTGTGGAATATCTAGCTTAATAGCATTAAGCTAGATATGTTTTTTCCATTAGGACCCAGCCTTTACTCTTGGGGAAAGCTATTTTAAGCTTGTTTATGAGGAGGCAAATTTAAATTAACATGTTGGTGCCACTTTAAATTGAGTTTAATGAAGAATAATTTGCTATTCAAAATTTTTACCTATAATAATGATATAACTTTCTTATGCTGATTATCACGTGTATTTTTAAACAATAATTCATTGAACTAGCAAGGTCCGTTTGGAGAAGGGCGGGGTATAAATTTAATAAAATAAATAAGTAAATAAATTTGAAAGGGAAAGCAAGGAGAAACTACATGATCCAGCTACCTATTGTATTTCTTACAATATGAACTCCCGCCTCCTTTCTTTATATTCCCTGTGGGTGGTGGGCATGGGGGCTTAAGAGAAACTAGTCCAAAATCATGATTTTAATATGCTTGATGCTTTTGTATATTAAAGTTGGAGTATTTATCCAGAACACCAAGCTTCTGGCAGTTGATTTTCTTGTATCTTGATTTAGATTCCAGAAGTTCTTGTGAAGATGTTAAGAAGTCCTGCAGTGCATTTGTTACCACTAAAACATTGTCTCATGTATTTCAAAGACTCTGTGGAACTCTATTGCATTCTTACCTCCCACCCTTTCACCATGACTAAGTGTTGCTAGAGAGAATTACACTGAACCATTACACAGATGGCAAAAAGTGGCACTTATCTTGCACTGTCTTTTTAATTGTATTTTTAGATGGATTTGAACTGAAGCCAAGGACATCTTGAAGAACTGCTTTCCTCTATCTGGAGACCAGATCCACCATGGCAGCGGGTGTAGCAGCATGGCTTCCTTTTGCCAGGGCAGCTGCCATAGGTTGGATGCCGGTGGCCAACTGTCCCATGCCACTAGCCCCATCAGAAAAAAATAAACGCCAAGATGAGCTAATCATTCTCAATGTGAGCGGCCGGCGTTTCCAGACATGGAGGACTACATTGGAGAGATACCCTGATACTCTACTTGGCAGCACAGAGAAAGAGTTCTTCTTTAATGAAGATACCAAGGAATACTTTTTTGACCGGGATCCTGATGTCTTTAGATGTATCTTAAACTTTTATAGAACTGGTAAACTACATTATCCAAGGTATGAGTGTATCTCCGCTTATGACGAGGAGCTTGCTTTTTATGGGATCCTGCCTGATATCATCGGGGACTGCTGTTATGAAGAGTACAAGGATAGAAAGCGGGAAAATGCTGAGCGATTGATGGATGATGCGGATTCTGAGAAAAAACAAGACTCTATGCCAGCCCTGAGCTTCCGGCAGACCATGTGGCGAGCCTTTGAGAACCCTCATACTAGCACCTTAGCCTTAGTCTTTTATTATGTCACAGGCTTCTTTATTGCTGTTTCTGTGATCACCAATGTGGTGGAAACTGTACCATGTGGCTCCATATCCGGCAACAAAGAACAGCCATGTGGGGATAGGTATGAAATGGCTTTTTTCTGCTTGGACACAGCTTGTGTTATGATATTTACAGTTGAATACCTGATGCGACTTTTTGCAGCTCCCAGCCGGTACCGGTTCATCAGGAGTGTGATGAGTATCATTGATGTGGTGGCCATCATGCCCTACTACATAGGTTTGGTGATGACTGGCAATGAAGATGTCAGTGGAGCTTTTGTGACTCTGAGGGTTTTCAGGGTATTCAGGATTTTCAAGTTCTCTCGTCATTCCCAAGGCTTACGAATCTTGGGGTATACACTGAAGAGCTGTGCCTCTGAGCTTGGTTTTCTTCTCTTTTCACTCACGATGGCAATTATTATCTTTGCTACTGTGATGTTTTATGCAGAGAAAGGATCTTCAGCCAGCAAGTTCACTAGCATTCCAGCATCATTTTGGTATACTATTGTCACCATGACAACTCTTGGGTAAGTACTATATTTTTCTTTCTTGAGCAAAGAAAAAGGTTACTGATTGGTGGAGTTTCAGAATTTTCTGTGGTTGCTGATCTTCTACCCCTCCCAGATCATAAATCAAATATATTTTTTTCTTTTGATTGTTCTACCATGTACGTTAGTTACAACAAATAACTGTTTCATATTTGCAGTTAGAAAAGGACATAGTTTATAGCCTGAGAGGATAGGCCAAAATGTTTTGGAAAATCAGTTGTTAGTTAATTAATTTGGAATCTTTAGAGTTTTTTCCGGTTCTCCTTTTGGATATGAGCGGCCAGTACAAATAGTTTCTTTTGGTTTAAATAATACTTTTCTAGTATGGGATTATTGAAATCCTTTTTACACTGTTTTTGACAAAAGGTGGGATGGTGATTAATTAAAACTGGAATCAAAAGAATATGGTCTAATTCAACTGGAAAAGAGCAGGCACAAACCAAATGTTTAGAAAGCAAATCAAAGTATACATTTGCATTCTTTGAAATGAAATATTTCATTTTAAAGAGCTTGCGCTGCTCTCAAAAATGTCAGCTTCAAAGAGTGCTGACACTATTTACCCTTGTATTGTTATTTTATTCTTCCATATTTCAAACAAAGGGAATTCTCATGCTTTTAGAATTTCTTCACTCAATTTGTTTTCTGATCAGCACAAGGAACTGAGTTAAGAAATAAAATGCAAAAACTCGGATAGGGAGGAATATGAAAAGACAAATTGTAAACGATTACCCTTACCTGTTAGTGGTGTCACAGATATTTATTTCAGTTTTATTGTTGCTAGCAATTCATGGCTAGCATTTTTCATGTTTTAACAATATCTTGGAGGAAGAGCAGAACAGATAATATTTATAAATTGAATGTATAAGAAGGTTAACACATGTGGTTCTTTCATCCTTAATTGTTCCTTAGCTTTGGAATAAATCCAAACAGATATTGCAAATTAAGAACAGACTGAACTGGAAATTAATGTACATGATTAAATGAGTGTGTACCAAGAAAAAAGACTTGGGGTGATGGTAGTATGATATCCACAGTACAGGAATTACAAAATGTTAAATCACAGCCCCATATACCTGAATGTTTTGGACTGGTGTAAACATTTGCAATCTGTATTACAAAGGAGAGGCACACAACCCATGGCATATTTCCTCTATCTTTGTATATCATAGGGATCAGTTGAAATTTCAGTTTTTGCTTTAACTTTAAGAGGGAATGATGATGGTAGTTATAAACTTTTTTAAATGGAAAAAAAATCAACTTTTGCTGCTTTCCCCCGTTATTTAACTTCTGCATATAATATCAGCGCTTGTGTATCAACAAAAAATTGATACAAAAAATAAAATAAAGTAACTTTTCTATTTGTTTGTAAGATTGTTTGGCTTCTCATTTTTAACCATACTCAACAATTGCTTTTCCTATGTTTGATCATCAAACACTGTGTAATATTCTTCTTGTATTAAGGGTATTCACTGTGTGCAAAGAAACTTGAACTTTATAGGCTGAAATGATTAAATATAATTTATCTTCTAAAAGGGCAACCAATTATACTTTAGAGGAATGAAAATATTTGGAAAATACAGAAATGTGAAAATTGAACATTTGCACTTCACTCAAATAAATGGCCTTATTTATTTATTTTTTTGTTTTAAAGGACAATGTTGTTGTCTTTTAGGATGGTGTAAAATGATTGTAAAAGTTAATAATATTATGCAAATATATACATTTTACACATGGCAATTGAAAATTCTTACAAAGATGAAGAAAGCATGTGGCCCATCTGTGATAAACATTATATGGCACTATATGTTTTATATAAAGCTGTACATTTGAAAACTCTATATATCTCATTTAAGCTTCATAGAATGAAAAAAAATAATAATCTGAAAATGATGCCAGGCTACATAGCTCCTATTCATAGTACCACATTTAAAATAAGATTTAAGATTGCTGACAAACATGGAAAAAACTTTTTATTGTTGGAGACCTTAGTGCTCTTTGAGCTTTGTTGTTTGTTTCCAGACATTTCATTACTCAACTAGATAATATCATCAGTGCTAGTGAGTGCCTGATTTTCTCTCTATTTATATAGAATAACTTGTCCTGCCAGGGTTGATGGGGTGTCATTTTCTCCTTGGTCACACTATTGTTTTCCTGCTTGTTTGTCTGATGTCAATCCTTGTTTATCTGGGTATTGACAACTATAAAGAATGTGTTCTGGTCTTTTTGTTCCCTTCTTAGATTTTTTAATAAAATTTGCTTGCACGTTTTTTAATGAAACAACCACCAAGTTCAGAGAGCAACAAGGACTCCACAGTTCAATCCTGAGTTACATCTACTTCTACTGACATTTATATTGTTTTCCTTTTTCAGTGGGAAGCTGGACAGGAAATGAAGTATATCTAAGTTGTCCAAATATACAGGGAATGATTCCACAGTACCATTAATTCTGTGTTTAGCTCACTGAAATACTCTCAGACATAAAGCACCTTTCCTTTTTGCACATAATGATAGTCCAGAGTGAGTCTTCTTGAGCACTTTAAAGTGTTCTTCGACAAGGTTAATCATATAAATTATAGCAGTGGTGTTAAGCTCACTGAGCAGGCTAAAAAATGCCAGACACTAAAATAGGATATTTAACATTTAAGGCTGATCATTTTAAGCTTTTTGCAAACTACTGTCTTCCAACAGAGATTAATGCATGTACCTACTTGTATTATTTGTCTGGAGTGATTTTTAAATGGAAAAATTTGCTGAAGCATCAGCTGTACAGTCTGCATTTCTGAGATCTCTTAAAGACCTTTTTGTAGCATAAAGGTCTCTTTTTACAATAAGGTCAAAACACCAGATAATAATACATGGAGGGCAAACTTCTTTACTTTTTTCACTTTCCATTACACCTTTTCTGTTAATATGTCATTACTTGCCCTTTCTCTTCAAAGCTGTTAAAAGTTGTGTTCCTGTTGATTTTTGAGAAAGTACCGTGTTGTCCTGTAAGATTTGTAAAGGGCAACTCTATACCATGATGGTTGCTATGGCATTTCTGAACTTCTGAAGGAACTAGTATGGCATTATCTCTTTTGGATTTCTTTCAAAAATAGAATGGAAACATTTGTCTTTGCCTCTAAAGTAACATTGGTGCAGTTGGACTTTCAAAACTTTTTTTATTTTTATTTATTTTATTTTAATTCAATTTATATCCCGCCCTTCTCCACGAGGGACCCAGGGCGGCGCACAGGAATTTAAAACATATAAAACAAAATATACAAAATTTAAAAGCATATTAAATTAAACAATCCTATGCTAAAACCAAATTAAAACCCCAATTTAAAACTATCTAAAATAGCCCCAGCGGGAGGTTAGGCTAGGCCGGCTTGCTGAAAAAGATGTGTCTTTAGACACTGGCGGAAGAGGCGGAGGTCTGAGATAGTACGAAGTTCAGGAGGGAGGTCGTTCCAAAGGGCAGGGCCCGCCACAGAGAAGGCTCTTCCCCTGGGTGTCGCCAGACGGCATTGCTCGGCCGACGGCACCCTGAGAAGGCCCTCTCTGTGGGAGCGGATCGGCCGTAGGGATGTATGGGGCAGGAGATGGTCACGCATGTAACTAGACCCGAGCCATGGAGCGATTTAAAGATGGTCGTCAGAACCTTGAAGCACACCCGAAAGACCACAGAAGCCAGTGCAGCTCGCGCAGGATAGGTGTTATATGGGAGTGTCTGGGCGCTCCCGTAATCACCCGCGCGGCTGCATTCTGGACTAACTGCAGCTCTCGAGTGCACCTCAAGGGAAGCCCCATGTAGAGAGTGTTGCAGTAGTCGAGTCGGGATGTCACGAGTGCTTGAGTGACTGTGCGAAGGGCAGCCCGGTCCAGTAAGGCGCAATTGGCGCATCAGGCGTACCTGATGAAACGCCCCCCTGGCCACGGCTGCCACATGGTCCTCCATAGACAGCCGGGAATCCAGAAGGACACCCAAATTGCGCGCCCTCTCCACGGGGGCCAGTGTTTCGCCCCCAATGGCCAGAGTTGGTGTAATCTGGCTGAACCGGGGTGCCGGAAACCACAGCCACTCAGTCTTGGACGGGTTGAGTTTGAGTTTGTTACTACCCATCCAGATCCGTACGGCCTCCAAACACCGGGACAGCACCTCGGCGGCATCGTTGGTGTGGTCTGGGGTGGATATGTACAGCTGAGTGTCATCAGCGTACAGATGATATCCCACCCCAAAACCACGGATGATCTCACCCAGCGGCTTCATATATGTGTTGAACAGAAGGGGCAAGAGGACCGACCCCTGAGGAACCCCGCATAAGAGGGGTCTCGAGGTCAACCTCTGCCCTCCTGTCAACACATATTGCGACTGACCAGAGAGGTAGGACGAGAACCACCGCAAAACAGTGCCTCCCAGCCCCAACCTCCCCAGTCGGTGCAATAGGATACCATGGTCGATGGTATCAAAAGCCACCGAGAGGTCTAACAGGACAAGGATAGAGGAACAACCTCTATCCCGTGCCCTCCAGAGATCATCAACATCAAACTTAACATCTATACCACTATCTTCAAAAATTGAAATCAATTTGTTGAAATCCTTGTAATAATCCTCTGCCTTAATTAGAAATGGTCTTTGATTCATAATTCTCATCCTTTTTCAGGTTTAGGATATTTGAATCTCACTAGCATCTGAATGGAGCATTTTCTCAAATCAGCTACAACTGATATTAGAGAAATTACAGTCTGAAGTTTATTTCAAATTCTGTATACTCAGGATTTTACTTCACCAGTAGAACAAACCAAAGAAGCAAACAAAAAATGTCCAACCACCAACATACTCCTATTAGAACATCTGAATAAAGAGTATTGTAAATTAAATAGGCCAAATCATGCATAATATAACAAAGGTATTAAGATATGCAGGTTTTTTTTTAAAAGAATTAGATTTCTCAGAAAACGTCTCTGCATCCTCTTCTGCTCCTAACTAATATAAAGAAATAGAGTTGGGGAAAGAATCATGACTTTGTTTCCATTTCATTCTCTAGGTCCTGTTTGCCACAATAAATGTAGAGTATGAGTGGGTACTGTAGCTCTTAAAAACTGGACAGTAGGACACATTTCCACACATTCCTTGTGTGAAATAAAATTGAAAACATACATGTTAAGCAACTTCAATTCCAAACTGTGATTCAGTTTGCAATAAGGTTTCATGTATAAACGTATTCATACAACCTGCTAGAAAGTGATCCTGTTTAACATTATATCGAATGCATAAAAAATCATATATAGTTTTCACAGTATATCTTTATGATTTCCAGTGATGTCTACCCACTGGTGCTAGTTGGCCAGGGTTGGTAAGATCCAGATTCCTTTGATCAAACAGTGTTACCTACTAGGAGCTAGGAAATGCAACTTTATGTCATGATGCCTCCCCTCTGGCATGAGTTTCCCCATGAGACCTGGGTGACTTCCACCCTGATGACATTCCAGAAGGTTTTCTTGGACAATGGCAGCTGGAGCCACTTGCTGGATGTCCTTGTTGTTGTTGTTTTCTCCTTTTCCAGTTTTTGCTGTTTTTAATTTTATTTAATTTTATTTTTTATTTAATTTTATTAAATTTATACCCCGCCCTTCTCCTTGTTAGGACCCATAATTACTTATAATGGCTATAAACAAATTTATAACATTACTATAAACTTTGTAATGAAGTTTTTTCCCTCCTACAGAACTTCAAGTTGCAGTGTTCCTAGATAATAGGCTAAATGCTGCTTTCCAAGTTATTCAGCAGTCTCTTTCTCCCGAGGCAAACTTATACAATGAGCTTCTGATGCCATTTTGGCAGGAGTCTATTTGTAATTAGATTATATTTGCAATTCTCTATCTGTGGTACATTGCCAAAGCATCCAGCCCTATTCTCTTACGGATTGCAGAATCGGTTTGTACCTTGCCTAGTTAGTGATATGGCACTTTGCATCTGAATAATTCCCTGACTTTTATAAACAGTTCAAAAATTTTGGCTCAGTTGCACTTTACTGCCCAATTAGCATTTTTGAAATGATTTTGAACCAGCCAAATTCATGTGTGCTTTAAAATAAAAATAATAGAGTGCTGGTTTATTTTATGCATCAAAGAATTCAATCTGAGTAATTGAATCATTGCCCTTGTTCTTGTTAGTAAACCAGATTGATTTAAAAATAATTGAGGATATGTAGGTGAACTTTTCCTGCATTAAGTTCACTCAGACAGAAAAAAAAGTTTGCTAAAATAAAAGCAAGCCAAAACAGTAATTGGATATTTGCACATGCTTTAATCCCTGCTCCACGACCTTCCCTCCCCCTCCAACCCCCCCCCCCACAAACAGTAAGAAATTTAGTTTGTTTGCTTAATGGAGTTCTTTTAGGGTTCTTAAACTAAAGGAATAATATGGGGAAAGGTCCATGAATTGTGTTCAATATAATCATAAGCTTGTTTACTTTAAAATAAGTCTGAGTTTAATGTTATATACCACCAACTAAATAGGTATAAGAATAAAGATGCTGATGACAATAGCATCTACCCTTAATAACTGAAATAAAATGAAACCTTTGTTAACCTTTAAGAAGTTGAAAGCAATAGAGGAGCTGATACAAAATGTTGATATTGTGAAATGCTTTGAGGTTACAGTGAAGTTCATTGCCAAAATATAAGAGAGAAAGGAATGATACCAAAGCAGCAATCTTTGTCTGCACATCTGTCTTTAAAAAACAAAAGTCAAAGCCACAATTGGTTTTGAACAGCAAATTTTCTTCTAAATGCATTATTAATGAATCCTAAATGCAACATTTTTTATTTATAAAGGGCTTGACATGCCATTGAAGTAGACTGTTCTTACTCTCATTTGACAAATGAGAAAAAGAACCGGCAATTAGTGATATGATTTATCAAGCCTTACCAATTCCTGACTGAGAAAAGATCTGAATATAGGTTAGGCCAGTGTTTCTCACTCTTGGCAACTTGAAGATATGTGGTCTTCCAACTTCAGAATTCTTCAGCCAAGACTAACCATCTCCAAGTTGCCAACTTTGAGAAGCACTGAGGCCAAAGTGCATTATATTTTTGAAACACCTCCTGGAATGTAAACATCGAAAACAATATATGTGTGTGTGTGTGTGTACATACATACATACATACGGATTAATATGGATTAAGGTAAAAAGACAAATGCACATTTCATCTATTTCATTTAAATTTAAAGAGCCCTTACTTGCAGATGCAGCTATTCTATGCATGAAAGGTCACATTTTCATTTTTAATGAATTTGACATGGTCTTCTGGAGGGGGCATGTAGTCAAGATACTGACTTACAACTTCCATCATCCCTTCCAATTGTTATGGTGGCAAAGGTTAATAAAACTTAAAAGACAGCTGCATTAAAATAGTTTTCTGGAACTAGAGAATAGGGTAGCTTGGAACTAAGTAGTATATGAAGTTTCTTCTGGACTCAATTTCTAGAGATTCTGAAGAATTATGTCTCTGTTTGGGCCCTAATTTCTTGATATGTATATATTTTAAATTATTAACCAATTATTTTTCAATTCTAAATGACTTAGAAATTTTTGAAATAATCTATACTATGCCAGCATAAACCAAACAAACAGATTTGATAATTGCCCATTTACAATATCACATGCATTCACACTTTGTGTTGAATATATTTTTAGAGATATTTGGGAAACATTGAGTTTATGTGTATATAATCAGAGTGACAATTAATGGATTTAAAACAGATCACTCAAAAAAAAGAAAAGAATGGAGCTACAGTCTATAATAAAATGAATCCCTCACCAGAACTAAGATTCATGTCCATCAGTTCATTGAAGCAAATAAGTCAACTGACAAGGCAATTCTACCTCTACTTTCAGATTAGCATTACAGCTTCGGAGAAATTGGAAACTCTGTGAAGCACTTTCTATTCTGCCTAATAGAGTCTAGAATAGAATATATTTATTATTTTTTATAGAAAAAAATATATTTTTCTTCCCATTATAATAAGGGGGAAAGTACTTATTATAAGGACTAAAAATAAATTCTTCATATATTTTTTAATCTAGGGATAAGTTAAAACCCTCCCAGAATAGGAAACTGGGGAAAGTGGGCTACACTGCCTAGCACTTTAATGCCTTTTGCTCTGAAGATATTTGATGGCTACTCAAAGATATCACGGCAGCCAATATTTTCCAAAATACTGAATGGCTCCAAATGGTTGTGGATTCCCAACATAGAACATATTATGCATATCTATATTGTACATATAGTTTCCAAATCAGTAGAAGGACTATAAAATGCCACATGACGGATGGCCTTTTTCTAAAAAGTCCAAGGAAGGCAACACTCCTGGAATCAATCACGTCGTACAAGACTGAGGCATGAATAGGAATAGAATCTGCATGAAGCTTTGTAAAAAAAACAAATAAAATTATACTGTTCCTACATCTTTCCTAGTTCTGTTGTGTTCATAAGTTTCTGATTTAACAGAGACTGTTTTTAATTTAGCATCATTTAAATTTTACTCAGGAGGTTTTGTAATGAAAGTGTTATTCTTGGGTGCATCCTTAATCAATCTGAATTACTGAAACGCTTCTTCAGAATTAATTTCAAATCAGCTGCCCGCTTCAAGCAGAGATAGTCTCTTCTGGAGGCTGGCAGCTTCCACCATCCTTTTGGGAAACATAATTAAATATTTTGTTTGTTGAGTGTGTGTTTCCTCTGCCTAAAATTAGAGGTTTTAATATATGCTCAGTATATTTATAGAATGGGGTTGTTTTTTTACCCAGAAGAATTTGCTCAATATTATCCAGGGAATCCACATTGGAATATGGAAATCAATCTTTGGGGAAAGGGTGATTTCTCCCAGTTTTAAAATGAGTGTAAGGACAAGGGCAACTTGTCATGCAGTGATGCAAAAAATTAGAATTGCTAAAATCTTTTCTGCTATGTCATTTTTGATATCAGAGGCATTTTTGGCTATCTTATTTGCACAAAGCCCTTAGTTATTTACCTTTATACAAATTATGTGCTTTACTATATTAAGCATTGGTTCCCCTTCTTATAAACGTCAGAAATGCTACTGGCTCCACTCCTGGAAGACGAAGAAGAGGGAATGGGAGGGGCCATGGCCCCGCCCTCTAGCGGGAAAGAGAAAGAAGAAACAATAGCAAAGAGACTCAGATCTCAGAAATGAATAGATATTGAAAACATTACTGTAACCTGGGAAAAGGGATGGCAGGAAAAACAAATGATTGAATGTATGCATGTTAAAATATGATATATATATATATATATATATTGCCAATTATTTTCTTTTTTTAATTTTGAATTTCTATGAAGTATCGGAGGTGACCAACATCCTCCACATGGAAGCCATTAAAATGTCTATATATTACCCTATATTACCCCTTTTCCCGAAAATACTGTAAAACCCAATACAATTGCTTTAAAACAAAAAAAGAAATGCTACTGGCTGTATTACTGACATAAAACAAATAAGAAGAAGTGACTTTCCACTTGCCAGGCAAAGTCAAACATATACATATCACATTAAACCAAAATGTTATTATAAATGTGATCGGTGTGATTTAAAAACCATGAGTGGTTGCTTTGCAGCTTGTATGAACTCTAGTATACCTTAGAAACCTTTGCAGAAGTAGCCAGCTATAATTATCCAACTTAAATAAAGAAGTGTTGTTACACTGCCATTATAACGTCTGGTTTCTGTTAGTGTTCCTATATTGAAGGATTACTGTTTGGTTTTATTGTATTTACAGGTGGGAACAAGGCAGGTGTGGGTTCTGGCAGTCTCTACTGCCAGTTCACTCATGGATGTGCTGCGTGTGCATGCGCAGAGCAATAAAAATTGCTCTGCCTATGCACAGAAGCAAAAAACAGGATGGCCTATGGCACCATGCAGAGAACCAGTTTGGGGGTGTGGTAGGCCTGGGTCGCTGCCAGTTCCAGTGACCCAAACCACCAAACCACTACTGTTCTGAACCAGTAGGAACAAGGTAGTAAAGACTTTTGTCCATTGGTAGTATTATGGAAGGAGTTTACCATGGTCTTCATCTAGGATGTCATCTAGCTTTCACCCTAATATTTGGTAATGATCAACTAACCAAACACTAACCAGTGCTTTTTTTCCAGGAGGTCAACCGAAGTAAGAGTCAGTTTGGTACAATGATTAAGAAACCAATCTAGAAACCAGAATAACATGAGTTTTAGTCCTTCCTTATAAAGCTATCTGAGTTACCTTAGGCCAGTCATTCTCTTTTTCAACTCTAAGAAAAAGGTAATGGTGAGCCACTTCCAAAATCTTACCAAGAAAACTGCACAGACTCTGTAGGCAGATGCCAGGAGTCAATAATGACCTGAAGGCACCACAAACAGTAAAATAGTCAAATTTGAGTAGATGGAAATGCCTGTTGGGGTCATTCCTATCTAGCAGTGATTCTTAAACTGTAGTCCATGGACCCCAGAAAGGGCCACAATGTTATCACAGGGAGGTTCACAAAGGCTTGATGCAGTCTCGTACTTTAAATCTAGAGTTGCATCTTGGTGGCCCATGGCCATGATTCATGACTACAAAAGGTATTCAAAGCGGGGGCCATGATGAAGAAAAGGTTGAGAACCACTGCTATATATCATGGTTCTTTTTAAAAATAATAAATAAGGGCACTAGCATTTGTACGAATCAATTTGCAAAGACATTCTTTGTAGTGCATTCATTGAGATATATATCTAGGCATATATTTGTATCACAGCTAAAGTTGTTTATTTTGTTCCAAACTGATTATAAAAATTAGAAACGTGGTGAATCCTTCTTGTTATGTTACCCATTAAATGATTTTTAAAACATAATTCTGAGATCTTAACAATTCACTGTTTACTTCTCAAAATGTGTTTAAACAAAGTTTTAATCAGCAAAGGATGTCATGTAGTAGTCTATTAGAAAATAATTAGAATAAAAGTAAACTCACTGGCTCAGGGTTGGCTCAGCCTTCTATCCTTCTGAGGTCAGTAAAATGAGGACCCAGATTGTTGGGGGCAAAATGTTGACTTGGTAAACCTCTTAGAGAGGGCTGTAAAGCACTGGGAAGCAGTATATAAGTGCTATTGTTAAATATGAAGAACATTATTTTCAAATTTTTGGTTTCATAAAATTAGTGAAAGACTAAATGCTAAAATGGGATAACATATCTACAGTATATTACATAATATACAATAGTGGTGTAACAATAAATCAGAAAATCATAAACACAAATAGGCTAGTGTAAAAACACATTTCCTCTTTTAAGAACAAAGAACAAAACAAAACTGCATATTAACCTCAATTTTGAATCTTATTTGTGGTTCAGATTGGTGTTTCAGTATGTCTAAGATAACAAATTGATCTTATTACTGAAAATAGTTTTTGACTTAAAGAATATTTCTTTTCTTGAAAAGTTTCTCAAGATATTGCTTCACATTGGTTGCTTTCAAAAGTAGAACTATTCGTAAAGTGAGCCAAAAGGCAGGATTGCAGCATAATCTGCTAGTTTAAGAAGCTGCAAGTTGTTTTGTTTCATCTTTTATGATAGTTGAGTGTTGTGAGATATGCAGTAGGGTTTAAGAATATGACATTCACTCTAGATTGATTCACACTAGCAGGTTTCTTTAATGTAATATCAACAGAGTATGCAGTCCATTACATACATATGCATACTTTTACATCACTTAAAATTATCTGAGATAATTTTAGTTGAACAGATTTAGATCTGATTCATCAAACATTGATTAGTCTCGTATGAAGAAAATAAGTGAGGTATGGGCAATGAAAGTATATGCTTCCTATTCCATGTCCTACTTAATGACTATAGAAGAGTCTGCGTGCAGAGATAGTGTGCCATTACATGTACATTCTGGAGAGCAACAAAGAGAACAGAATGACTTTATATTCTTTTCTTAGGAGCATTTAAGATCAGATTGCCTTGAATGGCATGACTAGTGGAAGACTGAATCACAGAACCACCTTTTTCCAGAGCAGAACCATATTTGTACTTCAGAAATCTTATCTAGAGAGTTATGGATGGTTAAAGAAAGAAAGCGTAATTAAATAATTACACTAAATATTATAGTTAGTAAAGTTAGCATAATTATTTCATAGTCATATATTTTCCACTCATGTTCTTCTAACAACCAGCATGTGATGATTGTTTTCTGAGACCTTGTGCCTATTCAAAGTGTATGACTTAAGTCACTGGGGCTTTAGATTTTATGCCTCTGAATCACATCCATCCAATTCAAAAGGTTTGATTTTCTAATATGCAAAAATTAGGAGGTAGAACTTCAAACATATTCCTGTTCAACCTTCAAATGTGTTACCTTAACTTATAATTGCAAATTGAGATGTGATTTCTTTTCTCACAATTGAAAAGGATGGGATCCTATTGTTCGCATATGACACAGAAAACAATGGAAAGTACACAAATGTTCTTTCCTTCATTTAATGGTGTTTGTGCAGGAGGCAATGCAGCTGATTTCAACATTTGCTTTCCTTATTTGATATAAACAAAAGAAAGGAAAGAGCAGAATATAGAATCAGTTGTAGGCTATAGCTTTTCTTAATGTCTTCCTTTAAAATGGGATGCTTATCTATGCAATCTTATTTTATTTTATAACTCAAATAAGTTCCATTTCCATCAGGAAGAAACCAACAATGTCAGTGTAGCTTTCCTATTTTAACCTAGTTGATAGAAAGATAAATAGCAATAGCAATAGCATTTAGGCTTATATACCACTTCACAGTACTTTACCTCATTCTCTAAGCAGTTTACAGAGTCAGCATATTGCCCCCAACAATCTCATTTTACCCACCTTGGAAGGATGGAAGGGTGGGTTAACCTTGAGCCTAGTGAGATTTGAACTGCCAAATTGCAGGCAGCCAGCAGGCAGCAGAAATAGCGTAAAGTACTGCATTCTAACCACTGTGCCACCAGAGCTCTTGAGATAGTATTTGGGTAATAATTCAACTTTTAAATTTCATCAGCATCACTTTTCCTACCTCAATCCTAATTTAATATTTGCAACATGAAAAACAGAAATATTAATTTAATATACTGAGCCCAATCCAAAAATACATTGATGGCACAATAGAAAGAAATATCTTGAGCCTACAACTGTGCACCTCTAACTGCCTGCCTTTAGAAAAAGGATACCACCTTTCTCAAAATAATATGCTTATAGATATTACAAGTGAAATGTGTTTCTATGGGGAGCCATTTCTTGCTTAGTAAAAAATCATGCTCAAATTGCATTGTAAATAAAAATTATCAGAATTCAGCCTTTCAAAAGATATTTTTAAAGCTTATGTGCACTGTGTTAAGGAGAAGAGACAGGGAGAAGAAGGGCAATATTCAAAATTCAATTCAAATTTAATTTGTAGAACCGCTCCCTCTCCCCACAGGGACTCGGGGCGGTGCACAGGGAAAGTAAAAACAATAAATATACAAATATAAATACATAATATAAAAACAGATTAAATCTATTCCTGTGCTAAAACCCGTTAAACTAAAATACCCAGCAGCTATAAATAAGTTTAAAACCCCATAGAAAGAGAGACTAGCCTAGGCCGGCCAAGCGGAAAAAGTGTGTTTTTAATTTCAGACGGAAGGAGCGGAGGTCCGTAGTCGTTCTAATATCGGGGGGAAGGTCGTTCCAGAGGGCCGGACCCGCCACAGAGAGAGCCCTTCCCCTGGGCGTCGCCCACTGACACTATCATTTCCATCTATCTCAGTTCTGATTGTACATATGTAGAAAGCTGATTAAATGCAGTAGAGAATCTCTTCAGTTCAGCATCAATGGCTAAAGGAAAGTTTGTCCTACATCTGAAAGAACAAATGTGGAATTTAGTGTATAAGTTCTCACCCTATCTCCTCAAATGAAGAGGTAAATCAGAATAGACAAACAATAGTTGGTCAATATATTTGGAAGGTTGAAGCCATACCAAGAATGTTTTTAATTAAATAGAAATCATGGAGGGCATGACCCATCACAAAAGCCAACAGTAGCAAACTAAAAATGCTGCTTGCCACCATTTGTTGCAGCCTCTCAGGATGTGGGCCATCATATTCACTTGCTTTCAAATTTTGGAGGACAGATCAAGGTGTTCTCAAAATCAAGCAAACACTCAGTTGAAGACACCATTTTTAAAGCAGTCAGTAGTCATGTTTTACAATGTGAAACTTTCCTATTTATTTTTTTAATGTTTTGCTCAATCTTAACATTTACTCAGAAATAAATATTCTTAAAGTCTTTCTGTGGAAAATGCACCTTACTGATGAATATGCACCCTTTTGAGTTATTAATTTGCAGTAATTAGTCTTTAAATTTAGCATTTGATTAGGTGTTTTTTGGATATGGATATATTTAGTTTTGTTTAGTTGTTAATCTGCTATTTGAGTTTTGTTTAAGTTTGTTCTTTTTTTGGTTTCTTCTATAGGGTTTTTGATGCCATTCTTTTCCCTTCTTTGATAGTTTAGTAATTTCTGTCTTTCACTGTATAATATGATTATGACTTATAAGTTAAATTGTAATGCGATGTAATTAGTTTATGCTGCCTATTAATTTCCTGTGTATTTTAAAAAATCATAAATGCAATATTTTAACGCTTAATTATTGCTAAAACTATTAATTAGTAGCTACTGTAAGGAGAAGGAGGTGAGGAAAATTTTGTGGTGTAGGTTTTGGGAAGGCTAAATTCCAAATCAACTGAATCAAATTTCCAGTGTTATGGAAGCGTTTATACATCTCATAAAGAGTTCTTAAGAGTACAAATGAGTAACCTGATGCTTTATTAAGAATCTCAATGGATCAGGTGTGTGCGTATGTGTGATAGTTTTTAAACTCCCTGGGGTTTGGCTCTTGCCTGTTCTGCATGTCCCAGGGAACAGTTGCAATATTGCAAACCCCCATTATCTAAACAAGAAAATTTAGGGAGACATTCATGTCTTATTCAATTGTAACTCCAAAGAAGCCATTTCTTTAAATGGGAAGGAGGCTTCCACGCAGATTCAATTATTGATTTAGAAGGTTGACATTTTAGACATATGTTAACACCATGCTAGAAAAGGGTAAACAATTTCTTTTCCAATAAAGGAGAATATATGTAGATCAGATTTGAAATGAAGGGTTCTTTGTGGTCTCTGAGATGGTTGTTTTCTTGCATGTCATTAGTCAAACTAGGAAACATCACCAGTTTTTAATCATCACTGCACTGATGATGGTACATAGTTTGGGTAATGAAATGTCTGCAAGAAAACAACCAGTCTCAGAGAGCACTAAGGACCCCCTTATATCTTTTTCCTGGGTGCTTTTATCTGTTTTGCTTCCTACACAACTAAAAAAAAAACATTGAAAACTTAGATTAGTGTTTTTCAAACTTGGCAATTTTCAGATATGTAGATTTCAACTCCGAGAATGTTGGCTGGGGAATTCTTGAATTTGCCAAGTTTGAAAAACACTAACCTAAGTTTTCAATAAAATACATTCTTCTAAAATAATGAAAAATATTATAGGCAAGTTGTTCATATGAGTAAAATAGTCCTTTCTGTAGAAGGATTTCTAAAATTATACAGTTTCTGCACAGTGTTATTATAGTTTTATGCTGGGAAATAAAACCAAATTCACATCTAAAATAATAGAGCTGTTTTTCTCAATCCAGACAAACCTTCCCAATTTCAAAATATTAACAAGTAGCAGAAAGCATTGATAGTGGATATAAAATGACAGTAAATTTTGTCTCACCAATAGCTTTTCAGTATAACTTGAACAATGAAAAGGAGTGTCCTGTTATAAAACACATAATAATTTGAGGAAATAAAAGAATTAGAATGAAATATGACACAATAAATATACAGTGATATTCTTAGAGCTTTTCCTCTCATCTGCACCCAGGCTGAATGTATATGACAACCCTTGGTTAATGTCATTATAACTGCTATAAATCAAAAATCTGGCAAAGGTGAATCGATAGCTATTAGCATGATATTCATCAAAAAGATATTTTATAACTATAAACATTCATTAAACATTAGTGATTGGATAATCCAGTTGGCAGAGATGAAGAGCAGAAGGATGGTTCCCTGATTTGTTTCTTGGCTACTTTGCTATAGCAGTAGCCCAGAACAGGGACGCCGTGACTCAGTGACTAAGACACTGAGCTTGTCGATCAAAAGTTTGGCAGTTTGGTGATTCGAATCCCTAATGCCATGTGATAGGGTAAGCTCAAGTTACTTGTCCCAGCTTCTGCCAACCTGGCAGTTTGAAAGCATGTAAAAATGCAAGTAGAAAAATAGTGACCACTTTTGGTGGGAAGGTAACAGCGTTCCGTGTGCCTTTGGTGTTTAGTCATGCCAGCCACATGACTACGGAGACATCTTTGGACAGCGCTGGCTCTTTGGCTTTGAAGCGGAGATGAGCAGGGCCCCTTAGAGTCAGGAATGACTAGCACATATGTGCGAGTGGAACATTTACATTTACCTTTTTAGCCTACAACTCATTTACTTACCAAGATATTTTGAAGACAATAACAGCTCAACCATTGTTTACCGAATACAAATGGCAATACCTGGATCTACACAATACCTGGATCTACACAACATGATAAGGAAAAAAAAACACATGATCACATTACAGCTTGACATGATATATGAACCATGTTCTTCAAAACACACACAAGAATTTTGTGAAAGATGATTGAGTAAATAGATAGGCAGACAGGCAGACAGACGGACCATTGCTGATCCCTTTTGAGAAAAGAGTTGGTAAACAAATGAGGACTTTTCTATACCATTGTTAACTCTGCCACTACTAATCATTGTTGGAGGGACAATTGCAGCAAGTATTTGTGCGTGAAGCATGCCTGATCCACCTCAACAGGGCACCTCAGTTGAATAAACAAATAAACAAAGCATCGTTGTTTAGCTTAGCCTCTGTTTCAGTTCTATGATCTTAATCACATAGTTTGGAACTACAGTCTTCTGTTTAAAACAGATTTTACAAATATATTACAATATGTTTGTTTTCTTTATAGTTATTCTCTTGGTATGGCAAATTGCGTTGAGATATTTGAAGATATTAGGGAAGAATTTTCCATCGTATGTTCTCCAAATATATGCAATTATCATTATCAAAAAAAGATACATGGTGGCGCAGTGATTAGAATGCAGTATTGCAGAATGATTCTGCTCACTGCCAGCAATTCAACCTTGACCAACTCAAGATTGACTCAGCCTTTCATTCTTCCGATGTCAGTAAAATGAGGACCTAGATTGTTGGCGGAAATATGCTGACTCTGTAAATTGCTTAGAGCAGTGCTGTCAAACTCACAGCCAGGGCTGTCAAACTCAGGGGCCAGATGCATCATGAACTGACCACACCCACACCTGGTTTAGCAAAGGGGGGGAAAGTCCTGAGACATCACGTGATGCCGACGTGAAGATATGAATTTGACATCCCTGGCTTAAAGATTGCTATAAGCACTATAAAGTGGTATACAAGTCTAAGTGCTATGAGTATTCTCATTTTTCTCATGTCATACTATTGGAGAAAAATATAATTGCAACCCAATACATATGAAGGACACAAATTTAGGGAAATCCAGTTGTGAAACTAATACAGGATGTCCCAATAGTCTTAAACCTTAAAACTGTACTAAGACATTTGGGACACCCTGTATTGATTCTATCGTTCCATTTCTACATTTTTCATCATGCCCACAGCTATGTGAATATTACAAGGCATGTGGGATTATTATCCTTTTTTCTCCTTGGAAAAAGTAACTGAATTAAAAAGGGTTTGTAAGAACTTTTCCAATCTCATTAATTTAAAAGAAGCTCCTTGTTGTAGTCTGAAAGTTCAGCACTAATATTGTAAGGCAAATGAATCTGTTGCTATAGTCATGGCAATCTCTTATGCCTTGCTGTATCTTGCATCTTCTACTGACCTATGGCATACTAGTCTAACTGAGCTTCCATTATAGAGATTTTGATTAATTTTACAAACATGCTGGAGAGTTTTTACCCTCTTGACTTTTCCTTTCAACTACCAATTTACTCATTTTAAGAAGTCATACATCACCATTATGAATATGCTTTGAAATTTCCCTTGGTTCATTGTCATTATTTTTACACTCTTCCTATCTATGTCTTTTAGTTCTGCTTCAGTCCAGTCCACTATTCCAGCTGTGTGTTTAACACCTGGAATTGACCAGGTGTTAATTGCCTTGATGATATTTCTTCCACAAGATTTAAACTTTAAGATCTTCTTTACTATCATGATGTATTCATTTCTAACCTTGCCATCAGTGTGCTTGATATTGTTAGCTTGAATGCTACCGAGGCATTTGTAGCAATCCAGACTCCTGATATTATTTCTATAAAGTATCTTAATTCCTTTAGTCTCCACTATTTTTCGCCTATTGATGGTGAGGGTGACACATTAGTCTGGTCCAATCTCCATGGCAATATCTTCATTATTTATGCAGACAGTATTCAGCTGTGATTCTATTTCAGATAATGTTTTTCCATGCTGCATCAGATTGCCCATGTATAAGAGGTGAGGTAGTCTGGCAGATGTATTTGATGCTTGATCATCATGGCTTGATTTGTTCAGTATTGTTGGCAGAAGAATCACTGCAAAGACAAGCAGTAGTGGTGAGTATCTTATAAAGAATCCTTTCTTGATATTAACCTCTCCCAGTCTATTACCATTGTGCATCAATTATGTCTTCCATTGTGCCATTGATCTTTGCCCAAAGCTTCTGATCTCTTTACTGACTCCTGTTATTTCTAGGCACTTGATTATTGTCATGTGGCAGGTTCAAATACCTTCTTGTAATCTATCCAAGCTACATTCCAGTTGATCTTCCTTCTTTTGCAGTTTTCAAAAATTATCTTATCAATTAGGAGCTGATCTTTAGTTTCTTTGCTGTTTGGGCAGTTTCCCACCTACTCAGGTAGAAAGAGCTTGTTTTCAACAAGATGCTATTGGATAGCATCAGCTACCACAATTAACAATTTGAAAGTTATTGGTTAGCAGGTAATTGGCCTGTAGTTGCCTGGTTCTGCCTCTTTTGTTGAATGTTTCATTATCAGGTAGGTTTTGCCAGATGTTAACCCATATTCATTTTCACCTCCTTGCAGTATGTTCTCATTACTTTACTTCTCTTTACTTTATTCATACTTTTATACTGCCCTCTCTCCCAAATGGGACTCAGGGCGGTGCACAGGAATAAAAATAAAATATAAATAAACAGACAACAAATAAGTTTAAAATTAAATTAAATGAATTTGACCCATGCTAAAACTTAATTTAAAAACCCAGCTAAAAATTCAATAATAAACATAACTATGTCAGGCCGGCCACATGGAAGAAGTGTGTTTTAAGTGCTCATTATTGTTAGAACTCATTATAATGAGTTCTAACTCCGACTAGATTCATATTTCATATTTCAGACATATTGTTTGGAGACCCAACTCTCTCGAGAATGTTGGGAAAGATAGAAGGAATGAAAACAATAGCAGAACAAGCCTTGGATCAACTTTATCAGCAAAGGGTGAAAGACTTGAGGGGTGAAATTGGGGACAGACTATCCCAGAAAAGGTTTGTCTATGTGGCCATCAAGAATCAATATTGATCATCCTAACAACATAGCATCTCACCAGACATTTCCCTAACCTTGAGCATGGAAATGAAGAAGGTTGTATTTGGTTACTACTTGGATGGGGGACCACAAGGATCTAGAAGCTGAAAAAGCATGCTGGAATGGCAAATAACATCTGTAGTAATGTCAAGAAAATTATGGATACATCCATGCTTGCCCAGAGTTGCATTCTTGAACACTTTTATAGGATAAAGCAGAGCTTTCTCAAATTCTGCCTGTAACAGACTTTCTGCTTTGTAAGAGTCTCCTGGATCTTTTAAGATGCTAACAAATTGTATGTGTCATATAAACAGTTGCCATAGTAATTACTTAAATTAGCACATCATTGATTTAGTCATCTTATTTGTAGGGAGGGGGTAGCTGAGGTTTCACTGCTTTCTGTTAAGCTGCTCTTTTTATAAGGTGACGAAGCAAATGCTTGGAATAGTTTCAGAGAACAGCAAGTGATTTATATACAAAAAAGTGTATTAAACATATCTTTGCAGCGGAACAAGAGTGTCATTTTCTCTGCATGGGGTGGATTGCTTTAATGATCTATAGCTATAGGTTTAAAATTCTGCATATTGTACATCAAAGTGGCATTTGTTGTAACCCGTGGTCCTATAAATTTTTTACTCTTTCCGAGTATTTCATTGAGCTGTGCAACCTATTTTTCACATTCTGGAGTTGATCCCTCCCATGAGCTTACCTGCAAATGGCCTAAAGTTATAATGGAAATTATTAACAGTGCAATGTGTTATAACAAACATTTGCAAGAACTGATCAAAATGAATGTGTCTTGCTTGGTGGATTGAGTGCGGTGTTTTAATAATACCTAAGGCTAACCCTGAATCCAATTTCAGTTGTCAGAATATGAAGGCAGGCAAAGTATGGAGCCAAGAAAGTGACAGTTTATGTTTCGTATTAAGGGAATGATTTAGCTTTCCTGCAAAATTAATGCTCAACTCCCTCGTAAAATACCATATATTAATGTGTATTTGATATTCTGTCAGGGATATGTTATATCTCCAGGTTTCACTAAATGTATTCTTCAATGCAATTAATCCTGTACATGAATGAATTCTAATAAATTATTACATTAGTCATACCTTCTTTATATCTGCCAGAAAACTCAGATTTATTTTACAAGTAGACTGCCTAGACGCCCCCCCCCCCCCGAGAGAGAGGGAGAGGAAGAAGGAGAGGGAGAGAAGGAGAGAGGGAGAGAGTCAGTCTAAGTAGACTGCTTACTTAGAAAAGTTTATAGTATCTTATATTCCTGTGTTCTGGACCATACGCCTCTTTGGGTCAGCATAGCAGGCTGAATAATACCGAGAGTTTTGATTCTCCTTAAATCATGCTGAAACTACGTGGAAGGAGATATAGCTTTTCTTTTGTGCTACTGAACTTGGAAGAATATAATGTGCAATACTGCATGCATGTCTGCTGCATTTAGAGCAAATGAGCATCATTGTCATGGATGGTCTAAGCATGCACAGGATCTATTGTTACCTTTTCTACTAAAACCAGAAATAAGGTGAGCAGTGAGAAATGCTTCTTCTTCACAACTTGAGAACCATTACAAATATGAACTTTTATGTTCTGGTGCGTTTACTATGAGAAAAAATGTCACTTTTGAGGAACGAAGTACAGGCCGGGCCCTACTGCCTCTGTTTTGTCTCATTTTATTACAGTTCTGAAAAATACTTTTCTCCTATGATTGGAAGTTAGTTTAACTGCTCCATTTGCCGCTAGCCTAAGCTATTCAA
Organism: Rhabdophis nuchalis; assembly: GCA_039707465.1. NCBI lineage: Eukaryota > Metazoa > Chordata > Lepidosauria > Squamata > Natricidae > Rhabdophis > Rhabdophis nuchalis. The sequence goes on from CM077644.1 coordinate 46,250,305, forward strand.
GATAAAATAGTAAAAACGAATTCAGGTTTGAAAAAGTAGTCATCTCCTGTAATCTGCTTTAGCTTGCTGAGCTATTTGCTACTCTAAAATCAAATTTGATTTTGTAAAGAGCCTTACTTAAGTATGCCTCAGACACTGAATGTAGCGATAGAAGACATTCTTCTTTTAATCCAGGACTTGGAGAATTCAGCAGTTGTTCTCTAAACTTCTTTGGCATAAAATTGGTGCTTTCTTCCGAACCACGTCGGATCAGGACATTTCTCTCTCCACAACCTTTGCAAAGCCAAATCCCTATTTCTAATTCACATTCACAGATCACTTCAAAAATATTTCCATTTGGAGATAATATCTGTGTCTAGGAAGATTATTATGTTTAATTATGTCTACAATACTTTAGTAGATATTTGACAAAGCTATAAATAAAATGAACCAAATTTTACTTTAATCCCCACATAATTCCATGAACTAGAAAGTATTAAACATGTCAGTGTTGTTAAACATATAATGTGGGTGATGGTATATATTGATAGCAGAATAAACATTTTAGATCCATAGGCTTCCTTACTATGAACTTGAATTAGCATCAAATAATAAAAAGAATAATGCACTTTTTAGCTGCAATTTTAAAGTTTGCATCTGGATACGGTGCTGCCTTTGGTGCTTAGAAGTGATTCTCATAGGCATTTCCTCTGCTATGACCTTGTCATGACCTATGAAAAGACATTTCCCCATGTTTCTCAATCTTGGCAACATCCCAGAATCCCTTAGCCAATTTGCTAATTCTGAGAGTTGAAGTCCACACATCTTAAAATTGCTACGGCTGAGAAACTCCATTCCTGATCATAGGAGAATAATTAACACTATGTTTTCCTCTCCGACCCCATTCGGTCTAGCTCTAATATCTTCCTTGTTCAATACAAATAATGATGCATAACCATTGGGAGGAATAAAAGTGAAAATGAGTGCTAATGCCTTCTTATGTGGGCAGTTGTACCTCCATTCAACACAGCATCTATGCCATTTGAGGTACTTTGCTTTGCTTCACTAACATCATTTCAATTGCTCCTCTCTTTCTTGCACAAAGAAAATGAAAAAAAAACCCAACCCCTAAACATACTTTCTAAAACATCAACCCCATTGCATGATATGGAACTTATTTCCAATTATCTTTTGCCCATGCAGGGCTGCCTCGTTGTGTTCATGTCAGAAATACCATGTTACTTCTGGTTTTCACATTCATTTATACCCATACATATTATCTGAAATGTTCCTCAATGACAGTCAGTACTATTTTTTTATATTTTATTCTTAGTGAAGAACAAACTGTCAAGTAATTCAAACAAATTCAATACCCTGAAATGATTACAGAGCATGCTTCCTTTCTTGCTAGAAAATAAATCCAATCCTTTGAATGTAGCTTTGGGGAGATATTTTTTTTATGATTTCATATTCAGTGTGAGAACATTGAATGTACTCCATTTAAGCAAACCTACTTATGCTCTCATCTGCCAAGGGAATGGACACTACAGTGAACATAGGTCTGGCCTTAACATAAACCAAGGAGAAGTAGATTGGTTCAGCCACAGAATGGGAGACAAGAATAAAGGCAAGAATGGCTTCACAATATTAACTCAGCCATAGAGGGTGAATTCCATTTAATGCAGCCACATACCTTAAGCTAGCATGACACAGTATGGAACTCTTACTGTGTGTGTGTCTGATTCTGGATGAGCATCTTTTTAGCAGCATTAGTAATACTGCTACAGAATCAACAATAAAGGTCAGAGATGTTTTGCAGATACACAGGTTGAAAGCAACTCTAGACACCCACTTTGGTATTTTAGCACAGATAAATGCTGAAGGGCTTTCCTTAGGCTACTCTTCTCAGCAGATGGTATTAAAATAGATTGTTTAGTAGTACTAATGAAGTCATCTCACCTAAAGGGCAAAAAGAAGCCTGAAGAGAAAAACATTCTTTATTTGAATGCAGAAAGCAGGTTAAGGGTCTACCATAAATTATGATGGATAGGTCTCCAGTGTCAAGTTGCATAATATTTAGTCCAAATCTAAGCTCTTCATAATGCTTTAGAAATGAGATATGGATGTCTTGACCCTGAAAGCATGTCTTCTCTGTACCAGTACCATCCCTCTGTAATAAGAGTTCCCCCAAAATTATCTGTATTGTCCCCAACAATCTGGGTCCTCATTTTACCAAATTTGGAAGGATGGAAGGCTCTTTCAACCTTGAGCTGCTGAAAATCAAACTGCTGGCAGTCAGCAGAATTAGCCTGTAATACTGCATTCTAACCATGGCTCTTATATGACAAATGGTGTCTTTTTCCCCTTTCTGTTTCCTTCTCGGTTTTTCTGCAGTATTTCTTGACATCTTGGTTCTTTTACTTAAACTGTTTTTGCATTATTCTTACATGTTTTAACAATTGTAAACCACCCAGAGTTGCTGAGAGTTGGGTGGCATATAAATTTAAATTATAATGGGATAGCATTTGAAGGAAGAAAATAGAAGTCTCTTTCCTCAAAATGATTTCCCCCTTCCTTATTCAGAATTGCTTCATTGCTTCAATCTGCTGGATGGGGGGGGGGGGGGGGGGGGAGAAATCCTACATAAAATATGTTAATCAGAAATAGTAATAAGTTTGCTTCTGAACTTGTTACTGGAAGCAAATAAGCTTGTGGCTTTGCTGACAGTAAATGTGAATTTCTTTTCTTTTTTTAAGAATGGTATTTAGTATAAATGCATTCTCTTTTCCACTGCAACACTCTCTTTCTTTCTTATTCTCTGAAATCAATATATATATATATATATATATATATATATATATATATATATATATATATATATATATATATATATATATATGAAGTGGATATATTGTTACAGCTTCCTGTTAGGCCTATTTAAGGGAGGAGACAAACTTGTCATCCTTCTCTGTCCTTCGACTCAACCTAGAGACCATCCAGACAGAGACCTATTAAATTGCTGCTGTCTTTTTAGATATGTGTTAAATTTCTTTAAGGGATGATTAATAATAATTAAATAAGAGACCAGGATGGATCCATTTCGGGCTCCTTAGCCCTCGTCAGCTGGCCATACTTCCCAGTTCAAATCCCTGTAGGGAAGTATGGCCAGCTGACGAGGGCTAAGGAGCCCGAAATGGATCCATCCTGGTCTCTTATTTAATTATTATTAATCATCCCTTAAAGAAATTTAATATAAATATATATTTATATATATATATATATATATATATATATATATATGTGTGTTAAATTTCTTTAAGGGATGTATATATATATATATATATATATATATGTTTCTACAACACCCTATTAGGGCCCCAATTAAGGGAGGAAGCATACTGCTTTTCCTTTTCTGCCTTTCGGCTCATCACCAGAGACCATCTAGACAGAAAGCCATGAATTCCGTTGTGTAATTTTTTTATATGTGTGTTACATTTTTGAGCTGATCAATAAATAAGTCAGGGAGACTAGGATAGATCTATTTCGAGCTTTTTAGCTCTCATCAGCTAGCCATACCCTTACTGGGATTCGAACCGGGGCTGTATTACATGTCAGGCGAGAGCCTTGCCATTAAGCCAGCTTGGTTCTCTTCTTGTCAGCTGAGACAGGAGGATGAGAGCTAAAAAGCTCAAAATAGATCTATCCTAGTCTCCCTGACTTATTTATTGATCAGCTCAAAAACGTAACACACATATAAAAAAATTACACAACGGAATTCATGGCTTTCTGTCTAGATGGGCTCTGGTGATGAGCCGAAAGGCAGAAAAGGAAACAGTATGTATCCTCCCTTAATTGGGGCCCTAACAGGGTGTTGTGGAATAATTACACACACACACACACACACACACACACATACATACATGCATACATACATTTTGGAAGCACTACTAATAAAATCTGCCATAATGTACCTACAAACTTAGGGCTAAGCTTGTTTTTGAACATGTGCTTTACTTTGTCCAATACTGATGTGAAACACTCTTTTGAAGCTGCTTTGCAAAGTCCCACACATCCCCTTTCTAAAAAGTGAAGCAAACAACCATATTAGATCCCTTTACAATATTCCTGAGAGCATTTCTGGCAGTTCTTGGAAAAGTCTTGAGGACAATTACTGCAAATCCCAATAGGTACCCAGAAATTGTGTGAACCGCTATGTTGACATGAATGGCCCTTGCCATCGATTCTGCCTGTTGTCCCCCACCCTTCAGTAGGGCCTGGCTGTACATCCACATGTGATCTGTTTATCTTGTCTTTTGGTCTATGACTGCGATAAAGTTTTATTATTATTATTATTATTATTATTATTATTATTATTATTATTATTATTATTATTATTATTATTATTATTATTATTATTATTATTATTATTATTATTATTATTATTATTATTATGTTGACATGAATTACCTCATCTCCATGCCAAATTAAAGCAAATCACTGCCATCAGAATGTAAAAATGCCCCCACAAAAAATGTGGCCCTCTTGCATAGACCTAAAAAAGAATAGATCCGGGTTGAGTTTCCATTGATTCAGAAATATATAGGAAATGCACCCATACATTCTTTCCCATATAGCAGTAATCTATGCAAGAACACTGTCAGTGTATTGAAAAATACATGAGTTAAGTACCCTTGAACTAATTCCATAAGTCTTCCATAAGAAAGCCTCCATGGCAGAGGTGGGTTCTTTTCCGTTCTGCCCGGTTCCACCTGGTTCAGCAAGTAGGTAATAACTCAGCCAGCCACATCCCCAAACTAATTCTACTGGTGGCGCCATAGGCACCAAAATCTTGTTTTTTGCTTCTGTGCATGTGCAGAATCAATTTTTTACTATTGCGCATGTGCACATAGTGCATAATAAGCGTGCACATGAAGCGCATCCCTGAGCGAACAGGCAGTAACAGAAGCTGGAACCCACCCCTGCTCCATGGCCTTCAGATGTATACTGGACACCTCAAGGTTTCAAGTAATGCTTTAAAAGCATTTAACCACAAATTTTATTAGGAGAAGGTTGCTGCTTCAGTAGATTCATGGTGGTTAGAGTTAGCAATAGAGATAACACTTAGACTTCTATACCTGTTTCACAGTGCTTTAAAGCAGGGGTCCCCAACCCCCGGGCCACGGACCGGTGCCGGTCTGTGGCTTGATAGGAACCGGGCCGCAGTGAGCAGCGCAATGCTTAGAAAGGCCCGGAGAGGAGGAGGAGGGAGCAGCCCCCTGGGCAGAGCGTGCACCGGGGGCGGAAGAGCGCAGGCACGGCTGCTCACGCCATTGGGGGCCTGAGAGGGGTGAGTGAGCCGACTCACACACCTCCCACATGCGCATGCGCTGCCTGTTCCCCCTCCGCCCCGCTCCCCCTCTACGCCGGCCGAGCCATGGCCACTGGTCCATGGAATTTTTTTAACATGAAACTGGTCCCTGGTGCCAAAAAGGTTGGGGACCCCTGCTTTAAAGGGCTCTCTGGTTTACAATGTCACCGTGTTGCCCCCAACAATTAGGGCCCTCATTTTACCAACTTTGGAAGGATGGAAGGATGAGTCAACCTCGAGTTGGTCAATGTTAGTCTGCATCCTTCCCCAGATAATAAGAAAAGTTGAATTCCTTTTTGAAAGTATACAAGATAGCAGTAGTTCTTGGATTTTCTCTTCTTTGAAAATCAAGAACCCTCTCTGCACTCTCAGTATCGTGTGAGCATACAGCTATGTGGCTGTGCAGGAAAAAAAGAGTGAAAGTGTTTGCTTTTTGCTTGGAACAGAAAGGGAAAGCTGAATGTCTTGCACATCTTCAGAGTATACAATCCCACTCTCAGCATCTAAACAGGCTGCAAATTCATTTCAAATATTCCATGAACTGTCAGATACAAACCTGTCAGAACAAAGCAGAAAAAAACACCCTACAATTTGCAAACATACTTTTCTTTAACATTATAGACATCGTCCCTCCCTTCAGATACTTTTATATCAGGAATGCTGGAATCTCTAGACTTGATCCACAGCCCAATTAATATAAATACAATGGCTATTCAAGTTTGTGCTCTGCTTTCCTTTTTCCACAAAAGGATTTCAGGTTCAAGATTTTCCAGCTTTGTGAGGAGAAGAATAGACCTCCACAATGTCTTTTTTGAATACTGAGGTGCTATTTTATTATTTTCATTTGTAAAGTTTCTACATAGCTTTTTGTACAAAATTTCTATATCACCTGCAGTAATTCTGCAGACAGTTACTAAAAGTAGTTTTATATTTAGCATCATTATAATACTTAACATTTGTAAGCCGTTTTTAAGTATTATTCTGTGATTGAAAATTTTTCCAACTTTTTTTTAAAGTACTCTTATTCAATTTGATGTCAGAAAAAAAATGTCTGGAAATTTTGCAGTAGTGATAACTATTTTAGTGGCTTTGAGAATTGTGAGATCATGGGTTATGGGTTACATGAACAATGAGTCTGAGTGTCTGCCTTTAATCGTAAAGTCAATAGTAGCCTGAAGCTTCAATTAAATCAGAGGAGATGATACCATGGGATTAAATGGAGTTTTATTTTAGCCATCTTCTCATGGTCCCTTTCCCAATTAGGAAAAAATATCACTAGCTCATTGTGTTAAATTGTATTACTACCCAGGTGTCCTCCACCTCAGCAATTTTCCTAAAAGATGACCTGAGATTTTTGAAAATTCACCTCAACTATTTGTAGATATTGTCATTATTGGATAAAACCTCTTGAAATGTCATGGGTTATTGGCCCATTTACATTTGTAATGTATGTTATTTCCATTACCTTTTCTATCTTACTTGTCGTATCTTTCAGTTTTTTAAACCACAATTTTGTCAGCCATGTTTTTAAAACAGTCATAATCCTTTTTGTCTACCAGGAAAAGTTCCTTGGGATCAAGGCCATAACAAAAGCAAGTCCTAAAATACATCTCTTTGCTTCAGAATGAAATTATTCGGGGCTGGAGGTGGAGAGCTTTACATTAATCATCTAACCAAAATGCCAAATTGTACATTTTAGGTATTATTAGATTGTGACCTCTCTTTATACTGAATCATAATTAAATGTGTTGTTCCTGTTATTGTCTTAGAGTTTCAGGAACCTGAGATAGCATGATAGTTAACCAATTCCACATAAGTGATTTGTGTTTTTGTGACAAAGGAAGTCTATGTTAATATGATAGTTGTGAACTGTGATGCCTGATGCTGGAAAGTACTAAAATACCTCACTCTTACCTTTTTGGTTGATTGTAGATAAGGGTTTCCTCCCCCCTCCCCAGTTCTTTGTCTTTTCTGGCATCTGGCACCAAGATTGACTCAGCCTTCCATTGTTCTGAGGTCAATAAAATGAGGACCCAGATTGTAGGGAACAATATGCTGACATTATAAACCACTTAGAGAGGGCTGTAAAACACTGTGAAGAGGTATATAAGTGTTATTCCTATTGATATCTGTAATGTAAGAACAATAATTCTAATCAATTGTTCAGAGATTTCAAGTTACAACATAGTTTTAAATAATTTGTAATGTGGTTACAATATAGATTTTTCCCATATATTAATCATATGCAAGAACTGGCCAATATATAGCTCTTTTGAACATTGTTCAGCTTTTTAGTAATAAAACTGGTAATCCTTTTCCGTCTGAAACTAAAAGTCAGTGGGTACCTTTCTAAATGGGACTCCGTTTGTGCTATATCATCAGGCATAAATGCTGGCTGTGGAACTCTGTGAGTTGAAATTCACACAACTTATTTGTATTTATGTTGTATTTATTGAATTTATACCCCGCCCTTCTCCAAGCGGACCCAAGGGCGGCGCACAGGAACATTAAAAACATACAAACATATAAAACTATTTTTAAAAAAACTTATTCAACTCAAAACCTGTGCTAAAACCGAATTAAAATCCCCATTTTAAAAACTGTCTACAAGTCAGTATTAGAGACTATGCTAGGCCGGCTAGTTGGAATAGATGTGTCTTCAGACACTTGCGGAAGAGGCGGAGGTCAGAGATGGTACGGAGTTCAGGGGGCAGGTCGTTCCAAAGGACTGGTCCTGCCACAGAGAAGGCTCTCCCCCTGGGTGTCGCCAGTCGGCATTGTCCGGCCGACGGCACCCTGAGGAGGCCCTCTCTGTGGGAGCGTATCGGTCTAAGGGATGTATGGGGCAGGAGGCGGTCTCGCATATAACTAGGCCCCGAGCCATGGAGCGCTTTAAAGATGGTCGTTAGAACCTTGAAGCGCACCCGAAAGACCACAGGGAGCCAGTGCAGCTCGCGCAGGATTGGTGTTATATGGGAGTGTCTAGGCGCTCCCATAATCACCCGCACGGCTGCGTTCTGGACTAGCTGTAGCTTTCGGGTGCACCTCAAGGGAAGCCCCATGTAGAGAGCATTACAGTAGTCGAGTCGAGACGTGACGAGTGCTTGAGTGACTGTGCGTAAGGTTTAAGTTTACTGTGCGTAAACTTAAACTTGCTGAGTTTGAGAAACACTGCATTAGGCTCCTGATTTAAATATGGCTTCTCATAGCTTTGATGGGATGTTTGTTTATAATATGTTAAATGCTGTTTTTTAGTACTTTCAACTGTCACAATTTAAAAACTCTAAAATATATGAAACCACAATATCAACTTAAGCATAATATTTACCACAGCATACCTCCATGTTTATATTTAATGTGAATATTATTGGAATTGTTGTGCTTTGCCAGTTGTGTTGTTTTACCTTAATAAAGGATATACGCTTATAAAATGAATACAGAGTGCCTTGCAAATTCATCATGACTATTCTTATAACAATTCTGTATGGATGGATAGTGACCTCCTGGGCTAAGAAATTCAAAGACATTAGTGAAAGAACATTTAAACTATTTTTATGATGGCGATGGACTTTTCAGAGCTTGAGTAAAAGAATGGGAACTTGCAAAACATTGCAGGCATCGAAAATCTGCATATTCTTCTTAAGAAAAGTGGCAACCAGCAAGTAATCAGTAGGTGGTTAGCAAGACAACAAGAAAGGTTCTGGTCTCACAACCATCAGTTGTGTTTCACTACAAGTGCCACCCTTTTGCTGTTGTAGCATTGCAACACAGGAAGAAAAGAGATGGGTTTGCAACACAATGTTGTGTCATTGCTCCAATCCTGAACTTCCTTGTCCTCCCCCACCCCCAAATTCTGCTGCAAATAAACTTAGAAATAAATGTGGCGCAATTTAATCCTTCCCCTCCCCAATAAATGTCATTAAAGAAAACAATGATAATTTTATCCCGACTGGACTATTGTAACTCTCTCTACATGGGGCTCCCCTTGAGGTGCACCCGAAGACTTCAGCTGGTCCAGAATGCAGTCGCGCGAGCAATAATGGGGACCGCAAGGTATACCCACATAACACCGCTCTTGCGCGAGCTGCACTGGCTGCCTGTCGTTTTCGGGTGCGCTTCAAGGTGCTAGTTATCATCTTCAAAGCGCTCCATGGCTCGGGACCTAGCTATCTGCAGGATCGGATCCTGCCCCATATATCCTCACGGCCGATTCGCTCCCACAAAGAGGGACTTCTCCGGGTGCCGTCCACTAGACTTTGTCAGCCGGCGATGCCCAGGGGAAGGGCCTTCTCTGTGGCAGGCCCAGCCCTCTGGAACGACCTTCCCCCCGACATTAGAACAACCACGGACCTCCGCTCCTTCCGTCAGAAATTAAAAACACACTTTTTCCGTTTGGCCGGCCTAGGTTAGTCTCTACCTTTAGGGTTTGGGATTATTAGTTTTAATTAATGGGAATTTTAGTGCAGGGACAATTGAATTGAGTTTAATTTGGTTTTTAACTTAGTGTATTTATTGTATATGTATTTTATGCATTTTAATTTTTTCCCTGTACACCGCTCCGAGTCCCCGTCGGGAGAGGACGCGGTTTATAAAAATAAAATTATTGTTATTATTATTATTATTATTATTATTATTATTATTATTATTATTATTATTATTATTATTATTATTTACTCTGTGGTGAAAATTGGGAGTGCTAAGGGCTTGAGATTAAACTTGAAACTAGATATGTTATTTTAGCAATCAGTTTATATTTATCTTTCTAAGGCTAGAGCTTTCTTGATCCTCTTGCTAATCACCCATTGATGCAATGTGAAGATGGCTGCCCATTTTCCTGATGAAAGAAGAATGAGCAGATGTTGAGCATTTATAGCATTTTGCAAACTGTCATCCTCTTTCCCAGGCTTTGAGAAGCCAATTACCTAGATCCTAGATCAACAGGGTATCTACAGGATCGTCCAATTTTCTTTCATTAATTTGAGTTCTTTGCCAGGCTTTGGCGATTAGATGAAAATCTGAGTGCTTTAAAGAATAAATGAATGATAGTGATGTATACATAAAAATAAACATTGAATGTTCATATTTGTAACTAAGTTAAAATAATTGTCTAATGTCTGTAACGAAAGGGAAATAATCTGTGTTGCATCACATTTTGCTTCAATATTTCTAGTTAATATGCAGCAGTAACTGAAGAATAAGCCTCACTTAAGCTTGCATTTGCTAAATAAGTTAGTTAATTAGATAAAAGCTTTTCTCTGTTCAATTCTTTCTTTTATATTTTCTACCTAATTCCCTGGGTTTTTCACAATTCTTTTTTGCTTTACATTTAAAGTTCATGAGAACACTGTAGATTACTAAGTTTATCCATCCTCTCCTTTCATATTCCATTATCTTGGGGGATTTCTTTAGTCTAGTTTCTAGCTCTAAACACTCCTTTTCCTTGGCTTAACCCTCTCCTTCCTTACTTGCCTCCTCTAACAAGGAATCCAATACTAACAAAGCACAAGGAAGAGACTTTGGAAGTCTAGACAGGATTGATAGCTTATGATTTGCCCAACAATATCTCCCAATCTCTTAATTATGGAAAGACCGATGGCACAGTGCCTCTCAACACTGTTCTGTTATACATCTTTTCACTTATCACTTATTGATAAATAAATAAAGGGGGTGCATATAAAAAATAAAATACCAATTGAAAAGAATATATGAAGCTCAGGGTTGAACTGTGAAGTCCTTGGTGCTCTCTGAGCCTCACTGTTTGCTTGCAGATGTATCATTCCCAGACTAGGTAACACTGGTAACACTAACACTGAAGATGTTATCTAGTCTACTAATGAAAGGTTGGCAAGCTTACAACCAAGATCAGAGAACACCAAGGACTCCACAATAAAGCAGTGTCTTTCAAGTTAAGCTCATCTCCCAACAACTACATGGAAATATCCCTATATTTTTCTTAACATTATGGAAATAGTTTGCCCTGATCATCTTTCAAGCTGTTTATTTATTTAGATGTCTCACCAGTTCAAGATTTGAGAATTTCTGGTCGCCTTCTATCCATGTGCTAACTGGATCTGATCTTCTCAGCTTTTGAGATCAGAAAAGGCTGGTGAAATAAGGAAATTAGGTCTACTATAATTCTCTTACTAATGATAATGTACATCTCTAATATAGATCTACTTTTATGCAATATACAAGTTCTGTTTATATGTGTTATAATTTATACCAGTTAATATCATAGATCATAAGTATGGACATAGCTGCTAACTGAGATTTTATTCTTTAAATGATTCTGATACATTTAATGCGTTTGCAGAAATGCAACAATTACAGTTCAAAGTAATATTGATTTCCATTACATATTGGTACTTACCTTGTTCTAAAATCACCTGCAGGAAAGCAGATGGGCAGGAGAAATATCTGAATATGTCTAAAATGCAGAAACCAAAACCAGACAGCAGAAAAATTATCAAGGAATTTTACTTCAAACTCACTGAATGTGCAGAACAGATGTGATTAATCATTTTCAATATGATTGGATGAATAATAAGATTATGGGAATTCAAGACCTGTAAGGCTGATCACAACCTGTTATGCCTCTTAAATTCTATCCATTTTTTAAAGTACAAAAAGGCCAAAGAATTCTGCTCCGCATATTCTGATAATATTATGATGCCTTCTCTGACTGTCAGAAAGGTACACACAAAAAAGTGAAGCCTCTGGGCCGAAAAGTATTCCCAACACATATGATTATAACTTCAGAAGCCATATATTGGCACAATTATATAATTGCCCATTGTTCAAAATAGGTGATACAAATAGTCCATTGATTAACCTTCTGAGTATAATTTAACAGGCTATATGCTAGGCATCTTTACATTAAATTGTTCAATTAGATAACATCTCAGCAGAACAAGAAGATGCTTTTAGAGAAGATATATCATGTTAGATCTTTGCTGAGTCCTCCAGCATTTAGCAGAAAAATATACCTGCCCTCAGGGGAAATCATGTCATTTCCATATATTTGAAGGCAGCGTTTGATTAAATTCCCAGAAATAAATTATGGGAGAAACTGCTCACTTTTTTCACTGACCTCTTCAGAAGAATAATATAATGCATGTCCTTTGTGGTCCTCAAGGATATCTCTTAACTCACAGCTATCAACATGGGTAATACAGAGATATATTTAGGAAACCATTCTTTTCAACTGTAAAATAGATGGTACAAACTTTGCCATGATCAGAGTGTCTCCTCCCTCAATAGAAAATAAACATTTTAAATTAGGCTGTACAGAGGGCAGGTCATTCCAGAGGGCAGGCCACAGAGAAGGCTCTCCCCCGGGCGCCACCCGTCGGCATTGTCCGGTGGATGGCACCCTGAGGAGGCCCACTCTGTGGGAGTGGACAGGTCTAAGGGAGGTATGTGTTAGGAGGCGGTCCCGCAAGTAGCCAGGTCCCGTGCCATGGAGCGCTTTAAAGATGGTCACTAGCACCTTGAAGCGCACCCGGAAGGCCACCGGCAGCCAGTGCAGCTCGTGCAGGAGAGGTGTTACGTGGGAGTATCGAGAAACTCCCAGAATCCCCTGCGCGGCCGCATTCTGGACTAGCTGGAGTCTTTGGGTGCACCTCAAGGGGGGCCCCATGTAGAGAGTGTTGCAGTAGTCCAAGCGGGAGGTGATGAGCACTTGAGTGACTGTGTGTAAGGATCTAGATAGGGGTGCAACTGAAGAATCAGGTGAACCTGATAAAAGGCCCCCCAATGTCCAATGACAGCTGAGAATCCAGGAGGACGAGAAAGAGTTGACAAAACAGCTGGCTCAATTCAAATTGCATCTAACAGAGAAGGAGGCTCAGCAGAAGCACCTCACTGAGGACTATGAGCATAGGTTTTCTAAGCAAAGGGAAGACCTGTGGGAGTGCAAAGCCAGGAACCAGTGCCTGGAGGCTCAGCAGTTTGAGATGGTCAGGCCAATTCCAGGCCATGATGCAGTCCCACTGGAGCAAGGCCTCACAGTAGCACTTCTCTCCAGCCTTCATCCAAAGCCCCACACCAGGAGGCCAAAGCAGACCTCAAGTCAGAATTTCTGCCCCCTCCGACATGCACAAAAACACCCCACAGGGGTCTCCGCAACAAAGACTCTCTGCAGCAACATAAGCATTCATTGCATGTATCCGGCCCAGGGGCCGTAGTTTGAGGACCCCTGTTTTAGTGCAATATAAAAAATGCAAAAAAATAATAATCTGCAGACAACCTGCGGGATCGGATCCTGCCTCACACATCCTCACGGCCGATTCGCACCCACAGAGAGGGACTTCTCCGGGTGCCGTCCACTAGACTTTGTCAGCGGGCGACGCCCAGGGGAAGGGCTCTCTCTGTGGTGGGCCCGGCCCTCTGGAACGACCTTCCCCCCGATATCAGAATGACCACGGACCTCCGCTCCTTCCGCCTGAAATTGAAGACTCATCTTTTCCACCTGGCCGGCCTAGGGTAGTCTCTCTCTCTATGGGTTTTTAAATGTACATATATATTTAGTGGGAATTTTTAGTTAAGGGATTTTAGCACAGGAATAGTTTAATTTGTTTTAAATTTGTATGTATTTGTATATTTATTGCTTTTATTCTCCCTGTGCACCGCCCTGAGTCCCTGTGGGGAGAGGGAGCGGTCAATAAATTCAACATTATTATTATTATTATAACCAAAATTTTCTCATGGACCACCAGTGATTTCTGCATGGAACATGGTTGACCTATATTCGTGATAATGAACCTATAGCACGTGTGCCACAGGTGGCACACAGAGCCATTTGTTAGGGCACATAAGGCATTACCCTGTCAGGTCCAGTGCATTTTGTCCTTCTTTTTCAGCTGCTTTTTGCCCTCTGGAGGCTTCTGGGAAGCCTCCTGAAGGCTCTGGAGGGTGTCCAGTAGGTGAGGGTGTTCTCGGCCTCTCCAGGCTCCTAGAAAGCCTCTGGAGCCCGGGAAGGGCAAAAAACAGGTCCATCGCATGCCAAAAGTGGGGGTCGGGGAAGGGGTCGGCATGTATAGCATTATGGGTGTGGGTACGCCTGTTCACAACTCACCTGCGCTACCCCTGCTTCTGGCATGTGATGGGAATAAGGTTAGCCATCACTGACCTACATGGTCTATCCTTCTATGATTAAAGGAACATCTATTGGAAGTTAAAATCAGACAAACCAGGCTTGGAATTACAGTTGCCCTCCATTTCATATCCAACAGTGAGATGACCCTGAAAAGTTCCAGAGATTAGAATGCTGCAGAAAGTCTTTTCAATATTAAAATGTTCTGTTATATTCTTTTATTAGCTAAACTTCAGGCCCCACTTAGAGTAACTAGAATCTTCTTCAACTTTATTGCAAAAATATTCTATAAGTCTTTAAAGATATTACCTTTGAGACAAGGTATATGAGCAACAATGAAGAGGTGGGTTGTCCAAAAGTGTTATTGCAGAGTGTAGAACTTTGCTGCGTATGTTCTATAATATTTGTTAGTTTGCATAGTAATACATAATTACTATGGAATGGAAAATGGCATGAAAATATATAGATGTGTATATATATTCATGTAGAATCATTCAAAAGATATATGAATTAGGAAAAAAGCTAATTTCAAAAAGTAATCAAATAAAATTCAGAATTTTGAATTGATTCATTAAAAATATTTCTAAAAAACTCACTGAATCATCCAAATCAATGTGAAGGCATCCAATTCAATTTATCTATTCAATGTGGGAGATGAACAGGCTGAACTGGAGAGAGGGGCCAAATGAATCATCAATTTCACTACACTTCCACAAGAGACTTAAGTCCAGACCCCATTGAATCAGATCATATCAGATTCTTGTGTATAGATAGCATGAACAGGAGTGGGCTGCTGGGGGTTCGCCCTTGTTCAGGTGATCCTCTACCTAGGATTCTGCCCAGTTTGGAAAACTCACAAATGCCACCCATTGCTGGCCATGCCCACCCCATCCCACCCCTCCCACTCCTTCCCAGGAGTCTCTACAGGACCCATTCATCATGCCAAGTAATTAAGGGCCTGCATGGAGGCTCAGGGAGTGGGGAGAGCCTACTGGAGGTTCTGGAAGTCCAGAAACGGGCCTGTTTCTGGCCTCTGGAGGTCCTCTGGAGCCTAGGGAAGCAATTTTTGCCCTCTCAGAGGCTTGAGGAAATGCCACTGCCACCACTTGTGGTGCAGGAGGCCAACTAGGACACACCCACCATGGCCATGGCCACCCAGCAATGGGGCAGCGAACCCATTGCTGTAATTTTTGAAGCCCATCCCTAAGCATGAAATTAACTTAGTGCTTTGAATTCAATTCCTGTCCTGGTCTGACATTCAGACTGACTTGCCGAGTCAGTTTGGAAAACAATTTGATTTGATCTAATTATCTTCCAATTGAAATTCTGAATTGAATATTTTCATATCCTTATGCACACATTCCCTTATTCATATTGCCATACATACATACTCCAACGCTCGAGGAGTGGGCAGCATTTTTCATTTATTTTTCAGTTCAGCATTAAGGACAAGGAAAACAGTATAGAATTCTGGCACTGTGTTTCACCCACATTTATCATCAACCTTGGCATACTAACAAAATATGTAACGCATTATCATCATGTAGGAGGATGGATAGTCATCAATAGAAGTGCACCATGTGTTCAATACAAACATTTGCCAAGGAATTCTTTTATTTTCTTCAAGAAGCTCAAGCTCCACTTTTTTGTTTTTTAATATGCTGGAAGAAAGGGATCAATTAGATAACAAATGTAAATAGACCAATGTCATACCCAGTGAAGTTGCTTGATAACTAGCATTTTGAATTTAATCTTTAAACTCAACCTTTGGTGAAGCGCTGAGGATATGTTCACTAGCTGAATGCTAACCTCACTTCACTTTTGGACTGACGTGGTATTTGTTTCTTAAAATTTGACACATGATCTGGCCTGAATTCAAAACTTTCTATATATCCTTTTTATTAAAACTTTTAACGTGGAAGATAAAAGCTAACACAAACTAATAGAAAATAAGGAAGAAAAAAGAAATCAAAGAAAAAGCAAACGGTTCAAGAAAAGGAAAAAAAATTAAAGAATAAAAGAAAAGAAAGGAAAAAGTATAAAAGTATAAATATTGCAATATATGAAGAATATTGCAATATTCTTCATAGAAGTTATAAATACTAATTTAAATATAGTTCCAAACAAACAACCAATCACATGACCAACTAACCAACACAAGATATTTATAAGCTAAGAAGACTAGGACAATAGGTAACATCTGATGATGTTACCTATTCTGGTAATGAAACTTTCAGAAACTAAATTGAAACAAACTTGGAAGGCAAACCATGGCCAAAATCTGAAACCTGAGCTACAAGTATTTTCTATTATTTCATATTGAACATCTATCTAAAGTTGCATCGTGACTCTTCTTTCTATAATTTATCCTGTTTAATCATCAAAAGTCACCTTTTTTCATTTTTACAAAAAAAGAAACCTCAGAAGGCTTCTAGCCAGCAATAAATTTAGACAATCTTTTTACTCTAATGAGTAAAGTTTTAAGTTTAATTGATAAGTTAATTTAACAATTTTAGCAAAATCTCTCAACTCCATCAACCATTCTTCCATAATTGGTAGGAGTCAGATCTTCCCATCTTTACGCATACAGTAATCTCACTGTTGTGATCATATATTAAAATAATTTCCCATGAATTTTTTTGAACTCAAAATTTTCCAGGTCCTATATCAGTATTCCTTTTAATTATTCCACATAATGCACATTAAAAAAAATTAAACAAGCAGTATCTTGTTTTCCTACAGTTTAAACATTGTTTTGTAAGGCATGTTCAGTTCAGATAAGTGCAAATTATTAGCCTACTGAATGAGTTATTTGAAGCTATTTCAGATACGCCTGAAATTTCTTTCCCCAAATAATATACAAGGCAGAAAAAGAACTGACTTGTTTTACCAGGTGCAGTGGAATGAGATAGCATATCAGGCTATTTGTAAATGTTCCATTTCATAAAAGACTTCATGAAAACAAATAGAAAACGAACACAGTAAAGGGGAAAATAGTATGGTGATAGCCCAGGGTTGTCAAACTCCTGGCCCACAGCCTGGATGCTCTGTGGCGGGCCCGGCCCTCTGGAACGACCTTCCCCCCGATATTAGAACGACCACTGACCTCCGCTCCTTCCGTACGAAATTGAAGACCCATTTCTTTCGACTGGCCGGCCTTGGATAGTCTCTCTGTCTATAGATTTTAAATGTATTTTAATGGGTTTCTAATTATTTTTAGCACGGGATATTGTTTAATTGTGTTTTAAAGTATGCATTTTTGTATTTATTGTTTATATTGTTTTTAGTTTCTCCTGTGCACCGCCCCGGGTCCCTGTGGGGAGAGGGAGCGGTTAATAAATCCGAATTTATTATTATTATTATTACACACTGGCCATGCCCATGTCCAGTTTAGTGAAGGGGGGAAAACTCTCGATATGTCATGTGTGATGCTGCTGTGATGACATAAGTTTGACATCCCTGTGGTAGACCATGCCAAGACATCAGTTGCTCTTTACATGCTTGACAGCCCTCTAAAGTAATTCTGATAGACGTTAATTAATTGTCTACAAAGAGCCTTCTCCTTCTCTTTGAAGGTCATTTACCCCATTTTTTTTAAAGAACAGGTGTGCTTTGCCTTTTATACAAGACTTAGACAGGGAAAAATTTCATTGATTCAGTATTAGCCCCTGTGAACATACAATGCAAAAAAATCCCAACCTCTATAAAGGCAACAGCTGGTATCTGTGACCCCTGATATGAGATGGTTTTCCAGACTTATGCTCTCTCCTCTCACTACTGACACATGGAAAAGCTCTATGAGATTTACTTTGGTATCTAATTTATTCACTCATTTTTCTCCCCCCTCTTGAAAAAGGTCAGGCAGTTTAATAACAGATGTCAAAAAGACACACAACACTGTGGAAAAATATGCCTAGTACAACCAGGCAAAGAGAAAAAAATGTGATCGGAGACAGCATCTTTATGTTTGTTTTCCCTTCATTGAACACAGTGTCAGCTTATAACTTAACATGTACAAAAAATGGGGGCAAACCATGAACTTTGTGTGGCAATCCTGGATGTTTACATAATAATCTTTGTAATATGCATGGGAGGGGAGGATAGAATTGTGTTGGATAGCAAGTAGATTTATAGTTTAGAAAGAAGATAGAGAAGAAAAAAACCCATTAAACTTAGGTAAATGATTTGTCAAAGAAAATATTCTTGAAGCTGGTGCTTTTGTGCAAGAAAATTAAAGATAACATGGAATAAATTGGTGGCAGGAAAGCCTGGCTGACTTACGTATGACGAGAGTTAAGAACCTGTAGTATGCTCTCCTCTGTTATGGAGGAAGAGAATCGGGGGGGGGGGGGGAAGGACTGAACTAAGAGAGGAAAAAATTGAAGACCCATGAATGTCTGTCCAATAGGAATAGATAATGATAGACAAAGTAGGTCTATTAGATAAGGAATGATATAAAATGCAGAAACTGTAGTAGTGGTCATTAGATTTATAGGTTCAGAGGGCCAGTACATGCAAAGTTGTATTCTAACAAATTATTCACCCTGGCTTCCTGTAGCAGTTTCTTTTTATTCACAGGCAAGGAGTATTCTTCCCCAGCTAAGGCAGTTTTGTATCCAAGGAAGACATTTATTTCTGCAGCTGTGTAAACTGGATTGAAACTAGATGGTTTCTTTTTGTTTTTTTGTTTGCTTACTAGTGTGTTCATGTGTGTTACTTGTTTCTGAGATTCCATTGTACTAAACCCAGATGGGCTAATTTCCCTTGGATGTATTACCAGTAGCTAAGGTCGACATTACTCCTGACAGACTATGTGTGAGCTTGAAAACATAATTGACATACTGTGTCCTTCAGGTTCAGAAAACCTGATAACATATATTCAAAGCATGAGCGCCAATAAATTAGCCTTTGATTTGAGCCTACCTTCCCATTTCACCTCTTCCAGAAAATCAAACATGTATATAACAAGAGAGCTAGAGACAGGAAAAAATATGTTTCAGCCTTTAAGAACATCTTCATATAGATGTGCAGAGTTTTCAAGTAGTCAGATAAACCTCATCCAGAGATAAAGAGCACTTTATGATTTTTAATTGCATCCTAACCTTTCATTAATTGGGCTCTGCGTAACAAACAGCCTCACAATAATAGCTCTGCAGCCTCTGTGCAGAATGCAAATGGGCATCAATCAAGGAAGAGGTACCTGAGAATCACAGGCTGGCATTCTCTACAGGAGCTAATGGGATCGTCAAACACAATGGATGGCCTCCAATTATCCAGCAGCCTTTTGTTTCATTTCAAACTACTTTGGAGGCAAGTGACCCATGAAAAGCAGACAGCTCTGCCAGAATCCCTGATGTTGTGAAAGCTGTGCACAAATCCCCATCAGGTTTGGTTCATGGGAAACCAGTTACAAAACTGAGTATCAAATATATGGAAAGATCACATGAAATGCATTCCTCTGGGCCAAGAACCATGCAGACAGCAAGCAATAAAAATACATAATGGGTAGGCAAGCAATTAAATGTATTCTATTGATGTGGAATATTTGACTTACATTTCTCCTCGGTGATTCCAACCTTTTTTCCCCACTCTCTGTAATATGTTTTACATATTAGATTCCAATTAGATTTCATTGGAACTAAGGACAATTCCACATTCTTAGACTTTATTCCCTGTGGCAGTTTTGGGGATTGGACCTATCTATTTCAATTAGGTAGAAAAATAGATGCTGAATGGTGTTCTGACTTTTCATAGGCTGGGAGATAAATTCCTATCACACAACAAAACCAAATAAAGCATGTATTGTCCCCATGCTGAGATCATTGAATAGACAGAATTCACATGTTTTTCTTAAAAAGGTTTCGCCCATAAAATCCTTTCTATATGGTAATACATTTCCATACATCATTATTATTCTGCTGTAAGGTCCTGAGGAATATATAATTAGATGCCAAACAATTGTTTGATTTTTCTGGCTAGATCTGCGACATCACAGATGGAGCATTTTGACCAATTAAGAAAAGCAAATGGTCAACCTCCCCAAAGAGGATGGCTTTAACTTGGTGTCCACGTCCTATAAAACAGTGAATTCAGTGTTCAAGAGGAAGAAATAAAATAGTAGTAATCATAGAGCAGAGAAGATGATAGAAGAGAAATAATCTTACCTCCTTGGATGTTGTTAGAGATTCAGAGTTCAGTATTATTCCAGTAAGGAATCCTGCAACTCCAACAACATCCAAGAAGGCCCAGATTATTTCTCTCCCACCATCTTCTTTGCAATGAAATCTGAATGTGTACTGAAATAAGCGTGCTTATTCAAGAGTTAATGGAAAAGAACAACCATCTCATTTGGAAGAAGTATACCAAGCTTTGGTCTAGGGCAGGGGTGTCCAAACTTGGGAACTTTAAGACTTGTGGACTTCAACTCCCAGAATTCCCCAGCCAGCTATGCTGGCTGGGGAATTCTGGGAGTTGAAGTCCACAAGTCTTAAAGTTCCCAGGTTTGGACATCCCTGGTCTAGGGTATATGCACTCCCTTGTTAGAACATCCAAACAAACTCAAAGTCACAGGACTGAAATTTAATTTTCCTCTGCTGAGCTATCTTGTAACTCTAATGTAATGTGCTTGATTTTGTGAATCACATACTCTAACATGTTTGACTTTGCTATTTTCTATAAAGTCTTTCATAGCCATTTGTCTGTAAAATGGAAAGTCCTTCAGATTAATATGACAACATTTTTTTCATAAATAAGACAAATGCTGTTGCCATTCACATGTGATAGAACTACAGCTCCTGGAAGTGAAAGCCATATGTCCAATTCTTTTTAATAGATCCTTTCTCAAACAGATTCATCTAAATTGTTGTCTATAATTTCTTTTAAATACATCTTGTTGCAGGCATTTTCCAGGAACAGCTACATCTAGAGAATTTTCCTGTAAACAAGCCTACAACCACAAGTCATTGAGATAATCTTTGTACTTTGAACCTTCAGATCTCAGTATTTGGTGGACCAAAGTATTTTCTTTATCAACAGTATTAGGGGAAAGTAATTTTATTAAAAAAACATTTGAATGTCCATGATCTAAGTGACGAATAAGAATGTTTTATAAACTCCAGTTTTGGTATTAATAATATGTCCCTTCCACTTTTTAAAGTTATTTCTATTCCACAAATAAGTATAAGAACTTGGCTATCATGCTGCTAAATTAGAATGCTAGATCATAATCCATAGTTGCACTAATGTTGCAGTCCTTTAAAAATAGATTTTAAGAATGTATAACTGTTGGCAAGATTCTATGAAGATATATTCAAGAGATCAATCAACCAGCAACATTCCTCTCATCTCTTGACCAATTGACCTATTTATGGAGTTCATTTTTAATAGGTGCCTAGTGTCTGATAGAGAATATTATTTTTCCTAATTCATGTTGACATTTCATCATATGCTATTAAATAAGTGGCCCCAGAAAGAAGAAATAGAAATTTTCTTTAAAGGGGAGTATGTGCTCTTGTGTAAAACAAGCTCCTGATTTATTCTACTGACAATAATTACTGTAATACAGAGAGAAAAAAACCAGAAAACATATTTGGATTTCACTAGCTATATTTGATAGTAACTTCAAACTAAATGACATCAAATTATAAATACAATGTGGTATTTTCAGATTTTTCCTTTACTATTATTAATTTATTAAATTAGCAATGTTATTATTAATTTCATAATAGTCCCCCTTTCCCATTATTAGGCATTTTATTAAACACTATCTCTAGAAATATGTTTGTGTTGGTCTTGTAATGTGAAAAAAACAGGAATAAAGAAATTAGAATTAATCATTTTTATTTCTAAATTTTTTGGTAGTATATAACAATCATCAATTATTGGAAAGGCATATTTTATGGCAGTTCTTGAAATTTAGCAGTATAAAAACAAATAAGCAAACAAAAACAAATTAAAGGAGAATATTTGTAGTTCAGGGTTAACATGAGGAGTCCTTGGTGCTGTGTGAGCTTGCTTGTTTTCTTGAAGACATTGATTACCCAAACTAGGTAACATCATTAGCACTGATGATGTTACCTAGTTTGGGTAATGAAATGTCTGCAAGAAAACAAGAAAGCTCAGAGAGCACCAAGCACCCCTCAAAAACAAATTAACCACAAATAGCAGTAATGTAAAATCATATCTAGTGAAGCATCAAGGTAAAAATAGATACACTTGGAAAAGGAAAATTGTGGTAGTAATAAAAGCTGCCATATTCCATTTTTAGTGATTGAAGGACACAGCAGACAGGACAAATTCTGTTCAGATTAGTAGCGATATTGGTCCTCTCTGCTGGCATTGTCCTCAATTGGCTTTGTGGCACTGTCACTGAGATGGAGTCCGACTTCCTTTCCCTAGTTAGATTATTCCTTCCTGACCAGACCAAAGCTTATACGAATCCACATTCCAGCCTGCTTTTCTCATATGTCAGTTTCCATAGTAGAATTGGAATGATATAGAAAACACCTGATCAGGTCATCCAGGACTTTTATTTATCTGTTTGAATTTCTCTCTCTCAGACTTACTTTTAGCCTGCTTGGGAAACTCCATGTTAGGTGAATTTGCATTTTTTCTAAGTGACTGGCATAGAAATCATTCCACGTTCCTGCTTTTTTGATTTGGCTGATTACTTGATTTGGCATCCTATGGCTTTTGGAATGTATTTGGACTATATTCACCTTTCTCCAAGTAAGGACTTTTGCTAAGCATTTAAATCTGCCTAAATTGTAATAAATCTTCTTGTTTCTGAGTATGTGCATGCATTTGCATGTGAGCAACCTTAAAACAGAACAATTTAAAATCTTTAACCATCACTAGTGTCAAGTTTTTGAAATCATGAAATCCTGTACCTATGTCTTGTAAAAACCAAAACAGGAACTACTTCCCATGAGAAGTTATTTGTACTTATTTAGCTTTGGTGCTATTGGGTGCTGTTTGTTTAAATTTTTAAGCTTTTGATTAAATTTCCTTTCTTTCAGAATTAAATGTAGACTCACCCTTCATTTTTAAACTTGTTATTCCAAAGGTTTCTAATAACTTAGAAATAGCTAATAAGCAACTTATTACCCCAGAGAGGAGAGGGTCAGGTTATTTTCCAAGGCACCTGAAGGCCAGGCAAGGAATAATGGATAGAAACTGATCAAGGAGAGATTCGACCTAGAAATAAGGAGGAACTTTCTGACAGTGAGAACAAATCAACCAAAGGAACAGCTTGCCTTCAGAAGTTGTGGAGCTTTATCACTGGAGACTTTCAAGAAGAGATTGGACAGCCATTTGTCAGAAATGGCGTAGGGTCTCCTGCTTGAGCAGGGGGTTGGACTAGATGACCTATAAGGTCCCTTCCAACTCTGAGTTTGTTAAATTTCAGAATGTGGAAGTGAAATTTGTTCTTTAAATATCTGTGCCGCAGTTGAGAATAAAATGACTATTCCTGTCATTCCTGGCATTCAAACCCATAGAAAACTGTTGTCCTGAGTTTTCCTTCTCTGGGCACAAGTGGGAAACTTTCTGTCCTCACTTCATATTCAGTTTTTCATACCTCCACCAGAAGTGCAGCGAATTGAAACTTTTTAACTTTTTAACATAGTGGAGAAAGAATTAAGATGTAATATGGGTATCTTAAGGCTTATTGGTGTTTAAGGAATTCATTTATCCCTTAGAACTCCTGAATCCTTTCATAATATATACATATATTAGAACCTTACTCAGTCGATTTTGGGAAACCAAAATCAGTTTCCCAAAATAGCATATTGTGCAAAACCAGATGCAGTCCTTGAGCTGACTGATCTTTTTTGTATCATGCTTTACATGAATATATATGTCTTTGTGAACCAGCTCTTATTTTCCATTTCCAGAAAGTACCTAGTGTTCCAGCATCACAGTCAATCATGAATGGTGAACTTCCAAATGTGGTATTCATTAATAGACCAGATATATAATACCTGGGTACATAGCCCTCATATAATGGAATGTCTTATTTAAACTGCTGTTTAAAAATGATTTGGGGTAAGTTCTACAGAACAGAATCTCTATCAAGTTAAACTGGCTATCAATCCCAGTATTGTGAGTACAATAAAAATTCTAGACTGACTAGCTAAGGCTTTCTATGGTCTCAGACTACATTATTCTGGAAATTCCAGGCAATCGATCCATATAAATTTGCTACCAAAGTCCTTGTGATTTATCCACGGCTGAAATGCTACTGGTTCAGACCAGTTCGCCCGAACCAGTAGTAAAAAAAAATACTACCCATTCAGGCAAACGGGTTTTTCTGATGATCAGTTATGACACATTATTTATATTAGCTAGAAAGCAAGATTTCCTGCTTTCTAGCTAATCTAAATTGTGTGGCACAGTGGATTCCCCCCCCCCCCGTTGCTGTTCGCTTACCTTTGCAGGTGCGCTCCATAGCAGGCTCCATCCACCCACCCAGATGTCATTGCATCTGTTTTTGACGCTCTGTGCATGCACTCTCACATTGCTACCGAAATTGCTATCGGTAGCAAAGGTAAGTTAATTTCATCCCTGATTTATTCGGTTACTGTTGCCATACGTGTTGATTTTGCCTCCTGTGTTAGTATAATAGTTTAAGTAACTTAGCTTGAGAAGAAGAACATGAGTTCTTACAGTCTTTTCTATCTTGAAGTGTAACTCTTCTGAGTCAGCTTCAATGGTTAATATGCTGTCTTCTTGATACTGGATTTGGAATATACTACTAAGTAGAGATGAATTTAAAAGCCTTCTTTACCTCTCTTTGAACACCCAAACCTCTGGTAGGTTATGGTAGAAAATAGGTAAGACAATGTTTCTCAACCTTGACAATATTTTAAGCTTTGTAAATGTCAACTGCCAGAATTCCCCAGCCAGCATTAATATAATATTTAGATATTAGGAGTTTTTATACAGCATAAGCAATGAAAACAAATGTGGTTACCAAAAATGAAAACAAAAACCCATTTTATTGGTTTTCTAGATAAATCAAACACCAGACAGGATAGGTTGAGTCTCTTTTGTTTATTAGGCAAGTCTTAAGACTTTTGTCTCGATTATTACAATAATAGAAACAATGAATCATTGGAAATCTTCCATAACTAATCTATAAGGTGGGCATAATGAAATTAACTAACTAAATTAACTAACTAAATTAATTAACATTAATTAATTAACAACTGATTTTTCTCAGTTGTATTAATAGTGGTGGTGAGAACATAGAACCTCCTTGGTGCAATAAAGTTTGCTTTCTTTTGCAGACACAGCTTAGCGGTTATGATTCAAGAGTTTATGGGATGCCGTGCTTTCCCATTTTATGTAGGAGTTATGGTGAGCAGACATACATTCTGAAAAAATATTAGAAAACTATAAGAATATTTCAACAGTGGAACCAATTACTTGGACAGATGGAAGATTCCTCTTCACTGGCTTTTTCAAGCAGAGACTAGATGTACATTTTGAGGGAAACTTTAATTTGACTCCCTCTATTAAGCAAAAGTTTGACTCCCTCTATTAAGCAAAAGTTTGACTTGATGGACTCAATGTCCATTTCCAGCTGTTCATCTCTATGATCTGTGATTCTATGAATGCCTGCTTTAATAACACAGTCAGGTAGTGCTTCTTTTTCTTCAATGTGCTTGGGCATGACAGATGAGAAGTCCTTCACAGTGTCTTGCCATGTGTCACAGCTGATAGGCATAGAGACAGAGTCCTGGTTTACCAAGTAATGTCCTCTACTGATGACTGTCAGCCTCCTTTGAAAATCAGCATTGCAGTTCCTGATGATCTAGGTTTAATTTTAGACCTGTGGTACATCTTATTTTCTGTGATAGCATGTATACAATTGTTGCTCCATTTTCTTATCTTTTTTTTTCTTTACATATACTGAGAGGACAAGCTTATTCCTTTCCTGAATTCCTCTTATTCTAACACAGTTGGGACTATGTCTCAAATGTATTATCTCCTGTTCTCATTTGTGTTCCTGACTAGCAATAATCAGGCTTAAACAGTCAAGAGTTCACTATAGACTTACCCAGATTCATGGTTCGGTCAATTCGGATGTCCAGTTAATTAGATTCATGATTGACTGAGTTCAGATGTAACAAGACACTAAGATTTATTGTAAATTGACCATGGCTATTTTATATGGAATAGTGATGCAGAATCTAAAGTTCTAGGGCTGTACATGGTCCAAAAAGTTTTGAATACAGCCCACAGAACCATCATAAAATGTTTGCTGAAAGTTATATTTATTATATATAAAGTATATTATTAATTACATTAATGTTAGTAATAATATTATTAATATTAGTAATATTCGTGATATTTAATAAAATAAAATATATTATTTAAACTGCTTATTTAACTAATCCAGTCATGAAATTGAAATGGAATAAGCATCTAATTTATTATAATTTTATTCTGTGGTTAATCTTTGGTGAGATTCACAGCCTTTGGGGCTGGTTGGTAGCTCAACAGCTCGAGTCCTAACCAAGGACCTAGGAACTGTCAAGGTAACATGGGAGGATATAAGCTGTTCCAAGTAGGGTGGTTTTTTGTAGAGTCAGAATTTTCATGTCCGGTAAATTTATAATAATTTTATTATTTAAAAATAATAATTTTATTGTTATTGTTATTATTTAATATTTTTTTATTTTTGCAACTCTTTTTATCCTCCTTTCTTTTTGGAATGTGGGCCTATCACATTAATCAAATATGAAGCATGGTGGTCAGTTTGAGAATCTTTGGTAACCCTCCTTTAACATAGAAGCACAGCATTCAACTAACCATAGCATATAACTCTTTCTTTGCAGCACATGTATAACCATCTCTTAGTAGCATTTTATGATATCTAAAATTAAAATGCAGGGCTAGCTGCAATAAATACCAAAGAAAGTAATGCCTGGGTACTCAGATTTTGAATTGATTTTCAATGAACAAAAGAGAAATTGGACCAAGAAACTGTAGATCCTATACCAATGTATTAATGCCTCCACAACCTTATAATATTTTTTATTGTAATCCTATAAATGGACATTTTGGATTTTTATACCTTTTACATTTCCAAGTAACTTCATTTCCATTCCATTTATTTTGTCAAAGTGTGTGGTTTTTTTTAATCTTCATCCATTGACACTTGAGTTCTTTGTCAGTTTCTTTTTCTTTTCAATTAACAACTTGAAAGAAAAACACTGTTCTCCAAAATAAATGGCCACATTGAGCCAGAGCTTCCATCATTCAGTAGCAAGACAGTCCATTATTTTCCCTGGCCTGAGCATTAAGTATTTCTTAGTGTGCAAGCTGAATTCCATTAGGTAGTGTTAATAAGGTGCCTCTTGTTTGTAGTCCCTAAAGATGAAGAACGCACAAATAGATAGGCCATAGAGTGGAGGCTGTCAGATGATAAAAAAATGGAAATGCTGGAGCGGGAGAGGAAGATTGACTGGGAAAGAGCAAGAAGGGAAATAGATTCAGAAAAAAGTCCCCAGCTCTATTATGCGCCAGGAAACTTAGAAGACCATTTTTACTTACAGATAAACCAAAATAAAGAAATTTCATGCAGGTATTCTCTAAAGGCAGAATTTCTGCCTAAGAGGCAGAAACTCTATAGTTCAGAGCATGAGGCCCGAAGAAACAAAATATATTACCAAATTGTAATGTTATATATTTGCGAGAAATCATTTTAGTCCATTGGTACATGGATCCCCTGTCAATTAGAGAAAGTTGAGGGAAAATGTGACATAAAACTGCATCATATCAACTATATTTAAATTTAATTAATTAAATTTCCTTTTTTATACTGATCCTATCACTGCTTTTTGAAGTAAGGCTTCCTTTATGACACTCAGAGGGCTATAACAGTCCTCAACCGTTAGGAGAAAAAGTGTATGATTTACATGCCCCCCTATGTTAGAGTCAGAGTTAGAACTAAACATAAGTGACCTTTCTAAGATACTCCATCAAACCTGTAGGCAGTAAAGTGAATGATTTCCATGACTTTCTTTTCAAGTAAGAAACCTGCTTCTTTCAGGGGAAACAACACTGCTTTTTAAAAAGAGAGAAAATAGTACTACAACTAAGAAGACCCACTAGTTAGGATAATTTCACATTGCAGACAGCTCCTTCTTTTGGACTTTATTTTTAATTTGTTTAAAGAAGAAGCACCCGAGGCCCTAAAGTACTGGATTAAGTTGACATTGAGATGCTGAGATCATCTGAGAAGATGGTGGTTGTTGTCCATTGAGGCTTGGGTAGCAGAGGCCGAATTCAGGATAAGGAGGACCAATATGATAGGGGAAAATGAGCCAAATGTTAGGAGAGACACTGGATTAGATGCCCTAACTACCTATATATATTCCATCATATCCTCCAGATGCTGCTGAGCTGCATCTTTCACTTGGCCATTGCTGGGATGGATTCAATATCTGAAAGGAGAAGGTCCTTATAAGGCAGTGGTGTCCAAACTTTTTTCAAAGAGGGCCAGATTGGATGAAGTGAACATGGTGGAGGGCCGAACATTTTTCCGAACATTCTTTGAACCATTACAATTAAATGCAAATAAATTATTTTATGCCAAGTTAATTGCAAATGACATACTTTTCATTTCATAACATTAAGATCAACTGACAGTTGAGTTTTCACAATGTATTGAAAATAAATTAAAAAAAACCTTACCTACCTCTTTCTCTCTTTCTCTCTTTCTTCCTCTCTCTCTCTCCATTTCTCTCGCTCTTTCTCTTTCTTTCTCTCTCTCTCTTTTTCTCTTTCTTTCTGTCTCTCTTTCTCTCTCTCTCTCTCTTTCTTCCTCTCTCGCTCTCTCTCCATTTCTCTCTCTCTTTCTCTCTTTCTCTCTCTCTCTCTTTTTCTCTTTCTTTCTGTCTCCCTTTCTCTCTCTCTCTCTCTCTCTTTCTCTCTCTTTCTTCCTCTCTCTCTCTCTCCATTTCTCTCTCTCTCTTTCTCTTTCTTTCTGTCTCTTTCTTTCTCTCTCTCTTTCTTTCTCTTTCCTTCTCTTTCTCTTTCTTTCTCTCTTTCTCTTTCTTTCTCTCTGACACTCTGTGTGTGTGTCTGTCTGTCTGTCCGTCTCTCACTCACTTAATCAGTCTCTATCTAACTGTCTCTCCCTCCCTCTCTCTGTCTCTCCCTGTCTCTGTGTGTGTCACTCTCTCTGATTCTCTCCCTCCCTCCCTCTCTCTGTATGTCTGTCTCTCTCTCTTTCCCTCCCTCCCCTTCTCTCTCTCTCTGTGTCTGTCAGTCAATCCCTCGCCACTCGCAGCGGGCGAGGGAGCAGGCGGGGTGAGCACCCAAGGCTACCGTCATCTTAAGCACCACCGAGGCTGTCGCCCGGCAGGGGCGTCAGGCAGGGAAGCCGGTTGCATCTCCATCGCGGCTCCCTCCGGCAGGCACCACGGCTTACGTTCTGAGGCCGCATGTCCGTCTTCCCTGCCTGATGCCCCTGCGGGGCGACCTTGTGCAGCGGGAGCTGCACGTTCTGGGGCTGTGTGGCTGGGAGGGAGGTGAACGCGCCAAGCGGACGTTCTGGGGCCGCGCGTTCACCTCCCTCCCAGCTTCGCAGCCCCAGAACGTGCAGCGATGGAGGCACGACCGGTTCCCTGACTGACGCCCCTGCCGGGCGACAGCCTCGGTGGTGCTTAAGATGATAGTAGCCTTGGGTGCTCACCCCGCCTGCTCCCTCGCCCACTGCAGGAGGAGGCGTCCATAACCTCCGTCCACCTCCCTCCCAGCCACACAGCCCCAGAGACAGAGGGAGGAAGGGAGGGCCACATTTACACAGAGCAGGGAGGGCTGTTGGAGGGCCGTATTAAACCGACCCCCGGGCCGCAAATGGCCCCCGGGCCTGACTTTGGACATGCCTGTTATAAGGGGAGTAACTATGATTCCAGCAAGATGAATGTCAAGCACAGTCAATCAGAACAACAGAGACTTATTGTAATTAAAAAGGTTTCTTTATTGTTAATTCACCAGTTCACAAAAATTTCAGCAGATTGTTTGCCTTTCCTTGGGAAATGCTTGATATAATTCTAAGTCATATGTTTTCTCTTACCAGTAGAATCCCTTATAACTCCCTTACCAAGGCCATTGAATCCACCACAATTGCTAAGAGATTTTCTAGATGGGTTGTTTAGCAATATCTGAGGAATTATAGATTCCAACATGGAGGACTTAGAAGACTATAAGAAGAAGATATGTTTTATTCTTTTTAATCATATTTTTTTTGCTCAAATACTTTTCTCAGGTAGAGAAATCAGAAAAAGCTCCTAGAATGATAACTCTGAGACAGAAACTCTCTACCCCCACAAATGGATCCATTGCTCCTCAAGCTTTCAGTCATCTACAAATACTTTTGATTAGAAAGCTTAAAACAGTCATGAAGTCACATTTGTGGCCTAATGTGAAGAATAAGTGGTCCCCCATTATATGCTTAGAATCTGATTGGGCTACAGCTGCTTTTTATTTCAATATTCTTTGTAGACAGCCAGACTGCTTAGAGGTGTGCAAGGCAAATTCAAACAAAAGAAGCGTATAAACCAAAGGAGGAACAGTTGGATGATTGTTCCTGCTCTCTATGGCACTCAATTCACTTTAGGGTTTAGGGAACATTAGTTTTAATATGGGGATTTTAGTGCAGGGATAATTAAGTTTAATTTGTTTTTACTATATTGTATTTATTTTTGTATATATATTTTATGTGTTTTAATTTTTCCCTGTGCACCGCTCCGAGTCCCCTTCGGGAGAGGACGCGGTATATAAAAATAAATATTATTATTATTATTATTATTAACCTAATAACAGAGTCAGGTTTGTAGAAATGCATGAAATGTGCAAGTTGTTTCTTAGCATTTAGTATTTTCGGTAGAACGTACCTCTACAAAAGCACAGAATAGGATAGTTGGGGAGATAGGTGCGGTATAGAAATGGGATAAAATAAAATAAAATAAATAGTTAAGACAGCTAAACTTTATAGTTTAGTTTGAAGGTTAATTCAAAGAAAATGACAAACATTTGTTTGATAACATTGCAGAGACAATGAATCAATGCAAATTATTTTCCAGCAAGCACATACAAAAAACAGACACAAGAAGCAAACTGAAATGCCAAGAAGAGAAATCTTTTTGCACAATTCAATTGATAATAAAATTACAAAAAGTATTCCTTTAGGGTGTCTTGGTGACTACAGCTAGAGATAACCTTTTAAAAAGAACTGTAGTATTGATGGCCACTAATAATGAAGACCAAAAGAGAACATCTTATAGTTACAGATGATCAGATGCAATAGAGGAGCAGGAAGCAAATAAAAAAACAGTTGAACAAAATAAAACAAGAACAGTTATCTTTTGCCCATTGATTCATAAAAGTCCTTAAAATGTGTGGAATATATGGACCACAGATCTTTAGCTTGTCTGACCCCTTGTGCAGTTATTTAGCTGAGCTACTGGTCACAATGGTTTTTACCTTGGGCCAACATAGTTGTTCTTAAATGAAAACAATTTTAAGGTCAAGGTTAACTTGTGTGAGGAAAAATAATTTTAAACATTCTTATAAATATTTGTAACATTTGCTTTACTTATTATTTAAGGTTGGATTATATACATTTCCTTGCAAGTAGGATAGGCAGAGCATTGAACATATCAAAATTTTATCTCCTACCCTGCCCACATGTCTTGTCAGGCACTTTGCTTTTTAAATGAGTAACAACTAATCCATGGCACCCTCCTTCTAAATTTGTCTGCCTAATTAGTTCTCTTCTTTCCTAATACAATGATTAAAAGCTCCCAAGGCAGCCTCACCTAAGCGTTTGCTAAATTTATCACAGGATAATATCTAATGGGTTTTTTTTTTAAATGAATACAGGATCTGCTGCATAAATGAATTTAAATTTAAATTTCCATAGTTTCTTAAGACTGTTTTTTTCCTTCCCACTTCTCCAACTCCCTGGAATTCCATATCATGTAGATTATAGAAGATAATAAGCAAAGCTACCTGTTATAGTTCATCAGAGGCACTTTAGAAATACTTTATCAATAAAGGGGAGGAAACTATGCATTTCAGTATACTTCATTTCCATATTTTCACAATGTGTTAGAAGAAAACAGACAGTAAAGTATTAAAAGATGATTTTTGGACAACGCAGGTGCAGAGCTTGACTAATACCTTGTGTTAATTTCCATAGGGAGAAGTTGATCTGTGTTTTGGAAAGCAATTGCTGTAGTGGATTAGGTTTCACTACGTTTTTCAGGATTATGAAAACTGATTCTAATGTATAAATTCTGACCTATTTAAAAAGGAGGAAGGCTATGCTGAGGATGTGAGTTCTGTGGCCTGTTAAGAACATGAATGCATGATAAGTGTGAGAAGGATTGAACAGCATAGGTTGGATTTGAAGTAAAGATCAACTAAGCTAACAAAATGAGAACAGGGGATAATAAGAATACAAAGATAAGTACATCAAGCATAAATGAAATAGTTTTAATGAAGCGTATCTGTTCCGAGCAAAACAAAGTAATAGCATGCTACATCTGATCCTCATACAATATATAAGTAAAGGAAGGTAAACATTTTTAACCTTTATAAATATTTTTGAAAAGTGTTTCAGTTTAACATTTTGTGTTTCATAAACTTCTCCTGCTCCTAAGACCAAAGTGACGTGGTTACATAGCTTTGCTTTATTCGGCACTTCAAGGGGATTCAAAGCATCTCAGTGAGGAATCTCTTACCTCCTCAGCTGAACAAAGAAATTATTTCTATGTGCAAAGTGTTCTATGAAGACAAATAATGCCCATCTTGCATATCCCCGGAAGGAAAAAAAAGGCTGTAAAGTTTACTCAAAACACATTGGCAAAGTAAACCATCTCTTTTAAGAATTATCTAGAGTCCCAGGAAATAATTTTACAATTCTGAAAACTGTGGTGCTAATACATTTGGATAATGGGCAGCGAAGCAGATTAGTGGGTAGACCAGCAACTCATTGGAGTACAAGCCTAACTATTTGATCTGGAGATTTAAACTCTCTCCTACTATCTCTTCCTGGGCACTCTTTGAAAAAAATCCTCAGGTGAGATAGGCAAGTCATCACGTTATCAAATTGTAGCTGTGAATAAAAGCACATTTTTGTCAAACTTCAAGGGATCCCTTTCCTTTGACAAAGGTTTGAACAATGCATCCCCTTGAAACTGCTTCACAAAGTAAAATGTTTCCATGCTGCTTGTTTCTCTCTGCTATGGAGGTCCTATCAGCTTTCTCAGCCCCTTTCTACAGAGCTCATACCAACCAGAAGGCTAACAGAACTTTTCACTCACAGCGCTGATTGAAATGCATCAAAGTTGAGCACCTTTAGCAATATGGTGCACTATTGCCTGGATTAATTTAAGGTGCATTATAGGCCATCTAGTTGATCCAGTACCCCATGCTGTGGGCAGTCCCAAAGGATCCACCTCCAAGCACTTCAGTTACCCTAGAGGAGAAGGCTGAGAAGAATCCTTCTCCAGCAGCTCTGGTTTGAAGCAACTTTGAAGTCACCTGAATTGTTCAACAAGATATATATGGATCTCTATTTACCTGGCTTCTGTGGCATGAAATACTTTGATGAAGCAAATGCAAGTCACTTCACAAAAACCCAGGCCATTGCCTTTCTAGTGTTTTATAGCATCTTCTTACAGTCACTAGTCATTGTTGAAGTGATATAAAGTCTTTTCTTATTTAGATGTATTAATACAATAGTTGGATTCTCTGGAACTTGCTTTAAATCACTAATAAAGAAATGTCTTGAGAATGCAGCTTTTTACTTGAGTAATGATTTTGGAAATGGTGACTAAATGATATTACTGTATTGTTCCTAATAGTACAATCAGAACAGTTTGATAATGGAAGCAATTATCTGGAGAGGAGGTAGGCCCTTTTTTTTTTTGTATACTTGAAAAAGGCTGGACAGGAATCTTTTACGGATGCTTTAATTTGGGTTTCTACATGGAACAGGGAGACAAGTTTAATTTGCTAAATCTGATGGGGGAGGGAAAATTTGTCAATTCTGCTGTATGATTTTTGTTAGTGATGTTGCAGTAAGCCAACCTGTTTGATTACACATTACATTTTATGTACACTGTTCATCATAAAAATAGTAATATTGAATATATGTTCTATAAAGTCTCCATGGAAATTATCCCCGGTCTTAGAAAAGAAGATTCTCTCCCTCTTCCCACAAATATTAATAAGCCAATTGCACACATTTCTAATTATTGTTTTACATATTTTTTTTAAAAAACAAACAAACCTGGAGTATTCAGCCTTTACATCTAAAGCAGGGGTCTCCAACCTTTGCAACTTTAAGTCTGAAGGACTTCAGCTCCCAGACTTCTCCAGCCAGCAAAGCTGGCTGGAGAAGTCTGGGAGCTGAAGTCCTTCAGACTTAAAGTTGCAAAGGTTGGAGACCCCTGATCTAAAGAGACTGAGCATATGAAGCAGAATCTATCCTGTGTAAAACAGCAGCTCTGTTTTGGAGTTAGAATAATTTATCTCCTCGAAGGTAGAGGAGAGGGAAAGCTAATTTTATTTCTCTTAAAAAAAAGTAATATCTGCATCCACCCATCTGTACACCAACCTTTTCATTACACTCCATTTGAAAAAAAGTAGCAAATCTACTCTTCATAATTACAAAGGATGGCCACTACTGAAGAAATTAAGATTTCTTCTTACTGAGGATTTGAATTAGTTCAATTATTTCTTCTGAAGTCACCCATTAGGAAAATATAAAATCTGAGCTGAATACATTAATCAACTGTGTCTGATGAGTTGTGTTGAATACAGCTCCCTCCATTCTTTCCTTCCTTCCTGAATTTCTTCTGTTTTCAGGTAAAACACTTCAAGCACTACCCAATTCTTACCACATACAGTACCATGCATTTTAAAAACATGGTTTGGAAATAATCTGTCTATATGATTGCTAACATATAATATATTCTAAATTGTGTCAGAACCAGAGCCTAGGTAGAATGGGAATTACAAACCATTGTAGGGCTGTATTATCTTACCAGCATGCTAGGATATATTCAGTGTAAAGATGCATGATGTAAGTTGGATGGGAACTCACTGGATATCACCAGTGATGGGCTGCTGCGTGGTCACAAGGGTCCAGGCACATCCTTAGGTTTGATCGCTGGCTGAGCCTGCCCAACCGGCCTTGTCCTAAACTATTCATTTATAGCTAACTTTCTGGTTCGTTCCCGCCATCTTTGCTGTCCAGCTGAGTTTTGCGCCACCCTTGCTTTACTCACCGGACCTGCTTAAGTTGATTACCTGCTTCTTTGTAGCCCAAAGGGGCACATGCGAATGATACTTGCACACCACTTGTGAACGTAAGTGCAGCCCACCTCTGGATATCATCTATCAGGTGAAATACTTTCCAGAAAATAAATGCTCAGACTTTTAAAGGTCAAAATAAAAGTAATGGTCTATGATCAAAGAGACTTTACCTTTACCTGGTAAAGGTAAAGTAATGGTCTATGATCAAAGTAATGGTCTATGATCAAAGAGACTTTACCTTTACCTGGACTTCAGTAAGGCATTTGATAAAGTAGACCATAACCTACTATTAGATAAAGTAGAAAATTGTGGGTTAGACAGCAGCACCACCAAATGGATTTGCAACTGGCTGACCAACCGCACTCAACGTGTAGTCCTCAATGGAACTGCATCTACATGGAAGGAAGTATGCAGTGGAGTCCCCCAAGGCTCTGTTTTAGGCCCAGTACTCTTTAACATCTTCATCAACGATTTGGATGAGGGGATAAATGGGGAACTCATCAAATTCGCAGACGACACCAAGCTGGCAGGAATAGCCAACACTCCAGAAGATAGGCTTAAGATACAGAAGGATCTAGACAAACTTGAACATTGGGCACTGTCTAATAAAATGAAATTCAATTGTGAAAAAAGTAAGGTCCTACATATAGGCAAGAAAAACCAAATGCACAAGTACAGTATAGGTGGTACCTTGCTCAATAGTAGCAACTGTGAGAGGGATCTTGGAATCCTAGTGGACAACCATTTAAATATGAGCCAGCAGTGTGCAGCAGCTGCCAAAAAAGCCAACACAGTTCTAGGCTGCATCAACAGAGGGATAGAATCTAGATCACGTGAAGTGTTAATGCCACTGTATAGTGCCTTGGTAAGGCCACACTTGGAATACTGCATACAGTTTTGGTCGCCACAATGTAGAAAAGACGTGGAGACTCTGGAAAGAGTGCAGAGAAGAGCAACCAAGATGATTAGAGGACTGGAGACTAAGACATATGAAGAACGGCTGCAGGAGCTGGGTATGTCTAGTTTGATGAAGAGAAGGACCAGGGGAGACATGATAGCAGTGTTCCGATATCTCAGAGGGTGCCACAAAGAAGAGGGAGTCAAACTTTTCTCCAAGGCACCTGGGGGCAGGACAAGAAGCAATGGGTGGAAACTAACCAAGGAGAGAAGCAACTTAGAATTAAGGAGAAATTTCCTGACAGTAAGAACAATTAACCTCTGGAACAGCTTGCCTCCAGCAGTTGTGAATGCCCCAACCCTGGAAGCCTTTAAAAAGATGTTAGACAGCCATTTGTCTGAAATGGTATAAGGTTACTGCCCATGCAGGGGGTTGGACTAGAAGACCTACAAGGTCCCTTCCAACTCTGCTATTGTATTGTATTGTATTGTATTACTTAATCTCAGTCTAAGCATGGGTTAGTGGCTCTATCATAGAAATGGTGCTCAAATTTGGGGTTAATGAAAAAATTCACTTCACTATATCCAACTTGTGCAGAGAAATTCCCTGTAGAAGGGAAACTATGCTGGGGAGTAGGGTGATGTATTTATGACTGTAAAGTAGCATAAATGTCACACAAAATACAGGGGGGGGAAACTGTTCACATTTGCTCAACATGCAAATGATGATATCTTTTCTGCCTTCAATTGTGCTTCTTAATCCAGACAGAAGTTAGCAGAAGCAATGCCGTAGTTGTCTTTATCTTTTCATTATGAAAAGAAATGTATAGGTGTCAATCCCAAGAGGAATGACTGGCCTACCATTCCAGCTGTCTGTCTGCTGTAAACCTGGATCCTTCATGAGCACAGAGGTCACTCCATCATACTTACTTCATATATCCTTCCAGGTATATTAAATATCACCTGCTTACTCTTGCCCAGCCCCATCCCATCTCACATCATGTTAAGAATGATTGGTCATTATCTTCCTCCTGACAGCAATGAGGAAAAACAAAAATTGGGGGAATTCATGATTTCCCCCCTTAACTATGAATGTATGCATTTCTTATAGCCCCATTACTATCAGTAATGAAGACAGCACAATTTATGTTGATACACTTTTCTGCCAGCTAAAGATGTCTGTTTGATTCTCATCCTTTCCAATAATAAATTAACTAAAGATTTACATTTCGTTTCCTAAATCTATCTCATGAGTTAATCATCTGTGATGGATTGTGTCCACAAAAGGGAAGGTGATGTAATGGACTACAAGAAAGCAGCAGTTTCCCAGGAAGGAAGGTGCATATTCCAGGGAGGGAGATGAGACAAGACAAAGGAGCTGAATTGATGACAGAAAAAGAGAGTCAGGATAGCCACTCCCTAGAATCTTTCAGGATATATCCATTAGGGTGAGAGTAGTAGAGATTTAGTCTGGCAAGATTCTGCCTATTTGGTGTCAGCAAAACAGAACTAGATTGTTCTATGATGTTCTTGGGCTAATCTGACATGTTCTCATATTAATGCTGCATATATTCTCATGGCTCTGGCAAAGCTATCAGACCAATGCAGCACTCCATCTCCAAATTTCAACTTCCATTATTTAGTCTATGTAATAGCACATCTTTTAAGAATTAATGGGACAACTATTTCTTTTCCCACCTACCAGTACATACTTTGTTTTAGTAGGAACATAAATATGTACATGGCCTAAGTCAGGGGTGTCCAAACTTGGGAACTTTAAGACTTGTGGACTTCAACTCCCAGAATTCCCCAGCCAGCGAATGCTGGCTGAGGAATTCTGGAAGTTGAAGTCCACAAGTCTTAAAGTTCCCAAGTTTGGACACCCCTGGCCTAAGCAATCTGTATTTCTCATAAAAGTAATGGCAGCAGACTTAGCCATAATTTCCAAGTTGTGAAGTATGTGCCAGGCATTTGTATCGACATAGCTTTGCTTTTCAGTGTTTGTCAAACTTGCAATTTGATGATGCATAATGTTCAATAACCAGAATTCCCCAGCCAGATTGGAAATCAAATCACTGGAACTCAAATGGAAAATGCACAAGAGTTCAATTCATAGAACTGTAGATAAAGAGAAGATCTTGCCCTTTTGGCAACTTCTGCCCCAAAATTATTCCCATAGGGCTTTTTCATTTAGGACATGGGTAAACTCTCAGAAAGCAACCCAATATTCCCTCTTGACTGAAGAATTCATTTATTATCAGAATAAATTTACTTTGAGAGCAAAATCCAGGTGCCAGTTTGACCTCCAAAATAATGAGGTTCCCTGGGTGCTAATTAAAATGCTGTTTTTATTCCTTTGCTAGTCAATAGTATAAACAGCAGGCCATCAGCATGCAAAGGGCTTGCTTTGGTGCACTGTGGATTCTCAAAGCCATTTTATAGAACACAAAGTTTGCAGAAGTACATATTTATTTATTCATTAGCTAATTGCATTGTTCATAATTTACATATTTAAAATATGTGATATATTCTTCAATGGACCTTGTTCCTTTACAACAGGGTTGTCAAACTCACATTAATTAATAATAATAATAATTTATTATATTTATAAACCGCCCCCTCTCCCCGAAGGGACTCGTCATGCAGTCATCACATTTTTGGTCTTATTTTATTTTAGAATCTTGAATTGTTTTAGAAAGATTTAAAGGGCATACAGACATACTTTAATTACATTTTTGTTTTAAAAAAATTCACTTTGGAATTTAGAAAATTGTTATTTCATAAGCAAAGGCAACAACAGAAAGGGGTGAGATAAGGAGGGAAAGGGAGAAAGGGTGAGGTAGAGAAAGTAAGGGTGGGGAATTAAGAGTAGGAGAGAGGATAAGAAAGAAGAGAGGAGAGGAGAGAGGAAAGAGAATGGAAAAAGAGAGAAGAGAGGAGAAATGAAAGGAGGAAATAAGAAGGGCAGAGAAGGGAGCTTGAGAAGATAGGAGTAAGGCTGTTGCAAAATAAGATGGAGAAAAGGGGTGGCAAGAAAGCAATCCAAACTGTATTATACAGAATGTGTATAGAGATTAATGATTAATAGATAAATGTTAAATAGCATTTATAAGAATGTATATCAATGAATGATTTTGAAATGGGAAAAATTAAAAAAAAACTATTTAAAGTAGAAAATTGTTATTTCATTGTCAAAAACTGTTGAAATTTTATGACATAATTAATTGTAACAATTGACAAACAATTAATTAAGTACATTTATATCGTCAGCAAAGATGGTGTTCTAATTGCCAGCACATGCATGCACATTGGCTAACTGCTCTTTCTGAGCACATGTGCATCAGAAACCAGAAGATCCTATTTCTGGCGCACGCATGAGCACCGGGTGTCTGCTCTTCCAGTTTCCGGCATGCATGCATGCATGCACATGCCTGTTTTGGCACATGGTGTCGAAAAGGTTAAGCAACACTGGTTTAGGCTATGTTCTTGTTTATATGCAACTGGCAGGATGGCAAATTATTATTTTAACATAGATTTTATTTGTTATTGTTGTATTCTAGAATTTTTAACTGTACTGGTCTTTGACTGTAATAATCATTCAATTGACAAACATTTGATTCATAGGCTTGATAGTTAATAACTGAATAAGTTCCACTTTGAATGAATAAAGAAAACATTTTTAATGAAATTAAAACAAGAAACTACATATATACATCACCTTGCCTTTTTACTGTGCTTGGAAGCTGTGAGGGCTGGATGAGGGACAACAGACTGGAAAGATCAAATGATTCCGGATGCATGGCACTTCAAAATCCAGGACTTTGACATCTCTAGTTCTGAATGGGGTGGCACTACCCCAAACAGACCCAGTTAGCAACTTGGGATTTTCCTGGACTCACAACTCCCTCTTGAAGAACATTTGGCAGTCCTGGATAAGAGAATCTTCACACAACTCCAGATTGTGCACCAGTTGCGGTCTTTCTTGTATCAGGAATTCCTGCACTCAGCCATTCAAACTCTAGTTATCTCTACTGCAATGCACTCTACATAGGGTTATCCTTGAAGAGCATTCAGAAGCTTCAACTGATGCTGACTGCAGCAGCATGGGCGGTTTTGGGGCCCCTAGAGTGGCCCATGTTATACAGTTGTTTTGCGAGTTGCACTGACTACCAGTCTGGTTCCAGGTACAATTCAAGGGATGGTTAATACCTATAAAGTCATCCATAGCATGGGTCCAGGTTACTTGAGGAAATCTTTACATCCTTATACCAGCAGAGAAACATTCTGCGAATTCTGTCAATCAAGGAATTCTGACTGACAGGGTTCAGGAGAAGAGCCTTCTCTGCCATGGCCTCTGCCTTTTGGAACATCTTGCCTCCTGAGGTAAGATTGGATCCACTCTCCTGACTGTCCACAAAAGCCTGAAGACTTGCTTTGTCAGTTGGCCTGGGGCCCTCAGGGGGGACCACCATATTGGTGATGGTTAATGGACTAATAGCAGATCTTACCTCTTCCCCCAGGCACATCTTGCT
The DNA here is from genome assembly GCA_039707465.1 of Rhabdophis nuchalis. Classification (NCBI taxonomy): domain Eukaryota; kingdom Metazoa; phylum Chordata; class Lepidosauria; order Squamata; family Natricidae; genus Rhabdophis; species Rhabdophis nuchalis. The sequence goes on from CM077644.1 coordinate 46,291,517, forward strand.
TCCTCCCCTTCCATTTAATTTTGCATTCTTTTAATCATAATTTTATATTCTGATTGTTATAGTGTTATCTCGTTTAATGTTGTAAGTGATCCACAGTCGACTTGTGACTAGATGGGCAGCAATAAATTTTCTACATGCATACATACATATGTAGTATCAAATGGATCGATTTCAAATCACTAACTAGTTTTTCTAAATTTAGCCCTTAGTCTGAAATCATAACTCCCTGTCTGAGATAACATTCTCTCATTCAAGCAAGAAGCTGAATGACTGGAAGAAATAATTCCATATGCTCCCAAAGGATATTGAAGAGGTCACATTAGAGTCACACTGTGTCTCTGAGAATAAAAGACCTGGAGCTATCTACAAGGACATCTGGATGCTGTCACAAGCAGCTCTTCCATGGAAATATGTCTCAGACAAGCTTGAGGTGTACTTTGGGCTGCACTTTGCAGACAAAAAAAGAGAGGCACACTACAAAGAGGCATTTTAGAATGTCCTTTTTCCTTGATTCCATTTTGTTTATGTGTACAACTGATTATGTCTGAAAGTACAGTGGATTAGAAAGTGACAGCTACATTTGTCCCTTTAGCTTTTAAAGTGTGGCACAATAAGATTGTCTTCTGCAAGAACATAATTCTTCTGAATGAAAAAGAACAGAAATCTGGTTCATCTGAAGTCAAACAGTTGGTGCACCTAGCTCAGCATGGAGCTACAGGCCTTTCATTCACACAAGCAAGACATTATTTGACGCTATCAACTGGTAATGAACATGTAGCTTTGTTTATAGCATCTGTGCCACTTTCTAGCCTGCACAGTTCTGAAAGCTATTTTCAGAATAATAAAAGCCAGGCAGTGCTTGACATCCAGCTAAAAAGACATGACAAAGAAGAAAAAGGGGATGAGGAAAGAAAAAGAAAAAGGATCTCATGATTTCTTTTTTTTTTCAGCTGAAGTACTCTGGCAGAGATCTCCTTTGAAGACTAGTGTAGAGTAAAACAATGCCCTTAAAATCATAGGTAACTTTTTTTTCCTTCACAATTTACAACCTGCATGTTTATTTTTTTGACTCCCAAATAGATATGGAAACACTGTTATTCTTGGGATTTGTAGTACTAGTAAGCATCAGCTAATGATAATGAATGGAAATAACAATTCTTCACATAGGAATCAGTACACATGTCAATCAACTATGCTGCCCGAATATATTATAATTTTATTGAAAACTTTTTTACTTGAGTATTATTATCTGGTAAGCTGTTCAATTAGCCTGTTAAAGAATTATGGAACCAGATTCTGATACAGAAGTTACCAAGATGTTTTGAAGGCTTCTTCCCCCACTCCATAAAAAAATCAAATTTACTGAATTGTGCTCATGAAAGTTCCACAAATAAAAGAAGCTATGACTGATTTGGTTTATGGCAGCCAGTTGTAAAACTATGATTCAGAAGAAGGCATTGTTACTGTCTTGGATACCCTGACAAAAATTGATATAAAATATATCACTTTTCTTAGCCCTGTGAAATCCCCCAAATACCTTATGGCTATTAAATATCGAGCAATCTAACAAAGGCGGATAAGGGTGCTGATCTGAATGTGGGAGGTTTTTTAAAATACGCTGCTTTCTTTGATCAAAACAATTTTGGAATTAATTTCAAATTCATAGCTGCAATGTGACATATAAACAAATAGGAACAGTCACTGAAACTGCATTGTTTGGCATTCAAAATAAGCGCTTCCTGTTGTATTCAGTGTATTTGTGCATTACATTTTGAGAGACTTCTAGGTAACTGGTAAGCCTCTTGGGATCTCTTCAAACCTCTTGCAAATCAGTAAACTGTAACAAGATATTTTGATGAGACTTCCACCATTCAATCATTAAGATCTGTTTCTTCCTTGTTGCTATATCAAAGAACTGGAGTACATTCCTTCCTTTGAATGTTTCCAAAGTGTCTGTGAAGCAGGGAAATTGCTTTAGCAATGCCTCTGTGGTTTTTCTTTTGGCCAGAGAGCAATTGTGGGCTGTGATGATCAAGAAAAGGTGTGACTTGAACACATCTCCATCCAGAAAACACTGTAACAGTCCTTATTTGTTAGATTTGTATGCTCCTTTTCCTCTGAGAGCTAGAGCAGTACATATAGTATTTAGCCCTCCATTCTCCTCCAGTAACCACCTCATAACTGCGCAGACAGCGGCTGCCTCAGAACCACACAGTTAGCTTTCATGGCTGATAACCTGTGTGTCTCTAATAACAGCCCTAATGTATTTTATTTATTCATCCAATTTACTGTATATGGCTGCCCATTTATTTCTGAAACTCAGGATGTCAAACAAACAAAAAGAATTATATTAAAATCAACTGAAATTGTATCTAGGCTCAATAAAACTACAACACATTAGACAAATGCTGGAGCTCTCATATTGCTACAGAGACAGATCAGCTTGACCTTGCAAGGGGCAATAGAGTAGGGGCCATCTGCATTGCAGGGACATACAGTGGTACCTCGGTTCATGAACTTAATTCGTGAACTGACTCTGGTCGCGAACCGAATTGGTCGTGAACCGAGGCACAGTTTCCCATATGCTAAAAGCATAACAAAAATAAAAAAGTCTGTGTCTCCTTCTCTCCACGATCTTCCTACTGGAAGTCACAACCATGTGACAGCCAGGAAATACATTAAAATGGCCGCAGTTCCTGTTTGTGAACCGAAGCGGAGTTCGTGAACCGGAGCATATTTTGAGGAACTTTTCTGTTCGTGAACCGAGTTGGTCGTGAACAGAAGCGTTCGTGAACCAAGGTACCTCTGTATTTCCCCTGTATTTCACCTGAACAAGTCCCATTACAGAGAAAGTGTATTTCCATGATATCACTAGATCCATGATGGCAAACCTATGGCAGTGTCAGAAGTGGCATGCAGAGCCCTCTCTGTGAGCTTGTGTGCTGTCACCAGCTGTTCTTCTGTGTTCCATCATGCACATGTACACTGGCCAGTTGCTCTCTTCCATGTTCCAGGGCACATATGCCCACTGGCCAGCTGTTTTCTTCTGGGTTCCAGTACTTTGGCATGCATGCATACACATGTACATACACGCACATACACTCTCCAGTTTTGGCACTTGGTGTCAAAAAGCCATTACTGCATTAGATGATATTCTTTTATTGATGGTACTTGGAGCTTCCTCACTTGGCCAGTTTGGGTGGGATGGGCAAAAATCATTGGGGAAAGGCAGTCTCACAAATTATCTTCCATGATATGTACAACTCTAAGGGTGACAAGCAACACCCTAACAACACACAGAAGCCTGATGAGAGCCAGTTCAGTTCATGTTATAGTTGTGTCACATGGATTTACTGAGGTACACTCCAAACTCAACCAGCTGGAGCAGCTTCTGAATGCTCTTCAAAGACAGCCCTTGTATACAGCTTTTTGTAACAGCACAATTAGGAGTTCTTAGGAATGAGTAATCATAAGCAACACCTCTTGATTCATGAATGGCTTCAATTGACACCTAAGTTCTACTTCTGCAAAAACTCTTATTAGCCATGGCTACCACAAGCTCTTTGAACAGAAACCAGAAGTCCAAGAAGAACCTTCTGATTGCACCCTGTCTTTGGCAAAAGGGACTTAGTACCAGTTAAGATTAACAGTAGTAAATCACTATATAGTATATTTAGTATATTTTGGCTCTGGAGACTCCTAAAATCCACAGTCAAGTTACACTTCCAGTCCAAACTACTAGCCTTCTTCCATTTTCCTCCTTCTTTAATTTGCTACCTAATAAAAATTGGCTACCTTACCTGCAGTGGGACAATTATTTCTGGAACAGTCCCTTGTTGATTCATCTTAGTTCTGCAATGTCACACATAACAGAATGAGGTTAAATGGCCATAACAATGTAATTCATTGCTGACCATGTTATTATTGAGTATTGGTTTTAACCAAAATAAAAAACTGTAAAATAGGGTAATTTTTAGGGAGTTCCAAAAACTAGTATTCAAGAAATGTAAATTGATTGAAGAGATTTATTGGTAACATTTATGTATGACCAGTGAAGCCTTCTTCAGCTTCAGCTGAAATCACTCCTGCTGACTTATATTTTAATTGCTCACTGGGAGCCTCACTTGCTAAAATTCAAAATCCAGGCGTACCATACTACACAAATCCCATTAGTATATGCAAGTAAAATACTATTATTCCTTTTCAAAGGAAATTGTAGATGTTTTATACTGACAATCTCTGGGGACTTCAAGCAGATAATTCGTTCATGGTAGCTATTATTGGTTCTGAAATGTAAAGTTTATTACTGTATCTTCATTGCTAGAATCATTTTGTCTGCTTTATATCATACGGTATATTGGGTAGGAATACAAAATAATTTTGTCACAAGTTCCATGGGAAGAAAATGAAAGCATTTCTCTCCTGCTGGCCTTCACAATGGGATAAACACTAACATCAAATAAAGTGTATATGTTTCCTATTTCCTTGCTTAGTACTGAGGAAAAAATGAATACAAATAGCAGACATTTTGTTTGAAAAAAGAGTCATTAGGATTGTGCATCAGAGAAATTTGTTTCAAATACTGTAATAAAACCTGAAATAAGCAACTTACATTAACAATTATGGTTATGGAAATTTGGAAAGTATCTAAAAAGGCTCCAGTCTCCATATGTTAAGAGTTTTAGTCGTATAAACAGTTAATGAGATTTCTCTGCTTCTCTTTAATTTGTAGGGAAATCAAGCAAGTAGCAGATTAGAACATTGTCCTACTAACGTTGAAAGTAAAAACAAGATTTTTCGTGATTCATACATTCCAATTTACTGCCAGTGTTTATTTTCTGGATGGATGAGAGCTGAGTCAAGTTTGAGTCAAGACTGATAATAATGTGGCTATGTGTAGAGAATGATGTACAATACAATACAATAGCAGAGTTGGAAGGACCTTGGAGATCTTCTAGTCCAACCCCCTGACTAGGCAGAAAACCCTATACCATTTCATACAAATGGCCTGAAATGTTCCACAGATATGCAGGTTGTTTAATGTTGTTACCTTATATATCTATCCCATCTTTGCATATGAATTCCACAACTCTTTATTTTATATATACTTCTCAAAATCTAGAGAGTTTTAGTATATTTTGTCTCTGGGCAAGAATTGCAGAATATTATTTCTTAAGAGACTGGTTTTTTTAGTACCAAAGAAACAAATATATTCAATTTAATATGACTTTTCCCATTACCAAGCTAATAAGCAAATATTTTTCAATATTCAATATTTACTTATTAGCTTAGTAATGGGAAAAGTCATATTAACATTAATAGCAATAATAGCAAATGAAAGTTTGCTTGCATCTATTTGTTTATTTTTGGATAATGAACTATCCTATAGACATGTTTGGTCAATACTTGGTTTAGACAAACTGGTTGTTACTGAAGTTGGTTTTTTTATTCATTAAATGATAGAGATATAGGTAAAGATTGCCTGATTTTGTCTGGTTTTTTTATTTATTTATTTAATTTATTTTTATTTTATTCAAATTTATACCCCACACCTTCTCCAAAAAGGACCCAGGGCGGCGCACAGGAAATTTAAAAACATAACAAATATAACAAAATACAAAATTTAAAAAACTATTAAATCCCTACCCTGTGCTAAAATCGTATAAAATCCCCCAAATTAAAACTATCTAAGAGCGGTCACAACGGGAGGTTACGCTAGGCCGGCTTGATGGAAAAGGTGTGTCTTAAGACACTGGCGGAAGAGGCGGAGGTCTGAGATGGTACGTAGTTCAGGGGGTAAGTCGTTCCAAAGGATAGGGCCCGCCACAGAGAAGGCCCTTCCCCTGGGTGTCGCCAACCGGCAGTGCCCGGCCGACGGCACCCTGAGAAGGCCCTCTCTGTGGGAGCGGATCGGACGAAGGGATGTATGGTTTTTAACCATTAACATTTTCTGGAGTTCTTAACTGGATTAGAAAATGAGATACATCACTTCAAGAATATATATGGAATGAGTGTGTGTGTATGTGTGCACATTCCAATGCCATTTTGTATAGATATTGTCCTTTATAATTGTAAAATGTGCAACCCAGACTCAGGAATGAAAATACTATGTGTAGGGAAATAAATATAACAAGTTATTGACAAGTTAGGCACAGGACCTAGTTATTTGCAGGATCGTATCCTGCCCCACACATCCCTTCGGCCGATTCGCTCACACAGAGAGGGACTTCTCCGGGTGCCGTCCACTAGGCTGTGCCAGCGGGCGACGCCCAGGGGAAGGGCCTTCTCTGTGGCGGGCCTGACCCTCTGGAATGACCTTCCCCCTGACATTAGAACGACCACGGATCTCCGCTCCTTCCGCCAGAAACTCAAAACCCACTTGTTTCATCTAGCCGGCCTGGCCTAACTCCAGCTTTCCCACCTCAGTTTGTATTTTTAAATTTTGTGATTTGGTTTTAAGGTTAAGTTTTAATTTTTATAAATTTGTACAGGGGTTTATTTAATTCGATTTTAATTATATGTATGTTGATTGTATGGTTTTAATTTGTACCTGTACACCGCCCCGAGTCCCTTCGGGGAGAGGGGGCGGTCTAGAAGTCCAAAATAAAATAAAATAAATAAATAAAAATAAGTTTTAAAAACATATTCCTATTTCTTTATGTTTTCACTATTATAAAGTTTTTAGTTAAACATTTGATTTGTTTTCAGCCTTTTGTTCATCTACATGGCATTTCCCAAAGCTGGGAGCAAACCAGAAAAAAGAAAGAACTTTCAAACAATATGTTTACCCATCAGGAGGTTGACTTTGAGTAAGGCACAAATCACAACTGATGGAAACCTGCAGTGAAGGCAACTCAAATTCAACAGGTGGGACTTGCAGGGATTTAGGCACAGCAAACCCTTATGATTCTCTTCAGCACAATTGAAATGTCAAAGTCTGGCAGCTGGATTCTGCATATGCTAAGAGCAACCTTCTGTGGACCACGATGCAAATGGTTCCTCCTTTAAAATGTCAGAGTAAGAAAAGGGAGAAATAGTATGATGCTCAATATTTCAAATTTGCCAACAAGGTTTACAGCTAGTTCAAAGCATATCTGATATTAAAAGAGGATATTATAATATTTTATCCCTCCTACTCTGCCCTTCAGAAGGTTGAGGTGCCCATTCTAAAGATACAGAATTGAGGGTACCAACAATATGTATCAAGGAGGCAAAAATTTAGCACATCCCTAATCAGTAAGTTTTAGGCCTGTTTCTGTAAGCTTCAGTAAAAAAAATGCTAAGATATAATGAATGTTCCTCTTTCATCGCCCTTTAAAAATGATACTAAGATGAGGAACATGTTTGAATGCTGGGAGAAGAGAAGTTAAAACAGATGCTTGTCCTACTTACTGATAGCACTGCTCTCACTTTATGCTACTATAAAGAACTATTTATTTAGATGCTCTTGATGTTTTTTATCCAAACAAGTGAAAACTATTACTTTATTCTCCTAGTCTAATTCTGAGGCTTTCATTAGATGCTCTACAGACCCAAATACATATATAAACACAATATCAGTGTAATAGCTTTAAAAAGCCTAAGCACCTTAAAAGATTGTTAAGAAAACAAGGAACAATGTGGTATCTATCACAAGTGTTATGCTAAAATGTTAGTAATAATTAACATTCACACTGCCCATGGCCCCTTAAAAAGATTGAATGGGAGCACAAAGGACATCTAGTCTTCTTTTATTTTTCTTTAGAAAGCTGGATCTTAGACAAGCAGAAAAACAAAGGCAGCAAAACTCAGGAAAATTAAAGAGAATTAGAAATAGATAACAATGCTATATGCGACTATTATAAAATGTGATTCAGCAAGATATACTTCATTCTCTAGCTTCCTTAAATGCCACTTTCAGCACCCAATGTAACACTTATCTTCCTCTATCCTTAATCTTCAAGGTTATTGTTTCCATCTACATTTATTCCTTTTCCCTGCCCCACAAAACAAATTGGCCTGTCTCTCTCTCCTTGGCTCAAAACAAAAGCCATCCAGACTTTTGGTGCATGCATCAGCTTCAACAGCCATCTAGATACCCATTAATTTATTCTGCCTTTTCATTTTTCTCCTTCCCTCCAGGAATTAACACAGCACTTATCACCATGATATCTGAAATCTAAAATGACAATAAAAGAATCAATTTACCAAATACATTTCATTCATAAAAATAAAAGGCATTAAAGTAGGTTAAATGACAATAGATAGGACCCTGTGCCACAGATAATCATGTTAGGAATTAAATTTAGAATTTAAAGCAGGAGTGCTTGAAAATGTTAATTACTAGGCCAAATCTTTCCTGTATTCCCTGCTTATATGCACAAAACTGACTTACCAGAGCTATTTAGAGTCTCATTAAAATTGGAAATGGTGCCATAAGAATTCACAAATGGCATGAAATCCCAAATTAACCTGAATAGTTTCTATTCCTTAAACAGTGAATGATTCGGGTTTTTTTTTTTTTTAAAGGTAAACATGAGCAAGAAAATTGAAAATGAGAGACAGTTTTGTGTAATGGTTAAGGCAACTCCCAGAATTCCCCAGCCAGATATGCTGGCTGGGGAATTCTGGGAGTTGAAGTCCACAAGTCTTCAAGTTCCCAAGTTTGGACACCCCTGGGTTAAGGTGATGGCCTAGAAACCAGGAGATTGGTTTAGCTTCTCTTTAGGCATGCTAAATCAGCTGGATGACTTTTCCTCCCCCACCCCTTCCCCGTCTCAGCCCATCTTACTTCACAGGGCTGTTACTGTGGAGAAAATATGAGGTGGAATAAATATTTATATGTTCACCTTGTATTATACATGAAAAAGGCGGAATAAGAATGTAAAAATAGAAGTGAACTATGCTGATATTACATGTGTATGTCAAGGTGCCCAATCTTCCACAGTGATTAAATTAATAACTAAAAATGAATTAAATGTTTTATTGGGCATTTTATTACAAGAAATCCTGAAAAAAAAACATGGAAAACAGAATGGTATGTGGATATTACCTTGATGGATGGGGAGAAAAAAAGGCTGTCAAATTTTCCCTTATATGTCCCAGGCTCTAAGAGCAAATGTTCAGATCCCCTTTCATATAAGTTTGGGGTTTGAGGTCCCCCAGCCACCCCTCCCAGCTATGCAACTTTGAATCCCCTTATAGATCAGACCAACATTAAAATCTGGAGCAGGTAGACAAGCTGTTGATATCTTTGATTGGATTAGGGCCATATGAAAGGGAGCTCATCAAGGCACTGTTGCACCTTTCACAGTGAAGAGAGAGTAGCTATTACACAATGGACATTTATACTTACTGTGCACTTTTGATTTACAGGACACCTCATGTGATCACAGGGAATGATCAGCAGACAAGGGGAGCTACACAACTACATTTTGTTCTCACAGCCTCAATCTATTTCTTTTGGGAACTCAGAAGGGTGGGATGAGTTTGAAAGAGGGGGTGACTTTACCTTAGAGTAAAATAGAATTATGTCTTCTGGTCATATTTCCTGGCTGGTTTACCTGGAAAGGCTGAGTGGACTATTTAGTGATGCTACAGTATGCTATTATTTGAAGATGCTTGGCCAATTCTGTTTGTTATTTCCTTTCTGCTTTGGGGGTGCTTTGAAGATGGTGATGGGAGAAAGTGGTATCCCATTTAACTTCTTAAAATAGTTCAAGTTTACATTGCCAGAATTTAGCCCTTTATTTTTGAGTTTTGGTGTCATGATATCAAAATGCTGAGAACCTACAAATGTGGAATTGAAGGACTGTAGGTAATGGCTTATCATTGGCAACAAATCAGAACAGCATACCACCCACCCTGTGGAACATCATTTCCCACCCACCCCCACACCTATAGCATGAAGTGAAATTGGCCCAATCCTTGATATCCTTCATGAAGTTCCTTAAAAATGGTTGTGCCAATGGATTTCCAGGAATTGGTGAATTCATGAGAAACACAAATCTGCGAGATGGGCATCTATATAAATATAATATATAACCAAATACCCAAGAAATTTAGTACTAGTTTAAAATTAACATGTAAAACAGCACTTAAAACTAGATCCTCTTCAAATGCATCCAACCATAGTTCCTCAATTCTCTGCTAGCACAGTGTTTGAAAAGTTTCTGGCTAGAATTGATGGTCAAGTGTAGTATTCTTGCTCCGTCAGGCAAGCAATCAAGAGACTGTGAATTCTAGTCCCACCTCAGGCTGGGTGGCCCCGTGCCAGACACAATAAGGTGGTTGTGGATAGTGGTGGGCTGCTGTCAATTTGGACCAGTTCGGGTGAACCGGTACTTCCAACCAGCAGGTGGGCCCACCCACTTGTCCCAGCACTATTTTGTCCTATATCGCCGTGTTTTCAGAGCCATGCATTTACGCGAAAGGCCATGTACCTGCATGGATGACATGCACGCAAGCAGAGCAAGTGTGCACACATGAATGCTCACATTTCCGGTGAACTGGTTGTTACATTATGTGATTCTCACCTCTGGTTGTGGGTAAAATAGGAGAAAGGAATATTAGGTATGTTAGCTGTCTTGAGTTATTTATAAAAACAATAAATGCAACATTTAAAAGACCTAAAAATAAAAATCTAATCTAAATGATAAAGTGGCAGCAACAGCTTTAAAATAACAGATGTGAAGCTGTTTATTATTATTCCCTACATTCACTGCTTTAAAGTTAGATTTGATAAGAACAGAATCACAAATGAACACAAGCAAAATACAACACATGTTCTTATTTGTTCGTTAAACTAAAATATGAAATGTAATTAAACAGCTAGTTAATACCACATTAGCTTGAAAGCAAGCTCCATACTTTTCCCCTAACAAGGATGTATAAATCTTGGAAACATTTACACATAACAATATTCTCCACTGGTACTCTGCATACAGAGGGCAGCGATAGTTATTTGTGCACCTCACCCTTTTATTATTACTGGATAAATAAATTTGGCAGAAACCATTCAGATCTGTCAAAGAATATGTGTTTTAATCAGTGATGGGTTTCAAATTTTTTAGAACCTACTCTGTAGGTGTGGCCTATTTTGTGGGCATAGCTTGGCAGTCATGTGACAGGGTGGGAGTGGCCACCTTTTAAAATGTGGTGAAACTGATTTAACAACGCTCTTGCTTAGCAACCAAAATTTTGGACTCAATTGTGATGATAAATTCTTTCTTTCTTTCTTTCTTTCTTTCTTTCTTTCTTTCTTTCTTTCTTTCTTTCTTTCTTTCTTTCTTTCTTTTCTTTCCTTTCTTTCTTCGTTGGGTCACTGGCAGCAGCGGGCCAGATTTACTTCCAGGTACGCCAGTGGAACCCCCTCTCACCGGTTCTCTAAATTTCACCAACTGGCTCTCGCGAGTAGGTGCGAGCCTGCAGAAACCCACCACTGGTTTTAATGCTCCAGAAAAGAAATTCAAGTTCTGTGAATAAGAAGAACCAATTATTCAGAAACAAGCAAAACCGGAAACAAACAGAGAGAAACAATATAGGATTGTGCCATAAAGCCACACACCTTGCAGGTGTCTCTGTACTTTCAGCAAGCCTCAAGTAGTTTTTTTTTTTTAATTCACTGACCATTTGTGGTATTATTATTAGCATCAGCCAAGGAGTGGGATAAACTGGTGAATTTTTTTTAATTGACTGAATGCACACTCATATTTCTATTCCATGGCTTATGGTGGCTTTCACTTTTACACAAACAGCCATTTGGGCATCTTAGAAGGTTATTTTGAATATGCAGAATCTAAGCATAGATGAACCAAACAAAATTTATGTTTGAACCAAAGGTAACTTTTTTGCAGGCCTGCCAGCAAATGATCCTTTCTAGTGATCACGATTAAAATAGGGAGCCAGTTTGGTCTAGTAGTTCTGCATCAAGCTAGAAACTAGGAAAGTGTGAGTTCCAGCTTAGGCACAAAGTAAGCTGATGATCCTTGGCCAGTCACTTTTTGTCAGCCCTAGGAAGGAAGCAATGGCAAGCCATTTCTGAAAACCTTTTGCCCAGAAAACTGTAGGGCACTCTAGTCCAAGTGGCCACCAGCAGTGAAAAACTGACTCAAAGGTAAAAATAACCCCCCACCCTTCCCACAAAAGATAATTAACTCGATGAACTAAATTACAATAATTAGTCTAATGAAATAGATACATTAGGTGTATGAAAAAAAAATAAGCGTATGGAAATTTGAGAGCAGGCTAAGGTAGATTGGAATAAAGAGGTGCCAAAGACCAGGGGATCAGTATAAGAATGATGGATAAAATGCTAAGAATCAAGACATAAATTTCCATGGATCAAAGACTGGCCAAAAATAGCTAAATAGCTCAAAGCTCAAAGTGTGATCTAAACTTTGACAATATTTCAGGATATGATTGGTGCAAAACAACTGATTGGAGTCCAACTGCTATAAAATAGATGAAAAGGAGCTCTGAGTAAAAAGTATAAAGGGGAGAAATATGTGTTTAAGGGTATGTACAGTAATACATAAGAACTGCTCAATTCTATGGCCTACTATTTTATTTGCTGTTTTTTGCCTGCTACTTCTCTTGGCACCTTTTCCACACTGGGAAATCTTTCTGGAATCAATACAACTTTTGGTAAGTATCTGATACCGGTGTAAACATCCTCTGTGCTTACAGTAGTTGTAAAAATATTATTGCTCAATAATGTATACTTATAATTAGTTTTGTTGGAACTGAGAAATGTATTGTTATGCAATTGTTATGCTGTATTTTTATTTTATTCTGAAGGAGGAAGAAATAATATCTCTATATTTTCCCATTTCCAAGAATGTAGAAGGTAGGCAATCAGAAGAGGGGGCACTTTGCAGGATAAGAATATGAATGATATGCTTTAGAAAATGTCTAACTCTAGTTTACTTAAAATAAAACCAATGGTGCAAGCTTAGACCATATTAAGAAACTGTGTCATGAAGCTAAGGAAGCCCTGGTTGTGGAAAAATGAAAATTGTACAATTGGGAAGGTCTTGCAAGATTGGATTGTGAGTTGCATCAAGCTATCGTTTTGGCTAATCCCAACAATGCGAAATATGGGGAAACAATTTTAGTATCTTCATAGGAAGAAAAAGTAAGAAAATGCTGATAACCTTGAATTGCTTGAAGGTTGAGTTCATGCATTAGCTCAGCGTTTTTCAACCACTGTGCCGTGGCACACTAGTGTGCCGTGAGATATTGTCTGGTGTGCCGTGGGAAAAATTCCAATTCCAATATCAGCTTTGTGTTCAGCCAAAAAGGCCCAGGTTTCGCACTAAGTAAACAGAAATATGAACAATTATAAAATACTTTATTATTTCATAATAAAGTAATTATAAAATAATTTCTTTGTGTTTATTTGATTCCTATTCAAGAGAATTACTTTATATATAGTCAATATAGGCACAGTTAAAAAAAATTAACATTTTCTAATGGTGGTGGTGTGCCTCGTGATTTTTTTCATGAAAAAAGTGTGCCTTTGCACAAAAAAAGATTGAAAAACACTGCATTAGCTAATGGAAGAAGAGAATCTGCATGAACCTGGACAATATTATTGATTTTATTTTAGGCACTATTAATATTCTGTCTCTGTCTCTGTCTCTGTCTCTGTCTCTGTCTCTGTCTCTGTCTCTGTCTCTCTCTCTCTCTCTCTCTCTCTCTCTCTCTCTCTCTCTCTCTGTGTGTGTGTGTGTGGTTTTTGTCTACTTTTGCAGGATATAGAATACTAGTTATAAGTTTATATAGATAAAAGATCATCAGCACTAATACATCCTTCCCTTACTTAACAAATATATTTGTACTAACTCTAACATTTGTGGATGAATGACCCACATTTTAACAATGTGATTTCCAATTAGTTAGTGACTCAGGATCAAAGTTACATATCAGTATCTTTCTCCACTTACGTTGAAAATGAATCTGAGGTTGCTTCTCCAAGAATTGGCACATCTTGTAAAATAAGGAAATGAGGCACAAATCAAATTGCAGTATCAATAAAGGAGAATATTTGTACAAATGAAGGCAAATATACATATCCAAAGATAATGTTGCAGAATCCAATCTGGGTCATTCATTGGGACCAGAGGTTTAGTCTTCTGAGGTTCTGGATTTATGCTGGAGCCCATCCTCAGGAAACCTCTCTCTACTGGAATGTGTGCTTTTTTATGTGGTGCCTGGTTGGGTGTGGCTTCCCATTGATTGGTTGGTGTGTTGATGGCTGGCTATTGGCTGGTGTTATTATTTCCTTGTGCTGCCAAATCCTTCGCTTCTAAGTACCTGCTAAATTGATGATAAATCAGCACTCCTGTTGGCTGACAAGGGCCCGTTTCCCAGGCTTAAATCATTTCCCTGGCTATCTTTGTACCTGTTCAGCCAACAATCTTAGTAGCTGCCAACAAGGACAGAAATTCAATTTTGCAGCTATTAAGATTAAGTTAGATTTAGATTAAGATGCATCTATCAAAAGTCATCTTGTAGGGGAGTTGGGCAGCATGAAAATGTAATAAATGAATAAATAACTAAATTATTCTTCCACTAGTGAAAATGGCAGAAATACAAATAAAGTTCATTTTTGGATTTTATATTTGGCAAAATTCAAAGATAGATAAAAAATTAGGAGACAGAGATTTTGTATTACTGTTATAACTTTACTGACAAAGGAGAAAAACATTAATCTAATAATAGCAGCATGAATAATGTCTATTATTACAATATTGCCTGAAATATTTAAAGTATATAAACCATTTGACAATTCATGAAATATGAAAATCTGGTGTAAGAATGACCATATCCAACCACTTTACTTTTTCAGCAGTGAAAGAAAGTTATTCTACTACAATTAGAGATGTAACTGGCCATCTTTATCAGCTATCAGGGAGGAAAAAAGAAAGGAAGAAAAGAAGGAGGGAAGGAAGGAAGGAAGGAAGGTTCAATGTTACTGTAGAAAGTAAATGAGGATTCTTTGCATAATGAACAGTTTCTGCTCTATTTTTTCCTTTGTTCTAACTTTTTCCATCATAAGGTATCTGCATATGATTGTACAGTAGGTGTAGCTGTGAAATGTGATGAAAATCATTCGTTTGATTTTTGATTCCCTCCTCGTCTTCCTGATTCTCTGCTCCCCCCCTCCGTACTTTTGTAGGGTGACAGCAGGAGTTGCCATGGCAACATAGCACAAAGCCATCTTCTTTTGTGGTTAGAAATGTTGAATAGCTAAAGAATTGGCTGGTGTGGGGGGACTGCAGGAAAGAGGGTACCTGAGAATTTGGCTAAAAATAGAAAAGTTAATAATGGAACCATTAAGGAAGAGCCATCCGGGGGCTTCATTGTGTCTAGCCCTTTTCCTGAAGCCTTATTAGGCCACTAGGTGTAATCTTTTGATTCTGAGAAGGAAGGAGGAGGAGCAGGAGTAAAGAAGAGTGAGGGAAGTTGTTTTCTTTTCAACTGTAGACAGAAGGATAACACAGGGGGTGCCCATATTCTGTTGCTGTGCTAATAATCTGCCCAAATTTAGATTAATAAAAGGCAATTCCTTTTCAGAAGTAAAGACATCTCTATTTTTTTCCCTTTAAATTGGATACAGAGACATGTTATTACTAAGCTATATACTACTAGAGTATTCTATACTTTGGTGCTTTGTATGTTTTTACTGTATGAAACAAATTAGTACTGTTATAATGTTGCCTTTGATAGCCAATGTGGCCAGATGATTATGATCATGCTTTTCCTCACTGACAATCTGGAAACTCCATGCATCATTCCACTAGGGAAGAATTTACGGGTCACATGCATATGTTACAACAAATGTGCAACTGATTTTATGTCAGCTTTGTATGCTGAATATTGAAATCTGCTGCCATGATAAAAACTAGCATTTACCACTTTATGATAACCCCCCTTTTCATCAATTCATTGTGTTTCATGCTAGCCAAAGGTAACATTTGCATTTTTCTCACTCAAAGTGAAATTCAGCATGTTCAAGTATGAACATTACACAGGGGGCTGGAAACAAGAAAAATGAAGGATTGGAATGAAGAATGAGCTCATTTATTAGCCCATAGCTTTCTAAAAATAATTAATATTTCAGACATATGATAGAAAAAATGATGAGGAATTATGAATTTAAGAATTATGAATTACCATCTTTAAAGCGCTCCATGGCTCGGGACCTAGCTATTTGCAGGACCGGATCCTGCCTCATACATCCTCACGGCCGATTCGCTCCCACAGAGAGGGGCTTCTCCGGGTGCCGTCCACTAGACTTTGTCAGCGGGCGACGCCCAGGGGAAGGGCTCTCTCTGTGGCGGGCCCAGCCCTCTGGAACGACCTTCCCCCCGACATTAGAACAACCACGGACCTCCGCTCCTTCCGTCTTAAACTAAAAACACATCTGTTCTGCTTGGCCGGCCTAGGGTAGTCTCCCGTCTATAGGACTGTTAATTTTAGTTAGGAATTTTAGTAGTTTTAACTGGGATTTTAGTGCAGGGATGTATTTAATTCGTTTTTATTGTATGTATGTTGTTTTTATGGTTTTATTTGCCCTGTACACCGCTCCGAGTCCCCCCAGGGAGATGGAGCGGTCAATAAATTCAAGATTTATTATTATTATTTATTATTATTATTATTATATTCAAAAGGTTGAACTCAGCAAAATAACAAAATGAGGTTAATTAAGAAGGAAGGAATCTTCTGTGTCCCCTTCTAATACTTGGCATGGATATTCTCCACATGGTGAGGAAGGTCCTTGAGGTGAGCAAGTCATTCTTTCCATCAACTTTCCAGCAAGTTTTAGAAGACTGTTTGGTACAGCTCAACACCAATTCTGCATTTGAATGTCTATGGAGATTCTCAGTCATCCAGGTCATGGATGTCCAAAAGGTGCTTTTTTTCAAAAAGCAACTGGATTTTTCCATATGAACCAATAATACAATACAATACAATAGCAGAGTTGGAAGGGACCTTGTAGGTCTTCTAGTCCAACCCCCTGCGTGGGCAGGAACCTTATACCATTTCAGACAAATGGCTATCTAACATCTTTTTAAAGACTTCCAGGGTTGGGGCATTCACAACTTCTGGAGGCAAGCTGTTCCAGAGGTTAATTGTTCTAACTGTCAGGAAATTTCTCCTTAGTTCTAAGTTGCTTCTCTCCTTGATTAGTTTCCACCCATTGCGTCTTGTCCTGCCCCCAGGTGCCTTGGAGAATAGTTTGACTCCCTCTTCTTTGTGGCACCCTCTGAGATATCGGAACACTGCTATCATGTCTCCCCTGGTCCTTCTCTTCATCAAACTAGACATACCCAGCTCCTGCAACCGTTCTTCATATGTTTTAGTCTCCAGTGCCCTAATCATCTTGGTTGCTCTTCTCTGCACTCTTTCCAGAGTCTCCACGTCTTTTCTACATCGTGGCGACCAAAACTGTATGCAGTATTCCAAGTGTGGCCTTACCAAGGCACTATACAGTGGCATTAACACTTCACGTGATCTAGATTCTATCCCTCTGTTTATGCAGCCTAGAACTGTGTTGGCTTTTTTGGCAGCTGCTGCACACTGCTGGCTCATATTTAAATGGTTGTCCACTGGGATTCCAAGATCCCTCTCACAGTTGCTACTATTGAGCAAGGTACCACCTATACTGTACCTGTGCATTTTGTTTTTCTTGCCTAAATGTAGAACCTTACTTTTTTCACAATTGAATTTCATTTTATTAGATAGTGCCCAATGTTCAAGTTTGTCAAGATAGAAGCATTTGATGTATTTCAATCATCAATATAATTTCTTACACACACAGTTCATCACCTTATCCTTTCTTCTTATATGAATACTTATGGATTTTCTTGAAATTATTTTGTAAATTTCAGTTTTCATAACAAAGTGGTTACTACAATATGAGCTATAAATTATTGAAGTACGTATATATAGTATTATACTTACTATAAGTATTCCTATGAATATTATTGCTATAAACTCATATCACAAAATATGATTATTGTGACACCTGAAGTAGCTTTTTAACATGTAGTTAAATTGTGATGAAATTAATGAATACTGAAACTGGTAGAACTGATAACAATCTCAGCAAATAATCATGCTAGTGGAAAGTTTCAAAATATTTAAAATGGAATATCTTAAAATTACCTTTTAAAAACGGAACAAGTCATTTGTCATTATTCCTACATGTTCAATCAGATATTATGGAAATTAGTAAGTTCTGCAGTTTCATCATTTTGCTTCCTGTTATATTTTTCAAATTTTGTGCCATTTGAAATTTTATACTGTTTAGTGAACCCAACATAGCTCTGCTTAAAAAAAAAATATCAAAGCATACATTATTGCTTTTGACTGCTTTAGAACAACTGCTGTGCTAATACTATACTGTGTGAAAAACAATGGGGAAAATTTAGCCATGACCAGGAAGTGGTTGGCATTGTCTGTCTTAACTGATAGAATTCCCATTTACGAAGAGTTATTAACTTACAAGACATAAATAGTTTATCAAAGTTTTATTTATTTTAGAAGTTATTTTTTGAAAAATCACCATTAGTTATTTTAAGTAGAACACGACAAAGTCAGATGTGTATTTACTGATTCATCCCTTTTTAAAAAAAGGCTTAAATATGCTTTATTACAGCTTGATCTCACATTAATTATTCATCCTGTTCTATTCCTCTAGAAATGCCAGAAGGATTCCAAGGCTACTTCTGATCAGAATGGCTCCTGTTGCCAAAAGAACATAGCCCCATATTTTATAAATGGTGTGCATAAGGCTAGCATCCATGTGATGCCCTACAGATGCATTTCACTTCAACTCTCCCATAAGTCCCAATCAGGTAACACAGGAAAACTTTAGATAATATAACAACTCAGTTGTGGATTTGTAAAGCCTCTTCAATTGCCACATTTTTAAAAATTCAAATAAAATAATAAGAATTTAGAAACAGGGACTATTTTATTTGTTTTATTAAATTTGTTTGCTGTCCATCTTGCCACAAGGTGACTTTTATTGTATCAAATTTGATTGGATTTTATTATTTACGTTAATAGCAATACATTATAGTGTGGTGTACTCCTTATATACTATAAATTTTCACATGATAGTATTTAGCTTTTTATTTACTTGATGGGATGGGTTTTTTTCATTTTTTGTATTTCTTTCTTTTTTTGTATGTATCTTGGAATTATGTCAGTATAGGAACCTGACATTTATCACCTGAGCAAATTCTATATTGCTGCAATAAAAATAAGTGAAAACTGGTTGCAGAAATACTTGTCTTATTTATCACTTTAGAATTTAACTCATGCTTTCTTTTAGTTTTATTTTAGATTAGATAGATACGTAGGTAGGTAGGTAGGTAGGTAGGTAGGTAGGTAGGTAGGTAGGTAGGTAGATAGATAGATAGATAGATAGATAGATAGATAGATAGATAGATAGATAGATAGATAGATAGATAGATAGATAGATAGATAGATAGATAGACAGACAGATGATAGATAGACAGACAATCTGTAATATTTTAGATTTACATTTGCACAGATAATCAATGTATCATTAGAGCAGTATCATCATGATAATCATCATTTTAGCCATTTTCTATCCATTGCAGGAGGAAGGCCGCATGTTTCCAACTAACATCCCTGCGACCGATTCGCTCCCACAGAGAGGGACTTCTCCGGGTGCCGTCCACTAGGCTATGCCAGCGGGTGACACCCAGGGGAAGGGCCTTCTCTGTGGCAGGCCCGACCCTCTGGAACGACCTTCCCCCCGAAATTAGAACAACTACAGACCTTCGCTCCTTCCGACAGCTTTTAAAAACTCATTTCTTCCGTTTGGCTGGCCTAGGGTAATTTTAATTAAGTTATAGTGTTAAGGGGTTTTAGGGACAGTTTTTAGTTTTTATAGATGTTTTTAGCGCAGGATATGTTTAATTGTGATTTTAAATTTTGTACTCTGTTTGTGTCTATTGTTTTTAATTTTCCTGTGCCCCGCCTCAAGTCCCTTAGGGGAGAGAGAGCGGGTTATAAATAAAATTTATTATTATTATTATTATTATTATACAGTTCTGAACTTTCTTTTGCCAATTGGGCCTGTAATAGTTGCTGAATAGCAATGTTTATAACATTAAAATACTAGCATAGCAAAGGTAAAGTAATGTCTAAAAGTGATATACAAAAATAACAGTATATATCACATTTTATACATTATTTTATCTTTTGATTTTACTTTGTTAATTTTTAATTTTTTTGCTGGTAATTGACTGAATAGAATACACTATTGTCCCAAAGGAGTTTTCCAAAAGGCAAGTGGTCTTACTTTTTCCTGAACATATTTCAGTGAACTGAAGAAGCTTTTTGGATTAGAAGCAAAATGTCTTCAAGGAAAAACAAGGTCCAGTTGTCTTTTGAAAAAGCACATTCGTGACAACCATGATCTGGATGACTGAGAATCTCCATAGATATTTAGTTTCATCCATCCATCTTGTCACTATTTAAGGGTCTATTTTCAGTTGAGATAAAATTTGTATGCTTTTGTGTAGTAATAATTTAATGTATAAAGTTTAACATTCAGCAATTAAAGCAAACCTAATCCCTACCTACTTACCACCCACCCACCTACCTATATTGTATCTACCTTTTTATGTGCATAGTCTTTCCAAAGAAGTGTTACAAGAATTAACATTTTTATAAAGGATTTATATCCTTATGATTGCTATGGTATTGTACATGTTAAAAGACAAAAATAGAAGAATACCCATCATTGACCATTTCTTCACTGGATAGATATAATATTGTTTCAATGTCTTTTCTATGATTTCTTACAATTAAAAATCCATACAGTGCTTAAAAAGAAAAACATTTCATGGATCAGTAATTGGTAATGGTTAAATGAGGCACTAAACTGTTTAGGACTTTGATTTAGTTTGTAAAAAAAGCAATGTTTAAAGCTATAATCTATTTTCAGTTTACATTTATAAAATGTAATGGTCTGCACATGTTCAAAAACATTGTTCTTTACTACAATTTCATGTTCTATAGACAAATTTTAGCCATAATTTGAGATCTATATTCTAATTGTTTGCAACTGAAATTAATTAAGATATAGATCAAGTCTTTCTGTCAGTTAAGCATTTGTTTTAAATATATATTTTACATATGACAAAGGTATTATGTTCATAGCATGTTTTATGTGAAGATTTTTCCAGGTTTATACATAACTAGAAGTTTACATCCTTGCCTCAATGAATTTCAGATGTACAGAAAGTGGATGCCCATAGAATTCCTTTCCACAAGGCCAATTTTCGGGAGGAAGAAAGCAATAAATATCACAAATAATTTGTGAAATAGATGTTCACAAATACACATTGGGATTGTGGGGATAACTTTTTTCTCTTATTTTATGTTGATGTGAACTAATAGTTAGCTATTTCACTTGAACAATTTCCTTCAATAGACACAGTCAACACAAGTTACAACTGACCAGAATAATTAACTCTAAATCTGCCACTAACTAAATGTGACACCCATTTCTGCAGTATGCAAGGCATGTTTACACAAAGGTGATTTTTGTGGACAAAAGTAGCAAGCTCAGGAGGTGAAAAGAAGAAAACACCTAGAATTTACTCCTTTTTTCTCTATCTTATTAGAAGCTTTTGAGGCTTCATTAATTTCAAGCAATATTGTTTTACCTAACAGTATAGGTGTTGTTGCTGCTGATGTTGCTATTGTTACTGTTTTTGTTGGTTTACAGCAGGGATTCCCAAACTTGGCAACTTGAAGACTTGTGGACTTCAGCTCTGCTGGCTGGAGAATTCTGGGAGTTGAAGTCCTCAAGTCTTCAAGTTGCCAAGTTTGGGAACCCCTGGTTTACAGAAACAGCCAGCAGTTGGATGACAGAAACTTTCAAGGGTACCTACAGGGTACCCACATTTTTACAAATAAAAAATAAAGATGGGGCCGTGATGATAGAATCAGGTCTTGTTTACATTCATCTTTGCATTGTTCAAAAATCAGCTCTTGAACTATAATATCACATACCATTAGTATTTCTGGCTTAGCTGCAGTCCGTTCAAAATCAATGAAAAGTAATGTTTCCATTTACAAAGGTAGCACTCTGCAGAGCATGTGGACAGGTGTTTTTCCATTTGCTGAAACCCGAATCTCCCAGTCTCCCAAATCCCTGGGCAAACTATCCTGTCTCTATTTTCTGTAGAGTTCAACCACAACTTCACCTCTTCCTCTCATAGCTGCACAGTTTACAACATCATTTGATCAAATGGCTGAGAAACTTATTCTGGACTGATATAAAGCCTTGGCAAGCAGAGCTCTTAATCTGCAATGATCAGTCCATATGTATAGTATATTCAGCAAGTATTAATCCTCTTCCCCGCCCAATTCGAACCGGGGCTGTATTACATGTTAGGCAGAAGCCTTAGCCACTAAGCCACCAGGTACTCTTCCTGATCAGCTGAGACAGGAGGATAAGTATATACTTGTGTCACAACCCCTGTTATGCTTCCTCCTTTAATTGGGGCTTAACAGGGTGTTCTGACACAAGTATATACTTATCCTCCTGTCTCAGCTGATCAGGAAGAAAACCTAGTGGCTTAGTGGTTAAGGCTTCTGCCTAACATGTAATACATCCCCGGTTCAAATCCCAGTAAGGGTATGGCTAACTGATGAGAGCTAAAAAGCTCAAAATAGATCTATCCTAGTCTCCCTGATTTATTTATTGATCAGCTCAAAAACCTAATACACATATATATATAAAAAAGAAGTACACAACGGAACTCACAGCTTTCTGTCTAGATGGTCTCTGGTGATGAGCCAAAAGGCAGAAAAGGAAAGCAGTATGCTTCCTCCCTTAATTGTGGCTTAACAGGGTGTTGTGACACAGATAGATAGATAGATAGATAGATAGATAGATAGATAGATAGATAGATAGATAGATAGATAGATAGATAGATAGATAGATAGATAGAGCACTCTGATGATGTTACCAGCTTTGGGTAATGAAACATCTGCAAGAAAACAAGCAAGCTTACAGAGCACCTCATGTCAATCTTCCACTACAATTATTCTCCTTTTTTGTTACTCTTTAATGATGAAATCATTACAAGCATATAAAACAGAAAATGTACTGTGACAAACAGTGTTTCTGGCCAAGGTAATGCTGAATACATTTCTCACTGGTCATGGAGAGAGGGGCTACACATAGAAATTCCTGGGTTGGGTTCTCTTGTAAGGAAGGTGTCGCTGGCACCATTTAGGACAAGCATTCACATAGCATGAATTGGTTCCTACAGCCAGCATCTGAATGTCATGTCAAAGTTCAATCTAAAACTATACATCTTGTTAAACGGAACTCTCAATATGCTTCTATATCTCTAGCATGTCTAGGTTTTGTTTCCTTCTGACCTATTAAATATAAAAGTTAATAAAAAAACAATGAATCTTCTCAGGAGAAGAGTTTCCCTAGTATACTCATTCAGAGCAACTTTCACTTTGAATTCCCATAGAAAATACCCTGTTAAGAGCTATCTGTTCACACTGTATTTTACAGTGTTCTAATCTCCCATTACTGATTTAAATCTCAGAATATTTGTACATAGACACACACAATTAGTGTGTTCAGAATCCAGAACCAATTTCCTATTTAAAATGTATTCAAAAAGAAGAAAAAAGGAAAAGACTACTTGAAAAAACTGTTTAAACCTAGGTTTTTAAAAGACATAAACACATACAAATATATTTACAATCAAAAAGCATAACAGTTGGTACAAACAGTTTTATTCTTACTTCAATTGTTTAAGCAAAGTAACAGTTGGGTTTTTTTTAATGGAGACTAGGGATTATGAACTAAATAAATACAATTCACGCTCATTAGTCTTGTGCCATTAATGGCGTTAATGAACATGTAACTAATTAGCAGGGATGATTCTCTGATTGGCTATTCATTCTAAACAGCAGAGGTGTCTTTATTGATTTTGGCAATATGTAAGTATTGGGGCTGCTTTATGGATTTATGCAAATGTAAGTTTCTATTTCCACAGAATAGTTGCTTCCTTTTCTTAAAATTTTGCCTCTATGTAAGGGAATAGGTCCTAAGAGCATCATAACCTGTGTAGTTCAACCATGGATGAAATATCAACAATTAAAATATCAACAATTAAAATTGGGAAGTTCGCTTTGTGAGATTGCCAAATTCCAGCAGTTCCTTTGCATATATTGCCATTTAATGAATGTTTATTGTATGCCAATGCCATAATATTATGCAATCCTGCAGTGCATTCTTGATCTTATGAAGAAAGTTGTTAGATTCTATATAACTATTGCAGCAAGTAACTTTTAAATCTCCACAATACCCACTGAGAAAATAACTCTTTGTTATTCTGTTCACAATAAATCCATTCAGTCAAGTTATATGACTGGTTTACAGAGAAACTTAAAGAAATGAATCATATTTAGGAAGAGTAATCTGATGGATTATTTAGCTTGTATCAATGTCAATGTTAAAGGGACTGGAAAAGTGTGGTTTGGCTCTGTGCTCATATCATGGAACTTAATTTCATGGAAAGTGCCTAAAATATCTCTTTTCATGTCCATAGATTCACCTTTCCCCAACTTGGCATGCTGGACTGTATCTTTCACCACATGCACTACATTACAACTATCTACAATTCAGATGAGTATAGTTGTAATCAGGTAGATCTATAGGGCTGAATACATTTTATTGGATAAATTTTATTTACAACAATGTTGTTCAGCTTGATGCCTTTGAATTCTTAAAGACCATGTTAGCTTGAAAGTGAGAAGTGTAGCACTAACACATCTAGAGAGCACAAACTCAAGGCATTTGATTTGTATAATACATAATCATATAAGGCTGGGATCTTTTGTATGAGATATGGAGGCCGCAGTTTGCCTCCATAGCAATAGCTTTCTTCCTGTCCATCAATTTCCAAGCTTCAACTGACTTCCCACTCAAAAAACCATCATTAAGACAAATAGGATGCTGGGATGCTATAAAATAAGGCATCAATCTCCACTATCATCATACATTCCAAAAAATGACTTCAGGAATAAATTAGGTTTCCTAAGCTTTCTTAGAAAATAATAGGTCAGTGAGTTTAGTAATGTTATTGGAAGTGTGGCTCTTAAAAAATAGCAAAGTACAGTAAATGAAGGTTATAGTAAATGTCCTATAGGAAAGTGGGACATCAGTGATACTTGATTTATTTGATTTATAATATATAATACTTGATTTATTACTAGTTATGTTCCCAAGGCAGCTATTTTGTGAATTATTAAACAACCGCCCAGCAGCTACTTAAAATTCCAACAACATGTTTTCAAAATTTCTAGTATATCCATCAGCCCAAAGATATTGAGGATTTGAAACCTAAAGTGTATGTAGCATATGCCACGTCTAACCTGAGCAGAATCATATCAAGCATGTTGACAATAAAGAATTCTTAGTTTTCAAAAGAAGGTTGAAAATCAGTTAGCTATGTATAAAAAGGCTTGAGTAGAAAATGTAGACAGCAAGATGCATCCCCCCCCCCCTCAGTAGGAGTTTGGCAGAAACCTAATAGTGTCGTGCTTAAAGGGAATGAACTATCAATTACACCAAGGAAGAAAGCATTACAAGTTTAATCAGATGAAGAAAGAATTGTCAGGAGAAGCTGGATAAGAAAAATTTACATTCCAAAGGAATGACTGACTTAACTAATACCTGCTTGGAGACAGAAAAAGGGAAAACAAAGTAATAGCTTTCAGTGAATGATGAAATCATGCCTTATTTGTGGATATTTGGGATAACAGAACCCATAAGGAACTCTAACACTATTACTTTGATCCAATGCAGAACAAAAAACAGCAAAGTTTAATGATACCAATACAATAAGTACATAACATCAGAAAAATGCATTTTTGGATGTGCATCTCAGACCTTGCTTTCCTAGTCCTGTAGGCAGTTAACTGATGTGCACAAAAATGTGTGATTTTGATATTAATCTACCCATTAGAAGGGTACCCAGAATCAACATATTGTTTTAACTGCATAGAGCAGGGTACACTAAATTATACTAGTTACTTTGAGGATGGACCACTGATGGTTACCATTCACCTTACTTTTCTACAGTTCTGATTTTATTGAATTTTCTGTTGTCTGGATATTGAAAAGTCTGAATACTTAAAGGTTTATAGTGATAAAAATAAATTATATGAATTTTGGTGTTCGCATAATTCCTTGGTATACTTCTGGGGGAGAAAACCATGTGATATATTATAGCAAAAATCAGAAATCTGATAGCATTTTTTTTGTTAACAAATTAAAGCAAAAAGTATAAGCTTTGATGAGCTGCAGCTCACTGTATCAGTTCTGACCAGTTCTAGAGAATCATAGCAGAAATTTTGGAGAACTGGTAAATACCACCTCTGACTGGCCCCACCCCCATCTATTCTCTGCCTCCCGAGTCCCAGATGATTGGGAAGAAATGGGGATTTTGCAGTAACCTTCCCCTGGAGTGGGAAGGGAAGGGAGATTTTACAGTATCCTTCCCCTGCCATGTCCACCAAGCCACCCTCACCAAACTGTGCCATGCTCACCAAGCCAGGCCCGCAAAACTGAAGTAAAAATATTTGAATTTCCCCACTGACCAAAACCCTTAGAACATTGGCCAACAACACAAAGGATATAGCCATGTTTGGTGTGCAGCAAAGAAAACTTTAGGTAGTATGATTTCGTGATGGTTGTAAGAAACATGGGAAGCATGGCAAAGCTTCTGTGTGGATGTAGCCAAAATATTAATTCATATTTCCTTTTTACTATCTTTTTGGAAGTCCTCATCAGAGTTAAAATTCACCTAAGATTTATAAGACTTAACCATCATTATTAGTAACTTTATTTAGTGCAGCTACAGTAAATACGTCGTGACATATTGGGACTTTCCCCCCCTTCGTTAAACCGAGTGGGGATGGGGCCAGCACGTGATATAAAAATAGGGAGGATTATACTGTACATTAGAATCATGAGAGGAAATAGTCTTCCTTGAGAGAGAAAAATACTACACGAACAGGAAGACATTAAAAAGGGACATATAGAGTATAGCGGTCAGTTTGCTTTAATTTTAAAGTTCTTATGTCCTAAGAGTGATATTTTTGTCTTTTCTCAGGTACAATAGTCTAATCTAGTTTGTGCCTTAGTGAATCCCGATAAAAATTGTTGAAATTCAGCAAACCAGAAATAATCAAATCATGTGATTTAATGTCCCTCCTGGCTTGTACTGGCATCCTGGGAGGTTACACGAGGCTGGCTCCAGGATATTGTCAACGCTTCCTTGAGTGAGGGGTATTTGCCTACCGCCTTGAAAGAGGCGGTGGTGAGACCCCTTCTCAAGAAGCCTTCCCTGGACCCAGCATTATTGGATAACTACCGTCCGGTCTCCAACCTTCACTTTTTAGCGAAGGTTGTAGAGAGTGTGGTGGCTCAACAGTTTCCTCAGCACCTGGAGGAAATTGATTATCTAGACCCGCGCCAGTCCGGCTTCCGTCCCGGTCACAGCACCGAGACGGCATTGGTCACGTTGGTGGATGATCTCTGGAGGGCACGGGATAGAGGATGTTCCTCTATCCTGGTCCTATTAGACCTCTCAGCGGCTTTTGATACCATTGACCATGGTATCTTATTGCACCGACTGGGGGGGTTGGGGGTGAGAGGCACTGTGTTACGGTGGTTCTCATCCTACCTCTCTGGTCGGTCGCAATGTGTGTTGGCAGGAGGGTAGAGGTCAGCCCCGAGACCCCTGATATGTGGGGTTCCTCAGGGATCGATCCTCTCGCCCCTCCTGTTCAACACCTATATGAAGCCGCTGGGTGAGATCATCCGTGGTTTTGGGGTATTTTATTTATTTATTTTATTAAATTTATATCCCGCCCTTCTCCTTGTTAGGACCCAGGGCGGCGCACAGGGATGTTAAAATACATACAAAATATAAAATATATGAAATTTAAAATACTTATTTTAATAAATAAACCCTGCGCTAAAACCAAATTAAAATCCCAAGTTTAAAAACTATCTAATGGTCAGTGTGGAGGTTACGCTAGGCCGGCTAGGTGAAATAGGTGTGTCTTCAGACACTTGCGGAAGAGGCGGAGGTCGGAGATGGTGCGGAGTTCAGGGGGTAAGTCGTTCCAGAGGACTGGGCCCGCCACAGAGAAGGCTCTCCCCCTGGGTGTCGCTAGTCGGCATTGTCCAGCCGACGGCACCCTGAGGAGGCCCTCTCTGTGGGAGCGTATCGGTCTAAGAGATGTATGGGGCAGGAGGCGGTCTCGCATATAACTAGGCCCCGAGCCATGGAGCGCTTTAAAGATGGTCGTTAAAACCTTGAAGCGCACCCGAAAGACCACAGGAAGCCAGTGCAGCTCGCGCAGGATAGGTGTTATGTGGGAGTGTCTAGGCGCTCCCGTAATCACCCGCGCGGCTGCGTTCTGGACTAGCTGCAGCCTTCGGGTGCACCTCAAGGGAAGCCCCATGTAGAGAGCATTACAGTAGTCGAGTCGAGAGGTGACGAGTGCTTGAGTGACTGTGCGTAAGGCCCCCCGGTCCAGTAAGGGGCGCAATTGGCGCATCAGGCGAACCTGATGAAACGCCCCCCTGGCCACGGCTGCCACATGATCTTCCATAGACAGCCGGGAATCCAGGAGGACACCCAAATTGCGCGCCCTCTCCACGGGGGCCGGTGTTTCGCCCCCAATGGCCAGAGTTGGAATAATCTGGCTGAACCGAGGCGCCGGAAGCCACAGCCACTCAGTCTTGGACGGGTTGAGCCTGAGTTTGTTACCACCCATCCAGATCCGTACGGCTTCCAAGCACCGGGACATAACCTCGACGGCATCGTTGGGGTGGTCTGGGGTGGATAAGTACAACTGAGTATCATCAGCGTACAGATGATATCCCACCCCAAAACCACGGATGATCTCACCCAGCGGCTTCATATATGTGTTGAATAGGAGGGGCGAGAGGACCGACCCCTGAGGAACCCCACATATGAGGGGTCTCGAGGCCGACCTCTGCCCCCCTGTCAACACATATTGCGACCGACCAGAGAGGTAGGATGAGAACCACCGCAGAACGTTGCCTCCCAACCCCAACCCCCCCAGTCGGCGCAATAGGATACCATGGTCGATGGTATCAAAAGCCGCTGAGAGGTCTAATAGGACTAGGATAGAGGAATATCCTCTATCCCGCGCCCTCCAGAGATCATCAACCAACGCGACCAATGCCGTCTCGGTGCTGTGCCCGGGTCGGAAGCCGGACTGGCGCGGGTCTAGATAATCAACTTCCTCCAAGTGTCGCGGAAACTGTTGAGCCACCACACTCTCAACAACCTTCACTAAAAAGTGGAGGTTGGAGACGGGACGATAGTTCTCTAATAATGCTGGATCCAGGGACGGCTTCTTGAGGAGGGGCCTTACTACCGCCTCTTTCAAGACGGCAGGCAAGGACCCCTCACTCAAAGATGCGTTGACAATGCCCTGGAGCCAGCCTCGTGTCGTCTCCCAGGATGCCAGTACAAGCCAGGAGGGACACGGGTCCAATAAACATGTGGTAGCCCTAAGTCTCTTTGACAACTTGTCCATATCCTCGGTGGTAACAAAATCAAACTCCTCCCAAGATGGTGTCACAAGAACAGCCTCGGCCCGCTCGACTGGGCCACTGTCGATGGAGGGTAACTCGTTCCGAATCCGAGTGATTTTCTCCTGCAGATAAATCCCAAATTCCTCTGCTCGACCCTGTAAAGGGGCTTCCCGCGGCCTCTGTTGAAGGAGGGAGCGGGTCACCCCAAACAGGGCGGCAGGGCGGTTATCTGCGGATGCAATAAGAGTGGCACAATACTCACGTTTGGCCACTCTTATCGCCACTAAGTAAGTCCTAATATGGTCTCTCACTAGTGTTCGGTCGGCTTCGGAGCGAGAAGATCTCCATCTGCTCTCTAGGCGTCTCTTGTGGCGCTTCATCCCCCTAAGCCCCTCGGTAAACCAAGGAGCCCAGGTGGTTCGTCGCCGCAAGAGAGGCCGCAAGGGCGCGACTCGGTCCAAGGCCCCCATGGCCGCACTTAACCATGCGGCCACTAGGTCCTCAGTCGAGTCGCGGGGCAAGAATAGAATACCATCTGTATGCTGACGACACCCAGCTGTACATATCTACCCCAAGCCACCCCAACGATGCCGTTGAGGTGATGTCCCAGTGTTTGGAGGCCGTACGGGTCTGGATGGGTAGTAATAAACTCAAGCTCAACCCTGCCAAGACCGAGTGGCTGTGGTTTCCGGCACCTTGGTTCAGAGAGGTAAGTCCAACACTGGCCATTGGGGGTGAAATATTGGCCCCCATGGAGGCGGCACGCAATTTGGGTGTCCTCCTGGATTCCCGGCTGTCCATGGAGGACCATGTGGCAGCTGTGGCCAGGGGGGCGTTTTACCAGGTACACTTGGTTCGCCAATTGCGCCCCTTACTGGATCGGGCTGCCCTCCGCACAGTCACTCAAGCACTCGTGACATCTAGGCTGGACTATTGTAACGCTCTCTACATGGGGCTCCCCTTGAGGTGCACTCAGAGGTTACAGCTAGTCCAGAACGCAGCCGCGCGGGTGGTCATGGGAGCCACAAGGCAGTCCCACGTAACACTTCTCCTGCGCGAGCTACACTGGCTACCTGTGGCCTTTCGGGTGCGCTTCAAGGTGTTAATGACCATCTTTAAAGCGCTCCATGGCTCGTGGCCTAGTTACATGCACGACCGTATCCTGCCCCCTACATCCCTCCGACCGATCCGCTCCCATAGAGAGGGCCTTCTCCGGGTGCCGTCGGCCGGGCAATGCCGGTTGGCGACACCCAGGGCAATGCCGGTTGGCGACACCTTCTCTGTGGCGGGCCCAACCCTCTGGAATGACCTGCCCCCTGAACTCTGTACCACCACAGACCTCCGCCTTTTCCATCTGAAAACGCATTTATTCCAACAAGCCGGCCTAGGATAAACACCCGATCTGGACTTTTTAGTTATAAATTTTAATTAGAGAATTTTAAAATGTTTTAGCACGGGGTAATTTAATTTAATTGGATTTTAATAATTGATCTATTTATGTACGTTGTATTTTAATTTACCTGTGCGCCGCCCTGGGTCCTTTTGTAGGAGAAGGGCGGGGTATAAATTTAATTAAAAAAAATAAAAAAAATAAAATGTGATTGTATCCCAGTCATTGGCTTGCTTCATATTACAGAGGGGCTAGCAATTTCCTTCCTTCCCCCCTCCCTCCCTCCTTCCTTCTTTCCTTCCTTCCTTCTGATTTGTATCCTGCTTTAATCAAGTGACTCTCGGGAGTATATGCACATATATGCAACCAACATTATCACACACATCAGTTGCTCTCCTTAGGAACTAAAAGATCATATACTAGTAATGAAAGAAAGAAGCATTTTTCATGTTACCATTCATGGACTATGTGCCATATTATCATGTCAGCACATGTTAGATAAATAATAATAAACTGGGAGAAACCTATGAAATTAATAGATATATCATGCAGAAAATGAGTTGTCTGCTTCTGTATCTGTGCAAACATATACAGTAGTTACCTCAGATATTTACAGATATTTCCTGCTGTAGCCAATTTATTTAAAGGGATTGAAATTCTAGTTGATTTTTGTAATGACGGGTGGGCGGAGAAGAAATAGTAATTGGAACAACGAGGAGAATCAATGGCACTTCTATCTTTCAGCTGCAAAGTAAGACAAATGAGGTCTTGTTAAAAGCACCCTAAAAGAAACTATGTTCGTTATTAAAAAGTAGCAGTTCATTATTTACATTTAGTTTGAAATTTGTTGTAATTACTTAGCCATTGGAAAGCAATTTGATATTGTTCAGCATCTGCATTAATCTCTTTAAAAAAAGAGTCGCCTGGGGAACAGCCGCAAAAAAAGAAACACAAAGCAGAAAATATAGATAAATATAGATAAATGTTTTGTAATAGCTCTTCCAATATGCCTTAAAGAATAGAGTTTTGCTTTGGTCTATTCATTATTTTGTATATATGTTTGTTTATTCAAGGTATATCCCAGAGTGGGAAACCTGTACTCCCAGGGCTGTACTCATTATGTCAACCTCCTTTTATGGAGTCTTCAACTATTCTACTGCTAAATGTAGCATTCACTAAAAAGGTGTATTTTTTTTAATCTGCTGGCTTACATACTTCATTTTTATACTAAATTTTAAATATTGTAAGCCACTTAAGACTATGAAATGGGAATGATTTGCTTGTGCAAATATAAAACCAATCTCGCAGAATGAGCAAATCAACAAAACTGTGCATAAAGTATTTTGATTGTTCGATAATTTGTTGCAATGGTTGGGGTTTTTTTCCAACACCACAGTTTTGCCTGAAAATGAACTCCCATTGTGGAGAAATAATTTGTCACTAGATATTAGGGAACTACATCATGCACCATTTGCATTTGCATTGCTTTTGACATAGTACAGGTAAATTAAATGTAATGTTTCCAGTCTGTGTATCTTATATTATTCTTGCAACAGCTTGATTCAGTGTTTCCTAAGGTTTAGCCAGAAAATAGTTCAAGCTGATGAATACATGCAAGGAACTATGTATTTCTGAAGACACCACATGAACTACTTTATTATTATAACTACAATCTTGAAGAGAGAAATTATCCTTTTCCCCTCGTATATAAAAAAAAGACAATTTTTCCTCACCCCCTCCTGTCTATCTAGATGATGTTTACAATAGTCATTTAATTCCTTTTCCAACAGCATTTCTATACTCCTAACAAGAAGTGAAGGTGTAGGTATTTATGAATAAAATAGCAAAAATGCATATCAGAAATTATGAATTAATATTTTTAGATTGTTTTAGTTATTATTGGTCTATTTGAAGATTAAGAATGGCTTTTCTATTATATTTGCTTGGCAAAAACTCTATTAAATACAAGGGTTAAATATAAATATTTAACACTGACAAAATATATATTTACAACTTAAACACAAAAAATGATTATTTATAATAAAATATTGAGATAATGTATGAAGGATATAAGGCTGATGAGAATGTTTAACTTGGAATAGATCATTGTTTAGTAATGCCAAGTAGGACACTGAGAAAAACAGACATGAAAGAAAAAGAAGTAGAATAAAATTTTAGAAAGTGGAAGTATGATTCCTTTTTGGAAAAGTACTAGAAGTACAGTAGAAAGGAGTCAAGGAATACTTAATAAGACAAAGAAAGCAAGAATGTATGCCCCATCTGCTGGTCAGGGAACCCTAAAGAAAATAAACTCCTTCAAAGCCAGCAAATATGCAACATCTTCCACATAAGGTCTACATTAAAGTTCCTATTTGTTGAGGTTTCTGACTGGCTTATATAGACACTGAATCATCATTACTGACATCTACTTTTGATGGTCTCATTTCACTGATTTTAAGTGAAGACAAGTCCACTTTAACTTGTGATTAAAATATTTTGTCTAATTCTACCAAAAATGAAATCATCAAGATTAAGGAGTACTTATTTATACCAGGTGGCTGGAACTAAAAATGAGGAAGGTCATTCTCCTTTACACAGATGCCTTATCAGGGCAAAATTGTATTGTAACTCTCTCTACATGGGGCTCCCCTTGAGGTGCACCCGGAGGCTTCAGTTAGTTCAGAATGCAGCTGCGCGAGCAATTATGGGAATCACTAGGTCTACCCACGTAACACCGCTCTTGCGAGCTGCACTGGCTACCTGTCGTCTTCCGGGTGCGCTTCAAGGTGTTAGTCATCATCTTTAAAGCGCTCCATGGCTCGGGACCTAGCTATCTGCGGGATCGTATCCTGCCTCATACATCCTCACGGCCGATTCGCTCCCACAGAGAGGGGCTTCTCCGGGTGCCGTCCACTAGACTTTGTCAGCGGGCGACGCCCAGGGGAAGGGCGCTCTCTGTGGCGGGCCCAGCCCTCTGGAACGACCTTCCCCCCGACATTAGAACAACTACGGACCTCCGCTCCTTCCGCCTGAAACTAAAGACACATCTTTTCCGCCTGGCCGGCCTTGGATAGTCTCTCTGCTATAGGGTTTTATTTATTGGGTATTTTAGTTATAATTGGGATTTTAGCACAGGAATTGATTTAATTCGTTTTTATGTAATGCTGTATATTTATTGTTTTATTTTCCCTGTGCACCGCCCCGAGTCCCTGTGGGGAGAGGGAGCGGTTTTACAAATTAAATTTTAAATTTTTTTTTAAAAAAAAATAAAGCATGGCTCAAGTATGAGCTTTTAGTGAGTAAAATAATATGAATATATGAAAATATAAAATCATGTAGAATTCTATGTACCATGCACCTAAGGAAGAGAAGTACACATCACTATATGATTTCTTCTTGCAAATCTTCTGGTGAAAGCATCAGCACTACACCAAGATAATAGACTGAAATAATGGAATAACTGCAATTGTGAAAACTAGAGGAATATACCAAGAATGTATCTTGGGAGAATGTTAGCTAAAGATGAAAAAAATGAATGGGGAACTTTTAAGATATGCAAATATTGGTAAAAAGATAGTAGAGAAAATATTTGTTGCAAGGGATGAATGTTTGTTGAAAAAAACTAAAAATGGCTGTATATCATAGCATGCATCTTCTCACTTTATTACATATTATAAGGAAATGAAACCTGTGTTTATGAGGAGAAACATAAAGATAAATCAAATGAAAATGAGATAGGATAGTTATGAAATATAAATAGTGAAACAAGAAAAGACAGGTCAAGACTGAATGTGTGAAGAATACAAAGCACTGGATACATACATTAAGAACAAAACATTAAGGTGGTATGGTTATGCAAAAAGTATGAGAGACTGAATGACAAGTAAATAGGCTGAGAGGGAGGGGAAGACATAAGAAGTCATGATTGGATGGAGTTGAGAAGATTTTGAAAAGGTGAAAAATTTAAATAATAATAATAATAATAATAATAATAATAATAATAATAATAATAATAATAATAATAATAATAATAATAATAATAATAATAATAATAATAATAATAATAATAATAATAATAATAATAAAGTTGCATTTATTGACCGCACCCTCTCCCCACAGGGACTCGGGGCGGTGCACAGGAAAATTAAAAAACGAAAAATATACAAAATACATACAAATTAAAACGAATTAAACTCAATCAATCCTGTGCTAAAATCCCCTTAACTAAAAAGAACAAAATGAAATGTAATAACTACAGATTGACATGGTAGAAGCACAGATGATTTGCAAGAAGAAAAATTATGGAGAAGTATAATAAATAGTGTTGGTATATACTATATATTACTTTTCTGACCACATACCTTTACTTTCTTTGGCTTATTACCAGGGGTGGGTTTCAAATTTTTTAGAACCTACTCTGTAGGTGTGGCCTATTTTGTGGGCATGGCTTGGCAGTCATGTGAAAGTGCAGTGCGCCGCGGTGGCCATCGGAAGGAGGTGGTGGAGGTGCGCTCGCCCATCCTCTGCCCAGGGCGCTGCTCCCTCCTCCTCGCCTGCACTAGCCGCAGCTCGGGTCCTCCGTTCGCTCGCTGCAGGATAACCTCCGCAACCGACATGCTGACCCCTCTGCTGCTTCCCTGGGTGGAGGGAGGGAGAGAATGGCAGACACACAGAGAGGCAGACTTAGAGAGACAGAAAGAGAGAGAGAGGGAAACAGACACACACAGACACACACACACACAGAGTGACAGATGGGTGGGGGGGGAGGAGAGAGAGACAGATACAGATAGATAGAGAGAGAGAGAAAGAGAGAGAGAGAGAGAGAGAGAGAGAGAGAGAGAGAGAGAGAGAGAGAGAAATAGGGAAAAAAGATGAATGGAGGGTGGGAGGGAGGGAGTGAAGGAAAGAAGGTGGAGGGAGGAGGAAGGGAGGAGTGAAAAAAGGAAGGAAGGAAAGAAAGAAAGAAAAAGAAAGAGGGATGGAGGGTAGGAGGGAAGGAAGGAAAGAAGGGAGGAAGGGGGAGGGAGGCAATGGAAGGAAGGAAAGGAAAGGAATGGAAAGGAATGGAAAGGAATGGAAAGGAAAGGAAAGGAAAGGAAAGGAAGGGAAGAAATCTATTTTCCTATTTCCTTCCACCTCAAGCTACCTGTTTGGTTAACCAGGTTAAAGATCAATTTTTCTCCCAGTGGTTATTTCAAAGGAATCACATCTTCTGAGTCATTTCCTGGATTCAAACCAGCATCCCAAAGAGTCATGGGCTGCCTTTATATGTAATGAGTGCCCATAAATCCATTTTTACCATCTTCAGAAGACCAAAGACCAGCCAGAAATGGAAGAAAGAAAGAAAGAAAGAAAGAAAGAAAGAAAGAAAGAAAGAAAGAAAGAAAGAAAGAAAG
This sequence comes from Rhabdophis nuchalis, assembly GCA_039707465.1. NCBI lineage: Eukaryota > Metazoa > Chordata > Lepidosauria > Squamata > Natricidae > Rhabdophis > Rhabdophis nuchalis. Next base: position 46,327,953 of record CM077644.1, read on the forward strand.
AAAGAAAGAAAGAAAGAAAGAACTTATGACCACAATTGAGCCCAAAATTTTGGTTGCTAAGCAAGACTGTTAAGTGAGTTTCACCACATTTTCCAAGTTGGCCACGGGTCACATGACAACTGAGCCACTCCCACAAAAAAGGCCACACCTTTTGGCTCTCAAAAGAAATTTCAGTAGTGGTACTGTTGATATTTGGCTCTATTGACTAATAAGTTTGCTCACCACTGCCCTAGACGGCCAAGTGAGCCGACTCCCCCCCCCACGTGCGCATGCGCTGCCTGTTCCCCCTCCCCCCTCCCCCTCTAGGCCAGCCGGTCCACAGACTTTTCTTTAAAATGAAACCGGTCCCTGGTGCAAAAAAGGTTGGGGACCCCTGTTCTAAAGTTTTATTCAGTTTGAAAAATAAGAACTGGAAATGTTGCATGAAGATGACAAATATCTCATCCTTGATTGATTTATACTTCATATTTACGCATAGCCACAGACTGACAAATTACTGAGTTAATAAAGGCATGTGGACCAATTAGCTATGGCCATAAATAACCTTATGTGCTCTATTGGCTTCTGAGATTCATTAATTTGTAGCAGCAGAAAACAGAGCCATTCATATTTACTGAGATCCCCGCTTTCCTTTTATGGATTAAACTGAAAGGTTAATCAATTATGTTGCTGTTTAATCTCACTGTCCTTGCTAATGTTAGAAATCAAGGTAAAAAAAATGTTTGAAGGCTGAAACTGGCTTTGTGAACTCACTCAAATCCATTGATTTAAGCAGATTCTAGGGGAATTTACATATTGATTACTTATATGTGAATACACTTATTTATTTATTGCTGACTTTTACATCACATCTTTCTCTTAATCATGATGGTTAACAAACATCCAAACACTTTTCAATAGCAATAACAATGAATTGTAAGCACCAGAAAGAAAAGGATGTTGTTATTGACTTCAAATTCAAAACAAACGGCACTCAGGGAGTAAAAGTCGTAATTATTATCACGATAGCCAACACTGATTGCAAATGTCTAGATATCCTGGGTTGTTAATCTCATATAATTGAAAACTATTCTCCTGGATCTAAAGTTCTTTGAGAGTTGTAAACCAGACATCTAATCTCTGACATAAGGAATGTACCAAGTATGTCATTAGGGGCAGTAGTGGGATTCAAAAAATCTTGCTACAGGTTCTGCAGGCATGGCGTGGCTTTGTGGACATGGCTTTGTGGACGTGGCAGGGGAAGGATACTGCAAAATCCCTATTCCCTCCCCACCCCACTAACCTGCTTTCCAGCTCCGTTCTCCTCTTCAGGGCAACAAAAGGAGATCAGCTGGGAGGCAGCAGGAGTATTTGTTGGTTCTCTGAACTACTCAAAATTTCCATTACTGGTTCTCCAGGATCTGTCAGAACTGGCTGAATACCACCTCTGATTTGGGGCAGTAAAGGAGTTCAGACATATTGGTTTCTCATTTATATCTTTTCACCTTAACAAAGGGTTGCTGTTTGAAATATAGTTAAAAGTAAAAGTAACCTTAGATGAGTTATACACTTGATGATGACATTCGTGTAGATTTCATGACAATGTTCTGTAAGAGGTATGCTGTTGGTTTCTGGGATTTTTAAAACATTTCCTAGTTTAATCCATACTTTGAGACTTCCAAGGAATGGGCTAAGCCGGGAGTAGGCTAAACTGGGAATTCATCATCCAGCCTATTAGCATCTGAACCAAACAAGTCTGACTAGCTCAAGGTGAATAAATGTTGCAGCCTGCATATAAACCATGCTCAAAAGGCATCCAAATTATCTTACTTTTTTCATGACTAATGAAAACCTTTATGGGTAGAAAATATTCCAAAAAAAAATCTTCTGAGCAAAACTTAGTGATTGCTAGCAAGACAATCACAAAATTCAGCTCTGTTTCCCTTTAATAATCTACAAAGGCCTATGTAATATGCCTATATATGCATTGGTTTATGGAGCTACAAAGATAGGGAGAGAGGAAGAAAGGAAAAAGTAACAAATTGAGAGTAAATTTGCAAATAATGTAAGTAAGAATTGAGTACATATTACAGGTAGAGAGAAAGAGCTAATTTTAGAATAGAATAGAATAACAGAATTTGGAAGGGACCTTGGTGGTCTTCTAATCCAGCTTCCTGCTTAGGTAGGAAACCCTATACCAGTGATGGTTAACCTTTTTGGCACAGAGTGCCAAAAATGCATGCTGGACTGCCAGAATCCGGAAGAGAGCAGCTGGCCGGTGCACATGCTTGTGGCAGCCAGCTGCTCTTCCAGGTTCTGTTGTGCACCGGATCCCGGAAGCGTAGCTGGCGACGGCATGTGTGCCCAGAGAAAAGGCTCTAAGTGTCACCTCTGGCATATGTGCCATGGGTTCGCCATGACTGCCCTATACCATTTCAGACAAATAGAAATCCAATCTCTTCTTTAAAACATCCAATCGCTTCTTAAATTTGTCAGTCTTCTTTAGATGACAAGTTTTGATAAGGAGCTCTGCTCCTATTTATATTGCTTTGTTTTAAATCAGATATGTAATGAGTGTAAGAGTGTAAGAGTGGCATACATGACCTCGAAGAAACCATAGTGACTGTTACAAAAAAACACTTTAAATCCAGAAAAGGAAGAAACCACGCAAAGGAATTCAAAGTGAATCAATACTAACTTTCAGGATTATAAGAGGAAGAGAAGGGAAAATACAGTTAGACTTTCAAGATTTGATACTGAAGCCTATCTCAAAGTATAATTAAACCCTGTTTCTTGACTTGAAGCATTAAAAAAGGCTGACACATATAATGGATGGATACCTTTAAATTAGGGATTGTCCTTGATAACTCTTCAAACAGAAAACTGTCATCTGTTCAAGTAGGACATGGAGCTATCCTACTGTTTTGACTGATACCTAAATTTAATCCTGCCTCAAACCTGGTGTATGTGTGCAGCAAAATAAAGTAGAAGGTCAGGGACTAGACACTGTTATAATTGCAGACATAAAATCCATTTTTCTCCAATACTCATGTTTTATGTACTTATTTAAAATATGTGAAAAAGGGGTATTCTGCCTCAGCTAAGTCCATTCAGGGATACCTTTCATTGTTAAATTTCTGATTATATATATCATGTATGTATGTATGTATGTATGTATGTATGTATGTATGTATGTATGTATGTATGTATGTACTTGTTCCACAACACCCTGTTAGGCCCCAATTAAGGGGGGAGACATACTGCTTTCCTTTTCTGCCTTTCGGCTGATCACCAGAAACCATCTAGACAGAAAGCCATGAGTTCCGTTGTGTAATTTTTTTATGTGTGTGTTAGGTTTTTGGAGCTGATCAATAAATAAATCAGGGAGACTAGTATAGATCTATTTCAAGCGTTTTAGCTCTCATCAGCTAGCCTTACTGGGATTCGAACCGGGGCTGTATTACATACTAGGCAAATGCCTTAGCCACTTGAGCCACCAGGTTCTCTTCCTGCTCAGCTGAGACAGGAGGATAAGTATATACTTGTTCCACAACACCCTGTTAGGCCCCAATTAAGGGAGGAGACATACTGTTTCCTTTTCTGCCTTTCGGCTCATCACCAGAGACCATCTAGACAGAAAGCCATGAGTTCTGTTGTGTAATTTTTTAATATATATAACATCTGGTGCTTTGAATAAGACTTTTTTTTAGCATTTTAGTACTCTTTAGTACTCTTTGGTCTCATTCAAGCTGATAGCTGTATATATGCACCTATCAGATTGCACAGGAGAGGCAAGATAATTAGGTTTGAATTTGTAACAGAATCTGTTAACTTCTATTTTTCATTTCCTCCACCCCATCTAAAACAATCCTTATCCAGAAACCATAAGAAATAAATTGGTCTTATCGATATTTTATGTCAAATATCTTGATCATGTAAAAATGTTAATATATATGACTGTCACAAAATTCAAACAAAGCTGATTGTTCTAGATAGATTTCTCTTCAATCTCATTAATAATCCAAATGATCCATAACAAATTTCATTAGTTGCCTTGACCAAAATTCAGCAATCCCAATTAAGCAGGAAAATTGGATTCTTAAGATCTGTTTATTGGAAAAAATCAAGTCCCTAACATTAACAATAACCCTTTCAAAACACATTGTAAGCTATATAAACAGCATAATTAATTGTTAATGAATGCATTCAAAATTAAAAAAATGAACTTTTAAGATACTTTCAATATGGCAGCAGTGGTAGGAGAGCTTGAGCAATTTTCTGCATTATTTGTTATCCTCCTCTCAAGAAAAGTAAAGTATATATGATTGGTAAAATTTTGCTAATTCAAGCTTTGTTCAACTAGGGACTAAATGCCTGATTGTGTTGAAAGAGAGACTAGTCATCTTGTACATCAAAATCAAAAAACAAAAAATAAATAAGGAACAATCATTTTGGTTACTATAATACAGTGCATATAGTCTCTGAAGCAGTAGTATGAAGATCAAATCTATCTAAATAAAAATGTAAAATAGTTTGTACGAAGCCGCTAATCTCAAAAACTACTGGACCGATTTACCTCAAATTTTCACACAATGTTTCCAAATACTTCTGATAATAGAATACGTATTCATTTTGTGTCTAGCACACATGTGTCATGTGCAAGGTACACAAATATAAAATGTACCCACTGATCAGGTTTTCACCTCCCTGTAGCCCCGCCCATCCGGCTGCTTTCCAACAGTCATTTCTTCAGCAACGTATGGAGGCCTCTTAGGGCCAAAAAAGGCACTGAGATAGCAAACTCCCAGTGCTAGAGAGAGAGAGAGAGAAACAGTTTAATAAAAGAGGGACTAGGGGAGACATGATAGCAACCTTCCAATATCTCAGGGGTTGCCACAAAGAAGAGGAAGTCAAGCTATTCTACAAAGCACCAGAGGGCGGAACAAGAAGCAATGGGTGGAAACTAATCAAGAGAAGCAACTTAGAACTGAGGAGAGAAGCAACTTAGAACTGAGGAGGAATTTCCTGACAGTTAGAACAATTAACCAGTGGAACAGCTTGCCTCCAGAAGTTGTGAATGCCCCAACACTGCAAGACTTCAAGAAGATGTTGGATAGCCATTTGTCTGAAATGGTATAGGGCTTCCTGCCTAGGCAGGGAGTTGGACTAGATGACCTCCAAGGTCCCTTCCAACTCTGCTATTGTATTATATTACAGAAGGTAGGTAGATAGAGGGATAGACAGAGAGGGAGAAATAAGGTAGATAGGTAGGTGGATAGATAGATAGGGAGAAACACGATAGGTAGGTAGGGTGATAGATAGAGAGGGAGAAATACAGTAGGTAAGCAGGTAGGTAGATAGGGGGATAGATAGAGAGGGAGAAATACAGTAGGTAGGTAGGTAGAAGGATAGACAGAGAGGGAGAAATACCATAGGTCGATAGGCAGGTAGGTGTATCGATAGATAGGGAGAAATACAGTAGGTAGGTAGGTAGAGGAATAGAGAGAGAGGGAGAAATATAGTTGGTAGGTAGGTAGAGGGATAGAGAGGGAGAAATACAGTAGGTAGGTAGGTAGAGAGAGAGAGAAAGGAAGAAATACAGAAGGTAGGTAGGTAGAGGGATAGATAGAGAGGGATAAATACAGTAGGTAGGTAAGTAGAGGGATAGATAGAGAGGGAGAAATACAGTAGGTAGGTAGGTTGGGGGTTATATGGTGGTTGTGTGTATGTGTGCAGATCTACACACAGATTGGTTGGCCATTTAACCAGACTGGGCCACAGCAACACGTGGCCGGGTATAGCTAGTTTAGAATAGAATAACAGAGTTGGAAGGGACATCGGAGGTCTTCGAGTCCAAGCCCCTTCTTAGGCAGGAAACCCTATACCATTTCAGACAAATAGTTGCCCAATCTTTTCTTAAAAACTTCTTCTGGTGGCAACTGTTTCACTTATTAATTGTTCTAACTGTCAGGAAATTTCTCCTTAGTTCTAGGTTGCTTCTATCCTTGATTAATATCCATCCATTGCTTCTTCTTCAAAGCACCTGAAGCCAGGACAATAGCTTGACTCCCTCTTCTTTGTGGCAATCAGTGAGATATTGGAATGCTGCTATCATATCACACTTAATCCTTCTTTTCATTAAACTAGACTTATAACTGTTATTTATATCTTTTAGCCCGATTATCTTTGTTGTTCTTGTCTGCATTCTTTCTATAGTCTCCACATCTTTTTGGGCAACCAAAACTGGATACAGATTTCAAGCCAAAATGATGGATATATCTTTTTTTCTAGTTCAATTTCACCAGTCTGAATTTAGTCATAATTTAGCAACCACCACGTGTAAATGTTGTTCATTGGGTTATAAAATAGATAAGTGGTTCCTTTTATATACTGATTGACAAAAATTTAATACTCTGGCCATATGTGCTTTTCAAGGATTCTAAGCCCCATACAATGCATCATGAGATGGGCAGCAAATAACAATAATAATAATCTTTGAATAGAAAAGATTTATGAAGATTAATTTTAATGCAAAAAGCCAGCAGGATGGTAGAGTTTGTGTTCATCGTTTCTTTTAATCTGATCATGGTAAATTTTGAACTGTAAACTTTTATTTTGAGATTATGAAGTTTTGGGAGGAAAAGTTTTCTCTTTGCATTGTTAACCTTTCCACTGAATGTTGTACTACAGAAAGATTATAGTGCTAAAAACAAATGACATCATTTAATTACTATTATCCTCCTATGTCCATTACTGGTAAAACCTGTGGCAGAAAAATAAATCATCTAGGTCAAAATGGGATGATTTTTTTTTAAATGTCTATCCTATGGTTAAAAAGATTTTTTTTTCTGTTTGTAAAATATGCTGAGCAGCCTCAATGTACTTTGGAAACAAGAACTTTGCTAAACATCTAAAGACAATCCTTTTAAAGACAAAAAGTAAATCCCTATACATACTGGATTATAGATCTCTTTATTTAGAATAGGTAAGAAGGGAGTCCAATCCTGTCCAGGGCAGCAATTTCTACACCATCGTGGACAAATAGCAATAGCAATAGCTCTTAGACTTATATACCACTTTACAGTACTTTATAACCCTCTCTAAATGGTTTACAGAATCACATATTGACCCCAATAATTTGGGTCCTCATTTTATCCATCTCAGAAGTATGGAATGCTGAGTCAACCTTGAGCCTGGTGAGATTTGAACTGCCAAATTGCAGGCAGGCAGCAATCAGCAAAAGTAGCCTGCAGTACTGCACTCTAACCACTGCACTACCATGGCTTAACTGGTTGTTTAATGTTTCCTTGAAAGCTTCCAGCAATGGAAAACCCAGGCAGCAGGCTGTTCCACTGCTTTATAGCTCCTACAATCAGAAAATTCATTTTTATTTCAAAAGGAATTTGATAGACCTGAACACTGGTTCTACCAACTAAAAGTTGTTTAGTGGTGAGAAATATAAGAGTCTGCATGTAGGCAGGAAAACCCAGGTGGACTGCTTCAACAGCTCCCTGTCTTAGCAGCAGTACTTGTTAGAAGGAGCAGATTTTAGTAGATCACAGATTAAACATAAACCAGCAATGTGCTACAGGTAGTAAAAGAAGCAAGGCAGTTTTAAGCTGCCTCGATGGATGTATAATATCATGATGTTGTGAAGTATCTGCTTATTCTTGCCTAAGTGCAGAATGTTACATTTTGAATCTTTAAAGGCATTAGCAATCCACATACCCCAACTTTGTTTTCTTTGCAAATTTTATGAGCACCCCTTTTATTCTTTCATGTAAGACATTTTCAAGATGTTGAGGAATATTCTTTTCGTTCTTGCCTATACTAAACATCTCTAGCTTCTGATAAGTGTTAGCTTGGAGAAAATCATTTCAGCTTTTGTTGCATGCACTATTTCTCCAGATACACCTTCTGTTCTAATTGCATGTAGGAACCAAAAGAACTGTAAGGGAAATTCAGTTGTACATTCCAGCTGCTTTAACAACTCTACAAGTATCTGTCTGCCTATCTTCACTATACTGCTGATATCTTTTGAACTTTTCTCATGGCAACTTATGAACTTCACCCCTACCTCTCCATTTATATTATTTCTTAATAGATGTCTTTGCCTCTATTCTGGCCCTGAAGATTAAGTACTTTAATTTCTCCACTACACAGGCCTTTACATATCTATATGTAGTCATTAGTTATCTGTAATGTCCACCATTTTATTATTTTGATGTCATAAAATGAGTAGGAGATGCAATTTGGTTGAAAGATGTGCTATTTAAAATTTGTATGATCAAAGGTACATTGCAGAAGACTGATTACTATAATCGAACAATTTAAAGAATTGCTTTCCTGGAACAGAAATTTTGTTCAGTGAAAAATAGGTTTGCTGTAGTAAGACACAAATTACATTATGATCACATGCAAGTTCAGAGTGAGTTTTCACTCTGCCTTCTGCCTCCTCTGATAGATATTTGGAATGGAATGGAATGGAATGGAATAGAATAGAATAGAATAGAATAGAATAGACTGGAAGGGATCTTGGAGATCTTCTAGTACAGCCCCCTGCTCAAGCAAGAGAACCTATACTATTTCAGTAGTATAAGTTACTATCTAGTCTCTTAAAAACCTCCAGTGATGGAGCAGAGCACCCATGATTTCTGAAGGCAAGCTGTTCTACTGGTTAATTGTCCTTGGTGTAGGAAGTTTCTCTTTAATACCGGGTTGCTTCTCTTTTTGGTTAGTTTCCAACCATTGTTTCTTGTTTTATCCTCTGATGCTAATTTGATTCCTGCTTTTTTGTGGCAGTCCTTCAAATACTGTAACAGTGCTATTGTTGTCCCTAATTCTTCATTTCTTTAGACTAGCCAAACACAAATCCTGCAACCATTCTTCATATGTTTTAGTCTCTAGGCCTTTGGTCATCTTAGTCGTTCTTCTCTGAATTTTTTTCAAAGTCTTGACACCTTCTTTGTAGTATGGTGACCAAAATTGGTTGCAATATTCCAGGTCTGGTCTTCCTAGAGTTTTATAAAGTGGTACTAATACTTCACATGATCTTGATTCTATGCCTCTATTTATACAACCCAGAATTGTATTAGTTTTCCCAAAGGAAAGCACTAGATCTAACTGGTGTGGCTTATATCTATTGCAAGTGGTAAATGGGTGCAGCCATTGAAATATTGGAATATTTTTGATGGCATGATACCCTGCTCAGGCAAGGATGTAAAGCATGGAGAAATAATTGGTTGTTTTTTCAGTATGTCTTCTGAAGAAAAAGATCCAACTTGACATATGGAGGGTTAGCAGGCAACAGTCCTTCCTCGTGGAATGAAAATGGGTGATTGGTACATCGGTATTAATAATGTTCTCTATTTTATGATGCATCTGTTTACTTAAATCACTCTCTTCCTTTCACTCTGTATCTTCAGTCTCGATACTAACTCATATGAAATGCTCATTTTAAAAAAAAGAGCTCTGAAAGCAATTTATTGTTGCTGAATAGATACTCTTTTTTTCTTTTCTGTCTCTTCTCCAGTCAAGCTTCATCTTTAAAGAGACATCTATCATTACAGTCTATTTTTAGCCTCTGCTAGAGCATAATGACCAAAATGTAATAACAGTTTAGTGAATGAGATTTTTTTTTAAATTCTCCAAAATGACATAAAACAATTTCTGATGTATAGTATGTTCAGAAAAACAGTGGAAAATCAGTTGCCCATCTTCTCATCAGTGAATATAAGTTTGCTTCTTATGCACAAATCTAAATGTTATCCTTTTTAGGCTTTTAAATATGTGACCCAAAGAGATAGGAGGACAAAGAAAATCAGCCTTCTTACAGCTCTTTTGACAGCAGAGGATGTTGTAAATGCATTGTGCTTCACAGCATTGGTTCAGAATATTTGTTTGTTTCTCCAAAAGAAATGTTTTTCCCTAATTATTGTCATAGTTTCCCAAAGGCTGAGAAGTGAATAACATTATTAGCTCAGAACATCTGTACATTCTCCCATTATCAAAAAAACAATTAGCCACCTCCCCTGCCATCAGATTGTTAGCAAGATAATTAAGAAAACCCTGCCCTAGTGAACTTAGAAATAAATTAGATGTTAAAATTAAAGTATTCAGTTGTAGAGATTACAGTAATGAAATCCTTTTTCTCTTTTAATAAATATGACTCAGGCAGATTTTGTCAGAATATAAATTTTGTTGGACTACACTGTATATGGCAGGGATGTCCAAACTTGGGAACTTTAAGACTTGTGGACTTCAACTCCCAGAATTCCCCAGCCAGCTATGCTATGCTGGCTGGGGAATTCTGGGAGTTGAAGTCCACAAGTCTTAAAGTTCCCAAGTTTGGACATCCCTGGTATATGGTAAAAGATGGCTCATTTTGTAACAGCTTAGTGCTTTTGAAAACATAGCTCTTGAGCACATATACTTAGTGATCCAACCATTATTTAGCATATTAAATGATTAGTTAGACATCTGAATTCAGGCTACAAAGCATGATAAACTTCTGGATAGGGCCGTAATCGTGAACCTATGGAACGTGTGCCATAGGTGGCACACAGAGCACTCTCTGTGGGCATGTGAGCCATCACCCAGCTCAGCTCCAACATACATGTGCGCATGCCTTCCACCGGCCAGCTGGTTTTTGGGTCTCTGCCACAAATGTGTGGGGGCATTGGGCATGTGGGAGACATGCACACATGCACAGGGGTGAGGCACACATGTGAGGGGTCACATGTGTATGCGCAGGGGTAGCACAGGGGGTCATGCACACATGCACAGGGGGATGGGGGAGTGCTGCATGTGCAGGGCCAGGTACACGGGAGGGTTGCACACCCATGTGTGAGGCCTGGAGGGCATGGGGGGTGCCACACATGCTTTGCATTATGGGTGCACGTGTGCACACACACTGCTGCACATGCACACACATACGTTTGGCACACAGCGACAAAAAGGTTAGCCATGGTATAGGGTCTTGAATACAAACAAATAGGCTAAGTAATCTGAAATGTGAGATTTTGCATCTGTATGTCAAAAAGTTTTCTGGAAATGATTCTGGTTTTTCTAGAGATGTACCCCTTGACTTTCATTAATCGGAAGTATACTTATTCCTGATACATTTTCTTATTTTTGCACTAGTACCATCAATACTTTAAAATCCCTTTATGATAGTTAGAGTCTACTAGTTGGAGCTATGCGGAAACAAATCCACAATTCTACCAAAGACTGATTCAACTGTAAATTATGTTTTCTATTCATTCACAGCTTTGCCTAAACGTAATTGCTGGCCAGGTCAATAAATGATATTATATAGAAGCCTAATAACCAAAAGGTGTCTTGGCAATCTCTACTAAAGGCACACACTGACACAAATTACTTCCACCTCTTTCATAATACCATTATTTGTGAGGCACTAGAAAACAATGAACAAGAGAACGGCCCAAACAAGGCCAGCAAAAGCAAGTATCATCATTACTGGTAAGGTCATTAGCAGTGTGTACAGTGTAAGTGCTTTGGAGTCAGACACAAAAAAATATTTCAAAGCACATGGGACCTACATTCAACACCTACAATCTGCAGTTCCTTAAATATTCCTCAAACAAAGTGCATCTTTTTCTAGCTGTACCTGTTGAGGGCAGCTGTGAGATAATAGGAAAGTAACTTGCTCCTTTAAAAAATTGCAGACAGGTACTACAGTAGCAATTATTTGTTCAATGACCATTTGAAGTTACAACTCTGAACAAGATGTATGATTTCTCCTTGAAGTTATGAGCATTGCAGTGTCCCTGTGGCCATGTGTTTCTAATCTGGGTGTTTAGCAAATTGCTTGCAATTATGATAGTCAGAATGTCCTGCAGTCACATGTTCACCATTTCTAACCTTCACTATCTGCTTCTGACAACCAATGTCAATGGGGGTGATGGCAGGAGGTTACAAGTATTCACCAGAGGTGGGTTGCTGCCAGTTCGGCCCGGATTGGGCAGAACTACATTGGTAGTAGTGGTGGTGGGAGGCTCTGCCCTCTTACAATATACAATAGCAGAGTTGGAAGGGACCTTGGAGGTCTTCTAGTCCAACCCCCTGCCGAGGCAGGAAACCCTATACCATTTCAGACAAATGGCTATCCAACATCTTCTTAAAGACTTCCAGGGTTGGGGCATTCACAACTTCTGGAGGCAAGCTGTTCCACTGGTTAATTGTTCTAACTTTCAGGAAATTTCTCCTCAGTTCTAAGTTGCTTTTCTCCTTGATTAGTTTCCACCCATTGCTTCTTGTTCTGCCCTCTGGTGCTTTGGAGAATAGTTTGACTCCCTCTTCTTTGGGGCAACCCTTGAGATATCGGAAGACTGCTCTCATGTCTCCCCGGGTCCTTCTTTTCATTAAACTAGACATACCCAGTTCCTGCAACCCACCTGGATGCTCTGCGCATGTGCAGAAGCATCGCGTGCACACAAGCGCACCCAAACTGGTAGTAAAAAAATTGGCAACCCATCACTGGTGCTCACAGGATAACAGATAACAGATTAATAGCGTTGGGAGGGACGTTGTGGGTCATCTGGTCCAACCCCCCACCCAAGCAAGGGACCCTACACCATTTTTGACAAATGGCAGTGCAGTCTTTTCTTGAAAGCTTCCAGTGATAAAGCTCCCAGAACTTCTGAAGCAAGCTGTTCCATTAGTTGATTGCTCTCACTGTCAGAAAATTTCTCCTTATTTCCAGGTTGAATCTCTCCTTGTTCAGTTTCCATCCATTACTCCTCATCTGGCCTTCAGGTGCTTTGGAAAACAGCTTGACCTCCTCCATACTGTGGCAGCCCCTCAAATATTAGAACATTGCTATCACATCTCCCCTGGTCTTTCTCTTTACTAGACTAGCCATGCCCAGGGATCACACTTCACTTGGTGGATTTGCTTTACAACTGCAACTTGGAACTCCAGAACTCCTGTCCTAAATCAGTGTTGTCACATGATGTTGCATTTTATATCTGTGTCACAGTGATAACGTTCTTGGTATTAACGGTAATTACCTTAATAAACTGAAGACTATCTGCACTTTTTGGTCTTCACATATGAAGCCCTGCACAGGCCTCATAAGAATTATAAGGATTATAATTATAAGGATTAGGTAAATTTAGTCCAATATTCTGTGTCTCATAGTATCCAATGAAACACTTAATCTTGCAGAATTGCTATGCAAATATAGAACCCAACAACACTAAACAAGTCCTGGCCACTAAACGAGTCCCGGCCACTAAACGAGTCCCAGCCACAAACACTGACACCATCATCAATCACTCTCAACAAACTCCATCTACCAATCAGGATGTGGCAAATCAGCCAACCAATCAGTTTAAAGTAGCAGAACCAACATTCCAACCCTCCCACCTCCACTTACAGAAAAACTGCCATTTCAAATACAGCTCATTTGCAAGAAAGCCAAGGCCGAAGCCTGATGATGATGGGGGTGATCCCATCGAAACGTTGCAAAAACACCTTTAATTTTACACGGGAAAAGACCCGAATAAACCAAAATCTACAATAACACAATGTATATACTTCTGGCATTCTTGAGAGGAGGCTAGCATGCAGCATAATGAATAAAACATGAAGACACTTTTTGGAATGAATACAACTGGCTGTTTCCTAGATGCCAACGTATATGGCAACTATACCCCTGAAAGAAGCTTTCACATGTATAAATCTATGTCATATTCATTTCATTGATCCACAAATCCTGATTCATCATACAGGAAACTGAAAGCCTCCTGCTTCAGACTTACAGTAATTGTATGTCAGCTATTTCATGTGACTCTGTATACGTGTACTGTATACATGTAAATTACTCATGTGTTAATACCTACATTGCATGCTGGAAGTAGATTGCATAGTTTGCTAAATCGGCACAATGCAATCTTTATTTCCCTGAAAAATATTCCTTTCATGAAATGGATAAGGAGCAAATGCATGACATTTTCTTTGTCTATGCCTTTTTTTCCTAGAGAATATATCATTTGAAATAGATTAGACATGAAATTAAATAAAAAGACAATTTGTGGCTAACCTTATAATTTCATCCTGCCTTCTTCTCGGTGCTCTAGTTAAGAGAATGAAGTCACCCTCCCACCCCCACCTCTACTCTGAAAAGCTTTGCTACCACTAACACCACATTGTGATGTATCTCTGTTTACAGAGAAGAGCTATAAACCATTTCAAAAAAGTGGGGAGGGAGGATACCCAAGAAGGAAATAAGGCTTGCAACCTTCCTCTTTTCCACAAAATTCAAAATATCCAATTGCATTTTGAAAGGAAGATATAAATAGAAAAACAAATCTTGCATTTTTAAAAATTCAGTTAATCATGTAGTCACAATAAAATACCAGTCTCCTTTTCAGGAGGGATTAACTTGACCATAGCAATTTGCGCAACAAAATCAAGGATTAAAAATAGCTGCTCAGAAAGATTTCCATTTAATTTATAAATCTGAACAGAAGCCCCAACAACTGCTTGTTAATTAGAGAGGAACAATCCATGGATACTGCACAATAACAGAGGGAAATGTGTAGACTAAACCTGTAATGTGGTCCATACTTGCCATCAATCACTCCTGATAGAATTGTACTTCCCCTGAAGCAGATGTACAGTCTTCTAGATTTCTGGCTCCTGCTAGACCAGCAGGTAAAGGTCATGGGCAGGACAACCTTCAGCCAGCTTCAGATGAGCCATTAATTGTAATCCTTTCTGACCAGAAGCTGCTGAAAGCTATAGCTAGATATTTCTGAAGGCAATGTGGAAGCTACAGCTGGCTCAGATTGTGGCTGCTCACTTTCTGACTAACATTAACCATTTAGATAACTATGTAAATGTTAATAGTACTTGGATAAATTAAAAAGCTTAAAAGTGATGAAACCTCGTGGTTCTACCATTATAATATAATGGTACACTTATCATTGTTTCCTGTCTTTGTGGTTGTTGTTTACTTCAAAACCTAGAAATGGGCATTTTTACTACATTTCTAAAGAGCTTTAGAAACAGATAACTGGTAGATTTGGCATTCTTTAATGTGTTATATTTCTTTATCTGGTATTTTATACTTTGGAGGAAACTCCAGAGAATCCAGAGGCTGAGGGAGTGTGAGATCAACAGACTTTATACTTGGAATGTATTTCCTTTGTTGAAAGGTTTTCTTTTATTAGAAGGAAAATGAACTATGTGCCTAACTGCAGTGGTGGCACAATTCATCTTCCATCCTGTCCCTGTAATGAGATCTTCAGGAGCTGAAGAGCTTCTGGATATATATAAGCTCCTCTTGTAGAAACAGGCATGACTTGTCTTGATCTATGCCCTTTTAATCTCTTCATTTACATGGAAGAAGAAATGGTAAACAACCAGGAGAAGACATCTGAGTCTACCTACCTAGGAAGGTGGACTTTTATTTCCACTTTTGTTTTATCCTTCTTCTGCATTGGTTTGAAACTGTCTTAATAGAGTAAATGGAGGCTCATATGTATTTGCTTGCATATTTCTGCGCACATCTTTTGCAAGTAATTTTCCCCTAGATAATATATTTTCATATATTTTCATGTGTTATTTTTCCTATCTGTATTTTTCTACGCACTTTCCCCTAATAAATGCAGTTTTGTGCACACCTTGTGATTGGAAATCTACATTACAAAATTGAGAAAACTATAATAGTGTAACCTTATTTCAGTTTGTGTATTCGCTCAATAAGTGTGAATTAAGTAACTGTATTAAAATGCTAAGCAAATTAATTTCTTTCCTGTTCCAAAGTAGAAATAGTAATGGTCCCATATGAGATGTGAGTATCAAATGTCAGTCTAATCAAACAGTTATCATGGTCTGTTGGTGTGCAGCATCATGATCATTGCCATTTCTATCAAAATTAGAAAAATAAAACAAATAATATTGTGGCTAGAATGTCACTAGAATGTTAGTGAGCTTCAGTCTTCTGACAACTGAACACTGAACTGAATGTATTTTATGACTATTTTAAAGGTTAATTATAAAAGTTAAAATGAAGTTAACATCATTTTATGCTTCCTAACCTCACAGGCTTCCTAAAGCCTTTATTCATAGATATACTGAACACAGTGGCTGCTGCTACTTCCGGTTCACTTAAGGATATACCCTGCTGCACAAGTGTGCTTCGCGTGCATGCACAGTGCAACAAAAATTGCTCTGTGCATGCGCAGAAAGCAAAAACAAGATGGCAGTGCCAAGAGAACCAATTTGTCAGCATGGCAGGCCTTGGGCGCTGCTGGTTCCAGCAACCCAGGCCGCCAAGTTACTACTGGTTCGGCTGAACTGGTCTGAACCAGTTGGAATCCACCTCTGACTGAACATATCCAAAAACTTGTGGAGTTGACGGAAAAGGTAGAGAGGTATACAAAGTTAAGAGACAGAGATTTCAGAGTAAACCATAAAATATTAGTTTTATGAAAACGCATAGCCCCAATCCTTCCAAAACCAACCCAATTCCCAACCAGGCAAAATTTACATTTAAACACTGTAGAATGTAGTTATCAATGTTCTAATCCAGGGGTCTCCAAATGTTTCAATTTTGGGCCATGTTGGACATTTTGCAAACATTCGAAAGCTAGGGGGGGAAATCAATTTTATAAATGACCGAATAAAATTTAATAATATTCAGTCACACACCCCAGGCAAAGAAAAGTGACTCTCCAGCCAGCTTCCTTTTCATCATTCTGAGAGACCTGAGATAGTTCAGATGGGCCTTTCTTTGTCTGGGGTCGAGGCATCCAAGAGAGCACAGCTCATGAGAGGAGTTGGTGGGCCAGAAGGAATCTGTGGGTTTTATTCTGTTCCTTCTGTGGGCTATACTTTGGAGACCCGTGCTCTAATCCAAAGTTCTTTTTGCCCATCAATCAACAGGAAATCACAGACAAGAGGGGAATTATGAGACATAGCCCAGTGAAGAAACAGGTGGGAGTACGAAAAGGTACCAATGTCTCAGAAGAAGCCATTGTTACATAATTAAATATTGTCACCTTCACAACAAATTAACAGAAAAAACCCAGAAGCTTCAAACATAAAATTCCCTGAAGAGTGAATAAAGGATTCAAAAATTTCCACTTTCATTGGAAATAAACAACTACAATCACAGTAGCCTAATATTTTAAATTAAAAGAAGCAATTATAATGACTTGTCTATGAACTACACAAATAATTATACATAGTTACAAGCATAGAACACACACAAACAGGAATTAGTTCCAAGATTGGCTTTAATTCCTTTGGGCATTTCTTTGCTTTTAAAATTCAAAAGCAACAATTTCTTATAAAGTTGACATTCAGAATGACAAAATATATATTAAATACTATTGACTGTATCTGCAAGTTTCCAAACCAGGACACACAAGACATTTACATAGCAGGAAGGAACAAATGGAAGAAATAAATGTAAAGTTAAATATAATCATAAAAGAAATATTAATAATGTGACATCTAATTTGTAAAATTAATGAATTGAGGGACAATGTGAAAATAAATAAAAAATTAGCTTATTTATTTTATTTATTTTTATTTTATTAAATTTATATCCCACACCTTCTCCTACAAAAGGACCCAGGGTGGCGCGCAGGAGATTAAAAATCAATACATATATACAAGTACAGCATACAACATTTAAATTCTTAGGGTTTTATACTGGGTTTTAGCACGGGATACAATTTAATAGTTTTTTAATAATATATTTTTGTATTTTGTATGGTTTTTAATATTGCCTGTGCGCCGCCCTGGGTCCTTGCAAGGAGAAGGGCGGGGTATAAATTTAATAAAACATAAAACATTACTAAAACCCCTATTAAACTTAAGTTACCCTGTGCTAAAAATATTTTAAAATCCCTCTAATTAAAATTTACAGCTAATGGAAAGTCCATATCGGGTGGTTATGCTAGGCCAGCTTGTTGAAATAGATGAGTTTTGAGATACTGGCGGAAAAGGCGGAGGTCCAAGGTAGTGCGGAGTTCGGGGGGCAGGTCTTAGTCATGCAGCTTCTTAGTCATGCATTAGTAACCAAAACAAAACAAAATCCTCAAACATTCGGAGTATTTTATAATAAACGTTATTATTTTCATGTTTCTAACATTCTCTCTTTGGGGAGACGGGTGGTACAGAAATGTGAACAATAAATAAATGAATGAATAAAAATAAATAAAATTCCATCAATACACTGCAGGTTTTTTTTTTTGGCCTTTGCTTAATTATGATCAAAATTCTTACCCAAGCATCATTTCTTTCCAGCCCTAAATCTTACCATCTTGTCTCCTAACCATTTTTTCCCCTTCCACAGTATGTAATTTCAGACCGAATATGATTTCCTTATAGATTCCACAGTTTTTTTACTACTTCATTACAGTATAAAGCTTTCATAATGTCACAGCTATTCTTCATCAAAAATGTCAGAAGAATTTTGATGAATTATCATTATCAATACGTCTTAATTTGACAATAAGAGAAAGTAGCAAAGGCTAAATTTACATTGTTACATTACATTACTTATTTAATGGTAAGTAAGAACCATTAGCTATTTTGTGACTGAAGAAATCATGACTAAAACAGAACTGTTTAACTTTTTTTAAACAAGTAATTTTATTACAAATTTTAATTACAATAGTAAAAGGTAACACAAACTAAAAATTAAATGAAAAATGGAAGGGAATAAAAAGCACAAGAAAATTAAAAGAAGAGAAAAGGAAAGGAAAAAGAAGCCTAAAGAAATCCCAATCATGCATACAATTTCACTATCTGTTTATTTCTTCTTGATGAACAGATAAAAACTCTTCCTTCCATAATTCAACTTCTAAATATACTGTAGGTAAATCCAATAAGTAAACATATTCTCCAACGCAAGTGAGAACAGTCCAAACAGAAAATGAAAACATAAAGAAATAAATAATAACATTAAAATAATATTAAAATAATAACAGTAAGAAATATAAACCTAATCATTTCATAATTCTTAACTATAAGCAAATCCACATTTAGTATACATAAAGTGTTCTCAGTATTCTAGTATGAAGAAAAGACTGATATTTAAGAAAATGAGAGAAATATTTTTTTTAAAGAGAACAAGTTCACAAAGATCCCTTATTTTAAGTAAAGGGACAGTTAGATACAAAGCCAAGTTAAATGTGTTACATTAGGAGACATAAAGAAACATAAGCCCATATCAATTAATTAATTACCATATGAATTGTAGGCAATTGTTGCAAATCCACTACAAATGTTTTTCAAGTCTAAATGTTAGTAAATCCAAAAAGAACAACCCAATATCTTTTTTTAAGTCAAGTTTTAATCCCGATCAAACAAACCAAGTTTGTGTCATTTCTTTTTTCCCAAAAGTCTTGCTCTTTAATTCATCCAAATGGTTACTGATCCTTGTCTCATATTGCTTCAAAATTTTTAAAAGCCTTTTCTGGAAATATAGTGAGAAGAAATTATTCCAATTACTGTCTAAGATTGGCATTTTTATTTCCTTCTTGGCTTTTAAAGTCCCTTGTATACATACATATCCATATTTGTGTTGCATTTGTGCTGATAAATAAATAAAGGGAAACTAGTATAGATCTATTTCAAGCTATTTAGCTCTCATTAACTAGCCATACCCTTACTGGGATTTGAACCTGAGTTGATTTTTACATGTTAGGCAGTTGTATTAGCCACTAAGGCACAAACTCTCCTCCCTTGTCAGCTGAGCCAAGGAAATAAATAAGTGTTATGTCAAAGCACCTGGTATGCCCAATATGGGAGGGAGCATACTGTTTCCCTTTTACCTTTCAGCTCCACGTTAGAAGCCTTCCAGGCAGGAAATTTTTGTGTTGCATTTGTGCTGATAAATAAATCAAGGGAGACTAGTATTTACCTCTCATCCCATCCCATATTTGGCCATACCAGGTGCTCAGACATAACACATACATATCCATATCCATATCCATATGTGTGTGTGTGTGTCTGTGTGTGTCTGTGTGTGTGTGTGTGTGTTGCATTTGTGCTGATAAATAAATAAACAAGGGAGACTAGTATAGATCTATTTCAAGCTATTTAGTTCCCATCAGCTAGCCATACCCTTACTGGGATTTATATATATAGGTAATTGTTTCACAACAACCTGTTATTAGGCCCCAATTAAGAGAGGAGACATACTGTTTCCTTTCCTGCCTTTTGGCTCATCACCAGAGACCATCTAGACAGCAAGCCAAGAATTACGTTGTGTATTTTTTTTTTAGATATGTGTGTTAGTTTTTTATGTTATTTATTTATTTATTGATCAGCTCATAAAACTAACACACACATATATATATGTATGTATGTATGTATGTATATGTATATATACATCTCTCTCTCTCTCTCTCTCTCTCTCTCTGTGTGTGTGTGTGTGTGTGTGTGTGTGTGTGTGTAATGTCTAACAATATTTTTTTTCATGTTATTCTCTTTCAATATTTTTTCAAACTCTTTTTCTATAACAGTTTCTTCTGGAACAGACCGTTGCTAAGAGCACCAAACACAAATGACAAGGTTCAAGGTCAACTTCAGAGACAATCAGAAACGTCTCTGAAGGCCATTATAAGAAGACACCCAGAAGTATCTTAAGTCCACCATTCTTCCCCAGAAGTCAGGATGTTTAACTGTTGACGTAACAGTAACACACATACATTTCTAATATTATTTTATCTTTGAGGTCCAAATATACTTTCAATGAGAAAGTAAACAGTGTGCTCTGTATAATTTTATGCATTTTGATAATAAGGTCTCAGCAGTGTCTTGTGATTAATAATTGGAATCTCTTCTCCAAAGAAAAGCAGCTCATGTTCTGTTTCATGAGCTGAGCCTTTTTCTCTTCAAGGTGACATCGTCCTGTAACAATATTTGTCAGTGACAAGCCTCTCAGCATGGCAAGTCATTGATGTCAGTGCTCAAATGCCACTTGCAAGATGCAAATGTCAAGATGGGGAAGAGAATGGCACCTTTGGTGTTCAGCACTTATGGGCTCATATTAGAAACATCCTCATTATTTAAAAGGCTGCAGTTTAGCACTGAAGAAGAAATCCACTTCCCACAAAGCTTTTCATAGTGTGCAAAAGCAAATAAGTAGACATAATCTACTTTTTATATGAAAAGTACCAGAAGCTATACACAGCAACTTTACTAGCACATACTGATTCAAGTTTGGTTCCCTTCTTAGTTGCCACCCATTTCCCATAAACTTGCATTTAATCCTGTAATTTTGAAAATGGATCAGTTGAGAGATGGGGTAAGACAAGTGAAGTTAGTGTGTAAAAGGGAATAAGTAAGGTTCAAAAGAGCACACACACTTTGTCTCTTGGCATATTTCCAAAATATGCAGATCTGATCTAGTCCTTAGCCTCAAAAATATTATGCTGTTTTAACTGAGAGCCATAAGCAAAGGAAGTTTTTATATCATAGACTATTTGATCCAATGATAACATCAACACACAATAACATACAAAATAAGATCATATAAGTTACATGTTAGATATACCCTGTCTTCCCTTGAAATTGACATCTTTTCATTTAATAGGACAGCCTTTAGATCTTGTTATTGAAACAAGCTGCTCTACTTTGGGGCTTTTGTATGCCAATATGACGGGAAAGCCTGTAAAACTTAAATTTATTCATATTAACAATAAGGAATCCAGGATAGAAATGTTTACATAATACAGCGGTGGGCAAACCTTGCAACTTTACGTCTGAAGGACTTCAGCTCCCAGAATTCTCCAGCCAGCCAGTTGCAAAGTTTGCCCACCCCTGACATAATATATAGTTCTACAAATTTATCCACTTTCGTTATAGCCACAAAACTGAAGGCACCATTAAGTGAAGAGGAAGTGTCCTTCTCAGTCGCAATTGTCTTCCTGGTGCTTTTTTTTTTTCTTCTACATTCATTATTCATTTGGCAGCAAAGATTCTTATGATGCTCATTGGCATTTAAGAGAAGATTTTACTGTTCTAGCATGTTTCTGGGAAGACCTAACTACAACCAACCCAGCAACTTTAAAGAAAAGTCAAGGGCAACCATGACAATGATAATAGAGCTGATCCTTAACAAAGTAAATACCTTCAATCGCCTGATGAGATTGGGATGGAATGTCAGCAGTTTCTTTCATATTAATTTAATGGAGGCTGAATGTAGCACCTGTTTGCAGTCTAGACTAAAATACTTACAGTATATTTAGACTGTACCTAATGATAGAGTTTGGACATAGTCATGGCTTTAGTGCAGAATAGATGCCTTACTTACATAATGGATGTCTTACTAGGGTGGCAAGTATGCATAAATGGCCTCCTGCACTGATTTACCCTAGATTGTTTTGAAATATGATTCTTTATATATTATATAACAGTTTATACTGATTCACACCTAACCCAGGCATGTAAGATTTTTATGGAGTAGCATTTTTGTATAACATCTGTTTACATTAAGAGACTAAACTCATGGTTGATTTGACCCATTTTCTGTGTTCACACACTAAACTGAATTATAAATTTATCAAACAGTTTGGCTTTACACAACATCCTAAGCCTAATTAAATCTAATAGGTCTAATTAAATTTAGTACAATACATAAATGCACCTGCAAGAGCTTTTTTTTACTTAAGAGTGTTGTATTACACAGATCTAGTAGACAAACTAATGAAACCTCAGATCTATATAAGTCATTCTTGTTAGCTTCAACTGCTATCTAGAGCCAATGTGATATAGACATTAGATTGCTAACTTAAACTGAGTAAGGTATTTGCCGAATGTTTTTGAGTGGCATGAAGTAGAGAGATAATACTGTTCTGGTACTGAAGGATTGCCATTTACCTACTGGGTAATTTATATCCTGTGAAACTGAGAATTTAAAATATGATAATGAACTTATGATCACATCTGAAAGAGTTCCATAGTGATGAAAGGATGAGAAATAGGAAGATACTATAATCTATTGAATTGATTCTTAGCCTTTGTTAGAGAGGAGGACACAGAAAAAACATGAGATATATAGAGGTTGTAAAGAATATCATAACTTCAAGTTGAAAGAATTACATGGTCTGTAAGTGGTGTGCATGAACTGTCCTACTGTCCCTATTTATTTGTACCCTTTTCATTCATTCTCATGTTTATTCTTATACCTCTGCTATTTTTATGAGTTGACTTAATGCTGAATTGACTTAATACACGCAGTATAAGTCTATACCTAACACTGATTTCAAAATGAATTTTTAACAACTAGATCAATAAGGGAGACTTATGGTACACTTAGATGGGTGATAAAGACAAAATATAGCATAGACCAGGGGTGTCAAACTCAGGTTGCCACGGTGGCGTAACGTGACGTATTGAGACTTTTCCCCCCCTTGCTAAACTGGGCATGACCATCATGTGATGCATCCGGCCTGTGGGCCATAGGTTTGACAGCCCTAGCATAGACTACTACTACTGCTTTTTGCTTCCAATTAATTTTATGAGGAAAAGGGAGAAATTGTTAATGCTATCCAGTACAGCACATATTATCATCATTGATGACTGCATATGCAATAATATTATAGTTATTGGTGATTTCAGGAGGGAAAGGAAGGAAATGATAATAAGCTGTAGATTATAACATCATGGAAAACTAGTTTGGTGTAGTGGTTAAGATACTGGCCTAGAAACCAGGACACTCTGAGTTCTGATCCTGCTCAATACAACTTGCAGGGTTGTAATGAGGAAAAAGAGGAAGAAAGACAATTATGTATTATTAACAACAACAAAGTAACAGAGGTTGGGTTAAAATATAATTTAATCATCCTTTAAAGAATGCGATCTGTATCATGAAACTTACATACTGTATCTGCATCAATCATACAATATCAATAGCATTTAAAATTATATACCACTTCACAGTGCTTTCCAGCCTTCTTTAAGCAGTTTACCCCCAACAATCTGGGTCCTCACTTTACCATCCTTGGAAGATGAGTCAAACTTGAGCCACTCAGAATCAAACTCCGGGAATGAGCAGTGAGTTAGCCTGCAGTACTGCATTCAAACCACTTTACCAACACAGCTCTTGTAGTGATATCATGTTATCTTTGTCATCACTGTCATATTATTGCGGCTTGTAAGAAATACCTCGGCTACAATGCTATTTATGTTCATGCTTTTATAAATGGGAATTGTATGCATAAATATTTGCAGCATACTGTTCCTGAATTAGTATTTTAATTCAAAATGAAAAAATGCTAATACAATTTCACATACACAACTGTGACATATGTGTGTACAACCAGTCTGCATGAGCCCCTTGAGACTTTAATTACTAAGAAAGCAAGACTTGCAATTTAAATTGTCTTAGAGATTCATGCAAGATAAAAGTAAAAGGCAAATCTCATTGGCATTAATCATAGATATACAACAGATCGTTTCCCACTCTTATTTGGGATGTTGAAGTTCTAATTTCTTTGTCAGTTTCGTGCAGGGGCAATACAGTGATGCATTGAGACATGACTCATATCCTGAAGGCCGCTCCTAGGCTATTCAGAGGTAGCATTGGTATAGGCAGCACATAATTTCCTATTTATGGGAGTAAATGTAAATGGACTGGTAAATTCATAAGTTTCATTGCTGACATAGATCGTAACAGCTGGACATTTCAAGGGAGTGCAAAATTAGACATGTATCTGTGTTGGGCAGAATTTCTTCTGAAACATTGTTTAAGAGGAGATTGTAATGTATTTATATTGTTTTAACAAACACCTATTACAGAAAGTCATCTTCATCAGAAGCATAGGTAAATGCCAGTGACTATTGTTAAAAGATTATCCAGATTTACCTGAGCAATTGTTTAATCTAATCTTCTGGTTTTACATGTCACAATGAATTGTTACCTAAGCACTGAGACTGAGACTCAACAATACATTATGATACTGTGTAGGTGGCCAATTTGTCAATCATTATGATACTGTGTAGGTGGCCAATTTGTCAATCAGTATTATTGTTAAGAAAACTAATTGGACATTTCAAGCCCTCAAGAGTTGAACTCTACTTGTCAAAGTCTTTACCTTTACATGTAGTGCTAATATGGCACTGCACTCAATGCAGTGTTTATGGTGCTGGTCTCAGATTTCAAGATCCAAATTCAAGATCTTACAGTATGTAACTATGGAGTTACTTAGTACCTATCACTAAACATCTTGAAAGAAAATTCGAAGAGGAAATATTATGCAGATGTCCTTAAACTATAAAGACTTAGGGCTTGTTATTCCCATTATCAATTCATAGCAATCCTGTGAAGTAGATAAAGCTGAATAAAGGCTTATTGAATGAGGTGACAATGGAGATAACTCTGAAAGAAATAACATGTGTATGCAGTGATTTGTACTTGAATCGCAATTTACTAAATTCCAATAGATTCTGAAGAAGAATAACAGTTCGGTAGTAATAACTGAAAACGGGATTGAACCTCATTAAATGTTTAATTTTCCAGCCTAACAGAAAATTGAGAATTTAATGAACATTGCAAATGTTTTAGTGGCATTTGATGGTGGTTGCAGAATCCTTTGTTAACTTTATATTCATCTGCCTCTATCTAGGAAGACAGGTTGAAGGCACAGTGTAAGGCACATTTATATTAGGCTATATATTTCATACTTGTTCAAATTTTTATTTCATTTCTACTCTACAGGTTCTTGTAAGCTACCTTAAATATTTTTAATTTTTGTAAAAAGAAAGTATATATATATATACTTATATATATATATTTAAAAATAATTGAAAATTGCTTTCAAACCACACATGATGTCTCTATCATTTACAGCCAGTAAATACATCTGGAAGTTGTCAAGCTGAACAAGTCTGGCTATAGCTTCATCTTGTTCTAGATTGGCTCTTTACATGTAGTCATTTATGTAGACACAGAGATATTCCAATGCTTGCATTTGCATAAATATATTACCTAAACCAGGGGTCTCCAACCTTTACAACTTTAAGTCTGAAGGACTTCAGCTCCCAGAATTCTCTAGCCAGCAAAGCTGGCTGGAGAATTCTGGGAGCTGAAGTCCATCAGACTTAAATTTGCAAAGGTTGGAGACCCCTGACCTAAACAACTCTAAAATACATATCCATAACATCACTTCTGGTAGTTATGTAAAAAAACCTCCAGTCAGTACCACTGGAAATTGTATATTTTTTTAATCTTGCCTTTATTATTTTTATAAATTATTCAAGGCAGCAAACCTACTTAATACTCCTTTCTCTGCCTATCCGCCTCACAACAACAACCCTCTGGGGTTTGTTGGGCTGAGGAGGATTGGTCCAAAGTCACACAACTAGCTTTCATGGCTTAGGTGGGACCAGAACTCACTTCCTGCTTTCTAGTTTGATGTCTTAATCATTAGACCCAACTGGCTCTTATTAATCATAACAATAAATGAGTCAATGACAACACCAAAGCAATTCAGTATGAATCATAATTAGGATAACTAAATATGAGATGTACTAAGATTTAGTAATTATCCTTGAATTAAATAAATAAATAAATAAATAAAACAAAGGCAGTTTGCAGCTGGTACCCCTGTTTAGACAGAAATGATAAAAGGTTTGCACAGTCTGAAAGGTTGTCAGGTTCCCAACCCTCATCTCTACTCTGTCTCTAAGCTAATGTGTTAGCAACTGTCTAACAGCTTGTCAGCCTTTCTTTTGCTTCCCTTCCCCTTTTATCCAGGTTTCCAAAAACACTTGTCTGGCATGGTGTTAAGCTGAGAGGTTCTGGTGTTGTGCTAGACACCAGATGTCTCACAACGGGGTGACATCTAACTTGGTAGTCATTCATGCAAGCCTCAGCCATCTTGAATGAACATAGGCAGATGTCTCCAGCAAGCTGAGTCTGTAAGTGAATCTGGCAGGCAATCTCAGTGGATGATGCTCAAGGCCAGGGGGTGTTTTGCTCAATAACTTCAGAACATAAGAGCCAGGTTGTGAGAGCAGGATGCTCTACAAGCTGGAGAGAGAGAGAGAAGTTATTTAGAGAGTTAGTAGAAAAGCTCAAGCTGGGATGAAAATTAATCCAGGGAAACATTGATAGATGTGGTGGGAGCTTATTTTCAAGTTATACAGAGCAGGGTAATATGGGAAAAGAAATATCAAAAGGCTGGTTTGTTAGTCTCATGGCATGTGCAATCTCTGATAGAACATTTAGAAAAATCTTTTCACTTCCCATGACATAGGCCAATGACTTCCAGATGGCAAACATTTCAAAATATGCATTGTATTTGGAAGACAGTACAATAGGAAACACTTCCCTTTCAAGGAATGACTGAAATAAAGTTGTTTTGGTTATAACCAGTTTTTTTTTTTAAAAGATAATGTAATGGGTAAATACGTTAGAATTGATAAAATATCGATGTGAGAACACTTACTCTTCTGTGTCTTGAAACTATCCAAAGCAACTGATTGGGAATAGGTTTGAAGCAGATGCAAGAAAGAATTCATGCTAATTCACTGAACAAAACTGGTGATCACCATTGGCTTAAAAAAGGGTAATACAAATTGAATGTAGCTTCACCAATGGCAAAACATTACTGGTATGTAGACATTCTACTTCATGCCAGTTATTGGTGTGTGTGTGTGTGTTATGTATCGCCTTTATGTTTTACTTATGGGATTTCTAAATGTACCTGACTAGCAAAGTGAAAAATATTTTGATTAAACAAGAGTGCTGTTTTGTTTAATAGATTCTCTAGCATTTTCTCTAGTCCAGAGTAGCTGGATGGTAAGAGTTTGAGGTAGTGCAGGGGTGTCAAACTGGCAGCTTGTGGGCTGGATGCATCTACACCCCAGCTCCATAAAGGGAAAAAACATCACGAAAGGTCACATGGTGGCAATCTGATGCCGTGAGCTTAACACCTGTGGTGTAGTGGTTATGGCATCAGGCGAAAAACCAGGAAACCCTGAGTCCTACTCCTTTCTTAGGTTCAAACCCAACTGGATGACTGTGGGCCAGTCACTTTCTTTTGGCCCTAGAAAGCAGAAAATGGCAAACCATTTCTGAAAAATCTTGGCAGTCTCCAAGAATAGGACAAAATTGAACAGAAGGGAAAAATTAATTACAGAATTACACATCAGACATAAATGGCACTATCTGCAGAAAACCCTGTCATTTAACAGACATGGGGTAACCAAATGAAAAATGTGTCCATTGTTTCTAAAATGCATAAAACCTGGATTTTACAGTAATTAAATTTGAACAATTGGATAGAAGACACTTATATTCTGGTTTATATTTTCATTTTCATATATGCTGAATGTTTTATTCATGGCTAACAATAATAGTTTTTTTATGGAAGAGCAATATCTGCCACCACCTTGCTTTATTTTAGCATCCAACTTCACTAAGGATTTTTTGGAGCAATTGATGCCATGTAAATCTATACGAGTACCCATTATGCAGAGAATTAAAGTCACATAGGGATTACATTTCCATCTCTTAACAAATGTAAATGACAGATGGGATTAATAAATGAATATACTATCGAAGTAAGGAAAGTAGATTAATGAAGGGGAAAAAACAAAGGTAGATAATCAGCCTTTTGGGAAGGAAAAATTAGTGGTAGAGGTTTAGTTAACATATTGAGAAAGTGACATAGAAAATAAAAAATGGGATGGGCCATTTTATTTTAATTCATAGCCCTGGATGGACAGACTATTGCCTGAGGAAGTCAATTACAGACTCTAACAAAAAGAGACTTTTCTCTGAAAATTTACTGCCCAATTTAATCAATCCATAACCAGGCAGATTAAAATCCCATTTCAGCTCTTATTGCTATGGAAGGCATTTTAATCTCTTTTCCAATGTAAGTCAGTGGAAAGATTAACTGATGATTGATAAATGACTAGCTCTTAGGTTTAAAATGGCATTCAAGCAAAGGGCTAGATAATTACAATCTATCTTTTCTGTCATTAGATTTGGTTAGCTGCCTGGTTTATGAAAAATCTAGATACAATAAAATCTAATGAATGAAAGCTCCAGTATTTGTTTTTGAAAAATATATTAATACCTGTCAACAAGCCAGTATTTTTATGAATATGCAACACTAGAGTATTTTAATGGAATATGCAAAAATTAGAGCTAGTTTGTTTATAGTGGCTAAGGCACCTGGCTAGAATGGCTGGTTTATAGTGGTTAAGACACCTGGCTACTACAGATATGAACTGTAGTACTGTCTTATGCACAAAGTGATCTGGTACTCTTGAGCCCTAGGAAGAAGACAGTGGCAAATCACTTCCAAAAAACCTTGCCAAGAATACTGTAGAGACTTGTCCAGGTAGTTGCCAGGAGTCAGGGCTGACTTAGAGGAACAAACCAAAATAAAGAAAATTGCATTACATTATTCCAAAGAAAGGTAAACAAATTTGTTTTCAAAAGGGTTGTCGTTAAAATCTCCTCAAACTCTCTCTTTGTAACTTGGAACCAATGCTTAAATTACGAGGGAAGAGGAATCTTAATAATTGCAACTCTAGAGATAAATGTGTCAACCTGAAGTTAGGTGAACTGAGACCATTTGTATTTTGACACATACTGGAGCTGAAGGATAGGGCGGGGGGAATAGAGATAGTTGGGGTGATATAGCAGAAACAAAATGCTTTCTCTTTGGGGAAAAAAGGACATTGCCACAGGAGAGTTCAGCAGGAGGAGACTGGGGTCATCTAGCAGCTGACTGTATGCTAATTGGACCATGTGACTGAGGGTTTGGGGGAAGCGACAAACTTTCGCTTTTAATTAGGTGAAAACTGTGGAAACGTTTAGAGTTGGTTTTCATCAGATCTGTGCCAATATGGTATTTCCAATAAAACTGTTTCTTGAGGACTTCACTGGCCTCAGAGTTTTGCTTGATATGGGATTATTACTTGGAACCTTAACAAAATGTTCCCAAATAATTTGAAACCTTTGAGAAGCTATTTGGGGGGGGGGGGGGGGGGGACACAAGAAATAGGCTTTTTTGTGTGTGTTGCTGCCTAGTGAAAGAATCAGTTTTGGTTTAATGATATTAAGATATATGATGAATTTTTTTATTTAAAATTTATAAAATGAGATTATTTATGAATAATCATTTTAGAGATGCACAGAAGTTATGTGTGGCCGGTCGGTATGCTTTTTTAAGGATACAATGTAGAGTGATGACTTTTCCTTTTTATTATTATTAATTTTATTCTTTCTTTTTTATGTTTGTCTTATTAATAAAATGCCATTATATACTTTTACTTTACATATAAAAGGATGTAAAAACAATTAGTTAAATTAAGGCTGAGATATAATAATTGTAATAATTGACATGAAAAGCAAGTGATGATTATGGAAGAAATGCATAGAAATTTGTGATTAACTGACACATTTTTTATAATTTGCAATTTGTAATGAAAGATGCCTTTTTATTTTATTTTTTGCTATTTTTGTTTTATCTGTGTTTGTTCAAATATAAATAAAAAATTACAACCACCACCCCCAAAAAAAAGAAAGAAAGAAAGAATCAGTTGAGAGCATTACAGGTTGATTTGCAAGGCCAAAGATAGTCTCACTAGACTCCCAAGGCCAAATACGTTATTGTGGTGACAGGAAATTAGAATCATAGAAACGCAGTGGCAAGAGTTACCTGAAAATAAGCAGTAAAGAGTCTTTTCTAATAGTTTTATAAAAACTATTCTCATGAAGTAAGCAGCAGCTCATCAAAGGATCTTGACAAACTTGAACATTGGGCACTATCTAACAAAATGAAATTCAATTGTGAAAAAAGTAAGGTTCTACATTTAGGCAAGAAAAACAAAATGCACAGGTACAGTATAGGTGGTAGACGTGGAGACTCTGGAAAGAGTGCAGAGAAGAGCAACCAAGATGATTAGGGGACTGGAGGCTAAAACATATGAAGAACGGTTGCAGAAACTGGGTATGTCTAGTTTGATGAAGAGAAGGACCAGGGGAGACATGATAGCAGTGTTCCGATATCTCAGAGGGTGCCACAAAGAAGAGGGAGTCAAACTATTCTCCAAGGCACCTGGGGGCAGGCAAGAAGCAATGGGTGGAAACTAATCAAGGAGAGAAGCAACTTAGAACTAAGGAGAAATTTCCTGACAGTTAGAACAATTAACCTCTGGAACAGCTTGCCTCCAGAAGTTGTGAATGCCCCAACCCTGGAAGTCTTTAAGAAGATGTTAGATAGCCATTTGTCTGAAATGGTATAAGGTTCCTGCCCACGCAGGGGGTTGGACTAGAAGACCTACAAGGTCCCTTCCAACTCTGCTATTGTATTGTATTATATTGTATTGTAAAGCTTACACATTTTATTGAAAAAAAGGTGATACTCCTGGGTTCTTTTTGCCGCTATGCACTAACCAGGTTCTCTTGCTACAATGTCAAGAATATAACTCTAATTAGAGTTTTTCTTCTATTGTTATATTGTAACCAGATGGACCCAACGATGCTTACCAGCTTCTGCAGAAAATAAAATTTAGCATATTCTGCTCTAGGATATAGTGTACTACATCTATTGTATCTCTCACAAGTCTGTCCTGAATGCCTCTGCTATACTATGAAAAGACTTCATTTAAACATGTTTTTGACACTTTGGTTAGTCTGCTGAGCTTTTAAATAAAATACAGTGGGCAAAATTATTAACCCAATGAATGTAGCGTAGAAAGTGGGGTCGTTAATATTCACTGTCAGTTTAGTATAAAGTTCAGGAATGCTGAAAACTCAAAGGGAAACTGAAACATCTGCTGACCTTTATTTTGTCCCAGGAGTTATCAAGTTGTGCAGGTTAGACCAAATGTGGCTTTTCTTCTGTTCCTCTTTTCTTCAGATAATTATATGGTTTCTGACTCTGTTTTGTTTTTTGCTCTATGCAAAATAAGTGCTGATTAACACCAGTAAAGGAAAAGAAAGGCGAACAGAAGGTGCATTGAAGATTAAGAAAATAAAACAAAATATTCTTGCCTTTCTTGAGCAACTAGTATCATTTTTAATCCAAAATAATTTATAAATATATATATTTATATATATACCGTATTTTTCAGAGTATAAGACGCACCTTTTTTCCTCAAAAAAGAGCCTGAAAATCTGGGTGAGTCTTGTACACTGAATACAGCATTTTTGGCCTCCTGAAACCCCGCCCCTTCACCAAAATGGCCGTGCATAGCTTGTAGGAGACTTTCAGAGAGCTCCTGGGGAGGATAGAAATGAGCAAAACATGGACCATTATTTGTTCAATTTTACCCCCCCCCAGCCCCCAGGGGCACTCTATAAGCTTCTTAAAGGCTATCCATGGGCCAATTTTTGCTCATTTCCTCCCCTCCCAGGGGCACTCTACAAGCCTCCTAAGAGCTATCCATGCCCTTTTTTTTTGAAAAAATAAAATGGGCCTGTTTTCATGAAAAAATGGGCCATTTTTGGGAGTTTTGCACAGTGCAAAAAAAAAATTTCCATTTCATTTCATTTTCATTTATTCGACTTATTAACCGCCCCCTCTCCACGAAGGGACTCGGGGTGGTGCACAGGAAAATATAAAAATACAATACATCACAATAAATACATAAATAGATTAAAACTATATTAAATTATACCCTGTGCTAAAAACTACCCCATTAAAATCCCTAAAGCCCAATTTAAACTTTCTCTACTAAACAACTGAGGCTGAAAACGGTAGGTTAGGCCAGGCCGGCCTGTTGGAAAAAGTAGGTTTTTAGTTGCTGGCGGAAGGAGCGGAGGTCCGGGATAGATCTAAGTTCTGGGGTAGGTCGTTCCAGAGGGTCGGGCCCACCACAGAGAAGGCGGGCCAGCTAATTATCATTAACTGATGCTTACTAGTACTACAAATCCCAAGAATAACAGTGTTTCCATATCTATTTGGGAGTCAAAAAAATAAACATGCAGGTTGTAAATTGTGAAGGAAAAAAGAGTTACCTATGATTTTAAGGGCATTGTTTTACTCTACACTAGTCTTCAAAGGAGATCTCTGCCAGAGTGCTTCAGCTGAAAAAAAAAAAGAAATCATGAGATCCTTTTTCTTTTTCTTTCCTCATCCCCTTTTTCTTCTTTGCCATGTCTTTTTAGCTGGATGTCAAGCACTGCCTGGCTTTTATTATTCTGAAAATAGCTTTCAGAACTGTGCAGGCTAGAAAGTGGCACAGATGCTATAAACAAAGCTACATGTTCATTACCAGTTGATAGCGTCAAATAATGTCTTGCTTGTGTGAATGAAAGGCCTGTAGCTCCATTAAAACCTTGGTGAGTCTTATACTCTGAAAAATAAGGGTATATCATCTTCACTTCTACTGAGAGGAACTATGCAATCAACATTTTGAATCTATGCTTAATAGGCTTGCCATTGCCTTCACCCCCTCCTTTAAATTTATTAAATATGCATTCCTGCAATTATTTCAAAATGGGGCTTTGGTACAATCTTAATGCTTATTTTTCTGGCCGTGGACATCTGCCTTAAAGTCCTAACCTGATGGCACCACTATTCTCAGGAGGTGGTTTTTTTTTTTTTAGATGGCATAGGTTTTTACTGTTTGCAATTCCAATCAAAATGAGAAGGGTCTAAATAATCTGACTGGCAGAACATTTTAATTTAGATGTAGTTAAATTCATTTGTGCTCATCTAAAGCTGGATTTGTTTTTTGGTTTTTTCTGAAATTGACAATTTTACTTAGGTAATCCAGATTTGTTTCTTTAGTTACTATGTTTTGAATGAAGTGATTCATTACGGGCTGCTTTAGGTTGTTACAGAATTCAAAGGGAATAGGATTAAGCCTACTGCTAATTAAAAATGAGATTATTACAACCTATACCGAATTTTTATCAAGATTGTTTAAAAATGTATACACTGAAATTCTAAATTGATCTTAACTGTTTCAATTAATGTAGTGGGAAGTCAAAGGAGCAGGATGATTAAAACTGATCAAAAGTCCAAACCTTTTTCTTATTAAGACACTTCTATTTGAATTCAAGAACTGTATAAAATCTGGTTGATTGTATTCAAAGTTATTTTCATGTATTTCTGGCAGAATCAGTATTCATGTATAGTAACTAGGAGTAATTATTCTGATAATGAATGTATAACATGATGGGCAGGGATCATATATCTGTGAACATTTTGATAGGTGTCAAGGGAGAAAGATGGTTTGTAGTCTGTCTGAAGGA
This sequence comes from Rhabdophis nuchalis, assembly GCA_039707465.1. Taxonomy (NCBI): domain Eukaryota; kingdom Metazoa; phylum Chordata; class Lepidosauria; order Squamata; family Natricidae; genus Rhabdophis; species Rhabdophis nuchalis. The sequence continues at coordinate 46,362,148 of CM077644.1, forward strand.
GTTGGTGCCTTTATATAAGATTGAAGGTTTAAGGTAAGTGGTAGTGGTGTGGCTATGAGACGATCATTGTTTAAGGAAGGAAGTTTCAATTCAAACTGGAAGCATCTTCATTTTTTTCCTAGAGTCCTCATTCTTCTTTCTACACTTTTGCTCTAAACAAAGAATATGCCCAAACATGGCAGTAATAAGATCGACAGGAATCTACATCCCTATATTATTTTCTTCTGAAATAATACAATAATACAATAGCAGAGTTGGAAGGGACCTTGTAGGTCTTCTAGTCCAACCCCCTGCATGGGCAGGAACCTTATACCATTTCAGACAAATGGCTGTCTAACATCTTTTTAAAGACTTCCAGGGTTGGGGCATTCACAACTGCTGGAGGCAAGCTATTCCAGAGGTTAATTGTTCTTACTGTTAGGAAATTTCTCCTTAGTTCTAAGTTGCTTCTCTCCTTGGTTAGTTTCCACCCATTGCTCCTTGTCCTGCCCCCAGGTGCCTTGGAGAAAAGTTTGACTCCCTCTTCTTTGTGGCACCCTCTGAGATATCGGAACACTGCTATCATGTCTCCCCTGGTCCTTCTCTTCATCAAACTAGACATACCCAGCTCCTGCAGCCGTTCTTCATATGTCTTAGTCTCCAGTCCTCTAATAAAATAACAGAGGGATAGAATCAAGATTGTGTGAAATGTTAGTACCACTTTATAAGGCCTTGATAAAACTACACATTTTGATATACATTTTGATTGTCATGATGTAAAAAGATGTTGAGACTCTAGAAAGAGTGCAGAGAAGAGAAGCAAAGATGATTAGGGGGTTGGAAGCTAAAACATATTAAGAATGGTTGCAGGAATTGGGTATGTCTAGTTTAATTAAAAGAACTAAGGGTGACATGATAGCAGTGTTCCAATATCTAAAGGGGCCGCCACAAAGAAGAAGCAGTAACCTATTTTCCACAGCACCTGAAGACAGAATAAGAAGCAATGGATGGAAACTAATCACGGACAGAAGAAACCTAGAAATAAGGGGGAAATTCCTGATAGTTAGAATGATGATCAATGGAATGATAGTTAGATGATCAGTGAAATGATTTGCCTTCAGAAGTTGTGGGTGGTCCAACACTAAAGGTTTTTAACAAGAGATTGGACAACCATGAAAAGTCCTCAAAGGACCCTTCCAACACTTTTTCTGTTATTCTTATGATTCAGTCTGTTGTCCAACAGATGCCATAATAATGTAGGAGTTACATGGAAGACACCTACTTAAGTTATTCAAGGCTTTGGCCTATCAGCTGGACTTTCCTTCTTCCCTTTAAGAACCTTCTATTTGATGAGACTGGTTTGCTTTCCAGTTCCAAATTTGGCAAAATGGAAAAACTAGTTTCTGTTTGAAGTCCAGGAACCATCAAAGTTTAATTTTCCTCATGAAACTGAATAGCAAAATCTGATAAGTCAACAAACTTGCTATTTCATTTTATTCTAAACTTCAGTTGAACCTTTCTGACTTCTTGTTGCTGAATTCTTTACTAAATCTATTGAATTGGAATTGATTCAATCACTTTGTCTTTATTTTATGTTGATATCTACTTTGAAAAATGTCCTACCGATATATCATACTGTAATATTTATTAACTTTTAAGAAGAGAATAAGAAAACAAGCATTCTGGAAGGGTGGCCTCAATTTTCACGTGTTTTAGCTAAGGTTGCACTGGCTGCCTGTGGCTTTCCGGGTGCGCTTCAAGGTGCTAGTAACCATCTTCAAAGCGCTCCATGGCATGGGTCCTGGTTATTTGCAAGACTGCCTCCTGCTGCCAAATACCTCCCACCGACCAGTTCACTCCCACAGACTAGGCCTCCTCAGGGTGCCGTCAGCCAAACAATGCCACCTGGCGACCCCCAGGGGGAGAGCCTTCTCTGTGGCAGCCCCTGCCCTCTGGAACGACCTACCCTCCAACCTACGTATGACCACTGACCTGCGCCTCTTCCGTCGGGCCTTGAAAATGCATTTATTCCATGTGGCGGGCCTGGTGTAGTAGCTTTTAATTGGTTTAATTGGTTTTATTTAAGAGTTTTTTATCTGGATTTTAGAACGGGCCCCAATTTAATATTATTTTATAGTATTTTATGTATCGATGTCTTTTGTATGTTTTTATTGATGTCTGTTCACCGCCTTGAGTCCCGCAAGGGAGAAGGGCGGTATACAAATTTAATAATAATAATAATAATAATAATAATAATAATAATAATAATAATAATAATAATAATAATAATAATAATAATAATAATAATAATAATAGGTTAATGACTATAAATCAAATGGGTGATAGAAATTATCTACCCCACCAAACAAGTTTGTCTCTAGGTTCTTCATTGCAGGCTTGGATATGCAGATATCCCTCAATAATAATAATAATAATAATAATAAATTTTAATTTGTAGACCGCTCCCTCTCCCCGAGGGGACTCGGAGCGGTGCACAGGGAAGATAAAAAACAATAAATATACACACATAATTAAAAGCAAATTAAACATTATCCCTGTGCTAAAATTCCCAGTTAAAATTCACTAAATCCCCAGCTAAATTTACTAAAAACCCCATAGATAGAGAGACTACCCTAGGCCGGCCAAGCAGAAAAGATATGTTTTTAGTTTTAGACGGAAGGAGCGGAGGTCCGTGGTTGTTCTAATGTCGGGGGAAAGGTCATTCCAGAGTGCTGGGCCCGCCACAGAGAGAGCCCTTCCCCTGGGCGTCGCCCGCTGACAAAGTCTAGTGGACGGCACCCGGAGAAGTCCCTCTCTGTGGGAGCGAATCGGCCGTGTGGATGTATGAGGCAGGATCCGATCCCGCAAATAGCTAGGTCCAGAGCCATGGAGCGCTTTAAAGATGATAACTAGAACCTTGAAGCGCACCCGGAAGACGACAGGCAGCCAGTGCCGCTCGCGCAAGAGCGGTGTTACGTGGGTAAACCTTGAGGTTCCCATAATTGCTCGCGCGGCTGCATTCTGGACTAGCTGAAGTCTCCGGGTGCATCTCAAGGGGAGCCCCATGTAGAGAGAGTTACAATAGTCCAGTCGGGATGTCACGAGAGCATGAGTGACTGTGCGAAGGGAGTCCCGATCCAATAGGGGGCGCAACTGGCGAACCAGGCGAACGCCCTCCTGGCCACGGCTGTCACTTATTTATTTATTATTTATTTATTTAAATTTATATCCCGCCCTTCTCCACAGAGGACCCAGGGCGGCGCACAGGAAATTTAAAAACATACAAAATACAATAAATATAATTTAAAAACTATTAAATAAACCTATCCTGCACTAAAACCAAATTTTAAAAACCCAATTTAAAACTATCTAAAAGTCCCCATAGGAGGTTAAGCTAGGCCGGCTTCTTGAAACAAATATGTGTTAAGACATTGGCGGAAGAGGCGGAGGTCGGTGATGGTACGTAATTCAGGGGGTAGGTCATTCCAGAGGGCTGGCCCCGCCACAGAGAAGGCTCTCCCCCTGGGTGTCGCCAGTCGGCATTGTCCGGCCGACGGCACCCTGAGGAGGCCCTCTCTGTGGGAGCGTATCGGTCTAAGGGATGTATGGGGCAGGAGGCGGTCTCGCATATAACTAGGCCCCGAGCCATGGAGCGCTTTAAAGATGGTTGTCAAAACCTTGAAGCGCACTCAAAAGGCCACAGGAAGCCAATGCAGCTCGCGCAGGATCGGTGTTATGTGGGAGCACCTAGTGGCTCCCATAATCACCCGCGCGGCTGCGTTTTGGACTAGCTGTAGCTTTCGAGTGCACCTCAAGGGAAGCCCCATGTAGAGAGCATTACAATAGTCGAGTCGGGACGTCACGAGAGCTTGAGTGACTGTGCGAAGGGCAGCCCGGTCCAGTAAGGGGCGCAATTGGCGCATCAGGCGTACCTGATGAAACGCCCCCCTGGCCACGGCTGCCACTTGATCTTCCATGGACAGCCGGGCATCCAGGAGGACACCCAAGTTGCGCGCCCCATCCACTGGGGCAAGATGTTCGCCCCCAATCGCCAGCGATGGGGTCAGCTGGTTGAATCGGGCAGCTGGAAACCACAGCCAGTCGGTCTTGGTCGGGTTGAGCCTGAGTCCGTTTCTTCCCATCCAGATCCGTACGGCTTCCAGGCACTGGCACATCACCGCTACGGCATCGTTGGGGTGGTTTGGGGTAGATATATATAGCTGAGTATCATCAGCGTAGAGGTGATACTCTACCCCAAAACCACGGATGATCTCACCCAGTGGCTTCATATATGTGTTAAACAGGAGAGGCGAGAGGACCGACCCCTGAGGCACCCCACATGTGAGGGGTCTCGAGGTCGACCTCTGCTCTCCTGTCAACACAAATTGCGATCGGCCAGAGAGGTAGGAGGAGAACCATCGTAAAACGGTGCCTCCCACCCCCAACCCCCCCAGCTGATGCAATAGGATACCATGGTCGATGGTATCAAAAGCCGCCGAGAGGTCTAATAGGACCAGGATGGAGGAACAACCCCCATCTCTGGCCCTCCAGAGATCATCGACCAAAGCGACCAATGCCGTCTCGGTGCTATGCCCGGGCCGAAAGCCGGACTGGCGCGGGTCTAGATAATCAACTTCCTCCAGGTGACGGGGAAACTGTTGTGCCACCACACTCTCAACAACCTTCGCCAAAAAGGGAAGGTTGGAGACTGGACGATAGTTGCTTAATAGAGCTGGATCCAAAGAGGGCTTCTTAGGGAGGGGCCTCAACATGGCCTCTTTAAGGGAGGCAGGCAAGGAACCCTCACTTAGAGAAGCGTTGACAACCTCCTGGAGCCAGCCTCGTGTCACCTCCCAGGATGCCAGTACAAGCCAGGAGGGACACGGGTCCAATAAACATGTGGTGGCTCGCAGTCGCCCACGCAACCTGTCCATATCCTCGGAAGTAACGGAGTCAAACTCCTCCCAAACAAGATCTGCCTCGTGGCACCCTGCTGGACCATCAATGGGGGCTAACTCGTTCTGTATCTGAGCGATTTTCTCCTGCAGATAAGTCACAATTTCCTCTGCTCTACCCTGTAGTGGGGCTTCCCGCACCCTCTGTTGAAGGAGGGAGCGGGTCACCCTAAACAGGGCGGCAGGGCGGTTATCTGCGGATGCTATGAGAGTGGCACAATGATGGCGTTTGGCCACTCTCAGCACCACAATGTAAGTCCGTAAATGGGCTCTTACCTGTGTCCAGTCAGATTCAGAGCGGGTAGACCTCCATCTTCTCTCTAGGCATCTCTTGTGGCGTTTCATCACCCTCAGCTCCTTGGTAAACCAAGGGGCCAGAGTGGCTCGCCGCCGCAAGAGAGGCCGCAAGGGCGCGACCCGATCCAAGGCTCCCGTGGTCGCAGTATTCCATGCGGCCACGAGGTCCTCCATCGGGGCGCGGGTCAGGGGTACAGGAAGTGGCCCAAGCGCCGCCTGGAACCCATCAGGGTCCATCAGGCGCCTGGGGCGGAACCAGATCAATGTATCTGAGACAGAAATAATTTGTATTCCTGCCTGCTGACCAAAAGTATTCCAATGCTATCTTTTTCTTCCTTCTCAAGATGTTTCCAAATGTAAATGCATAATGGGACATTGGAACACTGAATACTTCTCACTTTCTACATTACTTTATTGTTTATCATTTTACTGACTGGGACATACTTAGAATGGTAATACTAAACTTTAGCAGAGGTTAAGAATAAAGAAATAATGTGGCCTTGCTGTTTAGACATACATCTCTAGCCAGTAAACATTCCTATGGGGTTGAAGATCAATGTAGAGATAAAATAAATATTTAAAAAAATTAAAAGAAAATAAAAGCAAAATGATCTCTATTTTTCACTTTTGGATCCCTTCAGAGCATATTTCTTAGCAAACCAAATCAAACCAAAGTAAAAAAAAGGCCAGAAGTTATAATTTGATTGACAGATTCTAGGCCTTTGAAAGTCTTCATGAAGACTTTATTAACCACTATAACAGAGGTTATGACATATGTCTTTTTGATTGTTTCACTACTTTTTATGCATAAGTGCTAATTGCATCTCACTGGATTCAGGGTGTATTGTCATATGCTATGTATGTAGTTAATTAACATAGCACAGCTGCATTTCTAACCATCTGCTTTGTAAATTGGACTATGAACACACTATTAGGCAAAAGTTTACTTATGAAAACAATTGCCTACAGAACATAAAGGTTCAGTGTAGCTCAGCATGACTTTCTACTAGAGACTCAGCGTGGTTGTAAACGTTCCTTGAACCAGCTATAGAAGGTTTAAGCAAATAGGCCTTCATATATATGTATTAATACACTACTTCATCAATTGTCCAACATCAAATTTCAAAACTAGGACAATTCTTTGGTGGAATGTGCATCCTTTTTTTTTGTATATGTTTTACTTACAGTTTTTCTTTAACAACCAACATTTTTGGGGACAGTGACAATACAATTACATATACAGAATTTTTATCTTTCAACTTCTAGCCTTAATTGTGTTCATTATAATTATAATATATTCTTTTATTTATCAATCTATATTGGTAGAATGCATCTTGAGAAGCAGTTTGGAGTGGGGGAAGGATGTTTTTGGCAACAGAGCTTTTCCGGAGAGAAAAGTCCAGATTAAGATACTGCACAATCCTGAACTAGATGGAGAAGGTAGGAAGAGATTCAGGGTAGCCACATTATAGAATATCTTAGGATATATCTGGTAGGTTAGAAGATTATAGTTTTAGTTTGGCAAGATCTGTCTGTTATGTGCAAGCAAATAATGAATTTACTTTATTCGAACTTCTGTGTCATCTTTGGGATGGAGTCTGACAAATTTCTATTTATTTCCAATTCCTGCCAACTCTATCATGTTCATGTCTTTAGCTGCAACACTGTGCAAACCTACCTGGGTGTATGTCATCTTGGTCATAACAGGATTCATGTCTTATTAAACTGGGGAGGGTTGTATCATAAGCAATGAGGATGTATAAAAACAACCATAGCTTTCCTCTTTTTTATAGCTGTCAACTGATAAACAATTTAACAGATTAGCAGAGTTGGAAGAGACCTAGTAGGTCATCTAGCCCCAGCCTCCACCCAAGTAGGAGACCCTACACCATTTCTGACAGACAGCAGTCCAGTTTCTTCTTGAAAGCTCCAAGTGATGAAGCTCCCACAACTTCAGAAGGCAAGCTGTTCCATTGTTGATTGCTCTCACTGTCAGAAAATTTCTCCTTATTTCCAGGCTGACTCTCTCCTTGTTCAGTTTCTACCATTATTCCATGTCTGGCCTTCCATTATATAGGTATTTGATTCCAGACTCTGAACAGTAGCCAATCCTTTCATATATTTCTGTTTCAGAGTTCATTTTAGTAAAGGGTCACAAACGTGGAGGTGGAGTGGGGAGATGTTCTAAATAAGCATTTCTAGGTGACAACATGACTCCAACATGTAAATGAAGTAGAAACAGCATCTCTATTATGTTTATATATGTTCCCTGTAATAAACTTCTTTGTCTGTCCTGGGGAATGTGGCCAGCCAAAGTGCCAGCTTGGTGCCAAATATTTATCCTAATAATGAGACTAAGATAATAAATCATCTCAATGAAATGCTCTCCCCTTCCAAAAGAGAAAGAGGAAAAAAAACTTGTAATGTCCATAACCATGACATTTGTTTAAAAAAATCTCTTCAGTCTATTTATAAAAGGTCACTAAAATACTCTGTGAAGTATACAAATGTGTATGATCATGAGGTATATTTTTTAAGTGTTTGTTATTTCACAAATGCTATATTGTTCTTTATAAGAGCAATAAAATTGCATATTTAATTATACAAATTAACTAACATTTGAATTAAACTGAACATAATTTAATTTAATATTTAAATTTCTATACTGCCCTTCTCCCTTCCGGGACTCAGGGAACTTGTTATCCTGACCTTTACTTGCATTCTAGAAGTCCTTTATCTGCTAAGAAATTTTGTGCATGTAATGGTCCAGGATCTAGTATGGAGGGCTTTGTCAAAGCCCAAACACAATCAAATTTATTTATTTATTTATTTATTTATTTATTTATTTATTTATTTATTTATTTATTTATTTATTTATTTATTTATTTATTTATTTATTTATTTATTTATTTATTTATTTATTACCGATCTCCCTTGCTAAGTGGCTCTGGGTGGCTTACAGGTTACAAAACACATAGAAAACATAAAGCAAGTATAAAAACAATTAAAATATTAAAACAGTAAAACTACACAGATTAAGATTTAACTGAAGTTTTTTGAAGCAAGAGGAAAATAACCTGCCTCTTTTCTTTGATATTACCATACAACATTTTCATTATAGAATATATCTGTCTTCACCTCTCTCTCTTAGATTTTGACAATACTCACAAAAATTGGGATGGACAAGAGATGACTAACTTCAAAATCTTAAGAATTTTGCATGGAATAATATGAAATGTTATAATTACCCAGTTCCAAAATGGGGGCCATAATACATGGTCAAAGTCCCATGCCTTTTATATGCAGATGTTATGTGTTCACACATAGATATTCCTCATTTGTGTTGTATGATTTATGATGTATTGTTTATATTCATTCTACATTCAACAGACTCTGGAACAGACCATGACCACCCCCAATCATTATATGGTTAACTCAAACCCTGTTGGTCTTAAAAAATTATTTAATATAATTATTAAAAATTAGGCACTACAGCTACATTACAGTAGTGTTCCAATCTGGAACTATCAGTTTGAGTCCTGATTTTGGAATTGTTCTTTTTGTTGATGTTGGGATTATCTTTTGTTTGATGTTTGTTATTAGTCACCCAGAATTGCAATATTTGCATACATCTTTTAAACAAACATATATTCTTTAAACAAACATACATCCTTTAAACAAACGAACTGCACAGATCATAATGAATAAGGAATAGTGCATTAACTTATGTTTAAAAAATGCACAGGATGAAGATAAGGAGATGGTTTTGCAATCACATTAGTTAGTGATATTAGTTTAATGTGTTGGGCAGATGCATTTTTTCTTAATCATGGTTTACTGAAAATGCTAATATCATTTGGATTCACACAATCCACTGAGCCTTAAGCTATGACCTTTAAGCTATAATTAACATTAATTATAATTAACATTCCCAAAACTTACAAAGGCACTTTTGCTTGCTTCAATTTTCAAAAGGTAGGAAAAGGGATGGCGGATAACTTCAAAAGGTCAGTTTTAAATTGATCCCAGGTGAAAACTCTTAGGTAGATTTTGACGCAAAATGTATTTCATTCACCAACCCTCTCTTGCTTTATCCAGTTTTTATTTCTATTGTTCTAATTTAAAGGGAGGGCGGATAGTAAATTATAGTGGAAATACTGAATGGTAATGGCAAAGGAAAGACAAAAAGGAAAAAAAAGTAAATCTCTTTAAAAAGAATATATACTTTATTGATGCTTCTAGATGCTCTTGGTTTAAAACAATTCTACAGTCCAACCAGGGGTGGAATGCTACCGGTAGTAAAAATGCTATGAGTTCACCTGAACCAGTAATAAAAAAAAACCTATAGGTTTGGGCAAATGGGTATTTTCGACTATCAGCTGTGACACGTGATTTATATTATCTAGAAAGTAGGATTTCCTGTTGTCTAGCTAATCTAAATCATGTGGCAGAGCAGATTTCCCCCCTTCCTTGCTGTTTGCTTACCTTGTCCGTATTTGATGCTCTGCACAGGAACACAAGGTTGACGAGTGCACTCACATTGCTACCGAACCGGTAGCAAAGGTAAGTTGATTTTACCCCTGAGTCCAGCCCGCCATGACTGCCTGTTTTGTGGGAAGCAATTTGAACAGAATTCCTCAGAAACTCCTTCCATAAAAAACCACATCTTATATTCATAGCTGTTTCTGTCATTTATTTACTTGCCCTTTACTTCTGAGCCTAATCTATGTCACTGCTGACATTGGAATAAGCAGATCTGTCAGATCTGATTTTATTCAGCTTCCAACATAAAATTCCTTTTCCTCTTTCCATATCAGTTTACAATTTTGGGGGGGGGGAATCCTTAAGATGGTATGTATTCATTCCTGATTACTCTTGCCCGAATAAACATATCTATAATCTAATACACATATTCACAAGCTATTTCCATCATATAGTGTATGAGCTCATTTTTAATTCCCATAAAATACATGTTTGTTTGCATTTCTGGAAACAAGGACTGAATAAATATCAGGAGTTAATTGCACTGCACTTTTGATATTGGTTTGAGAACTTTAAAAAGCAAACCTATTAAATTTGTTCCCACCCCTACAGCCCAGAAGAGAAGGCCAAGAGATTGTAAGATGCTGGTCTTTCCGTCATTATAATTACTGGCTTGTCTGTCACTGGACAGTGGCTGCTGCACGAATCTGGAGGAAATCCAGAATGCTCTAGAATTTGATGTAGGTCTCTGTCTAAAATGCCAGTTTGGATAAAAAGCAATGAACAAAGAACAGCTCTGGTTCAGTCATAGGCATGTTTGTTAACAGCCAACTCCTATGTCACCAGTTGGGCTTACTCCAAAAGCATTTGAATGCTTTTGAAAAGCATAGGATTGCAGACAAGTTTAGATTTATATAAAGGAACGATACTTGAATGTAGCATTTTCATCACATATTATCCTGTTGCTATGCCTTTTCAAACTTCATTTGGAAAAGAATTCAATTAACTCACCAACATTTAAAATTGGTGCAGAGAAATTGTCCTATACTTTTATTTTACTAGTGCCTAGTTTCATAAAGAAAAAGTGTGTGTGTGTGTGTGTGTGTGTGTGTGTGTTTAAAAAAAAGAATTTTGAAGGAACCCTCATAGCTAAAGAAGTGATGATGCCTCTTTAGTATCAATGTTTATGATACTAGTGACCAATCAGATACACAAATTACATCATTTTCATTCTACAATCTTTTATGCAGCACTTCTCAGCTTTGGGGTTTTTTTTTTGTTTTGCTTAAGTTTCAAAGGAAGACACCATGAGGAAACTTTCTTTATTGGGTTTTCCAATATAAAGCAACTCTAGCTATCCTGGCCCTCCTTCTAATATTTTATAGGCCAATTCTGTGCAAGTTTAATCACAGAAAGTAAATCTTGTTCTATCTAGTGGGAGTTATCTCCAAATACTTTAGCGGAGGACTGAACTCTTAATACTTGACATTTCAAAAATGAACATTTTAACATCGCTTTAAATACATTCCCTCAAAAGAAGATTGTGACTTTGCAGGGACCAGAAAGTTTGAACTATTTTTGGAATATAATTATAGCTGAAGTGGGTTGTAGTAGAAGTGATCTTATATTTTTACTGAGGTAGCAGCAGCCTAAACTGGAAAACTGCAAACTTCATTGGCTACATAAACAAGTAAAATAGATTAAGCCTCAACAAAGTTCTGTTTATTAGTGGATAACTTCAACTAGAGAAGACAAAAATTTCCAATTTACATCACAGCAATAGCACTTAGACTTATATATCGCTTTACAGTGCTTTACATCCCTCTCTAAGTGGTTTTGCAGAGCCAGCATATTATCCCTCAACAATTTGGGTCCTCATTTTACTCACCTTGGAAGAATGGAAGGCTGAGTCAATCTTCAACCTGGAAGATTGGATTTCAAAAGGATTTCAGCAATAGACACTACATTTTTTTTAGTAATACTGGAAAGCAGTTTCAATAAGGTAATGTGTATACTATGTTAAATACTTCCAATGCTGTCAGATTATAATAGTTTATTGAAATAATAGCTTTCTAGAGCAATGGGTGTAATGAAGAGGATTATTTGCCATTTTAAGTGGGAGCCACAAAGTTAGAGAGGGAGAGACTGACCTGTGAGTGACATTCAAATTTCTCTTTATATTTTACTCATGTGGTTTATTTACACTACAGATATCTAGATAATTCACATTCATTCTTATTGTTTTGTTATGACAAAATTTGGTTCAGTTTAGTTTTTTAGGGCTTTAAGGCTTCTAATACAAATTATGTCAAAATTCATATCTTAAAACACCACACAAAATGATATTTTGTGTACTGTGACTTAATCAGGACACAGTTATAGAAAATTATTTCTTCATGGGTGGTTGGCCTCAAAATATTTCAGAAAGCAAGAAATGAGAGATGCGTAGAACTTATTTATTGCTTTGGGTAAAGATCCCTAGGAATATTTTGAGTCTGTCAGATATTCTTACTGATAATAGCTATTTTCAAAGTAGCAGAAACTAGTGTCTTAATGATAATGAACTATAAGATTACTATGAAATTCCTAAATTTCTAAAATGTGTAATTTGTAATTGGTATGCTAATGACAAGATATAACAACCAACCTTATAATTGACAATGAAGATACCGAAAACTGCCATTTATGATCAATCATCAACAGTATATGAAATCTTCTATATAAATAAAAATATAAAATAGTTTGTGCAAAGCCACTAATCTCAGAAAGTACTGCACCCATCGGCACCAAATTTTCACACAATGTTCCCAAGGACTTCCGATGCAATCATACCTACATTTTGTGTGGCTGGCGCACGTGTGTCATGTGCAAGCAGCACAAACATAAAAGATACTCACTTCTCAGGTTTTCACCTCCCTGTAGCTCCTCCCATCCGGCTGCTTCTTATGATGCGTCACACACACACATCCTCACATTTCCAACAGTTATTTCCTCAGCAACTGAATAAGCTTCCAATGTTCCCACACTGCATGGAGGCTCACAAGGCCCAAAACTAGGCATGGGGGGAGGGGTGACACACTCCCAGGTGGCCCATTTTTGGTCCCAGGAGGCTGTATGGATGCCTACTAGGCCCAAAACTAGGCATGGGGGGTGACACACTCCCAGGTGGCCCATTTTTGGTCCCAGGAGGCTGTATGGATGCCTACTAGGCCCAAAGCTAGGCATGGGGGATGACACACTCCCAGGTGGCCCATTTTTGGTCCCAGGAGGCTGTATGGATGCCTACTAGGCCCAAAACTAGGCATGGGGGGTGACAAACTCCCAGGTGGCCCACTTTTGGTCCCAGGAGGCTGCATGGTAGGTAGGTAGGTAGAGGGATAGAGAGAGAGAGAGGGAAAGATACAGTAGGTAGGTAGGTAGGTAGGTAGGTAGGTAGGTAGGTAGGTAGGTAGATGGATAGAGAGAGATAGGGAAAAATACAGTAGGTAATTAGATAGGTAGAGGGATAAAGAGAGAGAGAAAGAAATACAGTAGGTAGGTAGAGGGATAGAGAGAGAGAGAGGAAAAATGCAGTAGGTAGGTAGGTAGGTGGATAAAGAGAGAGAGGGAAAAATAAAGTAGGTAGGTAGGTAGGTAGGTAGGTAGGTAGGTAGGTAGGTAGGTAGGTAGGTAGGTAGGTAGGTAGAGGGCTAGAGAGAGATAGTGTCAGCCTCCGCTTTTTGCTTGCTTCGGCTGTCATTTTGAAATGTGGAGGGAGGGGCTGTGGGTCTGGATATTAAGTGGGCTGGAGAGAGATGGAGCCAGGGCCTGATATCACCAAGGCTAACGGTCTTGCATTCCATTGTGATGATGCTCCTGAGCACGGTGAGGACCTGACATCGTGGATGACTCTGCATTGGATATTACACTGGAGTCAAAGGGGCTTAAGGGTTGGGTTATGCTTTGATACGTATGTTACGTGCCTAAATGTTTCATTCCTTCCTTGACTTTTGCTGCGGTCTTATCATATTCAGTAAAAGTAACCTTAAACTTTCAAATGAGCTTAAGCGTGGTCTTTCCTGATTTATGATGGAAGCAGATCTGACAGATAGGGAAAATACAGTAGGTAGGTAGATAGGTAGAAGGATAAAGAGAGAGAAAGGGATAAATACAGTAGGTAGGTAGGTAGAGGGATAGAGAGAGGGGGGGAAATACAGTAGGTAGGTAGGTAGGTATGTATGTAGGTAGGTAGGTAGGTAGGTAGGTAGGTAAGTGGATAAAGAGAGAAAGGGAAAAATACAGTAGGTAGGTAGGTAGGTAGAGGGATAGAGAAAGATAAGGAAAATACAGTAGGTAGGTAGATAGGTAGAGGGATAGAAAGAGGGAGAAATACCGTAGGTAGGTAGGTAGAGGGATAGAGAGAGAGAGGGAAAAATACAGTAGGTAGGTAGGTAGGTAGGTAGGTAGGTAGGTAGGTAGGTAGAAAGAGGGGGAAATACAATAGGTAGTTAGGTTGGTGGTTATACAGAGGTTGTGTGTACGTGTTTGTGTGTGCAGGTGTACATCTACACACAGATTGGTTGGCCATTTAACCAGACTGGGCCACAGCAACACGTGGCCGGGTACAGCTAGTAAATAAATAAAAATACACTGCAGACTATGGAATGGCCATGAAGTCCTTTGAATAGATATTCAGATGCTGTGATGTATCTGTACCCACAAAGATCAGAATAATGCAGTTAATGATATCCCTATGGAAGCAAAAGTTGGACTTTGAAGGAGCAAGTTAGGAAGAGTACAGTATTGATACTTTCGAGGTATAGTGGTGGAGTCAACTCCTGAGAATACCAAAGGCAGCCAAAAAAACAAACAAGCTGATCATCAAACAAATTAAACCACAGTTCTCATTTGATCACAAATGATCAGAATGAAATATTATGTGAAAGCTCCAATGGTAGGAAATGTTGAAGAGAATGATAAGCAACAAAGTGAATGGACTCATTTATAGTATCAGTAGATGCACCCTTTGGAAGACATGAAAGGCCAGGTCAGGGACAGATCATCATAGAGACTATCAATTATGACTACTAAGAGTTGTTAAATCCTTGAGGTGACAACAGGATCTGTTATCTATCTATCCATCTATCTATCCATCCATCATCTATCTATCTGCCTATTATCTATCCACCTCAATCATGTGATGAAAGTATTTGTAGATGGCATAGTTTAAAATATAATTTATGTCTAGAATTCTTTGAATAAAAAAATCAATTGGTAAAATAATAGTTTGAAAATTATTTTTAGTATAGCACTGTTCCACGCCTACCTGGTTCCTGGATTTTCTCTGCTCCACAATTAATCACAGCACAATTAAGGCATCATTGTTGTAATTTAAGACCAAGCAAGATCCTTGAGGTGACAACAGGATTTAAAGGAAGGAGTCAGACAATGGTTGAAACATATCTTGCTTTAACCATGGTTTGTGAATAAATCCTAGGTGACTTATTTTTACTGATAATAGCAATTAATAAATTAAGATTTGCAGGCTACAATGGCAAAAGCATAATTTGAAAACCTAGTCAATATATTTTTGTCTCACATTTTATATTTATAAAGTCAAATATGTCCATCAGACCCATACATCACATGACCTTTAATTTTACACCTCTATTTGTGCAATAGCTTTAGCAGTTTATTGCATAAAATCATCATTTATTGCTTAATACTTATCCATTTAGTGATACATGGAACCCAATTTCATAAAACTCAGTTCATTAATCCAGAAGGATTATATAGAGAATGAACTAAACTATTTTTAGATAATAAAGTATTGCATGAATCAGCTAATCCAAAAATCAGACTTTAAAACTAAAGGAAATAACTTCAAAACCTATCACCGGTTATTAAATCTACATCATGGTTGGCTTACTACTTAAAGAAAAAGAAAACAGTTTCCTTTTTCATTGCAGAAATCTGATTTCCCTAGTAACACAGCAGGGATGTGCCAGATTAGAAAATAAGCCCTTTTAAGAGAGAGCCAAAACCAAAATCTTCTCTTTGGTTTAGGTCACAAGACTCTAAGACTCCCTCAATTAAGCAGATTGGAAATTAATAATATAGTATAATTGATGAAACCAGTTTAGCTTTTTTTTAAAAAAAAATTATCATTTCAATGGTGCATCAAAATAGCAATTATGGCCCACTGCACAGCAAGGGAACAGGAAAGAGACCAATCTCTGAGACTCAAGTCAGAATTTGTGATTAAGCTTTAATCCTTTTACAGTGATCCAGGGTATTAGGCACATTCTTTACTCACTCTCTCTGATAGTTAATGTTTTTGTATTTGAAATGTTCACCCAGCTCTGAATTTTTCTCTTCACACAAAAGCTGCTTATCAGCATCAAAAGGAATTAACTGAATAAATATGATCACAAGAAGAAAAATAAGTGTGTGTTTCTTTTTTAAAATAGGTTGCACGTTTAAGAGAGTTATTTTCAAAGCTCAGGGGGTTTCTTTGTAATTTTTTAATTCGGATTTTAGGGGGTTTCAGGGAGGAGGGAGGGGATAGTCAGGTGGGGGGACGCCAAATTATAAGGCCGGCCGGCGGAAGTAGAGAAACGGAGGAGGGGGAAGGGGGGGTCGTTGCCACGGAGGTATTCTCCATCAATTCGGTCTTGGGGAGGGGCAGGGGCGGTGGGAGATGGGATGGACATCGGTTGGAGGACCGTGGCCGCTGGCTACAGGCGGTCACGCACTCCGACCTCCCATGCTCCCATCGCAGACTAGGAGGGCAAGAACCACAGACCCGGGGCCCTAGGCTGATGCTATGCAACGCCAGGTCCGTGGTACAAAAAGCCCCCCTCATCCATGACCTTGTGTCAGAGGGGGACCCGGACCTGGTAGGTATTACGGAAACCTGGTTGGGCCACGAGGGAGGACATCCCCTCGTAGAAATGTGCCCACCAGGATACCGAGCCTTTCATCAGCCTAGGGCCCTAGGGAGGGGTGGGGGGGTGGCGATTATGGTTAGGGAAGGTCTTGAGCCAAAGGAGACCACGATCCCTCAGACGACCGGGTGCGAGTCCCTCCTTGTGAAGTGGGGCCTAGGGAGGCAGTTGGGCGTGTTAGTTGTATACCTGGCTCCTCGCTATACAACAACAGCCCTGCCCGAGCTCCTAGAGGTGATAGCTGAGGCGGCAGTGGAGACCCCCAGACTGTTAGTCATGGGGGACTTTAATCTGCCGTCAGCAGGCGAAACCTCTGGTGCAGCTCGGGAGTTCATGGCTTCCATGACAGCCATGGACCTGACCCAAGTAGTTGTAGGCCCTACCCACGAGGGCGGACACACCCTGGATCTAATCTTCGTCTCGGGACAGTGGAGTAGTGATCTGGGAATAGGGGATCTAGTCATCACACCCCTGTCATGGACAGATCACGCTCTCCTTCGGCTCGACTTTCCGATCGCCGCACCTCACCGCGGGGAGGCGGAACCGGATATTCCTATATGGTTCCGCCCCAGGCTCCTGATGGACCCGATAAGGTTCCAAAGGGAGCTTGGGCCAATTCCTGTGGACTTGCCCCGCGACTCGACTGAGGACCTAGTGGCCGCATGGTTAAGTGCGGCCATGGGGGCCTTGGACCGAGTCGCGCCCTTGCGGCCTCTCTTGCGGCGACGAACCACCTGGGCTCCTTGGTTTACCGAGGGGCTTAGGGGGATGAAGCGCCACAAGAGACGCCTAGAGAGCAGATGGAGATCTTCTCGCTCCGAAGCCGACCGAACACTAGTGAGAGACCATATTAGGACTTACTTAGTGGCGATAAGAGTGGCCAAACGTGAGTATTGTGCCACTCTTATTGCATCCGCAGATAACCGCCCTGCCGCCCTGTTTGGGGTGACCCGCTCCCTCCTTCAACAGAGGCCGCGGGAAGCCCCTTTACAGGGTCGAGCAGAGGAATTTGGGATTTATCTGCAGGAGAAAATCACTCGGATTCGGAACGAGTTACCCTCCATCGACAGTGGCCCAGTCGAGCGGGCCGAGGCTGTTCTTGTGACACCATCTTGGGAGGAGTTTGATTTTGTTACCACCGAGGATATGGACAAGTTGTCAAAGAGACTTAGGGCTACCACATGTTTATTGGACCCGTGTCCCTCCTGGCTTGTACTGGCATCCTGGGAGACGACACGAGGCTGGCTCCAGGGCATTGTCAACGCATCTTTGAGTGAGGGGTCCTTGCCTGCCGTCTTGAAAGAGGCGGTAGTAAGGCCCCTCCTCAAGAAGCCGTCCCTGGATCCAGCATTATTAGAGAACTATCGTCCCGTCTCCAACCTCCACTTTTTAGTGAAGGTTGTTGAGAGTGTGGTGGCTCAACAGTTTCCGCGACACTTGGAGGAAGTTGATTATCTAGACCCGCGCCAGTCCGGCTTCCGACCCGGGCACAGCACCGAGACGGCATTGGTCGCGTTGGTTGATGATCTCTGGAGGGCGCGGGATAGAGGATATTCCTCTATCCTAGTCCTATTAGACCTCTCAGCGGCTTTTGATACCATCGACCATGGTATCCTATTGCGCCGACTGGGGGGGTTGGGGTTGGGAGGCACCGTTCTGCGGTGGTTCTCATCCTACCTCTCTGGTCGGTCGCAATATGTGTTGACAGGGGGGCAGAGGTCGGCCTCGAGACCCCTCATATGTGGGGTTCCTCAGGGGTCGGTCCTCTCGCCCCTCCTATTCAACACATATATGAAGCCGCTGGGTGAGATCATCCGTGGTTTTGGGGTGGGATATCATCTGTACGCTGATGATACTCAGTTGTACTTATCCACCCCAGACCACCCCAACGATGCCGTCGAGGTTATGTCCCGGTGCTTGGAAGCCGTACGGATCTGGATGGGTGGTAACAAACTCAGGCTCAACCCGTCCAAGACTGAGTGGCTGTGGCTTCCGGCGCCTCGGTTCAACCAGATTATTCCAACTCTGGCCATTGGGGGCGAAACACCGGCCCCCGTGGAGAGGGCGCGCAATTTGGGTGTCCTCCTGGATTCCCGGCTGTCTATGGAAGATCATGTGGCAGCCGTGGCCAGGGGGGCGTTTCATCAGGTTCGCCTGATGCGCCAATTGCACCCCTTACTGGACCGGGGGGCCTTACGCACAGTCACTCAAGCACTCGTCACCTCTCGACTCGACTACTGTAATGCTCTCTACATGGGGCTTCCCTTGAGGTGCACCCGAAAGCTGCAGCTAGTCCAGAACGCAGCCGCGCGGGTGATTACGGGAGCGCCTAGACACTCCCACATAACACCTATCCTGCGCGAGCTGCACTGGCTTCCTGTGGTCTTTCGGGTGCGCTTCAAGGTTTTAACGACCATCTTTAAAGCGCTCCATGGCTCGGGGCCTAGTTATATGCGAGACCGCCTCCTGCCCCATACATCTCTTAGACCGATACGCTCCCACAGAGAGGGCCTCCTCAGGGTGCCGTCGGCTGGACAATGCCGACTAGCGACACCCAGGGGGAGAGCCTTCTCTGTGGCGGGCCCAGTCCTCTGGAACGACTTACCCCCTGAACTCCGCACCATCTCCGACCTCCGCCTCTTCCGCAAGTGTCTGAAGACACACCTATTTCACCTAGCCGGCCTAGCGTAACCTCCACACTGACCATTAGATAGTTTTTAAACTTGGGATTTTAATTTGGTTTTAGCGCAGGGTTTATTTATTAAAATAAGTATTTTAAATTTCATATATTTTATATTTTGTATGTATTTTAACATCCCTGTGCGCCGCCCTGGGTCCTAACAAGGAGAAGGGCGGGATATAAATTTAATAAAATAAATAAATAAAATAAATAAAAATAAAATTGTGTTTAACTCAGAAATTGTTGTTGGGGGGAAAACAAGAGGAGGAAGGGTTATTAAGTATGTTTGCCACCTTGAATTATTTATAAAAGTAATAGAGGCATTTAAAAAAATAGTTGATGGACTGTGACATTGAAAACCTATCAAAGGGGAATTAAAATCAAATCAAGAGACCAATTAAATAGCAGAAGGATACAATTGTCAATGATTTTCTGATTTACAGTTATCTAAAAATTTTTTAAAAACCTTATGGGTGAGAAGAAAGAAAAATGGAATTTTAAAAACAATTGATGATGTATAAAACTTTTATTGAAATTTGGAACACAGTAAGAATATCTTAAAAATGCATGAAAAGTAGGCTATGAATTTTGGGTATAATATTTAGATTGATCAAGGGGAAAACATGTGGTTAAAATGTGTTATGATCTCAAAGAGATTTTTTTTTAAATAATGTATTGTTCGTACATGATGCCAGAAAAAAATTCTAGAATATAGAAAGGCACTTCAAATGTATATTGGAAATATAAAGATCATGAAGACACTTCTTATCATGCTTGGTGGTGATGCAAAAAAAAAATCTTTAAAGGAAAATATATTTTTTTATTTCATCAAAAATTACTTGAATTTACTTGCCTTTTTTAAAAAAAAATATCCACTATTTGGTTATACGAAATGTCTTCTTACAAAACCATCATTACTTCTGTACCTTTATTAAGGTACAGAAATCTTTTCTCTGATATCCTTTCTATTTTTTTCTGAAATTGCTCCAAATCTTAAGCAGAATTCTTTTACTTTCAGTTCCAATAATACAAAAGTGTTTAAATCATTTCCCATCTCTCTTTCATTTCTGTCTTGTCAGTAATTTGTTTTAAGTCTGTAACAATTCACATACCATTTCTTCAATTTTCTGGGCATTCAAAATTGCAGATTGCAGCAAACATTTGGAGTTTACTTTATCTCTTTGCTGCCATGACATTAGTCATGTGCCACTATAGTAGCCCGTAATGTAGAGCTGGTAATAAGTGGTTTTTAATTATCATATTTCAGACCAAAATGTATTGTACAAATAGAGCATGCATGTACTTCTTTTCTAAACTTTCTTCCTCATTTGACATGGGTGGAAAATGGGAAGCAGGTCATATTGGACTCTGGAGTGTTCAAGAACAATATGCTTTTATGGTGAATGATGTAATGGCCTAGATTTTGAGTGACCTATTAGAGAGAGAGAAAACATTTGAAATGGCATTAAATAAAAACTAAGGGCATTTCTTAGGTTGAAAGCAAATTGAAAGCTACACCATTCACAGGTGGCTGCAAAAATAAGTAGTTGTGTGCTTTCTTTATTTTTATATAGCTACAGAAATCAAGCAATCATTAGTTGGGAGTAGATATCTTTGAAATCCTTATACAAATAAGTACAGTTTGGAAGCCGTTCAGGAAGATGCCTCTCTAATTCACTGAACTGTGAGGAGGAATACCACCCAATCAGATTTGCAAGATTGAAGTCAGTCCCACCAAGTAGATCAGACTCAGGAAAGTTAAAACTACTTTTATTGAAGTTGAATATAAGAATAGACACTTCCGAGTCTCACAGTTGAAATGTGCTATGTCTGCTTTTCCTTCTTAAAGTTCTAAGAATTATGGAAGCATCGACCTGAGCTGCTTCAAAATGCCAACTTATAGTTCTGGTTTTAAAAAGTGCACCAGCCCCTCTGCCTAGGTAACAATCTTTGCATATCTCCATCAAATAAATCTTTGTATAATTTATTTTATTTTATTTATTTTATTAAATTTATACCCCGCCCTTCTCCTTGTTAGGACCCAGGGCGGCGCACAGGCATTATATAAAACCATAAATACAATATACATCAATTAAAAATATATTAAATTAATTTACCCGTGCTAAAACCCGTTATAAAAACCGTAACCAAATTATAATTTATATTTAAAAGTCAGAAGCGGGGGGCTATCCTAGGCCGGCTTGTTGGAATAAGTACGTCTTAAGACGTTGGCGGAAGAGGCGGAGGTCCAAGATAGTGCGAAGGTCGGGGGGTAGGTCGTTCCAGAGGGCCGGGCCCGCCACAGAGGGCACAAGGAAGTCTCCTAGTAGATGCTCTTTAGAGGCAGTCACACTACGATTAAGGCTAATAGACATCGATCCCCATTACTTTAACAATTTGGTCCAATATTTTTTTAAACCAACCAAGCAGGAACCTGGCAACATATCTTATGGTAGCAAATTCCAAACTTTAATTATGCATTGTGTAAAAAAAAAATTTTTATCTGTCCTAATTCTTTCAGTTTTTGTCCTGTCCTGTCTCCTAGAATTCAACCACTGTTTCTAATAGTTTGAGAAAGGAAAAACAGTTTTGTCTTGTTTATTTTATCCACACCGTGCATAATTCTGTACATAAGAATCACATCCCTTTCATTTATCTCCTTTTTAGACTAAAATGCCCCAAATGCTCATCTGCCCACTTGTTAACTTGTTAACTTTTGACATGTATTATTTATTATATTAATGTATTGTTTGTACTGTTTAATTCCAATTATGATTATGACCAGACTTTCATGAATTTGCTTTGGCCATCACTATGCTAGCTTGCTCTGTAAATTATCGTATCTATGCGTAGTCCCCTTTATGAATTTTAGCCCTATAATAGCTTAATTCTTCTAGCAAAATCTTTTCAAAATTATGCATCAATCTTCCAAGTTTGCTATGTAGAACACAACTCATGAGACACATTGAACTAAAGTAGCATTTTTTATTGATGTTGTGCATAAAGACAACCAGCATTTCTACTCATTTTTATTTTTATTTACTTGTTTATTTAACACATTTATATGGATACATTTCTAATTAACTGAACTCAAGGTAATTAACAGAAAATTAAAGATGCAATACATAATCAAATTCAAAATCAAATAAAAAAGAAAAGTAGAAGCCCTTGTAAAAATCTCCTGACCTGACCCACATAATAGTTATTAACATTAACATTCCAGTCCCAACAGGTTGGGGGGAAACTCTTCTTGGTATTCTGGAAGGCCAGCATGGTTGGGGACATTCATATTTCTAAGGAAGGTTGTACATTAAAGCAGCACCATTAATTCTTCCTAGGATTGCCCAAGTGACCTGTCACATCATAAAGCAAGGGTGTCAAACTAGATTTCTTCGAGAGCCAGATTAGCAATGTAGTTCTCTTCTGTGGGTTGGACAGGCTGCAGGGAGCAGGGGGAGTCAGGATAGATGCCTCCTGCAGCACCATGCTAGCCATAATGGGGCCTTGGGGGGCGGTGCCTATCCCTAACCCTAACCCTAAGCTCCAAACCTCTTTTTCGGCCTCCATGGCCTCCTGCAGCATTCTGCTGTCTGAAAAATGGCTGAAAATGGGCTGAAATGAATAAAAAATGGGCTGCACAGGACCCTGCCTGTCC
This sequence comes from Rhabdophis nuchalis, assembly GCA_039707465.1. Classification (NCBI taxonomy): domain Eukaryota; kingdom Metazoa; phylum Chordata; class Lepidosauria; order Squamata; family Natricidae; genus Rhabdophis; species Rhabdophis nuchalis. The sequence goes on from CM077644.1 coordinate 46,385,122, forward strand.
CAAGGCCCTCACACAGCCTGATTTCAGACAGCAGAATGCTGTTAGAGGCCAGAGAGGCTGAAAATGAACTCTGGGGGATGCATGGGGCCTGTTTTAGCTGGCACGGGTATCACAGGCTGGTCCTTTGATATTTCCAGGCTGGCCCTGCTAAGCCTCCCGCAGGGTTGGATCTAGCCCATCCAACTTGAGTTTGACATCCCTGCCATAATGGGTTCCTAGTAGAATGTGCTAATAGAATACAACATCCACTTATATTAAGATCTATTGGAGAGGCAGATCTTTATGTTACTTGTTAGAAACAGCACATAATGTCTATAGTTGCTGTTGCCATGATTTTTAATTATTGATCATCATCTTATGGACATATTCTTATTTTGGAAATCTTTTTTTTAAAGGGAATAACAATTTTGTTACTTGCCTTTTATGAGCTTGTATGCCACTCTTAGCATCTCTAGAAGAACAGAATATAAATTCTTCTACTGAAATAAATGGTTAGAATGCAGTACTGAAGGCTACTTCTTCAGACTGCTGGCTGACAGCAATTTGGCAGTTCAAATCCCACCAGGGCCAGGCTCAAGGTTGACTCAGCCTTCCAGCCTTCTGAGGTCAGTAAAATGAGGATCCAGATTGTTAGGAGCAATATGCTTACTCTGTAAATTGCTTAGAGAGAGCTGTAAAGCACTGTCAAGTGGTATATAATTCTAAGTGCTATTGCTATTGCTATGACCATCTAGATATATCCTAGACATAGAAGTCCTATAATATAAGTGACAGCATTTCATTTCTGAAGAAAAAAAACAGTAATCTAATTTATCAAACAAGATCACGTGAAGTGTTAATATCACTTTATAATGCCTTGGTAAGGCCACACTTGAAATACTGCATCCAGTTTTGGTCGCTATGACGTAAAAAAGATCTGAAGACTCTAGAAAGAGTGCAGAGAAGAGCAACAAAGATGATTAGGGGACTGGAGACTAAAACATATGAAGAACAGTTACAGGAACTGGGTATGTCTAGTTTAATAAAAAGAAGGACTAGGGGAGACATGATAGCAGTGTTCCAATATCTGAGGGGTTGCCACAAAGAAGAGGGAGTCAAACTATTCTCCAAGGCACCTGAGGGTAGAACAAGAAGCAATGGGTGGAAACTAATCAAGGAGGGAAGCAACTTAGAACTGAGTAGACATTTCCTGACAGTTAGAACAATTAATCAGTGGAACAGCTTGCCTCCAGAAGTTGTGAATGCCCCAACACTGCAAGTCTTTAAGAAGATGTTAGATAGCCATTTGTCTATCTAGGCTTCCTGCCTAGGAAGGGGGTTGGACTAGAAGACCTCCAAGGTCCCTTCCAACTCTGCTATTGTATTGTGTTGTGTTGTATTATTCTTTATTTTTGTTTCTAGTGGGCTGATACTCTGATCTTAGCCAGTGAAAGGAGGTGATAACAATGTTCACCCCTTTGAGGTGAGCAATACATGTTCCCGAGGTTGTATGTGAATCTAAGCTAATATTTCTCTTTTATATCAAAGATCTTCAAGTGAACTCTGCTGTCCACTTAGTTATTTGCAAATATTTTTTTATCTTTTTATAGTTGTGTAAAAGCTTCCCAAATGGTTTCCCATAAAAATGAATATTTTTTAAAATGCATCTTGATATCTTCCTATTTTGCAGCTGCAGTTAACAAGACAGGTTTCCAATTATATTATTTGTACCACATACTCTACCTATAGTAATTAAATAAGCTGAGTCTCATAACTTCTATTATATCTCAAAAGCATCTGCTATTTCTTTTGGCTTTAATGTTTTCTTTAAAAAGTGCTATCTCCCCTACCAATATACTCTGCTGCCTTCACTTAACAAAAAGTTCTGAGGGATAACTAGTTTGCCACCTAATGATTCAGTTGTAAAGTACTCTGGATAATGAAATGGGTGGCATATAAATTAAATAAGTAAATAAATCAGAAAATTGGCATTAAAATGTAAATGAAAGATCCTCCTATCCATTCTCCTTTCACCTCCTCCCTGCCTCCAGTAACAACAAACCTAGGAAATATCCTGTTATGCTCTTACCAAAAAAACAAAAAAAACAAAACTCTGATTGGAATAAGATGAGGGGGCAGGCATGTCAGAACTGACATGGTGCTAACTGGGGAAAATCATTCATCATGATACTGCTAACTAATTCAGCATTATCTATGCAAATTTGGTGATTAAAATAAATTAAATACATTACACATACATATTCATGGATTTAAATAAAATCAGTGCCTTGGGGAAAAACACAGAGTGGAGATAGCTGAAGTAAGTCATGCTTAATGTAACATTACTGCAACATCTATCTGTCTGTCTGTCTATCTATCTATGAGAGAGAGAGAGAGAGAGAGAGAGAGAGAGAGAGAGAGAGAGAGAGAGAGAGAGAGAGAGAGAGAGAGAGAACGAGAATGAACAGTAGCTTCTTTTGACTGTCAAATGTTCTTCACAGCTCATGTGTTCCAACAAAACAGTCAATGATCTAAGGTATGAGTTCATTTTACAAATACAATCAACCAAAGGCTTGAGATAGTCCCAAGTGGAATGAATTGCTCCATACACTTGAATAGCAATAGGCTGATTTATAGTCTAGGATCTTAGCCTCTCCAAACTTGATGTTCATCCGAGGAAAAACATGAGAACAATATAAAAGAAAGACAAGAAAAACTAGAACTTCACAGACAAAGTGAAGACCACATAAGTCAATGTTAAGACCTCATAAATAAAAAATGGAGAACCCCATAATATCTGTAAAAAATATAGAGGCTGATTCATGATTTGTTAAAAACAACAAAATGAAGGAATTTGACTACCAAACTAACACTGTCACAAATTGGTTGTTGTTGATTTTTGCTTTGTGGAAAGTGCTTCAGCAGTTCTTTTATTTTATTTTCCTCCTCCTAGAATCTTTCAAACCCTCCTAACAATCCAGGACATTTCCACCTCTTTTTTTCCTAATATCTGCAAGGAGAAAAGTCATGGTTGTCATTTCGGCATAAAAGTTCTTCCAAAATGTAACACATAAATTTTACTTTGAATTTTCTAAGTTTGTTAGACTGTTCTTTAACTTCTTCTTTTTTTTTGCAAAGGAGGGAATGGACTGTTGTTAGCTGGGCCATTGTGTAATGGAATATAGCTTGGTCATAAAGCACATGTTCTTCATTCAGGTTCACTTCCTGAATTCAGGTTAGGCTGAGGAACACCCCTATTTGGTCAGGTAAAACCATTCCTCAGCATAAGGCAGCTATGATTATCTAAAATAAATAGTACTATTCCAAACAGAGAACCCTCAAATTAATCACACTGCAAAATGAGACAACTGAGTTTGCATGTGCTTTCAAATGGTGCTAGTGCATAGGATCAAATAATTTCTTGTAAAGACTGAACTGTGCACAACAGAAGTACTTTAATAAAGAGTGATGGCTTTCCAAGTGTGGCTCTGCTGTAAACAGAACATTTTATCAAGGTCAGGGATACATGCTCAGAGGATGGCAGCTGCACATGAAGAGGTCACCTATGACCTGAGATTCAGGGAACTCAAGTTATCAGGCAGTTTAGAAATGTGATATGTAAGTAAACTGGAGATGAGAAAGATAGCTGATATCTTTATAATGACACTAGCCTACTGTGCGGTTATATCAGAATAACAGAATAACAGAGTTGGAAGGGACCTTGGAGATCTTCTAGTCCAATCCCCTGCTTAGGCAAGAAACTTTATACCATTTCAGACAAATGGTTGTCCAATTTCCTCTTAAAAACTTCCAGTCTTGGAGCATTCACAACTTCTGGAGGCAAGTTGTTCAACTGATTAATTGTTCTGTTAGGAAATTTTTCTTTAGTTCTAGGTTGCTTCTCTCCTTGATTGGTTTCCACCCATTACTTTTTGTTCTACTCTCAGGTGCTTTAGAGAATAGCTTAACTCCTCTTCTTTGTTGCAACTACTGAGATATTGGAACACTGCTTTCATGTCTCCCCTTGTCCTTCTTTTCATCAGACTACACATACCCAGTTCCAGCAACCGTTCTTCATATGTTTTAACCTCCAGTCTCCTAAACATCTTTGTTGCTCTTCTCTGCACTCTTTCTAGAATCTCCACATCTTTTTTACAGCATGGTGACCAAAACTGGATATTGTACAGCTAGCATTCCTATTGGTAGTGACATTAAAAAAAACTAGAGGATATTATCACACTACTGGTTTTAAAGATTCTCTGGATGCTCTTAGTATGTTTTTGAGACTGGGAAGGTCTCAGATGAGCAGGGATGTTTGTTTGCCTACCTTGGTGTAAATAGAGTTACATATATGGCATGGGATCAGAGGCACAGACATTCTTCTGTTTTACATTGTTTCTGTACTTTCCATCTGTAGCTAAGTCCTATCTTGTAAACTGCCTGCAGATGCTTGCATGAAGACAAATTATGCACAATAAAGAATTATTAGAATTAGTATTCTAATCAAAGAAATAATAGAATAGTAACAGAACAAGAGTCATCTCTGTCTTAAGTGACTCATCTACCCCTTTTTAGCATATTCTATCTATCCTACATGTATTAGCCTTGATATTTTTCCATGCATCAATTAGATTATCAGGTGTTTTTGAGACGAAAACCATTCCCAGATTTCAGCAATCAACCATACTTAAATAATACAAGTTTAGAAAATTTAGTAAATGGGTAAAGTAAATGGAAAGAGACTTTTATCAAAAGTCCTCAAGCACTTTATGACTTTAATATATTCTACAAAATACTTCCTTAATAAAATTTCTGGTAAATTACAATATCTTCTCTTACATTGTGCTTCTGGGAGTGGAAGAAGAGAGCAGTGGGCTTCAAAAATTTCAGCAATGGGTTCTCTGCCCAGTTGCTGGGTGGGCATAGCTATGGTGGGCATGGCCTAACTGGCCTCCTGCACCACGGCAGGGGTGTGTCTTTGCTTTCCCCAGGCTCTGGAGGCTTTTCTTGAGCCTCTGGGAGAGCGAAAACTGCTTCCTCCGGGCTCCAGAGGCCCTCTAGAGCTTCTGGAAGGCCTGTTTTCTCCCCCAGAGCCTCCGTGTGGGCTCTGCACTTACCTCACATCTAAAATGGGCCATGTGGAGACTCCTGGGAGAGGCAGAGTGGGATGGCCAGGACTAGCCATGGTTCAGATTTGGAGATTCTCCAAACATAATGTTAGCTATGGATTTCCCAAATGCAGGCTAATCCGTAGCAGCTCACCCCTGGAAGAAGTAGAAATAGAAGTAGAAGTAGAAGTAGAAGTAGAAGTAGAAGTAGAGGAGGATAACAACAACAACAACAACAACGATGATGACGATGAGTGAAAAACACAAAACTCTGAAACTTGTAATGATACCATGATTGACAATTATGGGAAAGTCAGAAGGTGATTCTTACAAATGAGTAATAAAAAAGCATATTGTCATATTATCATATATAAAAATACATTAAAATGATCTATGTCTCCAGATGTTGCTAAACTACTACTCTTTTTGACCATAGGGCCAGGTTAGTGAAAACTAATGATTGAGTTTAATATTTGGCATTGGAATCTAATCACCTGTGAGATAAAATATTGGAAGATATATCTAGGTACTACTATTGCTATATATGATTCTATTTTATGATTTCTCTGTTTTGATACTGTATTAATAACAAAACAAATGCACCATTGTTTTATCCTTTCCAATAATTTCAAGATATAAAAGCATTATTTTTCTTTTATAATGATAGACAAATATGTTTCCAAAATGTTCTAGCTATGTTGTAATTCTGTCTTTGGAGAATTACTGCATGATCACAGTCACAATGATACCTGTGAAATCTTCAGCAAATGCAGGCTACCTTGACAATATTCCATCAACTTTGAGATAGAAATATTTCAGGTGAAGTATGACTTCAACCTGTACACGTCTGTTACACAAACACTGCCCATATAAATAAACATAGCATTATGATACTTGGGAGAGGAAATCAGTCAAAACAAAATGAAAGTTGGGAGAATCAATCTATCATGGTGGAATAAGAATGCTTTGAGTTATATTACAGTCCAGATAGCAATCCAAACTTGGAGGTCTGAAAGTCGATATAACTTTACCTTTGTATGACATGCCTGTAGCGTGAAACTAAAACTATCCTTATCTTAAAGCCACTGGGCCTAAAAATCAGAATACAGGTTCAACACCATTTGTTAAATTTAAATAAAATCTAAGCTTTGAAATACTGTCAAAGATCTCATGAATATAAATCAGCTCTTTAAAAATTAACTTCCCGAATGCTATCCCTCTTATTTCTGTGTCAACTCTGCATCTAAAACTATTCAGAATCAAACTAATTTTCTTTCCCAAAGAATCAAAAAGGAATCTAGGCCTTAAAGACATACAGAATGGATCTTATTTGAATATTGAATATGTGTCCAAAATAACAAGCTTGGGTACAGATCAACTGCTGCAGCTGGGTCTATAAGATGGTGATAGAGCTTCTACATAAAGCTCTTTAATCTATCAAGGATCACATTTTAAAAAAGCAAGCAGTGTAATTTATTACAAATTGTAATTGTGTGAGCGCCACAGAGATTCCACATACAGTGGTATTTTTGTAAGAAATTCATATACACAGGGGTTCAGTTATGACTGAGTTTATATGTCACATTCAACCATAACATGCTTTGTATAGTTTTGACTTAATGTTTAAATCTAACTACTCTCATTTATAAATCTTGGTTTATATTTTAACATACTATGAGAATCCTGCCAATTACAGCTAGTTCAATTATATTATTGTATTTATTAAATTTGTTATGGCCACCTACTCCAACAGAATCTGGGCAGCTTACAACATAGAAAATATGTTGTATAGAACATATACAACATATACAACATGTATAGAAAATATACAATTAAAGCATAATAGCAAAACATAACAGACTGTCTAAAAAGCAACAATAACAATAATAAAAGAGAAATATCAAACGTTCCATAAACACCCTAACCTCAGGGTTAGAAACAGAGCCAGAACTTAAGGACTTCCCAGAATCCAGGAGAGTAGATACCATACATATCTCTTGTAGTTGAAGTTGCTGTTCAAGAGAGAGGGCAGGGGCAATGACATAGAAGATATACTTTCTTGAACCCACTAGATGACATTTAATTGAGTGGACCTGGAACACATCCACTCCACATAAACATATACATGACCAGAAATTATTAGAGAGGCTATCTTACAGATAACCAGGACAATGGTGGGGACACACCATGCCTAAGCATGATTTTTGAATCCAGTTAATGAATCTCATGAAGAAAAACATAAGAATCTGGGGTAAACAGATTTGTGTGATTAGTGTGTGACAAAGTAAGTACAGTAGATAGGCATTAATAAATAAAAATGGCATGCACATGGGGAGTCAAAGGGAAAGGAAAATTTCATACTGCAGGCTCTTAAAAGTAAGGAGCATTTGTCTCTGGAGTAGAAACACAATTTTATCCTAGGAATTCTTGGATTCAGATGTTCTTCATTACTAAATCTGGTCCCAGTGTTAGACTTATGCTCTTCATTATCTTTTTAAGTATATATTAATTTACTTATTATTATTAGAGTTTTTTGCTATTAGAATAGAATAACAGAGTTGGAAGGGTTCTTGGAGATCTTCTAGTTCAACTCCCTGCTTAGGGAGGAAATCCTATATCACTTCAGACAAATGGTTATTCAACATTTTCTTAAAAACTTCCAGTGTTGGAGCATTCACAACTTCTGGAAGCAAGTTATTCCACTGATTAATTGTTCTAACTGTCAGGAAATTTCTCCTTCATTCTAAGTTGCTGCTCTCCTTGACTAATTTCCACCCATTGATTCTTGTACTACTCTCAGGTGCTTTGTAGAATAGCTTGACTCCTTCTTCTTTGTGGCAGCTCCTGAGATATTGGAACACTGCTATCATGTCTCCTCTACTCCTTCTTTTCATTAAACTAGACATACCCAGTTCCTTCATATGTTTTATCCTTCAGTCCCCTCTTTGTCACTCTTCTCTGCATACTTTCTAGAGTCTCGACATCTTTTTTACATCATGGCGACCAAAACGAATGCAGTATTCCAAGTGTGGCCTTACCAAGGCATTATAAAGTAGTATTAACACTTCATGGTATCTTGATTCTATCCCTATTTTTATGCAGCTTAGAACTGTGTTGGCTTTTTTGGCAGCAGCTGCACACTGCTGGCTTATATTTAATTGATTGTCCACTAGGATTCCAAAATCCCTCTCACAATTGCTACTATTGAGCAAGGTACCACATATACTGTACCTGTGCATTTTTTTTTCTTGCCTAAATGTAGAAACCTACTTTTTCTCATTAGAGTTTGCCATCTTGTTTGTTATTTAATAGAATATTTGTAGCTCAGGGTTGAACTGTAGGGTCCTTTCTACATTTGAGCTTGATTGTTTTCTTGCAGATATTTCATTATGCAATTTTGTAACATCTTCAGTACTAGAATGGGGCTTGCCCTGTCAGTGTTGATGGGAGTGTTGATTCTTCTTGGTGATTCCTTGATTGGATTGTTGTTTATTCTTCACTTGCTTGTCTCAGTAAATTACAGTAACAGAATCTTGCAAATGTGAGTATACTTTGCCCCCTCCTTTATCTTGATGAGAATTAGGGAGGATTCTGTCTGGGACACTTTCTCAAAATTGAATTTTCAGATTCATCTGTGACTTGTGCTTTTGGATCTTCCTTTTGTTCCTTAAGCTTATTTCTTCTGCCCATTAAACAAACAAAATGTTTAAAAGTGATGATATTTATGTAGTTACTTACCAAGCACATCTAAATTATATTAAAGTAATCAAAATATTTTTACAATTCCCCAAAGCATGTTGCAATTTTTGAGTACCCCTAATGTTTGGAAATTAAAAGTTGAAAAATTTGACCCGGCCTACATTACATTGGCACAATGACCTCAGCTCAGCTTGACCTTATTTCCAACCCATACTTTTGATATGGCTGTGTCTGTGTGATGGATGTGTCTTTCTGTATAGCTGTGTCTGTGTGATCACATGAGATGCAGTTTCTTTAAAGTGCCTCCAACAGGTCAGTGGTGGGATTCAATTTTTTTTACTATAGGTTCTGTGGGTGTGGCTTGGTGGGCGTGGCAGGGGAACGATACTATAAAATTTCCATTTCCTCCCAATCAGCTGGAGGCAGAGAATAGATGGGGTTAGGGCCAGTCAGGGGTGGTATTTACCGGTTCTCCAAACTACTCAAAATTTCTGATACTGGTTCTCCAGAACTCATCAGAACCTGCTGAATATCACCTCTGCAACAGGGATATTCTCCCTCAATACTGTTTGTACTTCTGAATGGAATAGTTGCAAATTCTTAAAATCTTGTCTTGAGATGTTGGTTCTTTAGGCATTATTAATAAGAACCAATTAGTCAATGTACTTTGACATAACATAATAAATTGTACAACTTTGTATAGTTTTCACATTAGGCACACTGAAAGTTTTTCTTTAGAATAAAGGTGACCGTTTCTCACAATGGCTTCACACCAAAACATTCTGAGCTAAAATTGTGAAATCCACATGAATGGCTCCTACTTCAAAACCTGGAGTTTATGGAAGGAGAAATTTAAGGGAAATAATGTAAAGCCTTTAGGCCATCTTCATCCAATTCATATAAAAATGTTCATAATAGAGAAGGCATTTCATCTATTCTGGGTCTTTCCACTATCACCCAAGCAATGCAATGCAGGTTTTCTTGTTATACAAGATGCTGGAAACATTTTAAAAAATAAATCTTCCCAATAGACATACTCTGAGGTTTGAAGATTGCAATCTAGTTGGGGTTCCCCAATGTAGCTCATCATCTCAGCCATTCATGGCAATGATGGAAGAACAGATTTTGCCAACTAGAAATTATCTTATCTATAGTTTTCTTTTATCTGCCAAGCCTTCTTTGGTAGGCTTTTTCCATATATATCCTTTTCAGAAAATCCAATAGATAGAAAACATGGTTGGCAGAATATTCAAATGGTTGAAATTATAACATTTCTGGACTGATTTCAAATGTTGGGTATTACTTTTACCATATTAAATAGATGGAGAAAGCTTACTCATAGGGTCATTGTTACCAGAAGTTTGTTCCATCTGTTTGTGTCATTGTCAAAGACCATCATTAGATAGAATAATTATCACAAGAGCACGTTTTCTCACTAATGGCCCATTAGTTTCCCTTTTGTGCTTTCTTCTTACAATTTTAGTACAGGCCTTTACAGATGTTCATTATCACTCTTTTCCTAATATGTGTGGCCAAAACTATATGTTTAAAAAAATGTGTTCCATGCCGAAGTCACATCATTTTGTCGGAAACATGAAGAAGAAAAGTAGTCAACAAATATATAAAGGGCATTTTTGGCATACCTGAAACTGCTGTTATTCACTATGCATTTCTGAGATCTGTGCTATAAGACTTTGTATTCTTTGGATCAGAGAAAGTGAGAAGCTTAGTGCATCTTTGCAAATTTAGAAGGCTTTACAGAAAAATAACCAGAATATAGTAGAACTAAAAACATTTCTGTGCACGAAATGCAATGCCTCTAATCCTATCTCAGGTTGCCTAAAACTGACAGCGGATCTTTTCTCTCCTGGCAATTGCTAGCTTTCCACCTCTTTAGGCAAAATGGTATTTGGATTATTTACTTGCCATTCCCTCTTTCATGCAGGAAATTGGAACATTTACTTGAACGGTAAAAGGAAGAGTGTGGAAGAGGAGTATTATGTTTTCTTCTATTTCTTTCTTTGCTTCCAAGGCCCTCCTCTTCCCCACCCCACCTTTTTTTTGTTTGCCCAGATATGTTCCTGGAAGTGGGCCAAGAAAAACTAAGAATGAATATCAGTAAGAGTAAATGGGATGTGTAAGAAGTAAAATATCAGAAAGGTTCAAAACCCTATTCTTTCTTCTACCGATAAAATCACTTCTCTGTCCTCTTTAAACAGTGAATGAAGTAAACCTACAAGAAAAAGCTTTACCAGTGAATTTCCTGCTAAATTTTGCCCCTGCTATTAATTTTCTTCTTCAGTCACTTTTCCCAGTATAGACATATGCCTATAGCCGTTCTTCTAAGCTTCTTCTACATCTTACATTTCTCTTTGTCTTATTTTAAAGAATTGCTGCTATGATGTGTGGAATGATTTTAGAAGAAGCTGAGCCTTACCACCCTGCTGTTTCATTTTAACAGGCTGTTATACTCAGTGGTGGGATTCAGCCAGTTCGCACCACTTCGGGAGAACCGGTTGTTAACTTTCTGAGCAGTTTGGTGAACTGGTTGTTGGAAGAAATCATTAGGACAGAGAACCAGTTGTTAAATTATTCGAATCCCACCAATGGTTATACTCCTGGCAGACTGTAATTTTAGATTTTTTTTAAAAAATATATTTATATCTGCACTAAAATATTGTTTTTAGGTTTTTTTAATGCAGACAGGTAGATGGAATTAGCAGTTCTTTAGGACATTATTATTTCCTATTTGCGTGCTTATGATGCCACAGAAGAATGCATATACAGACACATGTGCACTGCAGAAATTCTGCCAAATGTAGAAAGGAGATATCGATCACATGCACTGTAAAATGTAAAAAACAATGATTTGGCAGAGCTAAAGTTTAATATGTTTTAGATAACATTATAAGTTTTGGGTGGCCTAATGACATATCTCTAGAATATGTGTGTCTGTGTGTGTGTGTGTGTGTGTGTGTGTGTGTGTGTTTGAGAGAGAGAGAGAGAGAGAGAGAGAGAGAGAGAGAGAGAGAGAGAGAGAGAGAGAGAGAGAGAGAGAGAGAGAGAGAGAGAGAGAGAGAGAGAGAGAGAGAGAGAGAGAGAGAGAGAGAGAGAGAGAGATTCATTTCCAAAAATGATTTGGAAACCTGCATTAGTTTTTATCTGTCCAAAGTGTCAGGATAAATAAAAACAATAAAAAGCAGTGAAAGTGTTATAATTATTTTCTTTATGATCTTCTCCAGTGAAGGAGGTAAAATTGGAGAAGGGAGTGCTTAGTGCACAGTCTTAAGGTTTTGGGATAAGTCTAGATTACATTTTGGAAAAATGGTCCTAGCAAAAGTGGGGTTTTAATCTTTTTTAATATTATTTGTGATTTGCTGAGGGATTTTTAATATATATATATATGCTATTACTCATGTTATGAATGTGAAAAGGAAAAACAGAATAGATTCAATATCAATAAACCAAAATAAAGTAAGTGGAACTCTCCAGAGATCAAGATGCTTTCCTAGCTGTCATCAATTTATTTAACTGGCTATAAATGAAATATGGTTGCTAATCTATGATAAAAAAAAAATTTGCAGGGATTTTTATCCCAGATTAACTACTGCATCTCATTTACAGCCAGTTATGAAAAGCCAGTATTCCAAGACACTATCCAAGAGATCAAATCTATCTAATAAATTAAGAAGGATAAGGGGAAAAAATGTACCTGATGAATTACTTATTTCCTTGGTAATTGTGACATTTGTCACATTTTATATTTGCCTGCTGCACACTTGAAGATAAAGCAAAATGTGAAACATTATGGCCAAGAAGGGGATTTTGTGGATTAGAGGAAAAAATATAAAACCCATAGGTAACCCCATTTCTTGGTTTTTGTAAATCTGTATAAAGATACAGATTGATCCACTTAGTAGAAGCTACACCGTCCAGGATGGTGAAGGAGCTTTTGCTCTGTATGTATGAATGCTGCCACCTCACTTTACTTCAGGAAATGTAGTGCAATATACACGTACTTCATTTAATATTTTCAACACTAACTAGCAACAATGCCCTAAAATTTCAGGATGCAGATTAAACCTTGTGTTTGCAAAGCAAACCGTACCATTGAACTTCCTATTCTGTTCTGAGATACCACTAAGGTGTACAGATTCATTCCATTCTAAATCTCTTCACAAAGTGGAGAAGGGTGACTAATTTCACTTCCTGACCATCTTGATATCAGTGATAACATGAATTTTAATAAAATTGTCTTAATAGGGAAATGCCTTAGCTGTTAGATTATAGTGAAGTATCCTCTTTACACCCACTTATTCAAAATTAAATTTACCTTCTTGAGCCTTAGACCCAAATGGAACCACTGAAATTTGTTATTAATTTGCATAATCTACCCATTATCTTTAAAAGGGTCATAGATTAGAGGAACCAAAGAACACACAATTTAGGATCAAGGTGTCATGGATCCCCTGGTTATTCCTAATATTGAAGGTTTATGATATTTGGAAATTTGAGAGATCCTAAAAGCAGCAAGATATTAATTACAAAAACAAACACCCCACAGAAAGAGGAATATATACTTCAAACATCTCCAAGTAATGAAAACTCTCTTACATCCTTTCAAAATGCATTATTACCCCTCTGTTTAGATTTGTTCCTTTTAAAATTCATCTTTTCCCATCTTTCTTGATTTGGCAGATTAAAGGACAGTTCACCACTCTGTAAAAGTTTTTAATCACTGCACTGCACTTTTTAAAGAGAAAGTTGGATTTCATTCAGTCATCATTTTTTCAACCTATGTTAAATGGGATCAAGTCATACTCATTGTATATTCATTTCAAGGCACAGAAATATATGCAGCTGACATGGGATTAGCAATGGGTCATATGATCAGTCCTGTTTCATTTCATTCTCATTCATCAAGGAATCAGGCAAAATCAAACAGGAACAATATGTCATAGATTGTATCTGAAATTATTTCTGAAAAGGTAATAAATTTACTTTTCCATAGGAACTCTGCCATTTCTCACATTTCTTTTAAAAAAAATAAGTGAGGTGATTGCTTTGCCATCTGACTAACCTGCCTCATGAATAAAGTTGGAAAGGTAGGTTGCTAACCTTTCCCATTGTCCAGGTTCTTCCCCAAATTCTTTTACTCAAGGAAACCAAATATAATAAAGAATTTGCCAGATGTTAGTCTTTAATATAAAATAAAATGTAAAACAACTGTCCATTTTTATTGGTTACTAGCTAATAACCCAGCGCTGCCCAGGTATTTATTTATAGGGGGAGAATGTCCAGACCAAACGTAATTTCTAATGTTGGATTTTCCCCCTTACCAGAAGGAGCCCCCTTGTGGACTACTGTGAATCCATTATCATGGCAACTCCATTGCACCGTACAGTAGAAACAATTTTACGCCAATATAGTAGAAGCCATTTTAAGGCACAACAGGATGTATCTTAACAGAACACATACCCTGAGGGGTCTTAGGGGTGTCTTACCCCACACAATATTTTTGATCAGAAAGTAAGTCATCTGTGTACCAGTGGAAATCATTCAGAAAGAGAAAGAAAATGCCTGAGTTTTTCATGCAAGACTACTACAGCACTCCACAAACCAAACATTTTCTGGGTGTATAACTTGCCCTGCATCAGCCCAGATTGCTGGGTTTCATTTCATGTGCATTGATAGTGGCTCAATACTGTGACAGTAATGTATGCCATCTTTTCATAAAAGCACATGATGCTTCCTTCCTCAGGACTAATAGGAAAAGTGTTTTGCATGCAGCAGGTTTCTTAATATGTGACCTAATGTTACTTATAGACTGTGAAAAAACAATCTTGTTTACTTTTTATAAACTTGGAAGCTTTTTAATAGAAATTTGTTTTATGACCTGTAAAATCAGAATTAAAACTAAGTATTTACTGAAGCACTAACTTCAGGTTGAATGAATGTTTTCAGATTTATTTATTTTTATTTATTTTGCACATTTATATACCGCCCTATCTCCCTTGCGGGACTCAGGGCAGTGCACAGGGATTACTTAAGATTACTTAAATTTCTTCTTTCTTTTTAAAAACAAATCATATATAGTACATCATGATCAATAAAATATTGGGGGTGAGGAGAGCAAAGAGGATTCACACAAAAGCAAAAATCATATACTGCATTATTTTTGTTGTTGCTGTTCTTTTAATTGTATCCGATGCTTTGAGACTGCCTGGACATATTCCTGCAGATTTCTTGGCAAGGTTTTTTCATGCCTCCTTCCTAGAGCTGAGAGAAAGTTACTATCCCAAATGGGGATAGTATAATATCCTTTTGGCAGTAACAATGCTGGAATTAGAACTTACAGTTTCCTGGTTCTAGCATAATACCTTAACTACTACACGAAACTTGCTCTTTATGGTATTTATATCAACTACATCTATATCATCATCTATGTCTATTGTCTATATTTATACCTCAGTAATACTCAGATACAAAAAATTTCACAATCATTTTTTTAATCAAAAAAATATATTTATATAGATGGAAGTAATATGTTGGGTATGATCTTGTTGATAACAGTTGTAAAAAGGAAACCAGATTTTGATTATATTAATTAAATGATCTTTCAAGATACTTTGTTGCAGTGTTAATTTTTCAGCCCATTTCCTTTATGCATGATCCAAAGAAAGATATGCTTCAGCTTCCCAGTGTTTTGTAGAGTAAGTTTGTCCCTGGTCAATAAAGACTGAAGTTGTTTTTGTATTGCATTATTTTTATGTTCTAGAAAACAAATAATAAAGTTACTTTGGCATTCATTATTAATAAGTGTTGTGGAATTTTTCCAGTTTCCTCAAATTCCTTCAGCCAAAATTAGTAATTAAATGGGCATTGCCACCAGAGACAGTAGTATGTACCAACACAATATAAAACAGCTATAATTAATATAATCCAATTTTAAGAGGGTGTAATGCCATTATTATTTAATTTTATAGCTGCAGTATGACACTGAAATGAATGTAAAAGGAATCTCACACCATTTGGAGTTCCTAGCTGACTCATCAAGTTCAAACTTCAAGTAAATATTTTTTAAAGATTATCAGATGAGTTTGATATGTCTAATATATTCAGTATAATATTTAAGAGAGACTTTTAATTTCAAATATAGAGACATAAGGTTTTTTATGCAAAATGCATAATTTAAAAAAAGCAATACTAGGATATGTAAACAGTGTACTTGTGAGTTTAGATTGTGAACATCCAGCAGAGTAATATGGTTTTTCAACAGAAACCTACTCAGTGGTGGGTTTCAAAAATTTTTAGAACCTATTCTGTAGGTGTGGCCTGTTTTGTGGGAGTGGCTCTCCAGTCATGTGGCTGGGTGGACGCCGCCAACTTGGAAAATGAGGTGACGGATGGGCTCTGGAGTCATCACCGGCCCTGCAGAGCCTCACCGCAGCTCCATGATGTGGAAAACATAGGTACACGCACATACCCTGTACAGTTACAGCCTCGAAGACTTCGTAACAGCCGGAACTTGTTCTCACTTGCCCAGGCAGAAGCTTCCCTCTGAAGCCTCTGAAGCCCTCGGAGGGAAGAAGGGCCAGTTGGGAGAGGGGTTTTGGTCCTGCTCCGGGCTATAATTGTGCGAGTGTGCACATTCCTATGTTTTCCACGGCGTGAGGCCGTGGCCGGAAGACGAGGAATGGGAGGGGGACCATGGAGGCCTTGTCCTTCTGAAGAGGACCTGTCTCTGAAGAGGGCAGATGTGGTGGCACCGGTCTTAAGATGTTCTGCAGAGTACCCCAGGGAAAAACACAGCAGGGGATGGCTTTTTAACCAGGTGGCTGTCAGAGAGAAGAGCTTGTGCAACAGTCAAATCCTGGTCTCTGTTCCTTCTTCGACTGCTGTACAAGCCCATGTGGCATGCGCTGCCCTCTTCTCTCTGACAGCCACCTCATTTCCAATAGAATGCATGTGTTTTCCACTCTCTGCATGGATTTCCCACCCTCTATTGGTAACAAGGCAGCTGTTGGCGGGGCAAGCCTGGTGTGGAGCGAACAAGGATTCAGGCAATGGGATGGAGCATTCCAATATGTGGCTTCTGGAAGAATGGATACCAGAAGACATCCTAAATTTGACCAATGGGTATGTGCGTACTGGGGCATACCCCCTGAAACCCACCCCTGCTACATAAACATAACACATTTTGATGGAAAGGTATACTTTTGAATCAGTACTGACTCCTGAGAACAGCCTGAATTAGTCCCTGCAATTTCCTTTTGGCAAATTTCAGAAGTGACTTGTCACTGATTTTTCTTAAGGTTGAAAAAGAATGACTGGACTAAGGTCATTCATCTTGATTTGTATCACAATATTGTTTCTTTTTGTTTTGATTCTGCACGAGAAGTAATAATAATAATAATAATAATAATAATAATAATAATAATAATAATAATAATAATAATAATAATAATAATAATAATAATAATAATAATAATAATATTTAATATTTCTAAACCGCACCCTCTCCCCACAGGGACTCGGGGCGGTGCACAGGCAAAGTAAAAACAATAAATACATACAAACATTTCATTAAAAACAAATTAAATCTAAACCTAAATCTAAGTAAGTAAAGCCACTCTTGTTTATTTTATCATAATTTGAATATCTTGGCTTAGTGTTATATGTGCCTTTACATTGTAGTACAGTTCTTATTGTCTTTTGTTTTATTACAGTATTTAAAGTATGTAAGGTAGGTTGCTGGGGTGCAAATGAGAATAGTTTCAAAACTCTCGCATCTGTATACTTGAAGCTAACATAATTTATCCCAAAGTTATTTTTAAAAGTCTCTTTCCTCCACACATAGTCCAGGGTTATAGTTTCTGTAACCCTCTGATTCTTTGGGTGCCTTCTGTACTGGCTGCTAGATAATTGCAATGTCACAAGCTGTATCAGACTGGCATTGCAAAAGCATTATAATTACCTTAATTAGAAGTTCACCTCCATAGACGGTTAACATGTTAAGACAATATTATTATGATCACTTGCTTGATCTCAGAAATGTCCAAAGGATGCAGTTCTTTCACTAATGTAAAGATCTGATATGCTCTATAGCAAAGCGGACAGCGCATTCCTGTGTATTTCTGGGATCGAGAGGTATGCCTGTAAAACAGTCAGCTGGGAAGAGGTAAATGTGAAATACTGGGGACATACCCACAGAGGCACAAGTGAAAAATAAAATGGACATGGCAGATTTACTGTTATGAGGTCACTAGCCCCAAGGGTGAACAGGCTAGTACTCAAACTACATTCTCTGACAGCAATCAAGTCTGAAAAGCCTAATTTTATAGGAAAATAAATGAAATCTCTCTCTCTCTTTCTCTCTCTCTCCATGGCACTAGGGGAAAAATAGGAGAGTACAATAAAAAAAACTAGGCTATAACAATGTTCCTTACAAAGTTCATCATTTGGAGCCAAAGTAGAGCTAGTGAATGGGACTGGATAGGCAGTCGTCAATGGGAAAGCATAGTAGACTTGGAACGACCTTCCCCCCGATATCCGCACCATCACGGACCTACGACTCTTCCGTCGGATGGTAAAAGCTCATTTCTTTCATCTAGCCGGCCTGACATAGACTAGGGAATATTTTAATTTGTTATTTATGGGTTTTTAACTATTTATTCAATTTTAGCACAGTTGTATTGGTTTAATTGTTTTTTAAATTTTGTATATTGTGGGGTTTTACTTTTCTGTGCACCGCCCTGAGTCCCTTTCTGGTGAAAATGGCGGTATATAAATTGAAAATAAACTAAACTAAACTAAACTAGACTTCAAAACAGCAGAAGGCTCCAAAGAGAAAAGTAGAATAAGGAAGAACCGTTCCCTTTCACCTTCCTCCAAATGTAAGCCTCCATTGATTAGTGTATGGAAAGAGTCCAATTTGCTGTATTTAGAGCAGGGGATCCCAAACTTGGCAACTTGAAGACTTGTGGACTTCAACTCCCAGAATTCTGACTTGAAGACTCCACAAGTCTTCAAGTTGCCAAGTTTGGGAACCCGTGATTTAGAGGGTAAAAATTACCAATTTTAAAAAGGCTACTGTGTAAGCAACCTATGTGGGTACTGTGTAATTTGCGCTTGTCTTTTTTATTAAAATAATAATAATCAGCATTGTAATTAATTATGGCCAAAATGTATTTTTTTCAATGTTATTATGTAATGCACCAGGTATAAATAAAGAAATGTTTGGCCTCTATCTCTTCTTTATGTTGATGAGAAGAAGAGATATCACAGGCTCAACTTGATGGGTAGCTGTTGAAAGATATGTTTGGCAAGATAAATGTGAAACTTACATTGCTTGCTTTAGGGATATAAACTTGCCACTGTCATCCAAACTTTTTATATTTTTCCCCTTAAATTTATTTTTCAGTACGTAGAGAATGTACTGTAAGTAAGCACATTTTTTTCATATTTAACAATTTACCCTAATAATATTTGATATTTATGACACCTACTTTTATTTAGTAAAGGCATTAGATGAAATTATTGCTGCAACTGTTATGAGATTAATGTAGGACTCGGATGGATGGATGGATGGATGGATGGATAGATAGTATCATCAAAATGCCAGCGAACTCAGACACAATACTATAGTAATTCACTAAGATAACATTTATCTACACTGTATTACATATTTCTCTGTATAGACATATTTCTGTTATTTTTTTTAACTGTTATCATTTTATTTGAGCATTTTACAGAATAACACAGGTTGCCTTTTGTGCTTTGTATGCTTTAGCTCCACGTTTTTGGAAGTATAACTCCATTTATAAACTGTAGCAATGACAACACGCTGTCATTCACTATTCTATAAAGGAATTATGCTTTTTTCCAAATTTTCAAGTAATTTCTATGAAGAAAGAGCTTCGTCCTTCAATGGATGTTGGCAAGTACATCTGATATATTCACTACATTCTGATAAACAGTGACAGAATGTAAATGTTTCTTATCTTCTTCCAAAAGATAATTTGCATCTAAGATATAGTCTCCATTTCCATGAATAAAACTGAAGTATTTAAGAGATTTATGTGGGGAAAAGGGAGAAATATGGAGAGCTTCCTATGTACTGCATAATCCCTTTTGGCAGTTTTCAAGTATTACTGACACCAAAGTCTTTTGCATATTCAATGACATCGCCGTAGCAGGGAAATATATGTCTTGGTTGCATCCCAGATCTCACTAAAGTCATAAAGGCAATTTCCAATCTTTTCCCACTATTGGCTGATATGGGAAAAGAAAAGGAAGAAGAAATATTCAGTTCCCTTATCAATTGATTCCATCAATGGTATCAAATAGTATCTCTCCTTAACTGTGCAGATCTCAGCATCTTCCCACATTCCACTTCAAAGCTCTTAAACACAGGCATTCTGTTTTGATAAGATAGCATGCCATATTTCCACTTCAGTTCTGTCCCCCAGCCTTATTTCCAAATCTAGAAATTAGAGATGCTTTTCAACAATCTGCCATAGGAAATAATTTGACTAATTGTATTATTACACAAATAATAATGCAGAAGAAAATATTGAAATAATTAAATGTGCATGGATGGGATGCACTTCAATTCATGCAAGGTTTGGAATAACTCATTTTGGCTTTCTGTGGAGGAGAAGAATGTGGGCTTCTTATTCAATTGTGGATTTTTAAAAAAATGTATTATTCACTACCTGCTCACTCAAATGGGGATACAAACACTGTTTGCCTCTAAGCACTACAACTAATGCCTTAACAAGAAAGTGCATGAGGATTAATTCCTTAAATTGAGAAATTAATTCAACTTAATTAACTGATTAAATTGACTAATTAAAGACTACTTATCTACATCTTTCAACATTCATTTCCTTAGAAGAAAGCTGTTAGAACTCTATCAGCCTCATTCTTGTCAAACATATGTTGGTGGATTTGTAATCTAATCAAAGTAAATTTTCCATTAATTTTTGAGCCATTTGGCAATAAAAAAGCAGGTTGGGTAGTTCAGACACTCGGTGACCATTGTCACATCCTTTCATGGTCACACGATTGTCATTTACAACCCTCCCAGCTATGTTCCCACAAACAAAGTCATTGGGTAAGCCAGTAAGAGCAGCAAGTTATGGCACAGGGTGTCTCAGTTAGCAAGCACAGGTGATTCAATCACAACAACAAAAAACAGCAGGAACTGCTGTCATTAAACTGGATGATCATGTGTTGCTTCATTTAATGGGTTATTTCCTTAGCAACAAAGTTGCCAGTCCCACTTATGGTTGTTAAGTCAGGAATACCAATACTAATGATAGGCAGTGGTTCTTCCATAATAGTGGAAGTAACCCTGCCCAATACCACCCATGGAGAAGTGTACCATCAGCACAATTTCCTTAATCCATTTTTCTTCCTATTGAAAGACAGTCTTAGCCTTTCACCAAACGTCAGTCACTTCCCAAAATTGAAATCTATTCAATTCCCATTTAAATTTATTACAAAATTCCTTTCATCATGATGATCAGTCTCCCAAAGAATAATGAATTTGTGCATTTGATAATAGCATTATT
This sequence comes from Rhabdophis nuchalis, assembly GCA_039707465.1. Taxonomy (NCBI): domain Eukaryota; kingdom Metazoa; phylum Chordata; class Lepidosauria; order Squamata; family Natricidae; genus Rhabdophis; species Rhabdophis nuchalis. The sequence goes on from CM077644.1 coordinate 46,406,486, forward strand.
GGATATAATTATCAAGGCCTTTTAACAGAACTTATTATTTCAGGATTGGTTAAACTATCATATCCTTTAAAGAGCTAAGAACAATACTTTCTTAAAAAGGCATTGTATTTTCAGGATAGAGCTTGCCATGCCCTTTCTATTATGATCATTTAAAAGGTGCAAGGAATAAGCAAACAATTGCTTGGTCAAATTTGGTCAAGCAATATCTATATGCTCAGCCGTCTCTCTAGCTGGCATAATAGTAGGCATAATCCATATGACACTGAAAGCAAAGAATGTTGTTGCTGCCAATTTAGTGGATCGGTAAACTAAATAAATTATTTACTTTCTCTAATTCATTCTTAATGCTTGAATGTAGCTACTTATCATCTTAAAGAGCAAAAAAAATGTAGTCAGGTCTTTCTACTTCTGCCCTATATAATGCTGCCAATTATGGGACCTGTGAGCCTTAGTTCTCATGAAGTCAACAGTATGTAAATTGATAATCTAGCCTTTACTAAAACAAGGAACAAGTGGAAACTATCTTCCAGCTCTTTACCCATAACAAACAGAAAGAAGATTTGAAAATTGGTAGTATAAGTAGAATGTCTATTTGATACACATTAATTGATGGAATTCTTTCATAATGGCTACATGACTTTGCTACAGTAAATATTATATACAAATAGAGTAAAAAATACAATATAAAAATACAGTAAGCAATGTATAGAAACTAACCAAGGAGAGAAGCAGAAGTAACTTAGAACTAAGGAGAACTTTCCTAATGGTGAGAGCAATCAACCAATAGAATAGGTTGCCTTCAGTAGCTGTGGGTGCTCCAATATTGGAAGCTTTCAAAAAGAGACTGGACAACCATTTGTCTGAAATGGCATAGGGTCTCCTGCTTGAGCAATAGGTTGGACTAGAAGACCTCACTTATGATTATATTGTTCTATGTTCCGTGTTCTATCTTATTGTAAATTTGTCTCATGGGAAATATATTCTTTCCTTGCTAGCCAAGCAAGATCTACTTATTCATGTATCCCATATTATTGGTGTCTATTACTCATAAATCTAAGGAAATAAAAAATATGAAAATCATGATTGGTTGAGACATTTTTGAAGATTTTTTCTTTTTTATACAATTATTTTACATATGCATGCTTGTCATTCAAATTAACTTATGAATTGCATGTGACATGTGAATGAACCAATTGCAGATTAAAAGTAGAACTTGCATATCTCTCAATGTCAACTTAAAATGACCAAGATTCAAGGCGTAGATTCATCTAGAGTTGTGAATCACTGAATGATGAGACAACAGACAGACAGACAGACAGACAGACAGACAGACAGACAGACAGACAGACAGATAGGCCTTGATGATATGCAGTGCCTAAAATTTATACAGTTTACAATAATTGATATCTTCCCTTTTTATGAAGAAATACCGAAAGCTGAAATAGAATGTTCTTTAAAAACAGTTATATCAGTTTGTTGTAAGAAATAAATATTTTTCTCAGGTTACTATTTTATTGTGAACTTAATGGAATACTGTTTCCTCACCTCAATTTTCTTTTATGTTAGTCTCTATATAGTTTTATATTAGTCTTGTGTCAACATAGGCAGAAGAGACCTTTTTCAACAGTTGAAGCTTGAAAAAAGCTACCCATGCACCTATATTGCTTTTGTCAATTTTATACTGACCAGGTTACTTCCATATAAAACACAGCACAAGGACAAATACTTTCCGAACCCTGAATAGTACCCATAATTTTTACAATAATATCGATGAGGTGGAATGCATATGCTAGCTAATTTACTTTTAGATATGTCTAAAAGTAGTCATATTATTGATATGTATGTATACCCTGGAGAAAATGAAAAGATGGCTCTTTTAGACAAGATAAAGCTTTCATCTAGAAGTTGTCCAACTTTAGATGTTTTTTGTTATCCTCTCACTAAGCAAGAAAGACTTTACTTGGGGGAGAGGATGGAAATGATGGGAATGGTGCACTTCTTTTCCTCCAATCTATATGAGACATCCATCATAAAATGAATCTATCCTAAAATATGCACAGTCCATACCTGTGGGCAATTCTCTCTTTACGGTTTAATCTCAGATTAAGAATTTCTCCGTGTTTCTCCTTTCTCCCTTTGTTAAGTCTTCATTCAGTATGAATTAATTTGAACTAATTTAAATTAGTCGGTTTTGTGTAGTGGTTATGGCATCAGGTTAGAAATCATGAGAGCAGAAGTTCTAGTCCTCTGTTTATAGCACGAAGCCATCTGGGTAACTGTGGAGTCAGTCACTCTCAAAGGCCTCTCTCAGCAGGCAATGACAAACCACTTCTAATAAACCTTGCCAAACAAACTGCAGGGATTTGTCCAGCCAGTCACTAGGAGTCGACACTGACTTGAAGGCAATTAATTAATAAATTAAATTTAAATTAATTTAAAACCCCACTTTTAGAGAATTCCCAGGAGCCCGTTCAAATATCAAGGGTAAATCTTCACTGTGAATGATTGGCTCTGATATAGATTTGCTTCTAATAAAAAAATGTAGGCTTCTTAATTTTATTTTATTTTTTAGAATTGACTCAGTGAGGTTTTCCATTTCTTTTCGACACCATCTCCCTGATGTGTTATGGCTTTTAAAAATATATATTGCTTTTGTCAATTACAAACAAAAAAAATATAAAAAGTAAAGAAAGAATATAAAAAGATTAAAAAAAGAAAAAAGAGAAGACCATAAAGAAAAGATGATTCTCTCTTCCAGACAAATAGAAACATTTTTAAAATTTAACACCTGCATTAAAAATCTATTTTTTTAATCTAGATTTATCACTTTCTTTAAGAAATAAAGCAAAATAAATCTCTCCATACTTAAAAACAAATCTTTAAAGCCATGTCATTCAGTCCTGGTAAAAAAGAAGTACCATTAATAGTTACCAAAACCAAAATCTTTTAACCCTGCTCAATAGTTTCACTTACTATAACTTTTGTTTACTTTAAAAACTTTATTTTAATCTCATCAAGTAATATCCTACAGATTGATTTCTTATCATTTTCTCTTTATTTCTTTTCAGGAACAGGTTCAGTCATTTCTTTTTTTTTTATCCTCTCAGAAAGCAGTATCCTTGGTTTCACACAGTGCTTTTGTAAATCTGAGATAAGAAGTCTTGCCAAGTCACTTTTCTAATTTATTATTTGTATGCCCCCTTTAATTATTAAGACAACAGCTGGTTTCATTTATAAATTCATTTGAGCATCTTTTCCCATATGACTCTTATACTCTGATATTTTTAAATCTATTTTCAGATATATAACATCTGTTTCTATAAAACTTTTGTAATTCAGATTTTTTTTTTAAATCCCTCATTCAAATCAATCTCAGTTTTTGCTTTATCCAACCTGTTGTTTTTCCCTCTGCTATAGTATCAAACAAATGTTTGAGTATATTGTTCCCAAACAGTCGTAATTTCTTCTATAGTGAAATAGAACTGCTCATTGTATTAATGGGCCTCTTCTCCTTTAAATGTATTTGTTTGTTCTCTCTAGTTCCCTCCAGTCAACTTTCAAATCCCCCCTTATCTTCTGTTTATTTTCCAATCAAGAAAAGTTTCCCACAGGACAGTTATAGTTAATTTCAAAATCTTCACATATTCTTTTATAAATTTTTAAATACCCCACAGGAAATATTATTTCAAGTCCATCTAGCCCCTCAACTTTCCAAAATCCACATTCCAGTCCCCTTTTTGCTGTTTTCCAAATAGTAAAGCTTTTATTTTTAATCCTTAAAACTAACATGGGAGTTTCTTTCATGCAGAATAGAAGAAGGTTTTCCCAGCGATGAAGTTTGTCCTTTGGAGCGGTATTAACTTCAAAGAAGTCAATAATAAGCAGCTTCCTAAAGTAATTAAGAGAGGAAATGGCATTTAAGAGTGGCAAGTTTATTTTCTCCAGCTCCCTGAGCTCTTAAACCAGGGGTGGGCTTCAAAAATTTCAGCAACAAGTTCTCTGCCCAGTTGCCAGGTGGACATAGCCATGGTGGGTGTCACCTAGTCAGCCTCCTGAACCATTTTCACTTTCCCTAGGCTCCTAAGGCTTTACTCAAGCCTCTGGGAGGGCAAACAAATTCTCCCCCAAGGTCCAGACACTTTCCGGGAGGTCGATTTTCCCCCTGCACTTACCTCACATCCAAAACGGGCTGTATGGACACTCCTGGGAGGGGACAGGGAGGGGCAGAGTTTGCAGAGCCAGCCAGGGGTGGGATTTGGAGATTCTCTGAACCAGCCATAACATTAGCTACAGGTTCTCCCAAACCCGGGCGAATCCATAGCAGTCCACCCCTGTCTTAAATCCACTGGAGATCACGAATTTACAATCTTTTCACAGGAAGATTGTGTGTGTGGAGAGGGAGGCTATTTTTGTGGGTGATCTTTGTCATATCTTTGATCCAGAGAACAATTCCTTAAAGCTGATCTATTTACCAGCTCCTATTACTACCTCAACCATTGGCTCTGCAAAACATGAAGCTGTGTTTAGCCCTTCATTCCTGTCCCCAGATACGTTATGACTTCATAGTCCATTCAGTTCCATGTAATCCAAGTATTGTGTTTATTATACATTTTTCTGACATAACAAACATGACTTCCAAAGATAATAGAAAAAAGAAGGATAATAGGATGCCAAATAAATGCTGAACTCATTTAGTCTGTTGCTAACTAGACACAGGTGTGCATTTTGTCTCTCATAAATAGGTGAGATTATGATGGTGAGATTTATGATTTATGAAGTGTAATGATAATAACATTTCCATGGCATAATCCATTATCCAAACCATCATGAATAGTTATTTAAGCAATAGATTTCCCAGTTTCCCCATTTATGCTATAGAAATAAAAAAAAAAGACTATTATATTTTTGATATAGGATAGAGACATTAACTGATTTTAAAATACTTCTAGTTTAAGGAAGTAAAACAAAATCTAATTTTACTGAATTACTGGGTTACACCCTGATCAGATGTGCCAAGCCTAATGTAGGTAGGTTTTTTCAAGAAACACAATAATCCATTGGGTTTACTTTTTTTTAAAAATGTCAGGAGTTGAGATTTTGCTGGATTAATAGTTTCTTTATGCAGTTATAAAGATGTGTAGAATTAGTTGACAATTCTAAGAACCATAGGTAAATATATTTGGATGGATGGAGAGAACAAAGTTTAGAAGTCATGTGATTCATACAATTCTAGTAATGATTCAGCATAAAAACATAGGAAATTGCCTTCAACAGAGAGGCCCACTGTTCCATCTAACCCAATATTGTTGATGATGATTGCCTGTGAGTCTCTGTAATTCCAGAAAGGGGTTAGTCCAGCCCTATGTGAAGGTATTAGAGATTACATCTGACAAATGGGCACCCAAAGCTGTGCTCTTTCACAGAATCATTGCCCACCCCAACAACAATGGTCTGATGGCAGAGAATTCAAAATGGAGGAGGGAACTAATGGATCAGGGGTCTCAAACCCACAGCCCGTGGGCCAATTGCAGCCCGCAGGACGGTATCTTGTGGCCCCACCGTGATATGAAAGTATATTAGTGCACCCTGCAGGGGGAGTGAATCCCTTACCCAGTGAATCCCAGCCTCACCCAGACTCTGCCTCCAGTGGCCCCCAGGTAAATTGAGTTTGAGACCCCTGATTTAGAAAATATCCTTCTGTCCAGTCCCTTTTCCAGTCCCTAAACTGTTGTGGAACAATGATGAGAAAATAAGTGACTCGTGTTTTCTTTCGCCCTAGCAAAACTAAATTTAAACACAAACACACACACACACACACACAGAGAGGGAGAGGACAGACAGACAGACAGACAGACAGACAGACAGACAGACAGACAGACAGACAGACAGACAGAGACAGAAACGGAGGAAGTAACAGTAACCATGATTTATCTCAGAATGGCACTTTGCATCATGGAGGCAACATGATTCATCAGCAGGTAGAGAGCATTGTGATTTGCCTTATTAGGAAGCTCTGCAATATTTTGAAGCCTCAGCCTTCAGCTCTATGAGTAGAAAAGCCTAGGATTGATGGCAAAGTGGAGCAACCTGGCCATTTCACTTTGCTTTTAAGTGCATTGCTTTGCAACCATCTTCAAAGGGTTGCTTTGAACAAATATCATTAAAGGAAAGCATGTCTTCAAAGCAGTGCAAAGGCATAATTTCTAGGCTTAACCCATGAGATAACTCACTAAATTTTTTATTTTATTTTTTTATTTATTTTATTTAAATTTATATCTTGCCCTTCTCCACAGAGCACCCAGGGCGGCGCACAGGAAATTTTAAAAAATACAAAATACAATAAATATTAACATATTATTAATTAAGGAATCAGAATTAACAAAATATGAGAAAGAATTAATTAGAATTATGATTATAATGGGAAGAATTATAATAGCTAGATATTGGAAATTAGAGGTGAATTTTAGAATAGAAGAGTGGTACTGTGAAATGTGGAAATTAGCTTTAAATGATAAAATGACATGTGATATTAAATTTAGAAAGGGTGTTTATAAAAGAGACACTTTTTGGAAAACTTGGGAGCCATTTGTGGACTATGCGCTTGGAAATTTGGATGCTTCGACACCTGTACCCAGAGAACGTGGATTTTGGAGATCGTGAAGATATATCCGAAGAACCAAATCTTCCTTTCCTATGTATAGCACAGGGTGAAATATTGTATTGTAAGGTGTATGTAGTTTTTGTTGTAGTGTTTTAAAATTAATAAAATTATTTTTAAAAAAATACAATAAATATAATTTAAAATAACTATTAAATAATCCTATCCTATGCTAAAACCAAATTTTTAAAAACCCAAACTTAAAAGTTCCTAAAAAGTCCCCATGGGAGGTTAGGCTAGGCCGGCTTGTTGGAACAAATATGTCTTTAGACATTGGCGGAAGAGGCGGAGGTCGGTGATGGTACGTAATTCAGGGGGTAGGTCATTCCAGAGGGCTGGACCCGCCAAAAAGAAGGCTCTTCCCCTGGGTGTCGCCAGTTGGCATTGTCCGGCCGATGGCACCCTGAGAAGGCCCTCTCTGTGGGAGCGTATCGGTCTAAGGGATGTATGGGGCAGGAGGCGGTCTCGCATATAACTAGGCCCCGAGCCATGGAGTGCTTTAAAGATGGTCGTCAGAACCTTGAAGCGCACCCGAAAGACCACAGGAAGCCAATGCAGCTCACGCAGGATCAGTGTTATGTGGGAGCACCTAGTGGCTGCCATAATCACCCGCGTGGCTGCGTTTTGGACTAACTGTAGCTTTCGGGTGCACCTCAAGGGAAGCCCCATGTAGAGAGCATTACAGTAGTCGAGTCGGGACATCACGAGAGCTTGAGTGACTGTGCGAAGTGCAGCCCGGTCCAGTAAGGGACGCAATTGGCGCATCAGGCGTACCTGATGAAACGCCCCCCTGGCCACGGCCACCACATGGTCCTCCATGGACAGCCGGGAATCCAGGAGGACACCCAAATTGCGCGCCCTCTCCATGGGGGCCAGTGTTTCGCCCCCAATGGCCAGAGTTGGAGTAATCTGGCTGAACCGGGGTGCCGGAAACCACAGCCACTCAGTCTTGGCAGGGTTGAGCTTGAGTTTGTTACCACCCATCCAGATCCGTACGGCTTCCAAACACCGGGACAGCACTTCGGCGGCATCGTTGGGGTGGTTTGGGGTGGATATGTACAGCTGAGTGTCATCAGCGTACAGGTGGTACTCCACCCCAAAACCACGGATGATCTCACCCAGCGGCTTCATATATGTGTTAAACAGGAGGGGCGAGAGGACCGACCCCTGAGGAACCCCACATAAGAGAGGCCTCGAGGTCGACCTCTGCCCTCCCGTCAACAAATTTTTGAAAATGGACGGATTCCTCCATTGGAAAACTGACTAGCCAAACTCTGGAATTATTTTGGTCTCTGTTGAAAGAATATGCGTGTAAGAGAAATTGAGTTATTAATAAAAGCAGTAAAATAATAATAATCCTTAACTTGTTTGTTGTTTTGTATGTCTAGAATTCTGGATTGTTAAGCATTCTTTGCTGAAATGTTGGCTCTTGAATTCTGCAAGCAAGGCGTGGAACAGTAGTGTGCAGACCTTCCCAAACTCCTCCTTGCAGTATAAAAGAATAATTGTAGCAATTGTAGTAATTGTAGAAAAGTAATTTTCTTGAATCCATATTCTACCTCTCTTTAGAATTATAGGAATTACAAAAGAATTCAAAAGGCAGCTAAATTTATGAGTTTTGTAGAGCTCTCTTTTATTTATCCAGTAGAATTCTAATGATTTCACTTCATTGGATTATCCTTTTCTAAGGTCTACATTTAACAATGGAGTTTGACAGGTTTGGTATTGCATAGTTTTGGTAACTCCTGGGGATCAGATCCCTGAGTAGGATCATTTGCTGAAAGTTTAGTGTCAAATATTTTTCTCTCTCCTTATAATGTCCCCTGGAAAACTGATTAGGGTTATTATGCAGAAAACATTTAAAAAATAGCCTTTTTAAAAATCTCCCCACATCCTCTTTCATACTTAATTCTATTCAAGATGGTGGAGCTGGAGCTTTTTGCCATTGTCTATTGCCATAATGGCAAACTTATGGCACACATGCCAGAGGTGGCATGCAGAACCTTCTCTCTAGGCCATCACATCGCTCTTCTGATTTATGGCATGCCGGTCAGCTGGTCTTCATGGGCACCAGAAAATGGCCTGAAAAATGACCCCAAAACAGGCATGTGCACACCGGCCAGCTGGTCTTCAGGTTTCTGATGCTCTGACATGTGCAAAGACCAGCTGGTTGCTGGAAACCCTAAGATCAGCTGGCCACTGCGCGCATGCACACTGACCAGCTGGTCTTTGGGGTTTCAGTGCTGTGGTGCGCACGCATGCATGTGTGTTCCAGTTTGGGCACTCAGTGCTGAAAAGGTTTGCCATTACTGGTCTATTGTGTTCATCTTCATCATGCATCCAACATTAATTATGGCTAGATGTTTGACCAGTTTAAACTAGTCTGCATTTCAGTAATAACATCTACATGCCAATACAATTTTTCAATTCTATTTATTTTTCTCACTTTCTATTTCCTGATTGAATTCCAGACTGTCATAGTTATGACCTCTTTCAAATCCCTTCTGCACACAAATGCTGTTCCTCTTCTAAATAGGAAGATGCTGATCAATGTACTGACATGAGTATGATTTCCTAACATGGCAGAAATTATGCATCTGTCAGCTAACTGACAGAGAAGGCACACAACATGTAGGCACACAAGCACCCTACATTTGGTGGGGCCATTTGGTGTGGCCACCAAATAAATACTGAGTCCATTTTTAACCACTTACTTTCAATCTCAGGATCAACAACTTTCATCCTCAGAATTTTTGTGATACAATATTGGATATTGATTTAGTGTTGGAAACTATTAAAGAGCAGCTTATTTTTGGAAATGACGGACAGCACAAAATAAAATTATGTGTACTTCAGGATTTAAAGAAGTATGGAAACTGTAGTTTTTTTTAAAAGAAGACAAACTCTCCAGGATTACATTCCTTCCTCATAGTCCTGATTTGCCAATAGATGATATTCTAGGTCAGTGATGGTGAACCATTTTTGGCACGCGTGCCAAAAGCTCCCCTGAGCATGGGAGTCATGCGCGGGAGTGCCACACCCATAAGGCTATGCACACGATCACAGTGTGAATGCACGCACATGCACACACAACCAGCACCTCCCCCCGTGCTTTTTTCACCCTCCCCAGGCTCCAAAGGCTTTATAGGAGCCTGGGGAGGGCAAAAGTCACTTCTGGTTTGCATGTAGTGTCATTTTTTGCCCTCTGGAGCCTTCAGCAAAGCCTTCTGAGGGCTCCTGAATGCTCTGAATGGCTAAAGCCAGCTCTCTGAGCAAACCAGAAGCCCGTTCCTGAACTTCCAGTTTTCCCATAGGGCTGGTTTTTTGCACTCTGGAGGCTTCAGGAAAGCTCTTGAAGCCTCTGGAGGGCAAAAAATGGCCTCAAAAGAAGGCCAAAATCAGCTGGCCAGCGCACGCATTTGCACTGGCCAGCTGACAGGCAAGCCTCCCGTGTCCTGACAAATGACTCCGCGTACCACCTGTTGCATGTGTGCCATAGGTTCGCCATCACGGTTCTAGGTTTTGGGTTCGTGTGTGTGTGTGAGAGAGAGAAAGAGAGAGAGGGAGTGTGTGTATGCCATGTATGTGCTGTGTGTGTATGTGTTCAAGACTACTGGTGACTGCCTGGATAAATCCCTGCAGTTTTCTTGGCAACATTTTAAAAGTGGTTTGCTCTGGCTTGCTATTGAAGACACACACACATAGTGCCAAAGGCAGGGCTAAAACTCACAGTTTCACGGTTTCTAGCCTGGTGCCTTATTCATTAATCTAAAAGTTAAAACACTGAGGAAGTACAAAGAGTGAGAGAGCTGCCATCAAGGGTTAGATTTTATCTAGTGGATAAGACATCAAGCTAAAAATCAAGAGACCATCAAATCTCGGCTTAACCACCAAAGCCAGCTGGCTTACTTTGAGCCAGTCACTCTCTCTCAACTCAACCCAGTTTGTAAAGCTGTTGTAGTAGGGTAAATAGGAGGAGAATGGTGTATTGGATAGGTTCTCTGACTTGAGTTATTTTTTAAAAATAATATAGGGAAATAGAAAGGACTGGCATCATCAATAGTTACCTAAGTCCCAGTATAAATCCAGTATAACCTGACTAATAATGACCGGTTGAAGGAGCTAGGTATGCCTCACCTACCAAAGAGAAGGATTAAGAGAGATATGATAACTGTCTTCCAGTATTTGAGGAGCTGTCTCAAGGTACAAGGATTGACTTGTTCTTCAAACCACCTGAATGCAGGACAAGAAGTAATGGGTGAAAGATTCTTAAGAAGAGATCTTACCTGTGGCTAATTTTCTGACAATGGAACATCCAGAATTATGGGTCCTCTTAACACTTAACGTTTTCAAAAATAGACTGGACAACCATTTCGTTGGGATGGTATAAGGTCTCCTGCCTTGAACAGGGGATTCGACTAGAAAACGACTGAGGTCCTTTCCAGACCCATGTTTTTAGGCTCTATGACTGCCCCTTCTTCTGTTCCCTCCAGTTATCTCTATCCCAGTATCCTCTCAACTGATAGAGACACAATCCACTTTATTATTATTTTTCTTGCCTTTCTTTCTGACAGCAAAGGAATATGCAAAAAAAAATACATACCAATAGTCAAGGCCTTACCAAAGAAAAGATCTCAGTTCTCAGTAGTCTCACAGATATCTTTTTAACAGCTAACCCAAATCTGAACTAAGCAAAAGGATACTGTCTACTAAATAATTATTGGATTGCCTTTAGCATAACAATGCCTGAAAATCTTCTGGAGACACATATTCAAATTCATATTTAAGCACAGCAATACATCTCGGTCCACTGAATTTTGGCAGTTCTGATGGATTTTTAATGATAGAATGTCCTTTGATCTTAAAGCTCATAAAGAAAACTAGTTGTTGGAAAGAAGGTTTGGTAAAATCTCTTTCTGACACATTTATGTGTAACTGCAAGAATTGCAGGAATTGGGTATGTCTAATTTAATGAAAAGGAGGACTAGAAGTGACACAATAGCAGTGTTCCAATATCTAAGGGATTGCCACAAAGAGAGGGAGGTCAGCCTATTGTCCAAAGCATCTGAAGGCAGAACAAGAAGTAATCGATGGAAACTAATCAAGGAAAGAATCAACCCAGAACTAAGGAGAAATTTCATGACAGAACAATTAATCAGTAGTACGACTTGCCTCCAGAAATTATGGGGACTCCAACACTGGGGGTTTTTGAGAAGAGATTGACAACCATTTGTCTGAAAGGTTATAGGATGTTTCGGCTTGAGTAGGGGGTTGGACTTGAAGACCTCCAAAAACCCTTCCAACACTGTTATTCTTTGTAGAAAAAGATTGCCTTAAATATTCACAACAGATTATTTAAAAGCTATGGGATATTGCCTTCCTGCCTTTCACTTTTTCACTTCCTAATAGGAATAGAATGCCTGATCTAGATTGTAAATATCTGGAAAACCACTAGATGGCAGTGAGCAGATTTAGAAAGCTTTAGGTTTATGTTGCTATCTCATGATCATTGGCGTTCAAATATGAGGCCGGAATCAAATCACGATGGCTCTGAGCAGTGGTGGGTTTCAAAATTTTCTAGAACCTCTTCTGTGGGTGTGCCTGCTTTGTGGAGTGGGTTGGCAGCCATGTGACCAGGTGGAAGGCTTGGCAGTCATGTGACTGGGTGGGTGTGGCCAACTTGTAAAATGTGGTGAAACTCACTTAACAACGCTCTTGCTTAGCAACCAAAATATTGGCTCAGAAACTCTGGCATTTGAAGCACGCAAGTTTTAAAGCTGTCAAGTTACAAGACCCTTACCCCTAACCCTTTAGGGGAAAAAATCCAGGGGTGTTCAAACTTGACAGCTTCAAGACTTGTGGACTTCAACTCCCAGAATTCCTCCTCTCGCTCTTCATCTTGATGATGTGCAGATGGGCAGGGGAGGGAGCTGGAACCGGTTCTAAACAGTACTGTAGATTTGTGGAACCTCTTCTATAGAAGAGGTTAGAACTGGCAGGAACCCATCCCTGGCCCTGAGCTCATTTGAGACTGATCAAAATAAATTCTCCTGTTCTTTGCCTTAGCCACTGCTAGGGTAATAGCAAAACCTTCTCAGCTTTATTGTTAACATGAAAGGTGACATCTTTTTAACTCCCTGCAGTTTCTAATCCAATAGTTCAGAAGGACTGAAACCTGCCTCTAAGCTGAGGACATTTTAAAAAGGTAATTTATTTCTCATAGGAGCATTTTGGACCCTGAAGTCTCAGGGTTGCTTTTCATATAATCAGTGTTAGCAGCTCATTAAAATGCACAGCATGTGTGTCGTTTAACTATGGCATGGCTCAGCAAGGACACCAGAAGCTGTGGGATTTTTTTCCTTAAAAAAGTCAATACTAATAAAAATAAGGGGAAGAATAAGTGGAGATAAAATAGAACAGCTTTGCTTGGTGCTGACACCGTAATTAAGAATATATGACAGAGGTTACAGTGCCTTTAACCATCATTTCAGCTGAAAAGATTAACTGATCAACACCCTTTTTTCAATTTCCAGCTGTGATTTCTTCTATCATTTTATGGTTTTCAAATAAATGGAATCCACTGATGGCTATTTTCGGATTGTTTTCAGCTGTGTCCAACATGATGACTCTGCCAGAATGAATAGCACATTGAATCATTAAAAAAATCATTCAGAATGCATAGCCAGGAGAAAAATAATTCCCTTCTATCAAAAGGAATATAAATCTTTCTTTTCTTTTGTTGATATTTTCTCTATCTTAACTAACTCCATTCATTCTTAAATATTCAGATAGACAAATATAAGAGAAAAATATATAAGCAAGAGAATCTTGTTTATTATAAATATCATAGATATTTCCAAACTTAACTTTTTCTCAGATTTTAATTTATATCTTTCTTAGTAGTTTATGGGATTTTGAACTGAATAATACATAATGTATTTTAACATAATCTGTAAAATATGTAATGTAACATTTTGATTAATACTATATAAGTTTCAATAACTTATATGCTGAGTGTTATGACAACTAAATATATTGATTGAAAATAGCTGGCTTGATCATCATATCCAAAGAATCCTCATCAATAGTTCCTCATCAAATTGAAGTAAGATACTATATAGAATGTGACAAGATTAAGTCCTGAATCCTCTAATTTTTAGTATTTATATTCACAACTTAGATGAAGAGTTTGAGGGAATGCTTATCACATTTTCAGGCAAAACAGAATTGCCAAGATAGCTAAATCCCTGAAAGGCAGAAATAACATTCAAAAATTATCTTGTTATGTTAGAGAAATGGAATGAAAATAATAGACTAACAGAGAGAAATGCAAGATTCTGAAGAAACAGAAATCAAATCTACAACTACAAAATGAAATTAACTGCTATACCAACTATTAGGTGATGGTTTAAAAAAAAACAAATGCAATTTTTGGGTGGAATCTAAAGAAGTGCAATTTCACTTTAGTTTACATTTTCAATTCCCACTCTGGAATGTGTCCAGTTCTGAGTTTCACATTTTAAGAAGAATTCAGACATACCAATCCCAGGGCAGAGATGACAGCAAAGATCTCTTTCTCTCTTGTATTATACTTTTTGTTCCTACTGGTTCCTGGCCTCCTTTCACAAGTTAGTTCAAAGTATGGGCCGGCTCACTGCTCTGAACAGGTATCTCATAAAACCCAGCTAATGTCTGGGAGTAGATTCCAACTGAACACTGCAGGATGTTCATGCAGAGATCAAACAATAGCCATCTGATTCCTACACCAAACAGAAATTTGTATTTCATGGCCTAAATGGTCCTTTCCAATTCATTGATTCTCTAATAACAGAGTAAAAGGGATGACTAATTAATAAAACAATGGATCCTTTTTAATTAAAGTTGAGCCACGGTAATGCAGTGGTTAGAGTGCAGTACTACAGGCTACTTCTGCTGACTGCTGGCTGCTGGCTGCCTGCAATTTAGCAGTTCAAATCTCACCAGGCTCAAGGTTGACTCAACTTTCCATCCTTATGAGGTGGGTAAAATGAGGAGCCAGATTGTTGGGGGCAAGATGCTGACTCTGTAAACTGCATAGAGTGAGCTATATCGCATGTCAACGCTGAAGCGAACCTGGCTGAAGCCATCTTGTCCTTCCTCATAATTGCCACAAAGCCTGAGAAAGAAAGGGATGGGGGAAGTAGATAGCCCAGCTTAGAGTCAAAATAAAAAAATTTCCTGTGGGAACCAAGGTCATTGTAACAGGTAGGAGAGGAGCCTGCCAGGCATATTCATTGGACAATGTGACTGATGACACTGGAAAGTATTAATCTTTTAATTGGATGGAAACACTGGGAACTTTCAGAGTTGACCTGCTATGCCAATATGATATATCCAATAAACATGCTCTTAAAGGAATCTACCTGCCTTGGAGTTCTGCTTTCAATGGGTGCATTACTCAGAATGCTGACATTGCACTGTAAAGTGGTATATAAGTCTAAGTGCTATTGCTACATTTATGTGAATATATAAATGTGCCATGTATTTTACAGATCACATAAATATCTTTATAAGCAGGAGCAGGGTTTACTATGTTGAACTACTAGAACATGTTTGTATTTGTCTAGAACAGGGGTCTCCAACCTTTGCAACTTTAAGTCTGAAGGACTTCAGCTCCCAGACTTCTCCAGCCAGCTTTGCTGGCTGGAGAAGTCTGGGAGCTGAAGTCCTTCAGACTTAAAGTTGCAAAGGTTGGAGACCCCTGGTCTAGAACACAGTTTCAAACTCGTTGTGTCACATTGCCATCATGTGACTGTTTGTGACATTTTTCCCATTCGTAGCACTGGGGTGGGTCTGGCCTGCGCATGATGCATCTGACCAACAGGCCGTTAGTTTGACAAACCTGGTCTAGAATGTAAAATTTTCAGGAGACACGCTTCTGTGTTGCTTTATCTTGGCAGAGTTATGCGTGGCAAGCCTGTACTTATTTTATTCTTTGAAATAATCTGGAAATTAATTATTGTATCCTAAACCATTTTTATATGATTTTATGTCGGTTGCATTTCCAACATACATCTAAAGTGCCTTCCTATATGGAAGACTCTTTCTCTGGCATCATCTACGCTAGGAGTATCAAACTCAAGGCCCAGGGACCAGATCCATCCCACGGGGTACTTAGATCTGGGCCATGGGGCCGCCCTGGAAACAGCAAAGGACTGGCCTGCGGTGCTTCTGCCAGCGAAAACAGGCTCCCGAGCTCTGTTTTTGGCTGCCATGGCCTCCTGCAACCCTCTGCTAGAAAAGGCTCCCAAGCTTTGTTCACTGGCAGATGGTTGCAGGAGGCCATGACAGCTCAAAAATGGAGCTCAGAAGCCTGTTTTTGCTAGCAGAGCACTCGGGCTACCACAGGTGTCCCCAACAGTAGTGACTTCAAGCTGGCTATGCCCACTCTGGCCTTGCCATCCCGGTCCCCGAAGTCAAACATAACCCTGATGCAGCCTCAATAAAGTCTTGTGTGATGCCCCTGATCTACATCAATTTGTAAAAATTGTCTTTAAGACTACAACTCAATGTAGATTTAAAATCCTTTTAAACTCACATTTTCCCATTTGTCCATCCATAAATTATAACCAAAATTCTTAGCCCACCATATTATCATATATTCTTTAATTGTTCTTCCTCTGTTTCAAGGAAAGCTTATACATAATAATAATTACATCATCGTCATTTGAAGCACAATTGTGCTTCAAATTTTGACATGCCTTGCTCCATACTTTAAATCCTTTTGTCAATTTTGAATCATGGCAAATGGGAAAATTATTGACAACTATATTCTTGTGCTATTAATTGCTCTCTTGATTTCATTTTAAATCCACCTTGATGGTTTTTCAGTAATTTCCAATATATCAACCATTTGTTCTTGCTTGTTATTTCTCTTCTATGATATGTTTCTTGTTTTCAGGCACTATATGGACTTGTATCTTTTCTTCATCCTCAATATGGCACATCTAATAAATTTTTGAAATTCACATTAACTTTAATTCTATCATACAATAAATATACATGCCATCTAACCCTCAGGTTCTGACCTTCCATCTTTAAAAGTCTCCTGTGGCTCAGCAACATTGATTCTTTTATCCAGACCAAACAAGAAGTAGCAAAATACAATTTTAAATCAGGTAAACTCAATCCTCCTCTTTCTTTTGGTAACACATTATATTAATTTGTGGTTTTTCCCCCTTGCCATATAAATGTAGAATGTATCTTTTGCCATTGTTTAAATGGTACAGGAGTTGTCAAAATAGGCATTGTCTGAAATAAAAACATTAATTTTTTTATTGCAGATTGTCCCCAGTGACAACTTTAATTTCTCCCATCTTAACAATGTTCTTCTTATTTTCACTTCATGTCTCAACATAATTATGTTGAAATAACATACAACTCATATTTGTCATAGAAATACCCAAGTATTTTACTTGTTCTGTCTTAAAACCAGTTTTTTCCATCATTGTACTTGATTGTTTATAAATCTAATTTTTAACTGAACTATTAGCGATATATCCATCTTTGGGATATATACTTTCAAATACACAGACATAGACACACAAATACATATCAAGCACTTTAAACTAAGAATGAAGGACATGACCAGATTCTGTGCAAAACCTCTGAAAGAAAAGGACAGAGGATTTTGCTGAAAATCTCTTGAATGGAGTGAAGTGTTTTTGCACATAATTAGCTATGAAGTGAGCAAGAAATGCAGACAAATTTATTTTCTTACATTCTACAATTAGTGCCTCGGTAGTTCTGTAGCCTATTTGGATTCTCATACTTCAGTAGAATCCAAGGAAAAGTAATACTGAAAGAAACTCCTCCATATTGTTTCCCCCCCCCCCCCTGAAATCTGGGCAGCAGCCAGGAAGATTTCAGAATGATAGAAATGTGGGTGAAGGAAAGCAAGAGCAGCAAGAAACGTCATTTGCCACCTCCAACCATAAGTTACACA
This sequence comes from Rhabdophis nuchalis, assembly GCA_039707465.1. Lineage (NCBI taxonomy): Eukaryota > Metazoa > Chordata > Lepidosauria > Squamata > Natricidae > Rhabdophis > Rhabdophis nuchalis. Next base: position 46,424,128 of record CM077644.1, read on the forward strand.
GGTCCAAGACAAATTTCAGACAAACTCTCTAGAACCCTGAAAATAAGTGGAAATATAAACTTCTGCCACAGGGGAAGAAAATTGGCAAGGCGTGGTGTGAACTGTTGCCCAGATCCCAGAGACTCCATATGGGCAAAATATGTGATTCCATTCTATTATAAAGTAATTCCATAACAAATACATATTTATATATCTTCCAAGCAAATACCTACTTCACAAAGAAGAAAGGTTGAATTCCATTTGCATCTCAAATGCAACTCCAATTATCAAGTACATTTGTCCCCATCCCTGATGTTTTATTTCCTAAAATTGAATAATATAAGACACATTTAATGTCACTTTGCAATTGAGGTGAATTTATTCCTATATGTGCTGTGCTAGGGACTTAAAGAAGAATCCTCTAAAGAGCTTTTCTTAACTAAAAAATAAAACAGGTTAAAACAGTTAAATCAAATTTACCAACTCTTAAGAATTCTTTAAAAATGTTTTGAAGCAGCTACCAGATAATATCTTAATTTATCCATATTGCTAAGGCATAATGTGGTTGCTTAGTTTTGATTTAATAGAACATGTGAAAACAGGCACTGTCATTTGTGAATCAGTTTGCACTAATAGCTTTGCCTTATAAAATTTGCAATGGGCTTTCAGCTGAATTAAATATTGACCTGTACAATGCTTGTTTCCAGTAGTATCAGCATGAAAAGTTTCAACTATCAAATAAACAAGAATCTATAGAAAAAGAATCAAGCAGACTTTTACCGTCAGAAGAAAAAATATTTGGCAGATGAAAGCTGGTGCTCTTTTTTGATGGACGGTTCATAACATAGAATCAGGATGAGATTTTGCTATGTCCTTCAGTCTGTGTCATTCACTTCTGCTAGCTTCCTTAACAGCGTCAGGCTTCAAGAATGGCAGACAGCTTTGGAAAGCAAACTATATTGTGCAAAATATTATTAGTCAAGGTTACTCAAGAAGTCACTGGCAAAACCAAAAGATAAAAAGAAAAGTGTGTTCAATACAAAGACAAACTCAGCAGGTAAGATAGAGAGGCAGCCAAGCCAAACAGTTGTTACCCTTAGTGATACATTGCACTGATAGATGTATTCTAGAGGATACTGTACAGAAATTAACCCTAGCTTAAGGTTTTTTGACTTCTTCAGTTAGTCTTCCTTGATATCAAAGTGTGCTGACATTTATTCAACAAAACTAGCTAGAAATGTCTGAGATGAATCAGCTCAAATGTAAACTCTCAAATGGCAGGGTTTTCCTGTTGTAATGTGCATCGTGTTGGGATCTTACATACATGGATCCTGTCCAGGCCCTACTACATTGCTCACTACAGTTTCTTGCAGAGATGCTCTCCCATACAGATGAGTCCAACATAATACTTGTTCCAAAATAAAGTGGTGTTGATAAAAATTAGGGCTTGGGCTTTCATTTTGTTGAGATGGCATGTTCCTTGTTGAAGATGGCAAAGTACAGGTAGTAACCAGGTTTAAGAATGAGTTGCATTTCCAAGATCTGTTCTTAAGTCATTTTTCTGTGTAAGCTGGAACATATTACTATATAATATTGTATAAGTAGAATTACATAATAAATTTGAACCATTTTGTGTTTAACTTGAATCATTGCATATTTAACTCAAATTTTGCAATAATAGGCTCTGTTCTTACATATGGGTCATCCTTAAATCATGACATTCTTAACCTAAGAACTTGCTGCATTACAGTTATCCTTCTCAAAGGCAATTCTACCCTAATGGAATATAATTTTGCAGTGAAGTTAATTCATCAGATGGTGAATTATTATTTTCTTCTGGAAGCAAAGGCCATTCTTGCTTGAATGTACCCCTTTCTTAAGACAATGTAAAAGACCCAGCCTTCAATTTCACAGCTTGTGGTTTATTTTTTTCCTTCAAAGCTATCTTAACTCCTCAATACCCTGCAGCTTTTGAGGCATTTTCAGAAATAGTCTGTATTTGATAGATTCAAGATCATGTGAAGTGTTAATACCACTTTATAATGCCTTGGTAAGGCCACACTTGGAATACTGCATCCAGTTTTGGTTATCATGATGTAAAAAGAATGTGGAGACTCTAGAAAGAGTATAGAGAAGAGCAGCAAAGATTTTTAGGGGACTGGAATCTAAAACATATGAAGAACAGTTGCAGGAACTGGGTATGTCTAGTTTAATGAAAAGAAGGTCTAGGGGAGACATGATAGCACTGTTCCAATATCTCAGGGGCTGCCACAAACAAGAGGGAATACAGTTAAGCACCTGAGGGTAGGACAAGAAGCAATGGGTGGAAACTAATCAAGGAGAGTAGCAACTTAGAACTAAGGAGATATTTCCTGACAGTTAGAACAATTAATCAGTGGAACAACTTGCCTCCACACGTTGTGAATGATCCAACACTGGAAGTTTTTAAGAAGATGTTGGATAACCATTTGTCTGAAGTGGTGTAGGGTTTCCTCCATAAGCAGGGAGTTGAACTAGAAAACCTCCAAGGTCCCTTCCAACTCTGTTATTATTATAACCTTCTTTCTAGCACTGAAGGAAAGCCAGTGGACTAAAGAGACCCAATTGTTTCCACAACTAATGCAGGACTAGAATTTACGTCTCACCATTCCTAGCCCAATGCCTTAACCACTAGACTAAAGTGCTTGTAGATTCCCTACCATATATTTTAAAGTAAAAAAAAAAGTTGTATGAAAAAGTAAAGAAGGAATTATTCCTCCAGAAGATTTAATTGCTTATACTGATTGTACCATGGAATTAAATTTGTTTACTCTCCTTTTCTTTTTTTAAACAATGCCTTAATCTGTAGCATTTCCACACTTTTTAGAATGCAAAGTTTATAATGCCCTATTGGTCAATATGGTACAATGTAAACCTGAACAGCCTGATTTTGCATTTTAGATTTTCTGTAGGAAAATTGATTATGTGCCACCAAGTCGGCCTCAAATCCCAGCGACCAGATTATTAGACTTCGTTCATGTCAATCTATCCCTAACCTGTTTTTTTTCAATCCTATAGGAAAAGCTACATCCAAAATCACGGCATCCTAATGATAGCTTGATCAGGCAAAATACTATTGCTCAATGAAGGAAGCAGTTGCTTGAAAGAACAGAATAAAAAAAAAACCTCCTAAACTCTCTTTAGTTGATCTTGATGATGACAGATCAAAAAATAGTTTTACACGTAACAAGGCAATGAAATCCTATTCTAAAATATTGTCCTGTTTTAGTCAATTCTAAGGATGTTTTCCTGAGCTTAAACCCAGAGGGGAAAAATAAAAACTCTAAAATAAAATAAAAAAGCATATGAAATAGATGAGTTTTAAAACAAATCTGGATTTTCATTACTGTGACACCATCTGGCAACAAGCACAGCATATTATGTAGCTTCATGAGACCCAAGAGATGTTTTGTCCTATAGTGATCATGTTCTCCAGCTAAAGTACTTAAAATATGTTCTGCTGTGTGATTCATGAAAAATAGTGAGCTTTTCAATTTAAATGTGTAATAGAAAGATTCTTTACTTAGTGCAAGCAAGGACTTCATGGCAATTTGTGGGAATTGGAAATTTTTACAATCTGGCACCAGGCAACTGGGAGGATCATATACAATATGAAGAAATTAAGAAGAGAGACATTTTCTCACTATTTCACTGATAAGAAGCAAAATGTTTTATATTCATTGCATTTTGAGAGATAGGTAGGTACAGAAATTGATTAATATTCATATGAATCTAATATTAAAGTTTGGTTTTAGATGGGTTTTTTTGTCAGTACTATCAGAGATATGAATTAGTTTTCTTTATTTATTATACTTACAATTGGAACTCCACAAAACACATTTAGAGGCCTTTATTTATGAATTCTTTTGTTTTAAATGAGTGGAAATAATAAGTTCTTTATTATCTGGTCCTCATCAGTTTATGACTAATAGCTTTAGCTTTCTGATCTAATTTTTTATTAGAAAAGTTCCTTTTATTGCTGAAAATGCTTTTCTTCTTTGAGGTTTTACCAGAGCCTTGAGACTGAGAAGATGACCAGATCAGCAAAGAAACAAACAGCATGTTTGTATGAAGGCATATCACTATATACTGAATCATATGTCTAAAATACATGAATTATTGGGCAGACATATTTTTATCCAGGTGTGAAAATGTTTATGGAATATTTTTGATAGTGTGGATTAAAATTATATTGTTTCTTCCTTATAGCAAAGTGAAAATCAGATATGCTGTTTATTACTGGAGAGGAAGCCTGGAGACACGAGACTATGCCAATCTTGTAATTTTATCAGAAAGAAATTGAAAACAAGCAAAGCATAGTTATCATAGATCATATCAAATAATAGTCACCATGCGAAGTAAGAGGCCATTGCACGGGACAAACTGGTGGTAATAAAATGTGAAATCCACAGCTGTCCAAGACTCATGACTAGAGATGGGAAGGCCTGGGAAAAAAATCTGGAAAAATTTTTGGAGAGGGGGACAGGTGAGGGTTTTCCCCCCCAAAGCTATTTTTTTCTGGAAAAAAATGGGGTAGGGGTGCGGAGTGTGGAATGTGTTCTTTATAAAAAGTCTCAGAAATCTTTCATTAAGGTCTTCATGTTGCATAGTTTGAATATGTCATGTCATAGATATATTATTTATCATTGGAAAAGAACCCATTCCATACACAATACGTCTTAAATTATTGCAAGTTGTCTTGGATGAAGACAAGCAAATCTTGAAATATAATTCAAATAACACTGTACTTCTCAATGAAGTTCCAAGCAAGAGAAATATGCATTTGTGTCACTAGGGGGAACTGCAGGGGAAAAGCTTCCGTTTAGTTTGCTTGTATACCTGGGAACTCCTAGAGTTGAGTAATTGTTGGTATACAGCAGATGATAGTTTCTGTCCTCTTCTCAAGTAACGGACAGGTAAGAAGAGAGTAAATTTGTCTGACAAATTTTGAAAGCCTTATGTGATTCCTGTTAATGTTCTACACCCTCACAGCATAATGTTTACCTATAGTCTGGTTAGTAAATTGGCTTTTCTTTTCCTCCTCTCAATAAAATGGTGAGGCCAACATCTACAGTTTGGAAACATTTCCACAGTGTAATTTTTCCTGAGAGCAAAACTGAAATTTGCAAATATTGTGAGAAATATTTTCTTCCCAAATGCTACAAGGATAACAAAACATCCTTGCATTAGACATTAAAAATACTTTATGCATTAAATGATTAGGACCAGAATGAAAGTGCAAGTAGCTTTTCCTTCCAGAGTTCTAATTCCAGAAACATTCTCTGCTGCTTCTACATCATGTTTCTTCACCAGAAGAATCTTCAAGTAAGGAACTGTTGCAAACCACTGTCTCACAAAAATACATGATACCTTCTTTTGTAGAAAAAATGACACCTGAGAACCAGGAGAAAATTAATCACGCTCTTGCAAAAACAATATATGCTTCTGAACCAGCAGTTGCCAATAACTGAAAATGCATATTGGCAGGAAGCTTTTAAATTATTACAACCATCATATCATTTGCCAAACAGACATTCCTTGAGCTTTCAATTTATTACATTATTAAATTATATCCTCTTTTGGAGTCAAATTATGAGCGTGTCATGGAATCTGAACAAGGAAAAATCAGTGAAGCGCTATGTCTTGTAGTACTTACAGATACATGGCCAAATGTTCAGGAGAAGGAATCATCAACTTTGTGACAACAACACCTCAACTAGTCTTTTATAGAAGCATTAAAACTGAAGAGAACAGACATACTACAGAGTATATCAGGAGTGAAATATGTGCAGTTTTAGAGAAAATTGAAAGCGGTAAAGTATTTGCTTTGCTGTTTGACAATGCAAGTACTACGAAAGCTGCATGGGAAATCATAATGGACAAGTATTCACATATTTCTGCAATAGGACGTGCATTTCATGGACTAAACTTAGTGTCTTCATGAAACTGGACTCCCTTCAAAGTATTTATAGAAGAGCTAAAAAGATTATCAAATATGTAATCGCCGCCCTGGGTCCTAACAAGGAGAAGGGCGGGGTATAAATTTAATAAAATAAAAAATAAATAAATAGTAATCGCTACTCATGTTGTCACTACAGTCTTCAGAAGGAAGCAAGAAGAAAAAATGCACAGAATGAAATAGGGACACTGAAACTCTGTAGTAAAACACTTTGGAGTGTAATCCTTTGAAAGTTTACTTTAAAAAAAAGTTTACTTAAAAAAAACAAGAAGCTCTTCAAGCAACTATAATAATTGAGGATCTTAAAATTCCCAGAAATATAAGGGACACTGTGCTTGATGAGGACATGTTTTAGGTTCAGATGCAGAACTCCCTACAGATTCTAACCCAAATGTTTTCAGCAATCTGCACATCTGAATCAGACGCTGCACTTTTGTCAGAAATTCCTAACCATGTGGCTACGATAAAAACATCTGTTTTTGAAAACCTGAGCGCATCTCCACTTACAACTGCTGAAAAAGTAAAGTGCAAGATTTTATTAACAGACGGGAAACTTTTGTTGCCATTCAATACATGCTGCTGCAGATCTACTGGATCCAAGGTGCAAAGGCAAGTGGTAAGTGAGTGATGAGAATAGAGTTGCTGCATTTGACTGGATTGTGAAACAAGCTGCGCACATAAGACTTGATGTTGGAAAAGTACTTTCAAAAGTTGCAGAATAGAACATCTTCAGGGATTTGGGCCAGGAATGCATTCTGGGATTCTGCAAAACATATCTCTCCTGCAACATGGTGGCAACCTTCTGTACCACACAACCTCCAACACCTCTTGCATCTCACTTACTGAAGATTTCTGCATCTTCTTCTGCATATGAAAGAATCTGATCTATGTTTGGTAATGTTCATACCAAATCAAGAAACAAACTGACCTGTGAAAGGGTGTAACAGCTTGTTTCAATCTGTGCAAACCTAAAGTTTTTAGAAATCCATGAGAAAAATGACAAAGACGAAGAAGACTGAAAATGAAACCGTAGAAGTAGTTCAGAAAATGAGACAGAATAAACTGCATGTATATGTTGTGTCTTCTGTTTATTTTCTATTTTTTTAAGCACCATTCAAAAGATAAACCTTCTATGGAGCTTAAATATTGAGGTGGACCTTAACTTTATTTGCTATTGGGGCGAAGGGGCAAATCTGATTATTTGATATCTTGATGGTTTCTTGCTTTTTTTTTTGTTGCTTTTGATGGAAAGGGGTTGGTAGTTACCTGTTTTATTACAAGCATAATACTTTTATATATACTACATTTCATGCAATCCCCCCCCCCAAAAAAAAACCCACAGCAGGAATTGTTATTTCTCATTACTTCAAAATCTCTGGAAATTTTATATCTCTACTCATGACTCCCAAGGGAAGAGATTTGGGGAAGTGGTGGCTGCTTCTGCACGGATGAACTACTGCTATGCTCCCACATTCTCGCATTCCCTCACTCATCACAAAAGTTCTTTTTTCAAATAGCAACTGGACTTTGTTTCTCCTTGAAGACATTTCGCTTCTCATCCAAGAAGCTTGTTCAGTTCTGATTGAGTAGTGCAGGATAGAAGGATTTATATTCCTTGCAGTCATCTGGTCATTAGCACTCTTTCTGAGAGTCATTGAGGCCACTTGGAGATTTATCAGTGCCTTGGGAGTCACCTGAATAGTGCAAATGGGTGTGAAACCTTCCTTGAACTGTTGAAAGGACTGTGTTGTCAACAAAGGATAGGTGCTGTTGTATCCCTTCCCCCCCCCCTTTTGTTGAGAGATGGCTGTTCAATCTTAATGTAGATGGTTTCTTTGACCACCACCCCCTTTCAAACCAGCAGTCCTCCATGTCCAGAATGTGGACTTTGCTATCTTTAGAGAGTGACTTTTGTTTTACAAATGCAGATGGACTGCTGAATCTTGTCCTGGCAGGTTTGTTTTCCTATATTGTGCCATGCATTTGTGAAGTAGTTGCTTTGTTTTTCCAGTGAACAGATCTGTACATGTCTCGCTGCATTGCATTCTGGAAAGGAAAGGAAAGGAAAGGAAAGGGGAAAGGGGAAAGGGGAAAGGGGAAAGGGGAAAGGGGAAAGAGGAAAGGGGAATGGAAAAAAGAAAAGGAAAGGGTAAAAAAAGGAAAAAGGAGCCAGCTTCCCACAAGGAAACTTAATGGGAAAGCTGGCAACAGCTGTGCATGGGTTTGGCTTAACATTCTGACACAGTCAAGATGTTTGTCTATTGAAACAAACATGTTGCCTAATGGGATTAGTAACAATGTCAAGGTTGTAATATTTACTGACAGCAAGGACATTGCTTAACCAAGCTACTTGACCACTGCTTCTTGCTTTCCCTGAGTTTTAGTTTCTTATAGATATGAGTGCTAAAACAAATAACAGAGCACATATTATACAACAGCATGATGGATTTCTATATACAAAAGATTCTTCTTTAAGGGAAGTGCTCCCTAGGCACATTTCATATTCCAAAAAATAGCGAGTAGAAATATTGTGTTCCTGTCCATGAGCAAAGAAGAACTAGTATATATGCAACACAAAGTAGGAGCTCACTTTCTTTCTTTCCCATACCTATGTACAATAATCCATTGCTAAGAAGGCTTGAAAGATAGAAAATGAACCCATCAAATAGATATAAATGAATAGTGTTTATGTGATATGGGGGTGACTACGGATGACATGATAGCAGTGTTCCAATATCTCAGAGGCTGCCACAAAGAAGAGGGAGTTAAGCTACTCTCCAAAGTAGCCGAAGATAGAACAAGAAGCAATGGAGGGAAACTAATGAAAGAGTGAACCAGCCTAGAAATAAAGAGAAGTTTCCTGAGAGTTAAAAAAAAATAATCAGTGGTCTGACTTGCCTTCAGAAGTTGTAGGTGCTCCATCACTGGAGATAGTTAAAAAGAAATTTGACAACCTTTTGTCTGAAATGGTATAGGGTCTTCTATTTCAGCAGGCAGTTGTTCTAGAAGACCTCCAAGATCCCTTCCAACTCTATTATTCTTCTGATGTTGTTAATAAATGGCTATTCATAACTTCCCAATAGGAAAAGTACATTTGCAGCATTATCTAATTTCAGGAGAATATCTATAGCATACGATTGTATCATTTCTTATCCTCTTATGAGTTATTTAGCTGAGACAAGAATTTCAGATTGCATTGCTAGTCTGTCCCCATGCAAATAATATTAGCTAATATAGCAGAAACCTAGCACAGTTGAACAGTTATGAGCATGGAACATAAAAATGAGTATCCTTAATATAAATGAATGCTTGCATGACATCATTTCATCTCTGTATTTCCCTAGATATGCTTGATTTGCTATTTAAGATTGTCATTTGACAGTTTTCTTGTTCCTGCCTCTATCTGTCAAATTATGGATTTTTAAATTGCACTTTGGTAATGATGAAACTATATTTGCATGCCAAATTTCTGAGTATATTTATTTCTGCACTTTCATCTCTCTAATATCCAACAAGTTAAATTAGTGAAGAGCATCCCCATTTAGCAAAGAAATAGACTTTAGATAGCCACATGTACAATAAAAGTCAGATGCTTTAATATCCTTCAGGATGAGGTACTTGCAGATATCAAATCAGAATTTTAAAGTTCACAAAGGAATTGAGAAGATTTAGCCTTTTTTCCTCCTTTTAGCTCCCAAGGCCTCAAAATACTAAAGTTAACAGATTATGAGTCATAGGAAGGGAAGGGAATTGTTCAAAATGAAAATTTACATACAAATGAGATAAGAATCTAAGAAAAGTTTGTGAATGTAAACTGAGTGAGACTAGTGTAGTGAGAAAAAATAAAGTAGACTTTTGAGATGATTTTAGTAAGAGATCCAGAATTAATTAAAAAGTTCAGACTTTGAAGCTCTCATCAAAGATCACCAAATAGTATGAATGAACCTTGTAGTTACCATCATCCCTGGTCAGAATTATTGCACTACACCTAAGGCAGCTTAGAGAATCTTACGCATTCTAAACATTTTCAGTCCAGAAATTATGTGTCTACTCAGTGCATATTTATTGTGCATTATTGTGTGAATGTTAAGCCTTCATCCCATTTAATATTTTAAAAAAAATTAAATAATATTTTATTTATATTATCATATACTACTATGCCATTCAGGAATAAAGATAAAAAATGTCTGAATCCAGCCTTGCCCAAATTGAACTGAAGCCTTTCTCTCTATCTCACTCCATCGCTGGCCATAGGGGGCGAACATCTTGCCCCTGTGGATGGGGTGCGCAATTTGGGTGTCCTCCTGGATGCCCGGCTGTCCATGGAAGATCAAGTGACAGCCGTGGCCAGGAGGGCGTTTTACCAGGTTCGCCTGGTTCGCCAATTGCGCCCCCTATTGGATCGGGATGCCCTTCGCACAGTCACTCATGCTCTCGTGACATCCCGACTGGACTATTGTAACTCTCTCTACATGGGGCTGCCCTTGAGGTGCACTCGGAGGCTTCAGCTAGTCCAGAATGCAGCCGCGCGAGCAATTATGGGGACCGCAAGGTCCACCCATGTAACACCGCTCTTACGCGAGCTGCACTGGCTACCTGTCATCTTCCGGGTGCGCTTCAAGGTGTTAATTATCATCTTTAAAGCGCTCCATGGCTCGGGACCTAGCTATCTGCAGGATCGGATCCTGCCCCATACATCCTCACGGCCGATTCGCTCCCTCAGAGAGGGGCTTCTCCGGGTGCCGTCCACTAGACTGTGTCAGCGGGCGACACCCAGGGGAAGGGCTATCTCTGTGGCGGGCCCGGCCCTCTGGAACGACCTTCCCCCCGATATTAGGACGACCACGGACCTCCGCTCCTTCCGTCTCAAATTGAAAACTTACTTTTTCCGTCTGGCCGGCTTGGGATAGCCTCCCTGTCCTGGGGTTTTAGGGTAATTTTAATTATTTGTAGTGCTAAGGGGTTTTAGGGACAGTTTTTAGTTTTTATAGATGTTTTTAGCGCAGGATTTGTTTAATTGTGATTTTAAATTATGTATTCTGTTTGTGTTTATTGTTTTTTAATTTTCCTGTGCCCCGCCTCGAGTCCCTCTGGGGAGAGAGAGCGGGCTACAAATAAAATTTATTATTATTATTATTATTATTATTATTATTATTATTATTATTATTATTATTATTATTATTATTATTATTATTATTATTATTATTATTATTATTATCTAGATCAGTAATGGTATTCTATTTTCTTCACTACTGGTTTGGTAGCAGTCATGTCTGGGCATGCACAGAACCTTCTGTGCTTGTGCAGAAGATCTGTGATGACATATGGTTGGGCAGAGCCTCATGCCGCCACCATTACCAGTTCGCCCGAACCACGCGAATCAGCAGCATACCACCTCTGATCTAGATCATTTCCAAAGACTAGGAAAAAAGCTTGGTGCATCTTATGGACTCATGCTTCCTGTGCAAAATCCAAAGTGCAAAAAAGTGGGCTATAGTTCTTTTTTTTCTGTCCTTTGATGAAGGAACTAGTCATGTCCTTCTATGAACCATTAAACATTTGCCATTCCTTTCCAGGAAATTTGAAGAGAAAGTACAAGTATGTATACAGCCTAGAGCTCTGACTGCATGATTAAGAAAATAGTGGATCTAGATGCAAGGGAGGAAACTGAAGAGACAAGGGAGGAAGGGCATGGCAATAAGCCATGTATAGCTCCAACTATGGGGACCGAGGAGGAGGAGGAGGATATCCAGAAAAGAATTAGCACCTCAGTGAAGACGAGGATGGTGAGAAAATTGAGTCATTCCTAAAGCAAAGTACAATATGTGGATAGGAAGTCTCCAAAATTAAGAATTCTCAGAATAACAGAATAGTGATTGCCTACTGAGTACATTTCCTATGCAAACATTGGGATATATGTTCCCTAATTACTGGTCATCAAGGAATATCAATATGTTTGCTAGTGATGGGTAATAAAATAAATCTTGAATAATAAAATCTAGAGTAGCCTAATTTATCCTGCAAAATGGGAATAATGAAAATTGCAATCCATTGCTTCTGAAATTGCCAAATTGGAATAGATTGAAAAGAACTTGCATTAGACATCTAACACGATATTCTTTTTGATAAATCTGGAAGCCAGAGTTTACATTGAAATACCCATGGGCCTTTTCTGATCCAGAACTTCTGCTTAATTGACTTCTTATGATAAAATGGATACTTGAAAATGAATGTTAGGATTGAGAAAAAGCAATTGGGAAAAAAATGTAATATACTAATCAATCCAGTCAAGACCAGGATTGAAAAAAAATCAGCAAATGATTCAAAATGAAAATTGTCCAAAGAAACAGCAGAAGCAGTAATCATATACTCAACTTGTACAAGAAGATTGCACATACTGATTCTAAACAATGGCATAACACAGTTGCCAAAATGATTCACTGGAACATCTATAAAAATTATCATGTGTCAATGATGAAAAATTGGTGAGAAGATATAGCAAAAATGCTCAAAAATGAGCAAGCTAAAATACAGTCTTGACTTATAACACTCTTGGCTTAATTGTGGATGAAAAGAAGAAAATATGGATAGGCAATACTAGGGAAATGATATTAAAGAATAGAAGACAAAGAATAGGAGAAGGTCACAAAGTATCAAGATTGGAATATCAAAATTGAAATATTATGGCCTAAACTGGCCATGGTGGTTATCTGCACACTGGGTGCCATACCAAAAAATCATGGACAACACTTAGAAAATGTGTGCATTGACAACATTTCCACCTCTCAATTGCAAATGGTCACACTGCTTGAATCGGCATACTGTAGGTACCACACTGAAACATTACAACATCTTGGTTCTCAGAAAGAACTTGAAATGTGTGAGGGCCTATGTAAACTAATGACAGTTATGACTGTGATTGTTGTGAACAGATAATAATTACAAAATTACAACCGGTCATGACACTCCTGAATCATGAACTTGTACTGCAGTCAATAATCAAATGGATCTTTGTTTCATTCTTTTCACTATAAAGGCAACCTTTGTTGTTATATGTTACATTTTGAGTTTTCACCTTCATGCAATTAGCTGACAAAGCATGCCTTGAGTTACTAAAATAAAGCCTTCAGTTTCTTTCTTTAACCCTCCTGATCTTAACCAACTCCATGTGAGTTTTTATCTACTTTTCTTTTTATATCCTTCAGATATTGACCATGCAGTGGCTTCTTCTTCCCATTAATGGTTTTTTAAATTATTCCTTTTCAAATGTTTCTTTTCTATATTCAGCCTTCTCTTTTGTTGTTTTCAGGAGTTTCCCTTAATTGATTTCCATCACTGAAGCTTGTTGATTTTTCTTAATATAGTCATTCAAGTCATGCATTTTTCCCCACCATTTGTTTCACCAGCAGAGGTCCTCTACCCTTTTTTTTCTTATTATAATCCTGAGTATAGGACTGCATTATGTTTCCAAAAGAGTTCCTGAGTTCCCAGAGCTGTCTCCAATTGATAGCTTTTCATATGAGCGAAGGCAACAATGATTAAACATAATTTAATCAAATATAATTATCATGTTTATCTAATAGGAAAAGTAAGCATTTGTCTTAGATAGAGTAGCTGTCACCAGCCAAATATGAGAATCAATTGTTTTAAAGTGCTTGCTTGGTTGTATTTGTTTTTCAAATATTTAAGCAGGATTTTTTCCCTGCCTCATCTTCTCCTTCTCTTCCTACTCCAAATGTCTTCACAACCCTCCTCTTTTTCCCTTTCCAGCATAGCTATGTATTCCCTCCATTTCAGCCTGTGTCTTTTTATTTCTGCTCAAATGAATAAGAAAAATGTGTGAACTTGTGAAACAGTGTTTTATGCAAACAGAAAATAAATTAATGGAATACTTATTTTATAGGCGGTGTTCCTCCATACCTATTAATTGAATTAATTTCCATTCTGACCATAGCTCTTGAATTGTGGGTTCTAATGCAGACTTATACAGCCTGCATATACAGCTTGAATTAAATTCACCCAGGATCTATTGGATCCTCAGGTGAAATTGGTAACCTAAGCTGAAAAAATGAGGGAAGAGTGTGTGTTTGTGTGCCAGTTTTCTTCAAATTAACTCATTTATGTCTATGTTAACTTCTCTCTCTCCTTCCCCTCCCTCTGTTCAAAGCAATTTTCCTTTGGGAGAATATGATGTAGTTTTTGGCTCCATCTACTTGTTTAGCCTAGTACCATCATGCTACTTTGGCATGCTACTCAAAATGCAAGTGAGGCACACAGCCGGGAAAACAAGTTGTTTATCCCCTGTCTTTTTACAGATCACATTGTAATACTACCTTCTAAAGGCATTAAGCATAAGATGACTTCAGTTATGCACTGTGGTTGTTCATATTATTCATGGTCCCCTTGAAAAACATACCAAATGTTTTAGGGATTAGGATTTTGCATGGGTGGAATCCGGAGCATGCTTAATCAAAAGTGAGTTGCCGTGTACATGAAGGGCTTGCTCTCAATAGCAAGCAAAGATAATTACAGTTTTAATAACCATTAATAAATGGTAGAATTATTACTAAAGGTGTACTGGTTTACCATAACCTCATTTGATATTTGTTCTACCAACAAATGAAAAGCAAGCTGCCCATGTGAACATTTTAAGATATGTATGAAACATAGAAGAGGGGGAGAATTATAAGTGACCCAATTCCTTTAAGAAAAATGTTGGTTGACAGTCTTTACTAAGAATACTGATCTCACTTGCTCTTTGCTTGTTATTTGTCAGGTTAAAGAGTTTGAGAGATGCCAGAAAAAGCTCCCAACTGTCTCATCATATATAAGCCAGGAATCATAAGAATTACAATGCTTTTATAAACAAGATTCAACTGTGTGTGAATATAATATATGTGTGGGTGTGGGTGTGTCTGCATAATCTGCATTAAACTGTAATATTTTATAATTCCCCTTGATATTTATTAAAAATATACACAAAATATAATAACAAAGTTAACCCTAATGTAGGATTAACCAGACAATGATCACATCCATTTCAACACTTCTTACTTAAATTTATATTGATTGTCTTAACTGTTTTAGGTTCTGGCTGCAATCCTAAAATGTTTATGCAGAAGTAACTACCATTAAAATCAATGGGACTTATGCTCAAGTACACAGTAAGGAAGCTCAGCTGCTACTGGAAATAATAAAGGACCAAAGGAAGAAACATTTGTCTATATCTTGCTTGCTTTTTCGAGGAGTTAATAAAAATAAGACACAAGGAATTATATGATAGAGCATTAGATTCTATCAAAATATCTTATTCAACACTCCTAGTTTGTTAGCTGTAAAATTTGCATGATGTTTACTAATCAATTAGTCAAGAGCTAATCAATTAAGCACTTTAATAATTTGCTTATAATAATAACTAGCCTTGAAGCCTAGCCTTGAAGCTACTTTTTTGTTATGGCCCACCAGTGGCCAGAAGACCTGGTGGCAGACTCAGATAGTGAGGAGGTTGGGGAGGAACATGGGCCAGTCCTAGAGTCTGAAGAAGGCTATGATAAATGATCTACATCAGAGGCAGAGATGGGTCCGATAGTTATCACCTGCCTTCAGAGTCAGAGATCAGTGGGGCAGAAGAACAGCTGGAACCTGTTCCCAATATGCGCATGCTCAGAGCTGCCAGGGGAAGGGAAGTTAAGGAACAAGGGCTGACTCAGGAGTAAAGGCACAGATGGACAGTGAATGGCCCCTCACATAGGGAATGAAGAAGAGCAAAAGGGGAATGGAGTCTGCAGGAGACAATTAGTTCACTTAACTAATTAGTGTGAAGATTTACTTAGTGACTCTCAGAGATTCCTTGCCAAGTATTTTCTTGTACAGCATTGCGTTTGGAAGATATCAGCCTGGCAGCTCTCCAAGCCTGATAAGGTCTATGGTTGTAAATTCACCCTTGAAAGACTGTTTGCTGGGACTTTGCTGGATGTGAATGAGAGGAATTCACATTAGCTTAATAAAAAGAGGTTTTGCCTGGGCAAGGAGTCTGCTTTGTGATTTTGTGAAGCCTAGGTCAGAACATTTTTACAGAATTAATCCTTGAGACCATCTTGCTCCATATAGCCTACACCACAGGTGTCTAACTCTCAGTATCATGTTGCAGTCACAGTATTTTGTGACATTTCCCCATCGTGGAGCTGTGGTGGGCATGGCCTGCACATGATGCATCCGGCCCCCAGTTTGACACCCATGGCCTACACAACGACCAGCCACACAACGCTCATCAGGTGCCAAAGCATTTACTTAGCCTCCTTGAGATATCTCCACCCTAAATTAAATTGAAATCAAATAAAATTATGTTTAATTGCCAAAGCTTTGCCTGATCTGGTATGAACTCTCTTTCTTCCTTTCCTCCCTTTCTGAAAATATTCTTTACTGGCCTACACTGATCAGCAATTGAATCATATAAGAGATGAACTTGTTTCTAGACAAGGTTCAACATAGAATTTTTAGTATGCAAGTCGCATGCTTATTCACTTAGTAGCAGTCTTCTTCAAGTGATCTGAATTATAACAAATTTACTTCATTATCAGACTATTTGAATGAGCTGGTTAAATGCAATGGTTAAAACATCCTCAATTTTACAATTGCCATGTCAGCTCAAAACTCCCAAGGAATCTGAATATTCCTAGCCAGTCATTGTTGATATCTGAGATCAACATTTTATCAAATACACAAGAGATTTAGAAAACCTTCTTAGCAACCTCCACTTTCGCACTTCTTGACCCATAAATTCAGGGTGGCTAACTGACGATTCCATCATGGGTTATCTCTGCTATGTATCTCTGCAAAGAAATCAATCCCAACCTTTTGCTTTCTTTTGGAATCATTCATTGCTATTGCTTTTCCAGTATTTTAAACTTTAGGATGATCACACTGATCACCTGGAAAAATCTTTGACACGAAACTAGGTTTGAAATTCCATGCGCTCAGATTATTCAGGAGTCCCAACTGCCAATCTGGCCAGTTGGGCTAATTAATCCTCCACTCCAAATAACTTTAGGATTCGCCAAGCAGAGGATATTAAAAGGCCTCAATCAGCATCCCTTAGTGCCATGCTAATGATCAAGTAGGCAAAACCTGTTATTTTCTTAGTATTTGGGAAAGCATTGCATGCACATTTCCACTGCAATGATACTGGTGTGACTTCACTGAGGCAGTGGCTTCAAATGGCCCAGGGAGGATAGTATTATTTAATCTCTGAGAAGGTGGGGTTGTAGGCAAACAATCCTCTGATTTATTTGCTATATGTGTGTGAAATGGGAGGATACAATTTCCTACACCTGGAGAAAAATTAACGAGGCAGTTAATTATAAAGTAAAAGACTCCTGTGGGACTAAAGGTTAGATTTTCAAATGTTTTCTTTCTAGAACCCAATAAAAATTAATTTGCTTCTAGTATTGAAGAATAATACAAGCTATTTGGTAAGCTGTAAAAACAAAACTTTAAATGGCTATCTTTCTAGGTGATATCCTTAATCCTTTTTATAAAGCTAGGTAATTTTTATTTCACTTCATATGGCTACAGATACTCTATGCACTGCTCTGTTCTTTAGATCCACTTACATCTTATTGGACCTCAGTAATTTTAAGAGCCTTGACTCAGGGGTGGGTTCTGGCAGGCACTACTGCTGGTTCACTTGTGTGTACACTGCATGCACATGCTTGTTGCATGCTGCGTGCACATGCGCAGTGCAATTAAAATTGTTCTGTGCATGCACAGAAGCGAAAAACAAGATGTGGTGCCTACTGTGCCATCCGGAGAAAAGGTACCGGTCCAAGCGACCCAGGCTGCCAAACAACTACTGGTTTGGCTGAACAGGTCTGAACTGTTAAGAACCCACCACTGCCTTGACTTCTTCCGCCCTTCTTCCAGTTATATTTTTCTTGCAAATTGCTTTGCCTTTGCAACCTTTTTTGCAGCAAAGTACTGCCTCAATTTTGTTTTTAATTTTTCAATTATTTGTTTAAAATAGGTGTATCCAGTTCCTATTGTGGACTATTTTGATGTTTTATAAAAATAAAAATCAGGTCAGTACTGAGACCTGGCATGCTACTGAGGATGATATGCCGTTCTAATATATCACAGAGGATACTCTGCAGGCACTTAGAAGAGAAAGAGAGAAAGATTAAAGACTACTAATAGACTCTTGAGCAATGAGCCAAAATGAACAAGATGGAATTAACAGGGAGAAATCTCTAAAAAGGCTAAACCATGGCAACTGGACCGACATTTATTAAAGACATTTTGTTACTCATACAAATAAACCAGTCAAAATGAAATTTTTGTTAGTCAAAGTTATTGGATTGTACTAACTTTTGCCATAATGAGTGCAAGAGTTTCTCCCCAAAATGAAATGCTATACGTATGGTGGTCCAGTTGCCATGATTTAGCCTTTTTAGATGCTTTTGGCCTGGATGATTGAGCCTTCATTTACAAATAGGGAGAAGTGCAAAGTTCTGCAACTGGGGAGAAAAAATAGATGTAAATATTTCAGCTGACTGAGCAAAATGCACATGAAAAAGTCTGAGTGTTCTAGTAGATTGCAAGTTGGACATGAGCCAATAGTGGTATGTAGCTTAAAAGACATAAAAATGCTATTTTGATTGTATTAGAGCCTACTTCATAATTAGAAATTGTCCCCATCCACCCTATTGTGTTCAAATCCCATTGGGAATACTGTGTCAGGTTTTGGGCACCACATTTAAAAAATGACCATGATTGGTTGGAGCAACATCAGAAAAAGTCTACCAAAATAGTGAAGGGACTGGAAACCAATGCTTATGAGGAATGGTTAAAAGATATGTGTACATTTAGCTTACAGAAAAGATGACTAAGAAGATATATTTATTTATATTAATTTATATAACCACTCATTGTGCAAAGTGAAAATGTTGGCAATGAACATTGGTTTCAAAAACTGACAGAGCAAGGAACCCTCCCCCATGCACAAATAACAATAATGATAGAATAATAGCAAACCAGCGTCAACTTACATAACAACAATCACACTAAGAAAAAGTCACATTAACAGACTTCACACATCATGCCCAAGGTTACATCCATAACTTCGTGGATTTACAAAATACCAGTGGGGTTGTGTCAAGCAAGGCTTCGAGCATATGGTGTTCACTATTGTTGTGACTGTGATGGAGAGGCACATTTCCTGAATCTTGTCAGATGGGACTGGACGCATGCCCAGTCTGCTTGATCTAGTGAAATGGGCACAAACAATTGGAGTCAGGCAGTCCCACAAATAACTCAGTGATATGTCATGAAGGACATTTTATGTGGAAATCAGTTCTTAGACCTACTACAGTATATACCCAGAAGTCTATTCAGGGCCAGTGCTTCTCACAAAGCAATGGTGTGGTGTGCTCATACTCAATACTGCTCATGGTGATGCATCTGGACCAGAGGTGGATTTCTGCCAGTTCGATTGGATGAACCGGTAGTAGTGGTGGCAAGAAGCTCCACCCACCCACCTGGACACTTCTGCACATACACAGAAGCATCACGCACACTCGCACATAAACAAACTGGTAGTAAAAAAATGGGGAACCCATCACTGATCTGGACCTATTACACCTTCAGCATTGTCTTCAAGGACAGCTCATATAGAGTCCATTGTAGGAATCTATTAAGGAGATAACCAGGGTGTGAATTAACATAAATCGTACCCCTCAATCCAGAAAAGGGTATAATAGGTTCAAAAGACAAATTTGTGCAAAGGCCTTCATGGCTATTGCTGCCACCTATTCCTTGAGTGGAGCTCAAGTCTGGGAGGAACCACCAATTATGAATGCACTAATTATTAATTGAAGACTGTTCTTCTCCATCCATATTCCCATACAATACTGATGATACTTGCCTCATGCCAGCAGATGACCTCACCCAGAAATTTCATATAAAGCAGAAGGAAGAGTGAACAGAGCTCTGAGGAATCCCATGAAGAAATGAGTTCTGACGTAGAGTCTCCAATCCTACCAACTCCAACTGAAACTTGCCATGGAGGCCCTGCAATACTGTTTCCTCCATACCCAACTACTTTTCTGTCCCACAAACTCCACATAAAGACAAAAGCTCTACTTTCTTGAGATAGGCTACAAAATCAAATTTTGCAAGTCTGATTCCTTCCCAACCCCAAGCTCTGTCTGCAACGCGACTGAGTCCATCGGATACCTGCGGCACAACAAACAGGTCCTGCCTCCTTGCAGCAGAGAGCAGCACCAGAACTTTCCAAGGCAATCAGAAAGTTTATCTGTCTGTGGCAAGAGAGTGATGGTAAATGTCAGTTCTATAAGGCAAACCAGGCCAAGAAACCAATGCCATATACGTTTAAACCTATTTTGTCAGAATAATAACAGGATATTGGAAGCCTGAATATGTTTCCCCCTCCCTCATTTTATCTTCATGTGAATTACGGAGCAGCTTGTCTGAGATATTTTCTCACATTAGTTTTTGGAATGAACTCAAGTGCCACATCTCTGATCTTTGCCTTGTAGCAGTTCTGCTTTCTGTCCTTCAAGGTCATTTCATATGTCTTCTACAGTAATCTTCTTCCAAAACCAAATCAACCCAAAGCAACAATTAGATACAACATGTGACCATCATGGGTGTTAAATCCTTGATGATCTGGTTCAGGTCTCTGATTGCTATGTAGGCTATGAATTCCCATGCCACATCAAAATCTGCAATCAAGAAATACTGTTTTAAATCCACTAGGATCCTACATCTAGGAAACTCCACTGCCAACCTGGCCACAGAACTCAACTTAGGAGAAGAAGTTATTATGTTGCAGGAAGACTGGTACAGCAGCAACAATCCTGATTCTTAAAGTTCAATTTTACAAACATCTAATAACCCCTCTTTGAAAATCCTTTTTGAATCGCTCTAAGTCTAAGTACTACATTCCAAGTTATCCATTTCATCCACATTTAAGTCACAGATGAGGGAGGCTAGCCTGCACCTGAACCTCTGAAAGTCCAATGACCAGTCTAAGAGGAAGAGATTTGCGGCAGTTGGAACCCAGAACTGATACAAGACACTAGGGCTGTGTGCCCTGAATGCAGCCAGCCTCATCTCCTTCTCCTATCTGTAAATTCCCATCCAACTCCCTAACATCCACCAGCACTTCCCTAGGTCAAAGAGCCTCAATCCTTATCTTATCGCCCTCATATTCCCAAGCTTACACAGCAGATTATGCAGGCCCTCCATAATTACTTCTATAGTTTTTATTTTTCATTTGAGACCTGAAAAAATGACAATCCAAATCACCCAAAAGAGTTCAGGATGGGAGCTAATAAGCTAATAATATGAGCTGAAACATTTTTGCTCCTCAATTTTTATGTTTCTTTCATTAAGCAGGTAGCTCAACTTATAGCTATTGCTATTTGCTCTCAGAATATCACCTAGATCATTATCAGCATTTCTGAATTGTTTGCCATAAATAACGTGTGAATTAGAATTACATATTTCTGTGGAGCATAATCAGTGCAAAATTTAGAATTCAAACAGGATGTTTGAGATTTAAAGGTAGCATATTCTGTTCTATTAGTTTTACTATTTGATTTAGAGCTCTATGATCTTCTCATATTATATTTTAAAAGCCACTATTTGACACCCAGCATTTTAAAAAACAAATTAAAGATGTAAGATACATATCTCTTGAAAAGCGACAAAGTATCTACATATTTTCAGAAAAAAAGCAAGTAGTTTCTACAAGATCCTTAAATGGTGGTTTGCCTCGATCTGCCTTACTTAAAAGACTGAAGTGCCATATTCCAAAACTTATGCAACCTATTTGTCATTTAATTCAGTGTGACTAAAAGTGAGAAAGAACTTGTAAATTATTTAACCTTTTTGATTTAAACCTCAGTTACAACACTGTGGTTGTTAAGTGTTTGCAAGACTGGAATACAAAAGTATGACAGATTATATCACCTAAATATTTTCTCTTCCAACACTTATACTTCTAAATTAAACTCTTTTTAAAAGTTTATCCTAATTTGAAAAGATAGAAATCCAGTTAGAGCTCATTGTGGAAGGTGGGCATATTATATTTCTGAGCTACAACCACTGTTGCCAAGAGATGACAGAAAAGAAGAAAATGGACTGTACACAGACCACCTGTTAACATTGGCAGGATTTATGTTTCAGAAGAACTGCTTGGAAGCTATTAGATATTCAGAATTCTGAAAAAGATCCCTTAGGTTCTAGAATAAGCTACGCATCATAACACTTGATTTCAAGCAATAGAACCTCTCCCATTTTAGTCCCAGTGTAACTCTATCAAATAAAGAAACAAGTTGATAAGACTCTGTCATTATCAGGTGAGCATGTAAGGCAGTGGTGGGTTTCAATTTTGTTTACTACCATTTTGTTCATGCACATGCATGCACGCAATGCTTCTGTGCATCCAGGCAGGTGGGTGGAGTCTCCCTCCACTGCCACTATTGGTTCCCCAGATCCAGGCCAAACTGGGAACAACCCACCACTGATGTAAGGACAATCTTGGAATCCACAAACAGAAATTGCAAAAAAGATCTTTCCAATTACTGCTTTCCAAGATCCTTCTGTGGTCCCAAGATGCCAGAAAATGAACTAAGAGGTTTTTTAATTTCAAAATGTTTCCTCTGTCATAGAGATAAGATCAATCATCTGGAAGAATAAAGGTCTCCTTTTTGTTTCCCTCTTGAGAAATCTAAAATGACCAGCTACATTCCTACAAAATTGGCATGAAAAAGATGTTGCAATGCCATTGGAAGGTTTGAGCCTCATCTGTCAGGTTGAGATGTGCCAAGTACATACTGGATGACCTCTGAAGTGTCTTTAATCCCTATGATTCAGGGCAATTGACTAAAAGAATCATGTAGTTAGGTTCTCAATGATTTTCTCATTAACAGAGTGGGAAGGGACCTTGCAGGTCCAACCTAGTCCAACCCCCTGCCCAAGCAGGAGACCCTACATCTGCCTCTACCTAGGATCAAACTCACAAGGTCCTGCTTGTGAGGCAAGAGCTCCACCTCTAGGCCACAGCAGCAATAGATTCACTAAGCATTACACTAGCACCAGGGAAACCATATCCAGCATTTATCTAATGGTTCAAGTCTAAAATATAATATTTATTTTCCATTATTAGTGTATTACTAATAAACACTAACAACAACAGCATACATCATTTATATGTAATAGAATGTATTAATGCCTATTTATGCACAGTAGTAAATTCTTCAGGAAAAAAAATAAGTATAGTTATTCTAATGAGAGCTGATAAATAGGAAATGTGTTGTTTTGCGAACTGTGAGGCATAGATTAATATGCAAATGCCAAAAAGAACTTTGCAAATTCGTCTTGTCAATCCTATGGTATCACAGTAAAACATGTTAAATAAACATTTTAAGAAGATCTATATTATCTCACCAAGCTCTTAATAAAAATAAATGCATCCTGTCTGCAGGGCAACCAAGTTTAACCAGGGCTCTGTAGAGTGACAAGATGTAAAATAGATCTGGAACCAATTTCCCATATCCACCCTAAGCCTTCCAAAGGGAGAAGGAAGACGATGGTCCTGTGAGGCATGTACAGAACCACAGGTCGCCCACCTCACCTGCTAAATAATTCCATCCTTTTGAATACAGATGTTTGGCATTAGGCATTGGACTTCCATGTCATGGATTTGATATATTAGCTAAAAATTGCAGCAACCATGTAGAGTAGAAAAAAGCAATCTAATCAAAAACTATACTGTGCAAAGTCTTCATTATTTCTGCAGCTGCTAATGTCTCTACACTGTAGTTAAAGAGCTTTCATCCTTTTGATTATCATTTTCTATTTTTAGGTGTGTGTTGCAGAGAGAGTGTGATAGAGAGATAATCATCAGAGAAGGCTGCTGGAAGATCTATTTTTAGACCCCGATGAGCTGCTCAGCACCTTATTTATTACCAGCTGGAAGAGTTCAACTCTGTCCAGACAACTTCTCTGCTTAGCTCAAAGTCCTGAGGAAGTGATCTCCCTTTGATCATAATTTTCATCAAATAGAGAGAGAGAGAGAGAATAACTCTGAGATTCAAGTCCATTAATCTGGAATGTAATCATATGTCATGGCGTGACTTTTCAAACTGAAAATGGTATTTTTCTTCTGAGGTCAGATATTCACGAAAAATGTATTAAATTTGCAGCAGTTAGAAAAAAGAGGGGGAAGAGAATACTAAAGATTAATAGCACAGATAATATGGATTTCTACACCGAAAGGAAATAATTTGCACAATATAATGAGACAGAAGAAACAGAAAATGTCTAGAATCATCTTCATGTGTGAATAGTATATAAGACGGAAAGTAATCTGTGGAAAAAAGGTTGCTCAACTTCTTACGTTATTAAAAAATTATAGCCAATAATAGGAATTGCACTGGAATGCCACTATTTGTCTATTCCTGACATGAAGGGGATCAAAGTCTGACCTGATACAACCCTCACATTAGAAGAAAGAAACTTTTAGCTAATATTAACTAATGTGACTTCCAGCATCATCTTTCTACTATTTGATTTAATATTTACTCCACATTTTTTTCAGAGAAAGTTTCTCATCTCTTGATAGCAATAATGATGGAGATTAAGTTGAACCCCTTTCATTCAGAAAAAATATGACATATGATCAAACCTGTAAGCCACATTTTTATACTAAAACAGTGAACATTTTTTACTGCGCTATTTTTAGTCCCAGATGATTTACTGTGCATTCATTTTGGAGACACCGAGGTTCTTGTTTGATGCCATAGCATGATATTAATCTATCAAAACAAAAGCTGATACTCCCTGCAGCTCTATGCAGCAATAAGAAATGAATTGCCTTTAAAAAAAATTCTGAATAACCCTTCAGTCAAAAACAAAAACAAAAAAAGAATGTTTTTATCTTGTCAGGGAAGCAATATGTTTTATATATATCTGCTTAGATGCAATAATGTGCTATGTTTGGCTTGCATGCATTGCTCCAAGGAAGAAAGCAGATGGACCAATTCAGTCAGCCAAGCGTTTGTTTGCTCATCACACCTGATTACTGGTAGTTGAAAGCCAATGTACCTGCATGCAGGCGCCAGGCAGTTCAGCATAGATCAACATTATTTTCTACACGGTTCTGTTAATTTGTATTTCTGATAACAATCACAGTAATAACCACCTTGCAGTAGCATCTCAAATTGTGTCCGGAGGATACAGAGTGACAAAGAAGATAGCTTATGAACACTATGGAATAAAGCATATTCTGGCCACATATTATCAATCAATCCATCAAGCAGAATAGAATTGGAAGGGACCTTGGAGATCTTCTAGTCCCAACCCCTTGCACAAGAAGGAGATCCATTTCAGACAAGTGGCTGTCCAGTCCTTTTTTAAAAACCTCCAAGGACCCAAAACGTATGAAGACAAGTTGTTCCACTGGTTAACTGTTCTCAGTATTAGGAAGCTTTTCCTTAATTTCAGGTCATTTCTCTCCTTGATTAGTTTCCATCCATTGTTTCTTGTCTTGCTTTCTGGTGCTTTGAAAAATAAGTTGACCCCCTCTTCTTTGTGGCAATCCCTCAAATACTGCAATACTGCTATACTGGAATACTGCCATCGGGTCACCCCTAGTTAACATTTCTCTAAATTGGCCATATCCAATTCCTGCAACTGTTTTCATATGTTTTTGTCTCCAGGCCTTTAATCATCTTAGTTGCTGTTTTTTTGCAATTTTTCCAAAGTCTCAACATCTCTTTTTAATGTGGTGACCAAAACTGGATGGCGTATTCCAAGTATCTTCTTACTAAGCATTTATAAAGCAGTTCTAACACTTAAAATGATTTTGATTCTACTGCTCTGTTTGTACAATCCAGGACTGTATTAGTTAGTTGATGCCATATTATTTTTAGTACGATTCTGGAAACTGAAGCTGTACAAGCACCATATTCATTCATATATTCAGTTACAACTACACAGAGTATACATTCTGACTGTGACTCCAGGAATGTGTAATTCAATAATGGATGGGGGACTACTGATTCCTCATCCTTGTTCCAGAGGCATTTAGTGGGACAAAGGTGGGGGGTGTGAGGGGATGACAAAATTAATGTTGCATCTAAGCAATACAATCTGTGCCCCCCCCTTCCGCATGTGACTGTGGGTCATTCTGGAGTTAAATGAAATAAATTAATGTTTTGTCAATGAAAGACACTGTTGCTTGCTGTGGTGCCCTTACTTCATTCTGAAGTATTATTTTAAAGTGATGCTTAATAGTATAAAAATTGCAAAACAATTCTAGGAAGATTAGTCATATATCACTAGTGATGTCATCAGCGTTATCCAAAATATATCCAACACTTGGATGCAAAAAGTCAAGGAACTGTTGTCAATTGCATCATCAGCTGTCAATGGGCTTAGATTGAGGGGAAAAAATTGACAAGAACAATTTGAACAGACTCTTACAGTATATGAAAGATTGGGTGGAAAAGCAGGTTTTGCCTTGCTTGAAATGTTACGTAGCAAGATATTAATGCAATTGAAACAAACAACAATTAAGAATAACTTTTCATTTATGTACCATGATTGCCCACAACAAATAAAAACTTGGCACTTCAGATTGCAGCATATTTCTTTCGCTCCTTTCGCATTTTTCAAGAAATCTCCCAGGTTTTGGTAATATATAACTTTTATTGGAAAGGCTTCCTTTATTAACAAACTGTGGGATATGAATCTGCTGGTTTTCTTTGATGTTCCTATTTGTTTTAATGCTTTAATAAATATTATATTACTTGGAATATACTTTTTTATTTATTTTTTGCTGAATTCTCTATACATTAAACTATAAAAATATGAAATATTGCATGGGAAATATCTCTAACAAAGCACAGTTCAAAGCTTAAGACAAAATAAAATCCTGGGAAGATATTCATCCAGGAGTGTGTGTATGTGTGTAGATATGCATATGTGTACACACACACACACATATTCTCACTTTATTGATCACAAATGAGACTGAAAATTCTATTAGCGAGTGATGAGATTCTAAAGTGAAACGTTGCATGGCCATGCCCAACTTACAATATCAGTTCCAGCTGCAATTGGTAAATGTATCACTATACTCATTAAGTGTGATGCCACATGACTACAATTTGCTAATTCCTGCCAGTTTCCCCACTGAGTTTGCTTGTCAGAAGTCATCTGTGAAGGTTGCAAATAGTGATCACATGACTGCAAGACACTGTGACCATCCTAAATGTGTACCAGTTGCCATGTGACCACAGGGATGCTGCCAAGGCCACAAGTTTGAACACCAGTCACAAATTTCCTTTTCAGCACCCCTGTAATTTTGAATGTCCATTGAACAAGTAGTTGGTAAGCTAGAATCACATGTATGCACACACGTACACACTAACACCTCCATCCACATGTTTCTAGATAGGTTGCCATCTATCAGCAAAAGACCTCAGTTGTAAAATAATTGCAAAACTTAATGCTTCCGATGCCTAACCTCTACAACCAGTTCAGAAGGATACCATGCTTGATGGTTTCAAAGCTGCCAGGAATTCCAAAAGGACCAGAACAAATGCACTATCTCCATCTATGACTGGGCAGAGTCATGTCCAATGTTGGCTCTATTTCAAATCCAGTTCTGAACCTAACTGATGAATCCACAGCATCTTTTTCCCCTAGGTCAGGGGTGTCCAACCTTTTTTGCACCAGGGACCGGTTTCATTTTAAAAAAAATTCTGCAGACCGGCTGGCGTAGAGGAGGAGCGGGGGTAGGAGGGGGAATAGGCGGAGCATGCGCACACAGGGGAGAGCCAGCTTACTCGGCCCTCTAGGTCCTCCAATGGTGCGAACGGCCACGCCTGTGCATGCGCACATGGGGTGGGGAGTCTGCTCACTCGGCCCTCTAGGTCTAGGGCCTCCAACGGCTCGAACGGCCGCGCCTGTGCTCTCCCACATCCAGTGCGCGCTCTGCCCAGGGGGCTGTCCCCTCCTCCTCTTCTCCAGCCCTGCAGCCCGGTTCCTATCAAGCCACGGACCAGCACCGGACCGGGGGTTGGGGACCCCTGCCCTAGGTCATTCTATAGCTGGTCTTCAACAGCTATCTCAATTAGCTATCCACTTCTTGATAAACCATCTGAATGAACTTTACAGAGGAAATGAGGAGGAAGTGATCTGACCACAGCAAAGGAAATACCCTAACATTCAGATCATGCAACTGTTTGGAAGTTAGCACAGTGTCTAATATGTCTGCCCCTATGTGATGGAACAGAAATAACCTGTGAAAAGCCAATTGTTGTCATGGAAGCCTTGAGTTCCTGGACTCTACTAGACCCAGGCTCACTTACCTGGAGATTAAACTCCCCCCAGTACTACCCAATAGGGAGTGTCTACTTCTACCTAACAACCATGTCCAGAAACTCCAGGAAGGATCCAAAGGAGTAGCAGGACAGCCAGAATAATGAAACAACTCCTAGTTTAACCATATACCCTAATAAAAAAACATTGGCATTCACACCCAGGTACCTTTAAAAACCGTAACCCTAACCACAGAGAAGGTATTGCAATAGAGTGCCTTCCCACATCCCCCATTCTGAAATCAATGTTGGTTCAAGACCCAATAACCTCTTTGGGCAAATCTATAAGAGGGCAACATCAAAACCTTTCCTCAGCTCAATTGCAGTAATGCATGCAAGAACTGCTTGCTTGATCACTTAAAATTAATGGATGGACATGGACTTGTTACAGACAGACCTGGAATTATTAGCACCAGCTTGAGGCCAGTTGCCACAACAATTTTGCCCCCAGTTTCCCAGCTAGGGATAGCTGACTTGGAAGAGGAGCCTACCAAGAAATTGGAGACCTATCTTCCACTAGAATGGCCAATTTAACAACCCCATTATATCTCACCCAGTGCAGCAAACTGGAGATTCTAGTCCTGATTCTTGTTCCACCCAATTATCAGCATTTTAAATCATTTAATTACATAAATATTTGTATAAGAGTCAGGGTATGATTAGTATCATAGTATGTTTTTCAATATTTGGACAAGAAACAGAGATAAGATGTAAATCTTTCATTTATCAGTGAAACAGCTTGCCTCCAGAAGTTGTCTATGCCCCAACACTGGAAGCCTTTAAGAAGATGTTGGCGAGCCATTTGTCTGAAACGGTATAAGGTTTCCTTCCTAGGCAGGGGGTTGGACTAGAAGACCTCCAATGTCCCTTCCAACTCTGCTATTGTATTGTATTTAGATGCATTGGAAAGGAAAAAGCAATGGTTCAAACTATCAATACAGGGCAGCAAGAAAAAAATTAACTTAAGGTGTGAGGACACACACACACACACACACACACAGAATGGAAGAGTCAGATTTATGCTAAGGTATAACATTTTGACCAAGAAAACGTTTCATTTGGGTTCAGAAGCAGAACATTGAAAACTTTCCCATAACTTCTTTGATGTTCTTGATAAGGCTAATTAGGCCCTCAGGTTGTTTATTGTAAGATTTTTTTTAAAGGAGACTATTGAATAAAATGTACATTCATTAATTGGTTGTTTAGTTTATTTTTTAACAACAACAAAATGATTGTTATCTTTCAAAATGATTAGTTACCTTTTAAAAACAACTACCGGTAAATTGGAAGCTTCTGTGTATCTGCAAGTCATGATGGAGAGAGAAAAAATTAGAATGCATTTAAGTTAAGAAGATTCAATTAAAGCTCATTGAAATACAATATTTTTGAACTAGACATTTTCTTCATTATATATGTTCTGTAACACAATTAGTCCTATAACTATAATTGATCATAGATTAAAAACAAGGGAGTAGTGAACACATTAATTCCTATGGGTTTTTTTAAAAAAAAATCTAAAATAAGCTTTTAACTCACTTTTCAACTAAAAAAATCTCACAGAAGTTCAAAAGCAGGAATATTAGGAATAATTAAAAATAATGTAGTTCAATAAAATGTATAAAAGTAGTGTGCTTAAAAACTTAAACAGCTGAAAAGCTGCCATACAAAACAGCTCCTAACCACCTTAGATGAAGGTATAGTTTATTGGAAGCAGTGAATGCTTGGTAGAACAGATGCATTTTAAAAGCAAAGCTCCTACCCAACCACAAAAATTCCTCTGACAGGTCACTGATCTTTACAATGCCCTCACTGAATTGCTGCAGATATGATACTCCTAGCATTAACCCCCATCCCCCACTCCAGATATTCATGCATCTATGAATTTAGGAGTGTAACCACCACATTTTCAGGTGACATAACACAAAACTGTGATATTTATTCTATAAACTCAATTATTAGAACCATGCTTCCTTAATTCATATTTAATAAATTAAGAGAATGTCACACTGTTGCTTTTACGTGCTATTGCCAACATTTTTAGCATTACAATTAGTTCCTCCCATGCTATGTAGCATATTGGGCAGCTATTGTCAACAAGGGGGATTATTTATCCTAATCATTTGTATAAATATGTCACTTAACAGAAAAGACAAGAGTTGAAGCATGAAGCTGAGGTTGAAATGCAGAATAAAAAGGATAAACTTGAGAATGTAAAACTGGGCTGACATCAACAGATTTAAATAGAATTACACATGCTTACTTAGAGATTAAATAGTAGACTATACTGGAAAACCGAAATAAGTCCCAGAAGGCAATAGCAAATTCCTTCCAAGAAAACAAGATGAATGGATCCACGAAGTGACCACAAGTTGAGCTCAAGTTGGAGGAAATTTGTTTTATTTCATTCTCACAAGACACCAGTTAGATCAGTTGAGTGCCATTCCTCCTCTGAGGAAATTGAGGATGAGCCATAGTTCACATCCATTAATTCTCACGGCATCATCTTGAGTAAAATAACAAGGAAAATATAAGTCAAATACTCTCTTTCAAGGAAAGTTTTTTTTTACTATCAACCATAGATATTTAACACAATATGTGACACCTGTAGCAGGTTCCTGCTCCTGAATTGTGCCTACAATTTGCCAACATTGACCAGAATGGTGCTGCTATTTTTTTTTCCTGAAGCTTAATATTGTTCCTGATCCTATATGTCAATGCCTCTGAAAGCAATGTTTAAAAGCATCTTCTATCATGAGACTTGGAAAGAGTTTCCAGATCAGCATGAACTTGATATGCTCTCATACACAGTAGATTTTTGTTCCTAGGATATATAATGTAAAAAAAAAAAACAGTTCTGGACAATTACTGTGCTTTTCTACTCTGAGGATAATTAGCAAACTAGCATCCATAAGAACAAGTTGGCTATTTAAAATTCCCTGAGGCAGTTCATACAATGACAGGTACTTTAATTTCACTGTGTTTAATCCACAGTTACAGATATATTTTTTTAATGACCCTCTACTTTGGAGACTAGCTTTATAGCTCATCAAGGCCTGGTTGTCTCCTTTATTAGGAATTAAAGCTTCCCAAAGTCAACTTGCAAATGCTTTGCATTATCACAGTGAATGAATCAACTTACTCTTCCCACACAGATAGCCTAAAACTGAAACTAAAGTAATAGAAATATGATAAATTTCTTCCATACTGTTCTCATATCAATGTCTATCATTGTCTTTATCATTCCTGTAAATTGACCAAACAGACCTGCTTATTTTTGTATACCTTTCCTCTACTACTGGCTGGGAAATTCTGGGAGTTGAAGTTTACCCTCACTTAAAATTGCCAAGGTTGAAAAACAGTTTTATGACATGAATCAAATTAATTGCAGAAAAGGACTCCCATATCCAACTCAGTAGAAACACCCTATTTGATACTGACATTTTTTGAAGCTGCCTGCACTCATTCCATTCCACATTTGTTTAGTTATTCATGCCTCTCTCTCTCTCTCTCTCTCTCTCTCTCTCTCTCTCTCTCTCTCTCTCTCTCTCTCTCTCTCTCTCTCTCTCTCACACACACACACACACACACACACACACACACACACATACACACACACACACATACACACAGAGACAGAGAAAGAGAGACAGGCAGACATTTTTAGGTTTTTAACCATTGTCAATGTCACATATTTCTCTACAAACTTCTTTTCATCAACTTTTCTTCATGAAACAAAAATTTCTAGCATAACTCATTAGACAGAATAATTCAGGTTCTTCTATAATGCTTTTAAAAAGAAATCATTTCTTTTACTTCTTCTATTTTGTCAAAAATAGAAACAAAGTATAACCACCCAGGGGACTGTCCATAATGGATGTAATGGACGAGGAGAAAGCAGAACTGTGATCAAGGAATTGCTCAAAAGAGGACTAAGAGTCTATAAAACTGTAAGAGACCATCCTAGTAATCCTGTTAGAAAATTCAAACAATGTAATACATTTCAATAGTAGACTGATTCACATGCTCTTCACTTTGGTTTACAGTATTTATCTGGACTATCAGTTACAGCTGTGATATCACATGGAAATGAGAAATATCAGACTGTGTCATTCATAGTACCTCTGAAAAGTATTTATTCACTGCTCAACTGCCTGAGGGGAGAAGCACAGTCTCTATTGCTAGCATTTCATTTATGAACCCTCTCGACAAATCAAATGATCAAACAGCTGCAGTATTCAAGGGACACTGTGGGGAAACACATGAAAAATAGATAAAAGCCCTTCAGTTTTTTTTCATTGCAAATTGTTTTGTTTTCTGCTTTGTTTTATATTTTGTAACAATTTACAGAAATAAAAGGTGTCTGCATTTGCTTAGGTCAACTATGGGCAATGATTTGGCAAACACGCACAGTGTTTAATTTTGTGGTGTGGAATGAGTGAGTACAGAGTTTGGACAATGATGTCGCTTATGTACAGATTGGATATTTGGATCTGGAAGTTAATTGTGGGACTCTTACTTTTTTAACATTCAGTTTGTATGTAAAATTTGGGGTTATACTCAGAGGTGTTTAGCAGAGTCTGTCCAGTTCTGGAGAACTTGTAGCATAAATTTTGAATAGTCTGGAGAATTGATAAATACCACCTCTGACTGGCCCCGCCCCCATCTATTCTCTGTCTCCCGAGTTCCAGCTGATCAGGAGGAAATGGGGATTTTGCAGTAACCTTTCCTTGGAATAGGGAGAAAATGGAGATTTTTACAGTAACCTTCCCCTGCCATGCCCATCAAGCCACACCACACTCACCAAGTCACGCTCACAGAATCGGTAGTAAAAACAAAAATTGAATCCCATCACTGGCAATAATGGCTGCAAAAAAGGGAGGGAGTGCATACTGACTTGACTCTGAGGGCTCATTATAATGCCAATCACCACCCACCCCTATAAATATGAAAAATTGGAAATATCATGCCCCCCCCCCCCCAAATGAATATAGTTCATGTCCCTGTCCATAGTCAGGTGCTTTTATTTTTCACACACAAAATGGACTTATTCCAAATCAGATCCTTGTTCTGTCTAATTAAATATTCTCCATATTATCAGAGATCAACATATCTACCTATAAAGCAAGTTCTCCACAACCAACTGCAGTTCCTTTCCCAAAGATACATTCTGAGAAAAAACCCTTTTGCATACAGTTCCTTCTATCTCACATCAAAATGGTTGATGTAAATGTATATATTATGAATGGGTGTTCATAATATATAAATTAAATATTTTGCAGTCATAGAAGCATTTTTTCTCTCCAACCAAGACCTGCAGATTCAAGACCCTGCATCTTAGAAGTACTTTTAAGCTCTGTAGCTTAT
Source organism: Rhabdophis nuchalis (assembly GCA_039707465.1). Classification (NCBI taxonomy): domain Eukaryota; kingdom Metazoa; phylum Chordata; class Lepidosauria; order Squamata; family Natricidae; genus Rhabdophis; species Rhabdophis nuchalis. The sequence continues at coordinate 46,457,878 of CM077644.1, forward strand.
CTTGTCTTTTTTATATAGTGTTTGTCATTTAGAATTAGATGAAGGTGGGAGGAACTGATAGCTGTGTCACAACACTGAACATATTTTTTATCTCCTAATAATTGGTAAATGTACTAAGAGCATTGTAGCTGTCAGGACAAATAATTTCAATAAAATAATGATACCACTCTTGGATATTTACTTTCATTTAGAATTCAGTAATATTGCATTTTCCATGAAGCTGGCATTTTCTACTATCCCATTTATTGACAATTTGCTTATTTTTGTGAACTATCTATGCAATAACTCTTCTCAATGATGAGAGTTTTCCTTAAAATTAAGCCTAGTCACATCTAAGAAAAACATAGTATGTGATTTTTTTTCCCTTGATGGTCTAAGTCCTTAGGTTTTAGGTTTAAGCTCTAGATCAGGGGTCTCCAACCTTTACAACTTTAAGTCTGAAGGACTGCAGCTCCCAGACTTCTCCAGCCAGCTTTTCTGGCTGGAGAAGTCTGGGAGCTGAAGTCCTTCAGACTTAAAGTTGCAAAGGTTGGAGACCCCTGCTCTAGATCCATCATAACTTAGATTTAAACACCCTCCCCACACCGAAAGAGCTTTGTTCACAATTGAAAATAAAATATTTATTTCTCATACTAAGAAAGATTTGTTGATATAAGGTAGTTTTGAAAACTCAATGGTCAATTTATAGCATTATTTAGTCTCAGACAATGTTTGTATTGGCCATTTCCAAAACAGTGACTTAAGAGTATCTTACTCTAAGCCATGGTGGCGCAGTGGTTAGAGTGCAGTGCTGCAGGCTACTTCTGCTGACTGCCAGCTGCCAACAATTTGGCAGTTCAAATCTCACCAGACTCAAGGTTGAGTCAGCCTTTCATCCTTCTGAGGTGGGTAAAATGAGGAACCAAATTGTTGGGGGCAATATGTTAACTCTGTAAACCACTTAGAGATGGCTGTTAAGTACTGTAAAGTGGTATATATGTTTAAGTGCTATTGCTATCTAAGTGTTATTGCTATTATAGAATCTTCAAACCATGAGTGTACAAGAGTAAATAAGAACTGGCTTTATATCATCTCATTCCTGGGTGAGAACAGAAGAAACTATAAATCATAAGCAGGAAGCTTTTTCATGTTTCCTTTTAGCAGAAATAAGGCTGTGTGATGCTTCTTCCTGAAATGAAGAATCTAAGCGTGTAGTAAAGATTTAGAAGGAGTTGGAAAATAAAGATACAACTTACTTCAGACCTGCCAACTATCTTGTTTTGGCTGATACAGTTGTGGGTTTTTTTTAATAGTTTTTTTATTTTTCCCATTTCAAAATCATTCATTGATATACATTCTTATAAATGCTATTTAACATTTATCTATTCAGCAGTAATCTCTAAACACATTCTTACATATATACTGTATAATACAGTTTGGATCGCTTTCTTGACACTTTGTGTCTCCATCTTATTTTGCAACAGCCTTACTCCTGTTTTCTCAAGCTCCCTTCTCTGCCCTCTTATTTCCTCCTCTCATTTCTCTTCTGTTCTCTCTTCTTCCCCTCTCTTTCCTCTCTCCTTCTCTCTTCTCTTCTCTCTTATCCTCTCTCCTACACTTAATTCCCCACCCTTACTTTCTCTACTTTACCCTTTCTTCCTTTCCCTCCTCGTCTCTTCCCTTTCCATTGTTGCCTTTACTTATTTGTTTTCTCTGATGGGTTCTGGGGTTGGCGTTTCAGAAATCCAAATTTAATATATATTTTTCCCTTAAAATAAATTTCTATTGAACAATAATACACATAAGCATTGAACAAAGACTGAGGAGTTTAATGCCCCCTTCAATTTTAGTCAAATTCATCCCAAGCTGATAAATCTTATACACATCCTACAGTCATCTTATAAATCCCTAGTTCTCAATATTTCTCCTACACTTATAATAAGAGCAAAGTTTATGTAAAGAAAAGGATTCAAAAACAATCATTGCAATAATTATTTCTTTTAATCAAATCTTAAACGCTACTCCCATTAAAATCTGACACTCTGCTTCCCAGCCATAAGTACCAGAAATCCCAACTTTTATTAAAAAGCGATTCACTTTTCCCTTTAAGAATATAGGTCATCCTGTCCGCTTCTGCACATCGTAGTATCTTATCCAGGACCTGTTGGTTCGTTGGGATTTCCTTTGACTTCCAATGTTGCGCGTATGTACTTAGGTACTTCTCTTGGCTTTATCCCCAGAAGAAATATAACTGGGTCCAATTGAAAATCAAATGCTATGATTTCTAACAATCAATTTTTAATAGTAGTCCAATACCGTTTAACCTTCGATGAGTTGTGGGAGCTGATATAGTTGTGTTTAGAGTCCTTTCCCCAAGATACTAATAAGACACTAGTGACAAACTGACAGGAGGAAACACGTGATCTTGAGAACAAGAAGTACAACCAGTAGTATTGTGTTTTTGTAGCCCCAGTCTACAGACATTGTACCTGGATGGTCTATTACCAGGATGGAACTGAAAGTGGCCAGAAATATTAGAACTTTGACTAATCATTATATGTATGATTAGAAATTAAACCTGAGAGTAATTTGTGTGTGCATCTTTGCAGATAGATAGATAGATACACAAATATATCTTTTAAGCTAGGAGCTCATAGTTCAGTTTGGAACATCTTAAAAATAATTTTCATGTTCTACAGTTAGTAGACATGATGCAAGCACAATGTTAATTAGCCTCAGTTCTTCACCATTTAAATTCTCTGACTGAAATATTTCAAGGATGGTTATTAGTCCATAAAAGTGTTTTATAGAGATCAAACTTCTTTCATCAAATCTGTCAATTTGGAGAAAGTTACATGTGTCCAACAATATTTGGCCTCAAGAAAATATTATTCTCAGCTTCCATTTGATGTTTTGTCTTCTTTATTCATCTGTTCCTTTTGCAATAGCCACCTGCTTGAGCATCGTACAAAACTATTGGATATCGCTTGTAACCAATAATACTTTGCTTTTCTCATTAGATCCAAGCCAAATGCAAATTGTGAAAAGTGCATCCTCATGCTAGAGAATACTTATGAGATCCATTTTCCTTCTCTAAAAATGCCTCTGACTTTTTTTATATATTATTTTGATATGTTTTTGAAAATCGTGTGGTGTTTTTTTGTCCTAGCAAATTGAACATTTTGTTGGCAGTTTTGTTTATTTCTAAAATGCCATTTATATAGTTTCATATTACTTCAGTGCATTACAGTTTCGTGCTGATGCAGTTTAGCTTTTTTATCTGAATTTTCTCCCTGCTTTTATTTGAAAAATGAAGGAAAAAAGCATGGCTTGGCTAAGTTTCATCACTAAAAAAAATAACTTCTTTATTATAGCTATGCAAGAGAATGGATATACCTGTATTTCATAACTTCAAATATAACAATTACTGGGGGATAGCTTTGAATGGTTCTTTCTTCCAGGCATATAAATTTTTTTCCCTCCTGAACATGTACAGGCAGATGTCTCATTTTGTATATGTTCACAAACACTTACACATCTTAGGATTCCATGCAATGGAATAGAGGTAAACATGGTACAAATGTGTCCTGATAATTTATCCTTCAGTAAGGTATATTTTGTTTCATTTACAAGGCTAATCAAGAGAGAAAGTAGCATAAATTTCCTCCCTCTCTCATATTTTGGAGGAGTGATTTCTAATTCACCCCTCCAAAATATGAGAGATTTCTAGTTCATGGAGAACAAGGGTATCAATGGCTATCATTATGGATGCCTAAGGACACCCTCCGGGATGGAGAGATAGGCAGGATATTTCTCAGTGCCATTTGCAGGGAATCATAAGCAGGTGAAGACATCTGCTTGGGAAGACCCTGAAGCAAATGGTGAACCACTGGGTGAGAGAGAATGCTGGACTGGATGGGCTGTGGTCTGTTCCAACAAGGCTGTTCTTATGTTAATTTCTAATCAAATTACATCCCATAGATGATTTGTTGTATACCAAAATAAGTGCCATTGTCAAATATCCTCCTTCTCCAAGTTTTTCCTGATCAGTCCTAACTGGGGACTGAACAGACTAACAGGTGTCTGAATGAGGCGGATTGCTCTGATCTCTGCTTAATCTACTTATGCTTCTATCCCCAGTCCTAATAATTGTTGCAGAAAATAATGCCCATTTGCCCAACATGGAAACATATTAAAATATAGTTCTATCATTCCATCAAAGTATTCACTCACCCATCAAGGCTAGGTTGCTGCCGGCATTGCTGCTGGTTTGCTGCATGCACATGCCCAGTTGAGAGTACATTGTTCTGTGGATGCGCAGAACATTAAAAAATGATTAAAAACCAAGCTGGCAATGACCTTGGCAACCGAGGAACCAGGCCAGCCTGCTGTCCCTACCAGTTTGGCAACCAAGTGCCAATTTTCACTACCAGTTCACCTGAACTGGTGCAAACCAGTAGCAACCCACCTGTCACCCATGCATGCACACATGCACTCAGACACACAAACACACACAAAAACCTCTATTTAGAGAATCTAGTCTAATTGAACTTTGCACATTGCTTCAGATGGCAACACAACATTCACAGATATCCATTGCATCCCCAGAAACCATACATAGCATATTACAATTAAAGAAAAATGAATTATTTCTTTTTCTAAAAGCCCCAAATCTCATGAGAAGGTTCAAATGCCCACCATTTGAAAAAGATGCTAACCTCTGCTCTAGATAGTTCCTTTTAAATACAGTATACTAGGCCATAACAATTTCCAAAACTATAGCTTTGTTGGCCATTATAGCAAAATCTACAAAGAATACTAAAGCTATAGAACATTTGTTTGCTCATATATTATTTATGGACTTCTTACAGAAATAATCCACTTTTTATCTGAGAAAATTAAGCTGCAAATACAAGTTGCGACCTCAGACCTTAACTTCCTAGTAACAAACCTGGGAAAAATAACCAGCCCACAGTAACTAGTAAGGTCGAATGGAAATCCATATACCATACCAGATCTGCATTAGATTTAATATGTCCCAGAACTCTTGGATGATAAAACCAGTACAAGACACAAATAAATATGAAGAGTTTTCTGCAGTGTGTATAAAGTGTTTGGTCAGAACTTCCCTCTTTTCATACATGTTATAAGACTATTTCATATTTAATTAAAAATGTCTTGGCTGACTTTCAGTTTGCAATATCAATAGCACTTAGACATATACGTGAGTCAACCTTGAACTCCATTAAGATTGAATTCCAGGCTGTGGGCAGAGTTTCTTTGCAATACTGCATCCTACCCACTATTTCACCAGGGCTCCTGTTATTGTTTGTTTTCTTTTTAAATTACTTTTTATTTCTAATTCCTTAATGTATTAGTGAAAAATAGACAATTATCCATAGACACCAATATTATCAATCAACCATCAACTGGATTTAGTTCAGTAAAAATAAGGTTGAACTTTAAAATAATTGCAAAATAAATTGTTTTCGAGAGAACAATCTGATTAGAATAAAAAACATAAAAAACAACATATGAAAATTTGTGAGATCCAATTCATTGCAAAATAAGCTCTGCACCCAGTTAGAATGGGTGAAAGTAATAGTCATTATTTCCATTTCTATAGAGTGAAATGGGTCTGCCTCCCACTCTGTAAATTTCATTTACAAACATGTAACAAGGTTGGTTGTATTAAAACAAATATTTTGCACAATATCTAAAATTCTTGAAAACTTCTTTTGCTGTATCAGTATTCCTCTTTGTTTGTCCTGAGTCACTCTCATGTTATTCTATCATAAATATATATCCAGTCCAATGCTTTGTTTTGGCACAAAATAGAACGCAAATTTCATTTCATTTTCATTTCATTTTATTCGATTTATATACCGCCCTATTTTCACCTAAAAGGGACTCAGGGCGGTACACAGAAAGATAAAAACCCAACAATACACACAAAATATAAAAGACAATTAAATTATTAAATCTGTGCTAAAATTTAGATAATATAAAATTAAAACCAATAAATATCAAAATTTAAAATTATACCCTTAGTCTATGTCAGGCCGGCTAGATGAAGATACATATACATGTCCCAGAATAATCTGGGATTTAGAGGATCCAATCCGGATTGGTCACATTTTGGTGAGAGAGAAGTTCCCTCAGGATGGGCTCCAACATGAGTCTGAAAGCTCTGACTGAATCTCTGTCCCAGTGACCAACACAGATTGGATTCTGCAAAATAGAAGAAATCATTGGTATCAGTAATAGTTGATGCAGATAAAAATTAAATCAAAGAAACTCCGGATATATAATAATAATAATAATAATAATAATAATAATAATAATAATAATAATAATAATAATAATAATAATAATAATAATAATAATAATAATAATAATAATAATAATAATAATAATAATAATAATAATAATAATAATAATAATAATAATAATAATAATAATAATAATAATAATAATATTTTATTTTTATATACCGCGTCCTCTCCCCAAGGGGACTCGGAGCGGTGTACAGGGAAAAATTAAAACACATAAAAAATATATACAGGAATAAATACAATCAATAAAAACAAATTAAATTTAATTGTCCCTGCACTAAAATCTCCATATTAAAACTAATGTTCCGTGAACCCTGAAAGGCAGAGACTAACCTAGGCCGGCCAAGCAGAAAAAGTATGTTTTTAATTTCTGACGGAAGGAGCGGAGGTCCATGGTTGTTCTAATGTCGGGGGGAAGGTCGTTCCAGAGGGCTGGGCCCACCACAGAGAAGGCCCTTCCCCTGGGCGTCGCCCGCTGACAAAGTCTAGTGGACGGCACCCGGAGAAGTCCCTCTCTGTGGGAGCGAATCGGCCGTGAGGAAGTATGGGGCAGGATCCGATCCCGCAGATAGCTAGGTCCCGAGCCATGGAGCACTTTAAAGATGATAACTAACACCTTGAAGCGCACCCGAAAGACGACAGGCAGCCAGTGCAGCTCGCGCAAGAGAGGTGTTACATGGGTGTACCTTGCGATCCCCATTATTGCTCGCGCGGCTGCATTCTGGACCAGCTGAAGTCTTCGGGTGCACTTCAAGGGGAGCCCCATGTAGAGAGAGTTACAATAGTCCAGTCGGGATGTCACGAGGGCATGAGTGACTGTGCAAAGGTGTGTGTGACTCTGTGTGTGTGTGTGTGTGTGTGTGTGTGTGTGTGTGTGTGTATACATATGCTGAGCAGGAAGAGAACCTGGTGGCTCAAGTGGCTAAGGCATTTGTCTAGCATGCAATACAGCCCCGGTTCGAATCCCAGTAAAGGTATGGTTACCTGATGAGAGCTAAAAAGCTCGAAATACATCTATACTAGTCTCCCTGACTTATTTATTGATCAGCTCAAAAAACATCACACACACACACATACATACACACATGTATAAATACATACATACATGTTACGTTTTTGAGCTGATCAATAAATAAGTCAGGGAGACTAGTATAGATCAAAAATGTAACACACATATAAAAAAATTACACAATGGAACTCATAGCTTTCTGTCTATATGGTCTCTGGTGATGAGCCGAAAGGCAGAAAAGGAGAGCAGTATGCTTCCTCCCTTAATTGGGGCTTAACAGGGTGTTGTGACACAAGTATATACTTATCCTCCTGTCTCAGCTGATCAGGAAGAGAATCTGGTGGCCTAATGGCTAAGGCTCCTGCCTAGCATGTAATACAGCCCCGGTTCAAATCCCAGTAAGGGTATGGCTACCTGATGAGAGCTAAAAAGCTTGAAATAGATCTATACTAGTCTCCCTGACTTATTTATTGATCAGCTCAAAAACGTAACACACACACATATATATCACTATACTTGGAGATCCTCTAGATACAAGATAAGGACTGTAATAGATATAATTCTTCTCAGCAAATCTTTGTCTGGAAAAGAGCAAGGCTTAAAGTTTTGTGGGAAAATAAGAACCGCAAATGTGTAAGACCACATCTTACAAGTGATCAGAGCTAATTGATGGTGAGAGGATTTTGAGGGTTTCTGTGTATTTAAATGACATTCCTATTAACACTGTTCCATGCGCCATCAACATATAGTCATGCTGGCACATGCATATGCAAATAAAAAAGATGACACTTGGAATACTGTATCCGTTTCTGGTCACCACTATATAGAAAGATGTTGAGAAAGAAAGAACAACCAGAATGATTTGGGGAGTGGAGGCTAAAACATACAAAGAATGGTTATAGGAATTGGGTATGTCCAGTGTAATGAAAAAGAAGAATTATGGCAGACATGATTCCAATATTTGAAGAACTCCTACAAAGACAAAGATATCAAACTATTTTCCAAAGCACCAAAATGTTATTTTTCTATGTTCTAAATAGAATAATAACTTCATATACTTGCCCACCACTTGTGCAGCTCAATGGGAGTTGCTATACAAGTTCAAAACAAGCTTACATCTTTTGTTCATTCAAAATGTTTTTTCTTTAATTTATAACAGATATATTTTCAAAGAGGATAATATCTGTAGATGGAGAGATAATTAGGTTATAACATTAATGCTCAATATAACATTTATAAAAGATGTAAAGCAGAGTGTATTGTTTTCATATTAAAGAAAAATATATGAATTTTAGCCTAACAGCAAAATCTCCACTGCATTATTATTTATCATTGTTAAAAGAAAAAGAAATCAAAAATATAAAAGCAATATAGATAAATATTTAATTTTTGAATTTCCCCTTCTTTGTTGTCCAATTGATTTACAGTGTATAGTGATGTAAGCTTTAGAACCTGTATTCTAAGTATTGACATTTACTAGAGTTGTTTTTATTTTTCTTTCTTTACCTTGCAAAAAGAAGTATTATACATGGATGCATATGCAACCTTAGAAAGATCAATATTTTTTTAAATGTTTATTTAATATTATTTAATACATTTGAATAAAGGGATTCTGCCAAGATTTTTTTCTGCTGTATCTGTTTTATAAGACAAACTATTCTGTATCGTTTTAAATACTATTGATCCAAGCAGAGAGGTACTTCAGTTTTCTAATACAGAGCAATAGTAATTCTAGAAGGTATGAACTAATTTGTATTCTTGCAATGATTTACAAGTCTTTGGAAATGTGGTCACTAAACTGAAAGTTTGTACTTTTATAAAGAAGTATTAAACATTTTTATAGGCATCCCAGAATCTTTAAGCAGAAATAGGCATTGATTCTAAGCCCTTGAGAAAAAATCTAGATATTTCAGTAACATATTAGAGATTGATTATAGTGTAATTTATTTATTTATTTATTTATTTTTCACATTTATAACCCACACCCATGTCACCACAAAGGGACTCGGGGCGGCGAACAGAGATTTAAAATCAATTATACATAAATACAAAATATTATTAAATAATAACTAAATTAAATCAATACCCTGCTTAAAATAAGTTTAAATTTAAAACCCAAATTACAATTTTGATTTTTTATAAAATAATGGGTGTGGAGTAGATCATGCTAGGCCGTCCAGATGAAAATAATACGTTTTTAGGTGCCGGCGAAACAAGCGGAGGTCTGTGATGGAACGGAGGTCGGGAGGTAGGCCATTCCAGAGGGTAGGGCCCACCACAGAGAAGGCCCTTCCCCTGGGAGCCGCCAACCGGCATTGTCCGGTCGACGGCACCCAGAGAAAACCCTCTCCCTGGGAGCGAGTCGGTCGAAGGGATGTATGGGGTAGAAGACGGTCTCGAAGGTAGCTAGGCCCCGTGCCATGGAGCACCTTGAATATGGTCATCAAAACCTTGTAGGTCACAGGTAGCCAGTGCAGCTCGTGCAGGAGTGGTGTTATGTGGGAATGTCTTGAGATTCCCATGATCACCCGCGCGGCCGCATTCTGGACCAATTGCAACCCCCGAGTGCATCTCAAGGGGAGCCCCATGTAGAGAGCGTTGCAGTAGTCCAGACGAGAAGTCACGAGTGCTTGAGTGACTGTGCGAAGGGCCTCCCGGTCCAGTAAGGGGCGCAATTGACGGACCAGGCAAACCTGGTAAAATGCCCCCCTGGCCACGGCCGCCACCTGATCCTCAAGGGACAACTGGGAATTCAGGCGGACTCCTAAATTGCGCACTCTATCCACGGGGGCCAAATTTTCATTTCCCATGGCCAGCGATGGTGTCAACTGGCTAAACCAGGAAGCCCGGAACCACAACCACTCGGTCTTGGATGGGTTGAGTTTGAGTTTGTTACTGCCCATCCAGATCCGTATGGCCTCTAAACACCGGGACATCACCTCAACGGCATCGTTGGGGTGGTTTGGGGTAGAGATGTACAACTGGGTATCCTCAGCGTACAGATGGTATTCTACCCCAAAACCACGGATGATCTTACCCAGTGGCTTCATATACGTGTTGAATAGGAGTGGCGAGAGGACCGACCCCTGCGGTACCCCGTATGCGAGTGGCCTAGAAGTCGACCTTTGCCCCCCCCCGTCAACACGTATTGCGACCGATCAGAGAGGAAGGAGGAGAACCACCGCAAAACGGTGCTACCCACCCCCAACCCCTCTAGTCGGTGCAAAAGGATACCATGGTCGATGGTATCAAAAGCCGCTGAGAGATCTAACAAGACCAGGATAGAGGAACAACCCCTATCCCGGGCCCTCCAGAGATCATCTACCAACGCGACCAATGCCATCTCGGTGCTATGACCAGGCCGAAAGCCGGACTGGCACGGGTCTAGATAATCAGTTTCCTCCAGGTGACGAGGAAACTGCTGTGCAACCACACTCTCTACAACCTTCGCTAGAAAGTGAAGGTTGGAGACCGGACGATAATTAGCCAATAATGCTGAATCCAAGGAAGGCTTTTTGAGGAGGGGTCTCACCACCGCCTCTTTCAAGACGGTAGATAAGTACCCCTCACCCAGAGAAGCGTTCACAATGGCCTGGAGCCAGCCTCGTGTCTCCTCCCAGGATGCCAGAACAAGCCAAGAGGGACAAGTGTCTAATAAACATGTGGTAGCCTTTAGTCTCCTCGCCAACCTGTCCATGTCCTTGGCAGTAACAAAGTCAAAGTTTTCCCATAAAATAGTCTCAAGGCCTGCATCGGATACTTCCTCCGGACCACTATCTGTGGAGGGCAACTCGCTCCGAATCTGAGTGATTTTATCCTGCAGATATTCTCCAAATTCCTCGGCTCGGCCCTGCAAGGAGGACTCTCGCGGCCTCTGTTGAAGGAGGGAGAGGGTCACCCCAAACAGGGCCGCCGGGTGGTTCTCTGCGGATGTGATGAGGGTGGCACAATACTTGTGTTTGGCCATCCTCATTGCCACTAAGTAAGTCCTCAAATGGGCTCTTACCATTGTTCAATCAGATTCAGATTGAGAGGATCTCCACCTACTCTCTAGGCGTCTCTTGTGGCGTTTCATCTCCCTCAGCTCCTCAGAAAACCAAGGAGTAATGTCACTGATACATTATTTTTGTGGTTAATTCTGAGAGTATTTATATTGCTTCTAATTCTTGCAGCAATGCTTGGTCTTATACTTCTCATGATCTGGAAAGTGGGGTCCATGCCTAATTTTGATGATTGTCCATCTAGTGGATTGGTGTGTTATTGGTCCATCTGTCCTGTTTTAAGATTAACCTGAAAGGTGGGAATGAAAAATATGTTGTGTGAAGTAAACCTTTCAACATTTAATATCTTGTGCTGATTTTACCAGTTGTGGAAGAACACCAGGCTAACCCTGAAGAACGCAAGAATGGTTAGGTAAACATCCACTTAGCCCTGGGAAGAAATAGTGGGCAAGAATGAAACTTGATTCTCTTTAATGAAAGTTGTTGTTGTATCAAACAACAATAAATTGGTTTCTTGACTGATCTACCTCAAAAAGCTGGCATTGGGATGCACACAAAAGGAATTAATCTTACAATGTATTTTAAAATGTGCATTTGTTTTTCACTATTTTCAATCAATTAATAGGGATAGACCCCAAATCTTAGATGAAACAGTAATTCAGTTTAATTTGTTGTATATATTCATCTTGAACCATTAGACTGAATTAATTCTATTGAAAGTTGGAGTCACTTGCTTTGGTTCAATGCAGTAAATCTATCTGGAAATCGAATAGAAAAATTCAGTTTGAAGATGCAGCTCAGTAAAGCTATCTATAAATCAAAGGATCTCACAGACCTTCTAATTAGTGTGTATCAGAATTGATTATGAAGATTTGATGTAAGTAGAATGAATTTTATTGTCAGGTTTCCCTATTAGTTTAATTTTCCTTACTAGTTGTACTGACTATAGATTAGGGGAATTAAAATCCACCATATATACTCTACTCAGCCGGAGAAGACTTTTATTGTTAGATTTTTCAGGTTCTATTTCTTGTTTTGTGGTCAGTACCAATAGTTTACTATACAAATGAAGATAGGAAATTGATTCCCAGAGTTCATTACAACAGCCATCATAACAAATAATCTACAATAGAGGCAATTGAACATTGAACTATCACCTGAAAATGGAATTATATGCTTGTTTTGTACATTTTTGCTTATGTTAATATTGTACAGGTCAGTAAGTATATATGGGGTGCATTTGGATTTAAAAAAAAACTCTAGATATAAATCAGTCCCAGTGGCTTTTAAAAGTAACTGAAAATTGTAACATATTCTTGGTTTAGAAAAATTGACGCAAAATCTGAAGTCATCTCTTTTTTGCCAAAAACTAGATTCAGAGTGGCTTGAAGAAAAGCAAGTAAAAGCTTAAATAGCACATCCATCACCATGAGATTGTTGTTAATGTAAACAAAGAAAATATGGGATAATGCCTCATCTGTCATTTTTATAGAACTCAAGATTGCTTTTATATCTTGGGCCACAGGGGTTTATTCTGCAGAAGTGCTAAATGGAACATCTGATGGAGCAGGTTGTTGTCTAGGTAAATTCTCATCACACTAAATGAAGACAAACTAAGATTCAGTGAAGAGTGTAGAAAATTTAAAGTAGATTAAGCAGAACCTTTTGTTAGCAGAGTATTCAAAGAGCTTCCCATATCCAATTTACACAATTTTGGGAAGTTAATATGACTCAGTTCAAGTTTCCAGATTGCATTTTTTCTTATAGAATCCCATCAAATTCTTGTGGAATCTCGGAATTCCATGGAACAAATTAAAAAGCCTGCTGTACATTTTCACCACCCCAGCTGCTTAATGCATGGACTTCAACTCCCAGAATGTCCCATGCTGGCTGAGGATTTCTGGAAGTTGTAGTCCATACATTTTTTATTTACTGAGGTTGAGAAGCACTGCTCCAGATTATCAGATTGGCTAGTGTTTACATATACTGTGCTCAGTACTAACAGTGCTATTTTATTTGTCTCCTCTTTTTCCCCATACCAGTTATGGAGATATGGTGCCCAAGACAATTGCTGGCAAGATATTTGGCTCCATTTGTTCACTGAGTGGTGTGCTTGTCATTGCTCTTCCTGTCCCAGTTATTGTTTCCAATTTCAGCCGAATTTATCATCAGAATCAAAGAGCTGATAAGCGACGAGCACAGAAGGTAAGATATTAGTTTGATTTTACTAGCTTGAATTGGTTTTTCTATGAATATTATGCATTCATTATGATATCAATGCAGCATCCAGAATAAGTTATCACACTAGTCTGTCTTTCAGCAACTCAGGTATTATCTTTCTTACACCTGGGTTTTTTCTCTTAACAAGGTTAATTTGTTCAGGCAAAAAGATCCTAAACAGAAACATAATCTCTGAAAACACCTCAGTTGCTGTGGCAGTCATAAAGGTGAACTCAGGTGTTTTATATCTATTATCATCATTAAAATTATCATAATTACTTAAAGCAAATTATGAAATGACACAATTTTTAGATAATGAATGCAAAAGCAAGTTATATTAATGACAGGAAGAGTTCTCTAAAGCTCTAGTTGCTTTTACATTTTCTCACAATAGGAAAATCAAATAAAAATTAGTCATGATAAGTTGGCATGTGAGAGTTTTGTGCCAAAAACAGGAGGAAGTACCATTGTGTTTTGAAATCTGGCTGTGTCTTCTGCTCACACATGTTTCACTATGCTTCTTCAGAACTATGTTGAATCATCTATCACCTCTTCTGGCCCTTATTTCATTATTCAAATGTTTCTTCTGAGTAGATCCATTATCTGAGGTAAGATGAATAGGTACTCTGAAAAAGTATTTATCTTTATGCCATATCCAAATATTCTGAGGTACATGACCAATTTTCTTAAGAGTCAAAGTCTACACCTATATAGCTCAAGCTATTTTTTCTGGTGGCATAGTATTTTGTTCTGCTGGAATAGAGAATTGACCTGATATTGACTCTGTTAGAATAGAGTGAAAGAAGGACAACAAAGATGAGATAGGCTCTTAAGGGTCTATCTTGTGAGGACAATCTGAAGGAACATGATATTTAGTTTGAACAAAGAAGAGTGGGCATGAAATCAGGTATATAAAAAGTTGCCATAGTGAAAATTATCAGGCACTAAGAAGAGAAATAATGAATATTGTTGAACGTGCTTACATCTTTTTCAGTTATAAGTTTTGTACAGCTCCACCTATGGAAGGTTTTCCCTCATTGGAGGTTTCAAATAAGAACCTGGATGCTTAATTGATTTTCTTACAAACTTAGGGAGTTAGGCTGGATCAGGAGTGTCAAATCCATAGCCTGCAGGCCAAATGTATCACATGCTGGCCACACCCACACCCGGTTTAGCAAAGGGGGTAAAAGATGCAATATGTCACATGACGCATGAGTTTGATACCCCTAGGCTAGATGATCCTCATAGTATCTTACAATTCCACAATTCTATGATTCCATGATCCACTATAGGTATAATTTGAGGCTAAGATTGCACTGCAATAATCACTTTAATAGCTAGTGTATAAATATTGGATTTCAAAGTCTAACAAACCCTCCACACACATACACGGAGTGAGCATTAAATAATGTTGCTCTCAGTAAACTTGCAAATATAACAAAAGACAGCTGATGTGGCTGTCTGGCATTTTTACTCCTCTAGGGAAAAATTTCTGGTAATTGACTTTCTTCTAATTAGCTCTAATAGCACCTCAGCACCTCCCTCTCTTTTGCAGAAAAGGCTGAAGTACACCTCTTGCACATCATAGTGTTGACTGGTAAATCCAAGTGACAGGCAGAGAGACATGATCCATAATGAATTGGATGTTTCTTCTACCTGCAACAAAGAATGATGAGCACATTATTGTTATAACACAAAAGGAGATAACAAATGGAAATGAGTGAGCTGTAAGAGAAGAGGAAAAAATAAAACATTTGCTGACTTCCATTTCATCCTCTATCTGGCAACTTTTAAAAAATAAGTTTCTATTATGTTACATAAATATTGCATTTCCCATTAAAAAGCTCACAGCTTCAGTGACAAGGAACTTCCAATGAATTTCCATTTTGCATACTAACTAGGCTAGGACCAGTACAGGTTTTCATAATGTGATGTTAGAAGATAACTTGAAATCTAGTGTCAGTAGCATGGGAGGAATGGATGGACACTGAACCCAAGGTAGACCATATGTCATCAATAGAAACATAGCTGTTGTTCTCTTGATATAAGCTACGAGTGACAAACTCGCCACAAACATTTTCCCCTTTGCAGAGCTGGGGTAGCCATGGCCCGCATTTGACCCATGGGCCGCCAGTTTGTCACCCTTGTTACAAGCAATACAGACCTGATATGAAATTAATATGGTCTAAAAGGACTATCAATGTAGATATGTTTGGTTTATTTACCAGATAATGGTCATAGTTTATTACAATCTATCCATTTCATATAACTAAAAATGTATACTGTCAATTATTAATTAGATCAGTTCAAATTCAGCATACCACTTTTATCCTGGTTTGTTTATAATTGGTTTGTATTTGGTATATATTAAAAAAAAAGGCTACAGTCTCATTAAAGACAATGAGATTCCACCCATGAATATTAACTGACTCCGGAACGTGTGTTCAACACTACATTTCTAAAGACCTTTTTCTACATGCAAATGAGCTAGTTGAAGTTCACTAGCCTTATTGGAACAAAACCATTGTTATGAAGATATTTGTCCCTAAGCATATTTTTAAACAGGATTTCTGGATATTTAGTGTCAATATGAGAAGCTTTTATAGTGCTTTCATTCCAGAATTCCAAATGTTGAATTGATATCTGATATTCATGAGCCTTTTCCATGGTTGGGAAAATGCAGCTGAACAGGTTATGAACTAATCTAACTTGTTTTACCAATGGTACATTCAACTATCCTGCAGCAACATAATGCCATCTTTTGTTGTAACCTTGGCAACAAAAAAGAAAACTTACCTGGATTCTTATGTTAGTTCTTTATATACGCCAGTTCTGATCCTTAAAATATCATAAAATACAATAAATCATATTAACTATGATCTTTTTTAAATGCCCATAAACACAACCTTATTCTGTTATCACCAACGAGTATTCACACCTCCATACCTCTAATTTAACAACAATAGCACTTCATTTTCTTAAAATAGTCCTTTTGATCACACAGAATCTAAAAATACATACTTTTCACAAAAAGCAATTTTATTCTAGAGAAATAATACTCCCAAATCCTTATGATTTGCATTATTTTATCTGTTATATTTTCCTGTATGTTGTCTTTTACTTTCCCAGGATCAGTGGGCCACCTTAAAGATACCATTCTGTATCAGCTGCCCAGAGGGTTATTGAATTCATCCAGGGATATTTACACTGAAACCCCAAAGTAACAATTACTACAACCACTTCTCTATTTTTTCATGTTTCAACTCTGTTTTGAGTGACAACATGAACATGTGGGTTTTCTTGTCAACAATATGATTATGGCTCATTGCCTTCTTCCAGGATGTTTTTTCACCATGCCAGTCTAACTACAGTCATGGGATTTCTTCGTGGTCTTCCAAAAAGTAATAGACAGATTTGACCCTGTTTAGCTTTTCAAATTCAGTATTCAGACTCAATATTCCACATTATTTTTATGTAATGATCTCTACACTCAAAATTTGTTCCCTATTTCTTAAAGGGCAGCTTTATTAGCTTATCTCATTTAAGCAATAATATACAATATACTGCTTTAACCAGTATATATCCATGTAAAAATCCTGTATCTTTTACAATATAGTTTATAAATAATATCAGTCTTTGAAATTTGAATTTAGTGCTTAGATTAAACAAAACTGTATTCTTTCATCACTTTTTTTCTCTATCCAAAACTGTCAGTAATTTATTATCCCCCAATACACTCACTTTCTAACACTCAATTTTCTTTGCTATTAACTTCATGCTAAAGTGATTGATTGCTGGTCTTACCAATGTTGCACCCTCTCTCTCCCTCCCTCTCTCTCTCTCTCTTTTCCTCCCTCTCTCTCACACACGTACACACACTAATATGCAAATTATATTTTCTCATCACATTTAAATTTCTGATTTTCACTCTGCTGCAATACATGTCTGAATTAAATAAAGTAAGAGTGAACAATAGAAGAGAACATACATAGCTCATGAGTTCTGGAGTCCTTGGTGCTCTCTAAAGCAGGGGTCTCCAACCTTTGCAACTTTAAGTCTGAAGGACTTCAGCTCCCAATTCTGGGAGCTGAAGTCCTTCAGACTTAAAGTTGTAAAGGTTGGAGACCCCTGCTCTAAAGCTCAGAAACCACCAAGGACTCTAAATGTAAACAGCAAGTACTTTTCACATAGCAAATATTCCAGTAAACAGGCAACCAAATCAATTCGCCCTGGGTCCTAACAAGGAGAAGGGCGGGGTATAAATTTAATAAAATAAATAAATAAATTCATTAAAACCCATTTGAAGATGCTGTGGAGAGCACTCATGAAATTTGAGGAGCTTTTATACATCTTACACGCCACTTTTTAATGATTATGTTTTCCACCATTTGCAACTAGATAAATAACTAGGAAAGTGCTCTTTCCATATTGCTATAAGTTCAGGAATTACTGGCTAACTGGCTAGTTTTAAAATTATACATTATTTATACACATATCAACCTTAGAAGTAATGTACCTCTCTTTTGTAGTTTTGTGCTGTTTTGTTCTTACAGTGAAAAGAAAGTTCATAGTTTTATCATAGTTTTGTATCCATATTTCTATTCATTCTTCCTTGTTTTTGTGTAAAAGAAGAAAGAGCTTAAAAGGAATTTTACACCTAGAGGCTGATGCTTATTTTATTAAATATAATAAAGCGACATCATTTCATGGTTGAAATGCATTTAAACTTCCTTGCAATAACCTGTGGCAGAGAGGCAAAGAGAGAAGTCAAGAAATTCAAGACTGGAATGGAGAAGGGCTTGCTTTGGGTGTGAATGCAAACTGCTAAAGAACTGGTCAGGCCGATCCAGAAACCTAGGTGAAGGCAGGGTTGGAGCAGGAAAAACTATGCAGGGACTTGGAATGAGTATAAGTGGCAGAATCTGAACTACAATAAGAAGCTGTTCTTTGGCTTTTGAGACTCAGCTGAGGAGAAAGTCAAAATAGAAATCGATCAAATCAAGTCAATAAAGCAAGAATGAATCTACACTTCCACAACTGAGTGATCATGAAGTTGAAAAGAGTTCATGGTACTCTGTTCATGGTATCTATTTACAAAGTATTTCCAATACTTTTCACTCTATTTTCATACTTGTTAAGTTTTAAATTAGTTTGAAACTGAATTTTGATCACCTCCACTTTGGTAGCCCTCAACATTTCTAAGCAGTTCCTTCCAGACAATGATAAAAGGCCTTAAAAATGAATTCAATATCCTGTTCATTGAACTGCCCAACTCTAACAGTAATAAAACTCCATGAAAAAGTTGCTACTTCTCTGCTATCAACAATTTTCAATGCATATTGTACATATTTAGCAAACAAAAGAGAGATAGGGAGTAGATGCAGATGTTATTGTGTTGAGCCTCTCTTTCTCTTTGATTAATTATCTTGGCAAATAAAATAATAATCATAATATCACTTAATGACCACATTGCTTAACAATGATTTTTCCTGTTTCTGTTGTGGCACCTAAGCCCAGGACTATCTGTATTGGAATGTTGGGGAAGAGAGAAAGAGAAGATAATGGCTTTCTTGAGTCCAGAGGCTGGAAAGCAGAACGAGGCAAGAGTTTATTGCATACTATATAATTTCCTTGCTATATAAGCAAGGAAAATCAATATGAACAGTAGTTTTACACCAATTGTGCAACTGATAGAAGATTGGCTTGAAGAAATAAGATTGAGTTTTCTGATTAGGTTACTTTATGGTGCTTTAGCATGATTAGGTTCCAGCAAATACTAAGAAATGTCTTCCATGCACTCAGACGCTGATAGGTAAAACATCAGCAAAACCAAGAGTGAAACAGACAATGAGGAATCCTACTAATGCAATCTCCTTCTTCCACAAAAACCTCCAGTTTTTCTTTAGTTTCAGTTAAAGCAGCACTAAATTGGTAGGGGGATGACAAATGTTGCTTCAGCCTTTAAAACAAACTACTGTAATGGGTGCAGTATAGCTCAAGACCTGATCCAGGAGCAGTGCACGGGATGAGCTCTAACTCTGATTGAAGCTCTGAAACTGTATTCTGAGTTGTTGATATGCTAATAAGTCAGGTAAACACATGAAACAGCTATTCCCCAAATTGACACACAGTGGAAATGAATTAGTGAGTGATCTTCCTGAATTAAAGTGCGATTTGTTGTCCAAATTTATGCTAGTGTTTAGACATTAGTAATTTGCTAATTCAATCACAAATTGATAACTTTTGTAAGGTTATCACTTTCACAGTACAATTGAGGATGAAAGCCTTTCATGGATATTTTTTAAACATCTTCGTCTTCTAAGTGTAAAACATTGAACGATGCTCCTTTTGAATGACTGTCAAGGGTCTTATTTTGTGGAATATATTTAATAGCTCAATGATTAATTTACTTTCCAGACTAAACTAAGCCTGAATTATGTAATTTCAGAATGAATGTGCATAGAATGTGCAGTATAGTGTATGGTGGAGGCGTAAACAGTAAAGATGGGGAAATAAAACGCTTTCCAGATACTTTCTTCCAAAATCTCATAAAATTGATCTTGCTGGCTGGAGATGGCAAAAATCCCAAACATCTAGAGGGCACGAAGTTACTCCCTAAATAAAACTTCCTACACACACAAAAAAAGAATTGTGCTAATTTTCAATACTGCATAAAACTGTTCATTTCATGAACAGTTATATAACCTGTAGTACAAAAAGGGAAAACACAACAAATCAAAAATGGACCTAGAGGGACTGTAGAACTGATTATTTCATGGAGACAAGTCTATTTTCCTCCCATCCATAAGAACATAGAACACTTTAAAACCAAAACAAAATCCTCCTATACAAAACCTAGCCTCCAACCACACGTAAGATATGCTCCCAAATGTTTTCCAATCCCTCACCCTATCCCATTTCCAAGATTGGCTTCCTGATGTTAAGCCAATCAATTGGAAAAATGCTGTAATAATTTATAGGCCTGTGCAAAAGAGGCTCTTTCAAGTATTTGAGGATGTATTATTTTCAAATTTAGCATTAGCGTTAGCATTAGATCCTACCTTAGTCCCATACTACGTAGCATATCTAGCAGCAAGGGATTTCCAGTATTTTTGGTTTGGGGCAAGTACATCATCAACTTCTCATGTCACGTTTAAAGTCTAAGTCATCTATGATTGTTCTTCACCATTTATTTATAATACAATAATAATACAATAGCAGAGTTGGAAGGAACCTTGTAGGTCTTCTAGTCCAACCCCCTGCATAGGCAGGAAGCTTATACCATTTCAGACAAATGGCTATCTAACATCTTCTTAAAGACTTCCAGGGTTGGGGCATTCACAACTTCTGGAGGCAAGCTGTTCCAGAGGTTAATTGTTCTAACTGTCAGGAAATTTCTCCTCAGTTCTAAGTTGCTTCTCTCCTTAATTAGTTTCCACCCATTGCTTCTTGTCCTGCCCCCAGGTGCCTTGGAGAATAGTTTGACTCCCTCTTCTTTGTGGCACCCTCTGAGATATCGGAACACTGCTATCATGTCTCCCCTGGGCCTTCTTTTCATTAAACTAGACATACCCAGCTCCTGCAACCGTTCTTCATATGTTTTAGCCTCCAGTCCCCTAATCATCTTGGTTGCTCTTCTCTGCACTCTTTCCAGAGTCTCCACGTCTTTTTCTACATCGTGGTGACCAAAACTGAATGCAGTATTCCAGGTGTGGCCTTACCAAGGCATTATAAAGTGGTATTAACACTTCACGTAATCTTGATACTATCCCTCTGTTTATGCACCCTAGAACTGTGTTGGGTTATTTGGCAGCTGCTGCACACTGGCATCTTTCAAGGCATCTTCTTGGTCATTTGGCATTGGGGGATCCAACATATTACCATTTTGGGAATTCAATTATTTCCCATACGGAGAATATTGTTTGTTTGTTTATTCATCTCAGAATCATCACAATTAAAATAAGTATGGAGTATACGATCTGCAAGGTGGAGTCTTCTGCATGCAACCATGTTATGTAAATTACAGGAGAAGCTCTTTTGGGACACTTCTTCATTAGTAACATGGTCAAAATAGTGAATAGTGAAGGTATCTTTGTCAAGTCTCTTGTTAATACTCACTGACACCTTCCAGATCTTGCTGGCATAAAACGTTATTGGGATCACTACAGGCAATTATAGTGAGGCAAGCAAACATAATTTAAGTTTCAATGATACAGGTGAGGAGGACCAGATTTTAATCATCCTCTGGAAAACAGCTGTTGCTTTTTCATTGCAGCATTTGATGTCCATCTCTGTATCTCCATTTTGTGCAATTACATGACCCAAATAGTTTCAGACTTATTTCCAAATAGTTGAGACTGCTCCAGAAGTTGAGCCCACCTTTGTCTCTGAAAGTCTGGAAGAAGATGCAGCTGCTTTAACAAGGCCAAAATTTTGGTTTCCCCTCAAAATCCAAATCAGCTCTTTGGAAAATTTCTGTAGTCCTGAGAGCATGTTGTGACTTATGAGAGAAAGTTGTTGCACTGGATTTATACCTGAAATACAAGTAGTTCTTGACTGACAACAGTTCATTTAGTGGCCATTCAAAGTTATAGTGGAAATGAAAAAAGTGAGTTATGACCATTTTTCACACTAACGACCATTACAGCCTCCCCATGGTCACATGATCAAAATTCAGATGCTTAGCAACTAGTTCATAATTGTGATGGTTGCAGAGTCCCGAGCTCATGTGATCACATTTTTCAAACTTTGGACGAGCAAAGTCTATGGGAAAGCTTGATTCACTTAACAACCATGTTACTACCTTAACAACTGCAATGATTCACTTAATAACAGTGACAAGAAAAGTCATAAAATTGGGCAAACTCACTTAACAAATGTTTTACTTAGCAACATAAATTTTGAGCTTGATTGTGGCTGTAACACGAGGACAATTTGTATTGAAGAAAAAGAAAGATGTGATTGAAAGGATGTTTAATATTCAACATAAAGAAACTATCCAAACTTTTTCCCATGTCCACCTAACCAATTCCCCTTGACACACACAGGTGCCTCTTTCTCCCCAGCATATTGAAACATATATGGCATTAGTCTTTGCATTGCTTAGATTGCTCTTCTTTTCAAATAACCAGATAGAAATGGCTCAATGAGCAGGGAGATTCTGTTAGCTGTAGCAAATCACATTGTTTGTTCTATTAGTTCTTTTTGATACTGAAATATGTTTTTGAAAGGAATGACTATAAATCAGATTTAGTATCGCTGAAGAGAATAAAGGAAAAATAAAGGAAGTTGTTGAGTTTACAAGAGAATAGTGGGGGGAGGGCTATTTTAATATTGACTGAAAAGACTTACTATACAGGCCTCCTCCATCTCTATTCTTTGCTACTCACTAATGTCATAAAGTGAAAGGATGTGTTGAACACTTTTGAAATGGTACACCTAATCTGCCCCTGCCCCAAGGGATACTCCATAGCTCATTCCATTTATAAACTAATTCTGATTTAAAAACACATTCACATGCTCTAAGCCTAGCAGGAGAGTCTGAAGTTTTAAACTTGAGACCAATATTCAGAAACATGCAATTTAGTCAGTAATCTTACCTTGAATAAAACTAACATTATACATGTAATGAAGCGGTTCAAGTATCAGAAGAGAATCAGAGAGAGATATGATCCAATGTAATTTATGCCTGCAATTATTTTGCAGCTTAACTTACCTCAAATGGCTATTCTAAAAGTAATTTTCATGGCAAGGGGATCAACATGGTTGCACCCTGACCTACAAAAGATAGTACAAATACATGACATTGGGATAACTTGTTATTGCTTCTATAGCATTAATTTAAGGACATTGCAATTTGATTCAATTACAATGTGCTTATTTATGGCATAATTCATCATCTTTGCTAAGATTGTAATGATGATTAATACTACTAGAAGTATTTCTAATTTGAATATTAAAATTATAGATATTACAGAATATACATTAAATATCAATGCTCCCCATTTTTCCTTTCTTCTTTATACTGTAGTATAGAACTATCTTCAATTCCCTGGAATACTATGTATTTTTTTTAATCCATCTGCTGTGTCATTATTTTGGCATTTTATTTATGTAGTTCTGAGCTTGGTGGCTTTCTTGTGGATATTTCATTACCAAACTAGGTAACATCATTAGTGGGTTGATGATGTTACCTAGTTTGGTAATGTAACACCTGCCAAAACACTAACAAGCTCAGAGAGCACCAAGGATCCTACAGTTCAACTTTTAGCTACAAATATTCTCTTCTAGCTAGAATCTCTTAGAGGTAGAGGCAGTAAAAATAAAATCCATAACAAAATCAGGTGGTAAATTTTGGTCTTCAAGGTAGCAGCAAACCAAATATATTGCAAACAAAATCAATTTTGCTAGTGAGAAGTCAGAAAAGATTTGGCAAAACAATGTCAGAGTAGATACAAAAGTCAGAATCCAGGAAGCATGCAAAAGAAAGCTAAAGGGAAAAAAAGAACAAATCCCCAATGTATTAGGTTGAATTAGCTCTGAAGGGATGTTTCAGTTCAACAAACCTACAGTCAAATCAAAACATCAAAGCACATTTGCAAATCTAAGTGAGGATCTATCAAGCTCCTAACAACAGAATATAATCCAGAAAGACAGATTCACAGTGAGTCTCATTAGTTAGACCTCTTGTCAAGAAGATAAGGGATTAACATACAGAATCTTGGAAATTGATCTGTAGTGTTCATTGATCAGTGAATTCATTAGACAGTTGAATTTATGTTGTCCCAGAGTGCAGGACCAGAGTTAAGTTTCTTTCCCCCCCCCCCAGATATGAATGACCCTGAAATATATATATATATATATATATATATATATATATATATATATATATATATATATATACTTTTATTTACGGTCACAGACCAAAACACAAGTACTACAGGAAGAAACGTTAATAATAATAATAATAATAATTATCATAATATCATAGCAATGGATCGCCAATAGCTTAACTAAGGAAGGTTACAGCATTCTCCTCTAATGGTTACAGCTCTTAAGAAGAATTTTGAGACCTGAAAAGTGATATATGGAGAGCCATCTCCTAGGCAGTGGGCCATCAAGTTACAACCATTGAGTCTAGAAGGGATGGTTTCAAGGAGAGACAGTAACTTAGATCTGTCTGCGTTATACATGGGGCAAGATAGAAGGACATGCTCCGCAGTTTCAACCTCGGCTCTGTCGCAAGGGCATAGCCGCTCATTAATCGGGAGCCTCTTGAAGCGACCATCCAAAAGTGCTGAGGGCAGGACATTAAAGCGAGCTAGGGAGAAAGCTCTTCTATACTTAGGGATGGTTAAAGTATAGAAATAGGAAGCCATCCTCAGTCCGTAATTATTGAATTGATTGAAGGTCAGGGGGGAGCAAGTTTTATTGGCTCTGGCTCGTAAATATTGTAGATCAATGTCCACGAGTTGTTGGACTACTCTAAATTGGGCGTCCTTAAGGCCATAGACCCTGAAATATATTTACTGCTGGTAATGTTTTGAGATACTCCCATTTTCCTCAGACATAGAAATCAGTATTACAGGAACCATTTCAAAGTAATAAATCAAATCAGGTGACTTTATCGATGTTCAGACTGCTTTGTTAATTCAGTGGGTTTTTTCCTTGTAGCTTGTGGTAGGAAGGAGGGAGAGAGACAGAGACAGAGAGAGAGAGAGAGACAGAGAGAAAGAGAGAGAGAGAGAGAGAGATGGTTGACAATGAGGGAAGTTGAGTACTATGATGTTTTTTTGACATTGGCTGTGAACAATTGGCTGATAACCTATGAGATCATGAAGAGTCTATAAGACTATAAAAATCATGTAGAATGGAAGGGGACGCAAAAAGACAAAGACCAGCTCCGTAAATTGTATACTAAGAATAAATTACACTATCTTAAAACAATTCCATAAAAATTCTAATGCATATAGAAAAAGGTGAAAAGTCATGATATTGCACATCTATGATTTTGCTTTCTAGTTAATATGAATGATCAAAAATAATAACCAAACTAGTCCTGGAAGTTCATTTCACTAACTTATGCTTCATGTGGTAGAAAACAAAAGGAAGCTGTGCAGCAATCCAGATAATGAGCACCTGCAGAGTATACATAATAGCCCAATGTAATTTGCTCTGCTTTTTTAAAAAAAAGTTAAGAGTGAATTTTAGAACTGCTAAGCACCAAATTTATCTTGCAAAATTGGCTGCCAGCTGAGTAGCTCAAGGCTACCCTTAAAATATCATATGAGTTAGTAACAAGTCTGTTGATCTGCATCCAAAACAAGTACCCAAGCATAGAAATGGAAGGAAATAGCCCTGAAATATTTTGAACCAGCTTATATTGAATTAAAGAAGAAAAAGACTTAAAGGAAAAAAACAAGCAGTTTAAAGTAAGGAAAACCCCAGGGATGTGACTTCAGTCTAAATAAAAGTTATTATGGTTGATCACCCAATCAACCAGATATTTAAGCTGGTTTGGCATTTTTATTCACGTATAGAGTTATTCCCACAGATCATTGGAGCATCTAAACTGTTTCGATGAAAGCTATCTTTTGCAATTTGCTGGTGGTGATTTTGTCAATGTTGTTGGTGTTTGATTGATGCTTCAAATGTTTTGGAATTATACTCAGGGTGCCTATTACTATTAGTACTATCTTTGATCTTTTTTTTTTGCCACAGTCATACTATTTCTATTTGAAGGTCTTTATATTTTATGGATTTTGCCAGTTCTTTCCAAAATCTTTCTTTATACCCAATCAGATTGGTTGGTCCATTTAATTCAATGTCACTTATATTGACTAGCTGCAATTTGCTAAGATTTCAAAGAGAAATTTCTTAGGATATTGCTGGAATGGCAAATGAGACCTCTTGCATGGAAAGCAGTTGTTGTTTTACTGAAGTATGGATCCTTAGCTACAGAGTGAAACACAAAAGAACCTTGGATGAAGCAGCCAATAGATTTTGTTAGCAATGTTGCTAAAGTGAAAGTGATTAATGCTAAGATTTATGATTCCAGCAAAGATATTATAACATCTGATAATCTTTGAAAGATTAGTTGGGGTTCAGTTATGCATTTTATAAGGCTACGATTGAAACAATTCCTTTTGATGATCATAAAACCCGAAGAGTTCTTTTTTAAAAAGCGTTTTTTACTTATGGATGAAAT
Organism: Rhabdophis nuchalis; assembly: GCA_039707465.1. Taxonomy (NCBI): domain Eukaryota; kingdom Metazoa; phylum Chordata; class Lepidosauria; order Squamata; family Natricidae; genus Rhabdophis; species Rhabdophis nuchalis. The sequence continues at coordinate 46,484,629 of CM077644.1, forward strand.
GCATTTTTCAGCCATTGTGCTTTTTAATTCATGTTGAATGCTTCCATTTATTTGTCAATGCCCAGGGCTAATGTGATTTTGAAGGTGTAAAACTTTCCCTCCATTCATACTTTTTTTCACTACATCTTAAACATTTTGCACAATTTGAAAGTCAATCTATGAAAGAGTAAAAGTTAAACCTTGTGGGGTATTGGTATTTAAATTGACATATTAAAATAGCTGCCAAGCAATATATTTTCCCAGTTTCAGAATGTATTTATCCCCAGTCATAAACTATCTATAAAGCCACTTCCACTGTATCTTTTATATCTTTTCTTTTGCAAAGTCCTTATAACACTCACTTTACTTTATATAATCAGATAACTATCTCCTTAATTTATAGATGTGGAAAATTTTCTCATCCTTCCGTCCTCCTCATCCCAACTCCATAAAGCTTTATCCCCCTTAAGATAAACCCAAGAGGAAATATTGATGATAAAGCTTTCCTCAAAAGGAAAAGCTTGTTCCATATGCTCAGTCCATACATTGATTTTTTAACATAGTAATTCTATAATTATTGCTTTGTTTTATTTTATTATATACTTACTACACCTCTTGGTTATTCAAGATTTGAAGCTCTTTGGCCATTTCTCAATATAGATCTTAAAAGCATAAAATATAAAGATTACCTTAAAATTAGAATATTAAACATTGTACAGAATACAAATTTTGGTTGCAGTATAGCATATTGATATGATTCAGACATCACATGGTGCACTCACTTTTAGTCATGGGAAGAAGTATTTTGCCTTTCAGCCTTCAAATGTTGCAAAATCTTCTCTTCAAAATTATTTTGAAAGAAAGGATTTCAAATATATATATGAATAATGCTTGCTTTAGGAACCCTTAATTATTTTCAGACTTTGCCTTTCTATTACACTTCCAGTATCATCCAGGGCATTACAGAAATTAAGGTAAACTAGACCCAAGTGCAAACTCATGTCATGTCAAGTTTAATGAGAAACGGTGGGGTTGGTTATAGTACATTCCACTTCTGCTGCAACATCAAAGCTGCAACCAACCCTTTCATAGTTGTTGTTATTATACCATGTTTTCCTACACCATGTAGTAGAGGGGTATCAGCCTAGATTTCTTCTAGGACTAGATCCGCATAGCAGTTCTCCTCCATGGACTGGCCCAAAGGGAGACAGGATGGATGTCTCCTGCAGCACACTGCTGGCCAAAATGGGGCACAGGAGGGCACGTTTTCAGCCTGGACAGCGTCCTGCAGCATTCTGCTGGCCAAAATGGGGCACGTGCAGCTCTCCCTCTCTTTGCTCCTCATTTCGGCTGCAAGTGGCACCGTAGGCCAGTTCTTTCCTATTTCCAGGCCAGCCCAATGGGTCAAATCCAGCCCGTGGGACTTGAGTTTGACAACCCTGATGTAGGAAGAAGAGGTAAAATACTTTTGCGAACTCCTTATAGCTCATTCATCATCTTCTCCATTGTATGTATGGGATAGAACTATTTACAATAGTTTCAATTTATTATATTTCTCCAGTTTTGTTTTAATGTGAAGAAGGAAAGATCCATTATTCAAATGAAATTGGAATGGGTACAGAACACTTTACTGCCTGTTAAATAAATGTTTCTCGTTACTCTCTATTTATTAGCATTATTTCTTTTCAGTATATTTAGAAAACAAATGTTGAACTGGTCCAGTTTTGATTCTGAAGCAGCAGAACCTTTAGCTAGTTTGATTTTTTTGATTTTGTAGTATTTTCACGGTAGGTTGTTATGCACCAATTTCCATTTATATTTATAAACTTCTTTTGCTACCACTTCCACATTTTTCTCAGAAAAAAAGTCTAAAATAGTTTGATTGCAAACATAATGACACCAACCCCAGCAACCTTCCTAAATGATCTAAGAATTAAATAGAAGTTGTGAAAATATTTTATACCATAAATGATGTAATTTTGAGGGAAACATGCGAGGAAATATGAAAATGCTACAATAATACCAGTACATGTAACCTGTGTTTTCTTCTTTTTGTCTATTTTATGATTAATGAAAACCAATAATATTTCAACCCTACAACCCATGTCCCCAGACGCTGGGGGAGATGTGATAGCAATTGGCAAAGGCAAAAATGAAGAGTGATGAGGAGATGAATGTTTAACACTAGATTTATGGCATTATATTGCCTCAGAGAAAGATGTCTCACACATCTGTCAATAAAGATGTCACTAACATAACAGATAGACTGACAAATTCTAAAAATATTCATTTGTCTAACAAAAAAATCAATGCCCAAAACAAAACAAAAAAAAGGTGTATGGGATGGCATAAGGAAGTAAGATCTCATCTTTTGAAAATACCAGGACTATTATAATTGATAAATCTGTCACAATTACTGTTAAATACCAAAGGTATTTCAGAGTTCACTCTCTGGAGCTCTGACTCCATTCCCCTAATTCACTAATAAGAAAGAAAAATCTCAAGATAAGCCTTTGAGTTTGTTTATTGATCTAAATGTAAACTATATATTAAATAAAACATTAACATGCTTTATATCATCAATTCAAAACTAACAACAGGCTGATATAGTGGTTTCTAAATTCCTGTCCAGATTCTTGGAAGAAATTAATTAACATTGCTAAATTTTAATAGCAGTTGATGTAACTCACCTTTCAAAATTATAAAGTGGAACTATTTAGAATCTGAAAACCAAGAGACTTGAAACTTTCTAAAAGGTGAATTTAGCACCAGTCTAGGAGCTTATGGGCCAAGCAGAAGCTGTTGAATGAAATGTCTGAGAAATCTGAACATATCTCTAAGAGGCTCAAGAGGAAATCTTTGAGAATAAGCTCCTAATTTGCATACTTTGGTATTTTGTGTATGCAGCAAAATCCAAAGTATTCTGTTGAAAGAGAGAGCAAGCTCCAGGTCTTTATTTATTTGTTTGTTTTTCCTTCCAATTTTTCACCTCGTGTTCAATTACTTCAATTACTTTCTTTTCCCTCTCATAGTTTTTTGCCTTCATCTTGAGAGTGGTAACTTACACCCAGCACTGTGTAAGATTAATCTGTATCTGAAAATGTGCTATTTTAAGTGGACACAGAATATAATTTTGCACATGTGTCTCCCTCTTCGGCAACACAGGCGTGAATATAATTTATGTTATCTATGATTCAACCTAAAACTTCTTCATTGTCAAGATTGACCCACCACAAGACCCATTTAACTGACAAGATAAAGAGTGGAGTGGAGTGGAGTGGAGAGGAGAGGAGAGGAGAGGAGAGGAGAGGAGAGGAGAGGAAAGAATAACAAAGTTGGAAGGAACCTTGGAGGTCTTCTAGTCCAGCCCCCTGCTCAGGCAGGAAACCCTATACCATTTCAGACAAAATGGTTGTCCAATCTCTTTTTAAAAAATTCCAGAATTGGAACGTTCACAACTTCTGGAGGCAGGTTGTTTCACTGATTAATTGTTCTAACTTCTCTCCTTAAAGGTAAAGAATGCATGAGTCCTGAGATTTCAAAAAAAAACCACAACCCCACATATAAACTAATAGAAGATTAAAGAAAAATGACAGAATATTTTGTCCTGCACATACCGCTTCTCATGACTAGGATTTATATCAAAATCAACGAAAGACTTTCCATCAGAAATCTTTTAGTCATGCAGATTGTCTTTCAAGCAGTCCTTTTCTTCGTGTATGTCTGATGATAAGTGTCAAGCAGCATCAACCAAAAGTAAAAACCAAAGGCAATTTCAGATTTTTTTTCCTGTTGGCTTTCTAATCAGGCAGCCTCATACCATGTGGCATACAGAAAGCATCTCAGGCTTCCTAAATCAGTTGTGATAATTAAGGCCCATTCTAGCTGAGATGTGTACCAACGCCATAGAGTGGAATCATGAGCTAGGGAAATAAATCTCCATGACAACTGGAGTAAGTGTGTTACTGAAATGGACTCCTATTCCATATTTGGGAGAAGTATGGCATTGGCAACTTTTGCCTTTCTGCCTTTGATATAAAGTTGGGTGTTCTTTGTATAAGGTTTTGACTATACATTCATCTTTAAGAGAGCTAGACTTACATATTTGTGAATTAATTTTCACCAATTAATTTGTGATTTTCAGAAAGATCTTATCGCACTTGATATACTTGTTGATTATTTATAAAACTTTTAAAGTCTCTATTCAGGATGGCATAGAGGATGAAACATATAAACAGAAATTAGAAAATTTATAAACCCCTAAGGTAATAAAAATCCTACCCAAAATATTAAGTGGCTTTTCTTGTTAATGATTTATAGCAGAATAACAGAATAAGGAGTTGGAAGGGAACTTAGAGGTCTTCTAGTCCAGTGTCCTGTTCAGGCAGAAAACTCTATAAATCCCTTAAAAACCCACAACTTCTGGAGGCATGTCATTCCACTGAGTATTGTTCTAACTGTCAGGAAATGTCTTCTTAGTTCTAGGTTGGTTCTGTCCTTGATTAGTTTCCATCCATTGTTTCTTATCCTGCCCTCAGGTGCTTTGGGAAATAGGTTGGCCTCCTCTTTTTTTTTTGACAGTCCCTTAGATATTGGAACATGGCTATCATGACACTTCTAATTCTTCTTTTCAATAAACTAGACATACACAATTCCTGTAACCGTTCTTTATATGTTTTAGCCTCTAATCCCGTAATCATCTTTGTTGCTCTTCTCTGCATTCTTGCTGTAATCTCAACATCTTTTTTATATTCTGGCAACCAGCATCTTACATCATCATCCAGCTATCACTGTAGTTATAAATCATTAATGAGACAGGCTGTAACTCATCCTAGCAATGGCTGGGTGATGCTGTAATATGATATAAATCAACAGTCACAGAACTTTTACAAATCAGACACCATTGCAGTTCCATAATAGCACAACAAGGAGGAGGATCATAACAGAACACGTTCATGATCAGAATTTTCTTAGGGATTCCAGATAGTCCTTGATTTATGACTAACTGATCTTGGAATTATGATGATATGTCATGACAAATGTAAATTAAAGCACCAAAGTAATTTCTAGACTTTTTCACAGCAAACATCATGGCTATTAAAAGAACCCATTAAGGCGCAGAGGGAGGGTCTGTTAATTTACCAACAAAAGGAAGTAGCCATCTTGAAGCAGATCCCAAAAAAGATTAGGGAGATGAGACGGAAATATTCCTTCTTATCTAAAAAATTGTTCAACCACGGGATTTGGTTTAAGTGGGCGATGCCAGAAGGGATGTTGGTGTTCTGGGACGGAGGAAGAGTAAGGATTAAAACAGTTGCTGAGGCGGATGCCTTTCTTAAAAAACATTCCTCCATCCTGGGGGAAGATTCAGGGGGGACGGAGGGGGCCACGGCCCCGCCTGCTGGGGGCCAGGAAGGAGAACAAGAAGACACAATTGCCAAGAGACTTAGATCTAAAAAATGACTTTTATTTTTATTTTTATTAATACAGTATAATTTTTGTCTGGATGTTTGTACACGACTGCCAGCATAGAATTCAGAATTTATATGTTTGCATTTATTTTCACCTTGTTGTATTATTGAAAAATGTATTATTACCAATGTCTTGTTAAGAAGCCCGGGAGGGCCAACGTTCCCGACGTGAAAGTTCTCAAAATATCTTTTCAATTCACCTTACCCTACCCTTTTTTGTTAAAAAATTTGTAAAACTCAATAAAACTTTTTCTATACAAAAAAAAAGAACCCATTAATTCAATAGGAATATTTTTCCAAAAACCAGCAAGGAATTTCTGGAAATAACAAAATATATTGCAAATTGCAATCATGTGATGGCAGAATACTATGACTAGTTGTAAAGCTGTCCCATCCCCACATACAGTCCTCTAATTATGAAGGGGCAGCGCAACCATTTAAAATGACCATTCCATGGTCATTTTAACTTTAAATGTAAAACAACTGGCCATTAAGCGAAGATTATCTACAACACACCACCATCAATAGGATGCTCATGAGCTAAACAGCTCTCCCTCTTAGGCTTCCAATCATCATTTGCAAAATTTAACGTGAGTAAACAGGAATAGGTGAAGACAGACAGTCAAGTAAGATATCCTCAAATTATTTAAAGTTCTGAGAATAAAGTCAGCATTTCACTTGAACTTGGCAACATTCTTGTGATAGGTCAGGATTCAACACTGATAGTTTCAAATGGTTCTTTTTGAAAGATTTGATTTTCATAAAGCAAATTTGTCAGATCTTATTGTGGTAAGAATATGATGCTACTGGACCATCTGTACTACTCTAGATAGTGTGAATAATGTATTGCACAGAGAGAAAACTAACCCAACATTAAAATATGAAAATTGTTTCAAAATCTAGATATCAATTTGATATCAATTCATGTTAGAAGAAACCATGCTTGTCAAATCAAATACCTAACTGAATGGGAACCTCTGCAAGATATCTGAAAGGAATTATATGGATTTTAAAATTGACTAAATCTAGTCCAGTCTAGCTACAGACTAGCTACAGAATCTGCCTCTTTAATCATCTTGTATATTTGTACTTACTGAGTTCCATATTCCAGTCATTGTTCTATAAATAGATTGGAAATTGTGTTCTCCTGTGTTGAAGAAGATAAAATGATACACTGCGTTTGCAATGATGATCAGTTGCTTTACCAGCCAAGGGCAAATAAGATTAAAAAGGAATTCCATATAAGAAGAGAATGGAATCGTTCATCTTCAGAAACTAATGAAGATAGATATGGAATAAAGCGTAGCTCCATACTGTTAACAATTTTATTAAATTATGGAGGAATATAATGAGTTCTAACCAATTAAATTTCCATGTGCATAATTAATATCTTTCCTCAGCTCTTCAAAAGATAGGGCACAAGCAAGCTTTGATACAGAAGTTTTACATGAATCTTTTTATTTTCTAAATGAATTAATCTCTATGGCCTTGTCCTTCATCGCCACACTATCATTACAGGTATAAATACACTGCACATGTTCTTCGTTAGCTACAAGGTTATCTCTTTGTTGTATGACAAAGTAGTTTAACAGATACTGAATGGAATGCACATGAACAAATGTGTCCAGTGTTACCATTTTTACTTATGCTCAGATGAACATGGATTCTAGATTACTTTTATATGAGCAGTCATGCATTCCTCACTTTTTTTTCTACGAAAAGAATTGACTCAGTGATTCTTCTTGTGTCATATGAACATTTCTTAGAATTCTCTTCTACTCTGCTTTTTAAGACTAAGACGACATGAACTTTGTAAGTGACTATGACAGATAAAGCATGGAAAAACACTATTGTTCTCATAGACAAATTAAGCACTGTCTTCTATACAGAATCCAAAAACAATATGTCTTTGGTCTCTTCACTTCTCTTTGAGAACAAAATGGAAGCTTGTCAACTATTCACTGAGTTGCTATACATCTCATTATAGCCTACAACTTTTCTGGCTGCTCACTGGTTTGCCCTATATCTTAGTAGCTGACATGTTAACAGCATCTTAAATTAAACAACAAATAAGTGAACACCTAGAAGCAAACAAAGTAATAGCCAAAAGCCAACATGGGTTTGTCAAAAACAGATCATGCCAGACGAATCTAATTGCATTCTTTGACAAAGTGACAAAATCAGTGGACCAGAGGAATGCTGTTGATATAATTTACCTTGACTTCAGTAAGGCATTTGATAAAGTAGACCATAACTTACTATTAGATAAAGTAGAAAATTGTGGGTTAGACAGCACCACCACCAAATGGATTCGCAACTGGCTGACCAACCGCACTCAACGTGTAGTCCTCAATGGAACTGCATCTACATGGAAGGAAGTATGCAGTGGAGTCCCCCAAGGCTCTGTTTTAGGCCCAGTACTCTTTAACATCTTCATCAACGATTTGGATGAGGGGATAAATGGGGAACTCATCAAATTTGCAGACGACACCAAGCTGGCAGGAATAGCCAACACTCCAGAAGATAGGCTTAAGATACAGAAGGATCTAGACAAACTTGAACATTGGGCACTATCTAATAAAATGAAATTCAATTGTGAAAAAAGTAAGGTCCTACATATAGGAAAGAAAAACCAAATGCACAAGTACAGTATAGGTGGTACCTTGCTCAATAGCAGCAACTGTGAGAGGGATCTAGGAATCCTAGTGGACAACCATTTAAATATGAGCCAGCAGTGTGCAGCAGCTGCCAAAAAAGCCAACACAGTTCTAGGCTGCATAAACAGAGGGATAGAATCTAGATCACGTGAAGTGTTAATGCCACTGTATAGTGCCTTGGTAAGGCCACACTTGGAATACTGCATACAGTTTTGGTCGCCACGATGTAGAAAAGATGTGGAGACTCTGGAAAGAGTGCAGAGAAGAGCAATCAAGATGATTAGGGAACTGGAGACTAAAACATATGAAGAACGGCTGCAGGAGCTGGGTATGTCTAGTTTGATGAAGAGAAGGACCAGGGGAGACATGATAGCAGTGTTCCGATATCTCAGAGGGTGCCACAAAGAAGAGGGAATCAAACTATTCTCCAAGGCACCTGGGGGCAGGACAAGAAGCAATGGGTGGAAACTAATCAAGGAGAGAAGCAACTTAGAACTAAGGAGAAATTTCCTGACAGTTAGAACAATTAATCTCTGGAACAGCTTGCCTCCAGAAGTTGTGAATGCCCCAACCCTGGAAGTCTTTAAAAAGTTGTTAGATAGCCATTTGTCTGAAATGGTATAAGGTTCCTGCCCACGCAGGGGGTTGGACTAGAAGACCTACAAGGTCCCTTCCAACTCTGCTATTGTATTGTATTGTATTGTATTGTATTGTATTGTATTGTATTGTATTGTATTGCATTGTATAACAGGGGTGGGGAGTGGGCAGGGGGGTAGTAATCAAGAAACCTCATTTATTTTCTTAATCCCTTCAGGGTGAAAATTGTTTTTGAAACTATTTTAGATAAGAATTTCACAGAAAGTGTAGTAAAAACCCTAAAATAAGCTTAATACAATTGTTAATTTATATTCACTTGCCAAAATAGAAAAGGCAGGCAGGCAGGCAGGAAAAAGGAAGGGAAGGAGGGAGGGAGGGAGGGAGGGAGGGAGGGGAGGGAACTTTTAGTAACGCATACACTAAATGGAAAGTACTGTTTTACCATGCAAAAAGTGGTTATACATATTCAATGATAGTTACAGAAGACAGCACTCCAAATGTAAATGCCAATGATGGGACTAATATTATTTACTAAAGACCCAATATTAACAGGAACATTTCCATTTATTATAGTTAATTTGTCTATGTTATTAACTTTAGCTAGTTTTGTTTTATAATGAAGTGGGCCCAGGTTTAGTTCAATTGTTCTTAATACATTGAGAACTATTACCTTAAAAATTGAGTGGGTAGAAATATTTCACCCAAATATATTGGATAAGATCCAATCTAAGTCCCCTTGTTTTGACTGGTACTAATGTCATGAAACATAACTACCTTTTCCCATTCAAATCAATAGTTTAACTAAATCTATTTTACCCCTAGTCAATCATAGAATACCAGTATGTAGAATTATGCATGTAGAAAATCTCTGAAAACTGGTTAGTATAGTTAAACCTTCAGTGTTGTTCTGCATAGTGAAGCAGTGCTGTTTCACTATAAGACATCACAGCAAAGGTATTGAACTGCATAAAACCCATTATTTATGCTGGTATAGAAAATCCGTTCAATATCTCTATTGCTTTTTTATGACCCAACATATAAGGGTAGGTGGGAATGACCTTGTCTCCTGCTGTCACTTTTAACAGTCGGATCAATTAGGGCAGGACCTAAATTTATTTATCTGACCATTAAGCCATTGGGAGCTTTTCCCACTCTTGTCTGATCATTCTCCAGGCAGCATATCTTCCCACCATCCTTCACATTCCCACATACAATTATACCTTGGGACATCACGCAAAGAGGTGCTACCTTGGGAAGCCAGAAAAGAGGGAGTGTAGCCCACAGCTGCATCGTAGACAGGTCAGGAGGAATCTTCCCTAAGTTATTGGGCTGTAAAGGTAACAGCAAATGTAGGGCTTGCAAGATTCTGTTAATATAATTTTACAATAAAATAGAATTTGTTGGTTTCCAGTTTGGCTCATTTGTCTTGCAAGTCTGATAGTTCATCTTCCTGGTGTCATCTTTACAGGCCAAATAACTTAGAGATATCTCTCCTGAGCTTTTTGCTCCACTCACTATATACTATGCTTTTTATCTGACTTCCCTAGGCGGCATCCTTCTCCCAGTCTCCCATTGCCACATTCTGTTGCACAGCACCATCTTACTGCAATAATTAGTGTTAAGGAAATTCAGCAAACGAAGCAGGCAGCACTTCATATAGTTTCATGCTCCTGCAGTATTCTTGCATATTAATAGAGAGCCTCTGCTGATTAAAATAGATAATATTGGAATATTATTAACACCATGATTAATTGTAGTGCCTCATTTAGAATGCATTTAGAAGAGGCAAAGTGCTATATCAATTGGCAAAGATCCATGCTAACATGTTAGCTCTCAAATATACAGAGAGAGAGGGAGGGAGGGGGAGAGGGAGAGGGAGAGAAAGGAAGAGAGGGAGAATGAATTAATTCATGGTTAACATACAGTTAAAGTGCTATATCAAAGTGCTATATCAATTGGCAAGATCCATACTAACATGTTAGCTCTCAAATACACATACAGAGAGGAGGGCGAGGGAGGGAGAATGAATTAATTCATGGTTAACATACAGTTAAGGTTGGATGTCTGCTATTGACTTAAGCCATGGAGTTGTGATGGAGAAATAGATGAATGAATGAAAGAGCACAGTATTTTTTAAACAGTACAGGAACCAGTTCACCAGAAAAACAAAAACAATTGCCATATTGCTGCTCTAGGCATGTTTGACAAGCCAGACTCTGAATTGGAGAAACAGGATTTGAATGCTTTTAATCTTCTATGAGCCAGTGAGCGCTTAGAAAAATTAGGGCATATTGGCATATTCAGTTTGAAAAAGATCTCAACCACCTGCTCTAGAGGCCCCTGGGCAGACTGAGTTGCCTGGTTTCGAAACTGAGCAGCCAAACATTTTTAGTCCTTGCAAATGCCAAAGGTTCCAGCAAACAGGGCAAAGATCTGCAATGAGGTTCCTTGAAAGACAGATGGATTGGTACATTTAGTTCTAATTTCTGGATCTTGGATGTGTCTGCACTGAACTTTCGATTCTGAAATTGAATATATATATATTTTCCTGGAACCCTCGCATTCTTGCAATGTGATTTTTTTTGGTCTAAGGCTGGCCTCTTGACCTATAAGTGCTGGCACAAAACAAATGTAAATGAAGCACATGGCATTGATTAGTAACATGCATGGTAGAAAAAAGGGGAACATTTGTATTTCCAATGTAATATGTAATGAACAGACACTGAGAAATGTCAGTGCAAAATATTTTGTAGAACCCTGAGATGCCTACTAGGTTTTAGACCAACTGTTTTCTATAGACTAATCCAGGAAGAATGCTTTGTTGCAGGAGATAACCTCTTCTACTTGTCTAAAACAGGTGAATGTACATAGATAATGCCCACATAAAACTGGGTACATTACAAATAAATTTCAAGCAATTTGTAAGCAAAGAATACAATGCAGTGCTGAACAGAGCAGATGTGACTACTGCAGATATTTGGAATATTAATTACCAAAAGAAAAAAAAACACTGAAGCAGCTGTTAAATATGCAGAGTATTGGGTTTTGCCAAGAGCATGAAATCAAATTCTATAGATCAGTGCATGGTAATAAAAATGGCCTGCCTGGGAATTAGCATCAAACACATATGATAAAATTGATTCTTCTTCTGTAACAGCTATGAAGAAGGTATCTAATGCTTCAGCTAATGTAAAATAGAATCACCGAGTTCCATTTTGAAGCCAAGAATGGTATTAGAACATTTTGGTAAATGCAAATGATACAAATTGAATCTTATCAGCGTAGAACTTACATGTTCATTTTTTTTAATTAGTATTGCTATGTACAGTATTCTACTGATCTGTTCCCTACCAGTTATGAATAGAATGCAGGATTCCTTTACAAAATTCCTTTTCAAAATTCTCAGTGGGGACATCAGGAGAACAAGAACAAGATCTTCTTCATTTGTGAGTCATAGACAAGGCAATGGGATGCTGTCTATTTTGCACAAAAATCTGCATCAGCATGTTTGCTAAGGAGTTCTCCTTTTTTATTGCATTTTCACCTGATCATTCCTGAAAATAAAAAGGGGGGGGGGTGAGATATAATCCCCACCACTACAAAAGCAAGTATACAAGTGAGGAGTTTATAAAATTCAAGATCCCTTCTTAGCTGCAAACTAAGGAACTCTGTCCTGCCCTCATCATAATGTTTAAAAGCAAGGAATATTTTTCAAACTAAGGAGTGGGCTCGGTGTTTTATTTAATGATTTAGAGTTACCTTCATGAGTGGGGACCACAGAAAAAATGTATTTGCTGAAAAGTAAACACAAGGGGGGCACTAATAGGATTCAAAAAAATTTACTACAGTTCTGTGGCCATAGCTTGGTGGGTGTGGTGTGGCTTGGTGGGCATGGCTTGGTGGGTGTGGCAGGGAAAGGATACTGTAAAATCTCCATTCCCTCCCCACTGCTGGGGAAGGTTACTGCAAAGTGCCCATTCCCTCCCCACTGCATGGGAAGGATATTGTAAAATCTCCATTCCCTCTTGATTAGCTGGGACTCAGCAGGCAGAGAATAGATGGGGGCAGGGAGAGTTAAAGGTGGTATTTACCAGTTCTCCGAACCAGTGGCGTAGCGTGGGGGATGCAGGGGGTGCGGGCCGCACCGGGCGCAACATCTGGGGGGGCGCGCTCGCACTCGCAGCTCCCCGTCGCTTCGGGAAAGGGGATCGAGTAAGGCAGGAACAGCGGCAGCCGGGGAATGTGGCCACCGCCGCGGGGACCGGAGAAGCGTCGCCCGAAGCAAGAGCGGCTGCAAGAGGAGGCGTTTTCTCCCCGTCGCCCCGTCTTCTTCCTTGGGGAAAGGATCTTAGGGGATTTTTCATATTTTTATTAGTATTATTTCTCGGGCGGGGGAGGGGGGATCCGGAATCCAGGAAACCGGGAGGGGGCGGGAAATCGCAGGGAAAAGGAAGAGAGCTCGGCGGGCGGAAGGTGGGGAGAGCTCGCGCGTTCCAGCTGATTCAGCAGCGGTCTTGTGAATGCGCGGAGATGTAGCTGACAGGGCGGGAGAGGCGTCCCGCTCTCCGGATCGAAGGGAGGCCAGCTCTTTCGGGTACCTGCCGGCTGCGGCTGCCTCCCCTACCCCGCTGCCATCGGATCTTCCTGCACCCCTCCTCTCCCCCCTTCCCGTTTCTCGCTTTCCGGCCGCTCCGCATGCTGCACCCTCCCCGTCCTCGATGCCGCTGCTTCCCCCGGGGGGGGGCTAGAAAGGCACCGAGAAGGATGAGCGAAGGGGTTGCCTCGCCGCCGGGTGCCACAGCCGCTGCCGAGGAGGGGGCGGTGGCGGGCGGGGGCCCTGCGGCGGGCAATGGAGTGGAAGAGACTCGAGTGCTAAAATCCAGGGGTTAGGGGGCGCAAATTACTTGCCTTGCCCCGGGTGCTGACAACCCACGCTACGCCACTGCTCCGAACTACTCAAAATTTCCACTGCCAGTTCTCTAGAACTGGTCAGAATCTGCTGAATACCACCTCTGAAGGGGACATATTTTACTTCCCATATATGCAATATCTTTTCCCATTTTCACATGAAATCTTAAATTTGGTAGCAAGTTTTGGTAGTAGAACTGGAAAAGTACATTTAATGCTGGTGCCTCAGGTGAGGTATCTCTATCTTAGTTATATATAGCCTTTATTGTCATTATACAAAATAAATACGAAATTGGTTAGTACCTATCGATACAGCTAAAATATACAATTTAGATCTGTGGGGTTACTCACAACACCCGTTTTCGGGTCATGGTGAATAGTTATTCTCTTGAATGACAGATTTGCAGCAGATAAACAATGTTAATAGATTGGCTGCATGTGGACTGCAGAAAACCAATTCTTCCTAAATATTTCACGGCACTAATTTAAAAAGCAAAAAATAAAATGCTATAATGGCTAGCATTATAGAGAGCACCATCTCTATTTCTGGACATAGGTTTTCTTGACACAGATGTTTTTCCTCCTGCTATCCCTGTAATGAGTACTTCCCTTGTGTATGAGTGTACATATGATGTCAGTATGGAAATGATAAGGGGGGTTGCTAGGAAACTACAGCTTGTTGACATGAACCTTACCGCATTTGGAAAGTAATTCATACAGAATTCTAAAATGACAGTCAAATATGACTTCCTTAGTCTCTGCTGAAAATTTGAAACACATCATTTTTACTGTTGGCAGCAGTCTCTATTATCATACTGTTCTATATTCTACGTATAAGACCCATAGTGGCCAGAGACAAAAACTAGTATTAGTATAGACAAAAACAGTATTATCATATTGTTCTATATTCTATAAGACGCATAGTGGCCAGAGACAAAAACTAGGTCTAGCATGTGTCCCCCACCCACGCTGGGGGACACATGCTAGACCTAGTTTTTGTCTCTGGCCAGTGGTTGAGTGATTTTGGTTTAGAGGAATTAGTCATCGAACCCCTTTAATTGTCGGATCACTCGCTCCTTCGGCTAGACTTTCCAACCGCTACACCCCACCGCGGGGAGGTAGAACCGGAAATGGTGAGATGGTTCCGCCCCAGGCGCCTGATGGACCCAGAGAGGTTCCAGATGGAGCTTGGGCCAATACCTGAGACCCTGACCCGCGACTTGACTGAGGACCTGGTGGCCGCCTGTAATACGGCGACCGCGGGGGCCCTGGATCGGGTCGTGCCCTTGCGGCCTCTCACTCGATGCCGGTCCACCCTGGCTCCTTAGTTCTCCGAGGAGCTGAGGGGGGTGAAGCATCAAAGGAGATGCCTAGAGGGCCACCCGTGCCGAATCTGACCAGACACTGGTAAGGTCACAATTGAGGACCTACCTAGTGGCGATAAAAGCGGTGAAACGAAATTATTTCTCCGCTCTTATCGCATCTGCAGGTAACCGGCCCGCCACCCTGTTTCAGGTGACCCGCTCCCTTCTTCACCAGAGGGTGCAGGATGCTCCCCTACAGGATCATGCAGAGGAATTTGGAGGTTACCTGCAAGATACAGGTAAAATACAATAAATACAATAAAAAAATAAGATAAAATCGATCAGATTCGGGATGGGTTAGCTTCCGAATGGGCTAGTTCAGATGGGCTGACGGAGGCAGGTCTTGAGACTGTTATTTGGGAAGAGTTTGATCCTGTGACTCCCGAGGACATGGACAGGATGCTGGGGTGGCTGAACGCCACCACATGTTTATTGGACCCGTGTCCCACCTGGTTGGTACTGGCCTTCCAGGAGGCTGGCTCCAGGGAATTGTTGACGCTTCTTTGAGTGAGGGGTTTATACCGACTGCCTTGAAAGAGGCAGTGGTAAGACCCCTCCTCAAGAAGCCCTCCCTGGATCCAGCTATTTTGGCCAACTACCATCCGGTCTCCAACCTCCGCTTCTTGGCGAAGGTTGTTGAGAGTGTGGTGGCGAGACAACTCCCTCAGCACCTGGAGGAAACTGTCTATCTGGACTCACGCCAGTCCGGCTTCCGGCCTGGGCACAGCATGGAGATGGCATTGGTCGCGTTGGTGGATGACCTCTGGATGGCCCGGGATAGAGGTTGTTCCTCTATCCTGGTCCTGTTAGATCTCTCAGCAGCTTTTGATACCATCACCATGGTATCCTATTGCACCGGCTGGAGGGGTTGGGGTTGGGAGGCACCGTTTTACGGTGGTTCTCCTCCTACCTCTCCAACTGGTCGCAATTTGTGTTGGCAGGAGGGCAGAAGTCGACACTGAAGCACCTCACGTGTGGGGTGCCACAGGGTCGGTCCTCTCACCTCTCCTGTTCAACACTTATATGAAGCCATTGGGTGAGATCATCCGTGGTTTTGGGGTAGAATTCCATCAGTATGCGGATGATACCCAGCTGTACATTTCTACCCCAGACCACCCCAACGATGCCGTCGAAGTGATGTCCCGGTGTCTGGAGGCCGTGCGAGTCTGGATGGGGAGAAACAGGCTTTGACTCTATCCGTCCAAGACTGAGTGGCTGTGGCTTCCAGCGTCACGTTACAGCCAGTTGGTACCATCACTGGCTATTGGGGGTAAATCACTGGCCCCCACAGAGAGGGCTTGCAATTTGGGTGTCCTCCTGGACTCTTGGCTGTCATTAGATGATCACATGACAGCCGTGGCCAGGGGGCTTTTTATCAGGTTCACTTGATTTGCCAGTTGATTTGTCCCTTTCTGGATCGTGACGCTCTACGCATGGTCACTCAAGCCCTCGTCATTTCCCGCCTGGACTACTGCAATGCTCTCTACATGGGGCTGCCCTTGAGGTCCACCCGGAGGCTCCAGTTAGTGCAGAATGTGGCCGCGCGGGGGATTCTAGGAGCCTCAAGGTGCTCCCACATGACACCTCTCCTGTGTGAGCTGCACTGGCTGCCTGTGGCTTTCCGGGTGCGCTTCAAGGTGCTAGTAATCATCTTCAAAGCGCTCCATGGCACGGGTCCTGGTTATACAATACAATACAATATAATACAATACAATACAATACAATACAATACAATACAATACAATACAATACAATACAATACAATACAATACAATACAATACAATACAATAGCAAAGGTGGAAGGGACCTTGTAGGTCTTCTAGTCCAACCCCCTGCGTAGGCAGGAACCTTATGCCATTTCAGACAAATGGCTAACATCTTCTTAAAGACTTCCAGGGTTGGGGCATTCACAACTTCTGGAGGCAAGCTGTTCCAGAGGTTAATTGTTCTAAGTGTCAGGAAATTTCTCCTTAGTTCTAAGTTGCTTCTCTCCTTGATTAGTTTCCACCCATTGCTTCTTGTCCTGCCCCCAGGTGCCTTGGAGAATAGTTTGACTCCCTCTTCTTTGTGGCACCCTCTGAGATATCGGAACACTGCTATCATGTCTCCCCTGGTCCTTCTCTTCATCAAACTAGACATACCCAGTTCCTGCAACCGTTCTTCATATGTTTTAGCCTCCAGTCCCCTAATCATCTTGGTTGCTCTTCTCTGCACTCTTTCCAGAGTCTTCACGTCTTTTCTACATCGTGGCGACCAAAACTGTATGCAGTATTCCAAGTGTGGCCTTACTAGTGTGGCATGCGCGACATGGCGGTGGCATGCGCGACATGGCGGTCGCGTTTTGAGGCTGGGAGAAGCCCAGGGGGTAGTTTCACCCCCAGGAAGATGTCGCCAGCCCCTACTTACCATCATTGAGGGCTGGCCCGACGAGCCGAACTGCCCGTCGTCGCGCCGAGCCGCCCGAAGCTGAAGGGCGAGCCGTGCGGGCGACGACGGAGAGCAGAGAAGACGGGAGAGGCGACTCGGCCTGTTTGCGGCCTAGAGCGTCCCGGCGCGGCCGGAAGGAAGAGAAGTAGGCCGCAAAGCCGGGACGCGGAAGATCGGCCGGCTGCGAGATGGGGCCGGGCCAGGAGAGCTACCATCGGGCCGCACGACCAGTGGCAGGTCGTGCGGTCCTACCCTGGCCTGTGCCCGGAATATCCCCAATCCCGATCGGCTTGTGTTGGCGAGGACTGCTCATAAGGGAGGCTGGAAGAGAAGGCTGGTGAGAGAAGGTGTGGAGGTTTGGAAGGAAGGTGTTGTTGGAGGAGTTGGAGGAAGGAGATGGAGAAGGAAGGAGAAGGCGAAGGAGAAAGAAAGAAAGAAATGGAGAAGGAGAGAGAAGAAGAGGAGGAGAGAGGAGGAGAGAGAGAAAGAAGGAGAGAGAATGAGAGAGATGGAAGGAGCGATGGACGGAGATCGAGAGAGATGGACGGAGATGGTGATGAGATGGAGATGGGAAGGAGTTGGAGATGGTGGAAATGGAAGAAGGAGAAGGAGAAAATTTGAACATGTATGCTGGTTGAGCAGTCTGGCGTGGAACATCTGCAGCCGCTTTGTGGAATGGTGGACCTGGCCGAGGACGACCCGGGAAGAGCTTTTAACATCTGTAACATCTTGGAGTGAGTGCACGGGATTGGAGGAGGTTGGCTGATAATATCTGGGCCATTAGAGGGCAGTATCTTACATCAGGCCGCATGATGGACTAATTAGCCATGCGGCACTAAATACGAACTAAGCCCCTTTTGGTCGGAAGGACAGATGGATGGGGCCTGTAATGGGACTGGATTCGATCTCCCCATCCATAAGACTCTGGATTCTGACTTTACCCCCCATCCTGAAATATATCCTTGCACTTAGCCACTTTATCTGCTTTTCGGACTTGTGTTTTTTGCCTTCCTGGACTTGGACTGCCTCGGGGGCTTTTATCATGTACTCTAGGCGCGACCTCCTTGGCCTGCGGGAATCTCCCCTCTCGCAGGCCTGGCCCTCCTGTCTAACACGGGCCCACCTCGATGACGGATTGATTATTCCTGAGAGGTGGGCGAAGCGCAGGTTGAGGGGGTTTTTAGGGAGGTTTTTAATTCGGATTTTAGGGGGTTCCAGGGAGGAGGGGAAAAATAGTCCAGGGAGGGGACAGCAATTGAGGCCGGCGGGCGGAAATAGGGAAACGGAGGAAGGGGAGGGGGGGGTCATTTCCTCGGTGGCTTTTTCCATCGATTCGGTCTTGGGGAGGGGCAGGGGCGGAGGGAGACGAAATGGCCATCATCGGTTGGAAGACCGTGGCCGCTGGATTCAGGCGGTCACGTGCTCCAACTCTCCGCTCTCCCATCGCAGACTAGGTGGGCAGGAATCACAGACCCGGGGCCCGAGGCTGATGTTATGCAACGCCAGGTCCGTGGTTCAAAAAGCCCCCCTCATTCGTGACCTTGTGTCAGAGGGGGACCCGGACCTGGTGGGTATAACGGAAACCTGGTTGGGCCACGAAGGGGGTATGCCCCTCGTGGACATGTGCCCACCAGGTTACCGTGCCTTCCATCAGCCAAGGGCCCTAGGGAGGGGTGGGGGGGTGGCGATTATCGTAAAGGAAGGTCTTGAACCGAAGGAGACCACAGTCCCTCAGACAACCGGGTGTGAATCTCTCTGCGTGAGATGGGGCCTAGGGAGGCAGTTGGGCATGTTAGTTGTATACCTGGCTCCTCGCTATGCAACAACAGCCCTGCCCGAGCTCCTAGAGGTGATAGCCGAGGCGGCAGTTGAGACCCCCAGACTGGTAGTCATGGGGGACTTTAACTTGCCGTCGGCAGGCGAAACCTCTGGAGCAGCTCGGGAGTTCATGGCCTCCATGACGGCCATGGACCTGACCCAGGTAGTTTTAGGCCCCACTCACGAGGGAGGAAACACACTGGATTTCATCTTTGTCTCAGGACAGTGGAGTTGTGATCTGGGAATAGGGGACCTAGCCATCACTCCCTTGTCATGGACAGATCACGCTCTCCTTCGGCTGGACTTTCCAATCGCTACACCTCACCGCGGGGAGGCGGAACCGGATATTCCTATATGGTTCTGCCCCAGGCTTCTAATGGACCCGGAAAGGTTCCAGAGGGAGCTTGGGCCAATTCCTGTGACCCTGCCCCGCGACTCGACTGAGGACCTAGTGGCCGCATGGTTAAGTGCGACCGCGGGGGCCTTGGACCGAGTCGCGCCCTTGCGGCCTCTCTTGCGGCGGCGAATCACCCAGGCTCCTTGGTTTACCGAGGAGCTTCGGGGGATGAAACGCCACAAGAGATGCCTAGAGAGCAGATGGAGATCCTCTCGCTCCGAAGCCGACCGAACACTAGTGAGAACCCATATTAGGGCTTACTTAGTGGCGATAAGGGTGGCCAAACGTGAGTATTGTGCCACCCTTATTGCATCCGCAGATAACCGCCCTGCCGCCCTGTTTGGGGTGACCCGCTCCCTCCTTCATCAGAGGCCGCGGGAAGCCCCTCTGCAAGGGCGAGCAGAGGAATTTGGGATTTATCTGCAGGAGAAAATCACTCGGATTCGGAATGAGCTACCCTCCATCGACAGTGGTCCTGTGGGACTGTCCGAGACTAGTCTTGAGGTTCCTTCTTGGAAGGAGTTTGACTTTGTTACCACCGAGGATATGGACAGGTTGTCAAGGAAACTTAGGGCGACCACATGTTTATTGGACCCGTGTCCCTCCTGGCTTGTACTGGCATCCTGGGAGACGACACGAGGCTGGCTCCAGGGCATTGTCAACGCATCTTTGAGTGAGGGGTCCTTGCCTGCCGTCTTGAAAGAGGCGGTAGTGAGGCCCCTCCTCAAGAAGCCGTCCCTGGACCCAGCTTTATTAGAGAACTATCGTCCGGTCTCCAACCTTCACTTTTTGGTGAAGGTTGTCGAGAGTGTGGTAGCCCAACAGTTTCCGCGACACCTGGAGGAAGTTGATTATCTAGACCCGCGCCAGTCCGGCTTCCGACCCGGTCACAGCACCGAGACGGCATTGGTCGCGTTGGTTGATGATCTCTGGAGGGCGCGGGATAGAGGTTATTCCTCTATCCTAGTCCTATTAGACCTCTCGGCGGCTTTTGATACCATCGACCATGGTATCCTATTGCACCGACTGGGGGGGTTGGGGTTGGGAGGCACCGTTTTGCGGTGGTTCTCATCCTACCTCTCTGGTCGGTCGCAATATGTGTTGACGGGAGGGCAGAGGTCGACCTCGAGGCCTCTCGAGGGGTTCCTCAGGGGTCGGTCCTCTCGCCCCTCCTTTTCAACACATATATGAAGCCGCTGGGTGAGATCATCCGTGGTTTTGGGGTGGAGTACCATCTGTACGCTGATGACACCCAGCTGTACATATCCACCCCAAACCACCCCAACGATGCCGCCGAAGTGCTGTCCCGGTGTTTGGAGGCCGTACGGATCTGGATGGGTGGTAACAAACTCAAGCTCAACCCTGCCAAGACTGAGTGGCTGTGGTTTCCGGCACCCCGGTTCAGCCAGATTACACCAACTCTGGCCATTGGGGGCGAAACACTGGCCCCCGTGGAGAGGGTGCGCAATTTGGGTGTCCTCCTGGATTCCCGGCTGTCCATGGAGGACCATGTGGCGGCCGTGGCCAGGGGGGCGTTTCATCAGGTACGCCTGATGCGCCAATTGCGCCCCTTACTGGACCGGGCTGCCCTTCGCACAGTCACTCAAGCTCTCGTGACGTCCCGACTCGACTACTGTAATGCTCTCTACATGGGGCTTCCCTTGAGGTGCACTCGAAAGCTACAGCTAGTCCAAAACGCAGCCGCGCGGGTGATTATGGGAGCCACTAGATGCTCCCACATAACACCGATCCTGCGCGAGCTGCATTGGCTTCCTGTGGTTTTTCGAGTGCGCTTCAAGGTTTTGACAACTATCTTTAAAGCGCTCCATGGCTCGGGGCCTAGTTATATGCGAGACCGCCTCCTGCCCCATACATCCCTTAGACCGATACGCTCCCACAGAGAGGGCCTTCTCAGGGTGCCGTCGGCCGGACAATGCCGACTGGCGACACCCAGGGGAAGAGCCTTCTCTGTGGCGGGCCCAGCCCTTTGGAATGACCTACCCCCTGAATTACGTACCATCACCGACCTCCGCCTCTTCCGCCAATGTCTTAAGACATATTTGTTTCAACAAGCCGGCCTAGCCTAACCTCCCATGGGGACTTTTAGGTAGTTTTAAATTGGGTTTTTAAAATTTGGTTTTAGCGCAGGATAGGTTATTTAATAGTTTTTTAAATTATATTTATTGTATTTTGTATGTTTTTAAATTTTCCTGTGCGCCGCCCTGGGTCCTTCTTGGAGAAGGGCGGGATATAAATTTAAATAAATAAATAAAATAAATAAACTAAGGCACTATACAGTGGCATTAACACTTCACGTGATCTAGATTCTATCCCTCTGTTTATGCAGCCTAGAACTGTGTTGGCTTTTTTGGCAGTTGCTGCACACTGCTGGCTCATATTTAAATGGTTGTCTACTAGGATTCCAAGATCCCTCTCACAGTTGCTACTATTTGCAAGACCGCCTCCTGCTACCCACCGACCAGTTCGCTCCCACAGACTAGGCCTCCTCAGGGTGCCGTCGGCCAAACAATGCCGCCTGGCGACCCCCAGGGGGAGAGCGTTCTCTGTGGCAGCCCCTGCCCTCTGGAACGACCTACACCCCGACCTACGTACGACCACTGACCTGCTCCTCTTCCGTCGGGCCTTGAAAACGCATTTATTCTGTGTGGCCAGCCTGGCGTAGTAGTTTTTAATTGGTTTAATTGGTTTTATTTAAGAGTTTTTATCTGGATTTTAGAACAGGCTCCAATTTAATATTATTTTATAGTATTTTATGTATCGATGTCTTTTGTATGTTTTTATTGATGCCTGTTCACCCCCCTGAGTCCCGCAGGGAAGAAGGGCGGTATACAAATTTAATAAATAAGAATAAATAAATAAGAATAAGAATTGGTTAGAATGCAATACTACAGGCTAACTCTGCTCACAGCCAGGAGTTCGATCCTGACTGGCTTAAGGTTGATTCAGTCTTGCATTCTTCTGAGGTCAATAAAATGAGGACCCAGCTTGTTGGCGGCAACATACTGACATTTGTAAATGACTCAGAGAATGCTCTAAGCATTTATATGGGGTGGTATATAAGTGCTATTGCTATAATTGTATACCTATTATATGGGCACTTATAAGATTATTAAGAGCCATTGATAAACCTGCCCCCCCCTCACACACAGGTTTGCTTAGCAACCATTTTGCTTAATAACCTGATCATTGTAATAGAATTCAGTCATTAAACTAGGAATGGATGTTCATTATTTAACCTGAAAATGAATAACCTGATTATTTATGGATGTGCATGTAAGCAAGATACCACACAGGCCATTTCTGCTGCTTGTGAAGGACATTTGAATCTACTAAGTATACTAGGATTCAAGTGCTCGTTCTTGGCTGTCTTATAGGTCTCTTATGCCAGGCAACATTGTGAAACCAAAAGCAACCAGCTTGTTATAATGTCAATTGTTGGGGGTGGATAGCAGTACAAAAAAAATGAACTCTGGTAGGTGGCCATTAGAAATTAGTTAGAATGCATCCCACATCCTCATTATGCTAACTGCAAATGAACAAAATTACTTTGAACTACAATGATTCTAAAAGAGTCGACATGGTAAGTTTTCAAAGCAGAGTTTCACTGCTAGCAAGGATATAACATACTGGCATGCACCATATGGCTTGAGCAAAGATGAAGAGGCAGCAGGAGTCTTGAAATGATCAAATGTCAGCAGACTAAAATGAGGTAGCTTAGAAAACGTTTTCCTCTCTTGTTTTAAACCTTAACGTTGAAACCACTAGAGTTGGTTAAAAGTTTTCTACAAGCCATGGTAAGTTTTTGCTAGGAGAAACAATTATTTTATGTTTTCTATATTGTTTTCTTTGGTTTGTTCTTCTATGGAGAACATTTAATGTTATGCCCTCACATAACAAGGTACAACCTGGCCTAGCACCTTAAGGCTGGAACATCAGTTTGCACTGGTAGAAATGGTGGTATAATATGAATTACATTATTGCTTTTATAAACTCTGAGCATTAAGCTTCCATTGAAAAACCTTAAACAAGCCCAAAGATATTGGAGTAGGATAAAAGATTGGTTTACGGAGATTATAGAAACCACCTTTCAATTAAAACCAGAGGCTTATTTATTGGGGATAAACCCCGGAGGCATAAGGAAGATAGACTGGTATCTTTTCACACACATTACCGCTGCAGCCAGAATAGTATACACACAGTTTTGGAAAGGGAAAGAACTACCATCAGACCAACTAATTATCAACAAAATCTTCTGGTGTGCTGAATGCGACAGACTAACATATATTCTTAAAGACAGACAGGAAGCAATATTTTATCAAAGTTGGGAAAATAGTATGACTGGATGGAGGTAAAGAGATTACGGGATGAGAGCTAGGGAAGGATATACAATGTAGTTATGTAGATAGCAAATAAAATGAATGTATGGAGCAGTGGCAGTTATGGGGAATTGATAAATGTAAGATATAGACAAATAGAAATAGCTGGAAATGTAGTAAGATGGTATAGGATGTTACTTGGTAACTGTGTACATATGGGAGTGGGTTACTCCCAGTTGTTTCTGTGTAGTTTTGTCTTGTCAATGTCTTATTTATGTTCTTTTTACTGTTACTAATTTACAATAAAATTATATTTTTAAAAAAAGAAAAACCTTAAACTGATCATCTTTAGAAATATCAGTACTTGCATCTACTAGTCAATATGAATAGTATTAAACTGAATTAATAGCTTAATCAATTTTAATAAATTCATGGAAATTTTCAAATTTAACCACTATTCTTTATTATATAACATATTGTGGGAAGATGTAGCATTGTATATTTTTCCCATGAAATATAAGCAACTCTATGCAGAATTAATTATATGTGGCAAATAATGTAGGGTTTTTGTTTGTAGGATTGTTTTAAGTAACGAAGTTTGAATTTGAAACATTATTTCACAAAATACTGAAATCATGAAAACACTTATGACACAAGGGACATCTGGTATTAAGATGCAAAAGGAATAATTAAACTGTTAAGGGAAGAATCTCAGGAAACATTATACAATTGAGGAAGAGGGAAGTGAGAGAAAGAAATTCATGATAACCCTGCCTTGATTTTGCTTGGGATAAGATGGAATAAAGAAAAAAAAAGTTGACACACTTTCAAGGTACTGTTATTTACCACAAAAAAAAAAAAAGCATTCCTGGAATCCTTGATGTGTCTGTTTCTTGACCTGGCTTACCTTAATGGGATGACAGAGTCAGAAACTGAGGACTTCATCAGCAGGAGCAAGTAAGCTCAGATTCATAAGGCCAGGGCCCAAATTCTGGAAGTTTTTTGGCTTTTAATTGGTTGGGTTTATTATTATTCTAGAGAAAGTTTATTGTGTTTATTGTAGCATGTCTAGAACTTTGAGAAAAGACTGCACAAATGCTTAAAAATAAAATAAAGCTAAATAAATAAAATGGTTAAATGATGTTCCAGGCACAGCAAAGTGTGAGTGAAACCCATCTGATTAAAGGACAAATGTTAGTCAAGATGTTCATCAATCATTTGGCAGGCAAAGCATTTTGGGATAAAATAGGAGTTGCTGTTCTTTAAAAGCATCCATTACATCCAAAGTCTTGCTCAGTATTTTAATGTTTCACTTGTTCCTAATAACATTTTGAAACATCCCCTGCTTTCTGCCTATTTGTAGTTCTGAAACATCAGAAACAGTTGTAACATGAAATTCTGTTTATAGACATGAAATTGGGAGTTCTGTACTTGGCCAAGTCCAGAGGTGGATTGCTCCCGGTTCAGCCAGGATCAAGCAAACCAGTAGTAGCAGCGTCGGGAGGGTCTGCCCACCCACTTGGACACTTCTGTGCATGTGTAGAACTGTCGCGTGCATGCATGGGAGCACACCTGAACCAGTAGTAAAACAATTGGTAATCCACCACTGCCCAAGTCCTTCCAATTTTTTTAAGATGGGAATGGCATCCTCCAGTCTTCTGGAGTTGTCCAGAATTATCAGTCTTACTAATAGCTGTTATTCAAATTTGTCTGTTGGTTTACATCTTAGATTACTGAAGTGACTATCTAATGCATGCATATTATCTATAGACACAAGCAAAGGAGGACTTAAGAAGTTCTGCCTTCTCACATTACCCTTTGCCAAATCAAGATTTCATTTTTGCAAAAGACCTACATGGTCTTGGCCTTTCCTTTGTCTCTAACTACTCAAAGGAATCTTTGTTATTGTTGTTGGTATAGTTTTCAAGTCTAAAACATTGTCAGGTTCAATTGTACAACTGACACAGTTCGTACAATTTGAGGAAACAGCCTTATGTTCCTCTTGGCTTATTCAATACTCCCCCCATTCCTTATAAATATCTCTTTTTGTCTTCAGCATTTTTTTCATGCTAACCTTTTTACATTTCTTTAGTTTCTGCTCCTCATATGTTTTGTTCACATGACTCTTGTAGTCCCTCATTCTATAGGATTTCCCTTAGTTCCTGATGCTTTTCTCTTTCAAACATTCAACCCATAGGATCCAGTCTCACTTATCTCAGAATTCATTTAAAACTACTATTCCAGGATCTAATATGCAGATCTCATTTTGTCCTTCCCTAAATTCCTGACAGTCCCCTAAATTTCTTCCTGAGAGTTAGAACAAATAATAGAATGGCTTGCCTTCAAAAGTTGTGGGTGCTCCATCTCTGGAGATTTTTTAAGAAGAAATGGGTGTGGTCATTCAGCACATTTGAAAATAGGCCAGTATTTGTCTGAAATGGTATAGGGTCTCTTGCTTGAGCAGGGGGTTGATCAGAAGATCTCAATGTCTTTTCCTACTCTGTTAGTCTGTTATTCTATTAAATATTTCAAAGTGAAATTTCAATTTCAAAGATACCAGGATGACTTTCCTTAAGATAACAGCTGCCATTACTCCTTCAAATAATTCCTTTGTGCTGGAGAGGATTAGGTCCAGAGTAGCAGACTTCCTTCTTCTGTCTTCTATCTTCTGACAAGTGAAGTTGCCAACAAAAGAAAATCTGTTAGACCTCTGACTCTTAGCAGACTTATATTTCCCACAAATGTCAAATCTTCCATTATCCCATTATTGCATGTGTCTCTAAAAGAGTGGTCATTTGACACAGAAAAACCTCATCCATCTCCTTTATCTGTTTAGGTAGTCTAAAATAAACTCCCCGGATGGCATTACTTTTCTTTCTTTCTTCTTTTATTTTTACCAAATAGTTTTAACAGCATTTCCATGCTTTAATTCCTAGATTTCTGTGGAAGGATATATTTTTTTTCCTTTTATATAGTATAACATGCATACATTTTTCTATTGCACCTGCTCCTTTTGCCTAGTAAGTTTTCAATACTATGTGACAAACACAAGTATCATTCTGTCAAGTTGTAGATTTTCAATATTATGTGACAAACATAAGAATCCCTCTGTCAAGTTTCATTTTCTCTTCCTGATTTAGGAACCCTAGTTTATCCTGTTTAATTTTCATATTTTTACATTGGTATAGAGCAGGGATGGGTTCCAGCTGTCACTACTGCTAGTTCACTCAGGGGCGTTCTGTCCGTGCCCATGTGGAGTGCAACAAAAAATATGGAATAATTGATCAAACCTTTCAATATATTACTACAAAACCAGTTCATTAACACATATAACTGCTTATTTTACATTGTCTCAATTATAAAACAGCATTGATGTTTATTTGGGGTTGTTGTTGTATTTTGCTATATTTTATCTCAGTAAATTCAATCTTATGTGGTGTGTCACTCAAAACATATTCACAGATCTCAACCATGTTACTCTTCCCAAAATCATTTTTTGCTATATGATAAAGAAAAATGCAATAATAGGAGAACAAGCCCATATTAATCTCCAGTATTTTACACTTCCAGAAATGTAACCTGTCCCCTCTTTTCTTCCTTTTGCAGAAAGCCCGGTTAGCCAGGATTCGTGTAGCCAAAACGGGAGGTTCCAATGCCTACCTTCACAGTAAGCGCAATGGCCTTCTCAATGAAGCACTGGAGTTGACGGTATGTGGACTGGAAAATGAGAATCTTTATGGCAAGGTTTAACTCCATCTTATCTTGTGAATTTTGTAGGTGGGCTTGCATTCTGCTTTAATCAGTTCTATGGTAGATGCTAAATATAGATGCCTATATTTTAATAATACTAAATTAAGTTAATTGCTAAATTATAAAAATTAATATTCTCAAAATAAAATCAGACTCAGTTGACAAGTAAGCACATCATTCAGGTTAACAAAACCATTATTTTCCAATTAAACATTTGGATGGTCATTCATCACCTCTGTGTTTTATTTGTTAGTTAATTATAGACACAGTCCATTGTTAGATCCATTTCTATATACCAAAATGCTTAAATTCCTTACATTATAAGGTTATTGGGTCAGTAATTCTGTTATTTGGAATCTCTGAAAATAGTGACCATCTTAATTTTCTTTTATAAACACAAAAAAGACTTAGATATGAAGTGTTGACCACTGGCATATTGCATCATAATCCTAACATTCAACTGGCCTAAGCTAAATATTATAAAGTAGGATGGAAGTTAAGGGAAGCAAATTTCATCAGCAGCTTTTCCAATCTCTGCATCTGTCTCTGAGGGAAAAAAAGATTTCAATTTTGTTAGAAGCCCAGGAGAAGGCCTGCCAAAACCATATTTAAGATGTCAATTTCGCTAGAATTAATAACTAACTAGATTGGGAATAAGGATGAATGAATTATATCTCTTTAATTTCAGAGATTTTCAGGGGGTTTTCCTGAGGTTTTTTTTTAGAAAAAAAGTATCATATTATTGTCAGAATACTACAATCCTGAATTCTGAATTATGGATTTTTCTCCCAGACTGACATTATTTCCTCTTTTTCCCCCTAACAAAACACAATTATAGATTTAGTTTGCAAAGAACAAATTACCTTTAATAAATGGCAACAAATTCAATTTACTAACTTTTAATAAAATAGTCAAATGATAATGATTAACAGTAATAAATTGATCAGTCTGACTGACTGTCTTTCTATCTTTCTTTGGAAGGATTTCAGCTTTTTAGCAATAGCATTTAAACTTATATACCATTACATCATGATTTATAGTACTCTCTAAGTGGTTTACAATTCAGCATATTGCTCCCAAACAACCTGGGTTCTTATTTCTCCAACCTTGAAAGGATAAAAGGCTGAGTCAACCTTGAGCCAGTCAGGGTTGAACTCCAGGTTGTGGGCAAAGTTAGCCTACAATATTGCATTCTAATCACAGCACTACCAAGGTTTGGTACACCACCATGGCTCCTTTTAACCACGTTAATGTGTTAAAAATCATTAATTTATTTTTCTACCTTTTGATTATGAAATAGTGATATTATAGTGGGAGAAAGGTGTTGAGTTAAATCTCATCATTTTGGGAGAGAAGCTGGTATTGGCTTATTTAATAATAATAATATATTAATAATAATTTAATTTTATATCCCGCTCTCTCTCCCCAAGGGGACTCGAGGCGGGGCACAGGCAATTAAAAATACAAATAAGACCACAGACAAAATACAAAATACAAAATTAAAAATGGATTAAATTGATCCTGCGCTAAAACCCATAAACTAAACTAAAAATTACCCCTAAAACTCCTTACCTAAAAAGAGACTACCCAAGGCCGGCCAGGCGAAAAAAGTGTGTCTTTAATTTTAAGCGGAAGGAGCGGAGGTCCGTGGTTGTCCTGATATCGGGGGGAAGGTCGTTCCAGAGGGCTGGGCCCACCACAGAGAAGGCCCTTCCCCTGGGCGTCGCCCGCTGACAAAGTCTAGTGGACGGCACCCGGAGAAGTCCCTCTCTGTGGGAGCGAATCGGCCGTGAGGATGTATGGGGCAGGATCCGATCCCGCAGGTAGCTAGGTCCCGAGCCATGGAGCGCTTTGAAGATGGTAATTAACACCTTGAAGCGCACCCGGAAGACGACAGGTAGCCAGTGCAGCTCGCGCAAGAGCGGTGTTACGTGGGCAAACCTAGAGGTGCCCATAATTGCTCGCGCGGCTGCGTTCTGGACCAACTGAAGCCTCCGGGTACACCTCAAGGGGAGCCCCATGTAGAGAGAGTTGCAATAATCCAGTCGGGATGTCACGAGAGCATGAGTGACTGTGCGAAGGGCGTCCCGATCCAATAGGGGGCGCAACTGGCGTACCAGGCGAACCTGGTAAAACGCCCTCCTGGCCACGGCTGTCACTTGATCTTCCATGGACAGCCGGGTATCCAGGAGGACACCCAAGTTGCGCGCCCCATCCACAGGGGCAAGATGTTCGCCCCCTATGGCCAGCGATGGAGTCAGCTGGTTGAATCGGGCAGCCGGAAACCACAGCCACTCGGTCTTGGTCGGGTTGAGCCTGAGTCCGTTACTTCCCATCCAGATCCGCACGGCTTCCAGGCACTGGCACATCACCGCTACGGCATCGTTGGGGTGGTTTGGGGTAGATATATACAGCTGAGTATCATCAGCGTAGAGATGATACTCTACCCCAAAACCACGGATGATCTCGCCCAGCGGCTTCATGTATGTGTTGAACAGGAGAGGCGAGAGGACCGACCCCTGAGGCACCCCACATGTGAGGGGTCTCGGGGTCGACCTCTGCTCTCCTGTCAACACAAATTGCGATCGGCCAGAGAGGTAGGAGGAGAACCACTGTAGAACGGTGCCTCCTCTGCTCTACCCTGTAAGGGGGCTTCCCGCACCCTCTGTTGAAGGAGGGTACAGGTCACCCTAAACAGGGCGGCAGGGCGGTTATCTGCGGATGCCATGAGAGTGGCGCAATGATGGCGTTTGGCCACTCTCAGCGCCACAATGTAAGTCCGTAAATGGGCTCTTACCTGTGTCCGGTCAGATTCAGAGCGGGTATACCTCCATCTTCTCTCTAGGCATCTCTTGTGGCGTTTCATCACCCTCAGCTCCTCGGTAAACCAAGGAGCCAGGGTGGCTCGCCGCCGCAAGAGACGCCGCAAGGGCGCGACCCGATCCAAGGCTCCCGTGGTCGCAGTATTCCATGCGGCCACGAGGTCCTCCATCTGGGCGCGGGTCAGGGGTACAGGAAGTGGCCCAAGCGCCGCTTGGAACCCATCTGGGTCCATCAGGCGCCTGGGGCGGAACCAGATTGGTAACTCAGGTTCCACCTCCCCGCGGAGGGGAGTAGCGGTTGGAAAGTCAAGCCGGAGAAGTGAGTGGTCTGTCCATGACAAAGGTGTGATGACTATATCCCCTATACCCAGATCACTCTTCCATTGGCCTGAGACAAAGATGAGATCCGGTGTGTGTCCACCCTCGTGCGTGGGGCCTTGAATTAGTTGGGTCAGGTCCATGGCCGTCATGGAAGCCATGAACTCCCGAGCTACCCCGGATGATTCGCCCACCGATGGCAAGTTAAAGTCCCCCATGACTAGAAGTCTGGGGGTCTCAACTGCCACCGTAGCGATCACCTCTAGGAGCTCGGGCAGGGCTGCTGCTACATAGCGGGGAGCCAGGTATACAACCAGCAAGCCCAACTGCCTCCCTAGGCCCCACTTCACGCAGAGGGACTCACAACCGGTGGTCTGTGGCACAACGGTCTCTCTCGGCTCAAGACATTCCTTAACAATGACCGCTACCCCACCACCCCTGCCTAGGGCCCGGGGCTGATGAAAAGCGCGGTAGCCTGGTGGGCACATTTCAACGAGGGGGAGTCCTCCCTCGTGGCCCAACCAGGTCTCCGCAATTCCAGCCAGGTCCGGCTCCCCCTCTGACACCAAGTCATTAATGAGGGGGGCTTTGCTGACAACGGACCTGGCGTTGCAAAACATCAGCCGCAGGCCCTGGCTCTGTACTCCCTGACCACCTAGCCTGCGGGGGTTGTGGCAACTGACCGTTTGTAACCAACGGCTACGTGCCTCCAACCGGGAGGATGGAACTTGTCTCCCCTCGGACCTGCCCCTCCCCACGACCCTCTGGATGGGGAAGCCCTCCACCGGAATGACTTGTGTTTCCCCCCTCTTAGCGGAACCATCTGCCTCCCTCCATCGTCTGCTGGCTCGGCCCGTTCCCTTCTGGCTAGTCTCAACCTGTCTAAACCCTCCCCCCTCCCTGGTACCCCCTAAAATAAACAGCAATTTTTTAACTAAAAAACCCCTACACCTGCGCTTTCGCCACTTCTCCTGACTTATTAGTCCCTCATCAAAGTGTGCCCTTGATAACACAGCGGGCCATACCTGCGAGAGGGGGGACTCCCGCAGTAGGATTAGGTCTGCCCTTGAATATATTACGGGTCACATCAACAGCAGGGAATCAATTGGGTACAGAGATGCTTGGATGGTCAGAATAAATATTAAATAAGATGTTAAAATATATATTCAATAAATATTAAATAGATGTTAAAATTAATTAATTCCAGTAAGTCAATAATACGGTATAGGGAAGTTAAAATCCTGGGTATGATGGTCCATAAATAATCGCATAAAGTGCACATGATCACATAAGTGCACTATCACAGGCGTGGCCTTAGCAAGTCCAGTCCAGTCCCACTCTTCCAGAGCCTCAGGCCTCAGCCAACGATGGTACATGGTTGGGCCCCTTGCAGGATCTCCCGGCCCCCCTTGTGGGTCCTGGTTTAAGTTGGTTTAAACAGGGCAGAGTCAGTAGGGAACAGGGCCTCAGCCTGGATCTTCTTAGGCCTCGGCCCAGCTGTTATGCGGCCTCCCGGCTCCCGGCTGCTAGACCTCCGATTTTCCCACTCACCGGTACACTAATGGAGTCGGCCAAATAAAGGAGTCCAGCTTGGGTCATCTCGGCTACGGCCCTGCTGTTATCGGGCCTGGATCGTCCTCGCCAGTTGTCCCTCCCAGGCTGGCATCCCGGCCTTCCGCGTCCTGGCCCCCCATGGCCCTCCGCACTCGGCAGTCCCAGCTTGCCTTCTGTCCAGCCTGGCGTCCCGGCCTCTGGCAACCCGGCCTCTCACGTCCTTCGGCCTTCGACATTCGGCACACCTCGGCAGACCTTCTGGCAAGCCTCCTGCCCAGCCGCCTGCCCGGTCTCCGCCTCTCCAGCGTCCAGCAAACCTTCTGCCCGGTCTCCAACACTCTGCTTTCTCCCCCGCTTTCTCCCCCCGGCGGGCTCTACAAGCCCGGCATCGGCCCGACATCGGCCTGACGCCCGGCGTCTCCAGCTGACCGGCGCCTTCCGGTCAGCAAAACCCCCGTTCTTGGCCGTCAACTCACCCTGGGAGGCCGTCCATGGCCTCGATGGTAAGCCAGGGTGGTCACTTACTGGGCCCGACCCTCAGAGCTGGTAAAGAGGGTCGGGCGGCATCCCTGTTTTCCAAAGAGCCCCCGCGGCCCACGCGGAGCTCAGAGGCAGACCGCCATCTCTTCGCGCATGCGCTCATCATTTGACAAGCTATTCCTTTCTCTTTTCTGCCCAGTGATTCTGGAGATTACAGGACAAAACAATTGGAGAATAGAGAGAAAGGATGCTATTAAGCACGGTTTTCAAAGCTCCAAATGAGTATTTTGATTTTAAACCCCTTTATTGAATCAACCCATCAAAGTTGATTCACAAATTGAAGCAGGAACATGCTTCAAAGCAAAACAACTAGATCAAAACAGGTGGTTTGAGAACATTTCATAACTTTGAACTTATTGTATAGATTTTGTGGTTTTTCTTCTGCTTCACAATTTGCAACAGTCAATACACATCAGGGTTATTCATAACTTGTACAGGCCTAGAATATTCTAATAATCTCCAAAGCAATCATTTTCTCCTATGCTGACCTTGCAGGTGACCTAGCATTTCATTATCTGAATGGTTAGATGTGTACTTTCCCAATATACAAAGTTGTAGCTTCACTTTTATGAAGGATACTCTGTTGTGGGTATAGAGCAGTGTTTCTGACATGTTGTGAATAGCTTGCAAATAATTCTATTACCTCATCTCCTAGACTGCCATAGCAGTATTGAGGTGCAACACTAAACATTATTTGAATTTCATTCATTCTCTTAGCCTGCAACTTTTGTTATGCTACAACCTTAAAATTTATTCTTACTTGTACAAATGGAATGATACATTTCTGTGCTAGTTTTGTAAGTGCAACTGGGAATTTAGTTGAATTCTTTTAGCAGTCTAAATTTGAGTTCAAAGATGTTCAATATAATATGCATGTTTGGGTCAGTTCCTACTTTTAAACTATGTGAAATTAGAGCAGGTTTAAGTCTCTTGACAATGAGAAATTAGATGTCAAGTTAACACTTAAAGGTGCTGGCATAAATTTTATTTCATTTTAAGAATGGGATTGGCAAGATTTTGAAGGCTACTTGTATCTCATTACTATATAACTGAAAGGATGGTCCTTCCAAGGTGGGGCCAAAACTGGCAAGCCCATCTTTCCAAGGGTCACTTCAGTTTCTGATGTCCAACTAAAATCTACTTATTTTGCTATTTAAACCTATGGTTCCTTATTTTGCTTTCTGGGACAACTCACTTTATTTATTTATTTATTTGATTTATATCCCACCCTTCTCCAAAAGGACCCTTTAGCTATATCTTTTGCATGATAGTATAGCA
Source organism: Rhabdophis nuchalis (assembly GCA_039707465.1). Classification (NCBI taxonomy): domain Eukaryota; kingdom Metazoa; phylum Chordata; class Lepidosauria; order Squamata; family Natricidae; genus Rhabdophis; species Rhabdophis nuchalis. The sequence continues at coordinate 46,518,847 of CM077644.1, forward strand.
TGAATAATGTTACTTTATCTTGAAATACCGAATGGTATTGAAACACTTGGAGAGATCCCACAAGGAGAATAGGAATATTTCTGAGCTAGAAAAGCTATTCAAATGAAAGTGGGGAAAAGATCCAAAAATAGTAATAGAAAGCCCCATTGTTGGTCACAGGACATGTTTGTCGACAGATTGTTACAAAGAACGCTTCTCCAAAAAAGTGTGTACTTTCTTCTCATATATATTTTATTCTAAACTGCAAATATGTATTCAAATTTGCAAAATGTTGTCATATTTAACTCTATCCACTGTAGAGGTTGTGTTGTCTTAGGTTCATTAAGGGCATTACTGAAATATACAAGTAAACTCTTATGTAGAAACAAAAATATACTTCCAATGTTCCAGGCCAAATGTGCAATTCTTATTATCTGATACTATGCCTTCTGATCTTACTAATAAAATTTATTTATTTATTTATTTATTTATTTATTTATTAAATTTATACCCCGCCCTTCTCCAAATGGACCCAGGGCGGCGCACAGGGATGTTAAAATAGATACAAAATATATAAAATATATCAAAATTTAAAATACTTATTCTAATAAATAAACTCTGCGCTAAAAACCGAATTAAAATCCCAAATTTAAAACTATCTAATAATCAGTATGGAGGTTACGCTAGGCCGGCTAGATGGAATAGGTGTGTCTTCAGACACTTGCGGAAGAGGCGGAGGTCAGAGATGGTGCGGAGTTCAGGGGGTAGGTCGTTCCAAAGGGCAGGGCCCGCCACAGAGAAGGCTCTTCCCCTGGGTGTCGCCAGTCGGCATTGTCCAGCCGACGCCACCCTGAGGAGGCCCTCTCTGTGGGAGCGTATCGGTCTGAGGGATGTATGGGGCAGGAGGCGGTCTCGCATATAACTAGGCCCCGAGCCATGGAGCGCTTTAAAGATGGTCGTCAAGACCTTGAAGCGCACCCGAAAGACCACAGGAAGCCAGTGCAGCTCGCGCAGGATCGGTGTTATGTGGGAGCATCTGGGGGCTCCCGTAATCACCCGCGCGGCTGCGTTCTGGACTAGCTGCAGCTTTCGGGTGCACCTCAAGGGGAGCCCCATGTAGAGAGCATTACAGTAGTCGAGTCGAGAGGTGATGAGTGCTTGAGTGACTGTGCGTAAGGCACCCCGGTCCAGTAAGGGGCGCAATTGGCGCATCAGGCGTACCTGATGAAACGCCCCCCTGGCCACGGCTGCCACATGATCTTCCATAGACAGCCGGGAATCCAGGAGGACACCCAAATTGCGCGCCCTCTCCACGGGGGCCGGTGTTTCGCCCCCAATGGCCAGAGTTGGAGTAATCTGGCTGAACCGGGGTGCCGGAAGCCACAGCCACTCAGTCTTGGACGGGTTGAGCTTGAGTTTGTTACCACCCATCCAGATCCGTACGGCTTCCAAGCACCGGGACATAACCTCGACGGCATCGTTGGGGTGGTCTGGGGTGGATATGTACAACTGAGTATCATCAGCGTACAGATGATATCCCACCCCAAAACCACGGATGATCTCACCCAGCGGCTTCATATATGTGTTGAACAGTAGGGGCGAGAGGACCGACCCCTGAGGAACCCCACATATGAGGGGTCTCGAGGCCGACCTCTGCCCCCCTGCCAACACATATTGTGACCGACCAGAGAGGTAGGATGAGAACCACCGCAAAACGGTGCCTCCCAGCCCCAACCCCCCCAGTCGGCGCAATAGGATACCATGGTCGATGGTATCAAAAGCCGCTGAGAGGTCTAATAGGACTAGGATAGAGGAATATCCTCTATCCCGCGCCCTCCAGAGATCATCAACCAACGCGACCAATGCCGTCTCGGTGCTGTGCCCGGGTCGGAAGCCGGACTGGCGCAGGTCTAGATAATCAACTTCCTCCAAGTGTCGCGGAAACTGTTGAGCCACCACACTCTCAACAACCTTCACTAGAAAGTGGAGGTTGGAGACAGGACGATAGTTCTCTAATAATGCTGGATCCAGGGACGGCTTCTTGAGGAGGGGCCTTACTACCGCCTCTTTCAAGACGGCAGGCAAGGACCCCTCACTCAAAGATGCGTTGACAATGCCCTGGAGCCAGCCTTGTGTCGTCTCCCAGGATGCCAGTACAAGCCAGGAGGGACACGGGTCCAATAAACATGTGGTAGCCCTAAGTCTCTTTGACAACTTGTCCATATCCTCGGTGGTAACAAAATCAAACTCCTCCCAAGATGGTATCACAAGAGCAGCCTCGGCCCTCTCGACTGGACCACTGTCGATGGAGGGTAGCTCGCTCCGAATCCGAGTGATTTTCTCCTGCAGAAAAGTCCCAAATTCCTCTGCTCGACCCTGTAACGGGGCTTCCCGCGGCCCCTGTTGAAGGAGGGAGCGGGTCACCCCAAACAGGGTGGCAGGGCGGTTATCTGCGGATGCAATAAGAGTGGCACAATACTCACGTTTGGCCACTCTTATCGCCACTAAGTAAGTCCTAATATGGTCTCTCACTAGTGTTCGGTCGGCTTCGGAGCGGGAGGATCTCCATCTGCTCTCTAGGCGTCTCTTGTGGCGCTTCATCTCCCTAAGCCCCTCGGTAAACCAAGGAGCCCAGGTGGTTCGTCGCCGCAAGAGAGGCCGCAAGGGCGCGACTCGGTCCAAGGCCCCCGTGGCCGCACTTAACCATGCGGCCACTAGGTCCTCAGTCGAGTCGCGGGGCAAGTCCACAGGAATTGGCCCAAGCTCCCTTTGGAACCTTATCGGGTCCATCAGGAGCCTGGGGTGGAACCATATAGGAATGTCTGGTTCCGCCTCCCCGCAGTGAGGTGCGGCGATCGGAAAGTCGAGCCGAAGGAGAGCGTGATCTGTCCATGACAGGGGTGTGATGACTAGATCCCCTATTCCCAGATCACGACTCCACTGTCCCGAGACGAAGATTAGATCCAGGGTGCGTCCGCCCTCGTGGGTAGGGCCTACAACTACTTGGGTCAGGTCCATGGCTGTCATGGAAGCCATGAACTCCCGAGCTAACCCAGAGGTTTCGCCTGCTGACGGCAGGTTAAAGTCCCCCATGACTAACAGTCTGGGGGTCTCAACCGCCGCCTCGGCTATCACCTCTAGGAGCTCGGGCAGGGCTGTAGTTGTATAGCGAGGAGCCAGGTATACAACTAACACGCCCAACTGCCTCCCTAGGCCCCACTTCACAAGGAGGGACTCGCACCCGGTCGTCTGAGGGATCGTGGTCTCCTTTGGCTCAAGACCTTCCCTAACCATAATCGCCACCCCCCCACCCCTCCCTAGGGCCCTAGGCTGATGAAAGGCTCGGTATCCTGGTGGGCACATTTCTACGAGGGGATGTCCTCCCTCGTGGCCCAACCAGGTTTCCGTAATACCTACCAGGTCCGGGTCCCCCTCTGACACAAGGTCTTGGATGAGGGGGGCTTTTTGTACCACGGACCTGGCGTTGCATAGCATCAGCCTAGGGCCCCGGGTCTGTGGTTCTTGCCCACCTAGTCTGCGATGGGAGCATGGGGGGTCGGAGCACGTGACCACCTGTAACCAGCGGCCACGGTCCTCCAACCGATGTCCATCCCGTCTCCCACCGCCCCTGCCCCTCCCCAAGACCGAATTGATGGAGAATACCTCAGTGGAAATGACCCCCCCTTCCGCCTCCTCCGTTTCTCTACTTCCGCTGGCCGGCCTTATAATTTGGCATCCCTCCACCTGACTATCCCCTCCCTCCTCCCTGGAACCCCCTAAAATCCGAATTAAAAAATTAAAAAGGAACCCCCTGAGTTTGCGCTTCGCCCACCTCTCAGGAGCAATAAGTCCATCCTCGAGGTGGGCCCGAGTTAAACTAGGGGGCCAAACCTGCGAGAGGGCAGAATCTCGCAGGCAAAGGAGGTCACGCCTTGAATACATTCCTAGGGAACACGGAGACTGCATAGACCAGGGGAACGTAATTGCAAGTTCATGTTGGAGTTAGAAAGAGTCCAGATAAAGTGCAGGTGTAAAGTGGCATTATAAAATCTTTGTGTAGGTGGAGCAAGGGGGAAGAACATGCATGATCAGACAGACAGACAGACAGACACACACACACACACACACACACACTGGTGTATTACCACCAGAGACATCTATTTCCATATGTTTATATAAGCACATCTAGCTAGATCAATGTTTGTAGTGTGGGGACAATTTATTCAAATTTTGAATTCAGATTGTCCATTCTTACTCTTGGTTGACTTTAATGGCCAAGCTAACAGCCATCATAATAAGAAAATATAAAATTTATTTTCATGAACAACTGCAAATATGTAGTCACGAAGGATGAGTAAGAAAATAGAACCCAATTTAATAAAGTAATCATCAAGAATCAAATTAAAACGAGGGGCAGAATCAAAAGTTTGTCAAATTATTGCTATCTACAGCTTTATTGCCCACTCAACCCAGGTGCCAGTTTTACCTAATGGGAAAAAGGCATTTAACAGTCACATGTACACCCCTCCTCCTCTCACATAATACATCTTAGAAATCTTGCTATCAAACACACTCGGATTCGGAGCGAGTTACCTTCCATCGACAGTGGTCCAGTCGAGCGTGCCAAGGCTGTTCTTGTGACACCATCATGGGAGGAGTTTGATTTTGTTACTACCGAGGATATGGACAAGTTGTCAAAGAGACTTAGGGCCACCACATGTTTATTGGACCCGTGTCCCTCCTGGCTTGTACTGGCATCTTGGGTGACGACACGAGGCTGACTCCAGGGCATTGTCAACGCATCTTTGAGTGAGGGGTCCTTGCCTGCCGTCTTGAAAGAGGCGGTAGTAAGGCCCCTCCTCAAGAAGCCGTCCCTGGATCCAGCATTATTAGAGAACTATCGTCCCGTCTCCAACCTTCACTTTTTAGTGAAGGTTGTTGAGAGTTTGGTGGCTCAACAGTTTCCGCGACACTTGGAGGAAGTTGATTATCTAGACCAGCGCCAGTCCGGCTTCCGACCTGGGCACAGCACCGAGACGGCATTGGTCGCGTTGGTTGATGATCTCTGGAGGGCGCGGGATAGAGAATTTTCCTCTATCCTAGTCCTATTAGACCTCTCAGCGGCTTTTGATACCATCGACCATGGTATCCTATTGCGCCGACTGGGGGGGTTGGGGCTGGGAGGCACCATTTTGCGGTGGTTCTCATCCTACCTCTCTGGTCGGTCGCAATGTGTGTTGGCAGGGGGGCAGAGGTCGACTTCGAGGCCCCTCATATGTGGGGTACTTCAGGGGTCGGTCCTCTCTCCCCTACTGTTCAACACATATATGAAGCCGCTGGGTGAGATCATCCGTGGTTTTGGGGTGGGATATCATCTGTACGCTGATGATACTCAGTTGTACATATCCACCCCACACCACCCCAACGATGCTGTCGAAGTTATGTCCCGGTGCTTGGAGGCCGTACGGATCTGGATGGGTAGTAACAAACTCAAGCTCAACCCATCCAAGACTGAGTGGCTGTGGCTTCCGGCACCCCGATTCAGCCAGATTATTCCAACTCTGGCCATTGGGGGCGAAACACCGGCCCCCGTGGAGAGGGTGCGCAATTTGGGTGTCCTCCTGGATCCCCTGCTGTCTATGGAGGACCATGTGGCAGCCGTGGCCAGGGGGGCATTCCATCAGGTACGCCTGATGCGCCAATTGCGCCCCTTACTGGATCGGGGTGCCTTACGCACAGTCACTCAAGCACTCGTCACATCTCGACTCGACTACTGTAATGCTCTCTACATGGGGCTTCCCTTGAGGTGCACCCGAAAGCTACAGAACGCAGCCGCGCGGGTGATTACGGGAGCGCCTAGACACTCCCATATAACACCAATCCTGCGCGAGCTGCACTGGCTTCCTGTGGTCTTTCGGGTGCGCTTCAAGGTTCTAATGACCATCTTTAAAGCGCTCCATGGCTCGGGGCCTAGTTATATGCGAGACCGCCTCCTGCCCCATACATCCCTTAGACCGATACACTCCCACAGAGAGGGCCTCCTCAGGGTGCCGTCGGCCGGACAATGCCGACTGGCGACACCCAGGGGGAAAGCCTTCTCTGTGGCGGGACCAGCCCTTTGGAGCGACTTGCCCCCTGAACTCCGTACCATCTCTGACCTCCGCCTCTTCCGCAAGTGTCTGAAGACACACCTATTCCAACTAGCCGGCCTAGCGTAGCCTCTAATACTGACTCGTAGATAGTTTTTAAATGGGGATTTTAATTCGGTTTTAGCACGGGTTTTTAGTTGAATAAGTTTTTTTTTTTTTTAAGTTTTATATGTTTGTATGTTTTTAATGTTCCTGTGCGCCGCCCTGGGTCCGTTTGGAGAAGGGCGGGGTATAAATTCAATAAATAAATAAATAAATAAATTGCACCCTTTGGACCCAGCACAGTGTTGTCGTGACTTTGGCTCCTGCTCCCAATGCCAGCTCCAATGAATTAATAAGAGTCTATGATTTAACTATGCAACCCCAGGGAAGATGTTGCAGGAATCTAAATCAGACTCAAGACTGCTTGACGTATTTATAGCATCACAGTTTCCTGAAACAGATGTATTAGAACTTCCTGGAACTTGTTTCTGCTCTTTTACCTATTGTTTTCATAAATTCCTCCATCAGTGAAGTCCTGCCAGGTGAAGTATCATCCGTCTAAATAAAGCCCCCGTACACATACTCACAGTTAAAAAGAAATGGGAAAGTATGTTGCTGAAATGAAGTTTTGCAAAACTGCTGGTGTGTGGATATTATATTTATGCTTTATAGAAACTAAAAACCAAATCATAGCATTCAATATTAGAAAATATAATAAGCTCATTGGAATGGAATGGAATGGAATGGAATGGGATAGGATAGGATAGGATAGGATAGAATAGAATGATTTATATAGAATACCTGATAGATAAATGCTGTGCAATTCTGCTCTGTTTCTTATCGCCATAAACATTATTACAAGCATTAAATTTCCCATTGTCTTGAATTGAACTGAAACTACAGACTGACCCACAGGGAATCTGCTAGCCTAAATCTGAGTATACCTGCCTTAAATATAACCTCCTTGACAGAATCTCAGTTCTTCTTCCACTGTGCTTATTGAAATGCCTTTGCTTTCCCTCCAATATTTTATGAGAGACATGGATTAGTAAATGATGGTAATACTACAGTTATCAGCTGCCTGAATTTAGGTTGCTGTCTATAAAAGCTTACCTTCCTTCCTTGTTAGGCAATAAGTATACAAATTGGGTTTATAAAGCTAATAGATCATAAAGCCCTTCTATGCTGCCCTCTGTTGCCAGATTTTCAAAAATTACTCACTTCAGGAAAAAAATGGGAATGCAATTCTCCTAAGAATCTCAGTTTTTTGAAAAGATAAACGGCCAACACTGCATTTAAACTACAGACCTAAACTTGTAGGCTTAGAACTTAGTGAAACTTTTTTTTCCCTTGAGTAGAAACATACTATAACCCTGTATGTGGAAAGATAGAACACAGAGCACATTTATATCCTCAGTTTAGCTTTAGTAGCCATCTAGTGGATTGAGACTGACTTAATGCTTTTTTATTTTAAATTCTGTAGGTCAGGGGTCTCCAACCTTGGCAACTTTAAGACTTGCGGACTTCAATTCTCAGAATTCCTCAGCCAGCAAAGCTGGCTGAGGAACTCTGGGAGTTGAAGTCCGCAAGTCTTAAAGTTGCCAAGGTTGGAGACCCCTGCTGTAGGTCATTGACTTAATATATTTGATTGCATTGGCAAATTTACACTGTAAATTGCAGCATTTAAATCCACAATGTCTGGCTCATCAAAATGTAAGCCTAACACCTCTGCAGATATTACTCTGCAGATATTACAGATGTGTCATTGCTATGTCCCCATTGACTTTCAGGTGCCACTGATAGTGCTGATGTTTGCTGCTTTCAGTTCCAAAAAAGACATGCTCCTCCTATTGATTGTGCCGCCAGTTCATAGAATGCACTTAGTCTTATTAGACACAAACCTGATGAAATTTCCTTACTGCTGATGCTACATAATCATACTGTCAAAAATTACCATTAAAAAGATACATTTTTTTTTAAAAAAAAAGAGCTCTTGCATTGCTAAAGCTTAGATTGGTTGAAGTGGGCACACACCAGCTCCCTTTCATCAAATGCTACCATTTAAAGGGAGGAAGGGGGGGGGCTAGGAAATATACCTTTTCCATAGGAGTCTATGTCCTATGAAAAACCCCTCCCTTGGGATCCACAGGCCCTCACTATTTTAGGCTTCTAGAAAGCCATATACTGTAAATCAGGGATGTCCAAACTTGGGAACTTTAAGACTTGGGCCACGAGGGAGGTCATCCCCTCGTAGAAATGTGCCCACCAGGCTACCGAGCCTTTCATCAGCCTAGGGCCCTAGGGAGGGGTGGGGGGGTGGCGATTATGGTTAGGGAAGGTCTTGAGCCAAAGGAGACCACGATCCCCCAGACGACCGGGTGCGAGTCCCTCCTCGTGAAATGGGGAGGCAGTTGGGCGTGTTAGTTGTATACCTGGCTCCTCGCTATGCAACAACAGCCCTGCCCGAGCTCCTAGAGGTGATAGCCGAGGCGGCGGTTGAGACCCCCAGACTTTTGGTCATGGGGGACTTTAACCTGCCGTCGGTAGGCGAAACCTCTGGTGCAGCTCGGGAGTTCATGGCTTCCATGGCAGCCATGGACCTGACTCAGATAGTTTTGGGCCCTACCCACGAGGGTGGACACACCCTGGATCTCATCTTCGTCTCGGGACAGTGGAGTCGTGATCTGGGAATAGGGGATTTAGTCATCACACCCCTGTCATGGACAGATCACGCTCTCCTTCGGCTCGACTTTCCGATCGCTGCACCCCATCGCGAGGAGGCGGAACCGGATATTCCTATATGGTTCCGCCCCAGGCTTCTGATGGACCCGGTAAGGTTCCAAAGGGAGCTTGGGCCAATTCCTGTGGACTTGCCCCACGACTCGACTGAGGACCTAGTGGCCGCATGGTTAAGTGCGGCCACGGGGGCCTTGGACCGAGTCACGCCCGTGCGGCCTCTCTTGCGGCGACGATCCACCCGGGCTCCTTGGTTCACCGAGGAGCTTAGGGAGATGAAGCGCCACAAGAGACGCCTAGAGAGCAGATGGAGATCCTCTCGCTCCAAAGCCGACCGAACACTAGTGAGAACCTACATTAGGACTTACCTGGTGGCGATAAGAGTGGCCAAACGTGAGTATTGTGCCACTCTTATTGCATCCGCAGATAACCGCCCTGCCGCCCTGTTTGGGGTGACCCGCTCCCTCCTTCAACAGAGGCCGCGGGAAGCCCCTCTACAGGGTCGAGCAGAGGAATTTGGGATTTATCTGCAGGAGAAAATCACTCGGATTCGGAGCGAGCTGCCCTCCATCGACAGTGGTCCAGCTGAGCGGTCCGAGGTTGCTCTTGAGACACCATCTTGGGAGGAGTTTGATTTTGTTACTACCGAGGATATGGACAAGTTGTCAAAGAGACTTAGGGCTACCACATGTTTATTGGACCCGTGTCCCTCCTGGCTTGTACTGGCATCCTGGGAGACGACACGAGGCTGGCTCCAGGGCATTGTCAACGCATCTTTGAGTGAGGGGTCCTTGCCTGCCGTCTTGAAAGAGGCGGTAGTAAGGCCCCTGCTCAAGAAGCCGTCCCTGGATCCAGCATTACTAGAGAACTATCGTCCCGTCTCCAACCTTCACTTTTTAGTGAAGGTTGTTGAGAGTGTGGTGGCCCAACAGTTTCCGCGACACTTGGAGGAAGTTGATTATCTAGACCCGCGCCAGTCCGGCTTCCGACCCGGGCATAGCACCGAGACGGCATTGGTCGCGTTGGTTGATGATCTCTGGAGGGCGCGGGATAGAGGATATTCCTCTATCCTAGTCCTATTAGACCTCTCAGCGGCTTTTGATACCATCGACCATGGTATCCTATTGCGCCGACTAGGGGGGTTGGGGCTGGGAGGCACCGTTCTACAGTGGTTCTCTTCCTACCTCTCTGGTCGGTCGCAATATGTGTTGGCAGGGGGGCAGAGGTCGGCCTCGAGGCCCCTCGTATGTGGGGTACCTCAAGGGTCAGTCCTCTCGCTCCTACTGTTCAAAACATACATGAAGCCGCTGGGCGAGATCATCCGTGGTTTTGGGGTGGGATATCATCTGTACGCTGATGATACTCAGTTGTACATATCCACCCCAGACCACCCCAACGATGCCGTCGAGGTCATGTCCCGGTGTTTGGAGGCCGTACGGATCTGGATGGGTAGTAACAAACTCAGGCTCAACCCATCCAAGACTGAGTGGCTGTGGCTTCCGGCACCCCGGTTCAGCCAGATTATTCCAACTCTGGCCATTGGGGGCGAAACACCGGCCCCCGTGGAGAGGGCGCGCAATTTGGGTGTCCTCCTGGATTCCCGGCTGTCCATGGAGGACCATGTGGCGGCCGTGGCCAGGGGGGCTTTCCATCAGGTACGCCTGATGCGCCAATTGCGGCCCTTACTGGACCGGGCTGCCCTTCGCACAGTCACTCAGGCCCTCGTGACCTCTCGACTCAACTACTGTAATGCTCTCTACATGGGGCTTCCCTTGAGGTGCACTCGAGAGCTGCAGTTAGTCCAGAATGCAGCCGCGCGGGTGATTACGGGAGCGCCTAGACACTCCCACATAACACCTATCCTGCGCGAGCTGCACTGGCTTCCTGTGGTCTTTCGGGTGCGCTTCAAGGTTCTGACGACCATCTTTAAAGCGCTCCATGGCTCGGGGCCTAGTTATATGCGAGACCGCCTCCTGCCCCATACATCCCTTAGACCAATACGCTCCCACAGAGAGGGCCTCCTCAGGGTGCCGTCGGCCGGACAATGCCGACTGGCGACACCCAGGGGGAGAGCCTTCTCTGTGGCAGGTCCAGCCCTTTGGAACGACTTACCCCCTGAACTTCGCACCATCTCTGACCTCCGCCTCTTCCGCAAGTGTCTTAAGACACATTTGTTTCATCTAGCCGGCCTAGCGTAGCCCCCTATACTGACTTTTAGATAGTTTTTAAATTTGGGGATTTTAATCTGGTTTTAGCACAGGTTCTATTGAATTAGTTTTTTAAATTTTATATGATGTTTTGTATGTATTTTAATTTTCCTGTGCGCCGCCCTGGGTCCGTTTGGAGAAGGGCGGGGTATAAATTGAATAAATATAAATATATAATATACTTGTGGACTTCAACTCCCAGAATTCCCCAGCCAGCATAGCTGGCTGGGGAATTCTGGGAGTTGAAGTCCACAAGTCTTAAAGTTCCCAAGTTTGGACATCCCTGCTATAAATACAGGTAATCTTAAACTTACAATCACAATTGAGCCCAAAATGTACGTTGCTATGTGAGAAATTTGTTAAGTGAGTTTTGCTACATTTTACAACCTTTCTGGCCACATTTCTTAAGTGAATCACACATGTGAAGTGTGCAACGCGCGTGTTAAGTGAATCTGGATTCCCCATTGACTTTGCTTGTCAGAAGGTCACAAAAGGGGATCATGTGACCCTGGGACACTGCAATTGTCATAAATGTGAGTCAGTTGTCAAGCTGAATTTTGATCAGGTGACCATGGGGATGCTGCAACGGTTGTTATTATGTGAACAATTTGTAAAAGTAAGCTTCACAGCATTTTGATCCAAATGGGTGAAAGTTAATAGATGTACCTTTGGATGAAGTTGAAGGAAAGATTGTTTAGCATTATATACATTCCTAAAATGTAAAAAAATATCCACCAGTACTGTATATGACAACCTATTTAAAAACATGCAGGAAAAGTGAGTTATTCTGATATCACACTAAGCCAGAAGTCTTCAAAATGAGCAAGTATAGCAAGACAGCCAAAGTAAACCATGGAAACTTCTGTGATTTGTATAGTGTGATATCTAAAGCAGGACCTCTGGCTTTTTCCCATCACAACAACTCAGAAAAGAAAGTCAGAAACAAATCTTCTCTTTTAGCTTTGGCTTATTAAGGCATCCTTGTTTATATGTTATGCAAAATAACAAGAATAGAATAGAATAGAAGAGAATAGAATAGAATAGAAGAGAAGAGAAGAGAAGAGAAGAGAAGAGAAGAGAAGAGAAGAGAAGAGAAGAGAAGAGAAGAGAAGAGTTGGAAGGGATCTTGGAGGTCTTCTAGTCAGGAACCCTATACCATGGGAGTAGCTTTTCCTGGTAGCAACATAAAAATTGCTTTGGCAAATCAGTTCAAAAGACAATGGGTTTATATTAGCTTTTTTGGCCTCAATCTTCTTCAGTCTGGAGAACAGATGGAAACTTAGTAGGATCAGATTCAGAAAACAACGAATGGCCTCCAGTAGGCAGCCTAGTTGCTCACCTCTGCTCTCGTGGTGCCTGTGCCCACGCCAACTGCTTCCTTTACAACTATTTCATCTTTTGGTGTGTCTGTATGTTTGTGTGTGCACTGCTGTGCTTTGAGAATGGGAATCAGGGTTCGATGAAATAGCCTAACCAGAAAAGTGTCAGGAGCTCAGCTATTTCCAATTTAGATAACACCTCTGTTAAAGAACCATTATCTGTTCTTTAATATCATATTGTAAACAACTAGAAGCTTACAAACAGGATACAATAGAAATAACTTTATTCTCTTTCTGCTCTCCTACAGTTGCTATTTAAAATGTGCTCTTCATGACCCAGGAAATAATACACTGACATCAAAACTATTCTTCCATGAATTGAGTCTCAAGTCCATCTAAATTTATGGCTAACACTATACCTAATGGTAGCAATTTCCATATGTGATGTATAAAGACATAACTCCATAAGTATTGCATTTCTCCATTGTATTAATTTTATTTATTTTTTAAACAAATGTCTATAGTAGGCTGCAAGCAGCCAAGCCAATACAACTATATGAAGCTTAAAAGCTAAAAATAAAATAGGATAATCATAACAAGGGCAAGGACAGAATCACAATGCATGATGTAGCAATATAACTTTTGAAGAAGAAAAAATCTGCATCCACAATTGTCATATCACCATATTCCCCACTCAGCCTCTCATCATTGCTCAGTTAGAATTTTGAAATATAAAATTTGAAGTCAATAACTGCAATCTATAGTGATGCTATCATAACAATAATGATAATAGTAAATGCATTTTTAATGATTCTGTAAAATATGTCCTTGTCAAACATCAATCCCAGTTAAAGGAGCTGTTTTGAGCACATAATTACTGATTTAACATATTTAATGGTTTTTGAAAGTCCCTACTACTGAACACAAATAGAATTGATGGCAATGATTAAAGGAGACATGCTGTGAAATTGAGGTGAAGTTCAAGGTCAGGAAATTTAAATTAAATATACACACATACTTAGCCATGTCATTTGTAAAGCATAGCAACAAAAAAGTGACACTAAAAATAATGTTTTCAGCGTCACCAATATATCTGGTTCTAAGCAAATCAAGTCCTTGAATCACAAAATTAGTGATGTGCACTGCCCATTCACAAGGGCCTCTATTGTACATCAAAGAGTTTCAGAGGTTAATTTGATAAGTATCCTTTAAATAGGCAATGTCCTCATGAGGTCAGCATTACAACTATATTCCAAAAAATGGGTCATGCACAGTAGGTAGAATGTCACAATTTAATGCATTGAATTGAGTTGATGAAAATGTCTAACACATTTCATTTGCAATTTCTGATTATGCCAAAATAAATATATTTTGCCAGGTTACAAACTGTTTTCAGAAAATTCTTAAAACAAGGTAGATTTATTCCAGACTTTGATTTCTTGATACTTTGGGATTGCTTCAAAATATACTCTTTAAGGACTCTTTCAAGGAGGCACAAAAAGATAACAAAATGGCCAGCAGAGTCACTAGTATAATCTAAATAAACCAGACTGCAGATGTTGTTTTCAGAACAGGGCTATAGCTCAGACGATGGAACATGTGTTTTGCATGCAAAAATTCCAGATTCAAATCCAGATACATCAACTCTAGTTGAAGTATGATTCAGTATAAGAAGTTTCTCATATCCCCAGGTTTCACTCCTAGTTTTAGGTAATAGTGTGCCAGGGAAATAACCGAGAAAGGACTCAGATAAAGCTATAGAGCTGTAGAGTTATGTACATAGCCTTGCTTGGAACAAAATTAAATTTCCTTTGAGATGACATTTGTTTCTTGAATCACAATAGGTAAATAATAGTAATGAGGCTGAATTATCATCAAGCAATCTGTAATGGGAGGTGCTTAATTATTGTCTTTAATTCAACCAGACAGCATCCATCTGTGCATGTAAAAGTACAGATGGTAGGTATGGGACAAAAAACATAAGATGCAACCCTATCAAGGACTTGTGCAAGGTAATGGCTGTAAAAAATTAGACTTGCTGCTAATATTGTAAACACAAAATTGTACTGTTCACTTTATGGTGGATCAAATTAACAATGGCCTTGGAAATGCCTATAAAGGATTCCCATTTGTTGCAAAATGTCACACATGCACACATGGCCCATGATGTGATCTGGATGCTTGGCAATCTGATCACACCTAGCCCCACACACACCAACCCCCCCCACACACACACACATACATTCATGTGATTGCCATTCACAATCCTCTCTGCCAGGTGCCTAAAAAGTCAGTGAGAAGTCAACAGGGAAGGTTACAAGCTGCTACACTCTTTTAATCTCTGGGTGCTGACTGAAAGAGCTTCCTGCCAAAGGTTTTCAGCTCCAAGCAAGCAGAGCCAAGCTGAAATCCTTTTTCAAGGAGCTGCCTGCTGTAGAATTTCAGATCTGTACCGACTTGCATGGAGCTGAAATTCTTTGTGCCAGCACACAGCTGAAATCCTATCAGTGAACAAGACACAATGCATATCTATCTGAGCAAAATCTACTTTATCATAAGGCCACATTAACAGATTCTGAAAGTACAAAACTTCTTGCCATTCTTTTAATTGCTTGTTCCATTAAGGCAGTTCCTTTCTAAGTTTCTTTCTCTGACCATGAAGCCACTGGGGGGTGGGGGAAATGTCTCTGTTGTCTGGTTGTTTCCTAGGCAGCATCTCTTCCTCTCGTTCACCAAGGTAATCTCCACAGTCCATTACACTGCAAAGGTTTTCAGATTCATGCCTGCTTGGCCAAGCTGAATTCTTTAGCAGGAAGCTGAAAATTCTGCTTACATTTTGGAATGGAGTATTTTCAGCTCCTGAGTCGAGACAGCACAGGTACCTCAAGGCAGCTCACACTCTTTATCTGGGACTTTGACTGGCAAGATTGCTTAGTGACTACATCTAGCAATGCCAAGATTGCAACCATTGAGCGAAGCCATCGTGTGGTAACTTGCTTAATAACTGCTTTGCTCAATGACAGATATTCCCGTTCAAACTGGTCATATGTCAAGGATTGTGCCATGGCTTCATGTTGAATGCTGGGAAAATATAGCTTGCTATCCAAGAGCAAGCAGGAGATGGGATGGCAGAGAAGAGATTCATTTTGATTCCCTACAATGATAAAGTAGTAAGCATTCCTTTCTAAAATGATTACTTGGAAAGATCCTGTTTCCTCTCAGAAAGTGTTAAATATGACAATTGCAGAGAAGTGTAAAATCTTTTTTTTTCCTGACCAACTATTAGATCTGCATAAATGCTGATTGTTGATAAAGTGTCTGCTTAACAACAGCTCTTCACCCCTGAGACTGAAATTTAAGTATTTCCAGATAAATGAAGCCTCTTGTAATATGTGCAGGATTTAGAGAACCATCAGAATTTTTGTCCACATCTTCCATCACCATTTTATGAGTAGCTCAGATGTTCCATGCTGAAAATAAAGTTGTGGTGCAGCTGTGGCAAAAAGGGGGAAGTTAGGCTTCCATCCTCTCATCTGTGCTGTAAATCAGGGGTCCCCAACTTTTGCAACTTTAAGTCTGAAGAACTTCAGCTCCCAGACTTCTCCAGCCAGCTTTGCTGGCTGGAGAAGTCTGGGAGCTGAAGTCCTTCAGACTTAAAGTTGCAAAGGTTGGGGACCCCTGCTGTAAATAATAGAGGTTCTTTGTAGTTTTTTAATGTGTTTGTTACACTGATATGTACTAACCTCTTCCCAAGATCTCCTTGTTCCTACCAAGAACCATGCAACCTGAATTAAATTGTAGTTTGCATTGCAGCTGCAGATGTTATTGGTGTGTCGAAGAAAGCAGAAGCAGAGTTAACCGAAACATATAGAAGTAGTTGCTTTGGTGGCATAATTTAGGAATGTAAACCAGTCTCATTTGTGACTGTGGTTCTGTTTAGTGCAGCTTTATTTTATTTATTTATTTATTTATTTATTTATTTATTTATTTATTTATTTATTTATTTATTTATTTATTTATTTATTTACTTATTTACTTACTTACTTACTTATTTATTTATTTATTTATTTATTTATTTAATTTGTACACTGCCCTCTCTCCCGTAGGGACTCAGGGCGGTACACAGGGATAATAAAAGGTATATCTAAATACAATAGATAAATTTAAAATTAAAATTAAATTAAGTAAACTTAAACTTGAATTAAAATAAATAATTAAGAAACCCTATTAAATGGAGGGTGGAGGGCGGGGTAATATATATGTATGATTAATCTAGAGAGGGGAATAATGGGATATGCCTTTTTTTTTTTTTTTAAAGAGAAATTTATATTATGTTTTTTATATCTTTAATTAACTTAGAAGATGGTGTTAATGGGATATTAATATACTAAGAGAAACTTATATTGTGTCTGCTGGGAGGCGAGGGGGTATAATATCTGAATGAGAAACTTATTTTAAGACGGGGTGAGGGGGGTATAGTATTTGTATGTGATTTATATTACATGTCGGGGGGGGTAAAAAGGGGGAAAATCTGTGTGAATAAAACTTTTTCAATTAAAAAAAAAGAAAAAAAGAAACCCTATTAAATGATGATAAAAACAAACTATGCCAGGCCGGCCGCATGAAAAAAGAGAGAGACATTTAAAAAAAAATCTAAATTATATATATTTAGGCAATTTTTAGATTGTCTTGTATGTTTCTGTTGATTCTGTTACCCAGGAAGTAAAATCTTATTGACTATGTTGTAGCAAAAGCAGTCTTGACAGCTATTGAAGCACTTTACCATGCAATCAGATTCTCCCAAACTGTTGTTCTGGTCTGGATTAGAATGCGCATAACCTTCCAATCAGTGTCCATCTGGGGATTAGGGAAGACAACAACTAAGCTTTATTTTGTAGCTTTACCTGCCAATCTGTCTTTCTTTCTGTCTCTGTCTTCACCTTTATTTTACGAGGAAGGGGGGGGGGGTTCAGTCCTCTTCCTTCCTTTTTAAAAGTTTAAATACATGTATTGGGATAACCCTATGCAGTAGAACTAGAGCTCCTTTTTATTAGGCAAGGATATTGAAGCTGAAAATATCTACTTCTTTGTCTTTTTCTTGCTCATCTTTTAGATATTGCACTTTCAGATCCTGGACAAGATTGCTATTTTCTCTGTACAAATGGTCTCATGGTTGCCTTTTCTGTCTGCTTAGGGCTCTATGGACGATGAGCACAAAATCAGCAAAGCCACATCCATCATTGAAAGTCAGCATCACCACCTGCTGCATTGCCTGGAAAAAACAACTGTAAGTAGAAAGAGAGAGTCCTTTTGAGTCTCTTTTCACTCAAGCCCATGCAATTTTTAAAAAACAAAACAGAAAGGGGGGTTATATATTAAATCTAGCCTGCCAGGATTGAGTCAATATTGAGCCTTGATAAGTCTAATTTTAATTGGAGTTCCATATTCTCCTCCTTTCCTGTAATAATGTTATTACATTATGAATTATTGCAAATACGTAAAACTGTTATCAAATACACTTGTAAACTACAGTTAGGGAAAAAAAGAAGCAGAAAAGGAAATATGTGCATAAATTCTGAAATAGAAGTATGAAACCTGAGCAGATTATTCATTGGCTAC
Source organism: Rhabdophis nuchalis (assembly GCA_039707465.1). Classification (NCBI taxonomy): domain Eukaryota; kingdom Metazoa; phylum Chordata; class Lepidosauria; order Squamata; family Natricidae; genus Rhabdophis; species Rhabdophis nuchalis. The sequence goes on from CM077644.1 coordinate 46,536,838, forward strand.
TCAATAACCATACTACAGTATTTAGAGTAATCTTGTCCTCTAAAATAAAGGTGAACAATGGATTCCTTCATTTTTCTCCCTTAACGGTAGGGCTGCTAAGATTTGGAAGTACTGTACTGGATCTGTGGATCCATTATTAATGTACATATGAAAGCTATCTGCTATATACCAAAACACATTACTCTCTTGGTTACTTGGACTTTGATCATTTGGCCAGATGTGTCAGTATGTGTGTATATTGAATATGCCCTAAATGCATATTGAAGGCCCCTAGTTGCTCTATGTAACTACCTCCTAATGATCACTGTTGCGTTGATTGGTATCTGTATCTTTATTATCTCAATAAACATTTTATTTTATTTATTGTTTTACCCTTCTTCAAATTATAACATTTCAGTCTTATCCTCCCTGCACTGTTTTTTATACAAAGCAATAGACCTTCCTAAATATATGAATTATACATGAGGAAAGTCCTATGAAGGCCACTTCATAGGGAATACAGAGCCAGGGCCTGCGGCTGATGTTCTGCAATGCCAGGTCCGTGGTCAACAAAGCCCCCCTCGTTCATGACCTTGTGTCAGAGGGGGAGCCGGACCTGGTAGGAATTGCGGAGACCTGGTTGGGCCACGACGGAGGACTCCCCCTCATTGAAATGTGCCCACCAGGTTACCGCGCTTTTCATCAGCCCCGGGCCCTAGGTAGGGGTGGTGGGGTAGCGGTCATTATTAAGGAAGGTCTTGAGCCGAGAGAGACCATTGTGCCACAGATCACCGGTTGTGAGTCCCTCTGGGTGAAGTGGGGCCTAGGGAGGCAGTTGGGCTTGCTGGTTGTATACCTGGCTCCCCGCTAGGTAGCAGCAGCCCTGCCCGAGCTCCTGGAGGTGATCGCTACGGTGGCAGTTGAGACCCCCAGACTTTTAGTCATGGGGGACTTTAATCTGCCATCATTGGGCGAATCATCCGAGGTAGCTCAGGAGTTCATGGCTTCCATGACGGCCATGGACCTGACCCAACTAATTCAAGGCCCCACCCACGAGGGTGGACATACACCGGACCTCATCTTTGTCTCAGGCCAATGGAAGAGTGATCTGGGTATAGGGGATATAGTCATCACACCCTTGTCATGGTCAGACCACTCACTTCTCCGGCTCGACCTTCCGACCGCTGCTCCCCTCTGCGGGGAGGCAGGACCAGAATCTCCTATCTGGTTCCGCCCCAGGCGCCTGATGGACCCTGATGGGTTCCAGATGACGCTTGGGCCATTTCCTGTACCCCTGACCCACGCCCCGATGGAGGACCTCGTGGCCGCATGGAATACTGCGGCCACGGGAGCCTTGGATCAGGTCGCGCCCTTGCGGCCTCTCTTGCGGCGGCGAACCGCCCTGGCTCCTTGGTTTACCGAGGAGCTGAGGGTGATGAAACACCGCAAGAGATGCCTAGAGAGAAGATGGAGGTCTACTCGCTCCGAATCTGACCGGACACAGGTAAGAGCCCATTTACGGACTTACATTGTGGCGCTGAGAGTGGCCAAACGTCATCATTGTGCCACTCTCATAGCATCCGCAGAAAACCGCCCTGCCGCCCTGTTTAGGGTGACCTGCTCCCTCCTTCAACAGAGGGTGCGGGAAGCCCCGTTACAGGGTAGAGCAGAGGAATTTGTGACTTTTCTGCAGGAGAAAATCGCTCAGATACGGAATGAGCTAGCCCCCATTGATGGCCCTTTGGGATGCCACGAGGCAGATCTTGTTTGGGAGGAGTTTGACTCCGTTGCTTCCGAGGATATGGACAGGTTACGTGGGCGACTGCGAGCCACCACATGTTTATTGGACCCGTGTCCCTCCTGGCTGTGCACCGTCCTGTGCACCGCCCCGAGTCCCTGTGGGGAGAGGGAGCGGTTCTACAAATTAAATATATTATTATTATTATTATTAAATATATTGTGGGTACAGAATGCAAATCCTTGGAGGAATTGTTGTCATTCTTGCCACTCTTGTAGGAACAAATAGAAAACCTTCACATCAAGAGCACAGAAGAAGACGAAAAAGGATTCTGGAGAATAGTGTATTACATAAGCATGTTTACTATATGCAATAAATGTTGCAAACATGTCTTGAACATTATCTCCACAATGAGAGCTAACAGAAATATTCAGAAGGCATGTATTCACCTAACTTTGGTGAATATGTACAGCGAGCAAATATAGTTTATCTACTGTATTCTTCTTGTAGGCAATTTGAAAATAACAGAAGAAGCAAAGTGTATGTCCCTACAATTGCTACAGCTATAGTGTGTGTGTGTGTGTGTGTGTGTGTGTGATTTAATACATAATGTAATTGTTTTATAATTTAGGAAAGTTACATCAATAGTAAGGGAAATTCATAAGTATGTTCTTCAGATTAAATTTACGTTATACACAAAAGTATTTTTGCATTTTCAAACCTACAAATTTGTGTCAAACAGCAGGTAATAAAATCTGCACCCTGATTCTGATTGAACCATAACAAAGGAGTCCACTCTGACAAATAATGTAATTATTTTCCTTTGAGCACTGAACTACAGACATGATTTATCCTGTCCCTAAAATATTCCAAACAAAACCTACAAATTATTTTTCAAGGTTATTAGTATATCTCAATCCCTAATGGTAATGATAATGATGATGATGATGTGTTGCCTTGCAGGATTTAGAAAAATATGTGAGAAAATAGATTGTTAATTATATGAATTATAAATTTCTTTCCTTAAAATAGTATAGCTTATTAAATTGTGGTTTTCCAAATTATATGAAATGCATATTTATGTTTTAAATTACATTATTTATAACTTAAACAAAAGGTGAGCCTTTTTTCTTAGCCATGAATCTGGCTAGGTGTTTTTAGTTAAATCATACTACTGTTGTGAACATTAAATGATATATTTTGATACCTGCTCTGGTTGAAAAATGGAATACACACACACACAAGGTGTGCACACAAATTTATACACATAATGTAATCCCATTACACAATTACAGAATAAACAGGGAAAGCATTAGAACAAGATACTCACCCCAACTAAACTTTATGAATATTGTGTTTGGATGAATTGGATGACACAATATCATTCCAGCACCCTTCAGTATGTATTATATGTTCTTCAGAAACAAGCTATATTGTCAGAATAATTTATTCAATAAATAACAATGGATTCAAATAATTAGTTGTTGAAATATTTTCAACATAATTGAATGGGGAATAGACAAATACATTTCTAAAACTTTGGAGATTGGCTGTTTAAAGAAATAATTAATGACCAAAGTACATACAATCTGAATGAATAAGAATAAATTATTCACCATTCAGCTGAAATCTCTATCTAGCAGAAATAGTAATGAAAATACATGCAGTGCTACATCAGCATGGAATTGGAATCAGGTGAGGCTAACTGCAATCTCAATCAGTAATATATGTAGCTGTTAAGTTATTGGAAAGAGTGTGTTGCTGTTGACCTAACCATCTATCATTTTGAAGAGAGGTTGTCATTCAAGGACTGACATATAGCATGTTCAGTGTGTTTTCCAATGCATTCATCAAAATAGTTCATTCAGCATTTGTGCTGAACATGCATGCCTTTCCATCATACTTAACTAATTAAAAAACATCACACTAACACATTGTCTCATTGTAGACTATGAATTCTAGAGCCACCAAAGAGTTCTTATGCAGTGTCCCACAATTGGTAGTGGAATGAAGAATGACCTATACATAAGCATTGCTAACAGGTTTCAAGGGGCAATTCACCTTTCCTTAAATCAGAAATAATGTTTTTTTTAATTGTCTATTGTCAAAGCTTTGTGTTAAAACATCTGAGATGTGATGAAGCATCTCTAAATTCAGCTAATTAAGTAAAACAATGTTGGGAACGATTTGCTATCAATTTAAAAAATAAGCAAACAAATAATATTGTACTGAAATGTTCAACCTTTTTCTATATGAATATGCAGCTTCTATTTTCTCAGGTGCTTCCAGGCAAAGGTCTTTGAAATCACAGTTCCAATTGTTCCATCTAGTAATCATGCTAGATCTTTTATCTTAGAATTGAGCTTTTCTATCTCTGAGTCCCTTTTCCACACACACTCCCACTGTTAATCTAGAGTGGTGTTTTCTTAACCTTGGCAATTTTAAAATGTGTGGACTTCAACCACCAGAAATCCCCAGAATATTTGCAGGAAAATTCTGGGAATCAAGGTCCACTCTTATTAAAGATGTTGAAAAACATTGATGTATAGTAATCTGTTCCAAATTAATGTTTTCCAGAGTTTTCTGCTCTCAATCAGACCTGGGAAACAAGGTCCATTCCTTCCCAGTTTATAATTTGCAATCCTTTGGCCACTATTGACAATTCCTCAAAAGTTTAAGTGCTTTTCTCCATTGGTTAATTGTAGCCTCATTAGAGTAGCCAGAGAATTCCAACTTTCTCCTTGGCTTCACAATACTAGCTTTGTTTATACCCAGGCCAATATTTAGTCCGTCTTGTCTCACTTTTTCCAGAACTGCGAAATATATAGAGTGAATAGAGTCAGAACAAAGCATCATAATGGTGATTCTCTTATCAAAGCCAGAGTTAGATTTAGGTAAGACACACTGGTGAATAGGGCAGTGTGAGTTATTCAAAAGGAGCACTGGCATAGCTCTAAATTTTAATCTTATTTTAGAAATGGGTTTTAATTGACAATTTTAGCACGGGTGCAATTTAATTTAATTTATTTTTAATATCCTGTATTTGTTGTTTTTTACATTTTATTCCTTTCCTGTGCGCCGCCCTGAATCCAATCCGGAGATAGGTGCGGGATATAAATTTGATAAATAAATAAAAAATAAATAAAAAATAAAATAAAATAAAAACTTTATAAAACACCCTCTCTTGAAACATGAAAGCAACCTTGTTCTCCAGAAGGATCAGTGTTGTTGCTTCTAAGACTTGCTCCATTTGCTTGCATTATATGTACATCAGAGGTGGTATTCAGAAGGTTCTGACCAGTTCTGGAGAAATGGTAGCAGAAATTTTAGTAGTTTGGAGACCCAGCCTGACTTGCCCCGCCCCCATCTATTCTCTGCCTCCCGAGTCCCAGGTGATCAGGAGGAAATGTGGATTTTGCAGTAACTTTCCCCTGGAGTGGGGAGGGAATGGAGATTTTACAGTATCCTTCCCCTGCCAGGCCCACCAAGCCACGCCCACCAAACCATGCCAACCGAACTGGTAGCAAAAATGTTTGAATTCCACCATTGATGTACATGCATACCCAGTTCCCTTTTCGGAAATGTTTGCTATGTATGTCACACAGTAGCTGAGGGGGAGAGGGATTTATTGGTCAAGTTATTGCTCTACTTTGTACCCCATTCAAAGACTTTGTGCAGTCTTAATTCTTTGTTCTGCTCTCCGGAAAGAGGATTACAGACTTGCCACATTATTCGGAAAGATTATTTATTATTTATTTTAGGTTTATTTTGGAAGGGTTTGTAACATTGGAGTCACTTCTAAAAGAAGGAGAAAGCCTTGCTTTAGGACTGAAAGGCTTTTACAGTAGGACACAAAATAGCTTTGCAGTTGGAAATAGGATATATACTTCACATAGTAGAGGAAGAAGCAGAATCCCTAATGTATTATTTATCATGCCCCAGGGATAAATTTTCTCACATGACCCAATTGCACAGTTTTCTGTTTACAGCTGCTAAAGAATTGTCATAATGTTGTTTTCTTCTCTGTGAGAAGATGTCCAACTCTTTAAGAGCAGCTGGAACTCTACCTGTCCCAATATAATTACTGGGAATTACTCAGGGGGGAAAAACTCAGGGAATTATTGGTACCGATAACTTTTAGTTAAATGTCCAATGCTTCATATATACCTGAAGATCACAACGGTGCAAGGTGGCAAGAATTGGCATTTTAAGGCAGAATACAGGAGAGTTTAAGGAGCTTTCCTTAATTGTGGTTGTAGTTCTGGGTGTTTGAATTGCTATTACTGAGATTTATCACAATTAGAGCCATTTATTACTGCTGCTGATGTTGCTTCTCAAAGAAAATGGCTAAAGACTATACTGGAACATGTTTAGTTCCTGGAGAAGTTGAGGACTTTTAGAAAAACCAAAGAATAGAAGAAATCAGAAAGAGAATTGGAGTTGAGGAAAGATCATCCCTGCAGGTGCCTTGGAGAAAAAACGGAATGCTTTCAGAGCAACTGAGGAAACCCAGGGAGTGAATCATGGCAGATGGGCAATGGCCCTGGTGGTGTTGACCCAGAAAGAGGACTGACACAACAAAGGAAGCTCCAGTTTGTGAAGGAAACAATCAACTGAGCAAGTCAAAGAACAACAATAAAATCCCTAAATTACCAATTTCCCTCATGCCTTTATTTTCTGCATAGCCTGAATCTAGGGGGCAGGAAGTAGCTTGTTAAAGAAGGTTTGTAAAAAAAATTACATTGCAAGGTAAAGACTTTCTGCTCCAAGTAAAAAGAAAAAAAATTGGTAGGAGTAGAAAAGTAACCAATTTTTTTCTTGTTACAGGAGCAAAAAAAGTTAAGGGAGGAGAAAGCAGTTAATTTGAACCTTTAATCTAACCATCTAAATATTTGAAAAACATATTACACATTTTATGTATGCAGCTGCATTTAAAAAAAGCTCTACAGTATGTAATAATTCACAACTAATACTCAGATAACAAACAAAGATTATGCCACAATAGTAAATAAAAATAGGCTTTGTCAAAAGTTTAAGTTGTTTGTTCTTATTGCCTGGGAATATAACACCACAGTATCTTGAATAACAATTTCCCAATATCCTCATTGCTTAATGTTTTGCTATTAAAAAGCCTCTAATTATAAATGGGAAAGCATGGGTTGATTATAATTAAATCATGGCATTGCTTGCACTGAAATTTTCCTTGAATAAGGCAGAGCTAGTGCATGGTGAAATCTAGGCCTGGAAGCAACCTCAGTTTTTGTCAATCATTTCCATTTGAGAGAGCCTCCATTAGTGGCTTATAAAGTAATGTACTTTTTTCCTGGCTACTTTGGAGGCTTCTGCTACCAGTGAGATGACAGTTCAATCTAAAGTAAGATTGAGGAAAGGCCTCATTGCCCATTTAAACGTGTGAGATGCTAGGCAGAATGCTGGGATTGGATTTTGGAATGCTGGAATGGACAATCAATGGTGTTTTTATCTTTTGTTGACATGTTGTCCTGTAGGGATTGTCCTATCTTGTGGATGATCCCCTGTTATCTGTACGAACTTCCACCTTCAAGGTATTTCTTTCTTAATTCAATCTGTTTACTGCCGTCTCTGTGCCATGTCTCAAGTGTTGCTTCCTTCCTTCCTTGTGATGATCCTGCTTTTAGCAGATGGTGCATGTTGGAGCTTTTTTATTATCTGGTGGCTTTGAGCACTGTTAAGACTATTGAATGAGGAACAGCAATTGCTTTATCTATTTTTAAAAGCTAAAATATGCTAAATGTGAATGTTTAATTATTTGGTGTGGATGTGGCAGCTTTGATATATGCTAAGATGTTTGTTTTTCCCTTTAACTCTTATCATAAGTAAAGTTCCCATTCATTTCTCACCTATTTGCTGAATACCAATATTATGCATTCCTGATCTGCCTATCATTATTTTTTTAGATTTCAAACTATAACAATTCTAATTCAAGATTTCTATTTTTATGTTCTGGATTTATATAAAACATAGTTGAGAATTGTTGTGGCCTGTTGAAAACTTTATGGTAAGTCAGTAGAGCTCAGTGTATGAAGGCATTTCATTTTAGGATGAAGTCATAAACAAGAAACGTACAACATCTGTAAAAGGCATCTGTAACAATTTCTTTGATTGTTGGGAGCTTCCCAGAGTCATTGAAGGTTGGGCAGTATAGACATTTTATTATAGTGATCAGCCAGCTGTTTAGACTAGATTTTGGCATTTTTGTCCAACTATCAAGTCCTTCCTGATGATGAGGATGACGACGAAAACGATGGAGATGAGGATGGCCACAAAGAAGAGGGAGTCAAACTATTCTCCAAGGCACCTGGGGGCAGGACAAGAAGCAATGGGTGGAAACTAATCAAGGAGAGAAGCAACTTAGAACTAAGGAGAAATTTCCTGACAGTTAGAACAATTAACCTCTGGAACAGCTTGCCTCCAGAAGTTGTGAATGCCCCAACCCTGGAAGTCTTTAAAAAGATGTTAGATAGCCATTTGTCTGAAATGGTATAAGGTTCCTGCCCACGCAGGGGGTTGGATTAGAAGACCTACAAGGTCCCTTCCAACTCTGCTATTGTATTGTATTGTATGGCCTTCAGAATGCTATATTAAAGCTTTCCCACTCATTACATCTCAGCAGAAAATATACATTTTCTGTGAAAATTAATCATTATATGATTGCTCCATTGCAAATTATTATCTAAGTTATCTTATCTAAGAAAAGATAAAATATTACTTTATTTCCACTTATTTGCCATGTTAATCACAACTATGCCTTGTTTGCTTAATAGGTCTGAAACAGGACTACCACATTGCTATTACATCCAAATACCTAACATTACAGTAACTGGTGATGGAATTATATATTCCATTGCTAGAACATATTGTGTTTCAGCAACCCATAAAAAACATACATAAAAAAAGAAGTAGCCATAGATTCCATATGACTGACTTGTGCTTTTTTACATACTTCTCATGTAACAGGCAAAATATAAAGGTGTATCCCAGCTTAAAATGCATGAATCCTGTACATTGCTATAGTTACTCATTCCTCTGTACAGAAGGTATAAGCAGTCCTCAACATATAACCAATCACTTAGTTACAACAACCCCTGAAAAAGCTATTTCTGATCTGGATTCAAATTCCAACATTTGCCCCTCCATGGTCATGTGACCACATTTTGGGTTCTCTCCCAAAAAACAGAAGGAAGAAGCAAAGGAAAAATATATCTTTGAAAACATGTACAGACACAAATATATTGCTCTGTTCTTAGGTTGAAAAAAAGAGTTTCAAATTTCTCACAAAAAGATTTCTAACCCTTTAACAGGTAATATCATATGACATGTTCATGGTGGACAGACTTGGAGAGGAGATGTAGCGTGCTACAAATGGCAACAGTTATTTTCACTACTTGGAAAATGTAGTTGTACTAGCTGATCCCTGAATTTTGTTCTTTCATTGATTTATAGCTTCAGGGTACAGGCTTGAGGTTGAGATATATTTCAAGCTCTCTGCCCTACCATGATAGCCATACTATGAATAGACAGGACACCAGAGAATCAGACCATCCATAAGAAACTGACAATATTTTAGATAGCATTGTTGAAGACATCTGAATTATCTTAAATGAAAATTGACATCCGGTTTATTACTTTGGCATTCTTGTAAACAAATCTCAAAAACAAACAATTCTTTGTGTTCTACGCTACTAGTAACCATTTGTTAATAACATTTCATTCCAGAGTTTTATTCAAATATATTCAATGGTCTGTTTCTGAATGTTAAAATAGGCAGCAATTATTTATAGCTAAAAGACTACCCCCACTTTAATAGGTCACCAACCAAAGTTGAATTAAATGCTTTTCATTTTAAACTTAGTGAACAAGAATTCCTTTATAGAATACCTTCTGATGTTAACTCTCAAAACATGAATGGAAATTATTTGCATGAGTATTTATAGGACAATATGTTCTTAGGTATGCCCCTATTTATAGACTACTTAGATTTTTCTCAGAGACTTGGAATGCATAATGGTGTTCCATTCAAAAGATGGCCAAAAGCACAGATCAGCTGTTTTTATCATAATATACAATTAGTATTTTTAATTACCCCAACCTCCCTAGCTATTAAAAGACATCTTAAATAATGAACTTTATTTTTTGCTTCAGATAATGACAATCTTTGATTGTGTATCTTACAAATATTCTGGACTGTTTATGTACTATTTTCCATGGAAAAACAACTTGCTGCAGGCATCAGAAAGATTAGTTTATGCCTACAAAACATATATAAGGGTACAAAATTAAATTGGCCCAATGAAGTTTAAGTTCAAATATTCAATAAGAGTATTTGATTGCTATCAACAAATCAAAGTTACTTCTTGAGTCAAAATCAAAAACTCAAATCAAACATCACATTGAACTAAATGCTTTAATTTATAAAAACTGTCAAACTGAATTAAATCACCTTAGCTTCTAGACTGATATTGGCATTGAAGCTGGTCAACTCAGAAATCCTAATTGAATAAACTATGTCTATCAAAAAACAACCTACGCTAACTTAATGTTCTATTACTAAAGTAACAACTTAACTTCCCACAGGTGCAGTTGTGTAAAAGTGTTATTCAAACAAGTACAAACACATTGCAGCAACCCAGGATACCTGGAAAAAAAGAAACTGACTGTTCCGTTTCCCATACATCTTTATCAAAAAGTGCCTGACCACTCAACCTACTGCCACAAAACAACCAACACATTATCAAGAGCAACATTGCCATGCATCAAAAACATCTCAGAAACAGCCATCAGACTTACAATCACATGACAGCACCATAGCACACAAACCAACTAAACCTCTCCAATACATCTTAAGTCAACCAGTAGCCCAAAAAGAAAAATAGGAGTCAACACCCTGTCAGCCCCGGAAGCCATCTTTTCCATTGGAGATTCAGGGCTGCCACATTTAATGCCTGGGAGGATTACAAGGAGAGGTGGAGGATTAGCCATAACAACATTCCTTTCTCTGAGAGTCAAGGGCATTCAGCCTGCATCTGGATGGAAGTGATTGGGGGTTGTCTCCAGTTCGGACAGTGAATTGATTGGACCATGTGATGGACTTGTGGGTGCAGGGGATTGGAACTTCCAGCCTCAAAGTCTTCTTTTGTTGGGGGTGTAACTTGGAACTCTGACACACACTATAAGGACTATTACAAACACTACATAAGACAGACAAACAGAAGAGCTATGAACACCAACTAGCACTCAGAAAACATGGTGAAAACTCCTTAATTTTAGAACACATAGACAGTTTCAACATAGTTTCAACTAATAAACTGTGAACATCCTAGACCCATGATGGCGAACCTATGGCACGCGTGCCACAAGTGGCACGTGGAACCATTTCTGAGGGTACGCGAGGTGTTGCCCTGTCAGCTTCAGCATGCATGCACATGCTGGCCAGCTGATTTTTGGGCTTGATTTTCAGCAGGTTTTTTGTCCTCTGGAGGCTTCAGGAAAGCCTCCAGAGAGTGAAAAATGGACTTACTGGGCCCACCTGAAGTTGGAAAATGGGCCGTTTCTGGCCTCCTGAGGGCCTCTGTGAGGTTTCGCCCTCCCCAGGCTCCAAGAGAGTTGTGCGTGCATGCATGGGGCAGCAGGGCGGGGTGTCATGCACGCATGCACAGGGGGCATGGCATGGGGGGATTAAATTATGGGGGTGGGCACCCGAGTGCATGCAATAGTGCACAAGTGCGTGCTTTTGGCACCCAAGGCAAAAAAGGTTCGCCATCTCTGTCCTAGACTATGCTACATCCAAAAACACTATGATGTTTTGGCATTTAGAAAAATCAGTCATTAATTTACACATTATTCAAAAGAGACAATGAAAAGCTTAGAAGGAAACAAAAAGGCAAGAACAGGTCCACTCCAGCAACTAAACCCAAGTAAAATCAGACAAAAATCAAGCAAAACCAGTGTTCAAGAAACTACCATAGGGGAAAAAACCACATCCTGATCAATACTGACAAGGCAAGGTACTGTATAACCTTGTATATATGCAGGGAGCAAACCTCACACTCACTAGCGCTGGTGATGTTGCCTGGTCAGATAATGAAATGTCTGCAAGCAACCAAGCCTAAACTGCACCAAGGACTCCACCGTTCAACTATATAAATTATATTGGAGTTAATTTATAACAGTTCAGAAATATGGCATTGGCTTATGGCAGGGATGTCCAAACTTGGGAACTTTATGACTTGTGGACTTCAGCTCCCAGAATTCCCCAGCCAGCTATGCTGGCTGGGGAATTCTGGGAGTTGAAGTCCACAAGTCTTAAAGTTCCCAAGTTTGGACATCCCTGGCTTATGGCAACCATATATTTGAATGTCAGGTTTTCTTTAAAAATACACTAATATCTAGAAACAAATATACAATTTCATGTTAGAATACTTAAATTGATCCCTTCATAAAAATAGGAAATATATTTCTTAATTTAGGAAATGTTTATTTAATGAATCACACCAATCAATTATGTGAGTACTTCCACATTTATTTGTCAGGATATCTTCTCCTGATATTCAACAGCAAAACAAATGTTCAGACTATGGAATTGGATATAGCTGAACTATTTTACCCTAAGCAAATTATTTTTCAACATGACAGCCAGATGCATTTTAGAGAAAGGAAATGCTGTCACGATTCCCACGGAGAACACATAAAAGAGTTTGAAAGTCTAACTCTGATTACTGATATTTGTTGATGCTCTCTCTGACAGAACCATGAGTTCATTGATGAGCAGATGTTTGAGCAAAACTGCTTGGAGAGCTCAATGCAGAATTACCCATCAACCCGAAGCCCTTCCCTTTCAAGTCAACAGGGCTTGACTACCTCCTGCTGTTCTCGACGTAGTAAGAAAACAACGCACCTCCCTAATTCCAATGTGCCAGCAACCCGACTACGGAGCATGCAGGAGCTCAGCACCATACATATCCAATGCAGTGAACAACCCTCGCTCACAACAAGGTACAGTGGAGGAGGGTGGGTCATTGATGTAAGGGGACTAGCACATAGGTATCCAGCCCAAACATGGAAAAGTGGTTTTAGATACTGTACTTCATGATAATTTTCCAGGAGGGTATGTGAAAGTATTTGGAGAATTCTAAAATTTAAATCTGCATTTTCTAATTCCACATTTAGCTGGATGAGGGAACTCTGACATACATTTTGTTATACTGTCATGGCTATTAATGCTAGGATTAAGAAACCAAAAGTAAGATCTTAAATAGCCACCACCTTGAGATTTTTTGCAATTACAACTCATAGAATATCCAGGCAACATCGTATTTTTTTGAAGAGGGATTCTCAAAAATGCCCGCGTAATATTACTGGAATGTATCAAATTGGAGAAAAGCTGCCTCATGTAATGACAAGCATCATCCAGTAAACTTTTAAATAACTAACATATGACACTCAGATGTCAGGACAAACCTTCTGCAGTGTGTATTGATCTGTTGTATGGGCTTTTATGTATTAGATGGCAAGTTGCTGTGCATAGCAAGAAACCAAAATTTGCTATAAAATTTGTACATTAGCCCAAAATGAAGGCAGACAAAAGCTTTCAAAAATCAAATCTGGAATTTGTCTTTAATATAAAAAATATAATATAAAATATGTAAGATCTAAAACAGACTTTGTTACATATAGCTGGAAGACAAAACAGAAAATTCCAAGGGGCTAATTTCGAGGATTGCAGCAAAGTCTGGTTAATTTTGTTTGAAATGTAACTAATTTCTCTGGCTAGGCTATGGTTCAGTTAAAAACAATGTGTTATTGACTTGACAATAGTTTATGTGGTTCTAATTCATTTTTTTCTTTTCTAACTTAAAAAGTTTTCAGTAGCAAAAGAAAAATATACCAATATTTCAAATGAGTTGGGTTTTTCCTCTCTTAGTTGTTTTTTTTTTAATCTGCTTCAAATTAAAAGCAAATGCTACTGAGTTGTCACTTCCTTCTTGGGTAAAGATCCTCGATAGGGCACTAATCTAATTAGTATCAAAAGAAGAAGAAAATATGAATTGTTTCACTCATGTACATGGAAGAACCATTTAGAACTGGGGTAGTCAACCTTTTTATACCTACCGCCCACTTTCGTATCTCTGTTAGTAGTAAAAAAATTTAACCGCCCATTGGTTCCACAGTAATGGTGATTTATAAAGGAAAGTAAAGTAAAAGGAAAGTGCTTCAGTATCAGACAAAACCCCTACCTCCCATTATGAAAGCTGGAATGCCCACTAGTGGGCGGTAGGGAACAGGTTGACTACCACTGATTTAGAAGCAAGAACAATGCAGCTACTTTTCTGAAATCAAGTTCATATGAATTTAAGGATGTAGAAATCTGCCTTTTCTAGTATCAAAACTGACTTTCAAGTTTCAAGATTTTTTTCCCAGTCCTGACCTGCATTCATATGATCAATGAAGTGGCAACTGATCATCTTCTGCTTCACTGAATGTGTCTGCAAAGTCTCAGTACTTAATGGATGGTGATGGTAATGATCAAATTGAGATCTTAATGAAAATATGCTCCTCCATTTATTTATCAAATTAATATGGCTACCAATATCATAACAAGATACTTAGGGCAGCTTTCAGAAAAAAATAAAACAATAAGCATGTTATATTTTTAAAAAGTTTCAAAAACACACATAATAACACAAAATAATTTACTTAATAATTAAAATATAAAAAATAAAAAATGAAAAGTGGGACACATAATTAAAAAAGAATACCAATTCGTAGCCTGAATGCGCAAAAATGAAGTCAAGAAACTAAGGTAAAGAATGAACTAAGACTAGCAACAAATACCAAAAATAATTTTAAAAGGTTTTTTCAACATGCCACTCTCATAGCATCCGCAGATAACCGCCCTGCCGCCCTGTTTAGGGTGACCCGCTCCCTCCTTCAACAGAGGGTGCGGGAAGCCCCCTTACAGGGCAGAGCAGAGGAATTTGTGTCTTATCTGCAGGAGAAAATCGCTCAGATACAGAACGAGCTAACCCCCATTAATGGCCCAGTGGAATGCCACGAGGCGGATCTTGTTTGGGAGGAGTTTGACTCCGTTACTTCCGATGATATGGACAGGCTTCGTGGGCGACTGCGAGCCACCACATGTTTACTGGACCCGTGTCCCTCCAGGCTTGTACTGGCATCCTGGGAGGTGACACGAGGCTGGCTCCAAGAGGTTGTCAACGCATCCTTGAGTGAGGGTTCCTTGCCCGCCTCCCTAAAAGAGGCCATGGTGAGACCCCTCCTCAAGAAGCCCTCTTTGGATCCAGCTCTATTATCTAACTATCGTCCTGTCTCCAACCTTCCCTTTTTGGCGAAGGTTGTTGAGAGTGTGGTGGCACAACAGTTTCCCCGTCACCTGGAGGAAGTTGATTATCTAGACCCGCGCCAGTCCGGCTTTCGGCCCGGGCATAGCACCGTGACGGCATTGGTCGCGTTGGTGGATGATCTCTGGAGGGCCAGAGATGGGGGTTGTTCCTCCATCCTGGTTCTATTAGACCTCTCGGCGGCTTTCGATACCATCGACCATGGTATCTTATTGCATCGGCTGGGGGGGTTGGGGGTGGGAGGCACCGTTTTACGGTGGTTCTCCTCCTACCTCTCTGGCCGATCGCAATTTGTGTTGATGGGAGAGCAGAGGTCGACCTCGAGACCCCTCACATGTGGGGTGCCTCAGGGGTCGGTCCTCTCGCCTCTCGTGTTCAACACATATATGAAGCCGCTGGGCGAGATCATCCGTGGCTTTGGGGTAGAGTATCATCTCTACGCTGATGATACTCAGCTGTATATATCTACCCCAAACCACCCCAACGATGCCGTAGCGGTGATGTGCCAGTGCCTGGAAGCCGTGCGGATCTGGATGGGAAGTAACGGACTCAGGCTCAACCCGACCAAGACCGAGTGGCTGTGGTTTCCGGCTGCCCGATTCAACCAGTTGATGCCAGCTCTGGCCATAGGGGGCGAACATCTTGCCCCTGTGGATGGGGCGCGCAACTTGGGTGTCCTCCTGGATACCCGGCTGTCCATGGAAGATCAAGTGACAGCCGTGGCCAGGAGGGCGTTTTACCAGGTTCGCCTGGTACGCCAGTTGCGCCCCCTATTGGATCGGGACGCCCTTTGCACAGTCACTCATGCTCTCGTGACATCCCGACTGGACTATTGTAACTCTCTCTACATGGGGCTCCCCTTGAGGTGCACCCGGAGGCTTCAGTTGGTCCAGAACGCAGCCACGCGAGCAATAATGGGAACCTCTAGGTTTACCCACGTAACACCGCTCTTGCGCGAGCTGCACTGGCTACCTGTCGTCTTTCGGGTGCGCTTCAAGGTGTTAGTCATCATCTTCAAAGCGCTCCATGGCTCGGGACCTAGCTATCTGCGGGATCGGATCCTGCCCCATACATCCTCACGGCCGATTCGCTCCCACAGAGAGGGACTTCTCCGGGTGCCGTCCACTAGACTCTGTCAGCGGGCGACGCTCAGGGGAAGGGCCTTCTCTGTGGCGGGCCCAGCCCTCTGGAACGACCTTCCCCCCGACATTAGGACAACTACGGACCTCCGCTCCTTCCGTTTAAAATTAAAGACATCTTTTTCTCCTGGCCGGCCTTGGGTAGTCTCTTTTAAGGTTAGGGGTTTTAAAGGGGGAATTTTAGTTTATGGGTTTTTAGCGCAGGATTAATTTAATTTATTTTTAATTTTGTATTTTGTCTGTGGTTTTAATTGTATTTTTAAGTGCCTGTGCCCCGCCTCGAGTCCCTTTGGGGAGAGAGAGCGGGATATAAAATTAAAAATTATTAAAATTATTAATTATTATTATGTAAAATATGTCAAGTAAATGATCAATTCACTAATGGGACAAGATGGCAAGGACATGACACGTAGCAGGGAGAAAGCGGAACTGCTTAATTCATTCTTTGCATCTGTGTTTATACAAAAGGGAAAAAAATGGTCCAAAAGTAGTATTATAGAAGACAGAATAGGAATACAAGTCAAAATAGCCCAGAGAATACCTATTTATTCTAGACAACTTCAAATTGCTGGACCAGATGGATTATATCCCAGGGTTCTGAAGGACCTAGCAGGCATGATCTCAGAACCACTGAGCATAATTTTTTATTAAGTTCCTGGAGCTCTGGGGAACTACCAGAGAACTGGCATTTTAGCTGCCAAACGAGACTGAGAGGCACTTCATGGTCTTCTCTTTAAGTACTGAGACTTCACAGACATATTCAGTGAAGCAAAAGATGATCAGTTACCACTTCAGTGATCATATGAATGCCCTGTTGATCTGGTGCCTGGGGCCAAGATCGCAGTCCGTCAACTCAACTTCCTCTTAGGACTTGAATCGGCAATCTTCACTGATATTTTTTTTAATTCAATCCTCACCCCCTCCTGCAACAGCTCCTATATTGAACTTATTCAAAAAAAGAAAAAAAAGAAAAACATTGGGAAACCTTAGGCTCCGAAATGATTGCTGGCAATTGAACCAGATTATCATGCATAATCTTATCCTTTCTCACTCATTTCTGAAATGATTCTGAAAGGCTTGGGTGTTTACCAAGCTGGACCCTTAGAAAAGCATATAATATAGCATACATTAATAAAGGAGATGAATGAAAGATTTCCCATCCAATGTGAAAATTTCAAATATACAGTCATGCTCTTTGGGTTGACTAATGTTTTCACAGTCTTCCAGCATTTCATGAATGATGCATTCTGACATCTCCTGGATCACATCATTATTTACCTCGACAGTATTCTGATTTTCTTCTCATCCTGAACAATATATGCAATTACCCACATATATTCAATGTGAATTACAGTTCTCTACTAGTTGGAATTTATATTATGTTCTGGCTAGCGAGAATCCTGCTTAAACTCCTCTCATTCCATAGAAACTTAAACCTGCCCCTTTTAGATGACATACAACTTCCATACAAATTAGATTTGAGCTACATTTATAAACCTTACTTAGGAACATCAAGTCAGGCATAATGCTTTATGAATTCTTTTATTTCATATATGTATGTACAGATAATAGTATTTATAGTCTGCAAGGGGTAATGTCAAATTTTATCTTTTAAGCAAAATACAGTAAGCCTTCAGAAATATGCACTGACATAGATAACTAATCATAACAGTTGAAGGAGGTTTGGAATTACAATGAATGAGTAAGTGTTTTTCTTTGATTGTAGAAAGGCTTGTTTTCTGGGGAATATTTTATAATTAGAAATATGTGAGTCAGCATCAGGTGATGCTTGGATATGAAGGCATACCTGTTATTTCAATAAAGTATTAATTTTACTGTCAACTTTTTCCAACTTTTTCTCACACATATTATATTTCAAACATACCAAAAGTTCACAGTAGCTCAAAATCAAATAACTTTATTGCAATCATTAACCAGCAGAAAGAAGAAAACAGAAAAATAAATACGGTAGTCTTCAAACATCATCTAAAAATAAATAAACAGGAATGACCCTTAGAAAAATGTGCCAAAAATCTTCATTCTTATTAGTTGACTATCCTAAAATATAAAATTATAGAGCCCCTGACAAAACTCTTCAGATACAGTACAACAGCTGACATAAATAAAAATGACCAGAGGATAATACTTAGACAAAGCCATTCCCTGTATTAGATGTGGGGAACTACGGCTCTTTTATGACTTGTTGAAGTCCACAAGTCATAAAAGGGCCGTAGTTCCTCAGCTCTGCCCTACATAAACAACTTCAATTGCTTTTAAGTATTCTTCGTCTAATTTTGAATGTCACCTCACAGAATCTGGCAATCTTATATGTTATTTCAGGGTTAATATCAGAAAATAAAAACTGGCAATCACCGGAGCCTGTTTTACTAATCAGGAGTGGGGCAATTAGGGCATTTCAAGGTGCTGTGTAAAAGTGCCAGGACAAAAGAACGTGCTCAATAGTTTCTACTTGTCCTGAATCACAAGGCCATACTTGTAATCGTTACAGTATCTTTTTGTACCTTCCAGCAAGTAGTGCTGTAGGTAGTGCACTACATCAGGCTAAAGTAAAGACCTTTCTCTGGTTGGAAATGTTAAGGATTGTGAGATGCAAGGGTATATCTCTGACTGTCTGTCATGGGAAATGGAGTAGTATTACTCACAACCATTTGTCAGTCTCTGGCGTACATGTGTTATTAGAGTATGGTTCTTGTCTGTTCATAGCCCAAGGATAAAAGAAACACGAGGGAAAGTCCTAAAATTGGGAGTTCAATCATATACAATGTTTGCAGAAGCTCGGTTCTTACCTTCTGTTCCTTTACAATGAACAGAAAATGTCTTTTTATCTTATAGTCGCTCCAGCCTAAATATGAAATCAGATGATGGTCTGAGACCGAACTGCAAAGCTGCTCAAATAACCACAGCAATCATCAGCATCCCGACACCACCGGCCCTGGCTCCAGAAGGTGAAAACAGGCCTTCCTCCTCCAGTCCCAGCCATTCAACGAACACAATCATAGCTAGCAGCAACATTGTCAAGGTTTCAGCTTTGTAAGACTGGCTTGGTCAAACATGATGGCAGTAGATTGGAAGGCCAATCTTTTTTCCCTTTCTCCCCAACTTCCATGTTCCTTCTTTGCTGCAAATTGTGCCTAGATGAATGGCTGGATGGACAATGGACCAACCTGACCAACATCTAAGAACTGAGGATGAGAGCCGAAGGAGGCAGCTTCCTTCAAACTCACATTCATGCTGCAGAGCGAGCTCAGAAGAATCAGGAAGCTGTGTTTGTATGTATGGGTGTGTGCGTGGGTGTGTGCATGTAAGAACAGAGTGGCCAAAGGATCTCTCTTTGACAAGTTGAAGCCTTGTTCTAAGACATGAGGCATAGAATAGTTTTTGGATAGTGATATATAAGTCCTGTCATAACTACAAGAAGGTCAGTAAAGAAGTAGAATTATAACACTGTGTATCTCAGCACCTTTTTAAAGGTTTTTAATGGATAATATTTATTCATGAGGAAATGACTGAAAAAGGTGACCAAAATGGATTTTGTGATTTTTTTTTCTGTCTTCATGCAGCAGGATCTTTTATTAACCAAAATTACTTCTTTATTTTCTTTTATACCCAAACATTTAAAAAAAAGAATTCATTTTGTCACACACATTTAATTTTCATTCTTTTGTGCATGTGTGCATGCGTGTGTAAGAACGAATAAGAGAACCACAAAACTGGCATTTTCCAACTATGAAAGATCTGAGCACACATTCCTGTTTCTGGGCTCAATCCTGCAAAGACTTACTGTTTGCATGGTCAACAACATGCTTTAAGTAATGCCTGTGGATTCAACGGTTCTACCTACTGTCCATCCCTTTCTGCATGAGTGTGTCTTTGCAGGCTTCAGCCTTTAGTGCGCAGTAGCAAAACAGATGCCTGCATGCAGTCACACACACACACAAGCACTAATAAAACATTCATTTTAGATGGCACTTTTTCTTAACACAATTCTGTAATTGCCTTTAATTCAACAAAAATTGCAGTTGCAAACAGTGTATTTGTCTGCTAATTATTGTCTGTAAAAAATCATATTTGTGGAACAAAAGAACAGGCTTTCATAGTTTACCACAATTCTTTACTTTTCAAAGTATTACTTTGGCTATCACAGATTGGTAGAGAATGTGCTTAGATTAACTAGTTCTGTATTTTTAAAGTCCAGAAAATGGCCTCGAGGAAATTTAATTTAAAAAAAAATATCAAGCAAGTTTCAGAGGGCAAAATCATTTGAAGCAGCTGCTGCAGATGTTCATAACTGAAATGTAATCTATGCCCATGCTTTCTTTTATGTTTTATATGTGTTTCTTTAATAGTAATGGAAGTGTCTCCCATTGTATATAATAGCCAATAGTCAGTGGATGTGTCCTTTGTTAGGACTATTTTAAGAGCCAAAACTTTGCATGGACTGAAAGTGAATCTCATTTTATAATACAGTCCTGTGGCTCTTAGTGAAACTCTCTGGGTTGCATTGGCTTAATGGATACAGCAATATAATATTTTACTTTCCCTAGATAAAGCATCATTTCTTTTCAACAAGGAGATGTTGCTTTTAGATTTGGGGGCCTTCTTTATATTAGAATTTCATTTCTAATCAATTTATAAAATACTGTTAATAGATGGTTTAAAAATAATCTATGTTTCAGAATAGTTCACCAATTGTTAACTGTTGTTACACTGTTTAGAAAGTTTAGGACTGTGAGGTAACCATCTAAAGCTTTATACCAATATTCTCCTAATGTCTTTCTCTGGAGGCAAACCTGGGTGGCCACATTTATGCCAAGAAGACACACGCTGCTTCACAGCATTGTGAACTGTACTCTTCTTTTCTTCTTAAATTGTGCAATTTATTAACCATCTTACATTTGCTTAAGCTTTGACATATCTGATGTCCACAACATGCTGTCTTTTGATATCTTGCTTTCATTTTTATATATCTTTACAAAGTATATAGCCCAAGATATTTTGAGCTAGAATTTGTGTTGCAGAAGAAAGATAGACTGCAGGTTCAAAGGGGAGAAAGAACTGTGCTGACAAAGTTATCTTCTGTATTTGCTTTTGGTTACTTTTTTCACATTAAAGTTATCAGATGAGCAATTATTGGAAGCCACTAAACGGTAGAATTCACACATTAATACATCTTAAACTGAGTCTGGAATCAAATTTTTGAATAGAATGTGACCAGTTCTTTCAAAACTAAATTTCAAAAAACTTATTAAAAATCCCACCTTTGTAAATGTTTCCATTTTGAGTTGTTAAAATGAGGCATTCCTGCACTTTGCACCGTAAGAGGTTTTATCAGCTGAAGGATTCAACTAAGGCAACTCTAAATTCTATACATTGGCTTATACAAATAGCTGGATCCATGCATTAGGCTAAACAGGAAATTTTGTTAATCTGTTACTTAACACTGCATGGAAACCATACTCTTAACTGTGCAACTTAAAACCTTTTTTTACTGTCTTGTAATTTTTTAAAAATGTTAGAGAAAAAGGTTTTAAGTTGCACAGTTAAGAGTATGGTACATCCCCAATATACTGAAAAACTCATTATTTTAGTAATATGAAGGAGGCCTTAGATTGCCATCCAAAATGTCAGGGCCTGGGTTAACCCCAGGTCTATCTGTAGGTGGTTGAAAGAGGTCAGGATGGCAACTATGACTGTACTATCTAAGCTGGGTCCCTTTACATATGTCTTATGCAAAAATAAATAAATTGTGAGATCACAGGATCATATACACTATCTTGACATTTTTGTTTTAATTACTCCTGAAGATATTTCTGGTTTAGCCTGTGAAATTATGAACTGGGTTTTTTTTACATTTCAGAGTTGTCCACTTCATCTCTATGTATTGAACTCTTACTTAGTAACTACCACCCATCTCATACACTGTGATGAGGGGAAAGGTTACTGGGTAAGGGGCTGTTGCCTTGTCTTCATAATATCGCTGGTGGTGTTGATGCTGATTGAATTACTTGAAGATAGGCTAAGTTTCTAGTCTTTCTTTTCTTGTACTAGTACATAATCTAAAGAAATTGATCATGCAACTTACAGAAATGCCTTATTGAAGCTCTCCTTTGCTTTATTTAGCTTCATTACACCTCATTATACCTTCACAATAAGTTCCTACTTAGGCAATCTGAAGTATATTCCTCCATTCTCTTTAACATACTGTGTTGATGTTTATTCCTATGCAAAGGATAGCTATAGAAATATGGGTTTTGCCCTATATCCAATCCATTTTATCCCATTAGCAAAAATAAGATGCATCTGGTTTGAAATAGCAAATTATGTAAAAATTGGGTTTGGCTCTGTTGAGTTTCAATCTACTCACAGTGCAATCTACATTTCTATAGGAAATATTTGATCCTTTAATCCCCTCCCTTCCATTACAATATACTTTATAAATTTCAATAGTCTGCCCCAAAAGTATAGCAGGAAGCTACACAAAATATAGTAGTAGGCATACATTTGGTGCCTCTGACCTAGCAATGATATGCAAACCATGGTTTTAAACATGATTTATGTCATAGTGATGGGTAAACTAAGGTACCATGGCTAGTTTCATAATCCTATTAAAACAAGCCAAAGGATAGCGTACATGTTTATCCAACAGAACATTATTATCCAGCAATCACTGGTATTGATATGTATTGTATCATGTATTATACCAGGTGCTGTGGTAGTGCAGTTATTAGAATGCAGTATTGAGGCTAACTCTGCCTAATGCCAGGAATTCGATCCTGACTAGCACAAGGTTGATCGAGCTTTCCTTCCTTCCAAGGTTGATAAAATGAGGATCCACTTGGGCAAGCTCAAAATCATTTTTAGAATCCTAAAGTTCTAAGTACCAGTATGTGTTCCTGCTATGAAAAGTTCAGAATATTCAGAACATTCAGAAATCTGAACCAGATTGGAATCTCACGTACAGTTAATTTGTTGAGAGCAGACTGACTTCAATAGAAATTTAAATACTGTTGCATTCTCATAAATGCCAGTTTCTTTTTGTGAAAAAGAGATGGCCACTATCTAGAAATACCAGGTCTCTTTGTCAGACAAGATAACAATTTTTCTAGATTAGAGACCAAACTTTGATTCCCTGATATTTTCATGTGACTGAATCACAATGAGGATGTCATGCTAACTCAGAAGTACCCAGGCAATTAAGCCAATGAAGCCAGGTTCACAGACCTGGTTCACTAGCATCCATGTCATTCATTATGTACTTACTGAAATTGCCCTTTTTTATATTCATGATCAAGACTGATTTCTAGAAGAGGACCCACAAAAACTGACCCTTGTAGCCACTTCATTTTGATGTTCATTTTAATGTTCACATGCTCCTTACCTACAACTACATGGACAGAGAAAAAAATGGAAGGAATATGTTTGGGCATTATCTGAAGTGGTAAACTTCAGTCTCCTTTGGAAGTTGAAATGACATAAAACACAGCTGTCAGCCAGCTATCCCAAAAATCTCAGGTCATATGCTGTCTGCGCATGCACAAGAATGAATTGCCTGGAATAGATTACTGGATTGGCTGTCTTGAGAACAGGGCCATTATGTAGCCTACATGTCTAATCACAGTGAATGTAGTTTATTATTTTTTATCATCTCACCCAACTAGTGTCAATATATATTGCTCATCTCCATCTGGGAATGGAAAACCTTTTTTTGCTAATATGTCAAGTGTTTCTAAAATATTCATCTTATTTGACATAATTTATGACTTGTCGTGCTCTATCTCCCAAAATCATTTCTTTTGAAACTGATTTCAAAAATACAGAAGTATAACTATATTTAATTTTTGTCTACAAAATTCTAAAGGTAGTGATTTTACATTTCATTACTTAGTGTATATTGGTATCTTGCTCTACGACCATAAATCCGCAAAGTATATGCTTCATTTAAAACTACAGTTGGGACTGGAATTTTGGTCATTAAGCAATGTGGAAGTTAAGCAAATCATCAGGTGACGGGACCTATTTGTGCAATCTTTTTTCCCACGGTTGTTAAGTGAATAACATGGTTGTTAAATAAATCCAGCTTTCCCCCCCATTGATTTTGCTGGCCAGAAGTTGGTTGGGAAGGTCATAAATCACAATCATGTAACTGCAGGATGCTGCAACCAGCTATAAATGCAAACCAGTTGCCAAGTGCTCAAATCATGATTGTGGGTGTTGTGCAAAAGTTGTAACTTCAAGGATGGGTCATGAGTCACTTTCTTTCACTGCCATCACAACTCCAAACTGTCACTAAATAAATGGTCAGAAAAGACTATCTGTAGTTTTCACATACTACCATGATTTTGCTGGTATCAGTGGGCATAATATAAAATTTTCCTTCAGTTGTTTAGGGACAAATATACATGGGAATTTCCTTTGGTGTGCTGAGAGGATTCCTTTCTTTTTAGAAGAAAGGAATTTATATCTATCCTTAAGGACTGATGATGAGAAATAAAGGATATACTGCAAGTATTTATGAGTGCAAATCTCATATTGAATAATGAAGTGCATAACAGTAATTAGATTTTAATGGATCTACGCTTTTTCCACCACCGAAAATGATTGCCCCACATACTTTACAATTTAGGGAACGTGAAATGCGTCATGTTTTCAAGAAATATTATTTTAATTATTTTTTCTGCTATTTTATTACCAATTGAGAAGTAGATACATAGACAAAATGTTAATCTGACCAAAGGCTTTAAGCCTAATTCTTTATTTGGTTCATGTAACTGTCACTGACAATTTTTCATTCTTGTAACCAATTCAAAGTTGATCTAATATAGTAAAGCAGACTTGGCTTTTTCATTAAAGAATATCATTCTATCTTGTGTTTCAATTTTTCCAACCAAATTCCACTTTTCTCTTCACAATTACAAACTGATTATATAAATCTCTGTTTGGAACCTAAGAACGCTGAATTTAATATTGCCACGGTTAAGGGAAATAACTGTTAGAATTGCATCCTCCCCCCAAAAAAAGAAAATTGCAAAAAGCAATAAGAGAAAAACTTTAACCTTCTGATTAATATTTCTTACATGGCCAGAATTTTTTTTCTAGAGGAAGGGTTTTTTTATAACTGTTTTTAAATGTGTTTAAATGGTGATTGGTTTGCTTCTCCTGGGTAGACGCTTTGAATTAGTTCATAATTAAATTACTGTTCATGTCCATCTCACTAGCCAGGCACATCAAATCAAATCGTTACTCTGTAACTAGGTTTTCAATAGCAATAAACATATATAAATGCCACGTCAAAACTGAAAAACGTCTATACTGGCTAATGAAGACCATAATCCTCTATATGTCTATTTAAGACTCATTGAACACTATGGAGCTTATTTTAGATTAAATGTGATTAGGATCATGCTGTATGTAATTGTATGAAACGGAAATGTTGAATCCTGCCCATGCAGCCCATAACAAGTTACTTCTAGTGTCTAATTTTTTTTATTTTTCAATCATTGCTACTATGGTTCAGCGATCACTTAAAAATAATAAAAAGCATTTACAGTAAAACGTGAGATTCCAGCATACATACATGATTGCTGGTTGAGAGTTGTTCCCACTCCCTCCAAATCAGATGATCGAAGCCAAGCTGCTCAGTTACGTTAATAATAATAATAATAATAATAATAATAATAATAATAATAATAATAATAATAATAATCTTTATTGTCATTGTAAAAATTACAATGAAATTGGTTAACCCTTAAATCTGACTTTTATTTAAATAAGAACTAGAGATCTGTATTTGATCCTCAGGAATATTTGAATGCAATGCTATGGATGAATACTATCAAGATATCAGAGTATCAATAAAGCTACATTAAAGTCCATGAGGTGCCAAATGTTTAAACAGTCTCTCCAATTTCAGAAATGAACATTGCTAAATCAAAAAGGGAACAACTTTATCTTCACGTCCAGAGAATTGACAGTGAAATTGAAACATCCATTGTGTTTACATTGTGAAATGTAAAGTTCAAGAAGCAGAGTTAAATTTAATGCTAATTTAGCAAGGAATTCTTTTCATAATCTATTATGGGGCCAAATATTCAATACTTTTCAATGGTCTTGCTTGCAGTCAATAAATTCTTAATTTGATCATATGCATGTATGTGCACATTGCTTTTTCTTTTTTTTAAAGACCAGTGCTGATCACATGTCATTATATAGAAATGCAGGTGAAAGATTATAATCTGTATAATATCTTTTCCTAAATTACTGTTGCAACATGGCTGGAGGTCCAGCGGAGACCAATAAAATACACTACAGAATGTGTGCGATGGTATATTTTTGATAAACCAGTGAGACATTACAATGCAATTATGTTTGCATTAGAGGTTTTACGTTGTTACCAGAATTTTATCTCAATTGTGTTATTTTCTATTTTCATATCTAAATGGGCTTTGCTTACTACAAAATATCATACCCAAGACAAACGTACTGTACAAAACTGCAGATAGATTCATTTGACAAAACTTTCTAAAGGATCCTTAGTTTCTTGTTGTCTTTTTGGAACTGTAGTGCTTATGTTGAAACTTGTATATCATTTACAGTACTGTGTCTTGTGCCACTGCTGTACCTGATGTATCCATTCTGGATTAAATGAATTATGTGCCACAAAATATTCAACTCTTGCTGAAGACTTTTTTAACTGATGTCATCTATTTGATTAAATCATCTACTTTACTCCAAGAAAGCATACATCACAATCATAACTTTGCCAGACTTGATCAAAAATCTATTTAGTTTGGTTTCTTACTTTCAATATAATCACATTGTTCCAAGAAATTTGCAGATTTTACGTGAAAGCAGTAAGCGATGTTCAATAGCATTTTGTAGGTAGAAACACCATACTTAGCATACTTCTAAATCAGAATGACAATACTCTAACTCCCAATATAAGGGTGGTATAACAGTTCCTGAAGATTGTAAATAGGATTGCAGTCTTGTCTCCCTCAACCCCCCAAATATACCTTTAATTTAAGATCTAGGAGAGAGGATCTGATAATGAGAATTACAATTTATCATGTTTACAATACCATATTTTTTGGAATATTAGACGCGCCCAGTTTTTTAAGAGGCAATTTTTTTAAAAAAAAAGTAGGTAGGTAGATAGAGGGATAGAGAGAGAGAAAAAAATTCCGTAGGTAGGTAGGGAGAGAGAGAGTAGTTAGGTAAGTAGGTAGATAAAGGGAGAGAGAGAGAGAGAGAGAGAGAGAGAGAGAGAGAGAGAAATACAGTAGATAGGTAGGGGGAGAGAAAGAGAAGGTAGGTTGGTAGGTAGAAGGATAGAAAAAAATAGAGAGAGATACAGTAGATAGCTAGGGGGAGAGTAGGTAGGTAGGTGTATATGTAGATAGAGGGGGGAGAAATATAGTAGATAGGGAGAGAGAGGGAGAGTAGGTAGGTAGGTAGGTAGGTAAGTAGATGTTTCCAGGTATATTTACCCATGTGCTAGAGAAGGAAATAGCTGACAACCTGTAGCACGTAAATCTTTGTTTCTGCTGGCACAGCACTTAATCAATGCAATTCTCATCAACCACTCTAACTAAACAGCCTTCTGAAAGGGAAAAAAAAGTTTTTTCACTCTGCAAATCTCCCCAAAACGGCCGGTTTTTCGCAAAAACAGGCCTGTTTTTTCCAAATAAAAGGGATGAATAGCGTGGGGGGGGGGGAAGGTTGCAGAGTGCTCCTGGGGGGTGGAGGCCCCAAAACGAGCAAAAAATGGGCCTTTTTTGGTCAAAAAAATTGCATTATGGAGGCTTATAGAGTGCTACTGGGGGCGGGGGGGGGGGAAGGCAAAAAAAACTCATTTGCTCATTTCTGCCCTCCCCAGCCTCCAGAAGCTCTCTGCAAAGCCTCCATAAGAGTATGCACAGCCAGTTTGGTGAAGGGGCAGGACTTCAGGAGGCAAAAAAATGCTGTATTCAATGTATAAGACGCACCCAGATTTTCAGCGTCTCTTTAGAAGAAAAAAGGTGCATCTTATACTCCGAAAAATATAGTAGTTACACAATGAAAATGAAGTCTGCATTTTGGTAGAAAATGTTCTACTTCAATTGTTTTTAACTCTTATCCTCCATATAACCTTACATACATATAACTGTAAAACAGAAAAGCTAATCTATCTGTTTTTAATTTTGAGAACAGTTTAAATTCAAAATAATCTTATGGAGTCAGCTTTTAAATTTAGATTTAAATTTAGAATGTTGAAAACATGGGGAGTACATATTTAATAATTAACAATTGTTCAATGTTTAGCTTTTACATTGTACCTTAATTAAAAATTAAAAAATATTCATATGCTAGTAATTTACAACCTAGGGATTTTCAGTAAGGTGGATGGACTCAATTAGAGATGATGGGTGCATCATTGGAAGACCTAAAGGACCAACTTGAGATCAGATTGTCCAGAAAAAAAAACCTTATCTATTGGGTCTCAACCCAACTCTCAAGAGTCAACTCTGACTCAATAGAACATAATCTATCAAGGATATTCAACAGAAGTGTTAAAGACAAACTTCAAAGTTCCAAAGGGGGGAAAAAAGGAGAGCCTAACACAGGCAAAACTGAAATGTGTCGATTTTCACACTGCAAATGAATCAGGTATGAATTATTTTTAATTACTCAAAAAGTTAGGACTGGTACATATTCTTTTTTGTGCATTGTAAGTCATTTTTATAACCAGACAGCATCTATGAAAGTAATTATAGGTTAATAGGGTAAAAAGTATGCTTCTAGGTTAAAGATCTGTTGAAATGGCACTCCAGTTGATTATTAGCACAGCAGCTTTTGAAAATACTGTCATGCTAGATGAAATCAAGATATATTTGGTCCTCTATGACAAAGTCAAGCCTAAAAATAATGGAAATTGAACAGTAGGTCATACTTGTTGCAAGTTTCAAAGATTGCATTGATTTTTAATGCACTTTACCTGCACTTTCATTTTACTCTTTACTTTTCAAGAGGATTTTGAACAAACTTTAAGCAGTGATCAGTCCTTTTTCTTCTTTCTTCTTCATGATATTCCATGCACATATATAAATCATGATGAAAGTTATTCATTTGAATGACATGATTACTTCTATGCACGTAAAACAACACACAACAGAAAATCAGGCCCTTGCACAAAGGAAAATCATGAGTTCTAACATAACAACTAGTTGTACTGAGTAAAAGCTAAGGAAAGAGTATAACATCTCAGAT
This sequence comes from Rhabdophis nuchalis, assembly GCA_039707465.1. Lineage (NCBI taxonomy): Eukaryota > Metazoa > Chordata > Lepidosauria > Squamata > Natricidae > Rhabdophis > Rhabdophis nuchalis. The sequence continues at coordinate 46,566,357 of CM077644.1, forward strand.
TCTACACAGGCTGATAAGCAATGAGACAAGATTCTCTAGGTCAGTGATGGTGAAACTTTTTTAGCTCGTGTGTCATACAGGGGGGTTGTGCGCAGGCGTGCCACACCCATAATGCAATGTGTGATCCCCAGCACGCATGCACGCACAACAGGCTCACACACACATACACCCACTTTTTTGCATGCTTTTTTCACCCTGCCATGCTTGAGACTTTATAGAAGCCTGGGGAGGGAGAAAACAGTCCCGTCCCCTGCACCCGCCAGGCCCTCTGGAGGCTTCAGCAGCTTCCCCAAAGCCTCCAGAGTGCAAAAAACATTTACCCATGGGGCAGTTTTTTGCGCTCTGGGGGCTTCAGGGAAGCTCCTGAAGCCTCCGGAGGGCGGGGGGGGCTGCTTTTGGCCTCCCCAGCTTCCTATAAAGCCTCTGGAGCCTGGGAGGGTGAAAAAGAGCTTTAAAAAAGGCTGAACTCAGCTGGCCAGCATGCACATGCGCACTGGCCAGCTGACAGTGCAATGCCTCGCATGTCCTGAAAAATGGCTTTGCATGCCATCTGTGGCACGCATGCCCTAGGTTCGCCATCCCAGCTCTAGGTACTAGAATTTATTTTTTGCACCAGTAATCACTCCTGGCATCTTCCTGGACCAGTGCTTGTGGTTTTCTTGGAAAGATTGCAGAAATGGTTTGCCATTGTCTGATTCCTAAGGCTGAAAGAGAGTAATTGGCCCAAGGTGACCCAACCGGCTTTGGGCATAAGACGGCATTAGAACTCAGTCTCCTGGTTTCAAGCCTGTAGCTTTAACCACACCAAACTGGCTCTTATACCAGAACTTAGACATCTACCCAACTCAGTTTCAATTATGAGATGCTAGATAGGATATAAAACAACTGAAACAAAGCAGGGAAATTAGTTTTGGAGCTAATTTGGTAATTTCACTTCTGATTAAAGTTTTTGCTTATGTACGTACTGTAGGACAACAGACAGTAGAAAACACACTTATGTATAAAATACACCAGAAAAATGTTGTTTCATCATTAATATTTTTGAAAATTAGGGGCCATGTAGCAGATTGACTAGATCTGCTAAAAGTTCACCGAATGAACTTGAAACACATATTATCTCAGATTAACTCAATGTATAACTTCTTTACAAGTAAAATTGGAAATATTAATACAAGTATTATATTGGCAGATAAGATAAAATAAATTAAATATATGAATGTATGGGTATTTTTTTAAATATAGAAATTTTTTATTTCATGTGGTTTTCAGCAACAAAGTGAACAGGACTACATATAACCAGAGTGTCAACAGCACCACCTATTGAACATTGTAATGAGAGGGATCTTAAATGTTTTATCAAAGTCTAGATCATGCATAAAAACTATTATCTGAAAAGAATGCTTTCTAAAATCCTTTAAATGGTTTAAGAACATTATAAAGTCTAGACCAGGGTTCTGCAAAGTCGGCTCTTTTTTTAGCTGGCTGGGGAATTCTGGGAGTTGAAGTCCACCAGTCTTAAAAGAGCCAACTTTGCAGACCCCTGGTCTAGACTAAATTTTCATATTTCCCCTAGCCAACTAGGATTTGTTCTGTTACCCCTACTATTTTATTATAAACATTTAAGAGCAAATTGGGGAAACTAAGGAGAAAAAACGGCATTCTGGTCTATGGAACTTTATGACCAATCAAAATATTTTTCAAATAATGAATTTTTTTTCAGGATAGGAATATGTCTCAAACCATCTTTCACATTTTTTGGAAAAGCAGTGACTGTATCTAAAAAGTTCGAAGAAAACTACAAAAAATGGTCATTTAAGAGGCATCCAAGAATAAGCATTTCAAATTTAGTACATGATTAATAAATACATTAAAAAGTAAATATGCGAGACTTCTGGTTCCGGCTCCAGCGGCGACGGGCGAGCCTAGCGCTCGCTCGCCGTTTTGTTGCTTTTTCTGCCCCCCCACGGGGGCGAGACGCCCCGTTTATTCGGGGGTCTTCCGTAGGGCCGGCTTGCCTGGGCTGCTCCCCCCACGGCAGTGGGGCTGCGACCCTTGTCTTCGGCTCAGGTGAAGGAGGACATGCTGCGGGGGGATTTCCCTTCGCCAAAGGCAGACGGCACCATTCGTTAACATGGAGAGAGAGGATCGCCTGGGTCGGAAGGCTGCCTGGGGCTTTGACTACGAAGGGGAGAGTGAGCGATTTAAAACTTTTTTTTCTGCTGTCAGCCTGGCTGAAAGGACTTGGAGGGGGGGTGTTTGCTTGTAAAAAAACCCCTCGGATTTAAGCGGTGCTTGAAAATGGCTCCTCGCGGCGAGGAAGCGGATATTTTCAATCCGGACTGTTTGTACAAGGGAAAGTGATCTGCGGCTTGATTTGCAACAGAGTTTCTAGGTCTGGCTGAAACAATTTCTTTAACCACTCTCCCCTTTGGGCTTTGAGCTTGGACGGCGGAAGATGGCTTCTCTTTGTCCCTGAATGACTATTTTACTTATGGAAAATTCCCAGCGTCTCTTTGTGACTTGGACTTCCTCTGGTTACTAAAGTAAAAAAAATTTTTTGGGATTTGTGATTTCTTCTCTGGAGTGCCTTCGTTATTATACTTATTGATTTGGAAAATTGTTTCTCTCTTGGTTCCTGAACTTTACAACTTTGAACTGAACTTTTGGCTCCTGATTTGCCTTAACAGCCCCACCCTAAAAACGCCATTTTAGTGGCACCAACTTCTACAGCTAATCATGGCACAAGAATCAGCACTGGCAAGCTTAGAACTAAGGATGGCTTCTCTGGAATCGGTTATACAAACTTTGGTACAAGAAATTAAGGCTCAGAGGGCAGAAAATATCAACTTTAAAAAGGAGTTATTGGATACGCGGAAGCAAGTGCTGGAGAACACACAGAAGAACGAAGAACTGGAGGGGGGGCTGGAGGGGGCTAAGGAGAGATTTAAAATGTTACAAATGAGGTTGTGGAAATAAATGGGCATGTGTCTAGGATGGATATGGAAAGGATGACATATTTTTTGAGATTTCAGAATGTTTCTGAGGAATCTGGTGAATGTCTCCCTGATCTCATGAGCACAATTTTAGCAGACTATTTACAGAAACCCAAGGATGAGATTAGGGGGAACATTGACCTAGCCTATAGAATAAATTCTGCATATGCCAGGATAAATGAAGTACCTAGAGAGATACATGTTAAATTTGTTAGAAGGTTGACCAGAGAGGAAATCTTGAAAGTGCAAAGGGGGGGTCTGTTAATTTACCAACAAAAGGAGGTTACCATCTTGAAGCAGATCCCTAGAAAGATTAGAGAATCGAGAAGGAAATTTTCCTTCTTGTCCAAAAAGTTGTTTGACCACGGGATCTGGTTCATGTGGGTGACGCCCGAAGGGATGCTGGTGTTCTGGGAAGGAGGAAGAGTGAGGATTAAAACAGTTGCTGAGGTGGAAGCCTTTCTTAAAAAACACTCCTCTGCCCTGGGGGAAGATTCAGGGGGGACGGAGGGAGCCACGGCCCCGCCCGCTGGGGGCCCGGAGGGTGAGATAGAAGACCCAATAGCCAAGAGACTTAGATCAAAAAAATAACTTTGCTTTGATTTTTGAGTAATATTGTATAACATGTGTATCTGGATTTTTGTAAATGACTGACAGCATAGAATTGAGAACTTAGAAACATGTACTTGTTTTCACTTTGTAGTGTTATGAACAATGTTTTGCTATTGATTTATATTGAAGTTCCAGAAGGGCCGACGACTTTGACGTGAATGCTCTCAAAAAATTTTCTGTATCCCTTACCCCACCCTATTGAAAAACTGTAAAACCAATAAAACTTTTTCAATATTAAAAAAAAAAAAGTAAATATGCAAACACCACCCCTCATTTTATCCCTTTCAGTCTTGATATCTGTCAAGTGCCCTACCAGGGGGATCCTAACCTGAATTTGAATATTTCTACATAAAACCATGATTAAAATTAATACTATTTTCTATGGGCCTGTTTTACACACTTATCACATAAGTCAATACAAAACCATGATCAATTGTTGTAATTCCTACTCCAAGCCCTGCCTGTTCCTCTGCAAGCTATTATTGATGACCCTGTTCTCTAATTTATTAGTCAGTTGTTTTGCATACATTTTAGCTGTAATGTGAAATCAGACAAATCAATCTATAGTTTGCTGGGTGGATATAATCATTCATATTTGAATCCACTATACTTGTATTCCAACCCTGGGAAAGTTGGCTAAATAGCCAAAATAGACTTCCACTAATAGATGATATTGGCTTTTAATAAATCACCAGCAATAAGGTGTCCTCCAGGGGCTCAATTTCTTTTAAAGTGATAAAGGGTTAGACTTGCTAGAGCAGTGTCACACAAGTTTTAGATTAACTGGAGTCCGATGAGGAGCAAACAATCTACAATGGTTCTCCAATTCCTCTCTGGATTTTCTAGCTTCTAAGATGTTCTTATCTTTTACCCATTTATCCTATTCCATCTAACCCATTCCCATTCTTTACCCATTTAACCCATTCCAGAACAATGTTGTATCTTTAGAAACAGAATAAAAATGAAGTTATGATATATAGTTTTGATGTTTAGGATGAAAATAATATTAAAATGTAAACAATGTTGTAACCATTAAGAGGTTAATTATACTGACAAATGTTGCAAAAAAATGGGAACTCGCTATCCTTTCTTTGATTTCTGCATTTTTAACTGTTCTTTTTTTGTTTATTCTAAATATTACTTGTAGTTAGATTTTATTATTTTCAGGATTGTAATAAAGTTTATTTTTTAAAAAGCCTATGGCAATGAAGAGTGCCATAGAGTTGTATGATATGTCTTCTTGTGCTTTAGAAGTTTATATTCAATTGCTTCCTAAGCACTTCCATAATTATCCACAGGACACAATTGTATTTTGCTCTTTGCCAAATTCCTAACCATATAACATGCTGTCCTACATTACATGTCAAACCAGTGGTGTTGTTGGTAACTTGAATTTAATGTAGAGGTGTCCTGCCTTAATTCTTATGTGAATTGTACTTTGTAAGATTCTGTCAGTGTAGCTTTACAATAAAGTACAATTAGCTCATCTGGTTTGGATTCTTCTCTGGTTTGTCCCATGAGGCTGATGTCAATCTTGCAGGTCTCAAAGTACAATTCTCCCCCACCTCCTTTTCCTTTACAGTTTGAGAAAATAGAGAGGCTCTCTTTCTGAGTCTCTTGGTCCCCCACTAACTAGTTGCACACTATGTTGTTTTTTCTCTGAATGTTCCCTTGGGCAGCATCTTTTTTGCTTAGTCTCCCAAAGTCTTCTCCACATACCATTCCAGATTGATTCTAATACATGAAGACAACATGGCAATAGCTACTAACAAAATGACATTATTTCTTGTCCAGTTTATTAGCAAAATGGTTTGATTGAAATTATACAAAGTAAGAGTCATCAAATGAAAATTACGTAAGAGTACATTTAAGATACCTAAACATAAAGTATCATTTAGGATGACAAGAGACACATACTAATTTTAATATTACCTATCTTTCCTCAATAGCTCTTCTAGGTAGATTGCATTAGCATGATATGCAGTCAGCATGTTTAATGGTCTCTGGTATTTTTGGTAGTATAAACGAGAAGCTTCAATATAATGCTTCCGCCATGCCCGGTAATATCCTCTCCAGTATTCATCAGGAGTTAAACTGTCATTGTGAGACAAAGGAACACTTTTGCTTTGGGATGCCTCTTCTGGAAGTTCAGTTGTCATAGGGTGAATGGAGTGATAGTGGTCACGCTTGATCTGTTTACTCTGTTTCACATTCACTTTCATCTTCTTTTGGACCAGAAAAGTGTCTTGCTTCTGTTTAAGGGCAGGACTGAACTGCCGAGGATGTATCTGGTCATTTGACAGTATATTATTATCTGTTTGCTGCATATCTGAAGAGGTCTTGATGCAGAATTGATTCTCTTGGCTACATATGGATGATTCAGAACTACAAGAAATGCTATCATCATCAGATTCCCCAGCCAATGTCCCAGTTGTTGCTTCCATGTACTTACTGGATTCCATTCCTACTAAATCTAAAGAATCTAACTGTTTATCTTGCTTTCTGGGATTTACGTAAGTTCTTATAATCTCTACATCTCTCTCCAATCCTTCCTTAATGAAATATTCATAATCCTCAATAAAATCAACCATGCTCCATAAGCAGACAGAATCCTGGTTCTTAAAAGAAGACAGGCAAGGGATTTTAGGAAGCATGTTCCTTAAACTTTCTTTGTCCACCTGTTCGTTATTGTGCACAGCAGTTTCACAATCAGATTCTACTTGGTGTTTTTCCAGTGGGATATTATCATGTTTATTTCTATTCATTGTTGTTTTAGCATGCTCTGTTCTATTTTTAAGAAGCTTCTTTTGTTTGAAAACTTTTGGCTTGGCTACTGGACAATTGTCAGAAACAATCATCTCTGTACTAGCACTTATTGTTGGGGGTTGCCTTGTCCCTTCTGGCCTTTTAGTTGGCAACAGACCTATATGAGGAGATGCATTGGGATATGGGACAGCAGTGACTTCTACATATCCTCCATCAAAATGTTCCAGTAGCTCTGGTGGCAAAGTTTCTACAAGGAAAAGAAAAATTAAATGTTTACATTATTTAAAATCTATGTTTTTTATTTTTCAGACTCCACAATATTAAAGGGAAAAAATCAGGATCTGGAAACACAAAACTTAAATGAAGCATATTTTGAATACAAGACATAGCAGACATATTTTTAATTGTTACAAGTATTCATTTTAAAATGAGGAAAGATAAACAAAAGCATTACCAGAAACTAAATTATTGTACCCAGTGCTATAGAACAAATACAATGATATTGAAGTGCAGGCTGATGAATTTGGACATCTTTTCTTCTGACATCCATAAGAAAATATTCTCCATCTTCCAGTAAGTGTAATCAACTGCTAAACATAACTTAAAATTTCTACCTTGTTTTAAACTATTTCCAAACATGTTTGTAGTAGATAAAGTGAAATGTTTCCCTACCACTAATGCAAAATGTTCAAAGTGTTCAAGATAAGGAATAATAAATATTCATTATTTAATTATTTGTAACATGTACTGAAATGCTTCATCGTGTGAAATGTATAGCTCCAGTAATGCTTCCATTCAAAAAACCCTTTCATTAAATATTAGGATTCTGAATAAGACTATGAATGCACAATTAAGTGTACAATAGTACACAATTACTGTCTAAATGTGATCATCTCTGCAACATCATTTTCAAAGGCTTAAATTCAAAAGACTTAAATTCATAAAATTATGTCATGTACAGAATCTTACCTGGTAAAGAAAGAAGCTGAAGATTACATTTTTGTGCAATTTTCATCATCATATTTTCTTCCTCTCCACGACAGCAGTATGTCACAGCTAATCCTAAAGTTCCTACAATAAAGCAGAGATTAAGATCAGTTGGATAAAACTGTTGGTCCATTTTGCTTCCACAAAATAGTAGAGTGGTAAATAGTGTTTACCAAAGCGTCCAGCTCTACCAATCCGATGCATATATGTTTCCCAATCCAAAGGCACATCTAAGTTAACAACCAGATTCACCTTCTCAGCATCAATTCCACGGGAAGTCTGAAAGAAAAGAAACAGCAGTGTTTGTGAGTAGAAGCTAACCTAAGCTAAGAAAATTAGAGAAGCTATCTTCTTAAAACTTCTTTTCCCACATTACAATGCCATAAAGGAAAAACAATGCAGATTCTTAATGGCTTGGGTCAAATGCAAATGTTCCAGTTCAAAAAGAGTTTCCTTAATATAACAGCCTACACTCTATAAAAGCATGTTTGTAAAAGTTTCACTGGCATAATCCAGAAAAAGATCAATTATATTCACAAATATTCAATGTTTTGTAAATTAAATTAATGTGTATTATAAAATAGAATTAAATCTAAAGTTGGTATTGTATCTTTCTCTTGCTGCACACACTGCAAAAATGGTATAATAAAATGCAAAAGGGATAAATAGCAAAGCTTCAGATAGCGAAATGTTTATATAATGGTGGTCTACTGTTAAAAAGCAGTACGTTAGCTATGATTAACATTTCTAGATCCCTCGAGTCTTGTATTAAATAATTTTATTAGCTATATAAAACAAATTAGGAAACTAACCAAATCTGTAGAAATTAACACTCTGCAATGAAACTGCTTCAGCTTAGCCATGGCATCAAGTCGCTGGTTCTGATTCATACTGCCTAGAAAAACAAAAATAAATAAGTAATGAAATGAAAAGTGAAGGAAATACATGAACTCTTACTAGCTGAATTTTTAAGAAAACTGGTTGACCTCAAACCTGAAGAAAGCAGTAACATGTTAGTCATCAGCAACTTTAAATAAATTTATTCTTAACTGCCAGTCAAGAACTTTTTGGCAAGAATGCTGAGAGCAGAATTTAATTTATAACATTTAAAGTATGCCTTAGAAACAAACCTGGTAAGACTATATACATTTGTTAGAAATGAGGACCATGGTCACCTAGCTGGTTTTGAGCCTGAGACTAAAGCTGTCTCTCAGTTTCTAGCAATGATGCCTTAACCAGTAGATTTCTTTTTCACAATGGAATTTCTAGTCACTGGGTTCCTTTCAACACTTTCCACATGCTCAAATCTGCACCCATCTCAGGAACAGATATTCCAAGAATAGTGGGAGGAGCACAGGACAAATTATATTACTACTGGAAAACTAGTTATATTTACTCAGGAGGAAAACTTACTGAATTTGCATGCATATGCCTTTAAAAATAATAATTTTTATGTACACAATACTCAACAAAATAACAACAAATATACAAACTTACCTGAAATACACTCAGCAGGAAAACCTTTGGATGACAATATATCAGCCAAATGTTGAGCTCTTTTAAGACAGAAAAATAAAACTTCAGAAAGAGACTTCTATATATACATGTATGTGTTGTTTCCTGTCGTAATAGTTTTCTTTCCCAATTATCTAAACTGCCTTATATGTATCAGAAACAAAGTGGCTACCTCCATAAAACTATATTGCTTTTTATGAAGATATAATACTGTGAAGATTTTTTCTTCTCATAGCTTAATCTGTTCTATTAGTAGTAAACTCTTGATTTTTTAAAATTTATTAAAAGGAGGTAGATTCTTAAAACAAAATGGACAGGTTTTTTTTTAGAAAAGAATATTGATTCTTATACAATGTGCTTAAATTTTAATGATCAAATATCTCAGTTCTATAAACTGAGCGGTCTTAACTATATACTTGCTGGGGATGAAAATGATTGGAAGGCATGCTTTCACTACACAATCTCTATGCTATGTTAATTGAAACAGGTCTCAAAAAATGTGGGTTACTTTACTGAATAGGAGGGATACTTGTGCATGGGTGAGGTCCAAAACACTTCCAAACATTTTTTAAGCAAAACTCTAATCCTTTTCTTTTACTTCAACTTTATATGCATTTGACATTCATTTAATGCACATGACTACCAATCCCCCCAAATTTTTCTTTGAACTTTTTCAGATTTAAAAACAAAACAAAATTCAGAATACCTGCTGTGTAGGTTTGAGAAAACCAAGGCCTGGTTGAACGGTATTTTCCTGAAGAGCTCCTGTAAATGCTCAGCCTTCTCCTCAAAGGTCTTATGAGGTAATGGGTAAGAATTCACAACTTTATAGTACTGCTTCAATCCTAACCAAAACAGAATAGGCTTATATATCATATGGAAAATCAAAAATGCCTTGAGAAGGATACACATTTAACAATTAATATATTTGCACCACAATATATTGTTATAGTCTGTCCGGCCTGCTGTGATCTTTTCTTTTGGATCTTTGGCTTGCCATACTTATTATTCTACTATGCATTTTCTATTATGGAAAAATGGGAGGGGGGATTGTAAGGAGTTACATACTATGTAGCTATAACAAAATTCTTTCTAGAAAGCCACCGTCATCCTCCTTTGTCTCTGCACCTCTGCACTTGACCGAAATTGGATGGGTGGAACTGCCAGCGTGGCAAGTGAAGATTGGACCATGTGATGGACTTGTGGGTGTGGGGGCAAAATATTGAACTTTCAACTAAGTGGGGAAAACTGGGAAGCTTTCAGATTTGGGTTTTCCCAGATGTACCAACATGGCTCTCTTAATAAATTGGAACTTTGAGCAATATTTTGCTTTGGACTATGATTTACTTTTGGATGCTATTTGAAACACTGACAGATACCAGGCCAGGACGAGCTTCCAGGGTGATCCGGCGGCTCTGCATGGGCCATCGGAGGGAAGCTGGCCGGAGGCTCCAAAACGCCGGGGAGGCTCCAAAACGCCGCGCTGCTCCGAGGCTTGAGTGGAGCGGCGCGTGGCGCGGAAGAGAGAAGGAGAGAAGGAGAGGAATGGAGGAACAGAGTGGAGTGGAGCCGCGCGGCGTGGAGGAGAGGAGGAGAAGAGCGGTGCCGGTAGGAGCTGACGAGCGGAGCCGGGACGGCCAGTGGGCGGAGAAGTGATCAGCGCTGGAGCGGACATCGGAGGCCAGCGACTGTAAAGACCTGGGGAGGCCAGACAGAGCCGGACCTGGCTAGCTGAGGACCAACTGGACTGGCATGGGCCGGCAGGGTAACATCGAGGCCGCAAGGCCTGGCTGGGCCGGGCCGGGCCTAAGGAGATCTGGGCCTGGCAGGCCGAAAGATACCAGGAGCGTTGGAGGCGTTGGGGCCGAAAGAGATGCCACCGGGGACAAAGGTGGGCAGTGGAGGCTCCAGGCCGAGAAAAACTGGCCTCAGCTATTAGAACTCTTCAGCTGAGGCCCTTAAGACTCCTGGTATTGTGGGACTGGAGGAGTCCTTGAGGACTACAGGCCGGGACTAATTTACAACTGGAAGGCCAAAGCCACCCTCTACCCCCAGTCTGATATATCTATATGAACTAACTCTCCCACCTTCGATGACAAACTAACTATTTATGAACCATGATTAACTATCTTTGAACCATGCATGATTTTTATGAATTTATGAACTATTTATGAACTTTTTAGAGCCGGTCTAGACGTCTCCTGAGTTTAACTTGTACTATACATATTTTAACATCTATTTTAATATTCAATAACATCTAGAATTTTAATGCCCTGTCTAACAACTCCTCTGACCTTATATTTTATATATATTTATACATATTTATATATATCATATTTATGACATTCACCATGAAGTACTCTAAGGCAGACCTTTTCTACTGCGGGAGTCCCCCACTCGCAGGTATGGCCCTCCGCGTCAACGAGGGCCCACCTTGATGAGGGATTCTGTATCAAGAGAGGTGGGCGGGTCGCAGTTCTAGGGGTGTTTGAACAAAATTCTTAATTTGGCTTTTAGGGGGTTCCAGGGAGGAGGGAGGGATAGTTTACAATTTAAATGGGGGATTTAATCTGGTTTTAGCGCAGGTTTTGTCATTTAATAAGTTTTTAAATTATAATTGGTACTATTTTGTATATTGTTTTAAATTCCTGTGCGCCGCCCTGGGTCCTCTCGGAGAAGGGCGGGATATAAATTGAATAAATTGAAATTGAAATACTACATAAAACAGCTGAACAGAATATATAACCTATTTGAGGCATATTTAATCATAAATTCCATAAATACTGGATATCTGTACAAAAATAAATAAAAAACTCATTTACCAAGAAGACTTGGGTCAGTAGAATTCAGCTTCACAAAAGTGGGTTCTCTCATGTATTTAGTCAAAGTATTAGCTAAGGATTCAGGATAGGTGGCTGAAACTGCCAACATCTGCTTATTGGCTGGTAGAGAAGAATAAATCCAACTAAGATGCGGAAAAAAAGAAAACATTGCTCACAATAAATATTTTGAGGAAGGGGGGGGGCATGTGCATACATATACATATTAATTTTAATTGCTTAAAATACCAATAAGCCATATTGTATGGATAATCCATACAATATGGATATTCATATGGATGATTATATGGATAGCCAGTGCAACAAACAAAAATTAAGATAATAGTAAACATAAAATAGCTTCACATCAGACACTATTATATATGCTTCGCCGATTCAAGTAAAGATATTCAGAATAGAATATTAAAGTAGATCAGCAAATACTAAGAATTAAAAAAAACAATTGAGGAATGACTCTAATGCACCTAAATTTTATCAATCTTGGTAAGCAAGACAAAGAATGTCAAGATAATGTGCTTAGAGGTAGTATTGATAAAAGTGGTCATTCTTATTCTTAAACTTTGGCACCAGCTCCTGAGAAAGACAGTAACCCCAAGAATAAGTTATATAACATTATTTATATTATTGGCTACCTTTCTAACAGGATGCTATTATGTCGAGGAACTAAGAAAATACCTAAATGTGAGATAAGAGGACTGTGAACTAAAAGACAAGTTTATTTGATAATGGCTCTCATATTGTGGAATATATTGACCCAAGAGATATATGGCTCTAATTCTTTTTGTTTCTGAAAGGTCTTTATGTTTCTTTGTTAACTACACAGAATTATTTTAGGCATTATTAAAATTATTTTTTCAGTTTACAAATACTGAAAAATCAATAAAGAAATCTCTAGGCTGCAGAACTTTTGCATTTCCAGGATTGTATTGCCACATTTATTCCAAGCCTATTCACAAATTTCTCAGACCATTATATTTATGCAAACCTTACACATAAGAAAAAAGAAATCATGTGTAACTAATTATACTTACTTTACTTGTTCTTGGAAGCTGCCTTCTTCCAGAAGTTTGTCTGCTTCATCAAGAATGAAAAGACGAATGCTGGATGTATTCAAATAGTCCAGATCTATAAGTTGTTTAATGCGACCTTGAAGAAAAAAAGAAGCAATAAGGAAGAAAAGAGGCACTATCATGTAAATCTATACAGAAGAAACCTATACAGGTAGAAAGAGCTTGTTTAATAGCCAGAAGTTGGACTAGCAACTTGGTCATTAAGTGAAGTGTTCACTAACTACAATTGTGCTTATGATCTTACTTCAGCTTTTCTTTATACACATGTGAAGGTTGTAAATGCAAGGATTGAGTTGCAAACATAAAGTTATGTTTTCATAGCCTTCGATATGGTAAACTGGGAATTTTTACTATGCCAATTGTCTAAAATGGGATTTGGACCCAACTTCAAGAGAGCTATACAAGCAATTTACACGGTGCAATCTGCCCAAGTACTATTCAATAGAAAAATGACTGGGAAAATTGATATACAAAGAGGTACAAGACAGGGATGCCCTTGTCACCTGTTGTTTATTCTGACTCTTGAACCCTTATTGATTACAATTCGGCAGAATAAGGATATAAAGGGATTAACTATAAAGGATCAGCAATATAAACTTCAAGCATTCGCTGATGATCTTGTCTTTATTTTGGAAGATCCATTGAAATCGGGCCCCAAACTATTGGATGAAATTACTGGTTTTGGAGAAGTAGCTGGCTTAAAAATTAACCGAGATAAAGCTAAGTTCTTGGTCAAAAATATGGGAGCTAATCTACAGACACAACTTCAAGAGATTACAGGGATACAAATTATTAAAAAGGTCAAGTACTTAGGTATCTGTCTGACCGCTAAATGCCCATCAATAAAAGAGTTGAATTATCAGAAATTATTGATGGAGATGGAGAAAAAATTAAGTACTTGGAGAAATATTCAACTCTCAATTTTAGGATGTATCGCAGTGATTAAGGTTTATATTCTACCAAAGTGGCTGTACTTATTTCAGAATGCCCCAGTCAAATTAGATAATGATTTTTTTAACAAATTGGAAAGAATAGTCAGTAAATTTGTATGGGCTGGCAGGAAACCACGGATAAAAAGGAGAATGCTTCAGGAGCACAGGATGAGAGGAGGATTAGGACTTCCTTATTGGGAGCTCTATTATCATGCTGCTAATTTAGCTTGGATTAGGGACTGGATACAACTCTCAAGAAGACGGGTTCTAACCATTGAAGGGTATAATCTATCCCAAAGCTGGCATGCCTACCTATGGCCAAAGGATAGCCAATATAAAATGTTTTCTAATCATTATATTAGAGGCATATTAATAAAATCCTGGCAGAAGGTGAAAGGCTGGCTATATATGAAGATTCCTTGCTGGTTCGCCCCCTTAGAAGCAGTAACGTATTCGACACTCCATAACCCAAATAGAAATTTGAGATACAAAGATCTTTTAGATGTTCAGGAGAACCTAAAGTCTAGAGAGCAGTTACGCACTGAGAGAATTGAATTAGAGTGGTAGTTATATTTACAGATGAGTTCAAGATTCAATAAGGATAAGCAGGAGTTTGGAATAGATATATCACCACAGGAACTAGATAAGATCATTTGGGGTGAGGATAGTAAATTTATTTCTAAAGTTTACAATTTTTTTTTGCTCCATAAGACGGAAGGGGACTCTGTAAAAGGTATTATGATTGCTTGGGGGAAGAACGTTGGCCGAATGATAGAACCAATGGAATGGGAACAAATTTGGACCAAAAACACTAAACTCACATTAGTGACAGCATTCAAAGAAAACATTTACAAAAATGATTTATAGATGGTACCTGGCCCCAGCAAGGATTTCCAAAATGTTCCCTGCTACATCTGACAAATGTTGGAAATGTGACTCTGGCAGGGGCACCTTCTTTCACCAGTGGTGGACCTGCCCAAAGGTTAAAAGGTACTGGACTACTATCAAAAATTGGTTGTCAGAAATCACAGGATTTGATTTTAAATTGGACCCAGTTATATTTCTGTTGGGGATAAAGCCAAGAGAAGTACCTAAAGATGCATGGTACTTATTAATACTCATCACAACAGCAGCACGTATGGCATACGCGCAATACTGGAAGTCAAAGGAAATCCCTATGAACCAACAGGTCCTGGATAAGATTCTACGATGTGCAGAAGCGGAGAGGATGACATATATTCTTAAACGGAAAAGTGAATCGCTTTTTAATAAAAGTTGGGATTTCTGGTATCTATGGCTGGGAAACAGAGTCTCGGATTTTAATGGGAGTAGTGGTTAAGATTTAGTCAATAATTGTTTTTGACTCTTTTTCTCTATATAAACTCTAATAAACAGCTATTATTAGAAGTGTAGGAGAAATATTGAGAATTAGGGATTTATAAGACGACTGTAAGATGTGTATAAGACGTATCAGCTTGGGATGAATTAGACTAAAATTGGAGGAGGCATTAAACTCCTCAGTCTTTGTTCAATGTTTATGTGAATTATTGTTCAATAGAAATTTATTTTAAGGGAAAATATATATATTAAGTTTGGATCGTTTAAACGCCACCCCCAGAACCCATCAGAGAAAATAAACAAGCAAAGGCAACAACGGAAAGAGGAGAGACGAGGAGGGAAAGGAAGAAAGGGTAAAGTAGAGAAAGTAAGGGTGGGGAATTAAGAGTAGGAGAGAGGATAAGAAAGAAGATAGGAGAGAAAGAGAGAGGAAAGAGAGGGGAAAAAAGAAGAGAGGAAAAATGAGAGGAGGAAAAAAGAAAGCAGAGAAGGGAGCTTGAGAAAGTAGGAATGAGGTTGTTGCAAAATAAGATGGAGACACGGGGTGGCAAGAAAGTGATCCAAACTGTATCATACCGTATATATGCAAGAATGTGTATAGAGATTAATGATGAATAGATAAATGTTAAATAGTATTTATAAGAATGTATATCAATGAATGTTTTTGAAATCGGAAAAATAATAATTAAAAAAAGACTTTAAAAAGTTATGTTTTCATCACAACGAAGTGGTGAACTGTCATTAAACAAGTCAGTTGCTAAACAAGAACTAGTTGTACTATCTCCAGAATAATGTCTACAATATTTGTATTCACTCCTTCACTAGGCTTATATATCAATTGTTCACCAGATATTCAACACAACATGTATTACATTCCTTCTCCAGGTTTTTCCCAAATAATAATGGGACATGGGACAAGTGATATCAACTAACTAGCATAACAACCTTCCACTGTTAAAGAATGGAGTTGAACTTGTGTGCACTAGTCCAACACATTAGGTCACCCTAATTATTTTTTAATCTAACTATTGTTTTCTAAAATATCCTATTAAAGGTGTTTTTTTTTTAATTTCGCAGTTATCCAACACATGAAATAATGGAATTAAAATATCTCAGATGCAATGTTTCCTTACCAGGTGAGCCTACAGCTATATGACACTTTTTAAGTCTCATTTTATCTTGATTTACAGGAGTTCCACCAATGAAGACATGACATTCCAAACCTTCCATTTTGATTCCAATAGTTGTAATTACTGAATGTATCTGCACAGCAATCTCTCGGGTAGGTGCCAAGATTAGAATCTGAAACAAATATTAATTCTATAATTAACAGTAAAAAATCAACTGAAATTGAATTTATCTACTCTTCTCAGACCAGCCAATAAATATAATTAAATACTTGGAAAAAATAAAACTAAAAGCAAAGTATCCTCCACATCACATCTTCTGGTGATTCCATGGATTTATCCACATAGCTTTCTTGGCAACACAGAAATTATTTAGCATTCTTTTTAACATTTCTTCTACTTCCCAATCTAGTCAACTGTTCTAAAACTTTGGTCCATTTAGGACAGGGATGTCCAAACTTGGGAACTTTAAGACTTGTGGACTTCAACTCCCAGAATTCCCCAGCCAGCTATGCTGGCTGGGCAATTCTGGGAGTTGAAGTCCACAAGTCTTAAAGTTCCCAAGTTTGGACATCCCTGATTTAGGTTTTTGAGATCATCCAAGAACTACTCACCCCAAATACAAACAATCTAGAATAATAATTCTCAAGTTAGAAGAGATCAGATAATCAGTACCTGATTCAATTAATTGCACTTATATAGTCAGCTAGAAGCAGACTCAAGTCAGGAATTTTAGACACAAATACAGATATTACAAACAGCAGCATGCACAACAGCAATATCACTACAGCTGATTGCTGTGTTTGCTTTTGAGATGGATGTTCCTGTCTGAATTTAAACAGCATTGCCCTTACCTGAGTCACTGAGTTTTCCAAGATAAGAGAGTCAAGTGCAATAGTAGAAAACACACAGGTTTTGCCTGTGCCTGATTTTGCTTGCACAATAAGATCTAAAAGACAAAGAAATGTACATGTCAGAAAGCATCAATCTTTTGAAAGTCCGAACAAAAAGGTTACTGTATATAAATTAGGACTGTGCTCCTTAATCAGTATTTGAGGCTGGGAGAATAGCTAAGATTTCTTGAAAGCTTAAATGTATCCGTTTTCTTAAATAGGTCCAACTAATCTTTTTGTCACGTACAACTAGTCTTCAACTTACAACCATTCATTTAGTAACTGTTCAAAGTTAAAACAGCATTGAAAAAAGTGTTCTGACCATTTTATGACCATTTTTCACACGTACAACTATTGCAGTATCCCCATAGTCATGTGATCAAAATCCAGACAGTTGGGAATTGGCATGTATTTAGATGGTTACAGTGTCCAGGAGTCACGTGATCACTTTTTGTGACCCTCTGACAAATAAAATTACAGCCAGATGCACTTAACCATGTTACTAACTTAACTACTGCACTAATTAACTTGGCAAGAAAGGTCATACAATGGGGCAAAACCTACTTAACTGTCTCCCATAGCAATGGAAAGTTTGGGCTCAGTTGTGGTTGTAAGCCAAAACCTACCTGTAACATTAACGACAGTGGAATCTCTGGAGACCACCAGAGATATTACTTTCTATTAAACTCATTTGGAAGTGTAACACATAAGCAGAAACACAAGAAAACCATTACGCTGCATTAAATTCCAACCTTACTCTTAAAGTGCTAGGTAAAGTCTATGGAGATTCCCAGTCATCCAGGCCATGGTTGTCTCAAGGTGCTTTTTTCAGGAGGCAACTGGACTTTCTTGTTTTTCTTTGAAGACATTTTGCTCCTCGTCCAAGAAGCTTATTCAGCTCTGACAGGATTGTGGGGAATGGAAGGATGCATACATTTATATTTATATAATTTATATAAATGTATTTATAGAAATATTTATAATATATTTATATTTTGGACATGTGATGTCGACAGAAAAATATGGCATCCTTCACTTAATTCTCCAGGGAAAGATTGAAGGCAAACGAGGTGCAGGCAGAAGAACATGTCTTCAAAACCTAAGAGAATGGTTTGGACAAAACTCAGTAGCACTTTTTCATGTGGCTGTTGACAAAACTAGGATTGCCAACATGATCACCAACTTCTGATGACGGATATGAAAAAGAATATATATTTACAAATCCTTCAATGGAATGAAATGGAAGGATTTATATATCCTTCCATTCCCCACTATCCAGTCAGAGCTGAAGAAGCGAAACGTCTTCAAAGAAAAACAAGAAAGTCCAGTTACCTCCTGGAAAAAAGCACCTTTGGGTCAAAGTGATAGACTTTCTTGATGCAGACTGCAAAAAAACACGCGGATCTCTTCCAAAACCTCTCACATTTCCCGAGTATTTTTCCATCACGCCAATGAACGGAGGGATACGGACCCACCACGCGAAGACTGACACCGCAGCACCTGTGTAGCCCGACGCCTCCCCACGCCGCTACAGCCCTATTTCTGCAGTCCCGCCTGTCCCCGGCCCCCTCACCTAAACCGCAACGGCCTAGCGGAATAGCTTTGAGCTGCACTGGAGAAGGCCTTAGGAAGCCCGCCGCCTTCAGCCCTTCCAGAACCGGAGCTGAAAGAAGCAGCGACCCGAAATCTTCAGGCCCTTCCCGGAGAAGGACATCCCGAGTACGCAGCCAGGACTCCGCCATCGGAGGAACCGCGTCCGCCGCATCCATCTTGGATACCGAGCCGTCCAACATCTCGCGAGAAATCAAGCCGGCGTTGGAAATAAAAGGCGGGAGTCGCTAGGCGCTAGGTTGTTGCATGACATCCAACATCTCGCGAGAAATCAAGCCGGCGGTGGAAATAAAAAGATACCAGTCGTCGCTAGGTTGCTGCAGGACGCGCGAGCCGTCCAACATCTCGCGAGAAATCAAGCCGGCATTAAAAATAAAAAGACGCGAGTCGCCACTAGGTTGCTATGTAGGACGCCCGCGCCGACCGAACAGGAGAGATGGGCCTGTTTCACTTGTACGCTCAAAAGAGAAACTGAGCGAAACTCGGGGGTGGTTGGAAATGATTGGCCCACTCAAGGAGGGTGAAACCATTAAAAGGGGGGGGGGGGGAGAAAGGGGTGGCTGAAAGGAAAGTCCGGTGTCTTTGGAAGTGGGGCATAGAATAAGGACTCAGCGAGGGGTGCTTAACGAAGGCAGGACTGTGAGATGAACGAGAAGGGGCTTCAAATTAGAACAGGGGTCTCTAACTTTGGCAACTTTAAGACCTGTGGACTTCAACTCCCAGAATTCTTCCTCCCAGACGAATTCTGGGAGTTGAAGTCCACAGGTCTTAAAGTTGTCAAGGTTGGAGACCCCTGAATTAGAAGGTACGGTGCTCATGATGCCCGAAATTGATGTTCCACCCCAGGGGTCTGCAAAGTCAGCTCTTTTAAGACTGGTGGACTTCAACTCCCAGAGTTCCCCAGCCAGCATAGCTGGCTGGGGAATTCTGGGAGTTGAAGTCCACCAGTCTTAAAAGAGCCGACTTTGCAGAGCCCTGTTCCACCCGAATGACTAATAAACCCATTCTGACCCAAGTAAACATAAAGACCAAGTCTCCTTCCAGCTGGCCTCTTTTCTCAGAGACACCGTACACACGCCGGTGTTTACTGGGAAACCATATACAAGTGTTTTATATCCATGGCATCTTCTGGGCTCCCCCCCACCCCCGCACCCCAGTTCTCGGTTTAATTTGCCCTGCTGGGATTTCCTGGTCTATCATCGAGCCCGAACTGCTTGACTTTTCGAGGTGACCTGTAATTGACCAAGGGCTGCACATTTTCCTTATCTCCTCTACTATCTCGTTTCAGAATTGAACTTGAGTAGGGATTTCATTCAGGCAAAAGTAATGCCTGCAGATGATTTAACAACCCGTCACTGATTCGCAGTGCAAGAAATTCACCAGGAAATAGGCATTGTGTCATTAACTTTATTTCTTATTTCCTTTTTAATGAACAACACTTAAATTTCCAGTGGCTGGAACTAACTTTAATAAAGCTACAAATGTATATGTATGCATACCTGGTATATATAAATTACAACAATTACATTTGTGTGTGTGTATATATACAAGAGAGTCAATTGGTGACTACATTTCTACCTCCATTATTTTTCCTCCTGCATTTGGTTCTAGAATACAAATACTTTAACTTCCTTAATTTTTGTATAACTCCCATCCCACATACAAAGAATAATGCAAATAACAATACATTGCTATTTTTTTTACAATTGCTATTTACAATTACTATTTTATAACTATAGTTTATAATAATTTGTATAAAATTAAAAACCTTTTTTAAGACCCTGTAATCCCTTAATTCATAGTGTTGCATCCTGAAGAGACACGGGAAGCCCCGGCAGCCGCCAGCCGCGTCCTGATTGGACGGGAGTAGACGGGACGCGGTTGGCTGTGGCCGAGGGCGTCGGTCGCGCTGATTGGCCGGCTACCCTCCAGCCGCGGTTGGCTGTGGCTGGAGGGTGTGGTCGCACTGATTGGCCGGCTACCCTCCAGCCGCGGTTGGCTGTGGCTGGAGGGCGTGGTCGCACTGATTGGCCGGCTGCCCTCCAGCAGCTCCATAAAAGGAGCTGCAAGGCAGAAGGCGCCACCCTTTGAAAATTGGTCACTTGCTATGTCTTTCTCCTTGCAATAAAGAGCTGCTAAGTCATACCGGTCTGGACTCTCTTTTCTCTGCCGAGAATCTAACACATAGAGTCAGGGAGACTGAATGGAGTTGTGCATTTACTGGCTGGATGCCCTTCCTGATGCTATGTGGAGTTTGCTGCAGATATTTTTGCCTTGCAACAGAGGAGAAAAATATCTGCCACTACCTAGGATTGACCTCTCAACCTTCTGCATCGTAAGAGTGTCTTCAACCTGGGACTTCGCTTCCGGTTTTTGACGGTGACGGACGTGTCTGTCCGCCGCTTGCCTTTCTGGTGGGCTCCTTTGGGGGCACAAAGAGTCCTGGAGGGATTCTTTGCCGAAACAGGCGGCTTGTTGGAAGCCCACAACCTAGCGGCAGCTGGGGGGGAGGGTATTTCCAGCCTCGCCCTAGGAGGGGAGGCAAATCCTGCCTCTTCGCCTGATGGATTCCAGAGGAAACATTTTAAATTGAACGTGTGGCTGGAACGCTGGCGATGGAGGGCTCTCCCAAGTTCCCGGTTTGTTGATAGAGGATAAACGACAGAAACAACATGAGTTTTGTTTAATTAACTCAAATGGAAAATAGAGGGGGAGGTTTTTTTTTCTCAACCCCCCCCCTCGGAAGAAGCGGCGCTTAAACGAGCTCTCCAATGGGGAGAGAACAAGGATTAATTAACTTTGCCATTTGAATCAACTACCTTGAGGGAATGGCTTTACAACAGCAACAATTTACCACAGGATAATTTCTAAAAAACAAATTGTAACTTTCACTTTCCTACCTGGGGAAGGGCGAAAAATGGCTTCTCTTTATTCTTTTATCAAAACTTTCCCACACCAGTGGGAACAGCTCCGGGCAACCGTCTGAGAAGAGTCTTTGATGTCTTTGTGTGTGTGTCCTCCCGGGAACTCTCTGCGCCTCTCTCGTATGTGGATTCCCTTAATGCGAATTACAATATTTTCTTTTCTTCTCTGTAACTTGGACTAACGAATTTGGATTTCTCCTTGCATCCTGAGCCCTCCCAGCTGCTCGCTCTTTTGACGCCATTTTTTTAATTGCTTTTGAACTGAGACAATGGGTCCCAGAAAGCCGCCAACGGGGAAATCTGCACCCCCTTCAGCCGGTCCAGCCCGGAAACTCAGCAATCGCAAATTACCACCTTACTACAGAAAGAAACAACTGCAGAGGCTTCACAAGAACTATCAGTTACCCAAATATTCCAGGAACTTTTGAAGAGTATAAATGATATCTGGAAGGAAATGGCAGATTCCAGAGCAGAGCTTAAAGATGTTAAGCAGAGTACAACAGAAAATAAAGAAAGGATTGAGTTGTTGGAAGAGGAGGCGACTGGGGTGGGGGGGGGAGGTTAAGGAGTTACAAAAACAAAATTTAGAGTTACAAAACTATATCTAAAAAACAGAACTTAAAAGAATGTCCTTTTTTCTTAGGTTTCAGAATATACCGGAAGTAGACAATGAAGATATTAAAGATGTTATGAGTATAATATTAGCAGAATATCTTAAAAGAGAAAAAGACCAAATTTGGTGGGATATAGATTTGGCATATAGAATCAACTCAACATATGCTAGAATTCATAATCTTCCAAGAGAGGTTCATGTAAAATTTTTCAGGAGATTCACGAGGGACGAGGTATTGAGGGCATAGAGGGGGGGGGGCACTGAGATATCATGACAAAGAAGTAGCTATTTTGAAACAAATCCCAAAAAAAATAAGATAAATAAGACAGGAGGAAATTTTCCTTCCTGTCTAAGAAGTTATATAATAAAGGAATTTGGTTCAGATGGTTGCTGCCAGATGGAATGCTGATCTTCTGGGAGGGAGATAATATTAAAATTAAAACAATAATTAAGGCGGAAGCCTTTTTGAATAAGCACTCTTCCCTCCTAGAGGACAGAGATAGTGGAGCTGGAGAGAAGACAGAAGGAGCCATGGCCCTGCCTAGAGACGGGGAGGGGGAAGGAAATGATATCGAAAAGACTTAGATCACAAAAATGAGCTCACTGGAACCATTATCATAACTGTTGATACAGAGAAATGGCAAATAAAGAAATGATTGAAATACGACTGACATTTTATTATTTATTTATTTATTTATTAAATTTATACCCCGCCCTTCTCCAAACGGACCCAGGGCGGCGCACAGGGATGTTAAAATACATACAAAATATATAAAATTTAAAAAACTTATTCTAATAAAACCCTGCGCTAAAAACCGAATTAAAAATCCCAAATTTAAAACTGTCTAATAGTCAGTAATGGAGGTTACGCTAGGCCGGCTAGATGGAATAGATGTGTCTTCAGACACTTGCAGAAGAGGCGGAGGTCGGAGATGGTGCGGAGTTCAGGGGATAAGTCGTTCCAGATGGCTGGGCCCGCCACAGAGAAGGCTCTTCCCCTGGGTGTCGCCAGTCGGCATTGTCCAGCCGACGGCACCCTGAGGAGGCCCTCTCTGTGGGAGCATATTGGTCTGAGGGATGTATGGGGCAGGAGGCGGTCTCGCATATAACTAGGCCCGAGCCATGGAGTGCTTTAAAGATGGTCGTTGAAACCTTGAAGCGCACCCGAAAGACCACAGGAAGCCAGTGCAGCTCGTGCAGGATAGGTGTTATGTGGGAGTGTCTAGGCACTCCCGTAATCACCGGCGCGGCTGCGTTCTGGACTAGCTGCAGCTTTCGGATGCACCTCAAGGGGAGCCCCATGTAGAGAGCATTACAGTAGTCGAGTCGAGAGGTGACGAGTGCTTGACATAATGTGAAAATCTGTTTTTGCTTATCCTTTACACTATCTTTAAAATTGTAATTTTGTATCCTTAAAATATTTTTAAAATTGTAACCTGCGAG
The DNA here is from genome assembly GCA_039707465.1 of Rhabdophis nuchalis. NCBI lineage: Eukaryota > Metazoa > Chordata > Lepidosauria > Squamata > Natricidae > Rhabdophis > Rhabdophis nuchalis. Next base: position 46,590,021 of record CM077644.1, read on the forward strand.
GTATGAGGGAGCCACCATTACCGGCATGAAACCACCAAAATTTTCTATATACCCTATTCCTTTTTCCTATGTATATTTTAAAAACCAATAAAATTTTATTCAAAAAAAAAAAGTTTCTTCACCCCAAACCATCTATATAATTTGTATATAATAATACAAATACATTCATGTTGAAATTGGATTAAGTATAATTTGCAGTTTGCACTTGGATAAAGTATAATTTGCAATTTGGAGGGAGGAAAAGCGGATATCACTCCTGCTATTTCATGGATTAGCTACAGACCTGATACCATATGGAGAGGAGATCTGCTGGTAAAGCAGGAAAGATTGCTTCTCAACCATTGGCTAAATCTATGAGTCTAACAGTTGATCAAAACTCTGCCAGACAGAGCAACATGATTAGAGTATTGTTTCCTACTGGCTAGTGATATTAAGAAATGGGGACAGTAATGCTCTTCACTGAACATTCCTTATACTTTAAATTGGAATGTTACCATCTATTGTCAAGCGAAGGGGGGAAGAGAGAGAATAGGGATTGAAAGGAGGACAACTAATTTAGCACTTTTTCACTCTGATGGCTAAAAGGACATTCGGAAAGCATTTTAAGCATATTAAGACCTAAAATAGTTTAAATATATCAACTGCACTTCCTGTTTCTCACCAGAAGAGAGTGCAATCTGACCATGTGGTTTTATTCTTTATTTTTTATTTAAAAAGCAATAAAAAGAATATGTATGTAGACAAGCTTGTGGGACACATAATGATTATACCTGTGTAAGACAAACAAGAATCTTCCTTCCCCTAAAAAATGTATGAAGAATAAAGCAATAAAAATTAATCACAAGAAAGAGCATGCTCTGGTGACAAGCTTAACTGACTATATCAAGAAACAAGAAATAGGATTAGGTTGTATACTGAATTCGTCTTTATATTCCAGTATTTTTCAATCTTGGCAGCTTTCAGATGTGTGGACTCCAACTCCCAGAATTTTCCAGTCATAAATCTGAAGGTTGCCAAATTAAAGAAACACTAATCTAAAGTAGCATAAAGTAAAGAAACCATAGCATATTTGGGCTATCGTCGATGTTCAATATCTATTTTGTTTTGTAAAATGCATGTAACTTAAATTGATAGTAGGAGTTTTAATGTGCCAAAAAACACCCATCCAAAGCTCAAATTATTGATTACAGGATATTAAAACATTCTTAAGTTCCTTTGGTTTTAACTAGTGCATTGGAGAGAGGCAGTTAAATAAGGGAAATGGTCCCTGGGAAATGGAATAATTAGTCTACTTTTCATGTTAGAATTCCAGGTAATATACAATTCCAAACATTACCCCTGATTTTTGATCATAGATAAAATAATGATTCTTTGTGTTTTGAAGTGTTTTGTTTTATTTTATGTTGCTATTCTGCCTATGGTACTTGAGGTGGTCTCAAAAATAATATTGAACATATTAGAGCCATGATGGCAAACCTATGGCACATGTACCAGAGGTGGTATGCAGAAGCCTCTCTGTGGGCACAAATGCTGTTGCCAACTGGTCTTTGCAAGCCAGCCTGCAGGCCAGCCTGCAACAACCTAAACAGCCTAAACAACCCAAAAGCAGCCAAAAATCAGGCTGTTTTCAGGCCGTTTTCAGGGCCCTTTCCAGACCCTTTATCAGGCTGGGTTTTTTGGCCCAGAAAACAGCCTGAAAATGACCAAAGAAAATGGCCAAAAAAACAGGCATGTGCATGCCAGTCAGTGGTGGATTGCAGGATGTACGCCCTGGTACGGGTATACCAGAGCCAGCCCGGAGCACCAGATACAATTCCGGTACAGTGCTCCGGAGTGCCCGCCCCCCCGCCCGCGCTCCTTACCAGTGTTTAACGACGCATACAGCACCTGCACAATGCTCCGTGGAGTAGCTGGAGCATCATGGAGGCACTAAGATGCAGGCGTGCACTGCGCACGTCCATGACGATGTCGCCGGCCCCATTCCAACCGGATTTGAAACCCACCACTGATGCCAGTGCATGTGTGCTGGAAACCCAAAGATCAGCTGGCAAGTGCACATGCACACTGGCGAGATGATCTTTGGGTTTCCGGCACTCCAGCATGCATTCATGCGTGTTCCAGTTTGGACACTCTGCCCAAAAGGTTCACTATCACTGTACTAGACTAACATTGAGTTACCTTAAAGTCTGTAGAGATTCTCAGTCATCCAGGTCATGGTTGTCCCAAAGGTGCTTTTTAGGAGGCAACTGGACTTTCTTATTGTTTTTTATTTGAAGACATTTCACTTCTCAGCCAAGAAGCTTCTTCAGCTCTGACAGGATAGTGGGGAATGCTGAAGAAGCTTCTTGGATAAGAAACAAAGAGAAAACAAGAAAGTTCAGTTCCTTGCTGAAAAAGCATCTTCGGACCTGAGTTTACCTTATTTCTTCATCATGTTTTTTTTATTTTTTATTTGGCAGTGTGTTTGCATTTGTCCTACATTCTTTTTTTGTGAAATTAAATATACAATATATTGCTTCTGTATATGTTTCACCAATCCACAAGCAAGAGCATAGTATATTTTTGCACGTATAAATACTGTGCTCTAATAATAACCAAGAGAAAAAATAATTGATTCTACTATTACAGCTAAGCATACGCTGATGTATTATTGTCCAATAACAATTTCAGCTTCAGAAAAGGAAGGAATCGGTAATAAGAGTCCAAGAAAATAATTGATTCTAGCATTACAAGTAGACCTACGCTGACATTTCATAATTTTATCATTTGTAATTTCATTTTATAGCATAATTTCAGTTTCATAAAAAAAGAAAAACACCAAAATATGGAACAGAGACTTAAAAAGGATCCCCTTTATCCAAATCCATAAGATATATAGGGTTTCTGAGCAACTGTTGTTTTTATAAATAGATTTTAAATTAAACCCAGATATGTCTTGTCTATGGATTTATGTCTGCAGTGGAGATAATGACACAGTGATAGAAACTGGCAGCCAGAGTAAGCACTGACAAAGATAATCATTTCCAAACTGTCATGTGATATTACAGCTAATTTAGTAACTGTGATATTCTACTGGAAGTGTCACTTATGTCAGCCCGGCAACCCTGCAGACTTTCTAGAGGGGATTATTCAAGTAATTACTTCCTCCTTAAGCAACGTTGCCAAATCATAGTTCCTTATATCCAGCTGACATACTTTGTTTAAAATACACTCCAAATACTGTAATGTTGCAAATTATTTGTACAGAATTAATCTCTCTAATATCAATAATTTATGAAGTATATTACTCTCAGTTACCCTCAAATACTGTGGTTCATGAAGAGGAAAAAATAGAGCACATTCTCCCTTGGATAATTGCCTGCATGACTGCTGTTGGAAAAGTAATGAAAACCATTTCTTTCATGCTAGAAGCTAGAATTCAATGAGATAAGTACTGTCTTTACATCATTCCCTGTAATCTCTAATATGATCCATCAAAAGGTGAGCCTGATCATCACCTTTCTGAAAGTACAGTCAGAACAGTGAGACTTTGGGATGGTTGGTGGTGGCCTCCAAACAACTCAACAGCTAAGACTCTCACGTTGTGAACTTCCATGTGTCATAACATAAGCACACTTTCACCATTAACACTTTGCTAGCCTTGCCTTCCCCATGATTAGTATATATCCGTATATGTATTTCTGTAGAGTTCTCTATGCTTTGCCCCTTCCAAAAACCTTTCTGAGAAACTGCTATGAAGAATAGTAATGAGGGAAGCTCCTCATTACTATGGGTCTGGAGTTTTCTACTTTCAATTTCTATCCCAGGACAACTTACATTCTTCCTGGCAAAGAGAAAAGAGCATACATTCTCTGTAGCCATTCATTCTCTGGCTAATGCCAGAGCCGTCTTTACACCATTTTGGGCCCCTGGGCATAGAAATAGTGTTGGGCCCCCGGGCAAATGCCCAATGGGCCTATGCGTTAAGACGGCATTGCCGCCGCCGGCAGCTGCGGAGCTTTCCTTGCTCCTCCCACTCCGACCAGCCCGCCCTGGCTCCCCTCCCACCCACCGACTTCCCCTGCCCTGACGGAGGGAGAACGTGTTCGCCTCTGGGCCGGCAAGATGGCGGCATCGGTGGGGTCCGGGGAGCCTGACCTGGGGGCGGGCGGGGAGCCCCGCGCTCTCTCCCCGGAGGAGATCGCCCGCCGGCTGCAGAGCACAAGGCGGGAGCTGAGCAACAGGCGCAAGATTCTGCTGAGGAACCTGCCTGCCAAAAGCAGCAGCCAGGTGGGTGGCGAAGAGACAGAATCATTTGCCCGGGGGCCCCCTATGATCATGGGCCCCTGGGCAAATGCCCAACGGGCCTATGCGTTAAGACGGCATTGGCTAATGCCGGTTTCAGTCTTATGACATTTATGATCATGTTTGCATAAAACGAATGTGCAATGTTACCAAGTATTCAAAGCATTTCTTAGCAATTGCAATATATTGTATTATGGGTGTTATATTAACCAATATATGTTGGCTTTGGTTATGTAGTGTTATAGACACTATTAAAGTAGGTCATGTTAGATCAGACAAAGGATTCCGACTCAGGCATGGTCAAAACAACAGGAACGTTTATTCACACTATTTACAACACACACAAGATTCAACTGGCAAGGTTTCTTCTCTGGCAACCTCTTATATAGAGTTACCAGGCAGGAAACTCCTAGCAATGCACTTGCAACATTGTAACTCCTTTCCAGACAGATTCCAGACAGCTTGTCTCTGTTAATCACTGCAGCTGCTGGCTCAGCTCCGGAATGCGGTGACTCATAGGTTACCAGACGAGCTGTCTGGGACATAGGCTTGGGGACTCAACACTCCTTCCCCCATAGTCAGTGCGCATGTGTCTAGGTTCTCTGTCCAACACAGTACATGCGCACGCGTAGTCGTTCAGATAGGCGGGGCGGTGTCGGGTCCGCCCTGACCGCCTTAGTTCTTGAGGAGGCTCCTCCCTGTGGGACACGGAGCCTTCGCCTACGTCATCGCGGCCTGCCCTCGGAGGTGGAGTCGCCGTAGGCGGCAATGGCGACCCTAGCAAGTCCGGGTGAGGGGGCGTGGCGACCGGGCTTGAGGTAGTTGGCATTTGCTGGCGAGTATTATTCTGGTAGGGTGGTTCCCCGATGGGCGAGGCCCCCAGCTGAGAGTCAGATTGGGCTGTGAGGTCCTGGCGGTCTCCCCGTGCTGTTCCCGCCGATACGAGGTCTGGACCGGCTAAGGACTCCGGGGTTCCAAACAACTGCTCGGCTTGAGCAGAGAACAACGGCCCAACGGGGGCCAACGGGCAGGAACGGCCTGGCGTGGTGACTGCTGTTTCGGGCAGGCGGCACCTCAGTTGATCCAGGTGGCGCCGCCACTCGGATCCATCCTGAAGGCCGACTCTGTAAGAACAGGGTCCGGTTACGTCCAAAATGGTTGCGGCAATCCATCGCGGCTCCCCTGAAAAGTTCCTTGCCCAAACCAGGTCCCCAATTTCAAATAAACGAGGAGTGGGAATCTGCAGGTTGCCCCTCTGCAACCCGTCGTAATCGGGGTGCAGTCTGTCCAGAGTGGTCCTCAAGCGTCGGCCCATCAAGAGCTCCACGGGGCTTTTCCCTGTGGCTGGGCAAGGTGTGACATGCTGTCCCAAAAGGTACGCGGCCACCCTTGCCTGCCAGTCCCCTTTATCCAAACGGGCCAAGGTTTCCTTGGCTGAGTGCACGGCTCGTTCCGCGCGTCCATTAGACGCCGGGTGATAAGGGGCGACCGGCGCGTGGCGGATCCCTTGGGTGGCCAGAAAGTCCAAGAAGGTGGAGGATTGAAATTGGGGTCCGTTGTCGGACACAACGACGTCCGGCAACCCGTGAGTCGCGAACAGACGGCGCAAGGCACGCACCGTGCTCTCCGCTGTGGTGGAAGCCATGAGAATCACCTCCACCCAGCGTGAGAACGCATCCACCACCACGAGGAAATTCTGGCCATGGAAGGGACCCGCGAAATCCAAGTGGAGCCTGGACCATGGGCACCTGGGGGCGTCCCATTCCCTCGGGGGGGAGACCGGCGGGGCCGGCCGGGACGATTGGCAGGAGGAGCAGGCGGCCACCCATTCCGCCACTTCAGCGTCCATGCTGGGCCACCAGACATAGCTCCGGGCCAATGCCTTCATACGGACGATGCCTGGGTGGTTGGCATGGAGCGACTGAAGAACCATGTGCCGGAGAGGGGAAGGAACGATGACCCGATCTCCCCAACACAAGCACCCGCAATGGAGCGAGAGCTCCAGCTGGCGTGACTTGTAAGGCCGAAAGTTTTCAGCCACACTGCCCGAAGGCCAGCCCCTCAGCACCCATCGGCAGACCTGGGCGAGGACGGGGTCTGCGCGGGTGTGAGCGGCAACGGCGGAAGAGGACAGGGGCAAGTCCGACTCCGCGACCATCAGGACAGAGAGAGCAGGCACAGGGGCCGGATCCGGCCCCGGGAGAGGGCAGCGGCTTAGGGCATCAGCATGCCCTATCTGCTTGCCAGGACGGTATAGCAGCGTATAGTCATACGCTGCCAGGAATTCCGTCCAGCGGGTCATCCTGGGCGACAGGATGGGGGGTGTCGGACGGTCACCGGCCAATAGCCCAAGGAGCGGCTTATGGTCCGTGACAACAGAAAAGGTCCGCCCATAGAGGTAATTGTGGAACTTCTTAATCCCGGACACTACAGCCAAAGCCTCCTTGTCGATTTGGCTGTAGTTTCTCTCCGTTTGAGACATTGTCCGGGAGTAAAAAGCAATGGGGGCTTCCGAGCCATCTGGAAAGACGTGGCTAAGGACAGCCCCCAGGCCAAAAGGGGAGGCATCGCACGCAAGCGTCAGAGGAAGCCTGTCATGGTACTGGACTAGTACCGCATCTGACGTGAGCATGGCTTTGACAGCCGCGAACGCGTGTGCTTCGCGGCTGCCCCAGTGCCAGGCCGCGGATCGGTCGAGCAACCGATGCAGCGGCTCAGCTAGCGATGCCTTATGGGGAATAAACGGCGCGTAGAAATTCAAAAGGCCGAGGAATGCCTGCAGCTCCGTTTTGGAGGCAGGAGTGGGGGCCTTTTGGATGGCCTCGACCTTGGAGGGGGTTGGGTGAATTCCTTGGGCGTCAATCATGAAACCCAGGAATTCCACCCTAGGCGCAGCAAATGTACATTTGCTGCGTTTCAACTTTAAACCCGCGCCCCTGAAAACTCTGAGGACCTTCCGTAACGTTTTGGCGAGTTCTGATATGCTGGAAGCAGCAATCAGGACGTCGTCAAAATACGGTACAACGCCAGGGAGTCCATGGAGCAGTCGCTCCATGAGGCTCTGGAAGATCCCCGGGGCTACGGACACGCCGAATTGGAGACGGCGACAGCGGAAAGCCCCACGGTGGGTCACGATGGTCTGCGCTTCCGCAGCCTCGTCATCCACCGGGAGCTGTTGGTAGGCCTGCGCCATATCCAGTTTCGCGAACACTCGACCTCGTCCCAATGAGTGGAGTAGGTCTTGCACCACCGGAACCGGGTATGGGTTCGCCTGAAGCCCGAGGTTGATCGTCGACTTATAGTCGGCGCAGATCCTCACGGACCCGTCGGGCTTAATGGGGACCACAATTGGGGTCTCCCATTTCGCCTGATCGACGGGTTCGAGCACGCCTTGCGCCACCAATCGATCCAATTCCGCTTCAACCTTGGGCTTCAGCGCGAACGGCAGCCTGCGGGCCTTCAAGCGGACTGGAGCAACCTGGGGGTCCAAATTTAGGGAAACTGGAGTGCCTTTGTACGTTCCTAAGCTGCCATCAAAGACGTCGTTGAACTCTCTGATTACTTCGTCTACCGGAGAACTGGCTGGCACGCTGTGTACTCCTTGGACTGACAGTCCCAAGGCTGGAAACCAGTCCAATCCGATCAAGGCAGCTAGGGGTTTGGCCACTACCAGGATGGGAAGGGATCCGTGGAAGGGGCCGTAGTCTACTCTCACTCTGTGCAGACCTAGAATGGGAATTTGTGAGCCCTGGTAATCTTTCAGGATCGTCGCTGTGGGGCCGAGATCCCGCTTCCTGAGCTTGGGGCAAAGCTTAACTAAATGCGCCCAGGACATGAGTGATCTAGAGGACCCTGAATCTATTTCCATTTTTACCCCCACCCCCTCTAAGCAAACCACTGTTGACAGTCTCCTACTCTCTGCCTGGTTGTAGCTTAGAGCTGGGGGCATCTCCGCCAGCGCGAAGCAGTCGGTCGGCTGTGGCTGGTAGTGTCCTGAACACTTCTGCGACCCTCGTTGTCCTGGTGGAACGGTTCTGGAGGCGGCAGCTGGCGTTGTCGCTGGAGTGGCAGCACGGCACACAGCTGCTAGGTGTCCTTTCCTGCCACATCTGCGGCACACCGATGCCTTGAATGGGCACTCTGGTCTCTGGTGGGCCCTTCCGCAGCCTAGGCAGTTCCCGGACTTCTGCTGCGGTGTGAATGCGCGATTCAGCACGCGCCCGGTCACCCTCATGCAGTCCCCACGGTCTTCCTCCTCCAGCTCATCCAGCGGCGCTATTTCGTCTACCAGACACGCTCGCGGAGTGGGGAAAAGAGGAGGGCGCGCGCGGCCCATGTCGGATGTGGAGATCTCCGACAATTCTGTCGCGCGTGCTTCTTCCACCGCTTGCTCGAGAGTCAGGACAGTTTTTGAAAGCAAGCGGCGCTTTAGGCGGATGTCTCTTACGCCGCATACAAACTGCTCCAGTAGGGATTCCTCCAGGAAGCCAGCAGGGAACTCGCAGGGGATTTCGGTCGCTCTCAATTTCTGCAGGAACTCGGCTACCGACTGTTGCGGCTGTTGCACACATTGCCTGAATGCATAGCGATGCGCTATGCGGGAAGGTGCCGGCGCGTAGTGTGCTCTCAGGCGGCCCAGGAGATCGTCCCACGGCACTTCGTGCACCGCTGCGGGTGCTGCTATGGTTCGGGCGGTAGCAAACAATTCAGGGCCGCCGCACTGGAGGAATAGGCTCAGCTTCCTGGCAGGCGCGAGTTCGCCGTAGTCGCTGGCTATCAAGAAGCACTCGAACCGGGCTAAGAAGGAAGCCCATTGTTCCTTCATCGGGTCGAACGGTGCAAATGGAGGCATTGTCGCCGTAGCCATGGTGAGGCTGTGCGTCGCGCTGCGCTCTGTTGTTGAAGTATTCGTTACCCGTTGCGTTCTAAGGCCACGGCCTGAATCCCACCTTCGTCGCCAGTGTTAGATCAGACAAAGGATTCCGACTCAGGCATGGTCAAAACAACAGGAACGTTTATTCACACTATTTACAACACACACAAGATTCAACTGGCAAGGTTTCTTCTCTGGCAACCTCTTATATAGAGTTACCAGGCAGGAAACTCCTAGCAATGCACTTGCAACATTGTAACTCCTTTCCAGACAGATTCCAGACAGCTTGTCTCTGTTAATCACTGCAGCTGCTGGCTCAGCTCCGGAATGCGGTGACTCATAGGTTACCAGACGAGCTGTCTGGGACATAGGCTTGGGGACTCAACAGGTCATACATTCTCACATTAAATCACTGAAACATTTCATTAAAACTGACTCTAAGTTCAAAATCATGTTGAAATATTCATCATTAGTTCCATGATGAAATACTTAATATATAAATATTTCTTTAAAAAAACTCTATTAATTCTCCTTAAAGATCAGACACAAGTGTTCTAAATCTCGCATTCTGTTGGCATTTTGCCACATTTGTTTGTAGAGTGAATGTAATAGATCAACTGGACAATCAACTAAATAGTAATTGCTTTAATTTCTTAGTTGTCAATCTTCATTTTGTAAGACACAGCTTGCTAAAAATTACAGAGAGAGAGAGAGAGCAATGAATTTTGAAAAAAGATTTCTTATTTCATATGATGTGGACTATTTCTAGTAAGCTAGGATCATACTTTTAGTTTATATTTAAAAGACAGCAATATTGTAGAGCCTTTATGTCCAAACTCGGTACAATGAAGAATAATGTCCATTGTAAACAAGTACATAGCTATTTGTGCTCATGTATACATGCGTCTTTGAATCAGTATTGAGTTAGCAATGGCCTAGTCAATGTTTTTGAGTATTTGTTATTTTATAACTTTTTATTAATAAACCATTTCATATTTTTCTCTTCTAATTCTATAGTTACATTTTTAAATTTAAAAGTTTGCAATTTTGCACTTTGCAAACAGAGGTGGTTGAGTTTATAATTGCAAACTTCACTGGATTCAACATATCCTCTTCTCTCTCTCTTTTTCATTTACTTGGATCATCATATTATGTTTGTAAATCCTGTTTCATCAGAGAGTTCATATAAAAATCGATCCAAACAGTCTTTGCATTCTATTTTTATTTCTTATTTTTATATTCTAGAGGAAGGCATGTGAAACAATTAACAACATCTTCAAAGGAATAAAACTCACAAGGGAAGAAGAAAACAACAACACATTACCCTTCCTGGATATCCTCATCAGCAGAGGAAATGACGGCAAATTAGAAACACAAGTATATCTAAAAACAACCCACACTAGCCAAGTACTAACCAAAATAACAACCCAACCTCCCATAAGAGGATCCATGTAGAAGCATTATTCAGATAAGTACAAGTGCACTGCCACAAGCCAGAACACCAGAAAAGGGGAACTGACTATGACTGCCTATACAACTTCTTCCAATAAATTGGATGCCCATGCAACTTGATCAAAAAGTGCCTGACCATTCAACCCTACAGCACAATAACCAACACAAGGAATGAAAAAGGTAATACTGCCATATATCAAAAACTTCTCAGAAGTAACATACTATTATAACCACACAGTATCACATAGCACATATCTCCAAAACTCTTAAGTAAACCAAAAGATTCAGAATGCCTAAATGAAAAAACAGAAGTTATCTACAAAATACAGTGTAAGAACTGTAACAGTCATTGTGTACGGCAGATAGCACCCTCCCCCCCCCAAAAAATAGCAGAGCTCATCCATAAACACCAATTAGCAGTCAAAATACATAATGAAACTCCTTGATTTCACAACACATGGATAGACTCAAGTATAGTTTAAACTGGGAAACTTTAGTTTCCTGAGAACTAAATCCAAAAATGCTAGGAAATTCCTGGAAATTGGGCATTCAGATAATTTAGCCATCAATAGATATAGAGAGATAAATCACATTTACACACAATTCATAAGAGACAATAAAAAAGCTAAGAAGGAAACAAAAAGACAACACACCTTTCTCTAGCAACCTACACTCAGATAAACACTAGACCAAAAAAATTAAACAGAAAACAATGCCCTTATCAAGAAACTACCAAGGAGAAAATCACATCTTTACCAGCACTGACAGTATGTACAGTACAGTGGTGGGTTCCAGATTCCGTTACAACCAGTACAGTTGGAATAGGCCGGACAGCGTCCTCATGGATGCGCGAAGTGCATGCGCACATACGTGGAGTGCGCACACGCATCTTGGCACTTCCGTGATTCTGCACAACTCTCCAGCTGCTCAGCAGAGTGTCGTGCAAGTGCTGTATGCACTGTGTGTGTGCGAGGGAGCGCTGAAGACGTAAAAGACAGGTAAGAGGAGAGGGTAGGTGGGTGGGCCCTCTGGGGCACCATACCAGAATGGTATCTGGTGCTCCGGGCAGGCTCTGGTACGCCCGTACCAGGGCATACCACCTACAACCCACCACTGGTACAGTATTCAATAGAGAGCAAACTCCGTACTCACTAGCACTGATGATCTTGCCTAGTTGGGTAATGAAATGTCTGCAAGCTAACAACCAAACTCCAAGAGCAACAAGGACTCCACAATTCATCTCTGAGCTAGGTATATTCTGGTCTATTGGTAGAAAAAGTTATCAAGGGAGTTTTCTTAATGCAGTTGTAGGGTAGTTTTTGCCTTTATCTTGCTTTTTTCTTTCCTCATGGGAGGAGGAAGCATTTTCCCCAAGTAGTTTAAAGCCAACTAAACCTGCCCCAATTCTTAGACAATTGAGAATTGGAGAAGCAGGACAAATAGAACAATCTAGGGAATAATAATCATAGATGTGAATTGGGATTTGGGATTTTTTAAATAGACAAACCTGAGTTACTGGGATGGTATCATGTTTGTGTATGTGATTCTGACTGGAGAACAATCAGCTAGGAGAAACCTTTTCAAATTCAACATTTCTTCAGTTATTTTAGTTACTCTTCTCTTCTCTTTCTCCCTTTCTTTTTCAGTCCCATTAATACCTTTATCTTGATGTGCATAAAAGGGCTTGCATTTCTTCATTAAATCATCCCACTGATTAGAAATGATAAACTTTAACACTTTTCCTCCTCCTTAGGCTAAGGCAGTGCTTCTCAAATAGTGGGGCGGGCCCCCCAGGGGGGGCGCGATGCTCCATAAAGGGGGGCGCGTTTGACCTAGGCAGTTTAGTTTAATTAAGGATTTAATTTTTTTTACATTTCTAATGCACTTTAAATATTTTCTGCTACAGTTAATAAAGCTATTCTTTGTTGTAAATTGATCCACATTTCTTTCTTTTTTTATTCTCTTATACGTTAATAAGGATACAGTGTTATGCAGAGGTGTACTTATAACAATTTTATAGACAAATGATACTATTTACAGTCGCGCGGGGGGCGCGAAATGTTTTCTTCTTCCTAGGGGGGGGCATAACAGAAAATAATTGAGAAGCACTGGGCTAAGGGGAGAGAAAAATCAGGAGAGATCTACCACTCTGCTCCTCTAGAATTAAATTGGTAAAGAGAGATTTCCTCTGAAATACAATAAATAGTAAAAACAAACTTAACCAGCTTTTCCAGAAGCCTGGGAAGATGCTGTAGGAGGATGGTGGGTAAAGGGCTTAGAGGACCCTTTCATGGAGCCACAGCCACAGACATGGATCACTCTATCCCAATATATGAATATGGAAGTACATACTTCATTGCAATCTCTTTTCTGGCTTTTAAGCCAAAATTCAGTGTCTTCCTGTATGTATTGTCTAGAAGAGTGATGGCGAACCTATGGCACGGGTGCCACAGGTGGCACGCAGAACTATTTCTTAGGGCACGCGAGGCGTTGCCCTGTCAGCTCCAGCGCACATGTGTGCCCTGGCCAGCTGATTTAGGCCTTCTTTTGAGGCCATTTTTTGCCCTCTGGAGGCTTCAGGAAAGCTACTGAAGCCTCTGGAAGTGGGGAGGGGAGGCTGTTTTCACCCTCCCCAGGCTCCTAGAAAGCCTCTGGAGCCTGGGGAGGGTGAAAAAAGCATGCCAAAAGCAGGGGGTTACGCACATAGCATTATGGGTGTGGCACGCCCATGCATGACCCCCCTGCGCTCCCCCCCGCTTTTGGCACACGAGCCAAAAAAGGTTAGCCATCACTGGTCTAGAATGTATCGTCTTTTGTCTACTGTCTGTAGTCATGCAGCAGCTTGCAAAAAGAAGTTAGAAAGAAAGAAAGAAAGAAAGAAAGAAAGAAAGAAAGAAAGAAAGAAAGAAAGAAAGAAAGAAAGAAAGAAAGAAAGAGAGAGAGAGAGAGAGAAAGAGAAAGAAAGAAAGAAAGAAAGAAAGAAAGAAAGAAAGAAAGAAAGAAAGAAAGAAAGAAAGAAAGAAGATTAGCTTGATAGTAACAAACATTTCAAGATATTTCTATTTCCAATGCAAAAGACATTTTTAGTTCAAAAATATAGATGGGGAGCACAAGCCATTCAGTGTGGTCCTCTTTTCTGTTAGGTGTAACAGGGACTTTTTGTTATTTCAGGAAGCAACAGAAACTGAAGATACATATCTAAGGATGTTTTTTTGTATTTTCTTATTGGCCAGCTGAAGGGAATATTGAATGTGATTTCTGCATAGTCTTAGCATTTCATGGTTGGCAGATCATAAGTTGATCAAAGATAAACTTTGAACTGTTTCAGAGGGATAAGGGTGTGGAAACATTTTTTAATGTTATTCAGAAATGTTCTTAATAACATCAAATTCAACACAGAACAAATTGTTTACTTCCAAATGATGTGAGGTAGAGCAACAAGGGACTAGATGGTGCGTCAATAGTGATTATTTTCTGTGCAGTCATAGCTGTATAGAAGTTATAAATATGAAGAGAAGGGAGATGCCTCGAGGCAGGATAGAATGAAAATAATATGATTTTAATTGATCTGAGGAATAAATTCCATCCATTTGTATTTTTTAAAAAGTTAGCATGTTTTTAAAAGAAAATAAAACAGACTATGAATTCTCTATAACACAGTAAAAATAAAATTGACAGATTAGTTTTTGCTGGTTCCAGATGCCTGATTGATCTATACTTATGCTCATCTATGGAAGCAAAGAACTCCATGAAAATCAGTTAGATGTTTTGGACACTCACAGGGACACTAAAGAGTACTATACAGAACTTGAGATTTCCAGCCACAGGCTTGTACACATGGAAGAACAATAGTGTTAGCTTAAAATCTGAGGGAATCCTGAGATTCCGTCACAATTCTGCTGTTGCTGCGGTTTTTTAAACTTAATCAAGTTGCTGAGGCTGCCATGTTGCAAATACTCATTGGAGAATATTGGCATTGTCCTCAAATAGATTTGTTGGGAATTAATCTCTTGACGATGGCAAACAAAATCCAGAATATTCAGGAGAGGCTTGGCAAAATAACGATGGCTCTTTAAAAGCAGAGCTAATGGTCACCATGAAGACCAACAAGAGGCCGGGATATTGCCCACATGTGCTCTGGATAGCTATTCCTCATGAGGAGAACAAAACAGAAAGTTTCTGCAATGTTGAATGCTCAGGAAGAAAGGAATTAGCCATCCTGCTGGCAACCAGAGTGGACCCTTTTAAAGGACACTAAATTTGCATTTTGTAATCTCTTCTGGAAATTGTCTAATAACCATTTTAAAGCTATTTGAGACTTTCATAACAGGAAGTTTGAAAAGTTTTCTTTAGATGAGTTTATCTTTAACCCTGAACAAAAGAAAAAATAATTATAAACATAAGAACTTAAAGAATCTGGGGGGGGGGGGGGGAAGCCAGCAAAAAGCTAAATAAGATTTTCATTTTAGGAAGTTATAAACAGATTAAAGGTCCAGAAACATTTGAGATACAACAAGATTTTGGAATTCATTACAAAGAAGAAAAACTTTCTCATGGGAAATAATCCATCCTGGGGTTTTTTGGAAGGCATAACATACAAGCAAATTTCATTAATTAAAAACAACAACACTAGAAATGACTAAAGATTTTAAGTAGAAGAAAAAACAGGTCTATAAAACGCCAAATGTTATAACAATGAAAATGCTGAAGGAGAATGGAGTCAGAAATTAGTAGCTACTATCAATAATGTCTGTTTCTATGGATACACCATGTCCAAAAAATGTTATTAAAAAAATAACAGCTATAGAACACATGTCATCTGACATCACAACATAGAGATAATATTGAACTTTACCATTATAAACAAAGTTCCAAATAACATTTTGTATATGTATAAAATAAGTATAAAGAAGATAGAAAATCCCTCATGCCTAGAGTCAGCTGAACAGTTAGACCAAATACTGGTACCTACCCAATGTTTTAAAATAGAATGGTTTCTTATTGCAATTGCATAATGGTCACAATAAAAAAATTTTCCCCTACCAGAATTGTTAGACTCACTGCTCTGTAGTGTGTGAATGTGTACTGTATATATGTATATCAATGGTGGGATTCACATTTTTTTACTACTGGTTCTGTGGACATGGCTTGGTAGGCGTGGTGTGGCTTGGTGGGCGTGGCAGGGGAAGGATACTGTAAAATCTCCATTCCCTCCCCACTCCAGGGGAAGGTTGCTGCAAAAGACCCATTTCCTCCCGATTACCTGGGACCCGGAGGCAGAGAATAGATGGGGGTGGGTGATATTTACTGGCTCTCGGAACTACTCAAAATTTCTGCTACCGGTTCTCCAGAACAGGTCAGAACCTGCTGAATACCACCTCTGATGTATACTGTATGTATTTGTGTGAGAGTATGTGTACATGCATTCATAGACTGAAATAAAATAATGGCACAGATACCTCTGAGCTTTAAAATTTTGGTAGAAAAGATAATATAAATCCTGTAAATCTAAAAATTCAGCCTATATCTATTGTTTGTTACCAACTGTGAGATATTTATTTTATTTCATTTTAATTTCAAAGATTTAGAAGAAAGACTAACTGCAGAACTCTGTGAAGAATCCAATTCAAAGTTTTCATTCCCCAACGCATGTGTTTCAGGAATGAAATCTTCCTGGATCTTTTACTTTCCCATGTATCACTTTCCCTCTTAGAATAGTTGCAAGGAATTTAAAAGAGGATTACTTGTTTGGTTGGTTCTAAGTGGCTTTTATTATAACAACCAGCACCCCAAAGTGGGCGTTTCAATAGAACAATTACAGTTCCATCTTTTCAAGCATATGTGGGTATCTCTGGAAACAATTTCTGCATTTTTAAAGAATATATTGCTTTACACTTTCAGAATTGTAAAAAAACAACAACAACCAAGCACCACTATCTTGACATAGCCAAACATTGTGGGCTTCCTCATCTGGAATGTGGTCAATAGTCTCAAGAGATTTGTCCTTTTATGCCTCCTGAATTTAGATTTATTTGATTGGCATATATAGCACTACCAGTTCTGAGTTTGAAAACTCCAGATTACTAGATGGCAACAAAGAAATTGAGTTTTCTGACTTTCTTGGCCTTGTCATCCTCAGGATTTTTGCAGTCTGGTATAGTGGCCCTATCCATAGATTTTAGGGAGAGTTAATTGTCACTGTCTCCACCCTTGAATATTAATCCACTTGAGTAGATAGATGTCATTTATGGGGCAGCAGTATCTGTCTGTCTGTCTGTCTGTCTGTCTGTCTGTCTGTCTGTCTGTCTGTCTGTCTGTCTGTCTGTCTGTCTATCTATCTATCTATCTATCTATCTATCTATCTATCTATCTATCTATCTATCTATCTATCTATCTATCTATCTATCTATCTATCTATCTATCTATCTATGACTATTTTTACTTTCCTAGATCAAAGCCCAAGAATGATGGCCGGCTGTTTTCTCTGGCAGAAAGGCTTCCTCCATATTCATCATCAAAATAAATATCTTAGATCATTGCTGGAATCCGTTTTCTTTATGTGAAAGAGACAGTAATTTGCCCATCAGTTGACAAGGTTTTAGGGCAGCACTTAACATCCTAGTTGCTTTGATAATTGACCTAGTATCTCATCTTTCCCAGCAGGACAGATACAATGAACTGCTACAGATTACAGGATAAATATGCTTTTAGGCATTCATTGAATGTGTTTCTTCCATTGAGAGAAGAAGGAGGGGAGGAAATAGAAGAAAGAAATTTCAGGAATCCACAGAAAGAAATACTAATTGGCCCCAAATGTTTTAAATTAATATTCTTCAAGTGTGAACAATGGGTTTTACAATATACTATAACTCCATTAATACAATATAATAGTTTTAGAATATTACAGTATCTGTCAAAGCATGATAACTTTGAGTATATTGTTACTCCTATTGATCAAGAACAATAAAAAAACCCATCAAAATTGTTAAAAATTCCAGTAGCATTTAGGATATCCAGATTTGAATATATATTTTCTATCAACATTACAGCATGAATTTTGAGGATAGCCTTTTAGTCTGCTGCTACTGGAATTTTTAACAATTTTAATGGGTTTTTTTATTGTTCTTGATCAATAGGAGTAACAATATACTCAAAGTTATCATGCTTTGACAGATACTGTAATATTCTAAAACTATTATATTGTATTAATGGAGTTATACTATATTGTACGCGGGAGAAAACCCGAACAACCAAAGACCTACATACAAACACCCGCGAAAACCTCAGAAAACACACACACACACACACACGTGTGTGTGTGTGTGTGTGTGTGTTAGTTTTATGAGCTGATCAATAAATTAAATTAGAGAGAGACCAGGATAGATCTATTTCGAGCTTATTAGCTCTCATCAGCTGGCCATACCCTTTACTGGGATTCGAACCGGGGCTGTATTGCATGCCAGGCAAGGAACCTAGCACTTTAGCCAAGCCAGCTCCCCTATTGCATCAGCTGAGACAGGATATCTTAGTATAGGTAATTGTTGCAATACAGCCCTGGTTCGAATCCCAGTAAAGGGTATGGCCAGCTACTGAGAGCTAATAAGCTCAAAATAGATCTATCCTGGTCTCTCTCTAATTTAATTTATTGATCAGCTCATAAAACTAACACACGTCTAAAAAATTTTTTACACAACGTAATTCTTGGCTTGCTGTCTAGATGGTCTCTGGTGATGAGCCGAAAGGCAGGAAAGGAAACAGTATGTCTCCTCCCTTAATTGGGGCCTATTAACAGGTTGTTGTGAAACAATTACATATATATATGCACATATATATATATATATATATTACACACACATATATATATGAGAGAATATTTTCACAACTCCTGTTGGGGCCCCGTTAAGGGAGGAGACAAATTGTCATCCTTCTCTGCCTTTCTGCGCAACCCAGAGACCAAATATATATATTTGTTTCATATTGGCCTTTCTCCTTGTTTGTGTTCTAATTTTAAAAATTACTTATGTGTCCACAGCAGCAAATGTCTCTTTAAAGAAAGAGTTTTGTTTCTACATTCCCTGGAATTATTGAGGTAAGTCCAGAGGAGGCTACCAAGATTTTTAAATGTCTGGAAATCCTATGATGAACAGTTAAATGTTCTTGGTATGGTATATTTGGTCTGCAGAAAAGATGACTAAGAGAAGATATGATAGCAAACTTCCAGTATCTAAAAAGCTATGCCTTCAAAGCAGGTGTGGGTGTATTATTTATTGCCACAAGAGGCCAGGACATGAACCAATGGGTTAAAATTAAAGAAGGTTCAGACTTGACATAATGAATAACCTCCTGAGTGTATGAGCTGTCAGCTGGTGAAACAGGCCACTACATGACATGGTGATTTTTTTTTTGCTATGCCTTGTCACAGGCTGAATGGTTTATTAGTGAGACATGTTGTAATGGATCCTGCTCTGAGCAGAGTAAACTAGACAACTTTTATTCCTTTCCAACTATTTGGTTCTGTAGTACTGCTTTTTCCTTGTCAGAACTAGTATATTACTCCTCTGGAAGTAATACATATAAAATTGGCTATTAACACTGAGTTAAGAAGAGAGAAAAAGAGAAGTCAATGAAAATATGGCTGAGATGGACAAAAGTTAGAGGATGTCTTGGTACTTGCACCTACTGGATTAAATGTAAATTTTCTTGGCACTAATTCAGTTTAAACAGATAAATTGTGGTATTACATCAAAATTCAATGAACAATAAAAACCAAAACAAATATGTAAAAGCAAGCAGAAGTCTGGGCATAGTCCAATTCTTAAACTAATTAAAACATATGTGTTATGACAACTGCTCTGTCCAATGCTAATTTCTACTAAAAACTCCTCTGGAAGTGATCCCACAACAGTCTATGTTTAAAGTTATAAAAGATGCTTCAGAATATTAGAATGTCTGCACAGTTTGCCTTGTTGAGCTGCTATATATCCAAATTTTTCTATTTCTGTCATGAATGCTAATTTGCAGCAACTTGGAAAACTTCAGAACATTGCACGTAAAAGCTAGGTATACACATGAATATCATAAACATTGCAATGATTCAACTAATAATGACTGTTTTAAATATGAAAGCCAAGTAGTGGTGGAAATTACACTGCTAGCAAAATTAGGGGATGTAAAATGAAATAACAATGATCTAAAATGCAAATTGGGCAATCACTAGAATGAATACGTGTTGTTTGAATATGAAATGTTAACTTCCTGGTAAGCAGCCAATTTCCATTTTATTAATATTCCACAGAAACATAAGAAAATGGATTAATTATGCAGTTAATTATATCACTAGTCAGACTGTGGCAGTCAGACTGTAAGACTACAGAAATTATACTTAACATTTTGCCACTTTTTTCAGGCTTTTCTCAGCTGCAGTTTATCAACAGCTTGGTAGCTATCTGGCTTAGAGCCAAGTATGTAAAGAATTGCCTTTTCCCATATCACCTTCACAGACTTTAATCCATATGCCACTCCCCATATGCAATGTGGAAGATTGAACTTGAGAAGACAGCCCTTTGGTAGTAAATGTTGTAACTAAAAAAATAGTGTAGCAAATACCATTGTTTCACAAAGATGCAGCAATATTTGTGCTTCCTGTTTTTTATTGTGAACTGGCTAGTCACTTAAGTGAGATTGGTAGTGTAGAAATTCTCAACTTGGCCTTATAAAAATCCAAATAGAATTAAAGCTCTGCATTTATTTATTTACTGATACAATTTATCTATGTTTTTTTTAAAAAAACACTTTCATTCTCAAAGCTACTTAGATAAGATGAATCTATATAAATAAAAATGTAAAATAGTTTGTACGAATCCACTAATCTCAAAAACTACTGCACCGATTTACCTCAAATTTTGACACAATGTTGCCAAGGACTTCCGATAATAGAATACGTACTCATTTTGTGCCTAGCACACATGTGTCATGTGCAAGGTACAAAAATGTAAAATGTACCCGCTGATCAGGTTTTCACCTCCCTGTAGCCCCTCCCACCAGGCAACAGTCATTTCCTCAGCCACGTACTGAGGCCTCTTAGGGCCAAAAAGGCACTGAGATAGCAAACTCCCAGGTGGCCCATAGAGAGAGAGGGGAAGAAATACAGTTTAATAAAAGAGGGACTAGGGGAGACAGGATAGCAGCCTTCCAATATCTCAGAGGCTGCCACAAAGAAGAGGAAGTCAAGCTATTCTCCAAAGCACCTGAGGGCAGAACAAGAAGCAATGGGTGGAAACTAATCAAGGAGAGAAGCAACCTAGAACTGAGGAGAAATTTCCTGACAGTTAGGACCATTAACCAGTGGAACAACTTGCCTCCAGAAGTTGTGAATGCCCCAACACTGCAGGTCTTCAAGATGTTGGATAGCCATTTGTCTGAAATGGTATAGGACTTCCTGCCTAGGCAGGGAGTTGGACTAGATGACCTCCAAGATCTATGGGTGGATAGATAGATAGATAGATAGATAGATAGATAGATAGATAGATAGATAGATAGATAGATAGATAGATAGATAGAAACACAGTAGGTAGGTAGGTAGGTAGGTAGGTAGGTAGGTAGGTAGAGAGGGTGATAGATAGAGAGGGAGAAATACAGTAGGTATGTAGGTACAGGGAGAAAGGAAGAAATACAGTAGGTAGGTAGAGGGATAGAGAGGGAGAAATACAATAGGTACATAGGTAGGTAGGTAGGTAGGTAGAGGGAGAAAGGAAGAAATACAGTAGGTAGGTAGGTAGGTAGAGGGATAGATAGAGAGGGAGAAATACAGTAGGTAGGTAGGTTGGGGGTTATATGGCGGTTGTGTGTATGTGTGCAGATGTAGATCTACACACAGATTGGTTGGCCATTTAACCAAACTGGGCCACAGCAACGCATGGCCGGGTATAGCTAGTAATGTATAAAATACAGGAGCCCTTATTGGTAGTTTACAAAACATGGTAGAAAAAGACACAGTGAAAAGGATAGGGGGAGGGGTAGCATACATTTAAGAAGCTAGTCTTTAAGCTAGCCCTGCAGAAGTTTTCAAAATGACTAGTTTGAATGAAAGTATTCATGGTGAAGGAAAACGGAACCAATTAACACAGCAAATGTAAAAGTATAGCATCATCCATTTCTCCCTTTGCCATGAATTTATGTTATACATTCAGCATCATATATACCGTATCTGTACTAAATAAATACCTCATCCTCAGAAATTGCCATTCAAAATACATATACAACATTTGCTGCAGCTTCAGAATGAGGAGACATTTTGCCAGAAACAGACTTCTCTGAGGTTTATTGTGTCTGTATATCCATATATAAAAATGAGTTGCTTTTCAAAACTGACATTCCTTCAAAGACAGGGAAATTAAGTATCCTTATCCGAATAAACTATTGGGAAGGCCCAACTTGATGGGAAGAGCACATGAATTCAGAAAGTAGGCCCATGATTTCTGTGCTTTAATTTTTGATCAGTAGTTAAAACTTTTCCCCACTTGTGAGATTAAAAAAAAACCTTTAGGAAAATCATTATAACAGAATAAGAGTTAAGGCCTTCTAGTCCAATCCCCTGCCAAAGCAGGAAACCCTATACCTTTTTTGTTAGAATATTCATGACCGGGAGAGAAATGATAACAAGGTCAGCCAATGAATAGGCATAACAACAAGGTCAGCCAATGGGAGCTTAAACAGATCTGAGTCTGTGCAAAGAATTGAAACAGAAATTTAAGATCCTGTCTGCTCTGAGCTCTGAGATGAAACTGTTCTCTCCTTCTTGTGTTCTGCTTGTAACTTCTGTCACGATGAAAGAATCTACTATTGGTATTGTAAATTTATTCATCTGTTATCATTATATAAAGAAGTTAATGAATCCAGCTGAATCAGTTATCTGTGTGTGGTTTCTGGATTTGATTTTTCTGCAACAAACACTGACATTTTTGACTCCAATTTCTTCTTAAAAACCTCCAGTGTTAGAGCAACCACAACTAACAGATTATTTTTTACATAAGGTATTTTGAGAAACATGAGACACTCATGTTGAATCAAGAGTCATATTAAGACTTCTGAATCAAGAAAGTTTGTTTCCACCTTTTTCACAGATCAGATAATGAAAATGTTAGAACAAGAAAAGGCTTTGGGCAATTATGCTACATAGCCTGGTAAACTGCTGTGAAAAGAGTAGTTTGTAACAAAGTAAGAGTCAACCTTGGGCTCTGGAGATTGGTCATTTAGTAAAGCATCAATAAAGTCATGTACTTGCTTACAAGTTTGTCCCAATGGTTTCAAGTGAATAAACGTCTTTATTAAATACACAGTAGAATGCTATGCCAAAACTTTGAAATCTATATTCTAGGAATTATGAACAGTTCCAGTCCTCATTCCTCATCCTGTTATTGCTCCTGCTTGTACTGTACAAGTAGAAGGAACAATCGAAATCACATGTACAGTGGTACCTCGGTTCACGAACTTAATTGGTGAAATGACTCTGGTCGCGAACCGAATTGGTCGTGAACCGAGGCACAGTTTTCCATATGCTAAAAGCATAGCAAAAATTAAAAAAAAGTCACTGAAAGTACTCACAGTGTGCCTGCTGGGGCTTTTTTCTGTATTTCTTCTCTCTACGATCTTCCTACAGGAAGTCACAACCATGTGACAGCCAGGAATACATTAAAAATGGCCGCGGTTCCTGTTCGTGAACCGAAGCAGAGTTCGTGAACCGAAGCACATTTTGAGGAAAATTTCTGTTCGTAAACCGAATTGGTCGTGAACAGAGGCGTTCGTGAACCGAGGTACCACTGTATTTAAAGCTTGTTAATTATAACATAACGAAGTTTTCCTGCTTTAGTTAATTGCTTCAGTTTATCCCATTATCGTCACTCACTAGCTATGCATTTATTATTAATGTTTACCCCATTTGCTATTGTGAGGGGGAAAAAGCTATAATGCCCATCTAAGATGCTAGCCCATTTACTCCAGATTCAAACCCAAAGGCTGCCCAGAGACTATTTTGTTCTGAGCCCTTCACTCTGTGGTTCTTGCTATTGTTGTTTAACTAATAAATTTGAATAAAATCATTATCATATTACTGGGAAGTAAAGAAAGGCATTGAGGTTATGACTGATATAGCCATTTCCAATCACATTTTCATGTATAGCATAGCACCTTGTATGTGGGAATCTTTTCCATATATAGAATATGTTGCTTATGACTACAGTCCATTCCAGATGGAACATATTTATTTACTAGTGTGAAAAACAAACAAAGAAAATTGAAATATGTCTCGCTGGTTACTTTTCTGCTCCTGCTGTTCACTTACCCACTAAAGTGAGACTTACCATTCAATCATATATAAAAATAGAAGAGGATCAGAGGTATTTTAATGTGTTTGAAAATACAGAAGTTTTGCACCCATGTCAGATTGTTGTAAACATGTATGGCTAGGCCCCCACTTGCTTTGCTTGTGCAGATCATTTTTCTTATTTGTCCATTGTAGCAACTTTTAGCAAATCAGAATCATTCATGTTAAAGCAGAGTTTCTTTTTTGAACACCACAGCAAAATACCCAATTATCAGTTGAGTAGTTTCATTCAAATGTCATGGACTATCCCTCCTTTATTCCTATAGCTATGTAAAGGAAAGTGACAAAGATGTAATTGGCTTCTACAATCAGGTGCATGTATCCAAGAAGCTTCTGCTAGGACTCAGTTTTTCAATAATTGGCTTTTATCTCACAATAGAGGAAAACCTTCCCAAATGCAGTGTTTTCTGTGTATGGCATATGCCTTCCCAAATTTGTGTGTTATCCTGATATGGATGGGTAGTAACAAACTCAGGCTCAACCCGTCCAAGACTGAGTGGCTGTGGCTTCCGCCGCCCCGGTTCAGCCAGATTACTCCAACTCTGGCCATTGGGGGCGAAACACCGGCCCCCGTGGAGAGGGCACGCAATTTGGGTGTCCTCCTGGATTCCCAGCTGTCCATGGAGGACCATGTGGCGGCCGTGGCCAGGGGGGCGTTCCATCAGGTATGCCTGATGCGCCAATTGCGCCCCTTACTGGACCGGGCTGCCCTGCGCACAGTCACTCAAGCACTCGTGACGTCTCGACTCGACTACTGTAATGCTCTCTACATGGGGCTTCCCTTGAGGTGCACTCAAGAGCTGCAGTTAGTCCAGAATGCAGCCGCGCGGGTGATTACGGGAGCGCCCAGACACTCCCATATAACACCAATCCTGCGCAAGCTGCACTGGCTTCCTGTGGTCTTTCGGGTGTGTTTCAAGGTCCTGACGACCATCTTCAAAGCGCTCCATGGCTTGGGACCTAGTTACATGCGAGACCGTCTCCTGCCCCATACATCCCTAAGACCGATACGCTCCCACAGAGGGGGCCTTCTCAGGGTGCCGTCGGCCGGACAATGCCGACTGGCGACACCCAGGGGAAGAGCCTTCTCTGTGGTGGGCCCAGCCCTTTGGAACAACTTACCCCCTGAACTTCACACCATCTCCGACCTCCGCCTCTTCCGCAAGTGCCTAAAGACACATTTGTTCCATCTAGCCGGCCTAGCGTAACCTCCATAATGACTTTTAGACAGTTTTTAAATTTTGGGGATTTTAATTTGGTTTTAGCGCAGGATCTTTATCAAATAAGTTTTTTAAATTCTTTATGTGATTTTGTATGTATTTTAATATTCCTGTGCGCCGCCCTGGGTCCGTTTGGAGAAGGGCGGGGTATAAATTTAATAAAATAAATAAATAAAATAAATATTGCTCCAGAGGATTAGCAAATCAAATAGAAATTAGATGGATTTTTCTACCTTGTGGTTTATTATTATCCAGACAACCCTGTCTTCTGCCAGATTTAAAACTTTTATGATATCACAAGAGATTTTTAGGTTTCACAAACATAAATATTACTTTTCACTGATTATTACAACAATTTCTGCTGTGGCTATTATGCTGAATCTGTATGTCGGGTTGTCATTCAGATTTTAAGAAAAACAGCATAGAGATGACTTGGGTAAGCAGCATATTTTTCCCCATTATCTAACAAGGGAAGGCTTTCACGCAGCATGTTCCTATTTGAAAGCCACTGGTAAAAATGATACCTGCTGTGAATGTCAGAGGGTCTCCCACTCTCTCCCCTTAAGAGATCATTAAAAAAAAAAGATGTAGTTCTCTCAAAACATAATTCCAGCTGTGAGGGCAAATGTGGGCTTAGATAAAAGGAAATAAGAGCATGACAATGAAACAACGAGTCCTAGAGTAATTTCTATGTATTTAAATAGCTGGTAAAATGATTTTAGTATCTAAAATAACGATCTGGACTACTGTACAATATGCCCTCCTAGAGAGAAGACAATGGAGCATCTCCTGTCACTTCGGGACAGAGGGAATCTGTGCATTTTGCTGTGATTGAGCAAATTGCTGAGTTTTCAGGTTGGTTTCATAAAGCAAACACCAGAAAAAAATTTGTTGCACCTTAAACAGGACTACCATAGATTGGGTCTGTCAGCAAAGAGAAAGATAAACCTAACTTTTGCTGCCATCTACTGGTCTGTAGGATTTTTGAAACCTAAATGTATAGCTCTACCTTAAAGACTTAAATTTTTGTGAATTATAATCCAGCTATTATAATTATAGTTAAATTGTGCAGCTGAAAGATGAGGAATCAAGTATCAAGCATGCATACACTGTATACCTATTTAACTTTTAAATAATTACATTTTATTTCTAGTAGGGATAAATAAATGTATGTGTAACTTAGAGTTGGTATATTGTTCAAATTATCTAAATTAGGTTGCAAACATTTTATCACCATGCTAGCTAACATCATTAGTACTGGAGATGTGGGAAGTAAAGTTTCTGGGTTAGCAAGAGTTGTATGTATCTTTCTATTACATCAGTTATATCCATGCTTAGAAGAGGAAATTCTTTGGGTGTTAATTTGCCTGTTTTGGTTGTATTTTTTAATAGGTTTTAAACTGATATTTATTTATTTACTTATTTATTTAAATAATATTTCCACCCAACTCTGTGACTCTGGGTGACATACCCTGTCCAAAACCCTAAACAAAATAGTAATCATAAATATTAGGATTAATAGCAATAATAATTAATATATATCCCAACTCACATTCCTATACGCAAACTTCCCCAGTGTTTGAGTAAGTAACTATATTTTAATGCCTTTCTAAAGACCAGCACAATCAGAAACATACAAACCATTTATGTGTCCAATAATGATAGGTTGGTTGGAAACTCACACACTTTTAAGAATTATGTAGCAGTTTTCAAGTGTTCTAAAATTTGTACTATTTCTCAGTTGGGAAGTTGCGTGAAAGGTTAGCGATCTTAGCTTCATGCCTTTTGACAAATTTGTCTTCACTGAATCAGTTTTGCTCTGTTCTTCCACTGAAAAGATCCAAAGGGCAAATCTCTCTAATCAAATGACTTCTTTTTCAAACCTTCAAGACATAAGGAGGGCAGAATTAAAAGCAGATTTAAACACTAACTCTCAATTTTCAGGGTTTTATTTAACAACAAAGAGGTAGCAATTAAAACAGTTCAAGGATAAGAGGAGTTTAAGCTGCTGCATTCACAGCTGTACTAATGGGGTGGCTCTCTTATTTCCTCCTGTCACGGAAAGCTGAAGGATGAGCTGCTGCCAATTGTTGGAAGGAGGAGCCTGAGGCTGGATTTTTCTCCTTTTACCACAGCCTGATAAAGTGGCTGCTCTTGAGGCATTTCTTTGCTAACAATAACAGCAGACTGATTCTCTATATAAGATTTCCTTTGCCTAATAGACCCCTCTACTGGGGAGTATCTGAGGAAGATATTCCTTCTGTGATAGCTTCCAAGATCTGCAAGTGGGCATTGTACACCGCCCAGAGGCTACCATATGAGGACAACTTATTCACTGAAACATTGCTTGGAGGGGGGGGGGAAGATACTTCCAAGGTAAATCTCCCAAATCCCCTGCATGGATTGCCCCTGTGACTATGTAGGACAGACAGGGACCACCAGATTGCAAGAACATAAGTGAGTGGTCAGATATGGAGACCAAACTCATTGATAGCGTCACACTGCAATGAACAAGGGCATACATTCAATTTTACAGCTACTAAGGTTGTTGGACGAGCAGGCAAAAAAACATCCAGAACTTGAACTCTGGGAAACAGGCAACTCATCAGACAAGAGTGTTGATTTGCCACCAGCTTATCAAATACTTAGAAAACAAGGCTTGGTAGCATAAGCAAGTAGCCAGCCATCAACACACCCCAATCAACATCTTAAAAGCCACATACAACAGGCACCATATAAATACCACACAGAGAACAGTACAATCCCCAAAGACTGTAGCACGAGTCTGAAAACTCAGAACACAAAACTTCTGGTCCCAGTGACCAACCCAGATTGTATCCTACAAGATATTCTTAATTATTTAAAATTGTAAAGATGGAGATTTATTACCCATCCTTCTAGACTGGATTGGATGAGTTGAAAGAACTGGGAGAGGACAGTCTTTCAGATAATCCAATCCCAAACCCTGACGAGCTTTAGAGGTGACAACCAACACCTTGAGTTGCACACAGAAATACAACAACCAATGCAGCCTCCAAGGTGTGAAATGTGATGGATAACCAAATACCATTTACTACCTGTGCAGTTGCATTCTGCACCACTTGAAGCTTTCAAATGTTCCTCAATGTGCTCCATGTAGAGCACATTGAAGTAATCCAAATAGGAGATCATGAGGGCATGAATGACAGTAAGGAGAGAGACCCAGTTCAGGAATGTGTGGAGAATAATGTCTGAAAAAGATAATAAAAGACAAGCTCTTGCAACAAAAGACATTCCCAAAACATCAGTTCCCAGAGATGAGGTAATGGCAGTCCACAATAATAGTCCCAAGGTAGGACTGACAAAGTTTTGTTGTTGTTTTCAAATGTACAGTATATTGTCAGATGAATGGCAGTTCTTTGGAGCCATCAAGTAGAATGAGGAACTGCGCATAATGGACACCTCACTTCAGTTTTTCTAGAACTCAAACTTAATCTGGCCAGTTAAACTTTCAGTTGGGTAAATATTGTGAGGGCAAGTATTAAAAGTATTAGCTTTTAATTCAGAAAGAGAACTATAAACTTATATTTGATTCTATGTGTCTAAATCACTGAATTTTTTTAAAAGTAACTGTGAGCTTTACAATCCTTGTGAGAAATGATCCTGCACTGAGGTGTCTATATGCTCAGGTATGTCCTTGATGTCAGCTGGGCAGTAAACAGTAATGAGAATGGGCCTGATCCTGGAAACTTGATCACATACAAGCTGCCACTTGAAGTGGGCTGTAATCCTCAAGACTTGAGCCTCTAAGACCACTAACCAAAAAGAAATCCAAATAATTATCCAGGAATTTTATTTATTTTATTTTATTTATTTTATTAAATTTATACCCCGCCCTTCTCCTTGTTAGGACCCAGGGCGGCGCACAGGCATTATTAAAACCACAAAATACAAAATACAAAATCGATTTAAAATATATTAAATTATTAGACCCGTGCTAAAAACCCATTTTAAAACCATACCAAATTAATTTTAATTTTAAAAGTCAGAAGTAGGGGCTATCCTAGGCCGTTGATTGAATGACAATCAACACCTGCTTAGTATGGCAGGAAAGAACCTCCTGGGTCCATACTGCTGTCCACATTTGGGCATTTTTTTCTTTAAAACTATCTTATAGTCAAGTGGCTGGACATATACAGATATTTTTTTGATGATGATGTGATGAGGATATATAAGTACGTACAAAATACAAAATCATGCAAAATCATACAAAATACAAGTAAATATCTCTAACACACCAGCAGAAGCAAACTCATTTTTATTCCTGTTGTCACAATGCCCAAAGACCACTTGTTTGGAGTACTTTAAAAAAAAACAACCCCACAGGATATCAAATGATGTAGTGAAATCTGATAAAGCAGTTGTATTTACTGGCTTGGTAGGAGAGTGGGAGAAAATCAGTTAAAGGCTTCACTGTGATCTACCTCCATTACAACCTCCTAAAGCCTGGGATCTAAAATTAGCTAATTGCCCTCAAATAAAGAAGGTGCTGCCAGTTTAACAGATTAACAGAGTTGGAAGGGACCTTGTAAATCATCTAGTCAAACCCCCTGTCCAAGGAGACCCTTCACCATTTCTAACAGATAGCAGTCCAGTCTCTTCTTGAAAGTGATAAAGTTCCCACAACTTCTGAAGGCAAGATGTTCCATTGGTTGGTTGCTCTCACCGTCAGAAAAGTTCTCATTCCCAAGTTGAATCTCTCCTTGATCAATTTCCATCCCTTACTCCTTGTCTGGCCTTCAGGTGCTTTGGAAAATAGGTTGACCCCACCCCCAGCCCCTTTTTCTGGCAACCCCTGAAATATTGGAATGCTGCTATCAGGTCTCCCCCAGTCCTTTTCTTCACTAGAATAGCCATGCCGGGTTCCTGTAATGCAAAGCAACCTCCCGGTTCCACGTGAGTCTGCCTAACGTCGGGACTGCCAATGAAAGATGAGGGTCAGCGGACATAAAGCGACGCACCCGCCCTCTGGGGCGGGAAGTCTGTCCTTGCCGATGCAACAAAGCAAGCAACGCCTCTTTTGATTTGGTTGCGTAGCCTCTCCTCTAGCCTTCACTTCTGCTACCACGTGCGGGAGCGCCGGGAGTTGCAATCCGGCGCTGCCGGAGCTACCCTTCCCGTCGCTTCGCTCCTAGGTTCTCCAGCCTGGTGCTGGCGCTTTGCCAAGCCACGGGGCTTCTCCGCACGACTCTTGCAATTAAAAGCCAAAGCGGGTTTTGGGCTAAGGAGCAGCGCCGGAGAGCGAGAGCGCACGCCCGTCTGCAGCTCCCGTGCCTGCAGAGGGTTGGCGGGCGAGAGCCTTGGCCAATCCCGAGCTTTGCCATTCCGAGCGCTGACATTTCTCCGTGCGTCTTTTAACTTTCAAAGAAAGCGAGTTGGCTTCTGGTTTACGTCGCTCGCGGACTCGTCGCGGGAAAAAAGTTTTGGCCATCTTCTGCGGGAAAGCGTTTTTCCCAGCGGCGAAGCGGCAGATGGGCGTTTAAAGGGGCCGTTGGATTAAGGCGGCGGGGCGGGAAAAAAAGCGCCGCGGCTGAGGCAGGAGAGCTGGGCGCGGCGTTTACGGTGCTCCCGAAGCCCTCGGCAAAAGCTGGACTCGGATGGGAGGATGGAAATGAAGAACATGGATCATTACCTGCGCCGTCTGAAACAAGAGTTGGTAAGGCATGAATGGGGAAAGAAGGGAAGGTGATTGTGATTAAACCTTGCAAACGTAACGCGCGTCACCCTCTTTGCAACTTTCTAGGCATTTCCCTGGCAAGAGATCATTAGCAATGGTCACGCCAATACTGTGGCGATAAAAGCCCTGATCTCATTACCATTATATCGATCCATCGATCGTAGTTAATAATAATAATAATAATTTATTACTTATAAACCGCACCCTCTCCCCACAGGGACTCGGGGCGGTGCACAGGAGGAATAAGAACAATAACTATATACATATTTCATTAAAAATACATTAAATTAAGTGACCTGTGCTAAAATACCCGTTAAAACTATCTAACTAGAGATCCCCAATAAACCCTAAAGACAGAGGAGTAGCTATCCCAGGCCGGCAAGGCAGAAAAAGTGTGTTTTCAATTTAAGACGGAAGGAGCGGAGGTCCGTGGTCGTTCTAATATGGGGGGGGGGGGGGAGGTCGTTCCAGAGGGCTGGGCCCGCCACAGAGAGAGCCCTTCCCCTGGGTGTCGCCCGCTGACAAAGTCTAGTGGACGGCACCCGGAGAAGTCCCTCTCTGTGGGAGCGAATCGGTCGTGAGGATGTATGAGGCAGGATCCGATCCCGCATGGCTGATGCTATAACCTCTCCCGCCCCAATTTATACACACCCCTTTCATTAAAGGGCATATTTTCCAATCTTTGTTAGAAACACCTTCCCTTGGCGTTTATCTCAGGTATGCAAAGAAGGATGCATCGTCAACCCGTTAATGATTTTTTTTAACTCTTAAAATTGTCCTGTGACATGAAAACTAAACCTAGTTGCCTCGGATAGGTAGTTAGTGAACCGTATTGAGGGAGGGGAATAGCAATACACAAGTGATTAAAGTCAGAATCCTAAACTGTCTTGCTTAGAATGTATCACCATCCCCACCCTTTGCCTATTCTTGTCTTGTTCTGCTAGTATAACTGACCGAGACTAGCAAATTTGGTAATCCGTTCAGATAGCAATCAGTTGTAAACTGGAAAGTATCTAACTAGAATGATTAATGGACATCATAATGCATCCTGTTGCTGAGTCTTTTGACATTATTTTATGTTTAACAAGCAATTCTACTGGGAGCAAAACAAAAACATTGAATCAGCACACTCTAAATAATCTTACCTCATTTTCTTTCTTCCTGATATGGATGCATTATGAAGATTTACAAAACAGCATCTTTCAATTTTCTTTGCATCAAATCACCTTGCTTCAAGTATTGCATTTTGCTTTCCAAAGCACAGATATGTCACTTGTACTTTGCAGATATATTTTTTTTGGGGGGGGAGATATTTTATATAATTATGGGAATTCCCTCAAATCGTCTGTAGACAATTCTGAAACCCTTACAGTTGATATTTTCCTTAGTATTATTTGCCTCTGGTAAGTTTCCTTTTTTGTTTCATATTGTATAAGTTTCCATTGTGTCATTTTTAATGCAAAGGAGCTGCCTAGGTCTGCTCAAGTACCCATCCTGTAAGAAACAAAATACCACTTGATTGGCATCTTGCAACACATTTAGAAAGTGCTTCTACACAGTTGCACTTTTGAAAAAGATAAATTTAATTAACCCACACCCCAACAATCTTGAGTTGCTTTTATTATTATTATTATTATCATCGTATTTTATAAATGTGCAGTGGGCTGCATTTCCATTTCATAGCTGAAGTCCTCCTTAACAGACTTGAAAATAGTTTTGTAGATCTGTATTGAATTAATTCAACTGGGTTGAATTAATTCAGCTATATGTTATAATTAGAGAACTCTGGAATGCCAGCAGAGTTCCACAAAAGGAAGATGCATACATGATGAGTTATTTGCAAAGAGGTTTGTTTGAAACACATCACTGTACCCTGCAATGCATTTTAGCTTCTCCACAATCACTTTTTAATGTCTTACATGACGTGTCCTTGCCTGTTTTATCCATATATTTTTAGGCAGATTCACCCTTCTGGAGGGAAGCAAGTAAGCTTTTTTCTCCACCCAGACTTTTCTCTTAAAGGCTTGCCTACCTTGCTTTGCAAATTGTTTTACGTCTTCATCTGAAGTACAATCATAGCATTGTTTCTATACTACTTCTGATGTGGATGCTGTTTTATAGTCTCTTTCTTAACCCTTTCACCATAACCCTATGAGGTAGATCACTGCTACATTATTTTCATCTTGCCTGATACTTTATTTATGTCTTCAACATCAACCCTATAACCTGTCAGGCAGCTTAATTGGGAATAAGTGAAGTTGAAGATTAGTCTCCATGAAGAACACCAGTTAGCGGAAGGGCACTGTGCTGATTGATATCTGTATACAGATTGATTGATATAATGATTGATATATAGTATACCTAAATTGATACCTGTATATCAGTGAAGTATGGCACCTTTGTTTGTTTCTTTGTTTATAACATTTATGTAGCTGCCCATCTTATAACCAAGCCTGGGGGGCTTCCAATCATCTTTCTAGTCGAAATAGTATATAGATGTTACTCAACTGCATTGCGTGAGCTTCAGTTGTTGCTACCATTGCAGTGGAAACAAGAGCTCCTTTGGGAAGACTCCAGCAAATATGATGTTTTGTTCTGCCTGTTGAAGATCTACCCTTTCTCCCTGCTGCTGTTCAGACAGAAGCCTTGCTTGCTGTGACAGGCTTAAGCTTGCCCACCAGCAGATGCTTCCTTCTGGTGTCCTAGTTTTTGTACTAATGGATTAGTAATGAAGATTCAGGATGCTGTTAAATAAAGTATTTGCAAGTCCAAAAGAAGAGGATGACGAACAAGAAGAGGCATGGGAAGTGTATGTTTCAAATGAATAAATAATAGAACTGCAGGTTTTAGGGGTTTTAAAAAAAAATAGAAAAGGTCACATAGGAGTCATGATGAGAGGAAGAGCTTTATAATTCAAAAGGCTGCTTTCCATCCAAAAGATTACTATCACCACAGAACAAACTCCAAGCAGAGCTAGGTGAAACTAGAATTCAAAATGGATTTTAGTGCTTTAAGACTATAATCTGCTACAGATTTAATCATATTGCACACTATAAAATCATTTCTTTCCAGGCAGCAATTCTACAAGTGTGTTTCTCGGGTGCAAATCAATTACATTCACCCACCCATTCAGATGTATGTCTATCACAGAATGGGTATTGCAATAATGGGCTGTTGTCAATTTCCAAAAGGAACCAAATAGATGAAGCATAATGGAAATAGCCAGTGCAAGACAAAAACAAAAACATGATGCTACTTAGGAGAAGTGCAAAAGCCCAACTATAATGTTTATTCTTTGTTTGTATCCTGTCTTTATTATTTTACAAATAGCTCAAGGTGGCAAAATGTGGTTTTAAATCCTGTAATGTAAAAGGTTCCAGTATTCACAGGGCAACCCTAAGCTCATTTAAGGGCTGGAGTTATCAAATACTAGCAGAATGTTCCTTACCCTTGTGTGTGTGTGTGTGTGTGTGTGTGTGTGTGTGTGTGTGTGTGTGTGTGTGTTTATCCAGGAAAGGAAGGGAGAAATGCAGAATGAAGGAGTAGAAGAATGATGTAAAATTGCCCCAAGGTTGTGTTAGTAGCAGACATTAGTCATTAGGTCTACTGGCAACTGTCCCATGTCTCTCATGCAGAGACAGGTAATGACTTATATCAAGATAGTTCTTCAATTCTTGGCCATTCCTTCCACATATTTATACATACAAAACATGGCCATTATATCTTCCTTCCATTTTCTTTTGGGTGTGACCAGCAGTAATTTGCTGTTAACTGTTACTACTGTATTTCCCAGGCATTCTCCTGGCATGATTTTATTCTTTGTAGATGTCTCACAACTACCATTTTAGAAACAGTTTGCACCAAGGAAAAGAAGAAGGCACCCTACACCCACATGGTCCCTTGGACAGGATGTCATCAGAATGCCAAATAGGGGAGCCTGGAGGTATCCAAATTGTGATCCTCATACCATAAGCATCATCCAGTGTTACCTCACTCCATATGTTTGGGAAGTACCAAAAAAAACAACAACGCCTACACATGCATACACATTCAGAAAGGATTATGACCCTATTCACCAGAGGTGGATTGCTCCCAGTTCGACTGAACCAATAGTGGAATTCAGACCTGGGTCACAAAACAGGCAATAACCTCCTATGCCTCCGAACTGGTTCCCTCACTGCCGCTGGGCCCCTGCCATTTTGGTTTTTAGTGACTGCATGTGCGCGGTTCACTATAAATTGTTCTGCACATGCATGAGGAACAATTTACAGTGAACAGCGCCCGCTGTTGCGAACAGGTAGCAAAACCAGCTATTCACCCTTTTACATGATCTGTTAGCAGAGAATAGTTTTATGGAAATACAGATAGAGGCTATTCTTACAATGTTATTTTATTTATTTTATTTTAATTCGATTTATATCCCGCCCTTCTCCACGAGGGACACAGGGCAGCGCACAGGAATTTAAAAACATATAAAACAAAATATACAAAATTTAAAAGCATATTAAATTAGACAATCCTATGCTAAAACCAAATTAAAACTCCAATTTAAAACTATCTAAAATAGCCCCAGCGGGAGGTTAGGCTAGGCTGGCTTGCTGAAAAAGATGTGTCTTTAGACACTGGCGGAAGAGGTGGAGGTCCGAGATGGTACGAAGTTCAGGAGGGAGGTCGTTCCAAGGGGCAGGGCCTGCCACAGAGAAGGCTCTTCTCCTGGGTGTCGCCAGACGGCATTGCCCGGCCGACGGCACCCTGAGAAGGCCCTCTCTGTGGGAGCGGATCGGCCGTAAGGATGTATGGGGCAGGAGACGGTCACGCATGTAACTAGGCCCCGAGCCATGGAGCGATTTAAAGATGGTCGTCAGAACCTTGAAGCGCACCCGAAAGACCATAGGAAGCCAGTGCAGCTCGCACAGGATAGGTGTTATATGGGAGTATCTTGGAGCTCCCGTTATTACACGCGCGGCCGCATTCTGGACTAGCTGTAGCTTTCGAGTGCACCTCAAGGGAAGCCCCATGTAGAGAGCGTTGCAGTAGTCGAGCCGAGATGTCACGAGTGCTTGAATGACTATGCGAAGGGCAGCCCGGTCCAGAAAGGGGCGCAATTGACTCATCAGGCATACCTGATGAAACGCTCCCCTGGCCACGGCTGCCACATGGTCCTCCATAGACAGCCGGGAATCCAGGAGGGAATCCTATATCACTAGGACTTCTGCTGAACTAAATCCAGGAAGATTTGTAACCAAAGAAGCACTTCTTTACCCATTGAACAAACTGGAATTCGCTCCATCAGAAGTAGAGATGCACATCAGTTGAGGAATTTGGGAAAGAACAGTTTTATAGAGCACTGGGTTACTAATATCTATGAGCCTTGGTGATTGCTAATTAGCTAAAGAATTACAAGTAGCATACTTACAATACTCTCTGTTGAGGAAAAGAGCTATTACATTTAATCCAAAAATGTCGGGTTAAATTGTCTAAAAGAAGTGTTGGCTTAACCTAACAGGCCTCTCTCTTTATTTTCTGAAGAGAAATTTGCCCTGCAGGCACTACAGAAACCTAATCATTTAGTCTCATCAGCAGACAAGAATTTGATATATCATCCTTCCCAATACTGTATTATAGATGCAGGAAAAATTCAGCTAAGAAGAACTCATATACCATGTTAGGGCACTGAGTTCATCTGACAAGAGAAAAGATGGGAAGATTTCCTTCACATATCCAGGCATATATAAGTTAATCAGGTGAAGCAACCACTCTGTTCCATCTTCAGGAAACCAGGCCCTTTCTCTCCCTTGAGCAATGATAATGATCAATGACACACTAGTTTACCTAATCTAACCTATTGGATAGTGAGACTCTTGCTCCATTGTCTTATTCATTATTATTGGCATCCTGTAATATGCACTACGTAAATTATCAGCAAGATAATTGGGCTGATTTGCTGCCTTTTGCAGAGGTCGCATATAATAACTCCCTACATAGCAGTACAGGTTTCACCCCGTTCAAAGTGGTCTCTGTCAGGACTTTGTGCCTATCCCGGAATTGCCCCAAGAAAAACCGCAAAAACCCTTCCCTGACAGAGTGGATTGAGCAACTCAAGGTCATCTGGCCCATGTCTCGAAAAGCGTTAGATGAAGCTCACCAAGCACATAAGAGACAAGCTTGCTTAATACCCAAGTAATATTGGGGATTAAACAAGATAGAAAGGACTGTTGTCTTCATGCCTTCTTCCTTTGGAGCCAAATAAATTGATCAGGTAGAATAAGCAGAACTAGTTTTAGAGTAGACACAGACCCCAGGTGCCAAAGCTTAGGAAAATGCAAGTCCATTCCTCCATCTAAATTAATTTAAAAATGCATATCTTTGCATGGGTGGGAGATGACACCAATAGCTAATGTGGCCTGGGATGCCAAATACCCTTGAATCAACACTGAGGGAAAGGGAACTCAATTCCAACTTGTCAGGGCAATGGAAGGAAGTCCTTATCAAGAATGATATGGTGAGTGGGATACGGATACAGACTAAAGCAGTAAAAGATATGATACAAGTGTGTTTATCATCTCTGGTGTTCGTGTGCATTTTAGCTTTTCCATGAGAATTATGTTATTTACTGTATTTTTTGAACTATAAGGTGCACCTAAATTTACAGCAGGAAACAATCATTTTTGGCCTCCATGCATCGTGTTTTTGCCCTCCCAGGCGTCAGAAGCACTCTGGAGTGTTCCACACGGCCCGTTTTCGCCAAAAACACGCCTGTTTTTAGCTTGCAGAGCAGTGGTGTGTTCCAGGCGGTCCGGTCCAGTCCGGCTGTACCAGTAGTAGCCGGGAGCAGCAGTCACTGTACCGGTACAGTGGCTCATTTGGCCCATCTGCCCGCAACCAGCTAATTGCACATGCTAGGACGCCCGGCCCTGTGCGCAGCATACCAATTGCAATGGGATCCAGAACCCACCACTGCTGCACTTCTAGGGGACGGGGAGGGCAAAAACTGGACCTGCGGAGGGTTTGCGAGGTCAAAAACACCCGTATTCTGTCTATAAGACATGCCTACATTTTCATCCACTTTTAGGGGAGGAAATATGTGTCTTATATTCCAAAAAATACAGTATCTATCACTGGCACTGATGATATTACTTAGTTAGGGTAATGCAAACATCTGCAAGAAAACAAACAAGCTCAGAGAGCACCAAGGACCCCTTATTTGAATCCTGAGCTAAAAATATTCTCCTTTATTGTTACCTCTCTGGAATTTTCTGTTAGCACATTTTTATTGTGGTAGAAGATCCGCTATAGCGCAGGCTGCATGGTTGGTAATATTGACTGATTCAAAGTGTCAGGAAGCGGAACCATAATTCCATAGATGTATAAGAAGAGAATCAAGCCATCTCTGTGCATTGCAGTATGAAACAATGAGATGAAGTGAAAAGAGGTCTTGCCTGCTTTTTACTTGTCAGTCTGAGATTGCATTTATTCTGAAAGCATACACATTGTTATTTCATATCTCCTCTGCCACAGTGCATTGACATCATACCTTCCAAAGTTCTTCTGCAGCAGGGGCGATGGGTAGAATTGTGCTTTTCTAAATAGAAAGCTGACAGTTTATGAACTGACAAACAGAATTGCCTCCTCTTCCTTCCAAGGATACAAATATTTTGCCAATGTTTTAACGTGATTTTATTGAACTTTTTTTAAAAAGAAGATAAAACCTGATCCAAGCTAATATAAAGTAAGGAAGGAAAAAGAAAGGGAAAAAAGTTCAAGGGAAGAAAAAGTTTTTAAAAAATTAGAAAAGAAAGAAAAAAGATACGAAAAAGTGGTTTCCATTATTCTTTACAATAGTTTTAAGTGCAGTTCTACTTAAATATGTCTCATTGAAGTTACATCATAATACGCTTCTTGCTATAATCTATACAATCTAATCATCAAAAGTCAAAAATTGTAAGTTCATTTTTTAATTTTTGTACAAAAAGCCCATCTGAGGTTTCCAGTCACCAATAAATGTAGATAGTGTCTTTTCTAGAATAAAAAAAATAATGTATTTATTTCAGCAGGATGTGTCAGTTTAATCAACAGTCCTTTGTATTAGGTAATGTTGAATCTTTCCACCTTTGTGCATGTAATAATCTTGCTGCACACACACACACACACACACATGCTTGCTGGACATGTTAAAAAAGCTTAAAAATGGATTGCAATACATACATTGGTGCAGAGGATTTTCAAGATTAATATCCAATTGAAACCAGAACTTTTCCTTTTAAGACTAATGGATAAACAGGTAGAAAAAAGTTATGTAAAATTCTTTATATAGTTCCATAACTTCCATAACTTTTTTTCTACCTGTTTATTCATTAGTCCTAAAAGGAAAAGTTCTGGTTCCAATTGGATTTTAATCTTAAAAATCTTCTGCACCAATGTATGTATTGCAATTCGTTTTTTAGCTTTTTTATATGTCCAGCAAGCATGATAAAATGTCCCTGCATGTTGTTAACATTTCTAACATAACTGTACATTTGAAATGCCTTCATACATTATAGATCGTTTTTCTGGTATTGATATATCATTTGATAAAAAATCTCTTTGGGATCATAACACAATGTAAATTGTCACTTCCATTTGTATTTCTTCCACTTTAATTTTTTCCAAAAAAATCTCTTGCTTTCTGCAGAGTTCAGTCTGAATCTCTACTGTTGAAAAGTACAAATCTCAAAAATAATAAGACCTCCCCGAAAATAAAGCAAAGGGCTTATTTTGAGGGTCAAAAGAAAATAAGACCCTGTCTTATTTTCAGGGAAATAAGGTATCAGTCCTCAATCAAATGTTAAATGTTGCTGTAAAACAAAAATGTCCATATTTTGCCAGTGTTTTAAAATGTCATTCCTTCCCCCACCCCCAGTGTTTCTCCACTAACCACCAGAGCTTTCACCTTTTAATGCTGCATCCTGAGCAAATGCATTTTTCACTGAGTAATAAGTTATCCTGGATTTAACTGGAGGCAACATTCAAAAATTGCGGTCATGTTTACAGTACGCCTACTCTGTTCCTAATAAAAACAGAACAAAATAGGTCACCTTTCCTTGCTTTAATGCATCTGACTGTTCCCGGTATGTCAGATTTGATGAACAGCAAAGTGGCTGGGAAAAGATAAAATCTATTCTCTTGGATAATATAGTTAAAAATAAAGGCTGGTGGTTGTGCCATCAATTATAAACCTTGGTTTGAACTAAAACCATGTTAGCTTCCCCTTGATGAAGATAAAAGCCAATTGAAGCACTTAACAGTTTCATGGTTTAAATGACTGAATAATATGGAGGGGTAAAACTCTGTGTGATCGTTACAGATGCGTGTTTTCCAACCAGTGTAGACTGCAATTGGGGAATGCAAGCTAGGGAAGTCTGGGCATTGAAATCCACATATTTTCAATTTGCCAAGTTTGAAAAACATTAAAACGTTCCTTTGACTGATCTAGCAGGACTAACCTTGTGTTCTATATAAGGTTAAGCATGTTTCTTTATTTGTCAATTTTCTCCTGCAGTTCTATGTGAAAACAATTTATGTCCATGAATCATAGCTATCAGTAAGAGTTGTGAAATTTGGTCATACATTGTCAGTGGATTGTATGTTTGCTTACTTTTAATAATATACATATCATCAGTGTGCTTTCAAAGCTTATTTTTCAAGAACTTTTGATGTCTATGATCCAATGAAATTAAGTGGCATTTTTCAAAATGGAACTGAGCTTGCATCTTTTAAACTACTCATAAATCTTCAATATGAAATAAAGATTTCATATAAATTCTGACAGGACCCGTAGACAGTAGATCAGTTTTGTCTGAGCTTATGTCTATTTTGTCTGATTGATAGTAGGAAAACTTCATCCTGCAGTGTAACTATCTGCAAATATCACACCCAACCCTATAGCCT
Source organism: Rhabdophis nuchalis (assembly GCA_039707465.1). Lineage (NCBI taxonomy): Eukaryota > Metazoa > Chordata > Lepidosauria > Squamata > Natricidae > Rhabdophis > Rhabdophis nuchalis. The sequence continues at coordinate 46,630,874 of CM077644.1, forward strand.
TGGCTCAGTAGTTCAGTCGTCTGGCATTGTTCAAAGTGTGCAGGTTGGATTCACATCATTGTGTTTTCATTTAAGCACTGACACACTGCAGTACTCAAGGGTAGCAAATGCAACCTTTAACTAAATTTCCAACTCTCTTTATAGGACGAGACAGGGCTAGGCAGACAAGGCTAGACAGAAAGCCTGGAGATGCAGTGATAAGAAAACTTTTACTTACTAAAACGTTAGCAGCTGTTGCCAAATATTATGTGGACCATGAACTGCTGGGAGGAGAAAAAAAAAGCTAGATTAAAACTGAGAGTGCAACCTTTAATAATTGCATTCTCATTATTCTGGTGAAAATTTAACTGTATTCTTACTATCCAGTCATAACTGCATTTATTTGGTTTGTTCCTTGGTTCTTCTACTGGATCAATTTCAAAAGCATTTATTAAATTTTAAGCAACCAGGTCATGGGTAATCTAGCTAATCATAGTGTAATTTTCCAGAATGCAGCCCTATCACAATTTCCTTTCTGTCTGTTTTGACATTTAGGCATAAAGCCACAGCTTTAGAGGTTTGGTTTCTAGCTTGGTACTTAACAGAAATAACAGAATAACAGAGTTGGAATGGACCTTCTGGTCCAACCCCTTGCTTTAGCAGGAAACCCTCTACCATTTCAGACAAATGGTTGCCCATTCTCTTCTTAAAAACCTCCAGTGTTGGAGCACCCACACCCTTTGGAGGCAAGCTGTTCTAGTGATTAATTGTTCTCTCTGTCAGGCCATTTTTTGCTCTCCTGAGCCTTCAGGGAAGCCTCCTGAAGGCTACGGAAGGCGAAAAATGGCCCCTACGAGCAAACTGGAAGTCCATTCCTAAACTTCCGGTTTGCCAGTAGGGCCAGTTTTTCGCACTCCGCAGGCTTCAAGGAAGCCTATGGAGGGTGAAAAATGGCCTCAAAAGAAAGTCAGCTGGCCGGCATACATGCTGGAGCTGGAGCTGACAGGGCAACGCCTCACGTTCCCTAACAAATGGCTCTGTGTGCCACCTGTGGCACATGTGCCATAGGTTCACCATCACGGCCCTGTACGATTTCAGATAGTCCAGTGTTTTCTTAAAAACCTCCAGTGATGAAGTTCTGAAGGCAAGCTATAACCTTATAGCAAAACCTATGGCACTTACTCTGCTTTGAGGTTGCTAATGAAGGCTAGGAACATGTGTAATTTCTTTAGATAGGATAAAAGCTCTAGAATTTGGGGATGTTGTGCTTGATTTATGTTCAGCATTGATTTCATTTTGGGGTAGACATCTGCATATGCATATATCAATCACACCCGTCCTGAATGACAATGTAAACTTGCCAAGACAAGAGAAGTAACATATGAAACATCATATTCACCTCCAATCCTACATTCAGATCTTGATGTAAAATATTTTAAATCAATGCTTCATTTATTGAAAGTGATGAAGCTTTAGAGAAACAAGGGCAAGCAGTGTAATAGACTGCTGGGATTTTCTGGCCACATTATAGGACAGGGAAAAGATTGCCCTTTTTTTTAGCACTTTCTTCATGATGAGCTCTATCGGGACTTAGCTATGAATGTTTCATAGCCCAAAGCCCTTTCTCTGTGACTCCAGAGAATAACAAGAAAAAGTCTGTGCGCAATTTATGTAGGAGTTTGGTTTTATGAGCTCAGTTTGCATTGAACAAAATGCTGATATGCGTAATGTAAAAAGAAAAACCGATTCTTTTCCCTGTGAAGAGGAGGAGAATAAATGTCACATTACAATAAGTTCTAAGGCTGGCTCACTTAAAGTGGCATATCGTAATAGTTGTCAAACCAAAGAAGGAATGCTAATCACTGTCAAAATTTTAATTTTGCTCCTACTTTGCATTATGGGGTGTTGCACCTTTTAATTGTTAAGCTAAGGAACACATGATGATGGTGGAGAGGAAACTTGCACTTCTTATGCTTCACCTAGATCCGTGATGGTGATATTAGCTGTTTATTAGCTGTCAGCCCCAGCGCACATGCACATGCTGGCTAGCTGATTTTTCGCCCTTCCGGAGGGCTGGGGGAGGCAGTTTTCTCCCTACCCAGACTTCAAGAAAGTCCCTGAAGACTGGGGAGGCTTTCCTGAAGCCTAAGGAGGGTGAAAAATTACTCCAACAGCCCAACTGGAAGTTTGTTCCCGAACTTCCGGTTGAGGCATTGGGCTGTTTTTCACCCTCCCCAGTCTCCAGAGGCTTCCTGAAGCCTGGGGATGGAGAAAACGGCCTCCCTTAGCCCCCCAGAGGGCCTTCGGAAGCCGAAAAAGGATCGTTTCTGAACTTCCGGTTGGCTCATTGGGACTGTTTTTCTGCCTCCCCAGGCTTCAGGAAAGCCTCTCGAGGCTGGGGGAGGAGTCACACACATATGCATGGCAGCAGTCACACACACATACACAGGTGGTCGGGGAGGATTGAATTGGTATGGGCGGGCACGCACGCACAATTTTGACACACCATAAGAAAAAGGTTCGCCATCACTGACCTAGATGTATAAATTCTGAATGAAACCCTTTTCCATTGTCAGTCTTGATAACTTTGACATTAGGTGATTATTTATTCTTTTTATCTGTTTTATTTATCACATTCATGTCTTGAAACATCACAAAGCAGCATCCGTGAAATGATGTAAGAAAGAAAATATGATTAAAATACAAACAAATGAAATTAAAGTGTTGAGGAAGAGAGGTGAAATTATACATGGTCAGAAGAAAGAACAAAAGCTTCCTTATGTGTGACTGCCAGATGGCAGTCTGTGGGTTTAGCAAACTATGCTGGACTTCCTGATATATTCATACATATTGTCAGAACTATAGTGGGGAATTTGATCTTACTCTCCAAGGTTCTAAAATCTTGAATCTTGCTCATTCAATAGAAAATCAGTCAAAAGTTTGTTTATTTAGAATCAGAATGATGAAAGTGGCATGGTGGCATTACAGTGCTAATGCTAATCTGTCCTCTCCTGCCCCCACCCCCCATGGTCACTGCTGTTTATTAATTATCGTCATATCCTGCTTTCCATCCAGGAATTCAAGGAGTATATTTGCTTTTTTAATTTTTTTCCCACGATAATTATTTTTGGGTTGGGTTGGGCTGAGAGATAGTGCCTAATTCAAAGTCATGACTGAGCTTGCATGGCTGAAGGAATATCTGAACTTGTGTTTCTGTCCCTAGATAACATTTTATAGATAACTGATGATTGTTTCAGCTCTGTGGAACCTGGGCTTCGTTGAGCACCCACTCAACAAAATAATGTAAAAGTAGTCTAGAGCGGTTAAATAGTTTCAGTTTTGAAAGTATTTCTTTTCAGGAAAAGTTGCAACTTTGAACTACTGATTACTAGCATACTAGATTTATTACTCTTTCTTGAAATACACATTTTAAGAAAAAATGAAAGTGATGTGGATTCATTCTGTGGCTGTACTTTCTCCTATAAGTTTCATTTTGTAAGGGAGGTCTGCAGAAGATATATTATATTATATGAGCCATGGTGGTGCAGGGGTTAGAATACAGTACTACAAACTACTTTTGCTGGCTGCTGGCTGCAGCTCGGCAGTTCAATTCTCACCAGCTCAAGGTTGACTCAGCCTTCCATTCGTCTGAGGTCGGTTAAAATGAGGACCTAGATTGTTGGTGACAATATACTGACTCTGTAAACCACTTAGAGAGGGCTGTAAAGCACTGTGAAGCAGTATATAAGTCTTAAGTGTTATTGTTATATACCTCCCTATGGAAGTATGATTACAACCCTCCTTTGGGACATAATCCCCTTAATAGTTTGCCCACCTCTGGAAATTATAATGATCTTCAGCATATTAATGCACAACCTGTGATTCTTTGGGCCATTGTTTCAAAGGTATTTCCTTATCTTACCAGAGAAACAGAATGACCACAAGGAGGAAAAAAATAGTGAGAGGGGAAGTGACTTCCAACTTCCTGCTGGCTTCCACACTAACTTTCCTTCTAAGAAGCTGGCAGGCAACATTGGAAATGATGGTCACATGACTGTGGAACATCAGCAAAATAGCACTGAACTGGCCACTACACTGCCAAATAGGAGCCATGGTTCCCAGATTTGGACACATTTTATAAGTTAGTTCATTTCAGCTACATTGATTCAAAAATTGTTACCCTATGATAACTGTATTATCTGATTGAAAGTTACAAACAAACACATGAATGTTTTAGCAGTATATAGATAGTTCCATACTCCTTGTAAGGTTTCATCATGATCACATGTCTGCATTGCAAATTAATGATTTATAGAACTTTCAAATCTTACATATAATTAGTGAATTAAATATTCTAATCAACTCATTTTAGGGCCAGCCATTCTACATTCTTATCTATCTTCCATGCCTTTGGCTTAGCGTCTCTTTCTGGAATAAATAAGAAGCATCCTGTTTTTTTCCCAGTGGTTTCTGTCATCTTCATCATTTCACTTTTAATCATGACACAAGATAACGTCTGTTACATGCACGCATCATAATTAATACTCATTGCAGTTGCTCCCAAGAATTTTCATTTATGTGACTGCATGGTGAAGTATAGTATCTGAAGTAGCAATGCATCAATAAGCCAGCTACTTTTCTTAAATACAGTTTGCCATAATCATTGCTCCTGAACTTATCTTCCTGCTGCTGAGTCACACGTGGGAGGACTGAAAACTATTCTATTGAAACATGCATCTACATTGTGACTGGGCTAAGACATATCCTATGATGTCAGATGCTTTTCCTTGAAAACAAGTTAGTACAATTCAGTGACTTATTTAAGGTACCGTATTTATCGGCGTATAACACGCACTTTTCCCCCCTGAAAATAGGGGGCAAATGATGTATGCGTGTTATACGCCGAAGCCATGTTTTTACAGTGGTCGGCAGCAGAGGGCCCGGCATGTCGGGGAGCTGCGCCGGACCCGTCCGGGCACCGGGCGCCCGCCTCCCTGTACGCGCGGCTCCACAGCCCCCTCGAGCGAGCGAACGGGCGGGCGGAATGCCCGGGGCTGTGGCTGCGCCGGAGCCACAGCCCCCTGGAGCGAGCGAACGGGCGGGGGGAAGGGCCAAAGAGGGGGCATCGGGCAGGGAAGCCGCGCGCATCTCCCCCGGCTCCCTCTGACAGCCACCATAGCACACGTTTCTCCTCCCTGTCGGAGGAAGCCGGCGGAGATACGCGCGGCTTCTCTGCCTTTCGCGCGGCTTCTCTGCCTTTCGCGCGGCTTCTCTGCCCTTCCCAGAGCCTTGCGCCCGGCAGGGGCATCGGGCAGGGAAGCCCCGCGCATCTCCCCCGGCTCTCTCTGACAGCCACCACAGCACACGTTTCTCCTCCCTGTCGGAGGAAGCCGGCGGAGATACGCGCGGCTTCTCGCGGCTTCTCTGCCTGACGCCCCTGCCGGGCCACCTGGCCCGCTGTGGGAGGAGGCGTCCGTAACCTCTGGCATGCCGGCCCTTCTGCTGCTTCCCCGGTTGGGGCGGGGGGAGAGGGAAGAGAGGGAGTGACTGACATACACAGAGAGAGACAGAGGGAAAGGGAGGGAAAGACAGAGACAGAGAGAAAGAGAGGGAGGGAGAGAGACGGAGAGAGACACAGATAGAGAATGAATCGGAGACAGACAGGGGGAAAGAGGAAGAGACAGGCATACAGAGACAGAGAGAGGGAGGGAGAGAATCAGAGTGAGTGACACACACAGAGAGAGGGAGGGAGAGACAGATAGATAGAGACTGATTAAGTGAGTGAGAGACAGACAGACAGACAAACACAGAGTGAGAGAGATGGGCAGAGGAAGGAGAGAGAGACAGATAGAAAGAGAGAGACGAAGGGAAAGAAAGAGAAAGAGAGAGAAAGAAAGAGAAAAAGAGAGAAAGAAAGAGAAATGGAGAGAGGGGGGAAGGAGGAAAGAGAGAGAGAGAAAGAAAGAACTTATGACCACAATTGAGCCTAAAAGTTTGGTTGCTAACCAAGGCCATCGTTAAGTGAGTTTCACCACATTTTCCTTTTACATTATTTACCTTATAAGTGGTAATAATATTAATAAAAAAAAGTTCTGAGCTACCCTTATTTTGCTTCAAAGTTCTTTATTTGAAATTTAATTTTTTCCCCTGAAATTTCCCTCTTAAAATGAAGGTGCGTGTTATACGCCGGTGCGTGTTATATGCCGATAAATACGGTACATACAACATCCTAGAGTGTTGCAAAGATGACATTGTTCATGCAGATGAATGAAGTAAAGCCAACATCTGCAAGTATATAAGTTTCACCCGTTTTGTGGTGAACCATAACTTAGCCAGCCCTTATATAAATCTACCTCGAATATAACAGTATTAACATTGGGTTTCATTTCTTGGTTCATATTCAAGTGGCTGCATTCTCTTTAGCAATTGTATGTCCCTAACAAAAGTGTGGCTTCAAACTTTGCTAACCAATATCCCTTGATAGTTAATTCCTTGTCCCTTCAGTATCACCTGCATAACATGAATGTTTTTTGGAGTGTTTCTTTCCTCTGTAATTTTTCTTTCAAAATCCTGGTTTTAAATTCTCATATAAAAGGAATGGTGTGAAACTAGTCATCATATGCCAGAGCCTGGGTGATAATAGATCAGTGATGGCTAACCTTTTTGTCGCCACGTACCAAAATGCGCACATTACACCCTCCATGCTCCTTTGTAGGCGCGTGCACTCCCCCATACGCCCGCATGCATGCATGCATGCATGACCCCCCTGTACCCCATTTTGGGCCTAGTAGGCCTCCCTGCAGCCAAAATGAGCCAGGGGGGGAGCACCTCCACCTCTATGCAGTGCAACCCTCTGCCCCCCACGCACGCACATACATCTCCTGCATGCTCCCCTCCTCCCATGCATGCATGGCAGAGACCCGAAAAATCAACTGGCTGGCAGGTGGTGCATGCACAATGGAACTGAGCTGTGGTGATGACTCGCAGGCCCACAGAGAGGGTTCTGCGTGCCACCTGCAACACACGTGTCATAGGTTCACCATCACTGTACTAGATTAATAGTTGGTTGGGAGTTTCAGGGAAATGCTTGCATTTGAGTAAATTTTTTGTGACAAGGAAAAATTGTCCTGCCACCTATTTACATTCGGAGTAACTGTACATTGTTACATCATGAAGCACCAGTATTCACTTCCTAGGGAGAGGTTATCTGAATAGCATTGTCCCAAGAAGATTCATTTGTTAACTTCAGCATTCTGGCAAGTAGCTAAGCACAACTCTAGGGTGTTCTGTGCATCATCTTGCTGTCCTTCTTTATTATCCCAGTCTCAGTTGGCAGAATTTGAAGCTGAAATGTAATCAGTTGCACAACCAAAGTGGAAACTACAGAATGAGAGAAAAGGGAGAACTCAGAATAGAAATTATCCTTCACTTTCTATGGAAGTTCATGAACTACAAACATTCACTCTTCAAAAATACTGGAATAAATACACCGTTTAGAAGAACTGCTTTTTATTATATTAAATGCTTTTGTTCTTCTCTCATCCTCCTCCACTGACTTTCAAAAGTATGAAACAAAACAATTCAAATATTTTATGATTTTTATATTTACAGGTTTGTAAAGATTTCCCCATGTAGACAGTGGCTCTGATCTCAGTGGCAGGGAACTCTATTCAAAGTACTTGAGAATGCCCCTCAAGTAAATAAAATAGGTACAGTATGACAAAATTCAAAAGTCTTCTGTGGAAATGTCATATGCAAGATTATTGGCTTGAAAAGCCCAGAAGTGCACAACCTGTGTTCCTCCAAAGTCTTGGTTGTGCCCTGAAGGCCTTTCAAGTTGCGTTGAACTGTAATTATTTGAACTGTAATTTTTAATATCTAGGTAGTAATCAAATGAGTTATATTTTTTGCCTTGCATTTTTGATCCCTGGCACATTCACAAGGCTCAAGCCCATCCCTGTTGCTAAAACTAACAAAATTAAACAAGTGGAAGTATTTTTGGAAGGTGGAACATGCGGAGGAGTGGTTTACTCACCCTTAAGGAATGGGCTTGTAGCGACTTGTACATTTGAACCAGTTTTCAGTGAGGATGCCCAAGTGACATTTGTGATAGCTTGGAGACTGTAGAAAGATTCCTTATGTTCAGTCGATATTGTCTTCTCTGACAAGCAGCACAATTTGAAGGTGGCAGGTGGAGCTCTTTTCTATCAGTTATTTTCTGAACCTTTTAACCAGCCAGGAGTAGCGGTGGCGGCTGCTACTATTACTATTACAACTACTACTGCTGCTTTCATTAGCAGTCTCTGTGGACTTCAGGGGTCATGCTGAATTGTGGGGCCAATCTTTCAGGGTCTTTAAGAAGGATTAAGGGGTGAAAGCCTTGCCCTTTAAAATACACGAACAGGAAGGAGTTTCCAGAAAGGGGTTTTGTGTAGGTTAGCTATCTCTTCTGTCCCTTAAACCTTCCAAAAGACTTGGGTATTTTGGAAGCCTTCAGGGTTGGATTATTGAAGGTTGTAAAAAGTGACTGCAGATGGTTATTCATCGGTTCTAATAAACATCGAATTGGAGCCATTTGCCTGCCTTTCCAATGTTCTACCAGAGAATTGTGTCCCTCCTAGTACCATTACACTCTACATTCTACCTGGCTAGAGGGGGTGTTTGATGAAAAATAATAAGTTGATACAAAATATATATTATGATATACAGGTAATCCTCAATTTATAACAGTTTGTTTAGTGATCGTTCAAAGTTACAACGGCACTGAAAAATATGACATGACTTTTTCAGAGTTACAATTTTTGCAGCATCCCCATGATTATGCGATCAGATGCTGGGCAACTGGTTCATATTTATGACTATTACTGTGTTGCAAGGTTATGTGATTCCCTTTAGCAATGGTTTGGCCACCAAAGTCAATAAGGAAGCCAGATTCACTTAACAACTGGGTTACTAACCTAATAACTGCAGTGATTCACTTAACAACTGCAGCAAGAATTGTTGCAAAATGGGTCAAAAATCACTCAACAAATGTCTCACTTAACAACAGAAATTTTGGGCTCAATTGTGGTCATAAGTCCACAATTAAAGATATGAAGAGGGGGTTATACTATAATCCCAATAGGTCTCTTGCACTGGTTTTAGTCAGTTAGAATCAACGGTAGTTCAGATGCCCTCTTCCCCAAAAAGCTGCTAGTATAATCACAATATTTCTCAAAATGAGCAATTAATATAAGCGTTGTCAGATTTGTGGCGGTAACACTCAACGGTTTATATAACTTTATAGCAGGATCTTTTTATTCTCAGAAATGGATCATGAGCATCTCTGCAAAAAGCCTTCCCCAACTTAATGCCTTCCAGGGGTATTGTATTTTAATGCCCATGATTCCATGAAGGTTGGGAATTTTGGGAACTGGAATCCAATACTTTTAGAGGACAGTATTGAGGAATACTTGGTAACTTACTTGAAAATTGGGGGATACAGATTTATAGAGATAGCTGAATTATGTTATATAAATTGGTGTGTGTGTGTGTGCTGTTTTTGTACTATCCTCCCAGTTGTTTCACAACATTCTTCATCAAACTGCTTGATTTAATTGCAGAAATTGTTGTGAGATCATTAAGACTCTTAATATTCGATTATTTTAACTTTCCTTTTTGGGATGGGAGATGTGTTGGGAGTTCATGTTCTCCATGATGACTATGCTTACTACAGTTCATCGCTGCCCAATTCAATGGTTGGCTGTACTTTAGATATTATATTCACTTCAGGGCACTCCTTGATATTCTGAGGAGCTCTGTAAAACGAAGCAGGTGAAGAAATAGTGTTTCTGAAATGATACTAGTAGTAAACAAGAAATGAATGCAACCAAACACAAGTAAGAAGTCCTTCTGAGCCTACTTTATGATGATAAAGGCAGCAAATATATTATTACTCTTATTACATCTATGGAATGCTAAGCAAGTTTGTGCTTGAAGTATCCCAGAATCTTTTGGAGAGAGATGGGCCAGAAGGAAAGGTCAGTGTAAAGCATGATCATCTGGGTGCCCCTTTTAGAGTGAAATTGCTTGCATTCTTTCTCAGGTAGAAACTGGATGGGCAGAATCTACTGACAAATATGAAAGTTTCTTATTGGCTCTTGAGCCTGCAGCTCCCAACTAGACAGAATCCTCTGCAATCTTAGCTATGGGTTAGACCTGCTCAAATAGCTAATTCCAGCAGGGAGGTGAATGGGAGTAAAATCCAGGTTGTAATCAATCCCTCTTTAGGAGAAAAGTAAATGCAAGAGAGTGGACCAGAATAGTTTACTTGGATTTCAGTAAGGCATTTGATAAGGTAGACCATAACCTACTACTAGATAAAGTAAAAGAAAGTGGGTTAAACAGCATCACCACCAGATTGATTCGTAATTGGCTGACCAACCGCACTCAACGTGCAGTCCTCAATGGAACTGCATCTACATGAAGGGAAGTATGCAGTGGAGTACCCCAAGGCTCTGTTTTAGGCCCAGTTCTTCAACATCTTCTTCAATGATTTGGATGAAGGAATAAATGAGGAACTCATCAAATTTGCAGATGACACCAAGCTGGGAGGAATAGCCAACACTCCAGAAGATAGGCTTAAGATACAGAAGGATCTTGACAAACTTGAATATTGGGCACTATCTAATAAAATGAAATTCCATGGTGAAAAGAGTAAAGTTCTACATTTAGGCAAGAAAAACAAAGTGCACAGGAACAGTATAGGTGGTACCTTGCTCAATAGTAGTAACTGTGAGAGGGATCTTGGAGTCCTAGTGGACAACCATTTAAATATGAGCCAGCAGTGTGCAGCAGCTGCCAAAAAAGCCAACACGGTTCTAGGCTGTATAAACAGAGGGATAGAATCAAGATCACGTGAAATGTTAATATCACTTTATAAAGCCTTGGTAAGGCCACACTTGGAATACTGCATTCAGTTTTGGTCGCCACGATGTAGAAAAGATGTGGGGACTCTAGAAAGAGTGCAGAGAAGAGCAACAAAGATGATTAGGGGACTGGAGACTAAAACATACGAAGAACGGTTGCAGGAACTGGGTATGTCTAGTTTGATGAAAAGAAGGTCTAGGGGAGACATGATAGCAGTGTTCCAATATTTCAGGGGTTGCCACAAAGAAGAGGGAGTCAAACTATTCTCCAGGGTACCTGAGCGTAGAACAAAAAGCAATGGGTGGAAAGTCTATCTCTAACCTTCCCTTTGTGGTTGCAGGCAGGGCTGCAGTTGTGGAAGGGTCTCAAAAATACAGATGTCCTTGACTGAAAAAGGGTTATGATCATTGCAGCATTCCCTTGGTCATATCATCAAAATGTGGACACTTGGCAACTAGCAAGTACTTAAAACAGTTGCAGTGTCCCAGGGTGATGTGATCATCTTTTCCAACCTTCTGACAAGCAAAGTCAATGGGAAAGTCAAATTCACTTAATGACTGAGTTATTAACTTAAAACTTAAGAATTGTGGCAAGAAAGGTCATAAAATCAGGCAAAACTCACTTAACAATTATCTTGCTTAGCAACAGAAATGTTGGGCTCAATTATGGTTGCAAGTCAAGGATTACCTGTACTGTTTAATAGATTCTTGGCAATAGGTCAGACAGGAGAGCATGGGAGAGAAATTTGTCATTCTCCTAGATGCTGCTTGGAGTGTCCAAACGCGGGTTATCCTCAGCTTGCTGCCCATTGGACTGAGTTTCACTTTGATGTGTAGCCACGCCTCTTGCCTCTGCATAGGGCCAGTTCTAAAAACTCAGTCGCCCTTATCGGACGCGTCTGGGGAGTCTGCAGTCCTTTGCCAGCAATCTGACCTCCCCAGCAGTGAGTTAGTGTAGCCTTTGTTGTTATTTTTGTGTGTAGTTGTGTTAGATAGGTGATTTTTTGTTTTCGTTCCTGTCTTCGTTGTCTTCGTTGCGCGGAGCGGGCTGTCCAAACCGCGGCCGTTTCCCGCTTTTTCTGCGGAGCGGCTTGGCACTGGGAGGGCTTGCCAGCGGCTGCTGGTAAGCTTCTAAGGGGGCTAGGTAGTTAGATAGGACCCCCCAACTTGACTATCGGGTGTTTTCCTCCCTAGGGAAGCTTCTACTGAGGCTTTTCAGCCCGTTGTTTCCCCAGTGCCGGTTTGAGCTTAGGCGGCCGTTCGCAAAGGAAAAAAGGCGCGCGTTTTAAACTTGCCGCCATTTTTCTGCCGCAGCCCGACTCCTCTTCGCAGATCGCCGCTGCTTCGTTCCTGGGGTGGTTCTAGTTCTGGGAGTCCCGGACAGGATCCCCTGGGGCAGCAGAAGAGATCCTTCCCAGCGGCTGCAGGGAGATTGGCAGATTCTGTTGCCATTCCCTGGTCTACTCCAGCGCTGATCTGCAACGCCTGAGACTTTTGGGTCTGATTTTGGCGCCAAAACCAGGTTCCAGTTTCTTCTTGTTTTAAAGTGTATATTGTTTCTTCCCTGGTGGGATTGGGGTGCCTTGACTGGATTTAATTGTTTGTTCTTGTTCTTTCAGCCACTCCATGGCTGATCCCAGTGAGCAAACAGGAGAACCTGCCTCCAAGCGTAGCAAGACCAACCCTGCTGCCAAGGGCGATTCTGCACCCTGTCCTGACAAGGGGAAGAGGCCTGCAGCCAAGGCCACCAAGGCTGATGAGAGACTGGCGGATAGACGGCTGAGGATTCTAGAGCAGCAATTCCAGAAGGCTCTCTCTGCCCGGGACAAGGCTGTGACAGATAAGACCCCCCCTGCCCCGCAGCTTCGTAGGGAGACCCAATCCATTCCCTCTGGTGATGGGGATTTTGGGTTTTCCCCCAATCACTCAAGGGTTTCCCTTGCCTCTCCAGTCCCCTCAATGGAAGTGGAGCTAGAGGAGGAGGAACCAGAGGAGGAGGAGTCCTCCATGGTGGGGGAGGGGGAGGAGTCTGTGGATGAGGAAGAGGAGGTTCCGGCCACTCCCATTTCTGCACCCGCTGAGGCTGCCTTGCCCGCGGCCATGCAGGAGGTTGTGTCCAAGGCCATTTCGCAGGGCATCACGGATTGCATGAAGCAATTAGTGGCTTCCTTGCCCCTCCTTTCTACCCCCAAGCCCAGGGCACCTAGGAAGGTGGTTCCTGCCCAGGGGGGTGGCGTTTCCCCTTCTGCCTCTTCTGCAGTCAGCGAGGCATCCGAGGGGGAGGATGATGAGGAGGTGGTTACCCAGGGGGCTCCCGACCTTTCAGGGGATGAGAGCTCCACCCCGGAGGCTCCCGCTTCCAAGGGGCTATTTAACCCCATCATGTTCAAGGCTATCTTGACCAAGGCTAGGGAGTCGGCCGTGCAGATGGGTCTACCGGCTCAATCTGATAAGAAGGCCTCTGATCAGGACAATGCCATCGTCATCGGTCCTGGACACCCTGGGGCGGGTCTCTTTAGGGAACCTACACCTCCCCAAGAATTGGTGCCGGCTCCTCAGTTGTTCCTCGACATTATTCAGCGCCAGTGGGTTCAGCCCGCTACCATGGCACACCCCAGCGGCGTGGATAAAAAGCTGTACGCTGTTGAGGATGCCATGGAGACCATTCTGGCTCTCCCGCAGGTTGATGACCCCATTGTGTCTTTGACCTCCACATCCTCACTCCCGGCCGAGCTGGTGGAGGGGCTTAAGGCGGAGGACAGGCGGATGGAGAAGTCTTGCCACAAGACACACCAGGCCACTGCCTGGGCCATGAAGGCCTCGTCCTCTGCGTCGTACTTTAGTAGGGCAGCCCTATTCTGGCTCAGGAAGCTATTGGCCTCCTTGCCTGAGAGACAGGTTAGATCGAGACAAAGGGTCAATAAGATCATCGCTGCGGTGGAATATTCTTGCGACGCCTCGCTCAATTCCACAAAGTTTTCATCCAGGGCTCTAGCATCCAATGTCACCTCACGCCGTCTGCTGTGGCTCCGCCATTGGCAGGCGGACATGAAGGCTAAGTGGAAGTTGGCGTCGGCCCCCTTCAAGGGTGGCAAGCTCTTCGGCGAGGCCTTGGACTCCTTCCTAATCGAGTCCAAGGATAAGCGGAAGATTCTGCCGGCTGTCACCAAGAAGCAGGACCGGAAGAATCAGTCTTCCTACCGTAGACAGCCCTTTCGGTCTACGGAGGCTCCCTCTACCTCGGGTGGGGCCTCCAGAACCTACCCCCAGGCCCAAGATCGTTCCCAGGACAGGCCGGCCTACAGGGACAGGTCCAGGTTCCAAGGTCAGCGTAGGCCCTTCAAGGGTGGTCAGGCCAACCGTCCCTTCAAGAAGAGCAAGTGACCCCTGGGGGATCCCTCCCATTGGGGGACGCCTACAGCAATATGCGTCCACGTGGGAGGCGACCACGACGGACGCCTGGGTCCGGAATGTGGTCCGACACGGCCTCACCCTCGACTTCCTATCCTTTCCCCCGCGGAGATTCATCCGCTGCCCCCTTCCCAGGTCCCCGCACAAGCAACAGCTCATGAGGGCGGAGATCGGTCACCTACTGGAGATAGCGGCCATAGAAGCGGTGCCGGGGGGGCAGGAGGGCAAGGGGTTTTATTCCATCCTCTTCCTAGTCCCCAAGTCATCGGGGGGGGTCAGGGCCATTCTGGACTTGAAGAAGCTGAACCGGTATCTGCAATACAAGCGCTTCAAAATGCAATCCCTCCAGACGATCCTGGGATGCATTCGACAGAACGACTTCCTGACCTCGATAGACCTGAAGGAGGCGTATCTGCACATTCCCATCCACCCGGCGCATCGCAGATACTTGAGGTTTCAGTTCGCCGGCCAGCACTTCCAGTACAAGGCCCTACCTTTCGGCTTGTCATCGGCTCCAAGGACCTTCACGAAGGTCCTCTCCGTAGTGGCGGCGCATCTTCGATCCAGACCTGTGCGTTTGGTTTGTTACTTGGACGATATCCTGTTGATGTCACCTTCCAGGGACCAGGCCCTGAAGGACTTGGACTGCACCATCCGCTCCCTGGAGGACCACGGGTTCTCGGTGAATCGGGAGAAGAGTCACATGCAGCCCACCCTCTCCATACTTCATCTGGGTGCCGTCATCGACTCGAAGACCTGCAAAGTCTTTCTTTCACAGGAGCGCATCTGCAGCATTGTGAAGTTGGTGGGGTTGGTCCAGAACTCCAGACTGGTCCCACTTGTGACGCTTTCCCAACTGTTGGGGAAGCTGGTCTCGTGCATAGCCATTGTTCCCTGGGCCCGCCTGCACGCACGGGAGCTACAATGGTTTCTGCTTCCCTTTCAACGACGCAAGATCAGCAACTCCAGGAGACGGGTGACAGTCCCACCCCCAGTGCTTCGGTCCCTCAGGTGGTGGAGGTCTCCCGCCCTAAGAGAGGGGTCGCCCTTCAAGGAGCCAGACCGCGTCACCATCACGACGGACGCCAGCCTTTACGGCTGGGGAGCTCATCTGCAGCACCATGTGGCCCAGGGCAGATGGTCTCAACGGGAGCTCGCCCACAACATCAACTGGCTGGAGCTCCGGGCGGCCAGGCTGGCTCTGCGGCATTTCGGCAATCTCGTAGAAGGGTCCCATGTCCTTCTCCTGACGGACAACATCGCCACCCGAGCATACGTGAACCACCAGGGAGGCACACAGTCGAGGGCGCTCATGACGGAGGCGGAGGCTCTGGGCAGGTGGGCAGAGAGGCATCTCCTGTCCCTGAGGGCGGACCACATCGCGGGCGAGGAGAACGTGACGGCGGACTGGTTGAGCAGAACCACCATCAACACCTCAGAGTGGCAGCTGCACCCGGATCTTTTCCAGCAGATTTCCCGGAGATTCGGCCTGCCCGTTCTAGACCTGTTCGCCAGCCCGCAGAACACGCACCTGCCAAGGTTCTTCACCCGTTTCCGGTGCCCGCAAGCAGAAGGGACAAACGCCCTCCGGTGCCATTGGCCCACAGGCCTGCTATACGCCTTCCCTCCTCTCCCGCTGCTTCCTCAGGTAGTCCGGAAAATCATCTCGGAGGGGGCGGAAGTCATCCTGGTCGCTCCCCATTGGCCCAGACGGTCCTGGTTCGCCGATCTAGTGGGTCTGTCAGTAGAGAAGGCCTGGCGCATTCCTCCGAACCAGGTGTCACTGATACAAGGGGCCATTCGTCACCCGGACCCTCAGTGCTTCCAACTAGCCGTCTGGCACTTGAGGGGATCGTTCTGAGACGAATGGGCTATTCGGACAAGGTGATAAGAACGATCCAGGCTTCCAGGCGTCCTGCCACCGTTCGCATTTACGAGACTACATGGTCCACCTTCTCTACCTGGTGCCGTGCCAGACACATCGCTGCGGCTGAGGCCTCCACACCTCAGGTGATGGACTTCTTGCAGGAGGGTTTGGACAAGGGGCTCGCCCCCAATACTCTGAGAAGGCAGGTGGCTGCTCTCGCTACCATCCTGTCGCCCGGTGGGTCCCTGCCGCTCAGCAGACATCCAGGGGTTCGTGGTTTCCTGAAAGGGGCCTCGAACATTCGGCCCCAAACAGTCCATAGATATCCGACCTGGGACTTACCCTTCGTCCTCCAGGCCCTGACTGAGGCGCCATTCGAACCATTGCGCTCTGTGTCACTGCGCCACCTGACCTTGAAGACGGTGTTCCTCATTGCAATCACATCTGCAAGGCGAATTTCGGAACTCTCGGCACTCTCCGTACGGGAGGACTTGTGCGTGGTCCACGCTAACAGGGTGGTTCTCAGACTAGACCCGACCTTTGTGCCCAAGGTCAACTCCTTGTTTCACAGATCCCAGGAGCTCGTCCTACCTGACTTTTGTCCGCACCCCTCTCACCCCAGGGAAAGGAGGTGGCACAAGTTGGACGTTCGCAGGGCGGTGCGGATGTACAAGAAGAGAACGGCTGAATTCCGCAAGTCAGAATCCTTCTTCGTTTCCTTTCAGCCGGTGTCCATGGGTCGCAAGGTCACGTCTACCACGATTGGGCGCTGGCTGCGTGCCTGCATTACACTGGCATATGAGCACCGGTCCAGAGCTGTTCCTCCACGTATTACCGCTCACTCCACCAGGAGCGCTGCAACCACGGCTGCTTGGGCCACCCAGGCCCCCATAGACGAGATCTGCAGGGCCGCTACGTGGTCCTCGCCTGTGCCGTTTATCAGACACTACAAGCTGGACGTATTTGCATCCTCGGAGGCCTCCTTCGGCAGACGTGTTCTCCAGAGGGTCCTTGATGCTCCCAGTTCCCACTCAGACGAATCTCCCCTCCCAGGGACAGCATAGCGTTGGCATGTCCCGCGTTTGGACACTCCAAGCAGCATCTAGGAGAATGACCATTGGTCTTACCTGTGAATGGTCTTTCTCTAGATGCTGCGGAGTGTCCAAATCCCACCCTGGGCGTGGTGGGAACTGGTCCCATGTTTTGTTGAAGGTTAAGACTAGTGTTGTTCCAGTTGTTCTGCGTTTTTTCTGGTCTACCTTCGTTTTTAGAACTGGCCCTATGCAGAGGCAAGAGGCGTGGCTACACATCAAAGTGAAACTCAGTCCAATGGGCAGCAAGCTGAGGATAACCCGCGTTTGGACACTCCGCAGCATCTAGAGAAAGACCATTCACAGGTAAGACCAATGGTCAATCTCGTGAATGATCTTTCATAGATTTGGGTGGGAGTGGTGTCACTAGCTTGTTCTCCTATCTTTGAGCTGCTTTTGTTACTGTTGATTATAAAACTATTCTATCTGGTGTGCAAGTGGTGGCTTTACCTGGAATAGGCTGTACTCAAGATGGTCACTCATGTCCTTTTCATTCCTCAACTAAATTACAATCATTTAGTCTACATGGGGCTGCTATTAATAATAATAATAATAATCTTTATTGTCATTGTAAAAATTACAATGAAATTGGTAATTGAGGACTGTCTGGAAACTTTACGATCCAGAATGCAGGAGAATATGTATCCAGGTTGGATGCTGTCAGATTATATCCTTCCCAATTGTAGGTTCCATATTTTTTTTACTACCGGTTCACTCATGCATGCACATCCATAGAAGCATCCGGGTGGGTGGGCGGAGCCTCCCACCGCTGTCACTACAGGTTTACCCGAACCAGGCTGAACTGGGAACAAGCCACTTCTGATACTTCCTCATGCCAAATATTTGCTTTGTGGCTTCACCTATGCATGACATATAACTGTGATGATAAGCATCAGGTAGGTGGGGGAGAAGTAGAGGGGAACAGAGATAATTAAAAATATGGTGAAATCATGCTTAGTTCGAACAGTTAGTTTGCTTTTTATGCTAAAATCCAGCACAAAAATGACAGAAAGAAGTTGCAGGTTGGATATTCAACAAACTGAGGATACTAAGTATGCAAAGCAAGATACTGGACATGGATACAGATCTCCCAGTTCCATTCTAAATAAAGTTACCCCCAATTTCCTAACATAAATTTAATACAGTTGGGAAGAGGGGGCACATAGAAAACTAAAATGGAAACTAAATTATAGATAAGTAGTTTGGCAGCCTGTTCTAAGAACCCTTATATTAGGCGTAGTAGAAAAGTGGTAGAAATTTTACATGCATATTTAGTTAGATAAGGTCCGGATAAGGAATGCTGACTCAGTGTTCACCATTCTTCCTTAGGACATGGAAATGTGGCTTATAGTTTATTCATGTGGCGCCAACTTTAGAATACCTTTTACACATGACTAAAAGGTAAATGTTTTGGTAGATTACCCTGCAGGGAAATCAGATTTGGGTAAATTCCTTTGGTCTGTACAAACCAAGGGAGAATTACCCAAAATATATTTAAGTTGAAAAACATTTGAAACTAGTTTTTTTTAATTACCCAAAAGCAAGGCATGCAAGAGAGCTTCCTTGGACTTTTGTTTTTTTTAACATTTCTGTAAATCATGTAAATGATTCCCTGACCAGTTTAGATGTAGGAGACTGTAGAACTGTGAAATAACTTAATTGCTTTAGAAAACATTTTCGTTACATCTTAGAATATTCATGAAGGGGTTTTTTAAGCATCTTTGACTTATTCCACGCCAAGCATTAGCACTACCCATCACTGTTACTATCCAGTTGAAATATTTTGTTAATTAACACATTAGTTCAGATTTTAACAAGTCAAATAGTTGACTAAAAGTAATGCTACGTACTTGAAAATATAGGTTCCATCTTAAAAGTATCCCCCCCCCCGCCCCCGTTCTCTTTGATGCAGCATGTGTTATCCCTAATAGGATAGTTTGGGTTTTTTTTCTGTTTAATACAAAAGTGTCCTCTAGAAGAGCAAAGCCACCTTGCATTAGGGACATACCAGCTCATAGGTCATTTTGAAATGAACGTCTTTGTGACAGAAGGTTTCTTTGTGGCGCAGTGGTTAGAATGCAATATTACAGGCTAACTGAAGACTGCCAGGAGTTTGATCCTGACCAGCTCAAGGTTGACTTAGCCTTTCATACTTCCAAGGTCAGTAAAATTAGGACCCTGATTGTTGGGCCAATAATGCTGACATTGGTAAATCGCTCAGAATACTGAAAGCACTATGGAGTGGTAAGTGCTATTCCTATTCCTATGCACCTGCCACATCTATAGTTTCTAAGATGATCTGTCTTTTGAATTTATTCTTATATTAAAAGATTTGGTTTTAATGTCAGGCATCTTTTAAAATTCTGCATTATTTGCATACCTATGTTGGAAAAAATTGCTTGAATGCAAACACCTGGATCCATTGCTTAAACATCAAACCTTCTCACACTTATCAAAGAATAAACCCCAATGGTATTGATGTAATTTCTATACATTCCTTTTGTGCTGATTATAACATCCTCTTCCAATAACCCAAATATTGTTCACTGGAGGCTCTGTTTCCTCCCCCTCGTTGTTAAGAGCTGCTGTGGCAATCCTTTCTTTCCTGTTCTCAGGGTTTCTCTGAACAACAATTTCCTCTCACACCTCTTGCATTCAGGGGAAGGACATCTGTCTTCCTTCCAATTATGAGAAGCTTCTTTTCTGGCCCTGCATTCAGCTGGTCTCTGTTATCACACTTTTACCCTGCTCTGTACCAAAATATGAACCTACTCCTCCAGCACAACAGATGTGGTGACAAATTAGAAATGAAAACAAGTGTGGCCCAAAGGGATTGGATGGCACTGAATTCCAGGGAAGCCCTGCAGAATCTGACTCTCAGCAAGAGAGATGGAGAAATCAAGAATAGAGTATTTTAGATCTTTTAAGTATGTCTCCTGTTTTATAATAAAACAGGAAAATAATGGACAGTTTATCTCTCATCCATTAAGTTCTGTTATACTAGTGGTTAAAATTGGGCATTATTTTAAAAATAATGTCTGGATAAAAATTAACATGTTTAATTATACATGAATATTCTACATTTTGAAGCAATATTGCCCTGACAGCTTCTAAAGACTCAAGACATTATTGTATGAGCATAATTAAATACAAGCACTGTTTTGCACAGCTAGTGCACCAATGCAAGAATGTCACTGACATGCTCTTTTCCTTTAAAAGAAATTTTGAAAGCACTAGGAAAAAATATCAGGATTATTTTTTTTGGGGTGTATGACCCTGCTTTCTACCATAAGCATCTGTATGCATACAGCATACAGATGCTGTATATTCTTAAACTATTCCTCCTCCTATTTCTTTGCATCCACTGTATTTACATACCTTAATTGTTGGAATATACAAAGAATTGGTGTGTTAAAAAAATGCAATTTATGATTTCACATTGTAAAATTTCTTCAGATGTAGTATATACCAAAAAAGCATTAGCAGGGGTTTGGAGTGAACATTTTGAGGGCCTTGACTTCCTTTAGTTTGTAATAGACTACTGTTTGATAACATATTATTTAAAACTCCTAAATTTAGTTTTTGCTTGACTCAACTATAGCATGACTGTTACTGTGGCAAATTAACAGAACTCCAGTAAAGCAAATGAGAATTTATTCATATCTTGGGATGCAGTTTCAGGCTTCCTTATATGGGAACATACAATTCTCCTATTGGGCCAAGATTACGCAACATTGCTCCTCAAATGTCTTGAGTTCTTCCATTCAAGGGGAGTCATTTTTTATTCCTGCAACTTGAAAATGTCTAAGGTTGCTTCTCATCTTCTTTATGGTGTCCTGATTTGCACTTTCAACCCTAGAAACTTTTCAGTCCAAGTTTAAAAGAGGTGCACTTGCACGACTCATCAAAATATCTGCCTTATAGTCACAGGTTTGGTTTCTATGGTTTGGTTTGGTTTGGTTTCAGAGCCTGGTACTATCTCATTAATTTATGGCCAAAATTAAATTTAATTCCCTCTGTGATTTCATGGACTCCGTATGAAAGTCTCACATTAAGAAACATTACATTCTGATTTCTCTTCAGTTTATATTTATTCAGTTTTTTTTTTTTTTTTTTGAGTTTGCGCATGCGCGAAAATGGCGTTCTTGCCTTGAACGCGGCAAGGCACAGGGGTCTTATGGCCCAGAAGGGATGTTTCCAGCCCTCCACGGACATCTAGGAGGGCTGGCCCTGCAAGCCGATCACTCGCAGGTTCAGCAGGTGCGCTTGTTCGCGGCCGGGGGGCAACGGGGGCGACGGGCGAGCGAGGAGCAGCGGAGACGCCCGGAGCGGCCCAGAGCGGCCTGGCGCGGCTCAGGCGCGGCCTAGTCCCGGCCCTCCACAACATCTCGGAGGGCCGGCCCTGCAAGCCGGCCGCTCGCCGGCACGACGGAGCGCTTTGGAGCGCGACGGGGAGGCGACGGAGGCCCTGCAAGCCGGCCGCTCGCCGGCATGATGGAGCGCTTTGGCCGCGACGGGGGGCGACGGAGGCGACGGGCGAGCATGGGAGTAGTGGAGACGCCCGGAGCGGCCCGAAGCTGCCCTACCGCGGCCCCGGTGCGGCTTGGTCCCGGCTGGAGAGGAGGTAGGCTGGGTAGCCAGGCGGCCTGGGCGAAGATCAGAGGAGCGCCCTGTCTGTGCGGTGGGGGCGACGGGCAAGCGAGCGAGCGAGCGAGCAAGGGAGCAGCGACAAGACGCCCGGAGCGGCCCGCGGCCCGGCCACGTCTCGGCGCCGGCTGGAGAGGAGGTAGGCCGGGTGCCGGAATAAAAACGAGAGGGCCGAGTTGGAGGCCGCGAAAGGCGGGAGGACCGAGTCGAGGCCGCAGACCACCAGGCCGAACATCGGGCCGAACATCAGGCAACGTGGGAGTTCGGAGCAGCCCCGATGGCCCGGGCGCGGCCCTTGTGTTAACTGGAGGTGGCCGAGTAGTGGAGGCAGGCCGGGCGCCCAGGGTGAAGACGGAGGAGGCTGGGCCGGGTGGGATGCGACCATCTGGCCGCGCGGGGATAACAGCGGCCCGCACGGCCCCCCTACCCGACCCATGTGGCCCCTATTGTGGAGGACCATGGAGAGATGGACGGTATAGAGGAACGGTCGTTACAACCGAACTGAGAGCTAATGGCTGGAAAAGCCCCACATAGCATTACAACTAGCCATGTGGCCTGTACTTTGATCCAACGGGAGAGGGGAGAGACAATCTGTGGATACAGCCTATGGACAGAGACAGTGACTTTGCGGAGACTTAGACCATTTTCTCCGATTGGATGGGCTGATGTCCACAGATTTAATTTGATCCATCTGCTACCACCCCCTCCCTCTACCCGAACTGCCCACTGCTTTTGTATTTTGTACTTGTCCCTTTAATTAATTAATTGTCGATTTTACCATCTTTACCATCTTTTACCATTTTTACCATCTATTGTATAATGGGCCCTTATGCTCACTGTTTCAACTATGGACTTGCAGTGTATCATCTTTGGGGATTTCCCCCCCCCCCCTTTTTTAGTGCCAATGCCGTCTAATGTTATCTTATTCAAGGTCAGTTCTCCTTCGCCTGCGGGAATCTACCCTCTCGCAGGCTTGGCCCCCTAGTTTATCACGGGCCCACCTCGAGGATGGACTTATTGCTCCTGAGAGGTGGGCGAAGCGCAAACTCGGGGGGGTTTTATTTAACTTGCTAATTCGGATTTTAGGGGGTTCCAGGGAGGAGGGTAGGGATAGTCAAGTGGGTAGACAGATGGAGATGGAAACAGCAATTAGTAGTAAGGGCCAGGACAGCAGTCGACGGCGGGAAGCGGAAGGCGAAAGGCAGGGGGATACTCGAGTCGTTCCTCAGGAGGGCATACCAATTCAGAGGGTCGTGGGGAGGGGCAGGACCGAGGGGAGACAATTTTTATCCTCCCGGTTGGTGGCACGCAGCCGTTGGTTAAAAACGGTCGGGTGCCACAACCCTCGCAGGCTAGGTGGCCAGGGAATACAGAGCCAGGGTCTGCGGCTGATGTTTTGCAACGCCAGGTCCGTTGTCAACAAAGCCCCCCTCATTAGTGACCTTGTGTCAGAGGGGGAGCCGGACCTGGTAGGAATTGCGGAGACCTGGTTGGGCCACGAGGGAGGTCATCCCCTCGTTGAAATGTGCCCACCAGGCTACCGCGCATTTCATCAGCCGCGGGCCCTAGGCAGGGGTGGTGGGGTAGCGGTCATTATCAAGGAAGGCCTGGAGCCGAGAGAGACCATTGTGCCGCAGACCTCCGGCTGTGAGTCCCTTTGCATGAAGTGGGGCCTAGGGAGGCAGTTGGGCTTGCTGGTTGTATACCTGGCTCCCCGCTATGTAGCAGCAGCCCTGCCCGAGCTCCTGGAGGTGATCGCCACGGTGGCAGTGGAGACCCCCAGACTTATAGTTATGGGGGACTTTAATCTGCCATCGTTGGGCGAATCATCCGCGGTAGCTCGGGAGTTCATGGCTTCCATGACGGCCATGGACCTGACCCAAGTAATTCAAGGCCCCACTCATGAGGGTGGACATACGCCGGACCTCATCTTCGTCTCGGGCCAATGGAAGAGTGATCTGGGTACAGGGGACATAGACATCATACCCTTGTCATGGTCAGACCACTCACTTCTCCGACTCGACTTTCCGACCGCTGCTCCCCTCCGCGGGGAGGCGGAACCAGAGTTACCAATCTGGTACCGCCCCAGGCGCTTGATGGACCCGGATGGGTTCCAGACAGCGCTTGGGCCATTTCCTGTATCCCTGACCCGCGCCCCGATGGAGGACCTCACGGCCGCATGGAATAGTGCGGCCGTGGGAGCCTTGGATCGGGTCGCGCCCTTGCGGCCTCTCTCGCGGCGGCGAACCACCCTGGCTCCTTGGTTTACTGAGGGGCTGCGGGTGATGAAACGCCGCAAGAGATGCCTAGAGAGAAGATGGAGGGCTAGCCGCTCTGAATCTGACCGGACACAGGTGAGAGCCCATTTACGGACTTACATTGTGGCGCTGAGGGTGGCCAAACGTCATCATTGCGCCACCCTCATAGCATCCGCAGAAAACCGCCCTGCCGCCCTGTTTAGGGTGACCCGTTCCCTCCTTCAACAGAGGGAGCGGGAAGCCCCGTTACAGGGTAGGGCAGAGGAATTTGTGATTTTTCTGCAGGAGAAAACCGCCCAGATACAGAGTGAGCTAGCCACCATTCATGGCCCAGTGGGATGCCACGAGGGAGATCTTGTTTGGGAGGAGTTTGACCCCGTTACTTCCGAGGATATGGACAGGTTACGTGGGCGACTGCGAGCCACCACATGTTCATTGGACCCGTGCCCCTCCTGGCTTGTACTGGCATCCTGGGAGGTGACACGAGGCTGGCTCCAAGAGGTTATCAACGCATCCTTGAGTGAGGGTTCCTTGCCTGCCTCCCTAAAAGAGGCTATGGTGAGGCCCCTCCTCAAGAAGCCCTCTTTGGACCCAGCTCTTTTGAACAACTACCGTCCAGTCTCCAACCTTCCCTTCTTGGCGAAGGTTGTTGAGAGTGTGGTGGCACAACAGTTTCCCCGTCACCTGGAGGAAGTTGACTATCTAGATCCGCGCCAGTCCGGCTTTCGGCCCGGGCATAGCACCGAGACGGCATTGGTCGCGTTGGTAGATGATCTCTGGAGGGCCAGAGATGGGGGATGTTCTTCCATCCTGGTCCTATTAGACCTCTCAGCGGCTTTCGATACCATCGACCATGGTATCTTATTGCATCGGCTGGGGGGGTTGGGGGTGGGAGGCACCGTGTTGCGGTGGTTCTCCTCCTACCTCTCTGGCCGATCGCAATTTGTGCGTGCAGGAGAGCAGAGGTCGACCCCGAGACCACTCACATGTGGAGTGCCTCAGGGGTCGGTCCTCTCGCCTCTCCTGTTTAACGCATATATGAAGCCGTTGGGTGAGATCATCCGTGGTTTTGGGGTAGAGTACCACCTGTACGCTGACGACACCCAGCTGTACATATCTACCCCAAACCACCCCAACGATGCCGTAGCGGTGATGTGCCAGTGCCTGGAAGCCGTGCGGATCTGGATGGGAAGTAACGGACTTAGGCTCAACCCGACCAAGACCGAGTGGCTGTGGTTTCCGGCTGCCCGATTCAACCAGCTTTCTCCAACGCTGGCCATAGGGGGCGAACATCTTGCCCCTGTGGATGGGGCGCGCAATTTGGGTGTCCTCCTGGATACCCGGCTGTCTATGGAAGAGCAAGTGACAGCCGTGGCCAGGAGGGCGTTTTACCAGGTTTGCCTGGTTCGCCAATTGCGCCCCCTATTGGATCGGGACGCCCTTCGCACAGTCACTCATGCCCTCGTGACATCCCGACTGGACTATTGTAACTCTCTCTACATGGGGCTCCCCTTGAGGTGCACCCGGAGGCTTCAGTTAGTTCAGAATGCAGCCGCGCGAGCAATTATGGGCACCTCTAGATTTGCCCATGTAACACCGCTCTTGCGCGAGCTGCACTGGCTACCTGTCGTCTTCCGGGTGCGCTTCAAGGTGTTAGTCATCATCTTCAAAGCGCTCCATGGCTCGGGACCTAGCTATCTGCGAGATCGGATCCTGCCCCACACATCCTCACGACCGATTCGCTCCCACAGAGAGGGGCTTCTCCGGGTGCCGTCCACTAGACTTTGTCAGCGGGCGACGCCCAGGGGAAGGGCGCTCTCTGTGGCGGGCCCGGCCCTCTGGAACGACCTTCCCCCTGATATTAGAACGACCACCGACCTCCGCTCCTTCCGTGTAAAACTGAAGACCCATCTCTTTCGACTGGCCGGCCTTGAATAGTTCTCTCTGTCTTTTAACGATAAATTTTAATGGGTTTTTTAATTGTATTTTTAGCACGGGTAATTTATTTAATTCTATTTTAGTAATGTTTGTATTATTGTATATTGTTTTAATTATGCCTGTGCACCGCCCCGGGTCCCTGTGGGGAGAGGGTGCGGTTAATAAATTCTAATTTATTATTATTATTATTATTATTATTATATAAACCATAAGTTAACTGCTTCTAAGGAACAGGAGCAAACATATTTTAATTGGCTGTTATTTTTAGGTTGCTTACTGTGTTGTTTTAACTTCATAGCAAATTCTCCTATAAGCAGAACACCAAAATCTGGTGACATTAGACATCCAGCTGCAGTGTGGCTTATGTAACAGTCTTTATATAACTTTGGTTAACAGTATCATATGCATTGTGTTATTTAATATAATGTAAATTTGAGATTATATAATAAAATTAAATATACAAGACGGGTGGGTTCCTACCAGATTTACTGTCGGTTCTCTCATCCACGCTAGATGTGTGCAGTGAGCACATGCACAATTCAATTAAACTTGTTCCATGCATACGCAGAGCTTAAAAACAAGATGGCAGCACCAACGCCACCTACCGGAGAACCGGTTCAGAGATGTGGCAGGCCGGGGTCACTGCCGGTTCCAGCGACCTACACCGCCATACCTCTACCAGTTCGGCCAAACTGTAGGAACTCATCTCTGATACAAGAAATGTTGATTAAATAGGATGAAAATCTTTACTTCAAAATATGTGTGTGTGCATCTGTTTCATTTTTATCCGTGTTAAATTTCACTAATAAAAAAAATTAAAGTTGCAAAAGTTGTAAAGTAACTGCTAGATGGTAACAAAAGAGATTGGGTTTTTCTCTGATATATGTGATTTTTTGCAGATATAATATAATAGTCCTAGATTAAGTCAACACTAAACATATTTATCCTAGAACAATCTTGTGCTTTCTGAATACTTTTGCTTAAAATATTCATCAACTCTTAATAATAAAGAGCTTATGCCAACAACAGTATAGACTGAGAAAGTCTGTTTTAAAAAGTAAGATCCATTAAGGGGACCTGCTTTCAAGAAAGTATAGTTAATATTGCAAGCCTGCTCTATGTGAGGGTACATAGTATTAAATTAATTTACTTCTAAGAAAATGCACATAGGATAGGTTTAGTTAGTATCAAATAAGTAATTAACTTGTCTACAGAGAGTCAGATGGGGACACGATTTCTGTCATTTTTATAAGTATCATGATGCCAATGACATTATTGTGGCTTGTACTAGACAGCTATGCCCAAGATTTGTGATACAGCAGTGTATTTTGCCAAGTAGATTGAATCTTTAATTTTATTACTGACATTTTTCCTCATGATCTTACATCCTTTGCTAAATTATAGTCTCCTCTGACTTCTATTAGATTTTTAAAGCCTTCTTGCAAGAATAGTTGAATTTACTGCCTTACATTTAATTTACAGTATGTGCAGTTGCTGGCACCTAAAATGTGTAAGAATAAGCAAGTGTTCACAAAATACTTTTGGCATAGTCTTTTGTCCCTTGGTGGGTTCTGTTGGATCATAGGATGTACTTGACTCTCTATAGCTGAAAGACAAGTTCCACCATTGAAAACATCATTGCTGCCATGTCAGTGATAGACAGATTGAAAAGAACTATTAGAGTGTGGGTGTAGGGCTCAGGAGGCCAAATCCACAAGCTTATGTTGAGTTTACTAGATTCCTGTAGGCTAATTATTCTCTCTTAACCCAACCAGAGGTGGGTTCCTACCGGTTTGGCCCGGTTTGGCCGAGTAGGTAGTAACTCAGCCTGCCACCCCCCCAAAATGGTTCTATAGGTGGCACCACCTTGTTTTTGGCTTCTGCACATATACAGAAGCATTTTTTTACAGTACTGCACATGCATCCATCAAATGCATGCATGCAGCACATCCCTGAGCAAACCGGCAGTAGCAGCAGCCAGAACCTACCCACACGATTTAAGCATTCACACGATTGTTGTGTGGGTGCTTAAAAAAGGAGAAATCCAATTTATAGTTGTGACTATACATAAAATAGCTCATGTGAGTATTACAGCCTTAAAATCTGGACAAATGTTATCTTTGTTCAGGCCATAATGCTGAGTGATGAATCTGATTCTCTAGGGAAGAGCTTTAGTCTTGTGATTCTTCCAGTTCTCTCTCTCGCTAGAAGCAGAGAACAAGGGCTTCTGAAATATTCATATTTCCTAATGGCTCCTTGTCACATGAGACCTAGTTTAGGAGGATGCCCCTTCCTTTTCCCCAAAAGGGGGAGTTAATTGAATCAATGAACTGCACAGCCCAGCTCTACAACATATGCTGACTTTCCTATCAGCCACAGTCATTACTGCAGGACCCATTGTTACTCATCATTGCCTGATTATACCACTTGGCCTGCAAGGAAATTTGATGGGAAGTGTCCAATGAGAGCAACCAAGCTGTTTCCCAGGTCACATTTGCAAAGCTTCAGATAAAGAAAGTCAGGGTATTCCACTTACAAGGCAGAAAAGATTAGGAAGAGCGAGACAGTACGGCAAACCTGGAAAAGAGGTAAGGTGATAGTTTTCTCTGAGGCTTAGAGAACAGATGCCCTCTTCCCTCCCACCCCCACTGCGGAGGTTCTGCACATGAGTAACATAATAGCTGGTCTATAAAAAGGAGATGGCTGTGGCTTGTGCACTGTGCAGAAGCTTTATTGATTTGAACTTAAGATTTAGCTGTAAACTCGCCAGAAAGAGAGAATTTTGAAATGGAACCTCAATTTAGGGAGTGTGCAGCAGCTATATATCATGGGCATTCTGGCAGGCAGACTGGATTCTTGCTTCTACTTCAGCTGTTCCAGAATCCATTTTTGAAACTTACTACAGAAGACGTGGTTGGAAATAGTTGCATGGTCAAATAGCCACAGGGTTCTGAAGAACAACATCAGTGACATTCGGCTCCCAAGGACATGGAAATTGCAGATAGTAGAGCATGTTAAGTAGCATGAAGGCAGATAATCTTGGAGGTATAATTGTAAGCCATGTATACAGGTGGTAATTGTATAGCTGCATTACAACAGCATTGTACAGAAAGTGATTGTACTCAGTTTGACCCAAATACAGGTTAAGATTGTCAATGGTTGTTTTTTTTCATTGTCTTTGTAAACCTGGCTGAAAACCCAGAACATCAAATAATTCCACCTTTCCCTTCAGTTCTAGAGAGTAAGGGGTGAGTAGTGGCAGCTGCTAGGAAGTATGTTAGTTTTGTGAAGCTGCTTTGGGAAGAAGACCTTCAGAAAAGAACAAACAAAGTTACAGTTACAGTAGAAGTTGAAAAGACCTGGCATGTTTAACATACTATTTGGGTTACAAGAAGACAATTTGCCAATAATACTGCAATCTAAAAATAAAAACAGCCTTGTTACGTTTTAATGAATGTATTTGTATGCATTTTTTCATTCAGTCACTGTTCTGATTTTCAATTTGATTATACAATTCTTGTCCTGAATTGATGGAAAAGTACTTTTCCTAAACAGCAGATAAAATGCAGGTGTGTCTGTTGTGTATGGCCCCTACACACACACAAACACACACACACACACACACACATTTTTGTAAGGGATTGTGGAGGTGATTCTTGAATTTTTTAATGGGAGAGTCATAGACAGATATGTGATTATTGTTTTTAAGAATAAAGACAAGTTTAACAATCTTGTTGGTCACATGATAATTTCTTCAAATGTTTCTTGATGTTTGATTAAAAATATAACATGTTCTGAGAAAACAAATAGAATGTGGTATGTGCTGATTAATTAAAATCATTCTTTCTATAATAAAAATCATGGTAAAAACAAAGAATGCAACCCATTAATGCAAACAAATCAAATTCTCTCAGAATATACGACTCATATGTTATAAGCAACTAAAAATAATAATAAGCCAAAGCATGTAATGTGATAACTATATAACTGTACATTTAAAAATCAGAATGGAAGTTAGATGTAATGGAAAATATTATGATAAATGTAAGATGCAGAAGTAGATTACAGTTGATCCACATATATTTCATTATACATGTTAGTGAATTCTTCCTTTATTCTGTCTTTTTCTTTTTTACAACAGATATCCATGAAAGAGGTTGGAGACGGACTGCATGAACAGATGAACTGCATGATGGGTGCTCTGCAAGAACTGAAACTGCTCCAGGTCCAGACAGCTTTGGAACAGCTGGAGATTTCAAGTAACCCAAACCAGGTTTCAGGAATTGGCCAGCATAACTATTATCAAAACAATAAGGAAATGCCAAGGGCAAAGCTTGATGCCAGCCAAGAGAGTGAGACCCTGCTGGGAAAACGTTATTTGGACAACTGCAGATCTTCAGCCTTTTTATGCTCAACTCCTGTGTCACACTCTACCAGCTCGTGTTGCCGTATTTCTTTGCCAGACACTAACCATGGGCACATAGCTTCATCCCTTAGCAGCATAGGTAGTGAGGACGACAGTGGACCTTCTTCAACTGCGAGCACAACAGAGTATCATTCACCAAGAATGTTGGAGTCATCTAGTGACAACACAACAAGCAGTTGGCTTACTCAAGACACCAGCTGCTTGTCTGAGACGAAGTCCGTTTGTAAGGATTGTTGGTTTTCTGATGAGAACAAAGACTGGACTTGCTCATTAATGTCTCAGAGTAGGAACAGACAACCTTTGATCCTGGGTGATAACATCTTTGCTGACCTAGTTGGTAATTGGCTGGATTTACCAGAGATAGACAGAAAAGGAGAAAAGAATGAGGCATCTTTGCCAATTAGCAAGTCCCAAGAATTCTGCAAGAAATTTTCCCTCACAGCCAATCTCTTCAAGAAATTTTTAAGGAGTGTCCGGCCAGATAGAGATAGATTACTAAGAGAGAAGCCCTGCTGGCTTCCCACAAAGAGCAAAGAGACTGAGATCTTAAAGAGGCCACAAACAGGCAACAAACAGAAGGGGCTGTTTTACTTCCCAGTTCGTGGGAGCACAGCAAACTCCCAAGACAAAGTCAACAGGTGTGAGAAGAAGGAAGGAAGGAAAGCCAAGCCCAAACCCCATGCCAAGAAGGTCCACACCACAATAGAACATACTCAACCAGGGTTTGATTTTAACACAGCAGTCTGGGTCTGAATTCTAAGACTCATCATTTCAATTGCTAAAACTGTTCTGTCCAGAACTAGGGAGAAAGAAGTAAGAACAGGGAAAGAAATATTTTTCAGACCTCAGACCAGGATGGGGAAACAATGAAGAAGATGGTTTCTATAGAACAAGTTAACACATATAAGTAGATAGACATTACTACCCCAAGCACAACTTGTCTGACAAAATGTATTTCATAAATGGAACTATAAGTTTCCTAAGGTAGTGCTTGCCAATGTTGATCATTTGGATAAGCTTCACATTTGCCAAATGTATTAACTTTGTCTCCAGATCAGGTAGCAACAGAACATTAGGTCACAAGCATGAGAGTGTGTTACATGCACTTACATGTATGTCTGTGTGATTGGATTTATTTTTTTAAACTCTGCTTTTTCTTGCGAGCACTAATTCCTGGATTATGCACCAGGCAAATGAATAAGGACTTGACAATGAAGTTAGAAATGAGGTGTACGTTTGTAAGAAGAGACAGACTGTGGTACTTGAATGTAGATGAATGGAGTTGGTACAACCCTCTGATTATAACTATCTTTTAAAAAAAAAATAGTTATTTCTGTCTCATCCACCACAATCCATCCTGTAGTAGAATTGTGTCCAAGGAGTGCTATGTTACTAGTAGTGTTCCTATCAGCCCAACATCCCGATGAGCAAGAATTATTCATCTTTGATTTTTTTTTATACCTTCAAAGCCTTAAACTCTGAATGCCTCACTGAAATCCCAAGCTCTAACAGACCTTTTCCTGATTTTGTATTTTCTTTTTGCATTTCTTACTGTATGTGAACATAGTTGCAAAAATGTAGTTTTCTCCAGGGATCACCTCCCCAAGAGTTTATTAATAAAAGTGACATTCCTCTCCAAACTGTCTCCAAATGAGACTGCTTGTACATTCATACATTCTTTAGCAAACTGTTATATTGTCTACATAGGAAAATGGAGAAACCAGTCATGATGGCAGTTATTTAGTGAAACTTTCTTTCATTAGTGTTGTGTCCAAAAGTTACAATACACACCAGGAACCATTTGTATATTTTGTAAATTTCTAGGAGATAGTTAAAAACCTTGTAGATACTAAAGACAAATTAGAACTCTCATATTCTGGGGAGGAAATACACAATAGGAAATATGCGGCATAACCACAACTAGCCTTTAATTCCAGATTTGAGTCCTGTTGGATCATGGAATTTAGTGGTGACTTTGTTCCAGTTACTGTATTTTTTTTTTTTTAATTGTATTTTTAGCACGGGTAATTTATTTAATTTTATTTTAGTAATGTCTGTATTATCATATATTGTTTTAATTATGCCTGTGCACCGCCCCGGGTCCCTGTGGGGAGAGGGTGCGGTTAATAAATTCCAATTTATTATTATTATTATTATTATTAAGCTAGACCACTACATGGTTCTCTTTCGGAATAAAGTGAAGGTGAATTTTCCTTACATTTATACCACTCAACCCTCTGAAAGGAAGGATGAGATATAAATGCAAGTGATTGATGGGATCAGGATATCTGTGGATAAGCTTTCTCCAGGCATTTGAATCTGTGCCCATGGACCCCCTGTTTATTTCAAATGATAGTACCACTCTACTGTCAAAGTGATTAATACTCTGTCTTTAATTATTTGGGAATTAATGTAACCTTTTGCTAATGGGGAGCATACTCAACAGTTTGATTAAAGAAAAGTAGGCTTGTGATCCTTTCCCATTCTTAATATGGAAATCTGTATGTATAATAATTTAATCCCCTCCCCCTCCCAAGTTGTAATAGAGTTCAATTTAATTTATACACCCTCAGATTTGTCTTAAATGTTGACTTCTGTTAATAATTTAGGGCATGTCAATGAAGGCACTGTATAATTTTTATAGAATGAGAAGGAAAAAACCATAAGTACCAGTGCTGTCTAATTACACAAAATGTGTTTCTGTTTCAGCTACTGAAAGCAAACAGCCAAGTTTTAAAGACCATCAGGAGATTTGGAGATGCTTGAGTGTGGTTTTTTTTTTACTCCTGCGAATGAATTAAACATAGGCATAACACAAGCACTACTTTTGCCCTTAGAAGGAATCAAAAGATGCTGAAAGATCTTTGGTGGGCAAAGAAACAAGTTCACGTTTTCTATTTTTCCACAGACTTCGAAGCGCTTTTCTTAGTCTCTGTAAAGAGCCACCCAATAAGTTGAAGATCACATTATATTTCCAAAGTGATCGATCTCACTGAAATGATCATTCTGCATGATGAGTGGCAAACAATCTTAATAATAAAATATTATCTTAACACCATTAAACTTAGAAGAGTTATAAGGATTTCAAAAGACTCTAGTCTATCAGTGACCATTTGCTTATAAAATCAATGAACAACTTTTGGCTAACATCCAATATTCATATTTTTCCAAGCTAGTGGGAATGGAATGGGAATAGAAATAGAATTCAATTCAATTCATTATTGGCCAAATGTGATACACAAGGAATTTGTCTCCAGTGCATAAGTTCTTAGTGTACATACAAACAACAAAGTAAGGTCAAAGATCATAAATCATAGTTACAATCATTAATCATAATATAATCAGAGATTCAGGACATGTTGGGTAGGTAGGATTTTGAAAGCAGCAGCATGACATCAATTCTGCCCTTTCTGTAAATGTCCTATGATGTTGTATATACATACAAAAGGGTCAGCTTAACATTTGATTGCATGATGCTGCTTTTGTCATTCTAATTGAGTTGGATCCTGTGGACAACTGCCTTGACTTCAGGAAATATTAAAGGGAAAAGCTTGTTTGAATCCTTTCTATTCTGATTTTAGACTCCTCTTTGGTACAGAGATGACTTTAGTTACCTGATGTACTAATTGATCTAACAGCAGCTTTCAAAACTACATTGTATCCTATTGTAGTGCTTAAGCAACTAAGGATGGAATCTGCATTTTGTAGCAATGTGGCTTCTTTCTGGGCATGTTCAATACATAGCATTGCATTGGCTCCCCCAACTTTACCCAACTGATGCCTAGAACAGTCCTCAAAATCTTGCAGGAATCGTCCAGGACCTTGCTTACCAAGCAAAGGGGGGGAAATCATCTGAAGTACAATCACCAGCCAGCTCTCCATGGACACAATAGGATCAAGGAAATAAGTACATTTCAACACTCTTGTTGCTACAAGGTAATCCCTCATAAAGGTTCTTATCTGTGCTCAATTGGACATGTTCTTCATCTTACTTCAGTTAAGCTGTAGGTATCTTGTGTCATTTCATCCCGACTTTCATTGAAAACCAGAGGGTTTTCTCTGACCACATGCACAATTTTCTGGGGAAGAAAATTCTGGAAACAAAAGTTCATGGATAGAATGGATAGAGTATACTATTGTCAGTTTTGTCAGGTAGACAGACATACAACAAGATAGATGAGCTATAAGTCTACATTAAAAGAAACTTGCAAGTCTGAAATAACAAATTACCATCTTTTTACATTCTGGTAAGTGACAATCCAGGTAAAAATATTTTAAGGACAGGCAGCAACTACCTGCTGTACTACGCAAAAAAAGTCACAAACCAGAAGGAAATATATGGATCCATACAGAATTAATAAACCTTTGAGAGATATAATAAAATATAAAGTTGTGGCAGATGTTTACAAATCTAGTTAAAGAAAATGAAAGCTATTGAGCCTAATGAGCAGCATGTAAAATGCATGTGAAAATCATGCAACAAAAAACATGCAACACACCTGCTTTTCATATTTTCCATCGCTATAAACTCCTCCCCCACCCTGCCTGTTCACACACAAGAAACCAGCTCTGTTCAACCTCACTACTTGAGGATTTATAAATAAGGTAATATGAGCCGATTTTGCCATGACACCTGGTTCTTAGCAAATGGTTTAATCCCCCCCACAACAGCTGTCAGCAGCCCTGTTTTCCTGCTGTCTGACAAGGAAGCCAACTGGAACATGTCCTGAGAAAGAGACCTTTGGCCCTACTGCCTTTTCCTGACAGCTGCACTGAAGGCATCAGAACACTGTCCCCTTTATATCAGATGGGAAAGAGATAAGAGAAAGAGAGGTAGCAGAAAGAGAAAATATTTCAAACAGAAATTCTTACCATTACTATGTTTCAAAGTAGAGAAGAGAAGACCATAATAATGACATTTTCGTTTGGGAAGATATTACTGTCAGACCTGCAGCCGTCTTTTCTTTTGGATCTTTAGCCTGAGACACTTTCCATTATTCTACTATGCGCTTTCTATGCAAAATGGGAGGGGATTGTATGAAGTTAGATGATATGTAGCCATAACAAAATTCTTTCTAGACAGCCAAGGTCATCCCTTGTCTTTGCACCTCCTGACCGGAACTGGGTGGATGGAACTGCCAGCATGGCAGTGGAAGATTGGACCATGTGATTGACTTGTGGGTTTGGGGGCAAGATCTTGAACTTTCAGCTGGGTTGGGAAAACTGGGAAGCATTCAGATTCGGGTTTTCCCAGATGTGCCAACATGGCTCTCCTAATAAATTGGAACTTTGAGGAATGCTTTCTTTGGACTCTGATTTCATTTTGGATGCTATTTGGAACCCTGTTATTCTTCCCATTACCATGTTTCAAAGTAGAGAAGAGAGGACAGAAAAATGACATTTTCCTTTGGAAGATATTACAAGCTAAAAAGAAAAAAAAATGAAGTTAACTTGTCCCTTGCATGGTTTCTTGCACAAAATCTATCCTAGTACAGAATGACAGAATTGGAAGGGACATTGGAGATCTGCCTATCTATTGCCAGCTTTAGGTTACAGTAGACACACCCTTCCAGTCACTGAAATGCGAAAAGCCCTCTCAGTGAGCTGGTAGTAAACCAGTTAGGAGCCCACCACTGGTAACACTGTTTGAGAAATTAAGTCAGGAGAACCCGCAAATGCTTTTTCAAATGTGTTCCTTATTAATACAGTAAAGATAACATACTTGTTTCTGAGGTTAAAAATAGGTCTGAGGCCCAGGAAGGCTGCAGGTGTTTAGAAAAGGGTTTAGAAAACAATAGGTCACTTCCTTTAATATCCACTTTACAGCTTAAATGGGCCTAACAGCTATGTACGTGGACTTTGAAAATGAGATGTAGCTTCAAAGTCTTCTGCGTATAATTATGGACCATCTGTTTGCTCCATTCTGTGACCAGTGAAAGTATGAAAATCTTAAACCCCACCGCACCCTCCTCAGTTCATCTCCTACTGAAAATTGACCTGGCTGGAATCAGATACAGTTCACAGATGGATTGCCATAATGTACTTTAAATTGCCACATGCTCAAAACCCATTTGGGGATTATGTAAATTGCCTCCCAAATTATCAAAAATCATCTCTTTAGGAAAAATGCAATAATGGTAAGTCTTTAAAAGAGCCAAGAAATGATACCATAAAGGAAACTTGTCCTGGTGGAGGAATGGTTTATGAATTACAGTTAAAGTTTTGGCAGAATCTACATTAGACTATTGGCTGAATTCCCATAAGAGGAAAGTGAACATTGACAATGTTGTACCGACAGCGAGACAAATTACGAGGAACACAATACAACCTGCAGTCATGCTTGTAACTCCCTTCTACTCTAGACTCACAGACAATCTTGCTCAAGTTAGAATTTCAAAGGCACCAATAATTGCTGTCTTACTGCCTTAATGACATTTCCTGAAATTCAAATAAAGGGCTTGCTTGCCTGTTGATATAAAATGACTCGCCATTTTTTAGGAATGGGGGGTGTCTAATTAGCCTGAAAGAGGTATTTAATGAGCTACCATTAGATGCCTGCATCTTGCATGGGATTTCAATACAATAGCACATTACATCTCATCCCACCCCATTAATTACCAAGCTCTCACCCTTTCTCATCCCCTCATTTCACACAGTTATCATGTGGAATAATAAGGAATGCAAGTCCCCAGATGCATTCTTGAATATTATTTTAATTAAAACATAGTTCCCTGGGTTTCCATGATACTGAAAGGCATAAACATAAGTTTATTTTATTTTAATTTAGTATTTATTTACGACTCAGCTTTATTATTTTACTAATGTAATACCTGAATTTGACTTTTAGTATTTTGGCCCAATGTAAAGTGTGAATCCAAACAATGGCAGTCACACATTCAATTCTGCCCTATCTGTTCAAAAGACATCTGATAAAAATCACAGTGACCTCACAATTGTTTATCACACAAAAGATGGCAATCATACAATTTGCACAGTGAAACGATGCAAATAACATTCATTAGATACCAAGAGACAGTCATAATGAACCCATTCCTTGCCACATGTATGGTGATTTTACTCCTTAGGGGGTAAGGCAGGAGAATCAGGAAATCATAGGATTTGAATTTTGAATTTTGAATCTAATCCCATTAGACTGCATTTTAGGTGGCTTGCAACTGGCTTGCATTTAATAGCTGTTTGCAATTCCCTGCAGTGATACGATCATAATTTATGATTCTTTTGCCAGACACCGGTGTTTACTTTCAGTTTCCTTCAAAAAACACAAGGTTTGTTTAATGATCATGTATTCACTTATTATCACACATTCACTTAGCAAGCATCACCAAAAAAGTGATTAAATCAGTTGTTTGGTCATGTGGTAACCCCCTTTATGACCATTGCGACTTACAGTCAAAATAATGAGCTCAATTATAGTCATAAGTCAAGGACAACCTGTAACTGCACGTTTATTCAGGTTTATGTGTCATAGCCCCTGTGATTATGGGAAGCATTGCATTTAGAAAACCAGTATCTCCACCTTTTTCTGGAATCGTAATTCTTAAATAACAATGTCTGCAACATATAAACGTCCAGCTTGGCAAAGGTTAATTTGGGAGAAATTTAGTATTGTGTGAAGCACATGAGGAGAGGATGAACATTTTGAAGAAAGTGGAAATCATATTTCTGTAGTAGGGAGTGTTTGCACTTTGGCAGGAAAACAGATATCTGACTTGCCAGTTCCATCTATAGCTGTTTTGAAGAGTTTAAAGAGGAAGCCCTATTTGTGTCATTTATCATGTTCTAATATCTCAGATATTCTGGTTCAATTATCCTCACGGATGTCTGAATAGCAATGTCGGGGCAATCACACCTAGGAGGTGTAAAACTAAGTGTTCATTTCTCATTAAAAGCATAAAAATGTATGTTAGCAAAGAGGTCACTCGGGGTGAGCAGATCTAATTAGGAGCCTTGCTCCCATGTTGCTTAGCAACCAGGTAGAGAAAACATTTGTCTGAATTTCCTGCTTCTATAGAAAGCCTATCTGTTGTGTTTTGGGCAGGGAAAACAGTTTTTAAAAAAAATAAAATAAAATAAAATGCTGCCGTGCCCTCCTAACTTTTAAAACACTACATTTGAAACCTTCTTCATTCTTGAATTCATTCTGATTAATTTAGTCAGCATTAGGATTCATGTGCAAAATGGGAATTGTGTTCAAACATGGCAACTATTCCTGAATAATTTAGTACCAAGCTTTTCATCTTACCAGTTTCATAAGCAGTTCTAAAGGGCAGATCTGAAATCATTTCCATCAGAATTATGAAAAAAGGGAGAGATGAACCGGGAGGCAGCCCAGATTGAGCTGCAAGTATGTAGTTATAATTCCGATAGAAGAGAATATTTTAGTTCAGGGTTGAACTGTGGAGTCGAGCTTTGGTTGTTTTTTTTCTTTTTCTTTTTTTTTTGCAGAAACATCTGCAATGAAACAGCCAAGCAGCCCATCATTATAATTCCATTCAGATGGTCCTGTATTCCATCATTTGTGCTGGCTTATTTAAAATATCATATAATAGAAATCTTGCAATGCTGAAGTAAAAATCAATACAACCTTCCCAAGCCCACCTTTCTTATTTTCAGCATGAGCAGAGATGTTATTTAAATGTAACAAGACTTCTAACTCATGTCAACTTCATGAAGGAACATTACTCATGCAATTTTGATCAATTTCATCAATCAAATCAATGGAATTCTCTCATTGTGTGTGTGTGTGTGTGTGTGTGTGTTAGATTTTTATTCTGGAGACCAAGACACCATACTTTTACATATAGCACACTCTCAACCTTTTTCTTCTCAACAACATGGTTGGGAGATATAAGAGATTGGGCTGAGAGAGAATGAGCAGCACTAAGACACCCGTTGAGTGTCTATTCTGAAAATGGACTTGACCCTGAATGTTCCTAGTCCAACACCTGAACCATTGCATCACTCTGATCTTGGTATGACTATGTTTCGAAGGCAAAGGTCCACTCAATGATTCTTACCGATATAACTTTCTCAGTTCCCAGCAGCTCTTATGTGAATTAAAACTTCTCTTGGTTCCACATTCAGAAAGATGTAAATATGGAATGTAATTTGTGTCTCTGTGTGGAACTGAGAAATGTGCCCAGGAAATCTTCATATCAATAATTTCCTAAAGGAATTAGTTATTAACTTTAATTATGAGCACAGTGAGCCTAATAAAGGAAAGAGAAGAGACACCCTTTTCTGCTTCACTCAAGTGAAGGCAGGGCTGCAGAAGAGCAGCAAATGACTCCTGGCCCTACCAGCAAGCAGTCTCACATCTCAGCCCCTGTCTCAGAGTCTATGACAACTCACCACAGCCTACTCGCCATGGCCAGCTTGCTACAGCCATCTCTCTGCATGCAATTTGTTGTGGCCAACTCAGTGCAGGTCAACTCACTGAGGCCAACTCGCTGTGGAACATACCCCATGCGTTACACTAATATTGAAGAAATAGTCAAAAAGAATCATTAAAGAACAGATGCCAAAGAAGGAACAAAATAAAATGTGAATAACAAACATTAAAATATTTTTAAAAATAATTTTAAATAATTAATTTTAATTGTTGAATTATCCTGCAAGGAGTTGTCCCTTGATGAATTAGCCATGGTGAATTGTTTGCAGTGAATTGGTTGTGGCAAGTTGATCGTGGCAAGTTGGCTGTTGCGAGTTGGC
This sequence comes from Rhabdophis nuchalis, assembly GCA_039707465.1. Taxonomy (NCBI): domain Eukaryota; kingdom Metazoa; phylum Chordata; class Lepidosauria; order Squamata; family Natricidae; genus Rhabdophis; species Rhabdophis nuchalis. The sequence goes on from CM077644.1 coordinate 46,671,130, forward strand.
TTAGACGAGTTGTCCTATTCCGCCTGTCTCATTACTCACTTTCTGTGCCTGCATAGCTAAGTCCACTCATAGAACAATTGCTCAGCTTCAGACCCTCTACAGGCTTCCAATACCTTCAGCCCTGAATATAAGGGAACAAGGTGGTTCCAACAAGGATCTGAAAGATGGAGAATCAAAAGAACAAAAATGGCCACATGTATCCAGTTAAAATATTCCCCCTTTTATGTTATAACACATGAAAACATCACCTTGTCAAAGTGTCATCAGTATAAACAGTCACAATTTTCACTTCCCCTTTTTTTCTGGTTTCTAAACATCTTGTCCAACAAACTCAAAAGCTTTTGGTTGGATTAATAAAGGCATTGCCTCTATAGACTTCTTTTTCTGACATAACTATTTTTTCCCCTTTTCCATGCCTCCTTTTATGCAGCCAGAGACCACTTGTCAAGAAAAGTGATTGATAATTAAAAACATCATCATTGTTATCATTGAATCACATATCTGTAGATCTGAAATAAAGAAGGAGAAAAATATATTTTAGCTTTTTGACTAATTTTAATGGGAGACCTGGAACTATTGACACAGCAAGAAGGAAGCATTACAATATCAAATCAATAAAAAATGCATGACAGATGCTGCTTTGCTATGATTGCACTTGCCTTTCCTCCACAGGCCATACAAGGTGACTGTTTTGTTTTTATTTAAATGAATAGTCAGATGCACTTAAGTATCAGACAATACTGTCCATTTAAGGATTTCTGCTGCATCAAAGGCAAGCTCAATACAATAAATAAACAAACAAATAGTTTTTAAAAAATATTTCTGTATTGTCTTTAAATTTTTTGACTGCATTTGTTCCAATATTACCAGGAGCATCCTTTAAGATCAAGGATACTAGACAGTTTTCTTAAATTCCTGCTTTGGAACTCTGACTTGTTCTGAATTATTTCCACAAAAGGAGCTCTAATTACTATAAGCTGAGTCTGCACATAATATGCAGAGTAATGTTAGGCTTCCTATTGTTTTGAATATGTTAAATTTCTTTTGTTTAAGATTAGAGATGATTCCTAGTAGATTGTTACAAATACGATCTGTTTCTTGTGATATCGTGCCTTTATAAGTGAACAGCACAGCTTCCAAAAACTGGATTTCAATGGATTGTGCATTTTGCTGGTGTAATGTTGAATGCACAACCACATGTTATGCTTCGATATATTTCAAAAAAGGCAAAAAAAGGCCAATTATAACAGGAAATAACTGATCAACTGAGATATTATTTTAAAAAATTCAAGCAAACGCAACAGAAATTCATCTTCACGGGTTTCCCACACTGTCCTTCAGCTACTGAAATTAAGGTAGCTATGCTTAATTCACACCATCTTTAAATTAGCAAGCAGACCACAGTGGGTTTTCCCCATTGCTTTAATAAACACAGTCTATGCTATCCATATCTCAAATGGGGCATCTGAAACAAAGGATAATTAACATGCCAATCTATCTTGCTTAATTAGTGCCCTCATATATATATATATATATATATATATATATATATATATATATATATATATATATATATATATATATATATATATATATATATATATATATATATATATATATATATATATATATATATATATATATATTTGCTTTACTATATCAAAACAGAAAATCAAAACCATCTTCAGTTCTGCTGAGAGCTCATTTCATCAGGGAGAAGGGGAAAAAAAACTAGGCTACTCCATCACTTTGGCAAAATGAAAAAAACACAAAGTAGTTTTGGCTCCTTCTGGCATTGAAATCTTTCCAACCAGTCATAAGAAAACTTAAAGCTTCAGCTGCTGGCCATTACAGAGGTGATATAGCTAGTTGTTAAAAGAACCATACAAATTTAGCCCCTTGGGGACTTCTCTTTTCTAGTTTTCCTTTCCTATTTAGTGTACCTTTTGTGCCCTGTGTTTATCTATCTTAAAGGCAGCTCAAAACGCCCTTTCAAGAAAAAAGAAAAGCATAAGTGTTTTAAATAAACACATTTATAAACTATAATATTCTATGTAGAATTAAAGCAGCAGTAACCAAGTCCACCAAGTCCATGATTTACAAATAACTCGAGCCGGTAGACATATTCAACGCTCCTTCCGTCTCCTACTTTTCCCACAACAAGAAGGGTGCGTCATGTTATGATCAGATAATCTGTCTGCTACAAATTAATCACTTGATGCAGTTACATTCTAACCAGATCCCAACGTTTTGAAAGGGGGTTCCAAATGTCTCACCTCAATAGAATAGAAAGAATCTCCATCAAAGATAATGATTTGATTACTATAAAGTTTCCAAGTAAAAACAAAATAGGTCACATGTGCTGCAACTTAGTTTATTCATTATCTGCTTGGCACATTAGGTCTTGGCATATCTTAGTCACAAAAAAGCTATCCTTTGAAGCAGAACAAAGAACAGTGAAGCTGTTGGGGACTTTAACCTGCCATCGTTGGGCGAATCATCCGTGGTAGCTCGGGAGTTCATGGCTTCCATGACGGCCATGGACCTGACCCAAGTAATTCAGGGCCCCACTCACGAGGGTGGACATACGCCGGACCTCATCTTTGTCTCGGGCCAATGGAAAAGTGATCTGGGTACAGGGGATATAGTCATCACACCCTTGTCATGGTCAGACCACTCACTTCTCCAGCTCGACTTTCCGACCGCTGCTCCCCTCCGCGGGGAGGCGGAACCAGAGTCACCAATCTGGTACCGCCCCAGGCGCTTGATGGACCCGGATGGGTTCCAGACAGCGCTTGGGCCATTTCCTGTATCCCTGACCCGCGCCCCGATGGAGGACCTCACGGCCGCATGGAATAGTGCGGCCGTGGGAGCCTTAGATCGGGTCGCGCCCTTGCGGCCTCTCTCGCGGCGGCGAACCACCCTGGCTCCTTGGTTCACTGAGGAGCTGCGGGTGATGAAACGCCGCAAGAGATGCCTAGAGAGAAGATGGAGGGCTAGCCGCTCTGAATCTGACCGGACACAGGTAAGAGCCCATTTACGGACTTACATTGTGGCGCTGAGGGTGGCCAAACGTCATCATTGTGCCACTCTCATAGCATCCGCAGAAAACCGCCCTGCCGCCCTGTTTAGGGTGACCCGCGCCCTCCTTCAACAGAGGGAACGGGAAGCCCCACTACAGGGTAGAGCAGAGGAATTTGTGATTTTTCTGCAGGAGAAAACCGCCCAGATACAGAGTGAGCTAACCCCCATTCATGGCCCAGTGGGATGCCACGAGAGAGATCTTGTTTGGGAGGAGTTTGACTCCGTTACTTCCGAGGATATGGACAGGCTACGTGGGCGACTGCGAGCCACCACATGTTTATTGGACCCGTGCCCCTCCTGGCTTGTACTGGCATCCTGGGAGGTGACACGAGGCTGGCTCCAAGAGGTTGTCAACGCATCCTTGAGTGAGGGTTCCTTGCCTGCCTCCCTAAAAGAGGCCATGGTGAGGCCCCTCCTCAAGAAGCCCTCTTTGGACCCAGCTCTTTTGAACAACTACCGTCCAGTCTCCAACCTTCCCTTCTTGGCGAAGGTTGTTGAGAGTGTGGTGGCACAACAGTTTCCCCGTCACCTGGAGGAAGTTGACTATCTAGATCCGCGCCAGTCCGGCTTTCGGCCCGGGCATAGCACCGAGACGGCATTGGTCGCGTTGGTAGATGATCTCTGGAGGGCCAGAGATGGGGGATGTTCCTCCATCCTGGTCCTATTAGACCTCTCGGCGGCTTTCGATACCATCGACCATGGTATCCTATTGCATCGGCTGGGGGGGTTGGGGGTGGGAGGCACCGTTTTACGGTGGTTCTCCTCCTACCTCTCTGGCCGATCGCAATTTGTGCGGGCAGGAGAGCAGAGGTCGACCCCGAGACCCCTCATATGCGGGGTGCCTCAGGGGTCGGTCCTCTCGCCTCTCCTGTTTAACGCATACATGAAGCCGCTGGGTGAGATCATCCGTGGTTTTGGGGTAGAGTACCATCTGTACGCTGATGACACCCAGCTGTACATATCTACCCCAAACCACCCCAACGATGCCGTAGCGGTGATGTGCCAGTGCCTGGAAGCCGTGCGGATCTGGATGGGAAGTAACGGACTTAGGCTCAACCCGACCAAGACCGAGTGGCTGTGGTTTCCGGCTGCCCGATTCAACCAGCTCTCTCCAACGCTGGCCATAGGGGGCGAACATCTTGCCCCTGTGGATGGGGCGCGCAACTTGGGTGTCCTCCTGGATACCCGGCTGTCCATGGAAGATCAAGTGACAGCCGTGGCCAGGAGGGCGTTTTACCAGGTTCGCCTGGTACGCCAGTTGCGCCCCCTATTGGACCGGGACGCCCTTCGCACAGTCACTCATGCTCTCGTGACATCCCGACTGGATTATTGCAACTCTCTCTACATGGGGCTCCCCTTGAGGTGTACCCGGAGGCTTCAGTTGGTCCAGAATGCAGCCGCGCGAGCAATTATGGGCACGTCTAGGTTTGCCCACGTAACACCGCTCTTGCGCGAGCTGCACTGGCTACCTGTCGTCTTCCGGGTGCGCTTCAAGGTGTTAATTACCATCTTCAAAGCGCTCCATGGCTCGGGACCTAGCTACCTGCGGGATCGGATCCTGCCCCATACATCCTCACGGCCGATTCGCTCCCACAGAGAGGGACTTCTCCGGGTGCCGTCCACTAGACTTTGTCAGCGGGCGGCGCCCAGGGGAAGGGCCTTCTCTGTGGCGGGCCCAGCCCTCTGGAATGACCTTCCCCCCGATATCAGGACAACAACGGACCTCCGCTCCTTCCGCTTAAAATTAAAGACGCACTTTTTTCGTCTGGCCGGCCTTGGGTAGTCTCTTTTTAGTTTAGGGGTTTTTAGGGGTAATTTTTAGCTTAGTTTATGGGTTTTAGCGCAGGATCAATTTAATTTATTTTTAACTTTGTATTTTGTATTTGTCAGTGGTTTTATTTGTATTTTTAATTGCCTGTGCCCCGCCTCGAGTCCCCTCGGGGAGAGAGAGCGGGATATAAAATTAAATTATTATTATTATTATTATTATTATTATTATTATTATTATTATTATTATTATTATTATTATTATTATTATTATTATTATTATTATTATTATTATTATTATTATTATTATTATTATTAAGCATGCATATCCTATTATCATATTGTCCACCCCATTAAACAACACTATTGCCCACTGGAGAGTCATAAAATGTACTTTGATGCTTTCTTACATTTCCAAAAAGCACTGAGGTGGTGCGGAAGAAATACATCCTTTTGGAAAGCATGTGGACTATAGTGTATGTAAGATTGTTAGTACTGTATTGCTTGGAATGTACAGACATTTCTAAAGTCGCTTTTCATGAAAACAATTCACATTCAGACATGAACCGCCTAATCTTTTTATGGTAAAAATGCCTTTTTTTACAGTCAGAGAATGGAAGAGGACATGCTTAATGGCAACGGTCTGAGCCTCTCAGATAGAAATTGGAAGAATTTGTGGAGAGAGGTCCATTTTAACTTGAGAGTACACCACACCTAAGAGGTAATGTCAAGGTGCTCATGTGTACCTGGAAGTTTCATATTGCCTGTATTTCTCTATCACTCTGTTAGGCAGGGATTGTGCCGCATGTAAGTGACCAACACAAGTGACAGATAGTTTTGGATTTCAAAGAGGAATAGCAAACTGAAAGTTGAAAATGGCAATGAAGAAGAAAGAAGCAGACATTGTAGAAATACCATTTAAGTAGGCTCCACAGAATCAATAGTGATGGGACAGCTTACACACTGAAGATTTTAGGGAAGGAAGATCAATATATACGCTCCAAGAATTTTTGGATAAACAAGAAAGGAGTGCTGGTGAAAGAACCTTAGGAGGGGGAAGAGGAAGATAAGACGGAAAGAAGGCAGAAAAGTCAATTTACATGTAAAATCATATAAGAGATAGACTAGAACCAAAAGGGATACAGATGATGAGATGCAGTTGGCTGGTTTTTCCTAGTGAGATAATCCAATTCAGCTGAGGCTATTCTGGGCACAAGTTGATTCTGAAGACTAAGGTGGAGAAAGGAGACTAAGTTTAGTTTTTAGAAAAGTTAATTAGCCTTTTGGAGAGTATAACTGCAAATCTAGACTAGCAGACAGCCACGACTGACCCCTGGCCACTTCAGGGTTTCATTGATTGGATTTAATTCCAATCCGATATGGGCAGTGCCCTCAGTTGGTTCAAAGACATTCCTTTGAAGAAGCAGGCTTACAAAGATGGACATAGCTTAGAGCTGGTTGTCCACAGCTTTCCCTTGAATAACTTTAGCCAGAATAGAAAAGTTCTTAAAAATAGGTTTCTCTCTAAGATACAAAAAGCTTTGTAAAGGATTTTTGCAGTTTTCCCTGCAAAATTTGCATGATTATTTTCAACTAGAGAATTGGAATAATTACAAATAGGATAATTTTTGTTCTTTTAACTATGGCAAAGCAAAATATTAGTGTTTTTATGTTGTGTTTTATGTTGACTTTGGATCTTGTATAAGTCTAGAGTGCTTCAGTATTGGAATTTCAAGAGTAAGACTTTCTCAGCAGATTAGGGCTTCATTACAATAAGTTTATTATATGATAGTAATGCAATGCCGTCATTCAATGTCTGCAACCTTTTATTAGGACCAATTGAAATTGGATATCTTCTTTCACATCCAGTTTTTAAATATGTATCCTTTTTTGCAATCAATTTATCAATGTACTCTGGAAGACATTAAGCACAGTTTTTGAATTATTAAGTTCAATCATAGTAATTGCAGGTGGAGTTCAGCAGGAACCTTCCAAAGGAAGTTGCATAGCCATCTCTGCCCTATAGCAAAAGGAATACAAATTTGAATCAGGAAAGATTTGGGGTGCATATAAGCCCTTTTGTGATGATGTGGCCACTCTGAACTCATAACATAACGAGACACAGATGCAACTCAGGAAACAAATCTCCTTCAACTGGCTCATCAGTAAATACATTCACTCCAACCATCTGTGTTGCAGCCAAGTCATCTTTTAATTTCCCCTAGTTTGGTTCCAGGGAATATTTCTCAAAATATTGCTAGGGTCCCTCACAGTGCCGTACCGCACCCCACCCATTCCTTCCTCCTATTTCCATCTGCCAAATAATTGGTGTAACAGATCCTGATTAATTGCAAAAGACTTCCAGATGCACTTTTTTATCCAACTGTTTTCTTTCTTCATTGCATTTCATTTTTAATTATCCCAGGCTTTCTTTTTCCTCCTCCTCACTATATTTTTGGTTAACTGAATAGTTGCACAATATCTTTCAATTATCAACATTAGAAACAGTCCAGAAGCATCCTAATATTGAATGAATTATTAAATATTTAAACATTTTCTTATCCCTAGGGAAATATATATTTTAGAATAAAATAGCGCAGTAATTTCTTTAATTTCTGTTTCTATCAATAAACAAACTTTCTTTATACTCATAGAAGTATTATTATCCAGGATACCATTTTATCCAGAATTATTTCTCTCCATTGCAGTTAACCAGATACATTAAAAAGAGCACTTTTCCAGCCACGTTTCCTCAAATTGCTTTTAAAGACATGCATTAGAGCATTATTTCTCAACCTCAGCCACTTTAAGATGTATGAACTTCAACTCCCAGAATTCCTCATCCAGTGTAGAGAATTAGATAGACTGCATGACAGGATGTGAAAGGAAGTGAGAATCAGATAAATTTTCCTCTCCAGTTTTCTGTAGTAAAGCATCTCATGAAGAAAGAAATTATTGAGAGGTAGCAAATGCTCCCCAAATATTGCTTTCTTCCCTAAAAAGCATTACCATTTTTAAAAAAATAAAAACAAAACATGTATGGTATAGCATTACTTCATCATCATTGCATATATCTTTTTTAAAATCAGATTTGTAAAGAGTCCTGAAATTATTCTTCCGAATAATAATATGCTATTTCTGCTATTATGGAGACAAAATGCATTTTTCTTATTTAGTTTGATTCTTTCATTATCATTTAAATAAAATAACTGGGATAGAAGAAGAAATGTAAATTTTAGATGTGGAATAGGAAGAATATCAGTTGTTATAGTGAAATAATTAATAATAATAATAATAATTTATTTGTAAACCGCGTCCTATCCCCAAGGGGACTCGGAGCGGTGCACAGGGAAATTAAAATAGCTATAGAAAATACATAAATAGAATAAGTAAAAACAAATTAAACTAAAATTATCCCTGCGCTAAAATCCCCAATTATAAATTGACTAAAATCCCCTAACACCCTATTAGATGGAGACTAACCTAGGCCGGCCAAGCAGAAAAAGTGTGTTTTAAGTTTTTGATGGAAGGAGCGGAGGTCCGTAGTTGTTCTAATTTCGGGGGGAAGGTCGTTCCAGAGGGCTGGGCCCGCCACAGAGAAGGCCCTTCCCCTGGGCGTTGCCCGCTGGCATAGCCTAGTGGACGGCACCTGGAGAAGTCCCTCTCTGTGGGAGCGAATCCGCGGCAAGGATGTATGGGGCAGGATCCGATCCCGTAGATAACTAGGTCCCGTGCCATGGAGCGCTTTAAAGATGATAACTAACACCTTGAAGCGTACCCGAAAGACAACAGGCAGCCAGTGCAGCTCGCGCAAGAGCGGTGTTATGTGGGTAAACCTAGAGGTTCCCATTATTGCTCGCGCGGCTGCATTCTGGACGAGCTGAAGTCTTCGGGTGCACCTCAGGGGGAGCCCCATGTAGAGAGAATTACAGTAGTCCAGTCGGGATGTCACGAGGGCATGAGTGACTGTGCAAAGGGCATCCCGATCCAATAGGGGGCGCAACTGGCGTACCAGGCGAACCTGGTAAAACGCCCTCCTGGCCACGGCTGTCACTTGATCTTCCATGGACAGCCGGGTATCCAGGAGGACGCCCAAGTTGCGCGCCCCATCCACAGGGGTAAGATGTTCGTCCCCTATGGCCAGTGATGGAGTCAACTGGTTGAATCGGGATGCCGGAAACCACAGCCACTCGGTCTTGGACGGGTTGAGTCTGAGTCTGTTACTTCCCATCCAGGCCCACACAGCTTCCAGGCACTGGCACATCACCGCTACGGCATTGTTGGGGTGGTTTGGGGTAGATATATACAACTGCGTGTCGTCAGCGTAGAGGTGGTACTCTACCCCAAAACCACGGATGATCTCACCCAGCGGCTTCATATATGTGTTGAACAGGAGAGGCGAGAGGACCGACCCCTGAGGCACCCCACATGTGAGGGGTCTCGAGGTCGACCTCTGCTCTCCTGCCAACACAAATTGCGATTGACTGGAGAGGTAGGAGGAGAACCACCGTAGAACGGTGCCTCTCACCCCCAACCCCTCCAGCCGATGCAATAGGATACCATGGTCGATGGTATCAAAAGCCGCTGAGAGGTCTAATAGGACCAGGATGGAGGAACAACCCCCATCTCTGGCCCTCCAGAGATCATCTACCAACGCGACCAATGCCGTCTCGATGCTGTGCCCGGGCCGGAAGCCGGAGTGGCGCGGGTCCAGATAATCAACTTCCTCCAGGTGACGGGGAAACTGTTGTGCCACCACACTCTCTACAACCTTCGCCAAAAAGTGAAGGTTGGCGTTGCAAAACATCAGCCGCAGGCCCCGGCTCTGTACTCCCTGACCACCTAGCCTGAGAAAGATACCCCCAAATTTGAAAACAGAAGCAGATTAGAAAACATTTCCAATGAGAAGTTAGGTGTTCTTTAAATCTTCTGAGATTTTTTTTCTTGAGCTATAACATTTATTTATCTAGTTGATGTAAAAAAAGATTCTCGACAAGTCCATATTATGGATATTGTAAAATTTGTTAAGAGCTGTGAAAAAATAGAGAAACTTTTCATTTTAATAAATTAGCATCCAAAGAGTTAAAATGCTATTGAGGCAACCATTAAAAAAAGCTGCTACAATCATCTCTGTATCCTTTCCTCATTAATTATGTTGTTTAAGCAGGGTACCCTCTCATTGGATTTAATTGCATGCATAATTTGGCATTCAATTCACAATACCTCCTACAATACAAGTGATCACAATGCTTGAAAGAAACTAGGAATATTCTGACAGGTCTTGGATGATTCAAATACCGCAAAGGACTTTGTGACTATCTTCTATTTTCTCTTTCTGAGAGAATTTCTTTCAATGTATCTGTAATGATGAAAGTCTCAGACAAGTAGGATCATGTTTTCAAAATGTAATAGTGAGAGTTGCTACATAAGGCTCTTAACATTTCCTTGAGCATGTTAGAATGGGACACAGATATGTATCAACTTAGGTGTTTATAACAATCTGACAATGCTATCTACAATATAAATATCAATAGTAGCATTATTTTAGGAATAACAACTTAGGTGTATACAATAAGACTACAACAACTAACACACACTGATTTCAAAAAGCTAAATAGATTTTTATCTTGATAGTAATTGGGAGGGATATACAAGGAAATACAAAGCTTGGTGGTGACACTAGGCAGTTGAAAAACATCTTGAAGGAAGGAAGTGCCAATTACTTTATATTGTTGTTGTTCAAGAAGCTACATTGATATGTCCATGAAGTCAGCTGGAGTCAGTTTAAAGGATACCTTTTCATTACTCTTAGACAAGTGTAAGAATATTATAGCAGTGGGCAACTTTGAACTGTACTTTTTTATTGTTCAGTTGTTATATACCTTTCTTCTAGAAGCTGAAGGCAGTGTAGAGAGTATTCAGTCCCCCAGGTTTTTCCACAAAAACTGAGTGAACTGGCTGAATTATAAGTGATTGTCCCAAATTATTAGTTGCCTTTCTTAGCTTGTATCTCTCCATTTTTCAGGCTATCTTAACCACTCTCTTGATAACTTTCTAAAACTTCAGTGTGATGCCCTTTCTCCCTTTCTCTTGAAAACTTGTGACAATGAATTTTGTCACTGAATCCCTTGGAAACAATCTTTTAATCGTGAGAAAGTAAGTGTCAGAAAAGAAATTAAGAACAGAGAAATATCAATTTAAGACTTATAGATGAAGAAATAGGCAGAATTGGTTTGTTTATCTAGCATTTTTTCCCCAAGTGGTTATTTATCCATTTATTTATTTTTATTATTTCAATTTCAATCAATCAGAATAGAGCTGGTAGGGACCTTGGCGGTCTTCTAGTCCAACCCCTTGCTCAAGCAGGAGACCCCCATTTCATATAGGTGGCTGTCTAGTCTTTTCTTAAAAACCTGCAGTGATGAAGCCCTTACAACTTTTGCAGGCAAGCTGTTCCACTTGTTAATTGTTCTCACTGTTAGGAAGTTTCTCCTTAATTCTCCTTTATTGCTTCTCTCCTTGATTAGTTTCCAAAAAATTCAGTATTGAGTTTCAATTTATTTTACTACCGGTTCACTCGTGCGCACAGAAGCATCCGGATGCAGAGGTGCAGAGGCTTTGCCCTCCCACCACCGCCACTACTAGTTCACCCGATTCAGGACGAACTGGCAGAAACCCACCTCTGCATCCATTGTTTCTTGTTTTGCCTCTGGTGCTTTGGAAAATAAGTTGACCCCCCTCCCCCATCTTTGTGACATTCTCTCAAGTACCAGAATACTGCTATCATGTCACTCCTAGTCCTTCTTTTCTCTAGACTGGCCATATTCAATTCCTGCAACCGTTCTTCATATGTTTTTGTCCTTTAATCATCTTAGTTGCTCTTCTTTGCACTTTTTTTTCAAAGTCTCAACCTTTTTTTTTGTAATGCTGTGACGATTACATTTGGTAACCAATTGCAAGGCTATCTGACTCTGCAACTCTGACCAGCTTACAGATAAAAATGAAAAGAAAATATGTCAAGAAGATCTAGAAGGCAGCAGACAGAAACCTAAACCCTCAAAGTTAAGCAGCCAATAACAGACAAATAGGCTCAACCCACAATCTAGTTTAGAGCCTATTTTACTTGATGAGGTTTGTGTGTGCTTATGTGTGTCCATATGTGTGTGTGTGAGAGAGGGGTGTGTGTGTGTGAGAATATAAATCTGTTTTTGAACTGTTGATTTTTCATTAGGATGAAGTAATGATAAAAATATGAATGAGGATGTGCTAACCTACTCACAAAGGTTTTGATTTCCTTCTCGTAAGCTACTATCTGGAAACTATTGGAGGGATATTAATTTGATTTATATTAATGGATACTCTTTTTTGCTCTAGTTCTATTTTTCACTCATGGCACCATCTACTTTTTGCATATGATCCTTGGCACACCATATAAAAGCTTCAAACACCCTCTTCTATTTTTAGATATTATTTTTTAAGAAAACTCTTAGTGATTGAAACAAGAGTCTTCATTTCTATATTTAATAAATATTTGCCATGTGTTATAATACTACTACTACTACTACTACTACTACTACTACTACTACTACTACTACTACTAATAATAATAATAATAATAATAATAATAATAATAATAATAATAATAATAATAATAATAATAATATTATTTATATACCGCATCCTCTCCCCAAGGGGACTCGGAGCAATGCACAGGGAAAATTAAAATAACTATAAAATACATAAATAGAATAGATAAAAACAAATTAAACTGAAATTATCCCTGCGCTAAAATCCCCAATTATAAATTGCTAAAATCCCCTAAAATCCTAATAGACGGAGACTAACCCAGGCCGGCCAGACAGAAAAAGTGTGTTTTAAGTTTTTGACGGAAGGAGCGGAGGTCCGTGGTTGTTCTAATTTTGGGGGGAAGGTCGTTCCAGAGGGCTGGGCCCGCCACAGAGAAGGCCCTTCCCCTGGGCGTCGCCCGCTGGCACAGCCTGGTGGATGGCACCCGGAGAAGTACCTCTCTGTGGGAGCGAATCGGCCGCAGGGATGTATGGGGCAGGATCCGATCCCGCAGATAGCTAGGTCCCGTGCCGTGGAGCGCTTTAAAGATGATAACTAACACCTTGTAATAATAATACTGCTCTCTCACTGTCAAAAAACTGAAAGAAAACATTTAGTTAAATCAACTTTAGAGGCTAAAGCAAGTACAATAAAAAATAGAGGATACTGAGATTAGAAATATCTAAGATTGCGTCCTATTATGTTCATTTGTCATTGAAATATATTTTCCATATCTCTACAACTCTTTTTGTCTCTGAAGCTCCACCTCTAACTATGGGTGGAGTACAAGAGGAAATCCCATTATATAAATGGAGCTCTACTCCCAAAATTTTGGATTTAGACTCTTGTGACAACATGGTATTATTTGCTTAAGTGCTTAAAAAAAGGTATGGAGTAGAACAATTTAAATCAAGTAAATATTTCATATTGATGATAATTGACTTTTTTAAAAAAGCAGGTAGTTCAAGCAAAGCACTCCTACTTTAAGCATGAAAATAGCCATTTACTGTGGGTGGTTTGTTTCCCCTATTTATTGACAGGAAAGTTTCCACCAATTATTGACATGTGTGTATAAATGGACAAAATTCCACTAGGACAAAGAGCCAAACAAAGATGACAATTAAAATAAAATCATTATGAACTGATCATTTTTACTTTATTTTTATCCAAACAAACAAAATAAACTCCATTTGGTACTTTGGGAATTAACTATTATTATATTCTTGTTAAATTGATTTACTAGTAGCCTTCATATGGCATGTTTATAAAGCAAATGAAAATAATTACAAATCACTGAAGCTTCCCTCAGTAGTTTGGCAACATCCTCTTTATGAAATGATGCATGTATATTTCAATAGCTATACAAAAATGCTAAGTAACTAATCATTCTAATTCCAGGGGTCTCCAACCTTTGCAACTTTAAGTCTGAAGGACTTAATTCTGGGAGCTGAAGTCCTTCAGACTTAAAGTTGCAAAGGTTAGAGACCCCTGTCTTATTCTATTCGGAACAGAATACTGATTTCAAACTTCATTTTGTATAGTGTGCGTTATTTTCTTATATGTCATTGGTGTTTTATCTCATTGATTTACCATTTGTGTGTACAGAAACATACTTCAGGGCAGAACAGAACAAAGGGAAGAAATACTCTTTTCCAATAAACTTCCCGAAATGCCCGGTAACCCGGTGGGCACATTTCAACGAGGGGCACACACCCCTCCTGGCCGAGCCAGGTCTCTGTAATACCCGCCAGGTCCGGCTCCCCCTCCAAAATGCTAGCAGTATATGTGAGGTGGGCAGCTATACAAATTGAATAGAAATATACGCATATTACACCAGATAATCAACAATTTTGTAGCCCAATAACATAGTATTGTCTACAGCAATATAATGTTCTGTTACCAGTTTGGGTTATATACCAACTACCATATTTTTCAGAGTATAAGATGCACCCTTTTATCTCTAAAAATAGGCTGAAAATTTGGTGACGTCTTATACATCGAATACAGGATTTTTTTGCATCCTGAAACCCCACTCCCTTTACCAAAAGGGCCCTGCAGGTCCTTATAGAGGCTTCCAGAGAGATCCTGGGGGCTGGGGAGGGCAGAAATAAGCCTAGAATGGGCATTTTGCCCCCCCCCTGCCCCCAGCAGCACTTTATAAGCCTCCATAAGGCTATGCATGCATTCTTTTGGTTGTTTTGGGGCTCCCCACCCCCCAGGAGCACTCTGCAAGCCCCCACAAGGCTAGTAATGCCTTTTATTTGAAGAAAAACGGGCCTCTTTTCGTGAAGGGCTGTTTTGGGGAGGTTTGCAGAGTGCAAAAAGGGATTTTTTTTTCCTTTGGGAAAGCTGTTTAGTTAGAGTGGCTGATGAGAATTATGTTGGTCAAGTGCTGTGCCTGCAGAAACAAAGCCTTAGGTGCTACAGTGATTTCTTTCTCCAGAACATGGATAAATACACCTGGAAACATCTACCTACCTACCTACCTATCTACACACACTCTCTCCCTATCTACTGTATTTCTATTTCTCTCTCTCTATCCCTCTACCTACCTACCTACCTATCTACACACATTCTCTCCCTACCTATCTACTGTATTTCTCTCCCCCCTCTATCTAGCTATATACCTACCTACCTACCTACCTACTCTCTCCTCCTACTATATTTCTCTCTCTCTCTCTCTCTCTATTTCTCACTCTCTATCCCTCTAACTATCTACACACGCTCTCTCCCTACCTACTGTATTTCTCTCTCTTTCTCTCCCTCTATCTTTCTACCTACTTTTTAAAAAAATTGCTTCTTCAAAACCTGGATGCGTCTTATACTCAGAAAAATACGGTATATCCTTTCCTGGACTGTTACTAATATCCATGTAATTGCAATCTCATGGTGACTGAAATGTATTATATCATACAGCTACTCGTGATAGTTGATGTACTGGATCCAGAAACGACAACTGGTACAGAATATGCAGCCAGGGAAACTGAGTGAGGCATTAGGCTTACTTTATTTCTTTGTGGATTAACTATAGAGCTAGATTCAAGACTTGCTTTTGACATACAAGGCCTTAGATAACATGGAACAAGGATACTTGACAGATTATCTTCACATTAGAGATCTAATCAAATCTTAACATCTGTGATGTTAAGATTGGAAGAGTGTCATTTGGGGGGAGGGGGGAACTTGTGGTTGTGCCTTCTCTTTGCTTGCCCTGAAATTTCCCCTGAAAATTTCATGGTGTATCTTGCTTCTCTTCACTCAACCTTTCATCTTGGAACAACAGATGAATTGTTTTGTTCCTTCCCTCACTCGGCAACTGTTTAATTTTAAACCAAAATATTGGTTTAATTTTAAAATGTATTTTTTACATTTTACATTATGTTAATTGTTTCCAGATGTATAGTACGGGTAGGCAAAAATGTATTAAACTATCTAACAAATAAATTTATACCTACAAAGTAGAGACCAAGAGACATGGTATTTTTAGTTTTTTTATTTCTTCCATATGCAATTCGGTAAAGCTTTAGCTATAATTCATCAATACACCAAAATGTCAGTGTAATACAAATAAAAATAAGGAAAAAAGAATCATTGTTAGAGTGAAAACTGACATTTTAGGGGTGCCTCATCTTCTAGCATGAGGAGAGAAGTCCCTATCCTATCACCTGATATGGTTCCATAAGGCGATATGAGACTTCTTCACTAACTTACTATTATGGGATGGGCTCGCTTCCCAGCTGCTATCTTTCTGATTGTCATTCTTAGTATGAATTTATATTCATCTGTCTCCTTTCACTCCCCTTTATTTTCCACTACCCCCCTTTCTACAGCAGCTGCCAGCTAATTAGCCCTTTGATACCATCCATGGGTCTTTGCCAAAGATGTCTAACTAAAGCAGGAGGAGAGAAGCAGACAGCCAATTGATTCCCCAAATTAAGATCCAAGCCATTCCTCTTTTTTTTACTGCCCTAAATCAAAGCTGAGAGCCTCCAGTAGATAAATGTCTAGCAAGGCAAGCTAATTCCTCTTAAATTCTTTGAATGCTGAACATATATTTTTCCAAGGTATCACAGACTTCATGAAAGTGGAGTAGAATTCTTGTTTTCCTCCCCCACTTTGTTTCCGTCTGAACCTTTTTGTCAGCTCCCAATTTAATTAGGATGCAAGCAATCCCTGAGGAATGTTTAATTAATATTAAAAAGCAAAAATGAAATGATTAAATTGGGGGGGGGGATGCATATTTATTTATACAGCTGTTTCTGAAGAATTGTTTTTTCCAAAGCAAAGTTACTTCTCATAATAATAATAATAATAATAATAATAATAATAATAATAATAATAATAATAATAATAATAATAATAATAATAATAATTTTATTTTTCTATACCGCGTCCTCTCCCCAGGGGGACTCGGAGCGGTGCACAGGGAAAAATTAAAACAACATAAAATATATACATAAATAAATACAATAAAAACAGATTAAATCTAATTGTCCCTGTACTAAAATCCCCATTTTTAAAATTAACATTCCCTAACCCCTGAGGTAGAGACTAACCTAGGCCGGCCAAGCAGAAAAAGTGTGTTTTTAATTTCTGACAGAAGGAGCGGAGGTCCGTAGTTGTTCTAATGTCGGGGGGAAGGTCGTTCCAGAGGGCTGGGCCCGCCACAGAGAAGGCCCTTCCCCTGGGCGTCGCCCGCTGACAAAGTCTAGTGGACGGCACCCGGAGAAGTCCCTCTCTGTGGGAGCGAATCGGCCGGGAGGATGTATGTGGCAGGATCCGATCCCGCAGATAGCTAGGTCCCGAACCATGGAGCGCTTTAAAGATGAGAACTAGCACCTTGAAGCACACCCGAAAGACGACAGGTAGCCAGTGCAGCTCGCACAAGAGCGGTGTTACATGGGTATACCTTGCGGTACCCATTATTGCTCGCGCGGCTGCATTCTGGACCAGCTGAAGTCTTCGGGTGCACCTCAAGGGGAGTCCCATGTAGAGAGAGTTACAATAGTCCAGTCGGGATGTCACGAGGGCATGAGTGACCGTGCAAAGGGCATCCCGATCCAATAGGGGGCGCAACTGGCGTACCAGGCGAACCTGGTAAAACGCCCTCCTGGCCACGGCTGTCACTTGATCTTCCATGGACAGCCGGGGATACAGGAGGACACCCAAGTTGCGCGCCCCATCCACAGGGGCAAGGTGTTCGCCCCTATGGCCAGTGATGGAGTGAACTGGTTGAATCGGGCGGCCGGAAACCACAGCCACTCGGTCTTGGCCGGGTTGAGCCTGAGTCTGTTACTTCCCATCCAGATCCGCACGGCTTCCAGGCACTGGCACATCACCGCTACGGCATCGTTGGGGTGGTTTGGGGTAGATATATACAGCTGTGTATCATCAGCGTAGAGGTGATACTCTACCCCAAAACCACGGATGATCTCACCCAGCGGCTTCATATATGTGTTAAACAGGAGAGGCGAGAGGACCGACCCCTGAGGCACCCCACATGTGAGGGGTCTCGAGGTCGACCTCTGCTCTCCTGCCAACACAAATTGCGATCGACCGGAGAGGTAGGAGGAGAACCACCGTAAAACGGTGCCTCCCACCCCCAACCCCCCCAGCCGATGCAATAGGATACCATGGTCGATGGTATCAAAAGCCGCTGAGAGGTCTAATAGGACCAGGATGGAGGAACAACCCCCATCTCTGGCCCTCCAGAGATCATCTACCAACGCGACCAATGCCGTCTCCGTGCTATGCCCGGGCCGAAAGCCGGACTGGCGCGGGTCTAGATAATCAACTTCCTCCAGGTGACGGGGAAACTGTTGTGCCACCACACTCTCAACAACCTTCGCCAAAAAGGGAAGGTTGGAGACGGGACGATAGTTGACTAATAAAGCTGGGTCCAAAGAGGGCTTCTTCAGGAGGGGCCTCACCATGGCCTCTTTAAGGGAGGCAGGCAAGAAACCCTCACTTAGAGAAGCGTTGACAACCTCTTGGAGCCAGCCTCGTGTCACCTCCCAGGATGCCAGTACAAGCCAGGAGGGACACGGGTCCAATAAACATGTGGTGGCTCGCAGTCGCCCACGTAACCTGTCCATATCCTCGGAAGTAACAGAGTCAAACTCCTCCCAACCAAGATCCGCCTCGTGGCCTCCCACTGGACCATCAATGGAGACTAACTCGTTATGGATCTGAGCGATTTTCTCCTGCAGATAAATCACAAATTCCTCTGCTCTACCCTGCAATGGGGCTTCCCGCACCCTCTGTTGAAGGAGGGAATGGGTCACCCTAAACAGGGCGGCAGGGCGGTTATCTGCGGATGCTATGAGAGTGGCACAATGATGGCGTTTGGCCACTCTCAGCGCCACAATGTAAGTCCGTAAATGGGCTCTTACCTGTGTTCGGTCAGATTCAGATCGAGTAGACCTCCATCTTCTCTCTAGGCATCTCTTGTGGAGCTTCATCACCCTTAGCTCCTCGGTGAACCAAGGAGCCAGGGTGGCTCGCCGCCGCAAGAGAGGCCGCAAGGGCGCGACCCGATCCAAGGCTCCCATGGTCGCAGTGTTCCATGCGGCCACGAGGTCCTCCATCGGGGCGCGGGTCAGGGGTACAGGAAGTGGCCCAAGCGCCGCCTGGAACCCATCGGGGTCCATCAGGCTCCTGGGGCGGAACCAAATGGGTGACTCAGGTTCCGCCTCCCCGCAGTGAGGGGCAGCGGTTGGAAAGTCGAGCCGGAGAAGTGAGTGGTCTGTCCATGACAAAGGCGTGATGACGAAATCCCCTATACCCAGATCACTCTTCCATTGGCCTGAGACAAAGATGAGATCCAGTGTATGTCCTTCTCTGTGGCGGGCCCAGCCCTCTGGAACGACCTTCCCCCCGATATCAGGACAACCACGGACCTCCGCTCCTTCCGCTTAAAATTAAAGACACACTTTTTTCGCCTGGCCGGCCTTGGGTAGTCTCTTTTTAGGTTAGGGGTTTTAGGGGTATTTTTAGGTTAGTTTATGGGTTTTAGCGCAGGATCAATTTAATCCATTTTTAATTTTGTATTTTGTATTTTGTCTGTGGTCTTATTTGTATTTTAATTGCCTGTGCCCCGCCTCGAGTCCCCCTTGGGGAGAGAGAGCGGGATATAAAATTAAATTATTATTATTATTATTATGTCCACCCTCGTGGGTGGGGCCTTGAATTAATTGGGTCAGGTCCATGGCCGTCATGGAAGCCATGAACTCCCGAGCTACCCCGGATGATTCGCCCACCGATGGCATTCTTATACTTCTCTGTCATTATTGTCTTGTCTAATTATTCAGTATATTCCAGAGTAATAATATGCTTAAATGGAGTCATTCATTCTCAGTTGTAGGAGTTGAAGATTTGAGTAGAATGCAACACATGTTGAATGGGAAGGAAGGAAGGAAGGAGCTGACATTGTCCTTTCCTATAAGCATTTTTTAAAGTCTATTGATAAAGTATAATGATTCTGAAGTACAGAGGCCCATATATCCCATTAAAAACTGTGTCAAATTATACACACCATGCCATTGGTTACATGGGCTGCACATTAGAGCCACCACATGTTTATTGGACCCGTGCCCCTCTTGGCTTGTACTCGCATCCTGGGAGGTGACGCAAGGCTGGCTCCAGGGCATTGTGAATTCATCTCTGAGTGAGGGCTCCTTGCCTACCGTCTTGAAAGAGGCGATGGTGAGGCCCCTCCTCAAGAAGCCATCCCTGGACCCAGCATTATTAGAAAACTATCGTCCCATCTCCAACCTTCACTTTTTAGTGAAGGTTGTTGAGAGTATGGTGGCCCCAACAGTTTCCTCGACACCTGGAGGAAGTTGATTATCTAGACCCGCGCCAGTCCGGCTTCCGGCCCGGTCACAGCACCGAGACGGCATTGGTTGCGTTGGTTGATGATCTCTGGAGGGCCAGAGATGGGGGTTGTTCCTCCATCCTGGTCCTATTAGACCTCTCAACGGCTTTTGATACCATCGACCATGGTATCCTATTGCTGAGAGGTACCATTCTGCGGTGGTTCTCGTCCTACCTCTCTGGTCGGTCGCAATGGGTGTTGGCAGGAGGGCAGAGGTCGTCCCCGAGGCCCCTCATATGTGGGGTTCCTCAGGGGTCAGTCCTCTCGCCACTTCTTTTCAACACCTACATGAAGCCCCTGGGAGAGATCATCCGTGGTTTTGGGGTGGAATACCATCTGTATGCTGACGACACCCAGCTGTACATATCCACCCCAAACCACCCCGACGGTGCCGTCTAGGTGCTGTCCTGGTGTTTGGAGGCCGTACGGGTCTGGATGGGTAGTAACAAACTCAAACTCAACCCTTCCAAGACCGAGTGGCTGTGGTTTCCGGCACCCCGGTTCAGCCAGATAAGTCCAACACTGGCCATTGGGGGTGAACAACTGGCCCCCATGGAGAGGGCGCGCAACTTGGGCATTCTCCTGGATTCCCGGCTGTCCATGGAGGACCATGTGACGGCCATGGCCAGGGGGCGTTTTATCAGGTACGCCTGATATGCCAGTTGCGCCCCTTACTGGACCAGGGGGCCCTTCACACAGTCACTCAAGCGCTTGTGACATCCCGGCTGGACTACTGTAACACTCTCTACATGGGGCTCCCCTTGAGGTGCACTCGAAGGCTACAGTTAGTACAGAATGTGGCCGCGCGGGTGATTATAGGTGCCCCAAGGCAAGCCCACGTAACACCTCTCCTGCGTGAGCTGCACTGGCTGCCTGTGGCCTTTCGAGTGCGCTTCAAGGTGTTGATGACCATCTTTAAATCGCTCCATGGCTCGGGGCCTAGCTATATACGAGACCGCCTCCTGTCCCATACATCCCTTCGTCCGCTCCGCTCCCACAGAAAGGGTCTTCTCCGGGTGCCGTCGGCTGGGCAATGCCGGTTGGCGACACCCAGGGGAAGGGCCTTCTCTGTGGCGGGCCCGGCCCTCTGGAACGACCTACCCCCCGACCTTCGCACTACCTCGGACCTCCGCCTCTTTCTCCAACGTCTTAAGATGCATTTATTCCAACAAGCCGGCCTAGCATAGTCCCCCGCTTCTGACTTTTTATGTATAAATTGCTATTTGGTAGGGTTTTAAATGGTTTTAGCACAGGTTTTAATAATTTAATATGTTTTAAATTGATTTATATTGTTCTTATTGTGGTTTTAATAATGCCTGTGCACCGCCCTGGGTCCTAACAAGGAGGAGGGCAGGGTATAAATTCGATAAAATAAATAAATAAATAAATTATGCAAACTTTAGCGCCACATAGCTTTTGTTACAGAAAGTCTGCTATAAATCCAGCAGAAATACCCTGAACTAACTGCTGTTAAACATATTCAAGCGACACCTCTGAAATTAATTTCTCAGCTGGGGTACAGCTCAAAAGTTTTACTTCATCTATGAAAAAATCACTCTATCAAATTTCTTCAAGGGATTTCTGGAAAATGAAGCTTGTTATTAATAGTACAGGAGCACAGCTGTCACTGACAATATCAACAGCTGACCTGGGTGCCCCACCTCTATTCTGAACTTTCTCTTACAGAAAAAACCATTGTGGAGCACACTTGGACAAAAATTGGTCTAGCGGTTTCATTACAGTTTATTGCATTTATATATGTTGCCTTTCAGGAGACAAGCTCTAAGTTACTGCAGCTTACAGGCCAACTGAAAGTGTAAATAGAAGTTACTGAATAATAATTTTATTTAGAAAATATATTGAGGCTCCTTCTAATGAAGATTGCCATGTTGGCAAGTGAGATGGAGGTGGGTTTTGAAGTGGAATGAGAAAAAGAAAACTTTAAATTTTTCTTAGGAAAATATATAAAACATCTAAAAAATTCCATTGCAACTGCATAATAGAGCTTTAAAATAATATTCTGCTTCATTTGAACAGAGGAAGTAAGAAAAAGTAAACTTTTGTTAAACATCCACAGAGCAATGTCATGGTAACTTTGTCAAAATCTTTTCCTTCCATGTTGAAAATAATTCAGGTGGTTCTGGAAGTCAGAACTCAAAGTGACCTTCACAGGATGTGTAGTAAATTATCCCAGAGACAAAAACCGGGTACATAAGACCAAGGTAAGAGGAATAAAATCTCTTGTACCATCTCTCCCAAATAGTTTTGAAGTAGTAATAGTTAATGCTAGTATATTGTGATGTGGTGCTAAAAAGCAGAAAATTGGAATGACAGATGAAGTCTTTGTGTAGCCCTCTGGGCAGGGATGTCCACAGATGGGTTGAAAAAAGCTAGGTGGTGGCTGCAACCACTGGATTTAAACCCTGCCCTTTTCTCCTCTGTTATGTAGAGATGATGAAAATCAGAATGGCAATGCTATTTTTGACTTATCTTCAGGCAGCAACCGCAACCCACTTTCAGTCTGATGCTGAACTGCCTTGGCATTACCAAGAACCATAAAGATCTATGACATATTGTATTGCCCTATCTCCAGCCATGGGATCTTCTGGATTTGAAAGCAATGACCTCACCAGCAGTTAAGGCTTTATTTTAAGGAAATACATGTGGAGGTGGGTGGGGTAGAACACATTGCCATAATATGAGTTAGCAGTCAAAGAGAATTCAAGAATACTGAAGAATATAACTAGAGTTGAAAAACATTCAAGAATAAATAAGATAAAGAAAGAAGTTGTGGTCCTTCTACCAGTCAGGGAACCTGAAAGAGATGATGGCATCAAAGCCAAACAAGTATGCAACAACCTTCCAATTACATATAGACCAAAGTTCTATCCCATGGGGATTTATATAGGCACCAAACCACCATTATTCACACCTATTTTTGATCTCACCTCACTGGAGTTTGTTAAGTTTGTCTATCTTAACTTGCCCTTGGAATACTGGCTAACGTGCTAAGAATAAGACCATCAAGGTTAGGGAGTATTTGTTTATACAGATGGCTAGAACTGAAGATGAGAAAGACCATCCTACTCCACACAGGTGTTTCAGATAGGGTGAAATAAAGCATGACTCTAATATGATACTCGAGTCTAGTAAGTAAAATAAATGTTTTTTATTGAGTTTAGTTAAATACCCAACCATTTCACAGGAATACATAGTTCTATATACCATGCGATAGACACCACTATCCAATTCTTCCTCACTCATTTTCTAGTAAAAACACTATACACATTCTATCAAAGAACTAGTGTTGGACAAATGTCTAAGGAGATTCTCAATCATTCAGGTCATGGTTGTTTTTCCAAAAGACAACTGGATTTTCTTTCTCTTTTTCCCCTGGAAATGTTTCATTTCAGTTCTGAAAAAGTTTCTTGGATGAGAAGTAAAACATTTCCAAGGAAAAAAACCGCAAGAAAGTCCGGTTGCTTTTTGGAAACTGGGAAACTCTAACATGTCCCAAAGCATATCCAAAAAAATCTTTATAGGAAAATACTGAACCAAAATAAACTGAAAAATAACTTTAAATCACATACATGCTTGAAAGGATCTGAAATTTGCCAGCTCAGGAGCCACAAAATAATGCCTGAGTGGTAGGTAAAATAGAAACAGGATGAGATGGACACCAGTATTACTGATTGGAATTCTGAGCAGGAACAATCCATAATATCTGCTGACAGTCCAGACAAACCTTATATATTAAGAACTTCAATTCATTTCCCAAATGTAGATCCCAAATAGATCAAAAATAGCCCAAAGTGGGAGGGAGAGCCCACTTTTTTCCTGAAAGGCAATCAATATTAAGGGGAACTGCCCACTAGACAGCAGAATGGGACCTGGGATAGGGGATCAAAGGAAGAAGGAATGGTTAGAAGCATAAGGTATCCTTCCCAGAGGGCTGGAATCCAGAACAAGAGTTCTCTGTCTCTCTTCTACATCACTGATTGTAAACCCAACTTTTCATATTTATATTTATACCTATTCCAGATGAACTCTGAACATTGGAAATATAATTTTTCTTTGTGTGATCTCCAAGTTATGCCCTGGCTATAAAAGTAGGCTGTGATTTAAAACTGTTTTCTGTTCACTGATAATTTCAGTGGTTTTCTTTTCTCTCATCCTCTGAATAGCAGTTCCTAACAGTTTACAACCCCAAGCAGATAATGGATTTGTTCAAAGAGCTGTTTGTTTTTACAAACAACCCTCCCCCATAATAATATGGAATTTAATCTAAAAATAAATATCATATTTTCCAAGTTATTCATTTAAAAAAATGAGACAGAGAAATACCAAAGGATCAAGGAAATGGAGATTCAATGGACTGAAATGAATTATTACTGCTTCAGTTCCCATTGCTAGACAGCACAATGTTGTTGAACACAAATGAATGATTCCAAGCGAGATAAAATTATCTGGAGAGACAGGATGTAATCACATAATTTAGATTCCATCTTACCAGGTCAGGCATACATCTGATGCGATTCCTTTTTGCCAATAGTTGTTTTTAATATCAAAAGATGAATACAGTTTTTAAAAATTGTATCAGTTAACTTATTGTTTGTAATTATGGCTAATATTTTGTTCAGATTGTCCTGAGCATTTTTGCATGATAACATCCAGCTTGTGTTTGTAATGGAGTCATGATATTCTGGTTTTTTTAAGTAAGAAATCTAAATCTTGCTCTACAGTTACCCAATTTATTTTGGAAGTAAAATTGCTTATTGTTGTATTATTTAAATATATTGATTTATTTTAATAGTTGTGTGCTATCCATATTTTTTATATTACTTCTACATTCATTTGTAGACTGTTTATTTCCACTTGAGTGGGTTTACAATCACATGTCCGCAATATTTTAAAGGTTCGGGACAGGAGCAACCTTTTAAAGATTCAAAACAGGAATATTCTTTTGAAAAGGCTTTAACCATAAAAATGTAATAGTCACTAGATATTTTTAACTACAATTCCCACAATCCTTTATTACATGACTTGCTGTCTAAGAAAAATTGAAATCCAGAACATCTGGAAACCAGAAATGGTTTTCCTTGGTTTATATTAACTGTAAGTTAAACTTATTTTTAGGACTCAGTGTACATAATAATGCTTATTTCTTTATAGAGAGTTGGCTCACATGATTAAAAACATCTGCAACATTTTTACCAATTAATTTATAGACCAGCTATTCGTATTTTTTTCTTTACATACTGCATACGTTTGACAGTTGTATAATAAGCAAAAGCTGGCTGCGCTAAAGATTCTTATGAAATGGCAGAAGTAGGAAAGGTGTCTACTTCTTTCTGTTATATCTCTGTTAAAATACTACGAGGAGAAGAAAATTGCAGCCAAACCTATTTGCATTATGTAACAATAATTGTGATTTATATTTGACTTTCCTCCTTTTGATCTGAAGTTTATTTTACTTATATTAACTGCTGGAATATGGCTATGATGCTTAAGTGTTTTGATGATCCACTATTATTTTTCCACTCTACATCACCTGAATCCACTTATTTGGAAGATATTTACTACATGGTGTCCACCTTACTTATCTAGCTGAATCTCCATCTCGTTTCAGTTTAGTAGAATGGGTAAAGTTGGTTACTGTGCCTTCCAAAACATGATATTTGGCTTAGCATGCTGTATGATTCAGCCAATTGTGTTTCATTCAGTAAGCTGATTAAGCAAGCCACAATTTAGTTCAATGTGTGAATTCAATCACACATTGAATCACAATTGCCTCTGAATTTTAGGAGGAAAAGAAAGGGCAAACACATATTGGCTTGTATAGTTTAGTCATGCAGCTTTATATTTTACTAAAATTGGGAAACTGAGATATGTGGTCCAATTTAAGTTAGCATTTTCTTTGAGCTATTAGACTAGCTACTTT
Organism: Rhabdophis nuchalis; assembly: GCA_039707465.1. NCBI lineage: Eukaryota > Metazoa > Chordata > Lepidosauria > Squamata > Natricidae > Rhabdophis > Rhabdophis nuchalis. The sequence goes on from CM077644.1 coordinate 46,697,364, forward strand.
CTGCATCAGCATTTTTTCTTTAGCCTGTATATATCCTCCTGTCAACCACCCCAACAGGATTATAATCAGCACTTTATGAACTCAGGTGGCTGTGTTTGCTGTTTGTTAATAAAAACAGCAAAAGTGTGCACACCTCTCTGTCAATGGATCTATACCCATTGGAGGATTCATCTTTTCAGTTTGGGAAACAGTTGAGTTCATCTGTTGCCTACAATGATGAATCATACAAAAAAATTGCAATATTCACTCCAATCTCTTTCTTATTGCACATGCAATGGACTGTACCTGTGTAATAATTTTACAGCTGGGCAGAATATGTAGGTTATTCAGAGAAAGAGTCCATATTGTCAGGTCTTAAATGAAAGATACACAGAATGTAAAGAATGTCTTCTTCCTCCCGTTCTTCTCTGCCCTTCTATTGAGTATAACTTCATCACATTTGTTCTCTACCATCTTACTTCTCTCAATAAACCAGTAATGTAAACCAACAAGGGAATTAAGTCTAAACTAAATATTCTATTCTAACTAATCAAATCCAAACACATTGTATCAACCTTAATAAAAATAAAACTTGAGATATGAAAATAAAATAGTGCCTCAGAAGGAGGAGGAAGAGGAGGAGGCAACTAGTCCTTGAGATCCTTGTGGCTTGAACACTAATAATTGCATAGCTTATCCCTGCTTCAGCCTATCCTTGTTCAGTAATTAGAATTTCCGGGCTTTGGCAAAGCGTAGACTTCAGCTATACTACACTAGATCTGAGTGTGTAATTTCTTTTACAAATTAAAAGTTCATATCCACAGATCTCTACAAAAAGTAGCCCTCATGTCAAATATTCACTCACTGGAAATATTATTCTCCAGGGGATCCCCGCACTGTCATTTTCAATAGGTCATCCAGAATCAGAACACAGTGAGTTTTCCTTAGAGCTCTGTTGACTCCAGTAATACAGCAGCTTGATGTTTTTTGCTTGAAAGACTAAGCAAATCACACTAGATTGAGTCAGGTCTTGTATGACTTCTCTCTCTGGTCCCAAAGGACATTTCCTTCTGCTTATCCTTACTTGTTCTTATAACAGGTTTAAAGGTTTCAAAGAAGATCAGGGTCAGACCTTTGATGCATGTGGTATGAAACTGGTTCCTGGTCTGAGGAAGGAGAAGCTGTCTGAGAAAATAAGGCATGGAATCCTATCACACAACCATGTAACCACATCTCTGCTGCATTACACACTCTTCCTCATTGCATCAGTCTGAGAGCAAACTAGCAGTAGCATATTGTAAAACAGCATTTCTCAAACATTTTGGTCTCAGGATCCCTCTATGTTCTTTCCCGTTCGGGGAGAGGGTGCGGTTATATAAATCCAACTATAAATAAATAAAAAATGATTGAAGCTTGCAAAAGTCTTGGATCTATTTATGTGCTCTATTAAAAATTAAATTATAGTATGTACTCTTTAAAAAGAGTACATTTTAAAAAGAGAATTTTTAAAATATTTGTTTGACTTTGTTGACCCACTCAACCAGAGGTGGTATTCATCAGGTTCTGACTAGTTCTGGAGAACTGGTAGCAGAAATTTTGAGTAGTTGGAAACTAGTAAATACCATGTCTGATTGGCCCCAGCCATCTATTCTCTGAGTCCCAGCTGATCAGGAGGAAATGTGGATTTTGCAGTAACCTTTCCCTAGAGTGGGGAAGACGTGGAGATTTTACAGTATCCCTCCCCTGACATGCCTACTAAGCCACACCCACCAAGCCTTGCCACATCCACCAAGATACAGTCACAAAACTAGTAGTAAAAACCTTTGAATCCCACCACTGCACTCATCTCTTTAGAGATGTCAGAGACTCCCAGGGTTTTCTAACCATTGAGACTGCTACTGTAAACAGTGAAAAACTGCAGATTTTGATTACCTTGGGAAAAGGTAAAAAGCTTTTTATTTGTTCCCTTGCTTCAGGTTAGAAATATATTATTCAGTGCATTTTCTATACTTCTGAGTGATTTCCCCAGTGGGAAAAATTTGCTGTGCCCAAAAAGAAGTTCTAGGATAGAGTTGGGTTGCTTCCAAAAGTCATTGTCACCATTAGTATCATGGAGTTAGCTGATCTGATTCCATGGTAGGCTTCTTGCCAGTGAATAAAATTGCATGTTCTCTTGCAACTAATCTCATTTCATTTGTACATTCCATTACAGTATGGCATAGCTGTACAGCCACTAGAACAGCAATATTTAGTCAACGGAAGACCCATTGGGTTTCATAATAGGTGGAAGGAATGATCAAAATGGCTGCTCGGATGATTCTCTGGTCAATTTAGCTGGACTATGTTTTTGTAGCTGGACTATAATTTAAAGTGGCAAAATGGCATAGCTGGAATGAGCTACAATATTTATGTTCTTCACATACAACTCTAAGGTTGCACAATCATCATTAAAAACTATGGGTAATATCTCAGCATTCCTAACCTATGTTCTCCAGGTGTGTTAGGGGTAAAATTTCCTATAATTATTCTTATGCTGGCTAAGAATTCCAATGATCAAAATAGTCATAGTTTATTAAACTATAATGCAGTGGTTTGTAGAATTCATTAAACAGTAAATAATATTAAATAATTTATTAAATAAAATTATATTAAACACTAGATTAAATAATATAGTAAATAATATATTATATATATAATATATTAATTTGTTAAATAATAAATATAGTAATTATATTCAGTTCATATTAGAAATATTAAAATCAGTCATTAATGTTTGAATAAGGTTTTCTTCAAATTGAGCTATGATTTAAAAATCACCCTAAATATAAATATGCTTTACCATTTATTACTCTCTCAATAAGATTTGCTAAATAAGACTGCAAATATCTATGACAAACAGAATGTAATTAATATCCTGACATCATCATAAATTCTGTTTTATATCACTCACAGAAATAAAGTCACTCAGACCAGTAGTGGATTAAGGCTCACTGGTGCCCTCAGCATTGACAAATCTTGATGCGCCCCTCCTTTGTACATACTGTACAAATCTTCATTGGGTTTTTTTTCTTTCTCAACTTTGGGGTGTCCGCTTGGGACTGGTGCCCTACCCATGTTCTTAGTCTACTTAATGGTTAATACACCACTAACACAGAGTGGTCTCCAAGTTCGATATATAAATAAAATAAATAAATACATAAATAATTTCTGTTTTTTTCATCAGTTCCCAAATTATTTTTCTCATGGCAGTCTGAAGCAACTTAAATCTATTTCTATTCCTGTTCCATCATGCCAAAAATGGAGAGAGAGACCGCCTTCATTGTCTGGAGGATGGTGATATCTGGCATAATAGCAAGGCAATAGAATGTACAGCCAGATGTTTGGAGTGGTTCTTCCTCTGACAGCTGGGTTTCTACATAAGCATGAAAAAAAATCTGGAGTTTCCTATAAATCAGACAGCTTCTTTGCAGTTAGATTTAAATGTCTGGCTAAATATGTTGTAAAAAATGATGTTATAGTCATCTAGTTTATGCACTTACAAAGTACATTTCATTTGCAAATTTAAAACATCATTAATCAGGGTCAGATAATGTATCTATATTTTGACACTAAAGGCTAGTAATTTTTAAGCTTTCAGAAACAAGAGTCATTTTTTAACTGTCAAAGTTTTTCCCCCAAATGAAATAGTTGGAAAGATTATTTTTTGAAGTTTCTTTCCATATGTCTACGTCTCTCTTAGTACCTTTATTTTCAATAGTTTCCCTTTCACTTCCATGCTATTTAGTTATTTAGTGTGGGGTGTAATGGGGGTTAATCGCAGTCCCAAAACTGACTAGGATAAAGAAATCATAAAAGTAGAGACTTTAGTCTACAACAGGGGTTCCCAAACTTGGCAACTTTAAGACTTGTGGCCTTCAACTCCCAGAATTCCCCAGCCAGCAGAGCTGGCTGGAGAATTCTGAGAGTTGAAGTCCACAAGTCTTAAAGTTGCCAAGTTTGGGAACCCCTGGTCTACAAGGTGTGTGTCAGTGTTTGCCAATGATTTGTAATGTATGCTAGAATTCTTATTCAACATTCTTTGGTAATCACTACCATGTTTTCCTAGACCCACTAAAATATTGTTAAAGCAAAATCTGATGGAAAATCTCTCTTTAAATGCTGACTAGCTCAGCCAGTGTAAATTGGAAATGGGATCTTATGTTAAATGTTAAGGGCATGCATCACTTAAAGGTGATAAGGAATTTAAAAGACTTTCTCTTTCTCACACATCTTCTCTGACATATGATTTGATTTGACAACTGAACAATGTTGATGCCTTATGACAGAAAACTATTTTCTTCAATTTGAGTTTGCAATTTTGAGAATATTATGGAAAAAAATGAATCTTATGTCAGGGTTCCAAGTAAAACCCTCAACGAAAGAACGCTCTGAGGTTTGAGTTTCCTCAAAGTTCCATTCCCCCCCCCCCCCCCCCCCAGTAACACCCTCAATGAAAGAAGACTCGGAGGCTTGAGGTTCCTCAAAGTGCCATTTTATTAGAGATGTCATATTGGGACATCTGGGAAAACCCAAATCTGAAAGTTTCCAGGTTTTCCCTACCCAAAAACAAGTCCACACCCCTGCCCAGCACCCACATGTCAATCACATGATCCAATCAGACACCATCCAAAACTGGAGATGCCTCCCAGTTACCTCATCACAGCTGCAGGGCAAGGCATCCTTGGCTCTCTGAGAAAGAATGTCATTTTGACTATATATCCCCCCTCCCATTTTCACACAGTAGAAAATGTGGCAGGCCTGAAGGTCCAATTGTAAAAGATGGCTTCCTTCTGACATTCTACTTATTCCATTTGTTAGTAGTCAATATTTTATTTTCCACAGTGAAATAATTTATCTTACCAGAAAGATTTCAATTGAAAAATCAACAATCTGAACAGCCATATCAGTTTGATGAAAGAGTGTTTTTCCCCCCAATACAGAGCTCCTTCTGACAAGGGCCTTCATGTCATCCTGGGTTCCAGCAATAATGTTTTCACAACTAGAAAAGTGTGTTTGAACCCAAAAGATTGGGGTTGGCTTTTAAAAAAGTATCTTGTACATCTGAGTGTAAAGATCGAGACCGAAAGATATGATTTGGTGGTGAACAGATTCTTCCGTTTCAGTGTTTCTTGAACCTTCCTTGCCCGAATTTGTTTCATTGCTGCTTATTTATGTTTATCAGTAGTTTACAATAGAAACAAACAAACAAAAGTGAAAATAACTATATTAAAATCAATGAATCCATGTTGAATGAAATCAATGAATCAATGAATGAAAGTTGCTTCTAGATTGTAATTCTGGAATTCTGGGAACTGAAGTCCACACTTCTTAAAGTTGCCAAATTTGAAAAAGATTGCTCTAAATCAGCTCACACAAACAAGCACCCCAGCGTGTGATGCAGCAGCTACCATATCCTACTACCAGCACATATGTATGCCAGTGGAAATTCATCTGCACATACTTTTAGACCACTGATAATGAGAAGAACAGCCTTAATTTTCTTTGCAATGGTCCTGTGGCAAAAATGCTAGGATATAGGAGGACCACATCTGGTTCTTAGCCTCCACAGTTCAGGCTGTGTGCTCAGATTACAAAGTGCTCTACTGTTCATTTATGAAGTTATCTTTTGTGGCTGCTGTTTCAGCTGCTGTAGTGGAAAAGATCAGTTGGATACTGTGGGACTGAGTGCATTCTGTATTGGGCACATAATGCCTGGAGCTCAGCCAAAGTCTTATGGTTGGCTGCCACCTCAGCTTTGCTTCCTTGCAACTCTTAAAACATAGCAGAATTGTTCTAATCACTGGACTCAAAAATAGGGGCTTTTCCTTCTGATTAGGATTCCAAAGACAGAGCCATTCTGCAAGTCATGCCATTAAAACAAGTTGCCTTTCTCTTAAGACCTGAAGTTGTTCAAAGATGAACACAGCAAAAGCAGTAACTTGCGTTTCCTGAAAAGAGAAGATGTGGAAACCATTATTATCCTTATTGGAGCTAAATCATAACTCTCAGTAGCTATAACTAACTGGTAAGGATTGCAGAGAGTTCTCATTCAGGAAGCTCTGGAGACCTGTGAGTTCTGCATGTCACTGATACTTTCCAAATTTAGGCAATATATAGACAACTCTCAGAATCTTCAACAAAGCTCATGCCTGCTGGGGAAAGCAAGCATAAGCATCTGAGGCCTGGCAGATATAAGAAACATAAGATCATTTCCTGTCAACAATTTTCTGAATGCCTTATGATGTAATTTAATTCCTAGCAACTTAAAAAGTTCATTAGGCTACTAGATTGTTTCCTCTGGAAAAGAGAGATAGGATTGCAGTATCAAAATTCTAACTTTTGAATAGAAGAATAAACTAAACCACTGAGTACTTTTGTTCAAGGTTTAAGTCATTCAGGGTAGTCCCAAGGAATTTTCCAGAGATGACAAAAAAGAGGTCTGAGACTACACTTATGCTGTGGTGGAACTGATAATAATAAATTAGAAAGAAAAACAGTTTTCATTAACCTACTCTCAAGACTAACAGCCATTGATCCCCAGGACTTCAATGATTTACTACAACCTAACATCTTACAGATGTTTTGGACTTGAACTTTCCAATCCATCCAGCTTTATTGGGAAATCTAGAAATTCCCAGTAAGTATGAAACCATTAAAATAGTGACTCCTGATAGCTAATGTAACTTTAAAATGGAATAAAGCCGTTTGAGCCAACTTCCTGCCCATTCCATCACTTGTTGAGGTTAAGAGCATATTGCATGTTGGTTTATACAGTACAACTTTTAAGTCGTTCTCCAGTTCTATTGTTTTGACTCTTCCAGCTATGATATTGAGGCTGTGGAGTTTCACTGAATTTAAGTACCGACCCTGTCAAACACTTTTCTGAACATTTTTGAAAGCTCAGAATCTTAGCCTACTAACTATGTTTCTTTCTGTCATTCTTAGTTTGTAACTACTCTATATCTTAATATATGTCAAGGATAAGATGAGAAACACTTTTTTTTACCCCAAGAGTCACATTGACTCAGACACAATCTGCAGTTGTATGTGATAAGACCAGTTCACATTCCCACAATCACTATCATTCTCTCCCTGCCTCCCTCTCTGTCATTTTTCCTCAAATATAAATACTGCCACCACATTTATTCTTGTGAAGACTGAAAAACATATAGGCAAATGGTAGTTCAGAAGTGTAGACCTTACACTACAGTGGTAAAAAAGGAGAGGAGAGGAGAGTTGGTAAACTGAAATTAAAGGCTTAATAGGTTGCACACTTGGACACGAGCTTTGACTGTGTGTGTTAAAGAGAGAAATATGGGAGGATGTGATACAAACACTGTATGTTTTAAGGTTTAACTGTCTGAGCTTTGTTTATGAATAATGTAATCTGAGCACCAATTTTCAGAAACACAGCAGGAGCTGAAGAGAATTTTTAGAAAATAGGGGTTAGTTAAACATTCTAGCTGTCTGGGGGAGGAAGGACACATTTTTTCATGGTACTGTAGCATAAAAGAGGGTCTTATGGGAAGTGATTTGAAATGCTAAAATTTCAGATCTTACTAGGAACCTCCAGCAAACACTCAAGTCAGTGATTTACAGTATTTATTCAGCTTAGTGGAGTACTTCTGTTCCCTTGCTACCTTGTCTTGTTACTTTTCCAGTCCACACGTAATGAAGATGACCATGGACCTAAAAATACATAAAATAAGCTGAGATGCCTTTAATGAATTGCAATCAGCAACAATCCACTGTTCAAACATAAAACCAATGTTGTAGGTTACTATAGAGTGCTTTACCTATAGCACCCTTCAGTTTACACCTCTGAAATCACATGATATCACACTTTGGCCAAAAAGATGTTGGCTTTACTCCAAGCAATACTTAAGACAGGCAGTCTAAAAGGTAGATTATTTGGGTTAATAAAACTCATGTGCAAGCCTATAACTCACTAATAGAAATTAGCCTGCTTGGCTGAATTTTAATAAATATAAAGAACAGACTTTACTCCCGAGATTTTAAAGATCCAATGTATAAATAGTCATTCATACTAGTGGTGGGTTCCTAGTAGTTTGGCCTGATTTGGCAGAACCGTAGTGGTTTAGCAGCCTAGAACCGGGAGTGACCCATGCCTGCCACACACCCCAAACTGATTCTCTGGGCAGTGCCTATGGTGCTGCCATCTTGTTTTTTGCTTCTGTGCATGTTCAGAACAATTTTTATTGGACTGTGCATGTGCATGCAGCGTGCACATAAGCAATCCGGCAATATTGCCTGCCAGAACCCACCCCTGATTCATAGCTCACTTTTCAAATACTATGTGATTCCCAACAAGCATCATTGTGAACATCATTGTGATTGACTTAGAACTGAAGAGAGCAACCTGAAGCCCCATGGTTGCATCCAGAGCCTGAGCTCTCTATCTTCCATGTCTCTTCTGATGCTCTTTTGTTGCTGTTGCTCCTTTTCTCAGCAATTTTCCTTCTTGGTTACAGGGTCCATGTGTTTTGTTCTGTACTCACCTGATTAATACAGCATCCATTCATGCATGCTATACCAAGGAGTTTAAATGGCTTGTCACAAGAGCCTGACATTGATTAGAGCTGAGAGGGAGTGACTGGTTCAAGGTCATCCAGCTGGTGTCTGTGCCTAAGGGAGAACTAGAATTCCTCCTGGTCTAGCATCTTACCTATTCTGCTATAATGCTTTCGCTCTGACTACTCTTGCTAAAAATTGCTAGCATCATTTCTTGACATTTGGATTCCGGGAAACAGAAAAACTAAAGGGTGAACCAAAAATAGACTTAACATTGTTTAAAGGAAGAAAATATTTGAAGCAGGAAAACCTAGATCCTCTAAACCAGAGTTCTCCAATCTTTTCAGCTTTGCGGACCCATGGGGGCGGGGGGAGGAAAGGATTTGCAGGGGAGGAAAGGATTTGCATGTGTGGCAGGCAAGCATGTGCGTAGCTCCAGTTTCACAAATGGCAAGTGGAGAGGCACACAACTGGTTCCAAAAGGCTTAAGGTTTACTTCCTCAGCAGAGGTGGTACTCAGCAGGTTCTGTCCAATTTGGAAGAACTGGTAGCGGAAATTTTGAGTAGTTCAGAGAACCGGTAGATACCACCGCTGACTGCCCCCAAGTATTCTTTGCCTCCCGAGTCCCAGTGAATTGGGAGTAAATGGAGATTTTACAGTATCCTTGCCTTGCCACACCCATCAAGTCATGCCCACCAAGCCATGCCACGCCTGCCAAGCCACGCCCACAGAATCGCTAGTAAACAAAATGTGAATCCCACCACTGTTCCCCTGTCCAGTTCTAAAAGACTCAAGGCCTGGTAGTGGGCTGTGACCCAGAGGTTGGGGATCCCTGCTCTAAACCAGGGGTCTCCAACCTTTGCAACTTTAAGTCTGAAGGACTTCAGCTCCCAGACTTCTCCAGCCAGCAAAGCTGGCTGGAGAATTCTGGGAGCTGAAGTCCTTCAGACTTAAAGTTGCAAAGGTTGGAGACCCCTGCTCTAAACAACAAAAAATTTGATCCTGTTTGATGCTTGCCATTTTTTTTTCTCTCCCTCAATTTATTGTAGCTCTTGGCCTTATTCTCAAACTGTTAATAGTGGCTCCCAGCTAGCAAAATTATTGTCCACTGCTGGTTGGTTCCCAGCTATCAAAATGTTATCCACTTAGTATTTGCAATAGTAAAAACTTAGAAAAGTTTTTTTTAATGCTCCAACCCCAGCCTTTGCACTGTGTGCCTGTCTCTCCAAGATCACGTGTTTATCTAGCCAAGGCCTTTCAATTTTAATTTGTACACAACTAGATTTCTTCCCTACCATTATTGAATACCTTTTAGGTGTTAACCATACTCTCAGCATACCCAGAAAAAATCATTTATGAGTTGGTTCAAAAATACTATCAGTCCACAGCCTTCATTATTAATCTTCTAACTCAATTTTTCCATTATACATTTCAATGAAGTTCCTTTATTCTCTTGCCAGGCAGTATTTATCTGTCCCCATTTTTCCCCGTTTTTCTCTTTCTTCCATCTGCCCATAAAGATATCCATAATGAAAAAGGACTAAAAGATTTTTTACCTTGTTTGACTTTTTATCATTAATTGTTAAAACCTCAAAATGCTTTATTGATGTTAACAGTTGGCTTCGCACCATATACTGCATTTGTCTAAAACTGGGTTGAATCATTGATGGTTCAGTGTGTCACAAGGAACTTCAGTCCTCTCTTGTGTATCCACCTTATGTTAAGCCATACTATACAGCAGGGATGTCCAAACTTGGGAACTTTAAGACTTGTGGACTTCAACTCCCAGAATTCCCCAGCCAGCATAGCTGGCTGGGGAATTCTGGGAGTTGAAGTCCACAAGTCTTAAAGTTCCCAAGTTTGGACATCCCTGCTATACAGCATTTGCTTGGAAATACCATGGTTCAGATCACAGAACTGATTGTTTGTAAACTCAGTTTAGAATCCTATTTTCCCCACAACATCAGCCCTGTGATGCTATATGAAACCCACTGTAGATTTTCAGAATATCATCTGAGCCACTTTTTATCCAGGGTATCTACCCTTAGTAGAAATTTCCTAACATGATTGTTAACAGGGGGGGGGTTGCTGCTGGCATTGCTGTTGGTTCTCTGCATGCGCGTTTTGCACACACACTATGGGTGGGTTTCTGTCAGTTCTTACCTCTTCTATAAAAGAGGTTCCACAAATCTACAATGCCATTTAGAATCGGTTCCAGCTCCCTCCCCCCGCCCATCTGCACATCATCAAGATGAAGAGTGAGAAGAGGAATTCTGGGAGTTGAAGTCCACAAGTCTTAAAGCTGTCAAGTTTGAACACCCCTGGTTTTTTTTTTAAGGGTTAGGGGTGCACGGGTCTTGTAACTTGACCGCTTTAAGACTTGAGTGCTTCAAATGCCAGAGTTTCTGAGCCAACATTTTGGTTGCTAAGGAAGAGCGTTGTTAAGTGAGTTTCACCACATTTTACAAGTTGGCCACGGCCACCCCATCACATGACTGCCAAGCCACTCCCACTCAGTCACATGGCTGCCAAGCCACTCTCACCCAGTCACATGGCCAGCAAGCCACTCCCACAAAGCAGGCCACACCTACAGAAAAGGTTCTAAAAAAAATTGCAGCCCACCACTGCAGACGTGTGCAGTTGAGAGTAAATTATTCTGGGCATGCACAGAACATTAAAAAATGATTAAAAACCAAGCCAGCAATAGCTGCAGCAACCGGGGAACCGGTTCGGGTGCTTGTCCAGCCTGCCATCCCTACCAGTTCAGCGAGCAAGTGCCAATTTCCACTACTGGATCACCTGAACCATTAGCAACCCACCACAGATTGTTAAGGTTAAGAAGCGATATATATATATGAAGAACTGTTTTTGAAGAACTCCCCTTTTAATTTTGCATGTTGATATCTTTAATCAAACATTTTATGAATAAGAAATACCTCATTTCCTTAAGTACTGATTGTATGTGATGCTGCGGCTTGCTTTGATTTTTTAAAATCACTATTTACATTTTCTTTTGAAAGAAACAATACAAATATTTTAATGCTAAAGAAATAACCATATAGTTATTGATCAGTTTAAAAATAGTATTTATAATAATAATCCCAATATGGATGGTTTGTGGAATATGTTCTAAAATGAACTCATAAAACTGGGCCAACAGACTGATATGAAGAGCAGCCTAGTGAACACAAATCTGCACAAGAGTTATTATCAATAAGTGAATTTACTAAGAAACCCTCAAAATGGCTAAAACAACTGTAAAAACAACGTGGTCCAAATCAACGTGGTCCAAAATCTGAGCAATCCTGAGGCTAGAAGAGAAGGGATTATAATAAGAACTGCCAGATTCAAAACTAGCAATTTTATTTGCTTTAATTAATGTACTGGGAACCAGAAACCTAGTTGAAAGTCTAGTGCATGATGGCAAGCCTATGGCATGTGGGCCAGTGGTGGTACACAGAACCCTCTTTGCTGTCATGCATGCCATCACCCAGGTTAGATTTCTGTGCTGTTTCTTTCATGAGCTTGTTTCCCTGCAAACAACAAAACAGAAGCTCATGAAAGAAAAGGATTTTACCTCTTGCCCCACTGCTGGTGTTGGGATGCCCACCTCCCACTGGCCAGCTGGTCTTTGGGTCTCTGTTGCACATGTTTGGGCATACATACATGTAATTTGGGTACTCAATGTCTAAAAGGTTCACAATCACTGGTCTAGTTCAAATCTCAGGGTCTGGTCAATAGATCTCATTCTTGACCCAAATGGAACCTATGTGTCATGTTGAATAATGGGGTTGGGGGTTGGGCGGGGGAGTCCCTCTGGGGAGAGAGAGCGGGTTATAAATAATAATAATAATAATAATAATAATAATAATAATAATAATAATAATAATAATAATAATAATAATAATAATTATTATTATTATTATTATTATTATTATTATTATTATTATTATTATTATTATTAGTTTATTCCCAGTAATCTCGAGGGACAACCAAATAGATATCTTGTCCAACAGCAAAGTACAAAAGTTCCAGTTTTCTTTCTATCCCATTTCTTCAAAATCTAACTTTAGAGTCCTGGGGAATACCACTGCTTTCACTATTCTGAACTATCTTAAAAACATAATAACACAATAACACTGGAATATATGGAAAATTGTCTTATACCGATAATGAAGAATAAGTGGGAACAAATAGTTGAAAAAAGTAAATAAGCAGGTTTAAATATTGTGGGATTTCATGAATATCTTGGCTCATAACACACCAGATTTAATTAGTTGAAAAGAAGAAAGTGTAGATAATAGATGTGGCAACAGAACATACAATCATAGGGACCTTGGAGGTTTCTAATCCAACATAGTATAGATAGTAATAGAATAATAGCTTGTGGAATAGAATACAAAGAATTGGAGAACATCTCAATGTACAAAGATCTCAAAATTGAAATTGATAATTTTTTGCATAAACTAGCCATGATGGTCCCAGTGGTTACCAGCACATTGGGTGCCATACCAAAATATCTTGGATGGTTCTTAGAAAACCCATTGTACATTGACAAAATTTCCACCTGTCATTTGCAAAATCATACATGTACTGTGCTTTACAACATCCTAGGTTCTTGAGAAGAGCTTGATCCATAGGAAGGCAACATCAACTAAAGAACTGAGAGCTGTGACTTTTCAATAACAACAACAACAACAACAACCTTCTTGTAATTTGTGGCTAAAGCTTGTTATTAGCCTTAGCCACAAATTACATGAAGGCAAAAATTCAGCATGTTACCACCAATAGCAAATGTTGCCTCTGTAATGAGAAAGATAAGACAGTCAACCATTTGATCAGTGGGTGCAGCAACCTGACAGGCACTTGGCCTACAACACACCTGACATAACAATAATTGAAAAGAAAAAAGTTTGGTTCAATGACATTGCAATACCTGGTGATGCACGAATTGAAGATAAGCAGCAAGAAAAAAAAATCACAAAGTACCGGGACTTGCAATTTGAAGTTGAGCGACTGTGGAAAAAGAAATCGAGTGTTGTCCCAATTGTAATTGGATCCCTTGGAGCAATACCTAAAGGGCTACCTTGCTATTTGGAAATTCTAAATTTATCAGACTTGAACATTCTGACTACAAAAAACCACCCTACTTGGAACAGCTTATATCCTCCGACGTCACCTTAACAGTTCCTAGGTCCTTGGTTAGGTCCTACTAACCAGCCCCAAAGGCTGTGAATCTCACCAAAAATTAATGACATCATTATCATCATCATCATCACCACCACCACCACCACCACCACCACCACCACCACCACCACCACAACAAGAACAATAGGAGGAGGACTGGAAAAAAATCACAATATCACGACCTGGCCATCTACATGACTATGAATGAAACATGTAACTGATACCCATTGTCATTAGGGTACTTGGAACCATGTCCAAGAATTTTACAAAACACATCAAGAAATTGTAGTTTCCTGCAATAACACCAGTGTTTTGCAGTGGAATTGCAAAAAACTGGGCTACTCAGAACATCATATCTTTTAAGAAGATACTTGGTTGATACCTAGAACACTGGTAGAAACCTTTAGCACCAGTCAATGGTATTTGTCACAAATTTTAAAATATTTTTATATGTTCAGTTGACCGAGTTTCATGTTTAATGAATAAAAGAGATAAAATAATAAATATGAGCTTGCTTAAATATCATGCTAGGCTAAAAGCAAATCAACCATCATTTGTGTTTTGTGTAAATCCAGCTATAAATAATGTTAACAAATTATTAAATGTCCCTCTGTTATATTAAAACTAAATAAATGGTGGTCACATTTTCCATCCAGACCTCTTTGTGACTTTGCATCCCCTTTGTGACCAGTGCCTTTGTGGTTGCTGAACCACAAATAGCATTCACAACTTGCACATACTTGTTTGAAGTAAATGTTTAAACTACACAGGAACAACAAAGAAGGAAAATCTAGGAAAAAAATGTTTCTGGGCTCTCCATCAGAGGCTCTCCATTCTCTGTCATCTGACTCGTTGATGGAATTGGCAGGAAGCTGAGTTACCTTCTTTACAAGATCAATTCAAAACTCTGCAAAGTGAATTTTTTTAAAGAACCCAGTACAGCTGCAAAGGCAAACGTCTACAACATGCCATTGATGATACACAATACATTTCTGGCTCTTTCCCCATTTTTTTGTAGGCATGCTTTGCATTCAGGCACAGCATTTAGAAGGATAGCTTCCTGCAGCTGCTGCAGTTTTGCTATCTTCTTCTCAGTATCATGAATTGCTCTGGCTCAGACACTTTTACTGTTGCCAGGAGTTTATTTGAGACTCTTGTCTGAAATCTCAGGGGCCAGAGGGAGCTACTGAACAGACGGAAGTTGCAGCCTTTTGAACAGCCTGGAAAGCATCCAATGTAAGTTCTTCAATGCCTTTCATGTAGAGACCGAGCTGTGATTTACAATATCAATGTTACATCCATGCAAACAGCCCCTGACTGATATAAGGTAGTAGGTATTTGAAGGAATGGCAAGTCACTATTTCTATGAAATTAATTCATGCTATCAGACTATTATAAAACTTGTTAAGACCTGCTGGATAGATATTTGAGATTTATTACTGCGGTCAGAATTTAGTTTTGATGATAGAGAACTTTAAAGGGAGTTGTTAATTCTATCTAAATTTTCTATTGTGACATGTGAAATAACTTATAAAGATCTATCCCATAGCATATACCATCTCTTCTAGAAAATTAGGCTGGCTGTATTAATACTCCTAAAATACACCTATTTTTTAATTCAAAGTTTCTGGATTTTAGCCCCAGAGACTACTCATCGTTCAGTCATTGCTTAAATTTGCACATTTTTTTTAGCGACAGCTGGAAATCAGCATGCAAAAAAAATATATACCTTTCTCTGCTTTTTTCAGAGAAAATATGAACCTAGAAGCAAGCAGGTGTATGCATATATGGAGACTGAAATCCAGATTTATTGCAGGTACCTTGCATTTACAATTAAAATAACAACTCTTGAAGTAAACATCATCTATTACTCTCCTAGAACCTAGACTTGGGAATTGCAGGTGTCTGCTTTTTAAATTCAGGACTTTTTGACAACAAATCGAGCTATTCATTTATCGTTTTGCAGAATTAGGGAAGGGTGCTTAAACTTCTTCTGGGCCCCATCAACTTAAGTTAAAGGAATTTGTAAGAACTCCAAACACAACTCAAGGGAGATGGAATGGCTGCAGCTCTGAATTTATATTTGCCTATCCTTTGCATTTCAGAACTGAACATAAATTGTCATTATTTTAAGTGGACATTTCCTTTGTGAGGAGCTGAACTCTTTCTGTATATTTGTGTAAATTGAGTGATGTGAAAACTTAGCACAGGGCATGTTGATTTCAAAGCACATAAAACGTCTTGTGATTTAGATTTTAAAAGGGCACAGTACCATAAGTGCTATAGAGTACAATTTCAGAGTGAATAAGCAGGGGAGATTGAGATAAGGGAGGAGTATGTGAGTTGGTTTCAGAGTCTCCTGTAAATGTTCTTTCTTCATTTTTCTGCTGGTTTATGTGCACAGACTTGGCAGACAGTGGAACTCACAGACACAGATACAGTATGGATGCACAATAATGTGGAGTTGGTCTAGGCACAACCCGTCTTGTTAGCTTCTGCAACCTGTAGGAACCAAATGTCAGACCCACATGAATCTATAGGAGACAACTGAAGTTGACTGCAAGGGATTGGGGCCCTAGAAATGCAAGTTTCTAGTTGAAAAACCAGTTTTTCATGCAACAATTTAAAATATAATGCAAGGAACCAATAATTTAAAAAGATTGATAACTAACATTTGACTAGAAAAGCAACATTTTCTACCATCATAAAGGAGATGGTACCAACTACTAGGTTCCAATTAAAAAAGTAATTGGCAGAATAGAAATACAAGCCAGGGTTATATTGCTATTGAATTAGGCATGGTTCTCATTGATTTATGCAATATTTCCATAATAATCCAATAATAAATGTCTAAAGAATATTTGTTCACCTCTTTATTTGTGAACACTTTGTCTTTATTGTCATTGTACAAAATACAATGAAATTGGTTATTATTATTCATGTAGATATGTAGAGAAACACTAGTTTTCAATGTCTTTAACAGAATAACAGAGTTGGAAGGGATCTGAGGTCTTCTAGTCCAACCCTTGCCCAGGCAGGAAATCCTAGGGCCGTGACAGTGAACCCATGGCACACGCAGCCATTTTTGCTGGTATGCCAGCCGTCAGCTCCTGCACCCTGATTTTCGGCCTTCTGGAGGGCTGGGGGAGGCCATTTTCGCCGCCTAGGCTTCAAGAAAGCCTCCAGAGGTTGGGGAGGGTGAAAAACAGACCCAACGGGCTAACCAGAAGGGGGAGGTCACACACATATGCACAGGTGGGAGGGGAGAATTGAATTGGTGTGGACATGCGTGCACGCAGTATATCGTGCACATGCACAGTTTTGGCACGCCATAAGAAAAAGGCTCGCCTATGGCATTTCAGACAAATGCTTGTCCAATCTCTTCTTAAAACCTTTCATGACCTCCCATGAGTGTCAATTTTTTCTCTCTTTCTCTCATATAACCAGCTAGCTCTCCTAATGACAGGATGACATAACATTTGAGTATACAATTTTAATTTCATAAAAACTTGAAAGTATAATTTAAAACAACACAATTAAATAAACCCAACAATTAAAACTCTTTAAAAGATTTGGTTTACGACTTCTGTTTTAAAAACCAAGTAAGAAATTAGGTTGCTAATCACAGAAGAAAATGTTTTTATTTTTTTTAAAAACGGAGGCAGCTGTAAAGACACTAAAGGACAAAGTCATTTAAGTCCAGGACAACTGCAGCTGAATTCTGAGTTCAGAGAATATGTGAGTTTGGGGGTTATATAGAAAGAGGGGTTTTCCAGTCAGCTGTATAGAAGGGCTTCCAAAATCAAAAGCAGCACTTTCAGTTTTGCCCACAAACTAATTTGCTGGTTTACTCTGGGAAACTAGAAAGAGTTTGGGGCACAAAAGCAACCTCAGGCAGCACAGCTGCTTCTTCTGAAAGACATTAATATTAACAGTAGTTGTACTTGCCCAATAAAGGATCTGTGAAAATAAGATTAAAATCTCCTGCAAAACACAGCTGGATGTAGATGCTTCCCTCTGAGTGTGAAGAGAGAATTGAACATCTTTTATTCCAATGCTTTACAGTTTAACAAGTTTGCACCAAGATCTCTTTTTAGTTTTGCAAGAGTTATCATCATGTGGGTTACACATCTCCTATCCTAAGTATAATTAGTGAAAAAATGCTGCATCATTACCAGAATTTTTTTTTAAAAATAACATTGACCAACTACAATTTTAAAAATAGAGATTCTCTATAGATATTTTGCTTACTATTTTGCTTGAGAGCTAGAGTCATACCTATTATTTTTATTAACTTCCCTTCTGTGCTGTAATATGAAGTACTGAAGCGCCATCTACTGGCTTGTTGGAGAGAAATCTTATTTATATCAAGGGAAAATCAATAAGGAAAGATGCATTGACCATTTACTTGGTTATCTTACAGAATTTCCCTCACATTTCTTCTTTATTTGCAATAGTTTGCTATTGTTGAAATATCAATTATATTTAAAAACCCAAAAAATAGGGAGTGGGCAGACTGAAAGCTGCAGTGGATGAGTTAATGATGTAAATTAAATGGATCTTATGCCACGCCACATTCCCCCTAGATTTTGGAGATACGTCAACCTAGTTATATTAAGCCTAGTTTAGGAGATACATTACAGTTTGGGTTTCTTGTCTTCATTTGGAAGAGAACTGACAACAATGTCTTGGATTGGCTGTTCCGCAATGTGGCAGTACCACAATTATGGGCACGTCATGACAGGCCCATGGAACATATCTGCTTTATGAACTTGATTGGTGACCTGTAGCCTTCTGGGTACAAATTTAAGATGCTGTTTAAAACGTATTAAGTCATTCTTGACATAATTGCTTGAGGGATCTCTATCTTCCATATTTTGTTTGTCCTATACATCTTACAGAGCCAACATGCTCCAAATGCAGTGACCAAGCAAGATCAACTGATGTGACTTCTGTCATAATGTTTGTCCTCTAGAATGGCCTCACTCTAAAATTATTGAGACAAGCCCTTAATAACTGGTTTTTGTTCTCAGGCCTTGGGTTATAGTGAATGACAAGGACCTTTTGGGTTGTCTGATCTGCGAGATTACAATTGGAAGTTTTGGGAAGAGAGGGAATATTACATTTTATGTGTGTGGTCTGCATTAAGTTTCATATATTGTACCTTTCACAGAGTTGCAATGGAGTTGGGCAGTCAATGCATTTAATAAATACAAATATTAATATGTATGTGCAAAAATTGTAGCTGGGGTGGTGGGCAAAGGAAACCATAAAAAGTACTTTGGGGGCAAATTACAGGTTTCCCACACTGGAGCAAAATATTTTTTTCCCAGTAAAGTCTCTTTCATCTCTGTTTACTAGTTTGAGGGCTTTGCACTATCCCTGTTCTTTGGTCCTGACATATTTAGTAGAAAGGGAATAGGAAATCTCAGTTGTATTAGGGTGTGATGACAATCAACAGTCTTGTGGAATCTTCAAAACTAACAAATATATTACAGCATAAGCTATTGTTAAAATAAGTTGGTTTTCTTTAAAGAAATTTAAAGACCTAGTTTGGGTTAAAGGTTTATCCCATTTGAAAAATACAAAGCATTATTTTCCTGAAACACACAGCAGTCACTTTCTCTACAATTGCCTTCACATCCATCTTGTAGAGATAAATACCAATATAATAAATTTCAATATGCTGCCCTATTGTCCACTGGGGAAGAACTATGCCTTTACATTAAAAACATTAAGAACAATTTTGCCTATTCTTCACTTCATTATTTAGTTAACCTCCTAAATCTATTGGTTCCACTTAATTCTAAGATGTGGAAGACACTAACAATAGTTGCCAGTGGTTACTACAAACCCTAATTTGCTCTGAGATAAGCTCAAAATATTTTGGTTGAAATGGAAAAAAAAATCATATGATTTCCATTCTGCCTTTCCAGTTAATGAAAATACTTTATATTATGCAAAAGAATTACAAAAGCTTCACTTCAACTACCCAGGGAAATCCACTGCAGTTTAGGGCTAGAGTAGGGAGCCTCCAAATTTAGGAGGCCTGTAAACTCTTGACAAAAACCCAGTGGCTGCCATAGGTTGGCAAAATCACAAAAACTAGGCAAAAAAATAATAATCCAAAAAACCCAGTGAGGTTAGAAGACAAGCATGCTCATTTCAGCCCCAATTCCCCCGCCTCCAACAAAAGTATCTACTTCACAGTAAAACATCTAATGCTTACATAGTTTCTAAAGAAATTTAGAGGAAGAGGAAAGTACATACACACTGTCTTACATCACATACTGACAACTATCTTTTAAAATTATCCTTAAGAAGCATACACATAACTTTTTGTTTCACTGGATCTCTCTAAAGTTATATGCTTACTTACTATGAGTCATGCACCAAGTGAATTTTTTGGGTGGGTGGGAAGAAGTTTGACTTAGAACACATTTTCCATAAACCAGCTACAGTTTGAAACCAAGTTGCATTAGCAGGTTATGAAACAGCTTGTTTAATATAAACTGACAACTGTGTCATTTGGGGCTTGTTTTACAAGCTGCATGACGCCATTATAGTATTTGATTGCTTGCTTGCTGAGCCCTACATCTTGTTTGCCTCCCTTTACCCAAACTTACCCAGGAGTAGCTTTATGAGGTAAGCAGGTAAGCAGGCCCAAAGAAGGGAGAGAGTGGCAGATGGATTCTGGAACTCTGCTGCTTTCAGCAGAGTTCCAGGATCCATCTGCCAGCAGCAGCTAAAAGCAGTTTCAGTCTTTAAAAAAAGAACACAGATCTCCAAAGGCAACTTGGTCCTGTGAAGATATTGCAAGTGATGTTATGTCTTGGGTGCCACAATGAAAATGAAAATGGATTACATCATTACTAGCTCTCATGAGATGTTGGAATTTTTTTTACCCATAACTACTAGGCAAATCATTTCATCTGATCTGGAAGCCTGATAAAAGCTTGGACTTTAAAAAAAAGATCGTGACCATATCAAGAGAAGAGCTATTGTTGTGCTGACTGACACTGTACTGCCAACCTCTGGCTGATGTGACAGCCCACAAAAGCTTTCACTGCTGATGAAATGGGGAAGCTTGGGAACCACTAATGAAATTTGCCTGTCAAGTTAAGGCAGGTGGCCTCCTAGCTTTCTGGATAACTTTTGTCTGCTACATCGAATTTCTCTGACAAGTAAAAAGAGGGGTTTCTACAAGAAGTTCAAAAGAGTTGCAATAGTATCCATGACTAGCTCTTTTTAAAATAAATGTTATGACTTCCTTGACTGCTCCTGGCCTAGATATACATTCTCAGTTTAGCAGAGGAAAGAGTGAAACCTCACAATAGACGATTAATATAACATATCACATTTATTACCTATATTTTTACCCATTAGTAGAAGGTGGCTCAGCTCTTATCTTAGAAATTAGGTTATCCAACAGGAGATATCATTAGAAAAACCACTATTTTACTGAATTTGCATGTTTAACATGATTACTAAAATTCCTGGTCAGCAACTAGAACCTACCTGTCTCCAACAACAGGAAATATTTCAATGAATTGCTAGTATTTTTCAATATTACAATCAAAATTTCTCAATGGGGAAAAGCTTACTCTGTTTTTATATCCACTAGATGGCACATGAATACTGTTTATTGGAACCTAAACAACTCTCATTATGGAGGACACATGAACCTGAATTGTAGGAAAAATTACAAGTCTGAAGTTGTTAAATATTCTTCCCATTCCCATTGCATTGTAGCCATCATTCCAAACCAGAGTTGTTCAAAAGATTTGTAGTATAAGATCCAACATATAAGCAAACTAGAGAACAGATTCATACTAGTTTCCAGAATTAAAATTTAAAAGGTAACTACGTTCATAATCTACTGGTACATCATATCTATTTGAATATACTATTTCTGTTTAGTTACTGTTTTTGTCTAATACAATGGTGTGCATTCTTTAACGATTGTTTACTTATACACTCTTAACTGCATTTTCAAATCACTCCTGCTTACACCATGTGCAGTAAGAGACTTTCTAGTACAACCAAAGTGGGAATTACATTTACTATTACAAATATTTTTCAACTTTTCAATTAAAAACTGAGACTTGCAACCTAAAAGAGTAACACACAAACAAAATGGAAATGTACTAAAATTTAATCAATCATAAAAGCTGTAATTTAATCTGTGACAGTAAAACACAAGAAGCAATATTAGAATTGGTTTAGTATATTATATATTTTAGCTTTCAAAGCCATAGAAATCAGTTATCCCAGTTTATTTTCCTATAAAAGACCCATTTGTTTCCAAAGCATAATGCACAATTTTAATTAGAATATAGGGCAGAATGAAAATAATGATAGTCCATAACTTTTTAAATATAAAATGAAGTCAATGACTTGGAAAGTTATCGCTGCAGTGAGTATGAACAGTAAAATTTGTATAGTTGTATCTATCATGATAGATATCAAGTATTAATGACTGATCATTTTTAGTGCTTGATGGGCACAGGATTATGGGAAGAGGTCAATATGAAATTATAATAGCAATATCTAACATTTGAAATGCATCCATGCTCTTGTATAATCATACAACTAGAGTCAATTATATTTATTATCACATTTGTTAACTGCTATTGCAAAAGAGAAGTACTATTGTCTTTAATTCCAAGAGATATACACAGAGCAATTTTATTATCTTATTTTTTTCCTCAGGGACCTTTGTGCAAACCATTGTAAGATCTAATTTCTTCACATAATATATAAAAACAGAAGCCTCTTCAGATATGATGTCAATTTGTGGTGTAGCTTTTTTGAATTTCTGGAATGCTGGCACTTTCCAAATTAGGCAACAGTTCTTCATTCCTGCGATTCTAAGTAAAGAAGTCAAAGGGAAACATTAACATCCAAGTCAAAATAGACTTTTTAGGAAAAAAGTGTAATGTGAGCTACCGCATTTACTTATTTACTGTAGCAGCATAAAAGAGCATTGACCAGTCATCTTCAATCAGCACAAGTGGCAGGGAATTCTGGGACTTGTTGTCCAATACATCTCGAGTCATCTAAATTGAGAATGCTATCTTTTTTTTTTTTACTTTCCAGATTACACCCCATGATTTAGGTTTCAGAAAGAAGGACAGGTACCTACTGGGGAACCTGCCCTTTCTGTATCAATACTCCAACTGGGAAACTTTCTTCCTAAATATGTTTCATTGGTATAGACTTAGCACTGTTTAAAATAGTTCTAATTTTCTCATATTTGTTAATGGATTAACATGAGTACAAGGAAACATATACACAACGGGGATTCCCAGTTTCTTTCAACAGCTGTCCGTCCTAGGGGTGTGGGGCCCTTCTGGAATGGTATGGGATATGAGATAGCAGTTGAGAGATGGGTATGACGAGGATGGATATATGATTTCTGCAGCTGCTGCTTTACCCTTTTGTTATTGACTGCACCTTTTGCCAATAATGATATATATCCATAATAAAACATTTTTCATCAGAAGGTAAATATTTTAATTCAATAAATCTATTTTTTTCACTTAATCACCTAAAATGTTACAAATATTTATGTAAGCTTCTGACTTCTCAAAAGACCCCAATTCACGACCCTTTTTCTTTGAATGCGCAAGAGTAGGGAACTAGGGCAATAGATGTTGATCTTATGGTGCATGTACCCATCCCCAAGTTTCAGCTCTTGCACTGAGCAGCAAAGATAAGTCACCTGAGTAGAAACATCTTTTAGAGCTTATATAATAATATTTAGTTTATTCGAGGAAAGTTAAAATACGCAATACCAAAATATTAAAAGAGAAAAAACATAACAAAAAATACCTTAGGAAAAAAATCTAACAGTAAACCCATTACATCCTCACTGGTTGAATGCTGATTAATATAATAATATTAATTTCCTCCTTTGCAAAATGGGCCAAAAGGATTTTAAACTACTCAACTACTAAATTCGTTTACAAATTGTTGGCCTGCTTTCTACATACCATGTTATCCTTTTAGAGTTTGTAAATTAAAGCTGCAATCAAGCCTTCTAACAAATGTGTGAAGACATGGACCAAACAGTGAGATAGAAATTCATTCTCTCTTTCTCTCCTTCCCTCCTCTATCTATCTATCTATCTATCTATCTATCTATCTATCTATCTATCTATCTATCTATCTATCTATCTATCTATCTATCTATCTATCTATCTATCTATCTATCTATCTATCTATCTATAAAATGGGGGGGGGGGTTCGTTCCAACATAACTCTGGAACATCTTGAGAAATTTCAACCAAACCTGGTAGACAGATGACTTATTCTCTGGAAAAAAATACTGTAGGGGTAAGATGCCCCTAAAACCCCTTGGAGGGGGTGTTTATTGCCTGTTGTGCCATACTGCCATACTGGCTTCTACTGCACAGTGCAGTGGAGTTGTCATCGTAACGGCTTCACAGTACTGCCCAAGGGGAACATTAGAAATTACATTTGGCCCAAACATTTTCCCTCTATAAATAAATACCTGGGAAATGCTGGGTTATCAGCTAGTGACAAATAAAACAAGGAATAGGGAGGAAAATAACATCCTAGGATATACTGTAATCCTGAAACACTTATCTATAATAGAAAAAAGCACTTATGGCATGATACTGGCTAGAGAAGGTACAGTATATAAAAGAAAAATAATTTATCAGAAGAAAACACTATGCCAAATGTTGTGCATTTCATGTTTACAGTGTGAAAGTTTTGCAAACAGGTCTTCTGAAATTAAAGAATGGTTTTTATATGAAGTACTGAATTAGAAAGAATGCTTGCGAAAACTTTACAGAAAACAGCTTTCAGTTCCACTGCAGTTTCTGTTTCACAGTCTGCAGTTGCTCTTACATAACAGAGTAGCTTCAGGGTAAAGTCAGTAGAAACATGTCTAAGGAAAGAATAATCGTATTTGACTGTCCAGCCATACTGACAGAGAACTTTGGTAATGAAAGTCTAACCCGTGTAGAAGTCCCCAAGTTTTGACAAGGCTAAAGCTGAAGGGAATGTGTTTCCTTACCTGGCTCAGAGCTGCTGCACGCTGTGGGTCTAAAGCAGCAGACATGACTTCTTTTTAGGCTTCTTCTTTTCCACTGGTGTTTTTCTATTTATCTGTCTGACAAGATCATAAAAGATCTACAAAAGAAAGACATAGAAAAGCACCGAGAGCAATTAGAGAAATGGGTCTTACAGAATGGAAACTTCTTACAAAAATTCCATCTTTGTTCTGTTATCAAGTGAGAAGGAAGTAGAAAGGAATCTGATGTCAGAAAGAAGAATTTGTCACAAAAACACAAGACAATTCAGTTAAAACAGAGATTTAGTTGATTTCCTACTGGGACTTTTCTAACCATGGAAACTATGCACATACAAAACAAAACGAAAAGTGCTTCTACAAATATTCCCATTACTTTAAATCAGGGGTCCCCAACCTTTGCAACTTTAAGTCTGAAGGACTTCAGCTCTCAGAATTCTCCAGCCAGCAAAGCAAAGCTGGCTTGAGAATTCTGGGAGCTGAAGTCCTTCAGACTTAAAGTTGCAAAGGTTGGGGACCCCTGCTTTAAATGACTACGGCTTCAACAAAGACGGTATCATAGCCTAGAAATGCTTATAAAAATAGTACCGTTCTATTGTACACTTTATATGCTACTGTCCATATGTAAATTCTGTATATGTAATACCATGATGCCATTATAATTATCTGCCTCCCTTTCACTCTCCCTCTTATAAGAGTTAATTTTTGCAGGATATATGAACACTTTCTAAGAATAGTTAATCGAACAAAAGCTGTGCTAAGTAATTTTGAGAGAAGTCTAACAAATCATTAATGCCAAAGTGTTTCACTTGCAAAGCACTGTTCTCTGAGATAGATCATCTTGTATATGAAACTATAAACACAAATGTCACATTTTATTGGTGTGGGTATAGTCTGGGGGATAAAGGCACCTTCCTCTCTCAGAGACTGCAGACACAGTTCTTGTAAAAGTCAGCTCTGTAGTAATGCAACGTTCAGGGAAACTTCATTTAAGGCAAAGTTATCTGTGCTCTCTGAACTTGGTCGTTTGCTTGTAGATGTTTCATTACCCAACTTGGTAACGTCATCAGTATAAGCAATCTCAAAGAACACCAAGGTCGCTATTCTTCAACCCTGAGCCATGTATATTCTCTTCAATTAAAATCTAATTTAACTCATTTTTTTCTTCCAATCCTGCACTGCTCTGAAGATTCCAACAAGCTTTGGTATTTTGTGAACTGCAAAATCCAGAAATTAGTACCTTGATATTATCTTAAAAAGCCCTAAAGTATAACCAGGCATTTTCTAAAAGCATGATAAAACCAGCATCTCTTTTATTCAATACAATAACATTCCATAAACAGTTATATGAGTTTCTGATGTCAGCCAAGCAAAACATATCTGCACTCTAATAAGGTCAACTTGACTGCTTCTTGCTAGATGTTGATAAAATTTAGAGGTCAAAGATTGCAATGAACTGATTTGAGAAAAGATTTTAGAAGAATAGGCCGACAGCACCTACTATCTTTTCTGATTACAATGCCTCAAAGACATTCCATCTTGCTACTAATCATTTATTAAGACTATTCAAACTATTTGAACCAGACATAAGGAAGTGAATTAATACAAAGTAGCTACATCCTCTAAAAGTGGTTGTTTCAAGGATCCTATTTTGTTTCCATGTCTTTCAACCTTCACTCAACCAGCGAAGATCCTTAAAGAAAATGCATCTTCTAGAGGACTTACTTAATTTATTAATAATACATTTATTTATTTAAATTATTATTTAATTATGTGATGTCCCTGATTATTTTTATTTTGTAATCGCTAGCAGTTAACTTTAATGCTTTTATTAATAGATTATTTAATTTTTAAACATTCAGGGTTGAGTCATTCCACCATTCACGTGGGAAAAAAAACGAAAAAAAACCCTACGTTCTACAAAAACGTAGAATCTGGTAACATGAACTTCAGAGTTCAAATGTTCCTTTGAAATCATCATTTGCTTCATGATTTGTCCATTTTCCTGTTAAATGAGAGGAATACTCAATCCCAACAGCCCTATATAATGTAGTATTTCCAAATCCCTTCTCCCAAAAAGAAAAAAGAATAATCCTCCCCTAAGAATAAGGATTAATATGTTTTATTAAAAATTATGAACTTTTGTGAGCTGCTCACTTCATCAAATGCCTAAAGTGGTTACACTGATGTACTGTAGGATTTTAATTGGGATTAGATATGGGGAAGAAGGAAAGTTAGTTATGCAGATTCAGTTTATATGTGAGACAGATTAAAAGCACCTTATCAATTAACAACTGCAATATGTTAAAACCAGTTGGGTTTGTTGAGAACTTTTAAGATTGTGTGAAATGTTTGATATAAATGATTTCAGTAATTTCTCATTCAATGGTACTATTAAAGTCTCACTTTTGCAAAATGAAATAATGTATCCAGGGAGATTGAAATGCTCTGATACTATCAGTAAAAGCAGACAGCATATTTAAGACTTAATTTCATACTCTCAAATGATAGAATAAGACATCCAGATTCTTTAGATTCGTTAAAAAGTATTGATTGCAACAAAGCAGCAAGAAAAAATGAGCTCCTAGAAACGCTATCCACCAAATGTTAGACTTTAGGCTTATAATTCACACTTAGATCTGAATTTTCTTTAAATATTCTATCTGTGAAGGATGGGAACCAGAAATCCAATTTTCCTTTCCTAAGGAAGGAAGGAAGGCTGACTCCTCTTTTATTCTACTGTTCAGAACTAGATTGGCAAAGTGTGCTTTCCATAGTGCCTCTTGTTTAAGAAAATCAAAGCAACTATGACAATAGCTCTTTTGGATAAAAACTCTTTTTGATTCTGAAAAATGGAAATTACAAGAGGAAGTGACTTCTTGCTTCCAAAACATAAAATAATAATGCAATATTTAGCAGTTCCACAATCTTGGCAGAGTCCAAAGAATATTAAAGGTCAGTACAGAAACTTGACTAGTCTTCTCAAAAAGAAAAATGAAACAGAGCAAGAGATGGGAAAAAGAACAGCAACAAGAAAAATAAGGGAGTACATATTTTCATCTTCAAAATAAATGCAAACAAGTACATTAAAAACTTCATTCACTACTGTGTTTCCCTGAAAATTAGACAAGATCTTATTTTCTTTTGCCCCGCCCCCCCAAATAAGAACTTGGTCTTATTTTCAGGGAGGTCTTATTATTTTTGAGGGGCAGGAGGTGGCCAGCATGGTCACCTCATGGCTGCTGCTGTGTTGCAATATTTTCAGGGGAGGGCTTATTTTAGCACATGCGCTTAAAAGCCCGATTGGGGGAGGTCTTCTTTTCCTGGAAACAGGATAGATGAGAATGTCTATTTTATTTATTAGTGCATATACTGAGCTTAGTAACCAATAGACAATTTATGTTCTCCTGGGGTACCTTATTAACTTTTGGAGTGCTTTTTGGAGATCCTAAATCTTGTATTTCTAGTCTTATCAAGACACATTACTATCAATCTTGTACAAGGTGATAGTTTCCCTTTGCACTGGATTACAGCTTCATTATTACAGCCAGAATGGCAATTTAAGAAAACCTGCCTTGTATATCTTATGATTCTGGCATTTATTTAATATCTTGCTGATTCTGTTGTGAAGATGGCACACTTCACTTGGATAGGCTGCACTCAATTTTGAGGACCAGGTTCACAACTTGAGGGACCTCCTCGATGTGGCACCATTGCTAGACAGTATGTGTATCATATTTAGCTGAATGAACCCAGGCTATAGTAATCTAAAAGTTGGATTACTACAAATTTCCACTTGCAGGATGGCTATTAATGATGGATGAGAAACCACAGTTGGTCCCGAATGCAAAAGCATGGGTGACAAGCAAGAATGTGCCATATATGTTAAAACTATTTTACAAATATTAAAACTATGTTCATAGATGCCCATGAGATGTGTGTAGGCATGTTAAATTATTATTTTGCTATCTAGAGCCAGTGGAGTTGGGTGGCATTATGAACTAGGAACATAAAAATGTTTTGCACTCAGGTCTATTTATATTAATTTGTTCATTTACAATCCAAGTCAAAGAATGTAAAAAATACAACATATCATTTCACACACACACACACACACACACACACACACACACACGAAAGGAAGAAACCTTGTAAAATTAACCATTCACTGACGGCACCAAACAGTAGTACTGTAAAGCTATAAATTAAAAAACAACAATGCTACTGCCTTCAAAATACCTGGGTAGTCATCATTTAATAAGAATACCTTCATCTGCTCATCAGAAGTCAAAGATATTTCTCCAGAGATTTGTTTTGTCTTGTTAATGAAATAATAGAATTTATTATCTCTTCTGCATTAAGAAGAAAACATTAACAGGCAGCAACATATTTTGATAGGGCAATTCTCATTTTTAATTAATTGAATTTTTGGAACAAAAATATCAATGCTGATTATCTGAAAAGCTTCCTTTAGACTGGTACATTAAAGGGAACATTTCTGAAAGATTCTACTGGCAAAATGCAATAGAATTATACAAATAGAAAATATATTCATGTTTACAAACCAGATAATACAATGCTTACTGAGAAATCAACCAATATTACCTCGTTAACATTGATTTTAGACTTTGCAGATGACTCTAGAAAGGCACAGTTACACCACTGTCTTGCTAAATTCTGTCCCTGTTCTTTGCCAACTACTCGTTCATCTTCCAGATCACATTTATTGCCAACCAGAATCATGGGTACCTGTACAAAGAGAAAAGAAATGTATGTGTAACTGACAATTAAATACATGCTTAAGTTCCTTACTTTGGGCTGGTCTGGGAAAAAAAATTGCTGGCTAGTTTCCTGTCATGAGAAAGTAAGCATATCAAAGAATTTTCAAAATGTTCATACATTTAATAGTTGTCAAAATAATTCATAATTATCAGGGCAATGTAATCAGGATAATATCAAAAGATAAAAAGGTTTTGTTTGCTTATTTCCTTGCTGGTGTTTAATGAACAATCCCATCTTTAGTTTACTTGGTCTACTTCATTTAATTTCTAAGGAATACAGGGATTTTGTGCTTGTTCAGCTACACATTATTATTACTATTATGAGCTTTCCTCTCACTATCCCAAGCTGTGTGGAAGTGAAAAATTCAATTAAAATAAAAAAGATAAACAGAGAAGATACTCAGTTTTAATCTTCATTGAATTGAGATATAACGCCACAAAGGAGTTTGTGAAGTCTGATAGCACACTAATTGAGGTGCTAAACTTGTGACAAGGGATATTCTAGTTGCCTCTGAACCCATCAAATGATTGGGAATAATCATGCTGTCTCAGTCAAGTTTACCTCATAGAATTGCTGTTGTGGGCATAAAATTAAAAGTCTGTCAAATACACTGTTTTGAGCTCCCAGGGGAAAAATTAAGTAGATATTAATACACCGCTCTTTCCCCAAAAAAGATTGTATAATGGGTGGACATCTCTAGCTATTTGTTTTGCAATTCTATAATAGAATCACCATCATTTACAAGTTATGTTTGCAGAAACAAAATGAGGAACAGAATACATTAAAATGCATTACTATTAATTCTTTCCATCAACAGAGATCTTTTGTTCCTCTGACCATTTCCCGAGTGAAGATTAAAAGGAAAATCTTATACAAGCAAATAATGCATTTAAAAGAAAGCTCTGAAATATTGACCAAAGTCAAGCTATTTTGGAGGCTGCAAAATTCAAAACTTAGTTCTGAAAATATTAATTACAGTAGGCAATTTGGCTATTAGTTTTAAAAAGTGCTTCCCCTTCTTCCAAAATATCCTATATAGACACAATACAGTACACAATAGACTGAAATTTGCAACTACAGTATGAAATTCTGAGGAGATGCAGTCTGTCAGAGTCTGCAGTCTGGCCCTCGAGTCTTGATATTCTGATTTTACATTCTATTTCAAATTGAATTGAATTGAAAATTGAATTATATTTTGTTTTAATTAGATTACATTTGCATTTTATGCAGTTCAATTCAAACATCAAAAGGAGATATATAAATCCCAGTGAGTTCATGAAAAGGGGAGAAACTTTGACGTCAGTTTTGAACTTCAACCTCCAGTTTCATATACCATTCATATATTTGAACAGTAGACAGTGAGCTTCCCTTGATAAAGAACTTGCCAAATTATGGATGTTTGAGGTGGGAAATTACAAAGCAGGAAATTACAAAGAATTACTTTTCTCCACATTAGTTCCTACAGTTTGATGGGAATGCAATCCATAAAATGTACAATGCCCTAAACTTTCAATACTCTAGAAAAGGATGGCACTTCATAAAGAACTGGGAGGTGAGGCAAAAAGCTAAAGGATTTTACAAATGAAATTATCTCTAAGGTTTGGCATGAGCACAGACAATTTAAAGATCATGAACAAAAATGTAAATAACGATGAATTTTGTACTAGCTAGCAAGTCTATAAAATGAACATCTAAAGGAGTTCTTTTTCCATTATATTCGAAAGCAAATACAAAAACTACTGTCACTAAATTTTTTGGTGAGAGCCAAAACAGAGTACATGAGGTTGGCCTGGTTATTACAATTAAAACCTGACCCACAGAATGTGAGAGTGGAAAGAAAAAAGGAGGTTACTCTATAAATATTGGTCCTAACAGCATTTTTAAACCTGGCTAAATTGGACAGGATATGGGAAAATACATGTTTATCTATGGAGAATGATAATGGACTTTCCAACTCTGAGTGGCTATCAGATGCAGAGATAATTTCCACACATTGGCAAAATTTGCTTTTTTGTAGGAGACAGATAAGTAAGTGATGGACATAAAAGGACCCACCTCTCAGGAAGCTTTTTATGTTTTGTGAAATTCTGTCATTTTAGCTTGCATACCTGTGCTTCAAATTACAACCTAATAATGAATATTGAACAGGTTCTGAATTTAAGTAAAGTATGAGCATTGTGGTACTACATACTCTCAACTACTCCACCCTGATAGTATTTAACTTACTTCAAGCGGACTATTAATATTATTTTGAAACTGTAATATTCAAAATAGAAGATAAAGCATTTTGATTAGAAGAAGTTATATTATATTTTAAAGTCATTCATGTCCCTTGGCACTGCCATTCACAACAGTTTAAATGAGAACATTTTAGCATATTAAAGCCTGAAAAGTAATGTGTTAGTAAAAAAGGAAAATCAGAAACAAGCAGAATTATGAAACTAGTCTTCAATCTAATTCATTTGATGTATCATCTGATAAAAGTCTCACTTCATGGGTGAAAACAGCTTCTCAAGCTATAGGACTTTGACTTAAATGCTTATAAAAGAATTGGGTTTCCAAGACTCTGTAAGAAAACTAATCCCTATTTTAAGGAAGATTAGTTTTACAAGTACTTTTTTATATATCTACTTAAGCCAGAATGGGTAGCAAAAGTTTATAGAAAAGAAAATGAAACAATGATTGGTATAACATTAGAAAAGCAGAAATATGCAACTAAAATCCCTCTATTCATGAATCTTAGTAGGTAATTCTTCAACAATAACAATTTAAATATAGTATTTTCTGATTTCAAAATAAAGCCATCTTCAGCCTTATCACATCTAATTTGTTAGAGACTGGAATATGTTATCCAATTCCACTTCTCCATTTTGACTTCCCTACTCTGACACAGAAGATTTGAAGGGAAACTTCACCATTAATTTCATTCATCTCCATAGCAGGTAAATTTATAACTATATTCATAAAAACAAAATTATGATTCCATTTCAAGCAAAGGAAAGCTAGATCCTCATTTCTCATTTTGGCTCAACTCTAGAATGCTTGGGAAGACCAGATTAGATCAATATTATCACATTAATAATAAAATGTACTGCCAAAACAATGGATATTTTGTGTAATTGATATTTCTAGGATAAACTACTGAATTCTTGATATTTTTCCTATTAAAAATTATTTCCATTTGCAATGGAACTATGTAGTCTTCACTTTCAACTGCAGCCTTGTTATTCCAATTTTGAGGAAAGGGAAAAATACATAGTATTCTAGCTTTAGGTATTCTAATAGAAGCAGAACACTGAACAAAGTGGGCATTTAATCTAATCTACAAGGGCTGTTCATAACGGAGTGCTATTACCAATTCATAATATAACTTGCAACATTTAGAATGCTAAATAACTGAGCGTGTATTCCCAAAGGTTCTGATGACCATCTTTAAAGCGCTCCATGGCTCGGGGCCTAGTTATATGCGAGACCGCCTCCTGCCCCATACATCCCTTAGACCGATACGCTCCCACAGAGAGGGCCTTCTCAGGGTGCCGTCGGCCGGACAATGCCGACTGGCGACACCCAGGGGAAGAGCCTTCTCTGTGGCAGGTCCAGCCCTCTGGAATGACCTACCCCCTGAATTACGTACCATCACCGACCTCCGCCTCTTCCGCCAATGTCTAAAGACATATTTGTTCCAACAAGCCGGCCTAGCCTAACCTCCCATGGGGACTTTTTAGGAAGTTTTAAATTTGGGTCTTTTAAAATCTGGTTTTAGCATAGGATAGGATTATTTAATAGTTATTTTAAATTATATTTATTGTATTTTGTATGTTTTTTAAATTTCCTGTGCGCCGCCCTGGGTCCTCTGTGGAGAAGGGCGGGATATAAATTTAAATAAAATGAAAAAAAAATCATATTAACTTGGATTAATACAGTGAACAGTAGTGAGTGTAGTACAATGCCTGTTCGACAGCTGTGTTTTGGAGAAGGGTACAGTACAACAATATAGTCACATACACCAGTGGTGAAATGCAATTTTTTTTGCCACTGCTTCTCTGGGCATGGCTTGGTGGGGGGGTGTCATGTGACTGGGTGGGTATGGCCAACTTTTTTTAATTTTTAAAACATTTTTTACTATCTATTCGCCTGAACCAGCAGTAAAAAATGCTTTAAGAAGTGAAAAAAAAAAGTTCAGCTGTGCCTTGCGATCATGGGAACCTTCCCCCCCCCCCCACTTTTTAAAGCATTTTTTAAACTACCGGTTCAGGGAAATAGCTAGTAAAAAATTATTTAAAATGTGAAAAAAAGGTTCCCACGATCACAAGGCACAGCTGATTGTCATGGAACCTTTTTCCCCACTTTTCAAAGCATTTTTTTCCTGCCGGTTCAGGCGACTAGGCAAGAAAAAAATGCTTTAAAAAGCGGGAGGGGGGGCGCAGCTAAGTGTTTTCCCCACTATTCAACTGAACTGGCAGGAAAAAAATGCTTTAAAAATCAGTGGGGAAAGCTTCTGACGATCGCGCAGTTCACAGCTGAGCCATGTGATCCTCGGAAGCTTTTTTTACTACCAGTTCACGGAACCAATGACAATCGTCCCTACTGGTTCGTGCAAACCGGTAGCATTTCATCCCTGACATACACATCTTCTTGTTATCACTGTTTGTTATCACTTGGTGTCCCATTTAGTAGATAAAATACTAAATAGCAATTCAGCTCCCAGAGAAAGGCAGGGAGATGCTCGTATTATAAAACAAATATAGCAAAGTCGTTTCCCTGTCTGTGGTAAGAATTGGCAACTTGTTAATGCTTCTACCAAGGTTTATGCAATAAGCAAGTAGTTTACCATAAAGAGAAAAAAAAGAAAGAAGGTCAGTCATTTTGGCTGGAAAATGAGTTACTTAATTAGGATATTTATATTCACACACAAACAAACATTCACAACCATCACTAGACGATGAATGGAACAATAGCAAATGTTTTTAAATGTGACCAAAAACAGCCCAAATACTGAAGAATCCTGGGCCAAACTAAGTAATAGAAACATTACTTCCGAATATAATATTTTGTACAACCACTCTAAGCACAAATGTTAAACATGACTTTTCTCTAACTTTCTTTCCCCAAGAGGAAAGGACTGGATGCCTTTTCGTCAGAATCATAACTTCCAATATAAAACAATCTTGAGGAAATAAGGATAGATTTACATCAATGAAAAAAACCTGCAGTAAACAATTGGGATTCTTTATAACACAATGTTCACTCCAGATGGAATCTGCCTGTCTTGAGAACTCAGGGAGAGAAGGTATGTCATAGGTCCAGTCACAGAAAGTCATCATTAAGGACTCTGCTGCTGTGCCTTCTCAGGGCCAATCCTATGTCTTTGGAACAGCCTTCCCTTTCTTGCTAAGATGCTTACTAAGTTTCTGAACACCAGGCTTTTTCAGTGGGCCTTTTGAGACAGGTGGAAGGTGAAACAACATGCAGAAGGTAAGTGGATGGAATTAGAGCAGTTTTGTCCTATTGGCTGTTGTGGGCAGAGGAATAATGATTTGATTGTAATTCTACAATTAAACACAAAACTGTAAACTGCTCAAATTCTTCTGCCTAGAATAACATAGAAATTACAATAAAATAAACACATAAATAAAAGGTATAGTAGTAAGCAGTTTTATGAAATATATTCATCAATGTTGTTTTCTGATGCCTGACATAACAAACATATGTCTCTTTGATAAGCACTTAACAAGTTCAGAATTCATTATTATTATTATTATTATTATTATTATTATTATTATTATTATTATTATTATCATTATCATTATCATTATCATCATTATCATAATTATTATTATTACTACTACTACTATTATTATTATTATTAATGAAATGTACGCCAATATTTTTATTTAAGTAGAAGCTTAAGAGATAATGCAGAAAAACATATAGGAAAAAACGCAACTTGGATTCAGCACCGTATTTAGGAAACAGCACAGGTGGTTTCTGTGCAAATTCGGTAGTGGAATAAATATAAATGGAATGGGGAGGGGAAGACTGAAAATGTATATTCTATAGTTCAATGACTGTTGCATCCAAGGTAAAACAGTCCTTAAATAGATGGTTGGGACTACAACTTCTGATTTTCTCCATTGTATTTCTTATTGCCCCATTGTAAGGGAGGGTAAATTAACTTCAGGCCTGGGGAGGTGACAAAGGAACAGAATGCCTTAGAATCCTACAACATATCTCTAAAACACTGAGATTTTGGTTCCATCTAGCTAAACTTTTTATTACTGCAAGGGGGTCGTTCTGTCAACAGGTATGCTATCTTATTGTCAGATTTTCCCAGTAACAGAACAGAAATTATACTGCATCCAAGGCCAGCTTAACCCAAAGTAGTGCCAAAAGTCATAGGACTGCTTCCTAAATTGGTTACAAAGCAAATTCAGCAAAATGGCCAAACTGACAGCATCATATGTTACAGGCATCAAGTATGTGAAGAAAATTCATTTAGAAAGGATTAGGCAATTCTTTTGAGAATGAATTAAGACTGCCAGAATCAGATGGATTACATCTCAGAGTTCTGAAAGAGCTGGCAGACATGATCTCGGAACCACTGAACATAATCTTTCAAAAGTCCTGGAGCACTAGTGAAATACCAGAGGACTGGAAAAGAGCTGATATAGTTCCAATCTTCAAAAAGGGGAAACTACAGATCAGGAAACTATAGATCAATCAGCCTGACATCAGTATCTAGGCAAATCCTGGAAAAAATAGTCACACAGTGGACTTGCATGCACCTAGAAATGAGCAAAACTATTACTAGAAGTCAACATGGGTTTGATAAAAACAGATCATGCCAGACAAATATAAATTAGTGGATTGGGGAAATACTGTAGACATAATTTATTTAGACTTCAGTAAGGCAATTGACAAAGTGTCTAAATTAATGGTTTGAGGAAATACTGGGGATAATTTACTTAGGCTTCAGTAAGACAATCGACACAGCCTATTTCTTAGTCAGATAGAAAAATATGGGATACACAGCATCACCAATAGATGGATTGCAACTGACTAACTGGGCTCAGTGTAGTCCTCAATGTAACTACATGGAGGAAATCATGCAGTGGCTGACTCCAAGCTTAATCCCTGTACTCTTCAACATCTTCATAAATGACTGAGATGAGGGGACAGATAGATAACCCATCAAATATGCAGATAAAACCAAGCTGAGGGGAATAGCCAACACTTTATAAGATAGGCTCAAGATACAGAAGGATCTTGATAAACCTGAACACTGGGCCCTATCTAATAAAATGCAATTCGGTGCTGAGAAAAGGTCTTAGACTTAGGCAAGAAAAACCAAACACAGGTATAAAATAGGTAGTACCTAGCTCAACACTAGTGACTGTAACAGGGATCTAGGTGTCTTAATGAATAACTAGCGTATTTTTCAGAGTATAAGACGCACCAAGATTTTGAAGAGGCAAATTAAAAAAAACCTGTTTTTGCACTCTGCAAACACCCCCAAAATGGTCCATTTTTCACGAAAATGGGCCCATTTTTTTTAAAAAAAGGGGGGGAGGACTAATAGCCCTTAGGATTCTTGTAGAGTGTTTGGGGGGGGGGAGAAATTGAGCAAAAAACGGCTGGTTTTTTTCTCATTTCTGTTCTCCCCAGCCCCCAGGAGCACTCTGAAAGTATCCTACAAGCTATGACAGCTATTTTGATGAAGGGGCAGAGTTTCAGGAGGCAAAAAAATACTGTATTCAGTGTATAAGATGCACCCAGTTTTTCAGCCTCTTTTTTGAGGGAAAAAGGTGTGCCTTATACTCCGAATAATACAGTACTTAAGTATGAGCCAGCAGTGTGCTGCAACTCCCCTCCCCTAAAAAAAAAAATCCAGCAATTCTAGCCTGCATCAACAGAGGGATAGTTTCAAGATCACATGAACTGATACTGCAATTTTATACTGCACTGGTAACATCACACTGCACTGGAATACTGCATCAGTTCTGGTCTCATCCTACAAAAAAGATGCTGAGGCTCTACAAAGAGTGCAGAAAATATCAACCAAGATGGTGAGGGTTCTGGAAGCTAAACTATATGAACGTTTGTGGGAACTAGGTATGTCTAGTCAAACGAAGAAAAGAACTAAAAGTGACATGATTACAGTGTTTCATGGGCTGTCACACAGAAAAGGGGAAGGGGGGAGTCAATCTATTCTTCAAAGCACCTGAGAGCAGGACAAGAAGTAATGGGTGGAAGATTATCACAGACTCATCAAACCAAGAATAATTCCCTGACTGTGAGAATAATAATGAGTGGAATGCTGTGCCTCCAGAAGTTGTGTATCCTCCAATACTAGAGGTTTTCAAGAAGAGATTGGATTATTGCTTGTGCAGAATGGTATAGTTTGTCCTGCTTGAGCAGGAGTTTGCAGTAGAAGACCTCTAAGGCCTTTTTCAACCTTGTCATTCTATGTTCTATGAAT
The DNA here is from genome assembly GCA_039707465.1 of Rhabdophis nuchalis. Lineage (NCBI taxonomy): Eukaryota > Metazoa > Chordata > Lepidosauria > Squamata > Natricidae > Rhabdophis > Rhabdophis nuchalis. Next base: position 46,735,424 of record CM077644.1, read on the forward strand.
TTCATTTTCACCAAACTGAATTAAATACTATGTTATTAAAGCACATTCTGGAAGAGTCACTTCTCCAAATTAGGAGTACAAGAAAGAAAAAACTGTGCTGCTGTAAGTTAATGAAGGATTGTTTACTGTATGTGCAACATTTAAAATCGTTATGCAATTAGGTTTGTTAGTACTTTTGATTCTTTAATTTACCAATAATTTTATGCAGCTTTTAAAAAGCCACAAAATACTTGTAAGGGTAATTAAAAACATTTCTTATTAAGAGTGACAAATGCATCTCTAGGTAAAAAAAGTAATAGAACTAAATGAGTCTTTGATAACACTAGCAACATAGTTCAGTGGAAGCTGATGCTTTGGGAGGACATGATGGGGCATCTATCTTAACAGTCAACTTATCTATAAAAAATGTGCAATGACCCTTTATTACATTATTTGATTTTTTCCAGAGTTCAGGGCCCATTCAAGATGCTGAACATTGGTGACTAATTCTCCAGTGATATCCACATAAATAAATGAAATGTTCAATCATTTGAGAATGTTATTGCATCATACAAAATATTTAGAACAGTTTTTCAGTCACATAGACACTGCACAAAAACAGATGCTGCCTTGTTTAAAAATGCTACAGTTCACAAGACAAAAACCCTATTTACTTACATCTTCAGTGTCCTTGACCCTTAAGATCTGTTCCCTCAGGTCCTGTAGGTCATTGAACGTGGACTGTGCCGTAATAGAATAAACTAGTGCAAATCCTTGACCATTCTTCATATACAAATCCCTCATTGCGGTAAATTGCTCCTGTAATCAATATATACATATATTTAAAAAATTAACTATTCAATAGAGTTAGCTCATGTTAAACCAGAAACAAAAGTGCCATTGTTAATGTTGAAATTTTCACTCTGCTCTTCTAGAAAACCAATGAAGCATGCAAATGTATTTTTAATGATACCCTGTTTCTCAGAAAATAAGACCTCCCGGATAATAAGCCCAAGGGCTTTTGAGTGCATGTGCTAAAATAAGCCCTACCCTGAAAATAAGCCCTCCCTGAAAATACTGCAACACAGCAGCAGCCATGAGGTTACCATGCTCACTGCCTCCTGCACCTCAAAAATAATAAGACCTCCCTGAAAATAAGGCCAAGTGCTTATTTTGGAAGTCAAAAGAAAATTAAACCCTGTCTTATTTTCGGACAAACAAGGTATCAATTATTTCAATGTAATTTTTGAAAATTTAGAAATGAAAAAAAGTATCCCAAACAATGATGTTTTCCAATGTTGATTTAGGAGTTGTCTTATATTTTACATACAATACATGAGTATGCCTTTATTTTTTCCAGTGAAAGACAATTGTGTAATATTCCAACTAGACTCTTCTTTCTTCTCTCTTATATACACTTACGTAGCACAGCTGAAACAACCAGCTAGCTCGAGAAAACTGTAGTCAGACCATATGTTATGGGAATACATGGCTTTAGATCAAATCTATTAACTTCTGCTGTAAAGACCAACGTTGTATTAAAATACAGGAAGGTCAATATTAATATGGACATTTAACTCCATATTAACCTGCTTTGCAATTAACATTAACCCTAGCAAATGGCCATAACAGGTTGGTCTGGTAAGAGTCCTACAAGTAACAAAAGTTAAGTCATAATTAATACAAAGCTAAATTATTCCAGAATTGGGTAAATATTTTTAAAATATTATTGGAATAGATCATGAATTTCCAATTTATTTCTCATAAAATAAATATGTAACTGTATGACACGAGCTGCTCTTGAATATATTATAAGCAAAATTAAACTAAGGAAGATAGATCCCTTCTCCTAAACACTAGATCTCAAGTTCTTGTTTCTGTCTTCAAATGGAAACATTTCAAAATGTATTATAGATTTGTACTTACTGTCCCTGCTGTATCGAGGATTTCAAGCATACATTGTTGGCAATCTACTTCCACTTGCTGAAAAGTAAAGGAACAAGGCATACAACTAAAGCATTGAAAATTCAGTGTTTTAGTACACAACTATGGCGAGACATGATCACAGGTGTTTACAAATACACAGATTAATCACTATAGTTTGTTATTCTATAAATTGTCCAATTTGTTAGAATAACAGAAAAGTTTTTAGTAGTGTGCTTTGCATATCACTCTAAACCTTGTTTGCTTAGCTATGTTATACTGAATACACGGTTTTGCACAATACACTATTAGCCACAGCTTCCCAACTACAAAGATGAAACAAAAAAAAGCCATATTATGGTTTAATGCATTGGATGACCCCAATCTTTGCCAAACTTCTATAGGTTTTGGCAGGAACTTACTCAGACCATTTCATTTAGTAATATCTAATGTTTGTAAAACAAAGAAGTGTTTTTTTCTAGCTTTACCATAGGTTGCCAATTTGAAATTAAACATAGTCCCTTCAGGGAGAGAGGCGCGGTTTTATAACTCTAATAAATAATAATAATAATATTGAAGCACGTCTTTGACTATTCATATGCCAAACTTTACTAGAATACTTATCCAAATGGACAATAGTACTCATTTTTGGAAGTTTTTATTGAAAAACTTCATATGGATAGTCAAAGACATGCTTCAATATGTTTAATTTCAAATTGGCAACCTATGATAAAGCTAGGGTTGACATGTATTATAATCATGACAAAAATATCTGAAATTAAATTATAAAGGGCTATATCTACCTTGTGGGTTTTATAAATGTTGTGGCTTGTAATCACAAATTACTACAATAATGATCATTGGGAAATATAAGTTGCATACTTTGTTTAAAAAATCTTCCATGTAATTAATTAGCTTGTTTTAATTTTACAAGTAGAAAATTCACATACTAAAAAAAACAATGTTTTCCCCAAATAACTCAACTTTAAATTGAAACGTTTTATATTAGCTGAGAGTATACTAATACTGTAAGCATAGAGATATTTTAAAAAAACAACCTGTTATACTTTTATGGTGAAACCATCTTAAAATTCATCTTCATTTCACATAAACACGATGTATTAATTCACTGTAAATAAATAGCTTTAACAAATTCTGATTTACACATTTTATCTGATACTGTAAAATAAGCCTGCATTAACTGTAATTTCATTCCATGGAATTGTTGGTATTAACATATGTGGCTGCAACAGGCTTCTAATAATGAACTCTATTGGCTTTGGAAAGATGGCTGATTATTTCAGAAACTACAGAAGTAGGAAAAACTAATTCACCCGGTACTGTAAAAATAGTTTGAGCTCTTTTTTCAAAGACCATTCCCCACTGTCTACCAACAAATCACTGCTAAAACAATTTATCTTATAAGTATAATTTGCTTCAACACCACTTTTGGAACAAATATCCATTTTTGTTTGCAGTGAAATGAAATGAGAGAAGAATCAAGGGTGCTTTTTTTCCTGAGGGTCATGATTCTACTTCAGATCATATCTTTATCATTTTACAAAATAAATAAATAAATCTCATTATAAGTATAGTTGATAGTATATAGCACAGTATAGAATAGTACAAGTATAGTACACTATAAAGAACCAACGATCCACAATCAGAATCTGTATTTCAGGGAAACTATTGATCATTGTAAGTTAATTTTATCTCATATAATGCATAACATGCATATCTATTCATTGACTGAAATAAAGGGTACGATTTGACATAACTTTTGAAAAACTGGAATTTTACCTTTCTGTAAGAGTCTTCTATTGTGGGGTCATATTTTTCAACAAAAATTCCCTGAACAAACTGCACAGTCTGGAAAAGAAGGAAAAGGGAAACATATTCTCGGTTAGTTGCCTGAAGCCAAAAATTTACAACAGACTATTCAAGTAATAATACAGTTTTAAGTTTGGTTATTTGAGTCTCATTTCCATGCTCCAAGGTCTAGAGGAATATATATATATATATATATATATATATACATTTCATGAGTTCAACAAAACATATGAATGGGTTTATTTTTCCAAGTATGTATGATACTAGTCCGGTTATAAAGTTTAACTAGTCTGTTTTCAAGTAAGAATTTATGGCAACCAGTTTGAATTCCTTTAGCATATGTTACACTCCTCCTATACTGGTTCCTAAACTATTCCAATACTGATCAATCAGACTATTTTCTCATAATTCAAAAGCCTTCATGGATTGGTTGGAAATGATAGCAGTTGATATCCAATGTCCAAGATTATCTTGTGACTTACTCATGGATTAATTCCATAGAGCAGTTCCATATTTCTATGTAAGTGCAATATCTCCCCCCCTCCCGCTCTCTCTCACACACACCGAGTGAAATAGCTCTAGTAATAAAGGACACATATTCTGAATGCACCTTATAGGAATAAAATATATGCTGACAGAGAAATATGGTTCAATATGTCATCTAACTAAGTGCCCATGTATTCTCTCTCCCTTTTACCTTGACCTTCCTCCATTATGGATGCTCTAATTTATTAACTAGGTACTTTGTTACACACAAAGCATATAGTGTGAACTAAACCAGAGTTAGGGTTAGGGAATTCAATGTATGTATGTATGTATGTATGTATGTATGTATGTATGTATGTATGTATGTATGTATGTACACAATATATGTGTGTGTGAGTATACAGACATACACATACACATACATAGATACACTTATTAGATGATATATTAAACATGTGATGTTTTGGAATCAAGGCACTATGTTGACAATCATAGCTCAGAGGTAAGCGGGATAAAATGATAAACTTGAAGTTGGGCCAAAAGGTTCAATATACTAAAATTTATGGTATCTTGTTCTCTCATTCTTTTAGTCAAAGAAGATACTATAGGAAGCTAGATTCGGATAGCTGTGCATAAACCAAGTAATTGAAATTAGAATTCATTACTGAAGCAATATGTGCTTCTGATCCATAAATAAAAATGTAAACAATGAGAAATTTGGAGTAAGGTTCCAGTGGACTCAAGCTACCCTTCGTTATAGTCTTCCTATTTTTCAGCAACTTTACTACTCTCTATGAGCTTTAAATACACCACCACCACTTTACATTCATTTAAGACCAACCAACAAGCTTTTGAAATATTCCTCTCTCACTTTTGAACACACCACCACCACTTTACATTCATTTAAGACCAACCAACAAGCTTTTGAAATATTCCTCTCTCACTTTTGAACAAGCATTAACTCTAAAAATAAAATCCTTTGCTTTCCACAATTAAATGAAAGTAATTCAAAAGCATGGGATTTGGTTGTTTACCCTTTATATATAGTGAGCGTTTTCAGCAGTGACTGAAAAATAAGCTTTTCTAGCCACTACTACATCCTTAAATAAAACCCCATTTTGCTTAGTTGCAAAAATTTCTCTTGAGAACAAGGAATAGAAGTGCTATTGCTCCTAATAAATGGTTTCAGATTTGAAAGTCTAATTATCTGCAAAAAACATAATGGCATTCAAAAAACTGATAAAATGCTTCAGAAAATTCTTAACAAGCAAGAAACCAATGTTATACCTTTCATGCTCATAGGTGCTTTCTTGCAATTGTGTTTAGGGACGGTTGATTCCAGACATATTACCAGTGTGGCTTAACCTAACTTTCTCCTATATATAAGATCTCTCAATATATAATCAAAATGAAAACCAGTTTAAGATCTTTTTATGTAACTCATCCTGGTTTTTTTTAAAAACTTCAATGGGGAAGATGACCCAAATAATTAGATTGAAGTACAGTATGGACATAGGGTAAATGATTCGAACATAGTTATTTATTGCCAAAGAAACACAGAATTATAGAAAATTCTCACTTGCCTAAGCCATTTGCAAAAGAGCCAGTGTTCTAAATACAGGAGTGCAGCTATTCTGTAAATACGTATGTTGTAATAGCTTTCCTTCAAATAGCAAAAGAAGAGTATACATCAGTGTTATTTTAATTATTTAGAACATGCATTTTATTAATTATATCAGATTTTTATATTTTTATCAAAGGCATAATTGCACACTAGAAAAGGCAAAGAGTTATGGTACTATGGCTTAAATTTAGCTAATGGTAGAATAATTTTTTGTAAGCAACTGGTTATTATTATTTATCACCATTAGCACATTTAGTGCTATGTTGACTATAGGTAAACTAAACCCTATCTAGAGGAGATAGTAATCTAAAACTTGAGGGGGAAACAAAGAGTAAGAGTAGCAATGGAATAATTTATTTATTTCAGCAATACATGCCTTCATACAGTATGTAGGAATCTGGAGTAGGTTATACAATATACAATAGCAGAGTTGGAAGGGACCTTGGAGGTCTTCTAGTCCAACCCCCTGCCTAGACAGGAACCTTATACCGTTTCAGACAAATGGCTATCCAACATCTTCTTAAAGACTTCCAGTGTTGGGACATTCATAACTTTTGAAGGCAAGCTGTTCCAGTGACTAATTGTTCTAACTGTCAGGAAATTTCTCCTCAGTTCTAAGTTGCTTCTCTCCTTGATTAGTTTCCACCCATTGCTTCTTGTTCTATCCTCAGGTGCCTTGGTGAAAGCTTGACTTCCTCTTCTTTTTGGGAACCCCTGAGATATTGGAACAATGCTATCATGTCTCCCCTAGTCCTTATTTTCATTAAACTAGACATACCCAGTTCCTGTAACTGTTCTTTGTATGTTTTAGTCTCCAGTCCCCTAATCATCTTTGTTGCTCTTCTCTGCACTCTTTCTAGAGTCTCCACATCTTTTCTACATCGTGGTGACCAAAACTGAATGCAGTATTGCAAGTGTGGCCTTACCAAGGCATTATAAAGTGGTATTAACACTTTGCGTGACCTTGATTCTATCCCTCTATTTATGCAGCCTAGAACTGTGTTGGCTTTTTTTGGTAGCTGCTGCCCACTGCTCAAATATTTAAATATGCAACTTTTAAATTGCAGAAGTGGATACTGAATATTTTATGCATCCACTTAATTGTGAATATCCAATCCTGATTCAACTAATTTGATAATCAGAATCTTCGATGTACCTTATTAAATGTTTTGGTGAAATCAAGATATATCATGTCCACCAATTCAATCCTGCCTATCCATCCTGCTTGTCATAATTATTGGACAAATACAAACAGTAAGTATGCTCTTCTCAAAGAAGATGTAATCCAAATAAGTGCGTAGTAGTTCCTCTTTTTTTTATTACCTTACTTCACTTAACAACTAAAAAATAACTCCTCAAGGATAATCTCAAGATCCAAAATGGAATATATGAGAGGGAGCAGTCCACTAAATGTGGATGTGTCTGGGTAGAGTCAAAGGCTCTACAATCACAGGTCAGTAGGGTAACTGGCAGAAAAAAATTCTGGTTCAGTTTATTTCTGTATTCTCTTTTGCTGTCTCTTTAAATACTGTCTGCCTGATAAGTTGCCTTAAACATGTAAGAAACCTGAACTTAATTTACAAGTTTACAAAATGTCAAGTGGATTTATTATAACATAAAACCAGATAAGTATTACCATTTGTGAGGCCAGAATACTAAATTCCACTTTTTTTATCCAAAATGTGGGACTATACGGAATATTGAATAAAACTACAGAAAGTAAGCTAAGTACATTAGAAAAATAGACTATATTATATTTATTTTCAACAGCCTTCTTCAATCAGAATATTTTCCCGATAACAACCTTCAACTCTCAGATTTCTTAATAATGACTATGTGAATTGGAAAATTCTACTTTTGAAATGTACACATCTGGAAGTACTCAGACCAAGCAAGTACAGCTTTCAGTAGAGTGCCCAATAAAGTTGTGGGTTGATGATAGTTCTTTACTATCATCTTATCCGAATTAAATAAGTCAATGCTATTTCCTAATAGTGAAAAATAGAGCTTCTTTTCCCAGGGTCATCCAGCAAGGCCAGCTTGACCAATATGAATATTGACTGACTTTGCCACCACTAAATAAAATGTAATAAAAACAGATCAATCAAGGAGGGACTTTTTTTTTTTAGTGCTAAGATAAAAAGAACAATAAAGAAGAATGCCAAGGAGAAGCTAAAAAAATCTGTCTGGCCAAGATTTTAGTATAAAAATGTATTGCACATAAATTCGCTTTATTTTAAAAATACAATGATTGTTATTTCTAATAAAAACAATCTTTAAAAGGCATTTTTCATATGCATCTTTTTTCAAAGTATAGTAGAAATATAAAAGTACTGAAAACACAAACACACACAATCAAGAATCCATTTTAGTACTAGAAACAATTTTAGAAACTTCCAGACTAGTGAATAAATAGGATCTATATAATTAAACTCAGTCTTCTTAAATTAATGATTTCCATCATGATTCAAATTGATTAGATTTTAAAAGTATTTATCTACTGTATAATACATCAATTTAAATTCACTTGCTTTGCAATCACAATCTTTTCGGGAAAAGGTTGTTTCGGAATCAGTTCTTTCTAATTTTATTATTTTCAAGGAGAAGGAGGACCACCACTAAAAAGAGATTTACCAGTGCAGTTTTTAGTCTCCATATCTATTTCAGCATTACAAATCATTAGTCACAGAACATTACAAAACCTACACTATCTAATTCACTCCTTTTAGAAGGCCAACACCAAACATTTTTTTTAAATTCAAGGCTACATACATATATGATACTTAAAAGAGCAGTAACGTAAACATGCAGGCATAGTAATTTAAGGCTTAGAATTTAAAGTAAGCATCAGTGTTTATCAGCATCTAAACTGTGGTATTTTAAGCTTCTAACACTATTCATCTCCATCAATTCAGTTTCAGTTAACTAAAAGTACAATATGGAGTTTTAACTATATTGTACATTAAACTTCAAAACGCTCTTAAATCCTTCATAATGCTGGAGATTGAGACGTAATTATCTACCTTGCATTACATTAAAAATCAAAGGTAGTCCAAGAGATGCAATTAAGGGCTCAGAGAGCATCTATCACGGATCCCAAGCCTGACTGTTGCTTTCCAGTTATAACCTACTGTGTTGTCCTTATTTCCAAGCTCAGCATTTTGTTAAAAACAACGGTTTCATTTAAAATGCACACAGATGTCATTGGACTAAATTAAGGGTGGCAAATTATTACTCTAGACTTGTTGCGATCATTTGTTTTATTGTATTTGGTTGCTGGTACTCCTTCCAAATTTTAATTAAAATATACTACAAAGTTTGGTCTAAGGTTCATTTATCAAGAAAAAAATGTATCAGCTTCATATATATTTAAAGATATTAAATGTATTGAGGTTACATATATGTACACCCACACACAGACACCCACACCCTATATATATATATATATGAACAATTATATCACTATGATCAATAAGTAAGTCAGGGAGACTAGTATAAATCTATTTTGAGCTTTTTAGCTCTCATAGGCATACCCTTACTGGGATTTGAACCGGGGCTATATTACATGCTAGGCAAATGCCTTACCCCTTTGAGCCACCAGTTTCTCTTTCTGCTCAGCTGAAACAGGAGGATAAGTATATACTTTGTTCCACAACACCCTGTTAGGGCCCCAATTAAGGGAGGAGACATACTATTTACTTTTCTGCCTTTTGGCTCATCACCAGAGACCATCTGGACAGAAAGCAATGAGTTCCGTTGTGTAATTTTTTATATATGTGTTACGTTTTTGAGCTGATCAATAAATAAGTCAGGGAGGCTAGTATAGATCTATTTCGAGCTTTTTAGCTCTCATCAGCTAGCCATACCCTTACTGGGATTTGAACCAGGGCTATATTGCATGCTAGTCAGGAGCCTTACCAATTAAGGTAAGGCAACTACAGCCCCGGTTCAAATCCCATCTGTGGTACAATTATAGATACTAATCCTCCTGTCTCAGCTGATACAATGGGAGAGCCTGGCTTGGCTGAATGGCTAAAGGCTCTTGCCTGATATGCAATACAGCCCCGGTTCAAATCCCAGTAAGGGTATGGCTAGCGAGAGCTAAAAAGCTTGAAATAGATCTATATTAGTCTCTGATTTATTTATTGATCAACTCATAAAACTTATATATATATATGAAGTGGATATATTGTTACAGCTTCCTGTTAGGCCTATTAAGGGAGGAGACAAACTTGTCATCCTTCTCTGTCCTTCGACTCAACCTAGAGACCATCCAGACAGAGACCTATTAAATTGCTGCTGTCTTTTTAGATATGTGTTAAATTTCTTTTTAAGGGATGATTAGTAATAATTAATTAAGAGACCAGGATGGATCCATTTCGGGCTCCTTAGCCCTCGTCAGCTGGCCATACTTCCCTACAGGGATTTGAACTGGTGCTCTCCAGCATTCGAAGCAGGCTTCTCTATGCCTTGAGCTAACCAGTTTCCCTGATTACATCATCCTTTCTACAGGACTTTATTGATGAAGTGGATATATTGTTACAGCTTCCTGTTAGGCCTATTAAGGGAGGAGACAAACTTGTCATCCTTCTCTGTCCTTCGACTCAACCTAGAGACCATCCAGACAGAGACCTATTAAATTGCTGCTGTCTTTTTAGATATGTGTTAAATTTCTTTTTAAGGGATGATTAGTAATAATTAATTAAGAGACCAGGATGGATCCATTTCGGGCTCCTTAGCCCTCGTCAGCTGGCCATACTTCCCTATTCCCTTAATAGGCCTAACAGGAAGCTGTAACAATATATCCACTTCATCAATAAAGTCCTGTAGAAAGGATGATGTAATCAGGGAAACTGGTTAGCTCAAGGCATAGAGAAGCCTGCTTCGAATGCTGGAGAGCACCAGTTCAAATCCCTGTAGGGAAGTATGGCCAGCTGACGAGGGCTAAGGAGGCCGAAATGGATCCATCCTGGTCTCTTAATTAATTATTAAAAATCATCCCTTAAAAAGAAATTTAACATATATATATATATATATATGTGTGTGTGTGTGTGTGTGTGTGTGTGTGTGTGTGTGTGTGTGTGTGTGTGCTGGCATAGCTGGCTTTGGGGATTTTCCCGTGTATAAGGCATAGAAAAGTTGTTGCAACGTTTCGACAAGATCTCACTTGTCATCATCAGGCAGGCTTGTGTCTGTGAGTGTGACTGCGGAGGCATCGCCCCTCTTTAAATCTTGGTGGGGGGGGGTGGAGTGCTGACTATTGTTGTGAGTGGGTTGATTGGCTGTGCAGTTGCATCGTGACTGGTAGATTGATGCTGATTGGTCTCATTTGTATGTTTCTCCTTGTTTTGAATTTCAACGGCGTGGCTGGAGGGTGGGGCTCGTCTGCTGGTCAATGCTGGCTTCCAGATATCTGGTAGGCGGGAGGTATCATCACGTCTGTTCATGCTGCTAGATTGTTTCTCTATTTCAATGGCTTCTCTGATTATTCTCCTGTTGAGTTGTTCCGCCTTGGAGATCATTTTAGTTCCTTGAAAGTCAATGTCATGTCCTGTAGTTTTGAAATGTTGATAGAGAACTACAAACTACAGGACATGACATTGACTTTCAAGGAACTAAAATGATCTCCAAGGCGGAACAGCTCAACAGGAGAATAATCAGAGAAGCCATTGAAATAGAGAAACAATCTGGCAGCATGAACAGACGTGATGATACCTCCCGCCTACCAGATATCTGGAAGCCAGCATTGACCAGCAGACGAGCCCCACCCTCCAGCCAAGCCGTTGAAATTCAAAACAAGGAGAAACATACAAATGAGACCAATCAGCATCAATCTACCAGTCACGATGCAACTGCACAGCCAATCAACCCACTCACAACAATAGTCAGCACTCCACCCCCCACACCAAGATTTAAAGAGGGGCGATGCCTCCGCAGTCACACTCACAGACACAAGCCTGCCTGATGATGACAAGTGAGATCTTGTCGAAACGTTGCAACAACTTTTCTATGCCTTATACACGGGAAAATCCCCGAAGCCTGCTATGCCAGCATACCTACACCCGTGAAAATCTACGAAAACATATATATATATATATATATATATATTGGTTTATTCGGGTCTTTTCCCGTGTAAAATTAAAGGTGTTTTTGCAACGTTTCGATGGGATCACCCCCATCATCATCAGGCTTTGGCTTCTGCCTTTTGCAAATGAACTGCATTTGAAATGGCAGTTTTTCTGTAAGTGGAGGTGGGAGGGGTTGGAATGTTGGCTCTGCTACTTTTAAACCGATTGGTTGGCTGATTTGCCACATCCTGATTGGTAGCTGGAGTTTGTTGAGAGTGATTGATGATGGTGTCAGTGTTTGTGGCCGGGACTTGTTTAGTGGCTGGGACTCGTTTAGTGGCCAGGGTTTGTTTAGTGGCCGGGACTCGTTTAGTGGCCAGAGCTGGTTTCCAGATGTCTGGCAGGCGGGAGGCATCATCGCGTCTGTTCATATTTTGGGGATGTTTTTCTATTTCAATAGCTTCCATAATCATTCTCCTGTTGGAGTGTTCAGTCCTGGAGAGCAATTTGGTTTTTTCAAAGTCAATTTGATGACCTGTTGCTTGGAAGTGCTGGAAGAGGGAGGAAGTATTTACTTGTCTTTTAACAGAATTCTTATGCTCTGAGATACGTGCACTAATTCTCCTATTAGTTTGTCCAATGTATGTGGATGAGCAGACTTTGCATGGTATTTCATAGACTCCTTGGTTTTCTAGCTGGATTTTGTCTTTGGGGTTCCTTAAAATGTTGGCAATTTTTTGGTTAGTGTCGAAGGATGTCTTTATATTGTGTTTGTGGAGAATTTTGCTGATTTTATCAGTGGTACCTTTAATATAGGGGAGGAGAGCGATGCCATTGTCTTGTTCTGTGTTTTGGATCTTGGGGGGTGTCTGCTTTTGGATTAGTTTGGTGATTGTGTTTCTTTGGAAACCATTAGAGATTAATATCTTTGTGAGGGTTTGTAATTCATTTTTCAGGTGGTCTTTGTCAGCTAGGCGTTTGGTTCTGGAGATGAGGGTCTTGGCTACAGAGTTGATCTGTGCAGGGTGGTGATGTGATTGTGCGTTTAGGTAGCGGTTTGTGTGTGTTTTTTCCCGGTAGATGGTGTGTCCTAGGGAGCCATTGGGTTTTTTGTAGATTAGGACATCCAGAAAGGGAAGTTGGTTGTTATCTTCTATTTCCATAGTGAATTGTATTTTGGGGTGTAGGCTGTTGAGGTGTGTGAGGAAGTTGTGTAGTTTTTCTTTTCCGTGTGGCCAAATTACAAAAGTGTCATCCACATATCTAAGCCAGAGTTTGGGTTTGTGTTCCGATTTATCTAGGGCATTCGTTTCAAAGTGTTCCATGAAAAGGTTTGCGATGACTGGTGAGAGTGGTGACCCCATAGGCGCTCCTTCTATTTGTTCAGCCAACAAATCAGCCAACCAATCGGTTTAAAAGTAGCAGAGCCAACATTCCAACTCCTCCCACCTCCACTTACAAAAAAACTGCCATTTCAAATGCAGTTCATTTGCAAAAGGCAGAAGCCAAAGCCTGATGATGATGGGGGTGATCCCATCGAAACGTTGCAAAAACACCTTTAATTTTACACGGGAAAAGACCCGAATAAACCAAAATCTACATACCTATACCCGTGAAAACCTACGAAAACAAATATATATATATATATATATATATATATATATATAGATAGATAGATAGATAGATAGATAGATAGATAGATAGATAGATAGATATAGATATAGATAGATATAGATATAGATATATATAGATATATATAGATATATAGATATATAGATATATATAGATATATAGATATATAGATATGGATATACATATACATATACACACACACAGTATACACACACACACACACTGCTGAGTATACATACATAATAATTTAGAAATCGGATATTAGAACAAGCTTTATGAAGACAATGTTTACTAAGCAACTTTCAATTCCCAGGTATTCTAGATGATACAGAAGCTCCCATGAAAATGGAAATCAGATAACTTTGATGTTAATATTCTAAGTTTTCTTGTTCAGATCAATTCAGAATTTTGCCATATGAATATTATAGAAGCAACTACTTAAGCAATATCTCTTTTCTGAATATTTTAAATTCAAACATATTGACTATTAATTATTGTATCAAGGGTCAAACTTGGAAGACTTCAAATACACTTTTTTGAAAAACCAAACTCTTGAAGAAGTGAAAAACTTTGCTTTTTACTGAGCATTAAACTTACCAAAGCAGACTTGCCTACACCACCTGAGCCAAGGACCACTAGCTTGTACTCACGCATGATGTGGTCTATTCAAATACTGAGAAGCTGTAAAAGAGAAATTAGTAATTAATAAAACAAAATTTTGCTATGCTGATACACCAGCATATTTCAGCATATTTTGCAAAGACGGCTAGTTATTGAGATATATTTATTTGTTTTATTATAAACAAGAATATATACAATTTTATAAGATATTTGAAAAGTCTTATAATTGACAGTAAGCATTGTTTCTACTTTTCACCCAAATCTTCTAAAATGCATAATAGAATAAAGTATTCATTTACAGCCTGTAAAGACCAAAATATTTTGACTAATATGTTTACTTCAAAAAGAAGTTTTATTTTACAAAGTTTATTAGCCTTGAACAATGATTTATTTCAACCCCTTGCTGGATTCTAATTGCTTTTTTTCCCTTTTTTTTCTTTTGATACATGTTGTTTTGGATAACCTCTGTCCCTTCCATATGGAAAGCATGGCAATGCATTTTAATTTAGTTTTCAATAAAATAAAAACATATTCAAAAAGGAGTTCGTTTATGTAACTGTTATAGACTGAAAAACTTAAAAAAACCTTCACTATATATTCAATGTTTCTCTCTATTTATTTTGAATAGTTTTGTTGCAATTTAATTCTCTGAATCTTTATTCCAAACCATTGATTTTCACATAGTGATAATGGTACACTAGTATTAAAAAAACCCAGAAGAATCTAGGTGTCCAACCAGTTACATTTAAATGATGGAATGCCTGCCAGACTCTAGGAGCATGGAGCATGGAACTAAACAGTTAAACAAAACAGCTGAAATCAGTTCAAAAAATATTCCTTAAACTTATAAAGGAATAAATATGACAAAGAGTTGCAAAGTAACTCGGGCTTAATAATACTGGATATAAGTTGAGTGAGAGAGTCACTTTGATAGGCTTTCAAGATTCTGTTAGAATACTCTACCAGCAATAAAGATCTTTTTAAAAATTCAAGTGGTTCTTCTTTTCTGAGCTTTTCAGCCTTATAGCACTTGACAGATTGTGAACATGCAGCTGTTTTATTACAGTTAAATAAGAGACAGTCAAAGTAATCGAAATAAAATGAACAAAGCAAAGTAAGCCAACCCTGCCATAACTACTGAGTCCAACTTTCAACCATCTCTTTGCTTCCAGGCCCTAAAATTTGGATAGGATGATGTTAATGAAGATATAAACTGTTTCAAAATAAAAAATAAAAAGGAAGGGAAAAAGCTGAGGAAGGTAGAAATAACAAGTAAAAGGTGACAGTAGGCCTAATGAGTAACTTAAGGCATGCAAGCAATGAAAGGGCAGCATCAGGATATAATATATCCCATTGTTCATGAACTTTACATCTCTGATGATGTTGCTAGTTTAGCAAGTACCCATCTATATACGGTTGACATTTTCACAACCTACCTGGGCACTAGTTTCTATGTAAGAACACTGAAAGACTGTTGGGTTAAAAAAATCACAGGTACATGCAGCAAGATGGAGCTCCTTATAGATTTCAACAGACTTCAGATTAAAAGATATATATATACATATTACATTCATACTATTTGACTTCAACTAACAGAGAATAGAATATATCTTTTTTATATATATATATATATATATATATATATATATATATATATATATATATATATATATATATATATATATATATATATATATATATATATATATGTTATATATATATATATATATATATATATATATATATATATATATATATATATATATATATATATATATATATATATATATATATATATATATATATATAACTATGATAAAAACAAATCATATATCTTTTTCCCTAAAATTTCTATGCATTGATACAGATATATTCTATTCTCTGTTAGTTGAAGTCAAATAGTATGAATACAGTCCTGGCCCATTAAAATTTTGTAGAAATTAGTAAAACAGCTACATGTGAATTCCAAGACATTAACATTTTACTTTCAAATGCATTAATATTCACTTACATAATTTATGTTTCCACCCTCAGTTGCACAGAAGTATGTGCCATTGAGCAATAAAATTATAGTAGCGAGCTGCAAGAAACTAGGATTGCTTTCATATTCCCAACAGGGAGTGATTTAAGACATTTTTTTCCTCTGTACAAGGTCAGGCCTCAGTTGCCACTGCCAACTCAGAAATCTTCTGTTCCTGAAAGCATTCTCTGTGCCTTTTTATGGAAATCTCTCTAGTTACTATGCTGTACCAGAAAACCTTTCATTCTCTTCAAGATTACTTGACAAATATGGAAAATAGCAAAACCTATGATAAACATTTTAAAAGTGTTTATATTATAAACCAGCATTTGCTGCCTCAACTGATCCCAGCCAAGTCATGACATCATTTACTAATGATATCCTCAGTCCTCCCAAGTAAGGATTCAGAAACAGCAAAAGCCTCATCAGAGGCACCATAATCCAACTTTGCTAAGAACACTGGATAAAATAGACTAATCTAATTGCATTCTTTGACAAAGTGACAAAATTAGTGGACCAGAGGAATGCTGTCGATATAATTTACTTGGACTTCAATAAGGCATTTGATAAAGTAGACCATAACCTACTATTAGATAAAGTAGAAAAATGTGGGTTAGACAGCATCACCACCAAATGGATTCGCAACTGGCTGACCAACCACACTCAACATGTAGTCCTCAATGGAACTGCATCTACATGGAAGGAAGTATGCAGTGGAGTCCCCCAAGGCTCTGTTTTAGGCCCAGTACTCTTCAACATCTTCATCAATAATTTGGATGAGGGGATAAATGGGGAACTCATCAAATTTGCAGACGACACCAAGCTGGCAGGAATAGCCAACACTCCAGAAGATAGGCTTAAGATACAGAAGGATCTTGACAAACTTGAACATTGGGCACTATCTAATAAAATGAAATTCAATTGTGAAAAAAGTAAGGTTCTACATTTAGGCAAGAAAAACAAAATGCACAGGTACAGTATAGGTGGTACCTTGCTCAATAGTAGCAACTGTGAGAGGGATCTTGGAATCCTAGTGGACAACCATTTAAATATGAGCCAGCAGTGTGCAGCAGCTGCCAAAAAAGCCAACACAGTTCTAGGCTGCATAAACAGAGGGATAGAATCTAGATCACGTGAAGCGTTAATACCACTGTATAGTGCCTTGGTAAGGCCACACTTGGAATACTGCATACAGTTTTGGTCGCCATGATGTAGAAAAGACATGGAGACTCTGGAAAGAGTGCAGAGAAGAGCAACCAAGATGATTAGGGGACTGGAGACTAAAACATATGAAGAACGGTTGCAGGAGCTGGGTATGTCTAGTTTGATGAAGAGAAGGACCAGGGGAGACATGATAGCAGTGTTCTGATATCTCAGAGGGTACCACAAAGAAGAGGGAGTCAAACTATTCTCCAAGGCACCTGGGGGCAGGACAAGAAGCAATGGGTGGAAATTAATCAAGGAGAGAAGCAACTTAGAACTAAGGAGAAATTTCCTGACAGTTAGAACAATTAACCTCTGGAACAGCTTGCCTCCAGAAGTTGTGAATGCCCCAACCCTGGAAATCTTTAAAAAGATGTTAGATAGCCATTTGTCTGAAATGGTATAAGGTTCCTGCCCACGCAGGGGGTTGGACTAGAAGACCTACAAGGCCCCTTCCAACTCTGCTATTGTATTATTGTATTGTATAATAAACTCTCCTGATCAACCTAAAGATCTCTATCAGTGATGGTGAACCTATGGCACATGTGCCCGAAGTGGCACATGGAGCAATGGCGCTGGCACGCGCAGCATTGCCCGTTCCTCTTCTGGGTTTCTGGCGCGCATGTGCATGCAATGATCAGTGGGTATGATAGTACTAGAAACGGGAAGAGTTGGTCTTGCGTTTTCTGGGGTGAGCATGAGTGCCAGCCAGCTGATTGTCACACACGCATGTGAGCCAGTAACCAGAAGACTAGCTAGCCAGCATGCATGCGTGCACCAGACACCAGAAGTTCATTTTCCGGTACGCACATGCCCCCTGGGCAGCTCCTCTTCCGGGTTGCGGCCCAGATGAATGTGTGTGCTCCCTTTTCGGCATTCAGGTGTCAAAAACGTTTGCCATCACTGACCTATATAGTCTAGCATTCTATTCCCACAGTGTCCAGTAGGACTGTGCAAATCCTGTAAAGTGCTTTCCAACATAGGCGAGAACATCTAAATACCACCCTTTGAACGATAAAAGCAGTTGTCTTTTTTCACATTCATGAAGCTACTTCATTGGCTTCTCCTGGCTGGCTGAGCATGGATCTGCATCAGCCACAGCATATTTGCTTTGTGCAAACACAAAGCAAAATTGCTGTACATGCACACATATGTGGAATCAGCAAGGAACAGTAAGTCTTCTGAAGTTGACCAAAGTAAGAAAGCAATGCCTATAGCTCTAAAACTACTTTTATTAGATCAACTAGAGCAGGGAGGTCAAACTGGATTTCTTTGAGGGCTGGATAAGCATTGTAGTTCTCCTCTGCAGGCCGGCCTGGGGGAGGGAGCCAGGACGGATGCTTCCTGCAGCACCTTGCCAGCCAAAACAGGGCATGGGGTGCCATATGTGCCCCCCCTGCCCCGTTTTGGCTGGCAAAGTGTTGCAGGAAGCCACCCAAGCTGAAAACAGGGTGCGGGGGTGCAAGGCACCATGGGCTGGTTCTTTGCTATTTCCAGCTTTAAGTATCCCACAGATCTAGTTTGACGCCCCTGAGTCTGACACCCCTGAGCTACAGTGACAAAATCTTGCACTTTATCTTTGTTTGAATTAGGAACAAATGTGTCTGAGATTCTCAAACTAGTTTCTTGGGGAAAAATCTCAAGCCCCATTTGACTGATCTTTGCTTTAGTAGCAGCTCTTTTTCTTGTTCTTCAGGACATTCCATATGCCCTCTGTAAGAACAACTTGCAAAACAGCTATCCAAGTCTGAATAAAGGCAGCTATTTTAATGAATTGAATTATGCAAGAAATGCTTCGTAAGTGCAATGCAAAGCACCTCTTTCAAAGGAACTGCAAAGCCCTGGAGGCCAACAAGATAGAATGACTACAAAAATGACATGAGTGTCATTCCCTGTACCTGGGTTCCAACAACTGATGAGAATCATCAGCATTGGAAGAATCAAGATACACACTTGGTTTTGCTTGAGTTGAGCTGAAGCCTGTTCATCCCAGATTACCACAGCCTCCAGATACTAAGAACATGGATATAATCACTTGATCAGCTTAAGACAGAGCTAGGTGTCATTAATGTATTGATGAGGCCTGACAAAGGACTTCACCAGCAGTTTCATGTTGATGTTAAATAGGAGTGGAGAGAGAATGCAACCTTGAGAAATGCCACAGGAAAGGAATTACAGACTAGATCTCCACACACGGGAAAAGTGAGGCAAATTTAATACCATTATGTAACTGGTCAAAACTAATTTGCGGTAGCAGATTCTTTGAGTTGCACATAGAGGCATATAGCCGGAATTGGCCAGCAAATACAATTCTTCAAATGTTTCACTGGTTTTTAGAAGTATGTCATTTAGTTAGTGGGTCATAAAGAAGACAACAATTCTTTGCTTGTGCAGGCATCAAGTCAACTGTTCTGCCTATTATTCTGCTGGCTGGCAGCTATGGAAAGAGCAGTGAGGTTCTAAACAATGGCTACATTGGTTCTTCTTGAAAGAATGGTTTGCAAAAGAATCTTCTGAATAGCTGTCTGTCTAATGTGACATTGTGGTGTACCAGGACATTAGGAGGCCCATTCCTAGCCAGCAAAATAACTTGGGTGAAAGTGTATCATGCAATTATTAAAGGAATCTGATCTTGAGTTTTTTAAAAAAAAAGACAATGCCAAATTGAAAAGTGTTCAGCTATTAGATATGATTTTTATTGCTTCGCAAGCCTGAAAAAAAAATCCATGAATAAGAGTTTAAATCGAAGTTGTATTACTCTGATCTATGCAGCAAAACCTATTTATGGAAATAAGAAGTGACAAACACTTAAAAAAACCTTTTTCCCTAAAAGGCATTTCCAAATATAATATTTCTGACAGTTAATAATGGAATGAATTCAAATACTGATTTCAAACAAATTGTGTTTTTCATTAGCCATCCATCCTCCATGAACACCACATTGGACAAAAAATTGTTTTTGAAACAGGGAGCATTTTAACAGCAGGTGGTTATACAGGACAGGACAGGCGTCTCTTATTACAACTCTGCCTTAAAATATGGGTCTTGTTAAAATATTTTAAATGTCAGCATGGATTTGAATTGGACATTCAATAATGTGTCTTGGCCACCAAGCTGTTATAGGCAGGATCAACTGTAAAATCAGCAGTTGGACGGCATGCTTTTTACATAGATGATGATTTATGTAGATGATCTCTGGAGGGCCAGAGATGGGGGTTGCTCCTCCATCCTGGTCCTATTAGACCTCTCAGCGGCTTTTGATACCATCGACCATGGTATCCTATTGCATCGGCTGGGGGGGTTGGGGGTGGGAGGCACCGTTTTACGGTGGTTCTCCTCCTACCTCTCTGGTCGATCGCAATTTGTGTTGGCAGGAGAGCAGAGGTCGACCTCGAGACCCCTGACATGTGGGGTGCCTCAGGGGTCGGTCCTCTTGCCTCTCCTGTTCAACACATATATGAAGCCGCTGGGTGAGATCATCCGTGGTTTTGGGGTAGAGTACCATCTCTACGCTGATGATACGCAGTTGTATATATCTACCCCAAACCACCCCAACGATGCCGTAGCGGTGATGTGCCAGTGCCTGGAAGCCGTGCGGATCTGGATGGGAAGTAACAGACTCAGGCTCAACCCGGCCAAGACCGAGTGGCTGTGGTTTCCGGCCGCCCGATTCAACCAGTTGACTCCATCACTGGCCATAGGGGGCGCGCAACTTGGGTGTCCTCCTGGATACCCGGCTGTCCATGGAAGATCAAGTGACAGCCGTGGCCAGGAGGGCGATTTACCAGGTCCGCCTGGTACGCCAGTTGCGCCCCCTATTGGATCGGGATGCCCTTTGCACAGTCACTCATGCCCTCGTGACATCCCGACTGGACTATTGTAACTCTCTCTACATGGGGCTCCCCTTGAGGTGCACCCGAAGACTTCAGCTGGTCCAGAATGCAGCCGCGCGAGCAATAATGGGGACCGCAAGGTACACCCATGTAACACCTCTCTTGCACGAGCTGCACTGGCTGCCTGTCGTCTTTCGGGTGCGCTTCAAGGTGTTAGTTATCATCTTTAAAGCGCTCCATGGCTCGGGACCTAGCTATCTGCGGGATCGGATCCTGCCCCATACTTCCTCACGGCCGATTCGCTCCCACAGAGAAGGACTTCTCCGGGTGCCGTCCACTAGACTTTGTCAGCGGGCGACGGCCAGGGGAAGGGCCTTCTCTGTGGCGGGCCCAGCCCTCTGGAACGACCTTCCCCCCGACATTAGAACGACCACGGACCTCCGCTCCTTCCGTCAGAAATTAAAAACATACTTTTTCTGCTTGGCCGGCCTAGGTTAGTCTCTACCTTGCAGGGTTCAGTGAACATTAGTTTTAAAATGGGGATTTTAGTGCAGGGACAATTAAATTTAATTTGTTTTTATTGATTGTATTTATTCCTGTATATATATTTTTATGTGTTTTAATTTTTCCCTGTACACCGCTCCGAGTCCCCTCGAGGAGAGGACGCGGTATATAAAAATAAAATATTATTATTATTATTATATAAACTATTTACCCATTTTGTGCTTGTAACTATTTTAACTCCTTATTTAGATTTTGTAAGCTGCCCAGAGTGTACTAGAGTGGGTGGCATAACCATTTAAAATGAAAGTAGTATTTTAAAATCCCTTTTATTTAAGAGGGAATAGAAGTATAAAGCACCACAAAATACCAAGGTAGATCCTTCATATGATACTACATAAACTCTTCCCCTAAACATCTAAACTTTCCTTTGATCTGAGAGGCACCTTTTTTAACACTGACTTGCAGTTCTTGATTCGGGTTTCCCTACTAGTGGAGTAATTCCACCTGGTCTCATTTCCTCACAGCAACATTGGGAAGTTTAATTAGGTAATTGCTATAACGCTTTTGGCAGACATGACAAACGTAATTAAGAGAGCAGGTGCAAAATGATTAAGCTCTCCCCCCCACCCCCCATCCCAACAACATTTTAGCTGAACTGCCAGGAGCCTGCCAGAAGAATTTCACAGCATCAACTCACTTATTTTGGAAGACTTCTTAAGTTCTGTACGGTTGGCTTTCTTCTTCATTATTTCACTTTAAAGAGGAATGCAAAGGCTTTTTCATCCACACAACCCTAGCAGAGCTAGTCAGATTAGTGAGAGTGCATCTAGGGAATGAACACACATTGCTTTGTCCTCCAAAGCCAGAACACCCAACAACTTGTACCAAGTCTCATAGGAAAACAAAAACAAAAAGCGTCTCTTTGCCTGTGGGATCTTAGATGGGATTATGAGGAGGCGATAAAACCCACTTTTTGCTTGCTTTAAACAGAGCACAGTTGGGATTTCCTTTCCTCAATAACATAATATACTTGAAAATAGCACATTTGGGAAAAGCCATGCTACACCTTATTATCTTTCATAAAGTTCAGAACAGTTCCCATAAAATCTGTATATATATCTATCTAAACAGGAAATACTACAGTTATGTGAACAAAAGGTCAAAGGGCTTGGCAATTCAAAGGGAGAAAAAAAAAATAAGTCAGAATAGCAAAACAACAAAGTGCCTTTTCTGAAACTGAAACTAAAGCAACAGCACAAAATATTCTAAATGGCAGTTTTTTGGAATACTTGAGCTACACTGCAACCAGTATATAGTTCGTAAGGTACAAATTATATATTGTTATGCAAACCTTTGTGAGAATAGAGCTCAGAAGAGTTCATTGAATTTTGTTTGGGGAAGATTTTTTTGGAAAAACTGCTTCTTCACTCACATAATAGGGTTGTTTTGTCCATTCTCTGCCATGTTGCCTGGAACAATGGGAGTTGTAGTCCAATACCAAAAAGAAAAGACTTTGGGGGGCAAAGATGTGTTCATGAACAGCCAAAACAATCCTTTATACAAAAAATTTCGAATCATTTTCTGTGAAAACAGCTGTATACTAAAATGTTTGTGTCTCACATGTGAAAATTCCAAAACAAATAAAATGCCAAGGTTGGGTTTGCAAAGTCCAAGCCAAATATCCTAGCAAAATCTAGTCTATTATGTGATATCTTGTTCTTAGGTTATCCTAAATGGCTGAATATCTGATTTAACATATAAAGTCAAACTACATTACTTATTACTGTATTATAATAGAATAACAGAGTTGTAAAGGACCTTGGAGGTCTTGTAGTCCAACCCTAAATTGCCTTAGTGAATTTTTCCCCTCCCGTGGTTACTCTGTTTATTTAGGTTAGAGAATATCTCTGAAATGGGTCACAGGTTGTCTTGTATAAAATAAAGTTTGGTTCTAATAAATAGAAGATGATACTAATTGTAGCTCAGGACTGAAATGAGAGATCTTTGTGCTCTCTGAGCTTGCTTGTCTTCTTGCAGACATTTCATTACCCAAACTAGCTAACATCATCAATGCTAGCAAGCTCAGAGAACACCAAGGACCCCTCAAATAGAAGATTTACTGCTTAATTTAAATAATGTGATATTTTTTAATGACGACCAACAAATGTATTTAATACTCTTGCTAAATGCAGCAACATGCAAGATAGAAATGCAGGATAGAAAGAGTATGTGACACATTATTATACTAAAATAATAATGTGTTACATACCTTTTGATATAACAAAATCCCCATATTCAATTTCAACACAATCATGTTAACTCCACATGCCTTTAAAGCATTCATTGAATTATTTATTTGGGCTATAAGATGCTTATTTTTATTACATAAATGCACAAAAAGTGATTGCTTAAGTGGCTGGTCATCATCGCTATTAAAATCCTTTAAGCCTGATCATTTCAATGATCAGACAGATTTGGATGAAAACCCACCTGAAGAGTAAGTTTTGTATAATTGTGGCTTTACAAAATTCAGCTAAATTCCCAATTTAGAAGCTATAAATGAAGGCAGTTTGCACAGTGCTCTATAAACTTTAATTAGTACGCTGCATGATTAAAGCCAAGAACAAAAAAGAAAGGGAAAGGTGCTTCAGGGTAGGGTTTGTTTTTTAAAACAAATAAGAGCTTATTTTTTTGAAAATATTAACACTTCAGTCCATCATACTTTCACTTAATGCTTTCTCTATATTGCTAACATGATAAAATATGCTGCTGATTTTGCATATTGATATTGAATGACTGACAGGAACACCTCACACAACAGAAATGCTTTATACTGCTTGTTTTAATGCTGCATATATTCGACCACGTTAAAGAAAACCCTGTCTTTATCTTACAAAACTGGCAGGAACTTAGGCTGTTCTTTGCCTTCCATGTAATGCAGATCTCTCTTATATGAACCCAGCTTCCCCTATTGACTTTGCTTGTTGGAAGTTAGCCAGGAAGGCTAACATTTTTATCTCATGACCCTGGGATGTTGCACCCATCACAAATACATGCCAGGCACCAGAACTCATGTGATTATGGGGTTGATGCAACAGGCATATATGCAAGGACCAATTGTTGTTTTTCTCAGTGATACTGTAATTTGAATGGTCACTAAACAAATGATTGTAAGTCAAGGACTGGGAGAATTAATGGATGCATGAACATTTCTCATTTGCAATAGGAAGATACTGTATTGACTTATAGATACTGTCATCGTCATGAGTTCCCAAAATAAATTGCAAAAGAAAATATCCCACAACCTCCTCCAAGCAGATTTAATTTGAAACCCTGTACCATGAAAATCCAGGTGGAATCAAAATATTTTGTTGGACAGCTATAAGTTATCAGAAACAGATCCAATCTATTTTCCTTCAGAAGGAATTCCATTAATTAGGCTCTGCTAAAGCAATACTACTAGTGCCTTTGACTTGAATTGCTTCCATGGTGGAACATTCAAAAGCAATTCAGGAAAATATTACTCTAACTTATAGAAAAGTTCCAATAGCGAAACAAAATTTTCAGATATTTTTGTTCTAAGACTATAGAGGTTTTTTTTTTTAAAAAAAAGCAGTACTCTGATTAGCTGGTCTTCTCTATGGTCTTGTCTCTCAGTAAGTCTGTAGATAGTGTAGGAGATAACCATGCCTGAGCCAATGGAAGGGGTCAAATGTGTCATCAGTCATAGGTCCCTTTGTGCCCACAAAAGGGGCACAAAACCCACCTTAAATTCCTTCTACTCTTATCTGCCACCAATTTCCTTTTGCAGTTAGTAGTTCAGATTCTTGTAGAGAACTTATGCTTGCAATAAATCTCTATACTCATTTGAACTGCTTGAATCTCCTGATTTCTCTGGAGCTCAACAGATAGCATTTTAGTAAACTAGCATCTAAACTGCTAAAGAATCCTGGATTGCAACAAGATACTTTTTATTGCCAACAAGATATCGGTATATCTATTCGGCAAGAAGCAATGGAATTAGATATGAGTAAGACTTATTTTGCAAACAAAATTCAGTTTGTTTAATTCTTAAATTTTAATCAGAGAATATTTTCCAATTCATCAGAAGTGAGAATTCAAGGATAGTTTTGTCTATACACAGAAGATATACAGATCAAGACTTAGGCGTTTATAATTAGGTATTTTCTGGCACTAGGTCAGGAAAGATCTTTGGCTGACTCAATCAGGGCTACTACTCAGCCAGGGCTACAATCACAATAGGCATCACTGGACTAGAGAAGGAAAATACCGATGTGGGAAAGCATATATTTTTGAATGCAAACAGCTCTAGTTCATCCCTGATATTTCCAGGTAGATTAAGGGAGGGGAACATAAGAATAAGAAGATGGACAGAACTACTGTGATGTGTAGATGAATCAAGAGTCTGTCTCAATATAAGGAAAAATGCAAATATAAATAGTTCAAACCTTGGCATATAAGATATTTCATCCGTGTGAACAGCACCTGCTACAGGTCTTCCCAAACGCCCGTTAAGGGACTGAAAAGGAAAAAAAATGGAATTCATTTTCAAAAATGTAAATATAACATAAAACTTATGTTTATATATACTGAAAAGTGCAGATTTCAAGCAATTAGACCTGTTGCTTTAAGGATCGTGACTGCAGATACTCATTCAAAAAACCTTGATACCATTTATCCTTCCCATTCTGAGCACCAATAAAGATAACAATACAGTAAGTGCAGAGTGATGCACGTTTGGGGCAAAAAAACCCAACTACATCTATAAACTGATGGGGTCTGAACTCCTTGCAACTAACCAGGAAAGGGAGCTTGGTGTCCTGGTGGACAGCTCAATGAAGGTATCAATCCAGTGTGCCGCAGCAGTGAAAAAAGCAAACTCATTGCTAGGGATCATTAGGAAGGGTATAGAAAATAAGTCAGCAAGTGTCATTTTGCCTCTTTATAAATCTATGGTGAGGCCCCATCTGGAGTATTGTGTACAGTTCTGGTCACCATACCTTCAGAAGGATATTATGGAAATGGAAAAGGTGAAGAGGAAGGCAACCAGAATGATTAGGGGGCTGGAACACCTTCCTTACTATCTGAGGCTGCAACGGCTGGGCCTCTTCACTCTAGAACGACGGCGCCTGAGAGGTGACCTGATTGAAGTCTATAAAATCATGCACGGTGTGGACAAAGTAGAAAAGGAAAAACTGTTTTCCTTATCGCACAACACTAAAACTAGGGGGCACTCCATGAAACTTTTGATAGCTAGACCTCAAACAAATAAGAGGAAGTACTTTTTCACCCAGAGGATCACTGGTCTATGGAACTCCCTGCCAGAAGAAGTGGTGACAGCTGTCAGCCTCGACACCTTTAAGAAAGGATTAGACGAGTTCATGAAGAACATGGCTATCAATGGCTATCGTTATGGATGCCTAAGGACACCCTCCGGGATGGAGAGATAGGCAGGATATTTCTCAATGCCATTTGCAGGGAATCATAAGCAGGTGAAGATATCTGCTTGGGAATACCCTGAAGCAAATGGGGAGCCACTGTGTGAGACAGAATGCTGGACTGGATGGGCTGTGGCCTGTTCCAGCAAGGCTGTTCTTATGTTCTTATGTTCTTACAGTGTCACAATACATAATGTACACAATTTCAGGTAACTGAATTTAGGAAATGGAAAATTAAAAATGACCATACATTTTTGGCTGCTGTATTTATTAAATAGTGCCTCAATAAATGAGAGCGCATAGTGGATCATGGGTAATTCTGAAAAATAAAACAAGCTCGGATTTGGTTAGTACTTGGATGGGAGACCACCAGAAATTATCAGGATTGAACACTAGATTGAGAATTTGGGAACAGAAGAAACAGGTAAGGCAAACCACTTTCAAATCGTTGCCAAGAAAATTACATGAATGTAGATTACAGGAGTCTGCCTGTAATAGGAGTTGACTCAAAACAAAAACTATTTGGAAACTGGAAAACATATGATTGAAGTAAGAGTTAAAAGAACAATCGGAAGCAAAGAAAGCTAGCTTGCTCACAAGTTCTTAAAATGAATCCTCTATACCTCATTTTTTGGCAATACTAAACACTAGTTAAGGGAGTGTCAGTAACACATATATACACTTGCATTGGTCCCCATATAAGGAGATCTCCTAGGATTTAAAGATTTTGCCCTTCGGTCTTCTATTTTCATTCTGAAGACCTGCACACTGAATTTAGACAAAGATATTCCCCTTTTGCCTTATTTCCAAAGAGATTCTCCTTGTTTCAAAAGTATATCACATTCTATTTTGCTGTGCCAACTTGTGAGACAACTAATATTTCAGCATTCTTTACTCGACAATATCACAGAAATGCTTATGAGCTAAAATTAGCAAGTTTTACTCACAGCCTGAAAAGCAGAACAGAATGTCTCCATTGAGAGATGACAGCCCATTAGAGGAACTGCGCGAGACCTGGCTCGAGGCCCAAAGGAGTCTTTTAGGGACAAGGTTACTGAGGAGAGAGTTCATCCTGAGTAGGCTTTGTCTTAAGTAGCCACAGACCAGCTGGCTTGACCTTGGGCAATCAGCAAGGCTAGAAATCCTTTCTCAGAATGTATTGTTTGGATGTTTCATTGGGCTATTCCCGGGATTGAATACAGCACTTCAAAAAGCTACTGCCTGGGAATGCAGGTTATCTGAATGTTTAGGCACAAAGTCTGTGCAAAACTTTAGTTATGCATTTCTTGATGTATGAAGTTTACCATTCTTTTGGGCTGGATTAGAGACAGACAATGAAAAATGATGATGGAAAGATTATGTTTTCCTTCAATGTAAGTGCCATTAAAGACAACCTTTGAGTGAATAGGGAAAGGGTAAAATTATGACAAGCATAGTTATAATGTTTTCCAGCTGGGATCACAAAACTAATACAAGCCCAAGAACTTGCTTTGTTAAGAGATTCCCTTCAAAGTATGGTTAAGATATTTCAAGGCATTGGGTGTATATTACACAGTCACACAGTCCAAGTGCACTTTCTCTGTTGGCTAATTCGCATAAGTAAAAAAAGTTTTTTTGACTTGTTTCAGATATTTCCCTTATAATATGCAACTGATGTAGTTAGAGTTTCAGCCTTACATTTTCTTCCACCCTGCAATAATATTTCAATGCATCTATTATATGCTAAATACTCTGCATTCAGTTGAACGATTCTTTAGATCAGGGGTGCCGCCCTGGGTCCTTCGTGGAGAAGGGCGGGATATAAATATGATTAAAATAAAAATAAAAATAAACCACACCCATCCATTAGCAAAGGGGAAAAAAGTCATGATATGCCACATGACATCAACATGACAACACATGTTTGATACCCCTGCTTTAGATGATTTATGATAAATTATAATAATCCACTTCTACATAATAAACAAACTAGTTCTTAAAACCCGTGGTTGGGTCGACCCTGAGACCACCACCCCATGAGCCTCCGGACCCAGTGATCATAGGGGGCCAAACCCATTACAAGGTACAATACATCCTCGACTCTAGGTGGCACAAGGGGCAGCTCCAATATTTATTTATTTATTTATTTATTTATTTATTTATTCGAATTTATACCCCCCGCCCTTCTCCTTGTTAGGACCCAGGGCGGCGCACAGGCATGATTTAAAACCACAATAAACACAATATACATCATTAAAATATATTAAATTATTCAACCCGTGCTAAAACCCATTTAAAAACCCTACCAAATTATAATTTAAGTATAAAAAGTCAGAAACGGGGGGCTATCCTAGGCCGGCTTGTTGGAATAAATGCGTCTTAAGACGTTGGCGGAAGAGGCGGAGGTCCGAGGTAGTGCGAAGGTCGGGGGGTAGGTCGTTCCAGAGGGCCGGGCCCGCCACAGAGAAGGCCCTTCCCCTGGGTGTCGCCAACCGGCATTGCCCATCCGATGGCACCCGGAGAAGACCCTCTCTGTGGGAGCGGATCGGACGAAGGGATGTATGGGGCAGGATGCGGTCTCGTATATAGCTAGGCTCCGAGTCATGGAGCGATTTAAAGATGGCCATCAACACCATCAAGTATAAGGGTTTTTGCTTTGCACAGGTTGCCTTCAGGAAGTGAGGGAAGCTGAATGTCAACTCGCAAAGGTTTTCTGACCTGCTCCCAAGTTGCCATAGGCAGGGGGATGGAAATTGCACCTCGTAGCTACATCGAGGAATTCACACCTTAGTAAAAACAAAACACATCCTATCCAGCCAAAGTCAAGGCCATCTCCATGGAA
The DNA here is from genome assembly GCA_039707465.1 of Rhabdophis nuchalis. Classification (NCBI taxonomy): domain Eukaryota; kingdom Metazoa; phylum Chordata; class Lepidosauria; order Squamata; family Natricidae; genus Rhabdophis; species Rhabdophis nuchalis. Next base: position 46,765,427 of record CM077644.1, read on the forward strand.
ACCCTCAACGCCCAGAGAGAGTGACTTCTTTGACCCATGAAATTGCTTTGTTGGGAAATGTGACTGATGACACACCTTAGGGGAGTGGGGAACAGGGTCAGAGGCAAGGTGCAAACTGAGTAAAGTTACAGCTGGCTTGCTGTCAGCTCTTTATTAGGGTTCCAACTGATGCCCTAATAAAAGCAGGAGCCTCAAGCAAAGTTTCAAGAAAAATCCAGTTGTTTAAAGAATCAGCCATGTCGCCACAGACCAAGTGAAGCCAGCTCTAACTTCACTCAGTTCACACCTTGCCTCTGACCCCGTTTTCCCTCCCCTCCCCAAGATGTGTCATCAATCACATTCTCCAATGAACCAATTTAGAGGACACTCCCTCCAGCCGTTCTGGGTCTCTGTGGATATGGCCTTGACTTCAGCCGGCTAGGATGTGTTTTGTTTTGACCAAGGCACAATTCCCCATCCCCCTGCCTATAGCAACTCGGGAGCAGGTCAGGAAAGCTTCGTGAGCTGACACTAATAATCTTTCACCTTCCACCAACAAGTAGTGATAGAGGGTACTTCCTTCCAGCCTTGCAATCTCAGGGCATCTTGAAGTTCAACCTGTTCATTGTCATTGAGTAAGCAAGCAACTTAGGGGGAAAGAATGGTGTCTACTCCCTTTTCCATTCAGTCTCCTTATCCTTCATTTGGTAAAACAAGTGCTTCATAAAAGCAAGACACCTCACTTAAATACTTCGTTTTCACTCTGCTAAGCAATTCCAGCAGTGCATGCCAGTTCAGCACAATGAACCATTCATTCACTTCAGGTATATAATACGTAACAAATGTTTGTCCTAGCAATTGATTAAGGTATGAAACAACTGCATACCGCAGTATCAGTGAGCCTCTAACTTCTCTACAAATGTAGAATGTGGGAGAGGGAAGGAAGCTTTATTCTGTATCACAGGTAGACATGCAACCAAGTTAAAGACCAGATTCAATCCAGCTTTCTTAGGGCTAAAATAAAACAGCTTCAATTTAAAACTATAAGACATGCATGCATTATTTTTCTTGTAGACTTCAGTTCTTCAGGTATAGAAAAGAATTTTTTAACTAGACAGCATACATGTCCAAAATTCATGAAATTTAACAGGATCCTTCTTGGGGATCTTGATCCCCAAGATATTTTCAAGGGCTGCTGTGAAACAGAACTGTATTGATGCACATAACTACAGTCAAATGTTTTATATATAATCAAAATGCCCATTGGAACCATGCTCAATAGCACTGAAATTAACAAAGACTTCTCATTACATCAATACTAGGTTATAATAGAAATTCAGCAAAAATACAGTTTGGCTGAAATTAATGTTTGCCAATATTGGCAGAAACAGTGCTGGCAGATATAGACTAGCAACTCCTTTTTCAATTCTCTAGTTCTGCATTTATAGAAAATATATAACCTTTCCCAAATACTTGCATAGAAATGTCAGGTTTTATTACCTTTACCAAAGTGTTTCTGGTGAAGTAACAGATAGGGCAAATTTGGTATGGAGGGAGATACTTTCTTCCAGGATGCTCCCATACATCCTAACTGGCATCTTCTTTATCCAAATTCATAATCACAATATGGACCTACTTGTTACTGCATCTAGTTTGGCTCATAATATTTCAACATTTGCCATTAAGGTCAGAGTAATATTTTAGCTAATCTAATAATGCCATGCCCAAATAAATAAATAAATCTAATAATTGACAAAACTAAGTGATATGTTTTGTTTGTCTTCCAAATTCTCCAGGTCATAAAGATTTACTTGGTAACAGTTCTGGGTCTAACTATTCATTTATTCTTCATCTATGAAAACACTATTGGAAATGGCTCAGTTCAGTGGCTCAATGCAGGAAGTATCCTTAAAAGAAGCAATCACAAAACATCCAACCATTATCAACCTTTTGACATAGGCAATAGACACCAGTGGAAATACTGGAACTCTACTTAGTGATGTAGACCACACTTCTCCAACTTTTATCCTGAAGGAACCTTGGAAATAATCTCAGGAAAATTCTCATAAAGTTTACAAAAAAATATGAAATATGAATTTACTTTTAACCCATACTTCTCACATTTTACAACATTTATAACAACAAAGCATAAGGCTGGCAGCTGAAATACAGCTTAAAAATCTCCAACATGCAAGCTCTAGCATTATGCAGCATGGAAAGTTTTCTTTTTTAAAAAATCATTTTTTTTCAATTGTGTTTTCTTGCAGAATCCCCAGCAACCTTGCTGTGGAAGTCACTGACAACAGCAGAGGAGATGCACTTCATCTGATCAGCTCATGCTAAATCAGGGGTGTCAAACTGGTGGCCTGCGGGCAGGATACCTCACATGCAGGCCACACCCAACCCAGCTCCGTGAATGGGAAAAACACTGAAATGTTGTGTGATAGCAACGTGATGCCGTGAATTTGACACCTATGTGATATATTAATTTATTCCCTGCCCACCCACCCCTGGCCAGGAGACATCATGGCCAGATATTAGGTGTGTTGGTCACTTGGGAGGTTTTTTTTCCCCCTCTAAAGACAAAGACTTGATCTGTGTAAAGTATCAGATGGTGGACTTTCTGAAAGCAAAGACTTTCAGAACTGGAGTCCAGAGTATTATCTCTACAACATTTGCTGGTAGTTAATAGGTTATTATTATTATTATTTTAAAATGCAGGTGTGCTATAAAACACTGCTTGGGGGAAGACTGCTTATACTCCATGGTTCATACTTTATGCAGGCCTGGTTTAGATTAGTGTTTTTCAACCTTCACCACTTTAAGATGTGTACTCCCTTCAACTCCCATATTTTCCTAATCCTAACCAACATGTATGTTGTTTTTCAATACTGCTTCCTAAACATTTTATTATGCTTGGAAAAAAATGAAAAACAGGTACTTTTACCAGTAGTAGTACCTGTTTAATGTCATTTTGTAAAGGTATATCCTTTATAAAGTATTAATCCTTTTTATGTTGCTATTTTGTCATCGTAAAAGTATAGCAGCAGATAAGCTTTCCGTTTAAAGGCACTGGCAAACAATAGTCAGCAAAAGAATTGGGAATTAAGGGGAAAACAGCTACTATTCTTTCTGCCTACGCATCATTCCAAGATTAATGCCTAATAGATTGCTAGCTCCTCCTCTGCTATTCAGTTATTCTGGGCCCAAAGTGGGGGATGTCTCTACTTGCTGATACTTAACTTTTCCCTCTAATCAAACAGCTCTTGATAAGAAGCCCTCAACTTCCTTCATTTCCTTCCACCGGAAGCATCATTTCTTTCATCTTTCCTTAATTTCCAGAAAGGCCCAGCTTGTTCTGCATTTTTAAAAAATGTTCTCATACCTTTAAATATAATAAAATTCTGTGATTCCTGTATTATCTAGGAATAACTCTGCAAAACTGCAGAAAATTTACTACACAAGATTAGCATGCAAATATTCATCTGGAAATTATCTACAAAGGACAGTGTAAGAATATTGTTTCTGCATTCTTCTACAGATTAATTTTCTACAGTTACCCAACAGATTTCTTATGGAAAATTTAAGAAACTAATTTTTTTACCCTAAACCAAAAGGGAAAAAAAGAATATTCCAAAAATCAATTGAAGCCATTGGTGAGTAGTATTAGCTTCCACCAGAGAAAACAAAAGCATCCTCCAAGGAGACTATAAAAGAGCAACATGAAGCAGAGAAACCAACATGAGCTTGGTGGCATAAACAATGCAACTCTTTCTTTCACTAACCAAGTGAATTATGCTAGGGATCTTATTATTTTAATACATTTTACTGTATGCTGTGCCTATCTGAAGGAAGAAGGTTAGTCGTTAATTTCTACCTCAACTTTGTGAGAAACTATGTTAGTAAATTCTTTGTAATTGTGCCACAAATGGGAAAAGGGTGAGCTCAAAACAAACCCTAACTTAGAATATTATTTATTTATTTGTTTATGACATTTCTTTATTTCCACTAACAAAATCAGTTCCCCAATTTAAATACGTTTTGTTTTTGGAAACCTAAAACTGGAGCTCTTTAAATAATAATCTATTCACTCCCAGTTTTGTATCTGTGCATGGCCATTATCCCAAGTTTGTTTTTTAAGTGATGCAAAATTTGTTTCCAATTTTGCCAGCTCTTTTGCAGGTAGATAATCAGGTTTTACCAGCTTCCCCACTGTTTACATACATTTTTCAAGTCAGAATCACAGCAGGCCCCATTTAATTCAGTAAGATTTACTTCTAGGTAAATGTGCATGGAATAGTATCCCAAGTTGTAACTTTAAATCAACTTTAATTTGTGCAGAGATATTTCAGATCAACATGATCTCTAAAGATTTCAGGTGCATCTACTCTACTGCTGGTAAAATGAGGCTAGGATTTTCAATGGTGGAGTAATGTTTATGAAAACAATTAAAAACAACGAAGCTGTAAACTTTCATAAATTTCTGTTGGTAATGAGAAGAGTGTGGTACAATTTATTTGATTCCTGTAGTTAGATAGAAGTATCAAGATACCTGTCAACATGAAATTCAGAGTTTCATTATATATTGCTGTTCTTTCTGGTTGTTCTAAAAAAAGTGCAATTTTTCTCTATCCTTTAATTCCGGTTGTCCTCAACCTTTTTTGCACCAGGGACCGGTTTCATTTTAAAGAAAATTCTGCCGACCGGCTGAGTGGCTCAGTAGTCATGTGACTGGGTGGGCGTGGCCAACTTGGAAAATGTGAAACTCACTTAACAATGATCTTGGTTAGCAACCAAACTTTTGGCCTCAACTGTGGTCATAAGTTCTTTCTTTCTTTCTTTCTCTTTTTCTTTCTTTCTTTCTCTCTCTTTCTTTCTCTTTCTTTGTCTCTGTCTCTCTTTCTTTCCCTCTTTCTCTCTCTCTATTTCTTTCTTTCTCTCTCTTTCTTTCTCTTTCTTTGTCTCTGTCTCTCTTTCTTTCCCTCTTTCTCTCTCTCTTTCTTTCTTTCTTTCTTTTTCTCTTTCCCTCTTTCTCTCTTTCTTTCTCTCTCTTTCTCTCTTTCTGTATCTTTTTCTGTCTCTTTCTTTCCTTTCTGTCTCTTTCTCTCTGTCTGTCTTTCTCTCTCTCCCACTTTCTTTTTCTTTCTTTCTCTTTCTGTGTCTCTCCTTCATCCGCCCATCTCTGTCACTCTGTGTGTGTGTGTGTCTGTCTGTCTTGCATTCACTCAATCACTCATTCTGTGTCTCTGTCTATCTTTCTCTCCCTCCCTTCCTCTCTGTCTCTCTATGTGTGTCTGTCGTCGTCGTCGTCCCCCCCCCCAGCCTTCTCAGCCCGCCTGCTGCGCTTGGTCGCTCGTTCACTCGTTCAGGGTCCGTGGCTGGGTAGGAGCCGGGCTGGAGAGGAGGAGGAGGGAGGAGGGGGCAGCCCATTGGGCAGAGCGCGCAGGAGAACACAGGAGGATGGTGGGGGCTCTTCCTCCACCCTCGTTGATGGAAGGACTCCTGCGCACCGCCGGAGCAACCCTCCCTACAGCCGCCAGTTCCCTCCCCCGCCCGCGGAGCCTCCGCAGCCCCTGGAAGAAAACGAGTGGCCGGCATGCCAGCAGGGAAGGGAATCGGTGGCCGGTCCGGCGGCGCCCAGGAGTCCCTCCGTCGACGAGGATGGAGGAAGAGCCACACTCCAACGGCGCGAACAGCCGCGCCTGCGTTCTCCCGCGCGCTCTGCTCAGGGGGCTGCCTCCTCCTCCCTCCTCCTCCTCTCCAGCCCTGCGGCTCGGCTCCCACCCAGCCACGGACTGGCACCGGTCCGCGGCCCGGGGGTTGGGGACCCCTGCTTTAATGGTTAAAATTAAAGTCAGAATTAAGTCAGAAAATGTGAGTACTTGAACAATGTACAATGTGCAATGCAGAAATAATTTATATGTAACTTTCCATAAGTTGAACCTTACATCTGGATTTACCATCACATTAAAATAATAAATCATGCATTTATATCATCTTGAACTCAGCAATTTATAAATATCTAATGATTAAAGTCTGCTTGATCCAACTAGAACACTTCATTAGGATGTATTTTGTTCAGATGTAAAAACAGATTTTTCAAAAATTAGGGACAGCACTTTTTAAAAAAAAGCACTACTAGTATACCACTCCCTTCTGTTTATGAACCTCTCCCACATATTTTTATTTTTAAAAAAGTGTCTGTGTTTTAGAATCAAAGGAAACGTATTTAGACTACATCATGGATCATCATGAAAAGGCTTTTTACTCACAACTGCAGCAACATCTATTTCTAGAGAATATGTCTTAAGCATCACAAGAGTTTCAGCCAGAAATAATGTTTTGCAGACTTGTTTTTAAATGTTATCATCACTAAATAATTCCCCCTTAATGACCTTATGACCATGAAATCCCAGCACTAATCTTGCTTAGGTGTTCAAATTCAGTGTGAGGCCCTCAAAAACCTGGAGCAGAGGTATGCAAACAAAACAGGATGGATAAAAATCAATGTTTCTTTAAAAAAAATATGGATTTTTAAATTTTAAATCAGATTTTTCTGGTTTAAATCAAATTTATTTTTATTTTTTTATCAAATTTATATTAATAAAATGCTTCCGGAGTAAAAAAATAGTTTTCTATTTAAGATACATTAATAGTTTAGTTTATTCAGCATGAAATGGAATTTAGTGAGGCTGTATATTCTGCAATCTATGAGTCAACAGCAGGTCAGAGGAAGAGCATTGTAGTACAGATGACAGTTACTCTTTAAAAATTATGATTTAAATCGAGCAGATTTAAATCAAGCTTTTTTACTTCATAAATTTGGATTATTTTCTGAGAATTTTGTTTAGTGAGAAATATTAGAGATTGATTTTTGTGGCTTTCTGTTTCTGTCTGTCTGTCTGTCTGTGTATGTGTAATTTACCGTGAATAGAAAATACCTCCCAATTGCAAACTCTGCTAATACAGAATTCCACATTTCAGGGAAGCTTCCAAACACTGCCTTCTAAATACACTAACCATACAGATCTTCATAACAAATACCCAAGGTCAAGGGGTGGGTTAGCACATGTAGCCCTGGCCCTCTACACACTGTGTTGGATTCCTGCCTGGAGGCTGATCTTTTGAATTGGGATTTCCCGGATACAAAATGTTTAGTGCAAAGGAAATGGTTAGTCCCAAATTTACAAAAATTGACCAGCCTCAAGTAGTGCAGAACATTTGGAAGGGATAAGGGAAAAGCAGTCAGATAATTGGCCAATAAGATACTTTTCATCAAGAAAAATGCTGCTCACATTTGTTATCAAAACAAACAAATGAAATTGCACAGCTGTTAAACTGGAGTTCAAATTTCAAGGTTAATTATGATCAGTTAGCAAAAACAATGCACAAGTGGCTAAGTTAAAGAGCCCGCTCAATTATCAATTACTTTAAATGTCCTCATCAAAAGGCTAAGAGGAATTTGCTCAGCTCAAGGATAACTAGAGGCCTTCTTGAATTGTGCTTTTATAAACATGCTTTTACAACCAGCTTCTGTTCTCTTCTGCTTTCCTGTCACTTTGCTTTATGCTGTTCTACATATTACTGGGCTTGGAGTTCTTTATGGGATTATTTAAAAAGAAAGAAAGGGAGCAAAGATGAAAGGAAGTAAAGGCATCCTGTGATGACAGTCACAACGTCAATGTGCTCATAAACAGAAATCAACAAAGAAGGTGTAGGTTGTATATATCTGTTAGGAGTAGGATTAGGACTTGCAGATCAACAAGGCAATGATCATGGATGGAGAGAGTAAAAAAAGATTAATTAGTCATTTATGATCAACATTTGTGCAAGAAAAGAGACTCATTGTTGAAGGTTCTGTTGAATATATAACATTCTCAGAAATCAGGTCCTGTGATTCCGACTAATTATGCAGAAACACAAACAAGAAAGGGGCAGTGGCAAAATCAGTTAACATATGTGCAAGCATGAGGTCATGCTGTACTCAGTGCAAGGCAAAAAATGAGAACGCCCGTCCTTAACTCTATCAAGAGAAAACAAAGCTTGGCTGAGATCAGTCTACATTATTATCCAGCTGTTTGATCTTTTAAAACGAAGGCCTCGACAAATACAAAACTTATCAGTTCTTCTAGTTTAATCATTCAGACACTCCAGATTACAATTATTCCATTTATATATTTCTCAGATTTGTAAAACACACTATCTTATGTAGCTTATAAATTTAAAAAAAAATAGCTGTCATGAAACGGGCCGTTTTTTGCACACACACACACAAAAAGGCATGCAGTGGCTTTGGGAGGGTGTGGTGTACTCCTGGGGGCTGGGGGAGGGTATGAATAAAAATGGCGCCTTTCTCAGCCCCCAGGAACATTTTGCAAGCCTCCCAAACCCTCTGTACATCCATTTTTGCAAAGGGGGCAGGGTTTTGGTAGGCAAAAAATGCTGTATTCAGTGTATAACACGCACCCTCTTTTGGGGGAAAAAGAATGTGTCTTATACTCCAAAAAATATGGTACCTGATTCCATGTCACTCACTCATCTAGTTTTGTACTGAATAGTGACTACCACCAACCTTCTAGACAGAATATCAGCATATGTTTTTCTATTCTTTGTTCCTCAGAGGAAAAATAAGGAAATTCTGCAAGCCGAACAACCACAATTTATCTTTGGATTTTTCATGGTCCAAAATATTTTCATCTATTTTATACATATGGTAAATGTGATCTTGCTACAGACTCACATAAAATCTCCCTCAGTGAATACTGCCTCCAGTAAAACTACTGTACTTTAATATCTTGACATGCAAATCCATAATTCAATTCTGACTTTATCACCAACATAATAGGGTCAAGATAGAAATATATGCCCGCTACTGTAATTTCACCCAGTGTTTCCTAGCCTGCCTTTCTGAAGATCTGTAGGGATCACAGGGACATTCATTTCCAGAAAACATGTTAAAAGAAGGGCAATGGGAGTTTCAGTTCACTCTATTTGCAAGAAGCCAAATGTGGGTGGCCAGCCTGCTAAACACTGAGGATTAGTGGCACAAGAAGATATTATGGGTATTCATTAGCTATTAAGGACAGGTCAACATAGAAACCTTGTTTGATTCATCGTTCAAGGTTATATATAAATGCTTAACCAATCAACCAGAATAGCTCAAGGTTGAATAGAAAGCAACTTCCACAATTAGTTCCAAAATGTACCCAAGATAAAGCAAAACAAGTACTATTGTAAAAGTCAGCCCCCAGTACCCAGTAATTATTACGGTGAGTCAGAAAAGAAAACCCTGGCAGTGTTTTATCACCTTCCTGATTTAGAGTTAAATACTTCCAAAGATCCCCTGTATAAAATGTCTGCTTCAATAAAGGCTATTTATGGTATGCCTATCCCCCAAAAACCACCCTCAAAGGAGTTTTAAAACTAGAAATAAATTTTGGTCATTTTAGGTACATAAAGATTAGAACTTGAAGAAACCAATAATATCCTTTGTTTTAGACTGTGCTGACATTACCTAGACAGGGATAGAAGCATAAGTATAAGACTCTGAACAAGTCAAAGACATCATCTGTCAGTGACAGAAATCCACAACTCCACCATTTGCTGAAAGCCAACATCAATTTAAACACCTTCAATGAAGAGCAGCTCACAACTCACCACTCATCAGGTTACTATGCTGGTATCCACACAAAATCTGCTTCATTGTAATATAAACTCACTATTTTTTTACCTGTGTTCTGAACTCTGAACCACTCTGCCCTGTCTTTTACATAACAGTCCTTCAGATGTTGGGAGGTACTGTTTTGCATACTAGAAATACATCAAAATGGGTAATATTACTCATCAAATCACCAAAGTCCACAGGAAGAGGGGTCAAAACAGACAAGAAGGAGCACAATCAAACCCCTCCCCTTTGTACAGGCATGTGACATCCATGCACTTACAAAAGGTCAGAGCTTCAATTCACTGCTGCAACTACCATCCTTCCTATTTTGAGAGAGAGCAAGAGACAGCCTTATATGGATGCTGCTGGACAAACTACAAACTGGAGAGTAAAGTATGCTTATTCTGTTACTCTGAAGACTTCACTGGCCTGATTTATAGACAATCTAAATCATAACATAGTTTATCTCATTCCAGTGTATTGTGATATATGAACCTAACATTATGCTATAGTTTTATGAGTTAATTAAGTCACTACAGCCTATTTAACAGATCATGTTTACAAAGTCTTTAGCCTAGCAATATGTACAAATTCAACTACAATATTATGTCAAGATACTTAACAGCTCCCTCATATGAAATGTTCCATGAAAAGAACAGGCATAACAAAACTGAACTGGGCACTGACCCATCTATTTTAAATAAATCTAATAAAATCTCAAAATTTATTTTGTCAGCATGACATTTCAAAAAAGCATTTTAATTACTTTTTAAAAATGTATTGCCTTCTTGGATATGAGGTATCTGTCCATTTTGTGGTATTCCTGTGTACCCAGTACCCTCATATTTCCCCCCGATGGAATATTTAATAATAACAACAACAACAACTTTCTGTATCCAGAAAGTCATGGGAACACAAAGTGGAAAAAGTTATCGAAAATGAGAAGGTAAAGATCTTGTGGGACTTTCGAATACGAACAGGTCATCATTTGGCGCACAACACACCAGATATCACAGTTGTAGAAGGCCGAAGTGTACAGGTTATAGATATTGCTATTCCTGGAGATTCCAGAGTCGAAGAAAAAGAACTAGAAAAAATAATGAAATATCGCAACCTGGCCATCGAAACTACACGGCTATGGATGAAGCATGTCACAATGATACCATCGGGGCACTTGGCACCATGTCCAAAAATTTTACTAAATACATCAGCAAATTGCAGCTTCCTGCAATAACACCAGCGGAACAGTAAAAAACTGCCCTACTTGAAACATCTTACATTCTAAGAAGATACTTGGTTGATACCTAGGATGCTGGCAGCAAACTGTATCAACCATTAGCACCAGTCAATAGTATTTGCAATGCATTTTTAAGTGTTCAGTTGGCTGAGTTTCATGTTTTATGAATAAAGTAAATAATAATAATAATAATAATAACAACAACAACAACAACAACAACAATAATAATAATATCATCTATGTACTGAATCCTGAATTTTTCAAAACATCATTTACTTTGTAATTAATTAGATATGTAACTCCTCTTTTCAACTCAGATTTGACTGGTCAGATTTCAACAATGCACACAAGTTCTGCAATTCTGTTACTTAAACATTTTATACTATCCTAATAATACAAAGCATTTTACACAGCAGAAAAATAAAGCAACCTAACTCAACATACTACGTAAACCAGGGGTGTCAAACACAATCACATCGTATGCCATATCTTGACGTATTATGATGTTTTTTGCCTTTGCAGAGCAAGGGTGAGTGTGGCCTCCACGGGCCATATCCAACCTGCGGGTTGCCAGTTTGACATGCCTGATGTAAACTCTGCAGTTTTAAAGGAAATGCAAGTAAGCTGTTTTTCAGAGAACAGGATGTGGGGGCTGCCACCAAGAAGGCATCTCTCAAGGTTTCTATCCCTCTAGTCACACATTGGGTGAGAACCTTGAGAACTCCTTTTAGGGAACACACATAGCAAGCTAATTCTGGCTGAGAAAGATAATCTTTAAGGTTAAATCAACTTATTCAACAGGGTTCAAAAGCTGCTCAAGTAAAAGCACCCTCAACATAATTTTAACACTGACCTATCTTCCTTTTTCCACTAGCAAAAGTTGGTTTACTGCATTCTGGATCAATTGCAATTTCTGAATTGTTTTCAAGGGCAGCCTTTTGTAGTAGTCTAACAGGGAGGTGATGAAGGGATACATTGTCAAGGTGGTTTTGATTTAAATCAAGTCGATTTAAACATGATTTAAATCACTAGTAAAAAGGCTTGATTTAAATAAACTCAATTTAAATAATAATTTTTAAAGAGCAATTGTCATCTCTGTCCTGCAGCAGCTCTTCCTCTGAACCGCTATTGACTCACTGACAGTCCCATTCACTTTAATGGGATAGCTGTTGATGCGGCAGTGACACAAAAAGGTGAGGGATGTGGAGGGCAGCAGGTGAATAGATGCCCACTAAGAGGCGCTGCCATGACGGATCTGAAATGACAGGTGCTCTTTAAATGTAAGAACTCATTCTTGCTAGTAGTGACAATATTTAATATTATTTGCAAACAAAATGAAGGTTTCCTATTTAGTTGCAGAGCTTGGATTCATTGAATGAGTTTACCAAAAATGTAAATATTAGAGAATATACAGTCTCACACTACATAACTAAGCTCCATTTCATGCTGAATAAATTAAATTATTAATATATCTGAAATAGAAAACTATATTTAGATACATTTTTACTCCAAAAGCATTTTATTAAGATAAATTTGATAAAAATAAAAAAATCCAATTTAAATTAAAAAAATCCAATTTAAATAAACAGATTTTTTTATTTTTAAAAAATCAATTTCTATCCACGTTATTATACTGTTGCATGTATATCTTGAAGCCCCCCCCAAAAGACTGCAATTAGAACACTAGCTGAAACGTGATAAACGTCCCCATAGTCTCAGGCTATTCCACAAGCAACAGATATTTGCTCAGGAGGCCCTTTTTATGGTGAACTAATATTTTGAGGAGAAATGTAGTTCCATCCACAGCCAACCTGCGAATCTGGATCAAGCCATAAACTGCAACTCCATCTTGCCACGATTTAATTTGAAATTATTTTGACCAACCTAGTCCCTTACAGCCTCCAGGCACCTAGTCATCACCTCTACCCCAGCCTGATATTGTGATGTATAACTGAAGAGTTAAATGTAGCAAAGATGTCTCAGTGTTAACCACTTCTCTCAAAGGTATTAAAAAGCATGGGAGACTGAGTCAGAACCTATGGAAACTCATGCTAAACAAGCCAAGATATTAACTCCTTTTCTCCTATCAACTGAAGCTTATCTACTACATTTTAACACAACAGTGAACTATAAAGCCTCAATGTCAACATAATTTAATTAGGGGAAAAGGACCAATATTGCTGTTCTGCTCTTGGTGGTGAAATATAATTCTACTTAGTGGAAATAGATTTCATGCACTCATTCCATGAGCCATAATGGGGAGGCAAAGTCTAATCATGACACATTGCAGAAAGTCAGGGCTCAGAATCCTGCCCTGAAATCCAATCAGATCTCCAGGACAATTTTACTTAAGTGATGGGGAAAATGCAAAATAATTATATCTACCATCTGTAACTTTCCATGAATCCTTTGCATCAGGTAAAAACTGAGCTCGTTCATAACATATTTGCAATATTTTGAAAGGAAAATAATTCTTTATTCATTGCTCTTTCTCCTCAAAATTCTGATTTCTGTACAAACTATATCTTATTTACCTCAAGTGAGAAGGCCCTTGTAGTGGTAGTATAATAATTTTCTCATACCATTGCCTTCCACAGATACAAGGTTGTAGGTGGTGTAAGCTCATCAAGCAACACAAAGATACTACACACAAGATAAACAATTTTATTTATTTTATTTTATTTTATTTTATTTTTGAATTTTTATACCACACCTTCTCCCAGGGAGACTCGGGGCGGTGTACAGGCCTCAATAAAAATGATGTACTGTAATTGCCAAGAGTCATCCCAAAATTCAAAATTCAACCTCTTACCACATATTTGTAGCAACATTTGGGAAGCTGAGTGATGCAATCTAGGAAATACAAAAAATGTATGCCCGTGTATTTTAGAAAATTGATCAAAGTAAATACATAATTGCATCAAATCACCTCTTCCAACTAATAAATGTTATCAGCAGTCATAAGCTTTCTTGAGTTGCAGTGCAATTCATCAGATGTACTCCTTCTGACTTTGGGCTACCCTAAACTATAATGTCTTTCCTTCTACAATAATTGCATCAGAATTTCTCCACCTGTTTTGTAAATAGTGAAGTTAGAAAGCTGTTTTGTCAAATGTTATCACGCTGCAGGTGGGAGTCTGAAATTCAATAGTTCAACAGCTTTCGAAAGGAAACTCAGGGAGGAAAAAAAATCAGAACAAAATGATCTAAATAAGAATTTTTAATCCAGCTCTGTATCATGTGTGGCTTTCTGTTTATGAGGCATTTAATTTCTTTATTTATCAAATGTACTCTCTTGAGCCCTAATTCCTGAGTTTAGAAGCAACAGCAGAATAAAAAAGTTCATGGGATCAAAGCTATAATTTAAAGGATAATAAAGAATGTATGCTTTTCAAAGTATTTTTCAGAGTATAAGACGCACCTTTTTTCCTCTAAAAAGAGGCTGAAAATCTGGATGCATTTTATACACCGAATACAGCAATTTCTTTTGCATCCTGAACTCTCGCCTCTTCACCAAAATGGCCATGCATAGCTTGTATGAGGCTTTCAGAGATTTCCTGGGGGCTGGGAAGGGCAGAAATGAGCAAAAAACGGGTATTTTTGCTCAATTTTGCCACCCCCTCCAAGAAGCCTCCATAAGCCTCCATAAGGCTATGCATATAATTTGTTTTGTCAAAAAACGGCCCATTTTCATGAAAAACGGGCCATTTTTTGCTCATTTTTGCCCCCCAAGGAGCACTCTGCAAGCCCCCAAGGTTATCCATGCCTTTTATTTGAAAAAAAATAGAAATGAAAACTACCTATATACCTATCTACCTACTCTCTCTCTCTCCCCCTACCTATCTACTGTATTTCTCTCTCTCTATCCCTCTACTTACTACCTATCTACACACACACTGTCTCTCTCTCCCTACATACCTACTGTATTTCTCTCTCCCCCCCTACCTATCTACTATATTTCTCTCTCTATATTTTTTCTCTATCCCTCTACCTATCAACCTACCCAGTCCCTCTCTCTATTTCTCTCTCTCTATCCCTCTACCCACCTACCTATCTACACTCTTTCTCTCCCTACCTACCTTCTGTATTTCTCTCTCTCTCTCTCTGTTTCTCTCTCCCTCTCTCTCCCTCTATTTACCTCCCTACTTTTTTAAAAAATTGCCTCTTCAAAACCTGGGTGCGTCTTATACTCTGAAAAATTCAAAGGTGCTTATTGATAAAGCTGATTATAAATATAAATTGATAAAGGTATGGTTTAAAAAATATGGAAAGTTTAAGTGAAACGTTCTATAGTTTACTTTTTACTTTTTTTCTGTTCACAGAAATCCCTAACCCCAAAGAAGAACTACAAAAGGCCTAGTCAGCAAGATTATACCCAGTAACAGTAAATCATATGCAAATACAAAAGAGACAAATTTTTAAAAGTGCAAAAACAAGAATCAGTCAGAGTTGGAAGAAATGGCTCATACCAAAACTCATGAATGGGCCTTTTCTATTCTTTTTAGTATTATTCAGATAAAATAATCCACACAGAACAAACAATGATTCTCAGGAGACCACAGAACACTGATCAATGATTCTCAGGAGACCATACAACACTTCCTCAGGCCTGAATATACAGTATTAAAGATAAAGAAATAAATAATATTTAGAATTATTTATTCAGAATTATTCAATTAATATGGAGGTTGCTGGATAATATTTGTCACAAAAATATGCAAAATAAATTATATGTGTAGCATATATCTGTGGTATAGGTAAATATAGGTGTCAGCAGTGTTTTTGGACTAACAGGTCAATTTAAAGTTTTTAAAATTAAGTCAGGTGATACAGAATCTAGCTGGAAGTAAGGGAAATGCCCACAATCACATCAATGCTTCATAGGCATCAGACTGCCTACCCATCAGTCAAAGAGAACCACACAAAGCTCTCAATTGTTCTATTTAGCTTTTTTTTAAATCTATACTCAGCTTGAAGTATTATCTACCAAAACCACCAACTGAAATCTGACCAGTATTCAAAAACAGAATGGAAAGCTGTTTCATTTTTGCTACACTCCTCCAAGTTTAAGAAACAGAAATGCAAGTAGGCATAACTTCTCAATATATTAAAACATACTGTGTATTTAGAAGCCAAAATTGACCAATTGACCAAAAATGAAATTGCAGTTCAAGCAACCTGCAGTCTTTTTTTTTAAAGGAAGGCAGAAAAAACTTTGACATGCTAAGTTAAGACGTGCAACTGTTCTAGAGTTAGTAAACAGAATTCAGTAACTTCCTTATAATACTGGCTTATGCACAGATGAGCTGAGAGTAAAGCCATAAAGAGGAACAGACTGTGTTGAGGATTAAAAGATTTCAGGTTCATTCTATACCCATTGAGATTCAAGGATCAAAGTGACTCCTGGGTGAAGACACAGAGGCTGGCACATGATTGACTGCTCTGGATAAAAGGCTGCATTTCAATTACTGGAACTGAGGATTCGGCAGTGAGCACTTGTCTATTTTGATAGTCCATCATGCTATGTGAGAGGTCACATTAGGCAACCGTTACCATCCCCACTGGCTTAAAAAATTATGATCAGAAGGGACATCAGTTACTGACCCCAAGCTATCATTAACTTTTATTTTCAGCTGCTATTGCTTCTAGGCTTCAAAAATGGGTTATAACTGAATGTCGTAACAACTGATCAAGCCTAATAATGATAATTTAGGAATATTTTTTTTTTATGTGGATGTTGAATAGAAAAAGCAATCGCAACTGGAATAGCCAAAAAAAAAAAAAAAAGCCACCCGGTGGCACCAAGACCCACTCTTCAACTAGACCACCAGAAATGTTGTGGTTACACTGGCAACACAGTCAGCATGAATGGAAAAATTATAACATCATTTCCTCAGCCTTTCCTAACCAGGAAGATTGTGTGGACATCAACTCCCAAAATTCTCAGCAATAGCTATGTAAGCTGGAAGTCTATAAATCTGGGGGGCACCCAGGCTGGCACATGTCTGACTGCTCAGAAAGGCTGAGTTAAGGTGCTGGAATTTGCACAAAAAGACAGCAGGAAGGTGGATGAGAGTGGAAGTAAAAGTCATGAAAAGCAGCACCAAGATTAAGCAGAGCTTAAAATGGTGAAAGGAAAAGCAGATTGGCAGCCGCACAAAAGGAAATTAATATTCTTATCTCCTTAATATCATTTAAATCAAGAACTGCCACGAGTATTGAACAACATACCTCTTGAACAATTTAATCAAAGCATGACACATATATACAAATCTTCGGTCCAGTTATCTTTAAAATAATGCAATATGCATTGACTTGGTCAGTGCATTAACCATTTATCTATCTAACTACGGCATCTGGGAAAGGTGGGTTTTTTTAAGCTCTCCTTTGCAAACTTTACAGGGAGATGCAACGGATTATTATACATGTGAAGTATGAATTTTCCATTGGATTATGGCTTCTCCTCCATTTCATCTTAGATACACACACACACACACACACACACACTGTACGTACCATCTAAACTGAGACTTGGGCATCATGATACAGGGTACTGTACAAGATGTCTCCCTCTCCTTTTTTCCCTCCCCCACACACTCCCTAAGAGATCTTGGTTCCCTGAAACTTCTTTATGCTCCTACCTATCCACTAGTAAACCAGTGCTACTGGGTGGAAATGTCGTTTATGTGATGTGCCAAAAGATAGTGGATCTGCATCTGATCCAAGCTACTTCTAAACATCTGTGTCTGAAACCAAAGGGAGAGAAGGAAGTTAAGAAGCCAGAAAGAGCAAAAATGCTACTATTCATCCTGCTAAAGGGAGTCCAGCAGGCGCTTGGATAAGATAGTACAGAACCTCTGGTTTCATATCCCCCCACTGGCAGTCTCTTCATCCTTTGCAGGTATGAATATAATAATTCAGTTGATTTCTATCATGATTTGAAATGTCAACAAATAAGCTCTTGCAACAATCTGAAATGTGTATTTTTATTTTCATCAGGAAATGGACAGATTCTAAACTTCATGCTGGGTTAATTACCCAAACACATGCAATGAATTTAAGCTCAAAGTAGCTATTATGGAGATATGCTATCTTCCTCCTGGTGTGTTTAGCAATTGCTTATGCTGGACAAATTAAATTATAAAGTACCATCAAGCTCATGAACATTATTTAAAACCATTATAGCTTATCAACTTTATGAATTCTTGCTTTAGTAACAAACAGGCTGCTTTGTCTGTTCCCAAAAGAATCTAAGGGAAGGTTTTTGAAATTTTTTATTTTTCTCACTTTATTGTGAATGTAGTATTACAATTACAAGTTCAAATACATATAGACAAGTAACTTTGTCAATTATTTTGAAAAGTATAATTAATTGGTGATGTATTACACTAATTAATGCTTAGCCAAATATATAATCAATTAAGGAAATGCTATTATTATAATTGGTATTTTTGTGTAGTACTGAGCTAAAAGAAAATTCTTTGTAAGCTTTGGCTAATCAATGTGCTCTGCAGTATAAATATGTATGAAATAAAACTCTACAATAAAAGGTATGGCAGACTAAGAATGAACACTAGCACTACCTAAAAGGATTCAGTAAAACAATGATATTAAATTCATGTTTGCAAATTCTTCAAATCTACCATTGTAGTTATTAATATATTGCCTCCCATATTGTATGTACATCAACTTAAACTCACAGGTAGTCATGAAAACCACAAGGAAAGCACAATAATAAACCAGCAATAAGATAAGAGTTAATGCAGTAAAGAATAATAAGTGATAATCAACAAGTACATTGATCAATAAAAAGGCCAATACTAAAAAAGTTTTGACCTTGAGTCAAATAATTGTAAGTCAAGATCCATGGCGAAGGTATACAGGTGAAACTCGAAAAATGAGAATATCGTGCAAAGTTTCATTTATTTCAGTAATGCAATTTAAAAGGTAAAACTAACATATAAGTTAAGACTCATTACATGCAAAGCAAGATAGTTCAAGCCGTGATTTGTCATAATTGTGATGATTATGGCGTACAGCTCATGAAAACCACAAATCCACAATCTCAGAAAATTAGAATATTACATGCAATCAATAAAACACGGATTGTACATAGAGCAATATCAGACCTCTGAAAAGTATAAGCATGCATATGTACTCAGTACTTGGTTTGGGCCCCTTTTGCAGCAATTACTGCCTCAATGCAGCCTGGCATGGAAGCTATCAGCCTTTGGCACTGCTGAGGTGTTATGGAAGAGCAGGAGGCTTCAATAGTAGCCTTCAGCTCTTCTGCATTGTTCAGTCTCATTTCTCTTGGCAATGGCCTATAGATTCTCTATGGGGTTCAGGTCAGGCAAGTTTGCTGGCCAATCAAGCACAGTAATCCCATGGTCATTGAACCAGATTTTGGTGTTTTTGACAGTGTGGGCAGGTGCCAAGTCCTGCTGGAAAATGAAATCAGCATCCCCATAAAGCTCATCTGTGGAAGGAAGCATGAAGTGCTCCAAAATCTCCTGGTAGATGGCTGCATTGATCCTGGACTTAATGAAGCGCAGTGGACTAACACCAACAGATGACATGACTCCCCCAATTAACACTGTGGAAACTTCACACTGGACTTCAAGCATCTTGCAGTGTGTGCCTCTCCATTCTCCCTCCGTACTCTGGGGCCTTGGTTTCCAAATGAGATGCAAAAGTTGCTCTCATCAGAAAAGAGGACTTTGGACCACTGAGCAACAGGACTTTGCACCACTGTGCTTCATTACTGAAGTTGCATTACTGAAATAAATGAACTTTTGCACGATATTCTAATTTTTCGAGTTTCACCTGTAACAGATAAAGGCATTTTCCCAGTCTTCAAATAACAAATAAAAAAATACTTTGTGAAAAGTTACCTGTGAAGTTCTTGAGATATTACATAATGTGCTAGATAAGTTAATATTTACCCATTTTTCTCACTCTCTTACTCCCTTTGCTAACTGAGCTAATATGATGCAAGGTTTATAACTGGCACATTGCAATTCCATGTCTATAATTAGTTTTAACTGCTGAATTTTCTCAAGTAACAAATAAGCAGTACTCTTTGGTCAGAAAATATATTCATTGCCATAGAGGCTTGTTAGAATAACTTAGCTGTCATTTTCCAGTCAACAGATATAATGAACAAAACTGTGCAGAAAGTTGTTTACCAAATCCGAAGACTAACAGAAACCCAAATCAGAATTTAATGACTCAGCAAACACTTGTGAAAAAGAAAGATCGAAATCAACACCCGAACACCTTATCTAAGAAGGTTTTTTATACAGAATGTCCAACACATTTTTCATTCTTAAGCATATTTTTTCCTATTTGGAGACTTCTTAAATGGTTGGAAAACTGCCACAAACAGATAATAATCCAACCAAGATCATTAGAAGGTTCAGCATCTTTCCCTGGCTTGGCAAAAAAAAAGTGTGCTTGACTTATTTATATTCAGCCCACCAAGAGAGATCTGTTTGAGAAAGTTACAGAAGATAGAAAACTAAACAACTCACAAACCAGTCCCAGATTATTTTAAAATTGATAGGTATTCACAAAATCTAAAATAATTTAAATTTTGTTTAATTTTCACATGACCTTTAATGGCAGTATAGAGTACTACTGAGAACTAAAAAGTGAAATACTGTGCAGTCTAACCTTTATTAACAAAGTTCCATCAAATTAAAGGCATTGCACTAAATTATATATTGGTCATATGAGGCAACATTAAAGCCAATGATTGCAACTCCAATATGTACCTTAAGGGACATCGGCACAGTCCCATTGATGTATTTTTCCTGTTACTGATAGGAGAGAAATGTGTGTTGTTTGAAAACCACTGCCCCACAATGAACATCTACAAGGTTCAAGGAGGTAGAGTTGCACAAAAGATTGACATTTGCCGCTGCTGTCAGGGATAGTGGTCATGGCTCCCACATGCCACCAGGGGAACAAAAGAAGAAGTGATGGTGTCACTGATTCAACTATAACTTTGTGTTTGAGTCATTTCTACAAAAAGAACAGTATGGAAAACAGTTCCTCTTCAGTTCTGCTTGCCACACCCAGGTTCTCTTTCCCTGTATGATGGTTTCTTTTCATTTTCCATACATGCCAGAGAGTGAAGAGGGGAATTCCATTCCAGCCCCTCAAATTCTTCTGATAGATGGATAAGTTTTGATATTGGACTGCTCTCACTCTCTACTACATTATTTGGGTGACTTAAATTTGCTTAATAAAAATGTTGTCCGAATATAGATTCAGGGATTTTTCTTATAGTTAATGTACTAGGTTTCTTTATATTTTGAAATGTATAAGTGGATGAAACTGAGAGAGAAATGAAACATAAGCAAGTTGCTAGTATTGACATAATAAACTATTAAACTTTAGGTTAAGAAAGTTTCTGAAGAGATTCAGCTCTTTCCATTACAATGGGAATACTGACCTTGTGAAGATCCAAGTTTTAGGCTTCCACAAGCTTGAAATTCCCCTCAACAAGTATGAAAAGGGGACAGCTGCAGAAGAGAAGTGTTGGATCTCAGTAGCAGAGTAGAAATGGTCCCAGAGTCATGGAGCCATAACTGTATTAGAAGGAGCCTTATCATTCCTATTATAAACCTGCAAGTTGTCAATCTTCTGAAGGCTCTTAATTCACACAACACTGAATTCTCTCATATGACATATTTTCCATTTTCTCACATAAAATTACTTCTGGATTATCTTGAATGAACTTTAACTAGTCTGAACAGCAGACTAGCAACAAAGTAGAGGCTCTGTCATGAGGACGTATCCTCGACAAACTGTAAATGTTCCATCTTGCAGCTAAGTCAAGGAAGTCAGTGTGGGTAAACCCTTATTGTACAGATTGTGCAACCCTGGCAAAAGATTAACAGAGTAGGGGCACTGCATTTCCATACTATCTCTCAAGTGCTGTGCCAATCTCTTAGAAGACCATTGGCAGATAATATTTCAAACCAGTAAATCTGGTACCTTACCCATCTGAGATTTTTTTTTAAAAAATATCTTGGTCTCCCCCCTCCCCAAATCTAAAATCTTTGTGTTACATAACTTCCCTTAAATTGATGCATAAATTAGAAGGAAAAGCAACCATTCTTCATAGGCCGTTCCATTTGTTATCCGTGACTCTGTGGTCAGATTGGATTTGGGTGGAATACTATTTACTACTCTCAACATACACCATTTATCTTTAAAAATTGCTAAATTTGTGCTACTAAGGCGACTTTTATGATTTACTTTTTCCAAAGCCATCACTTTGAAAAGTTCAAATTTTAAATTCCATTAACTCCCAAACAAAAATCAAAACAAACCAAGCAGATTCTAACTAACCCTAACCCTGGTAAATCATGTTTACTTTTTAGCTTTAATTTTCTCTCTCTCTCTCTCAAACACACACACACACACACACACACACACACACACACACACACACGACCTAAGACTTCTACCATTTCATTGGGAAACTTTAGTTTTAATTTGTCTAATTAATATTTGCAGAAGCATTAAAGGGGATGCAAAGCAGACAAAAGGAAAGCCAGTGGCAGAGCTTGAAAATAGCATGTCACACCCTTTACTTAGAACAAAACATGACTTTATTGGCAGCAGAGACTTGTCTAAATGAACTGCAGTACTGGCACGAATTTCACAGCACCGAATGTGTCTGTGGGACAGGAAGGATAGAAATGTATCTAAGCTAGGTAATATTTTGTTTGTTTTCGCAAATAATGATGGTGGGTGCTATTCTTATGTTGATGAAAAAGAGAGATATAATGATGCTACATTGACACACAGAAACAATTGTATATTAACCTGTGAAAACAGAAGAGTGTGTGTGTGTGTGTGTGTGTGTGTGTGTGTGTAATGATTTTCAAAACCACATGATTTAATGTCATTCTCAGCTGCCAAAACACATAGTTAGCACAGGGCCTCTCATAGCATAGCATTGCAGAGCATTTTCAACACAGGATGCATCCCAAGGTGGAAAAAAGCCCCAATCTGCTTTTCCTCTTCCATTCATAGCAGACAAAGGAGGGTCACGGATCTTTCAGTTTCCGTACCTTCAAAACAAACATGAGTTTGGCCGCAGTCCTTCTAATAAAAATAAAACACTGGATTTAAAAGAATATAAATATTGAGCAACCAATTTCCTTTTACAACCATTTCAATTCTAATCGCCACAGTATATAAGGGAACACAATTCATATGTAGTATATCATATGAACTCACAGATAAGCCCATCTGCAAACTGGCTGATCCCAATTCTGGCAGTGCATCTTGGAAGGTAAAAATGTCATCTTATCTGCAAGTATACTGTATATAGTACCTTTAAAAAAATATTTTGATAAATGTTCCTTAGTTTCCAGATTCCATAGTCCACAACTAGTATTATTCATTTTTAAGTAAATCATTTTAATTGATTTAAGAATGGACATTCCACAAGAAGATGAGCACAACTATACTTTTAATACAACTAGAATCTATTTTTATGAAAATATAGAAATGGGTTTACTTGAATCCCACCCCGAAAATCCATCAGAGTGAAGAAGAAAATAAGTAAATACAAGAACGGACAGAGGGAGAAAGGAGAGGGAAAGAAGAAAAGGAAAAGGAGAGGAAGTAATGGGGGGTAGTAAGAGTAGGAGAGAGGGGAAGAAGGGGAAGAAGAGAGGAGGAGTGGGGAAGAGGGAGGGGTGGGGAAGAGGGAGGGGAAAAAGAGAAAGGAGAGGAGGAAAGAAGAAAGAAGAGAAGGGAGATTGGGAGGAAAGGAGACGGAAGAAGAAGTAGGGTTGTTGTAAAATAAGATGGATGTATGGGGTGGAAGGAAAGTGACCCTGATTATATGTTTAAACTTTTAAATGAATAGTGATAAATGTTAAAAGATAATACATAAATATTTATAGTAGTTATGCGAATGTATATTTGTGAATATATATATGAAAGAAAAAATAAAACTTAAAAAAAACGGAACAAGTATTCTTTTTTCTTTCTACAAAAACATTCAAGAATGCAGAGAGAGAGAGAAAGAGAGAGAGAGATACCTAATATGCAGTGTAATGAAGACTCTTTAAAAAAAAGAAGAAAACAGGCATAGAAAAATAAAACTGCTTTACAAGTATTTTCAAAACTGCCTTTTCATTCAATGAACATTTCTTCAGGAAGCCTCCCATTATAATTTGCATGAATGTACCCCAAGATCAGATTAGTGTGCTTGCATGACTTAAGCACCGAGATCTGGACTTTGAAAAAGCAGAATAAAAAGACTACAGGTAGTCCTCGCTTAATGACTGGCCACTTAGCAACTGTTCAAAGTTATTTATATGTTAGTCATCAGAGATACTTGTGACCCATTTTTGAAGGTTGAAATACGGCACCCACATTTATGATCACATGATTTCATTTTGCAACTGGCTTGCATACATGACCATTTGCAGTAACCCACAGTTATGTGATCGTTATTTTTTGCCCGTTTCCTGCATTTACTTCTAATTTCCCACCAAACGAGCCCATTTGGGGGGAAACATGATCTTGTAATGACTGGTGTGGTGTTCACTTATAAACTTCACTTATGAACTTCATTCAGTATTCACTTAATGGCTGGTGCAAAAAAGTTGTAACATCAGGCACTGTCATCCGGTGATTTCCATAACTTACAACCGTAATTCGAACTTCAGTTATAGTCATAAATCGAGGATTGCCTATATTGACACTTCTGAAATTTGGCATTAAAGAAAACTATGAGAGAATATCTTGGACAGCCAAGAAAAGAAAGAAATGGATCATCAAACAAATTAACCCATAATTCTTATCTGAGGCATATTATTTCAAGATCCAGTTCTCCGGAGAAGGCTTTAAAGAGAAAAGATGACCAGCAATAATGTCATCTATAGAAAGAGTTTAAACAGCAAATTACAACTTATATAATAAGAATTAATATTAAGAATATATTGGACAGTTTGTACAGAAGAACACAACAAACTTTGTTGGAGATGCAATAAGGAGAATGCTTCTTTAATACATGTTTCTACACTGTCCTGCACTTATAAAGTTTGGGAGAAATTATATAAATTGATATAAGCTAAAAGTTCCAGAGAATAATATCCTTTTGAACTATATATGTTATATGGAATATGACAACTGGAGAACGTAAATTTATTCTCTGTGCCCTTACTATGGTTAAAAACTGATATTGCAGCACTGAAATGATACAAAATTTATGAAACAGATTGCTTATAAATGGGGACTTAGTATAGACAAATATAATGAAATATGGAACTCATTTATACCATATATAGCAGGTAAAAATTATAATCATATAAATGCATTAGAAATATATACATGATGGAATAATGTTTGCATTAGATAAATATATTGAATTATAACTATTGTTGAGACAGCATAAACATTTTTTGTTATTTTTTCCATTTTGCTACAGCACTTTTTATGTTTTCCCCTCTTCTCTTTGACAATGTATGTATCCCCATCATTATTATTTTTGTGTTTCTCCCCTTTTTTCTTTGTTATTAATTAAAAGGAAGTAAACAAACACATGCATGCATACATGCATACATACATACATACTCTTTCGAAAGTTAGGACAAATCACCATGGAGAAAATCTATTTGTGTGGTTGCTAAAAATCAACATTGATTTGATGTCACATAAGCATGACATTATACAAGTTATTTAGCTAGCATAATTAATTTCAACAGTATTATTTTAAACAAGTGTGCTAGGCACAAAATGAGTAGCTATTCTATTATCTGAAGTCCTTGGCTACATTGTGTGAAAGTTTGGTGTAAATCGGTCCAGTAGTTTTTGAGATTAGTGGATTCGTACAAACTATTTTGCATTTTTATTTATATAGACTAGCTGAAGTCCCTGAACCATTATTAAAGAAGACTCTACATATAATAAATTGATGTAATCCAATTAAAAGATTATCACTTTCAATATCAGACTATTCGTGTCCAGGTAAGACCACTGTTATTATTTGGACATGACCTGATAAAGGTCACTTCCAAAGGATAAGGCTATCTTAGTCACCAATAACAATAACAGGTCTAAGAACAGCTTGACATTGTGTATTTGATCCTTTACCTGATTTCATTTCTCTGCAGAACAGACTAAATGCTATTGAAGTGAGCAAAGAAATCACCCTTCTTCCTATAAATAGTAATGTTGTCTTATTTGGACTAAGCTTTACTAGCTCTTCAACAAATACATTACCCTATCCATAATCTCCACCAGAAGTTCCATAGAAAAAAAGGCAGCATAAAATAGGTGCCTTTACAAACACTGCATATTTGTCATGGAGTAAAGTAATCCCATGGCTACATTCTGGAAATAGTTCCATTAACTCCCAGTTCTGATAGCTAATCCAGGAGGATATTTTGGCTGATAATAAGCTGCTGAGACATACAGGACAATACTTCTTTCTGACCAAAGATTTCCACACAGATTTCAAGAGGATATTTGGACCAGTCAAACAAAGTTTAAACTTGACTGATAGCATCTTTGGTAGTGTCACCCAGTTACAACTAAGCTGATGTAAGTCCTTTCTGCATTATTGTTATTTTGGCACAAGACTATTTCATTGACACTAGAAGATTCTATAAATCTCTACCATCTGGCTACAAGTTAGGTTTGCTATATGCTGGCATTCATTCAAACATCTTTCCCAACGAAAGATAACTTCTGGCATGTAGATATTCCTTGCTTCTGAATCTATGTGCGGATTTTTTTTTTTTTTTTTACAAATGGCCTGTTGAATGACCCGATGACTCTTTGTGTGTCCATATCTTTCAAAAAATAATTTAAAAGCTTCTGAATCTATGTTTCCATTATTGCTTATTAGATACAACAATCACAAGATGCAATCAAGCACATAAATGACTGCCAGCACTCATCCAAGGATTAAGTCTCAATATGCAAGCTTTAATATCTACATGTTGATTCCAGATTCGAAGCTCAGCATTGTGAGTCCAAAGCATGTTGGTTGCAGGCAATTTTATTTTCTAAGTACCATATTTTTCAGAATATAAGATGCACCAAGATTTCAAAGAGGCAAATTAAAAAAAAAAAGTTTTTGCACTCTACAGACCTCCCAAAAACGACCCGTTTTTTGAAAAAACTGGCTCATTTTTTGTCAAAAAAAGGGCATGCATAGCCTTTAGGCATCTTATAGAGTGCTCCTGGAGGCTGGGGAGGGCAAAACTGACTGAAAAACAACCCATTTTCCACTCATTTCTGCCCTCCCCACCACCCAGTACTCTGAAAGCCTCCTAAAGACTATGCACGGCCATTTTGGTAAAAGAGGCGGGGTTTGGGGAGGCAAAAAATGCTGTATTCTGTGTATAAGACTGATAAGACCCTCTTTTTTGAGGGGGAAAAGGTGCACCTTATACACCAAAATATACGGTATTTTCCATTTTTTCATAGTAACATTTTATAGATTTGTCCAGTTCTCTTTCAATGTCAAGTTCTATTAAGCCTTTCCTCTTGTTAAACATTTCTTTCTAGATTACACAGGGAGATACTTCTGCTAGAAAGTTCCTGTACAAATAATGAGTTTCAATCTGCATTTGATTGCTGTAGGAAAAGTATTTTTCTATGTATGTTCAAACTATCATTCTACTTGCTCCATTACTCTTAGCCTAAAGCAGTGTAAGAAAATAATCTGGATCTGTGAAAGGGTCCTTGGGCATCATGTACCATCCGAAGTGGAGATGTTCACACTCTGTGCCTATTTTAATTATAACTAGCTGAACTAACCAAGATAGCTTGGTTCACATTTTTACAAACTACAATTATTGTGCTTATACATAATACTTAATTAAATTGAAGGAAACGGCATAGTAGCTTAGTCTGATGGGTAAATTTAGCCACTGTCAGGCCATTATAACAATCATACAAGTTAGGAAAACCCTGAGAATATTTTGGAAACCCATTTGATTCTATTTGTTTCTGGCGATAGACCATCTCATTAGGTCTCACATTTGTGTAGCTTTCCAAACACTGTATATCAGGGATGTCCAAACTTGGGAACTTTAAGAGTTGTGGACTTCAACTCCCAGAATTCCCCAGCCAGCCATGCTGGCTGGGGAATTCTGGGAGTTGAAGTCCACAACTCTTAAAGTTCCCAAGTTTGGACATCCCTGCTGTATATTATAATAATTATATGTTTAAACTAAAGCACAAATAAATATTTGCGACCCACACCAGAAAGCAAACTATTTAACTAACTCAAAATAAGCAAGTGTGGAAATCAAAACTTTGCCCATATTTGGTTAAAAGAATTGCTTTCTAAAAGCACTGAATTATTTTTAGCATCTATGTTTCCCTATTCAAAAAGTATAAACAAGTCATGTACACATCTTTGGAAGAACAGTCACCTTAGGAAACAAAAAGTTGTGTTCTTGTGTGCAATCTAGCTTCAAATACAGTAGGCGTTACAGTAAATGCCTTCATGGCAACTAAGCAAAGTTAAGAGGATTCCTAAAGGATACTTGAAACAAAACAAAAGGAAATATGATTCAATCTTGAAGCACCTTCACCTCAAACCAACGTGGAGAGCCCCGAGGCAATGTTTTCCTTCTAAGTACGTCAATGAATTGACTCTCAGAATGTATGATAAATAAACAATGGGTGAAATTACCCATTCTCAGTTGTATCTGATAATCGAAGGAATGGTGATATAGGCCACAGGTAGCCAGTGCAGCTCGCGCAGGAGCGGTGTTATGTGGAAGCATCTAGAGGCTCCCATAATCACCTGCGCGGCCACATTCTGGACTAGCTGTAGCTTTCGAGTGCACCTCAAGGGGAACCCCATGTAGAGAGCATTACAGTAGTCAAGTCGGGATGTCACGAGTGCTTGAGTGACTGTGCGAAGGGCAGCTCGGTCCAGTAAGGGGCGCAATTGGTGCATCAGGCGTACCTGATGGAACGCCCCCCTGGCCATGGCTGCCACATGGTCCTCCATGGACAGCCGGGAATCCAGGAGGACACCCAAATTGCGCGCCCTCTCCACGGGGGCCAATGTTTCACCCCCAATGGCCAGAATGGTTCAGCAGTTCAAATCCGTAGTGTTGTGTATCGGAGTGAGCTTCCATTACTTTTCCCAGCTTCTGCCAACCTAACAGTTTGAAAGCATGTAAAAAATGCAAGTAGAAAAATAGGAACCACCTTTGGTGGGAAGGTAACAGCATTCTGTGTGCCTTTGGTCATGACAGTCACATTACCACGGAGACGTCTTTGGACAGTGCGGGCTTTTCAGCTTTGAAATGGCGATGAGCACCGCCACCTAGAGTTGCTAATGACTAGCACATATGCATGAAGTGAACCTTTACTATGTAATATATATGAAATAGTATGTTTATATCTTCCTCAACAATGATAGTCTAAACTAAAATAACCAATCAACACACAGGAAGTTATCAAAACAGAAGAGCATAACTTATTCGATATACAAAATATTACAACGATTTGGATGAGGGGATAAATGGGGAACTCATCAAATTCGCAGACGACACCAAGCTGGCAGGAATAGCCAACACTCCAGAAGATAGGCTTAAGATACAGAAGGATCTAGACAAACTTGAACATTGGGCACTGTCTAATAAAATGAAATTCAATTGTGAAAAAAGTAAGGTCCTACATATAGGCAAGAAAAACCAAATGCACAAGTACAGTATAGGTGGTACCTTGCTCAATAGTAGCAACTGTGAGAGGGATCTCGGAATCCTAGTGGACAACCATTTAAATATGAGCCAGCAGTGTGCAGCAGCTGCCAAAAAAGCCAACACAGTTCTAGGCTGCATCAACAGAGGGATAGAATCTAGATCGCGTGAAGTGTTAATGCCACTGTATAGTGCCTTGGTAAGGCCACACTTGGAATACTGCATACAGTTTTGGTCGCCACGATGTAGAAAAGACGTGGAGACTCTGGAAAGAGTGCAAAGAAGAGCAACCAAGATGATTAGAGGACTGGAGACTAAGACATATGAAGAACGGCTGCAGGAGCTGGGTATGTCTAGTTTGATGAAGAGAAGGACCAGGGGAGACATGATAGCAGTGTTCCGATATCTCAGAGGGTGCCACAAAGAAGAGGGAGTCAAACTTTTCTCCAAGGCACCTGGGGGCAGGACAAGGAGCAATGGGTGGAAACTAACCAAGGAGAGAAGCAACTTAGAACTAAGGAGAAATTTCCTAACAGTAAGAACAATTAACCTCTGGAACAGCTTGCCTCCAGCAGTTGTGAATGCCCCAACCCTGGATGTCTTTAAAAAGATGTTAGACAGCCATTTGTCTGAAATGGTATAAGGTTCCTGCCCATGCAGGGGGTTGGACTAGAAGACCTACAAGGTCCCTTCCAACTCTGCTATTGTATTATTGTCATTGTACAAAGTTATGCATTGTCATCCATCATCTCTATTTGGAGTATGTAAGTACTAAGATATACACAGCTGAGTGTTAGACCTGTCCTAAGCAGATCATATACAGACAAGATACACCGAATAAATAAATAATAGTAGATGACCTTTAATTAATTTACCAAAATGGTCTGACATTTGCTTTCCAAACTTTCTAGCCATCTCTATAAAGTGAGCTCCCCCAGTTCCCTTCCAATTTAAATCTCACTGGAAACTGACACATTACATACTTTGTAAATGCTATCTAAGATAGAAATAAACTGGCTAGAAATAAGCAGAAGTCAGGGGGGATGTAACTGCAGTAATCAGATTTTACATTTATAAAGGTCAGTTGGTATTTTCCAACATAATTCACTCCACTATTCCTAAAATTTAAAAAGAACTTCAAACATGCCTCCTTCAAGACGTAGTATTTTTAGAAAAGTGTTATAAAAGCAAAATAAATGCATAATATGTTGATAGTACCCAGTGGTGGGTTTCAAAATTTTTTAGAAGCTCTTCTGTAAGTGTGGCCTGCTTTGTGGGAGTGGCTTACCGGCCGTGTGACTGGGTGGGCATGGCCAACTTGTAAAATATGGTGAAACTCACTTAACAATGCTTAGCAACCAAAATGTTGGTTCAGGAACTCTGGCATTGAAGCATGCAAGTCTTAAAGCTGTCAAGTTACAAGACCCTTGCACCCCTAACCCTTTAGAAAAAAAACACCAGGGGTGTTCAAACTTGACAGCTTTAAAACTTGTGGACTTCAACTCCCAGAATTCTTCCTCTCGCTCTTTATCTTCATGATGGGACGGGTGGGGGGAGGGAGCTGGAACCGGTTCTAAACGGCACTGTAGATTTGTGGAAACTCTTCTATAGAAGAGGTTAGAACTGGCAGGAACCCACCCCTGATAGTACCTAAAGAACTACATTGAGGCTTTACAATAGCCAAGTATGATATTACTGAAATAAAGAATGGAGGAGCTTAAATGAAGTTAATATTCTATAATATTTGACTATCCAATCTAAGGATGGTAGAAGCAATTTCCCTATAAATTAGAACTTCATTAATGAAGGATAAGAATACTTGCAACTTAGCCTTCCCTAAGTTAGTGTCCTTCAGGCATATGAATGGGAGATAGTAGCTTTTTATTATAATACATTACATTTAGCCGGCCTTTTTCCTTACGGGCCAAGATTGCACATATTTATTTATTTATTTATTTATTGGATTTCTAGACCGCCCCCTCTCCCCAAGGGGACTCAGGGCGGTGTACAGGAAAAAATTAAAACTACTAAAAACATGACAATACATACATATGAAGATTTCGTCTTATACAATAATCATGCAACTTAAGTTCAGTTCTCCTCTATTGCCTACTGGCACAGCATTTCATCCACGTAATACTCTAATCAATCAATTAAAGAGCTCTCCAAAAGGGGGGGGGGAACCTTTTTGCACTCTGCAAACCTCCCCAAAACGGCTGTTTTTTCAAGAAAATGGACCCTTTTTTTCAAAGAAAAGGCATGAATAGCCTTGAGGGAGGGCTTGCATAGTGCCACTGGGAGGTGTGGGGGGGGGGGGCAAAAAAGAACAAAAAAATGGCCCGTTTTTCACAAAAACGGGCTGGTTTTTTTGTCAAAAAAATTGCATGCATAGCCTTATAGAGACTTATAGAGTGATGCTGGGGGTTAGAGAGGCAAAAAACATCTCATTTTTTGCTCATTTCTGTCCTCCCCAGCCTCCAGGAGGTCTCTGAAAGCCTTCATAAGGCTAGACATGGCCATTTTGGTGAACGGGCGGGGCTTCAGGAGACAAAAAAAAATGTTGTATTCGATGTATAAGAAGCACCCAGATTTTCAGCCTCTTTTTAGAGTAAAAAAGGTGCATCTTATATTCCAAAAAATATGATACGTATAAAATAGTACATCCTTTTGTTTTTTCTCCAATGTCTATTATTTAACTCTGTCTGATTCCACCCAGGTACAATATAGGAATATAAAGGCTGCCATATAGCTTTGCTTTCCTGTGAGACTTCAAGGTATCTCCTTTACTAGTACTAAAACAGATACCAACAACACATATAACCATTAATTTAGAATAATGCCATTTCAACTCTTGGGGAAAATCAATTTTCATTGATTATATATTCAAATCTAATAAACCATGCAACTATACAGTTATACAATCAAGGCTTGTTGAAATTATTTTAGGGAAAACACAGAACACTTTAAATAAATGTAGAAGTGTTTCTTGTCATCCACATATTTATTAAATGATTAAATGTTAAAAACAGTATTGCACAAATCTGGCTTTAAGCACTTTAGTGCTCGCTCTTGAATTTGGCGATACATATGCAGTTCTAGTAGCATCAGGTATTCTAGGATTATGTATGATGGAATCTTCTTTTTTCTTTTCTTTTTCTATCCAGGGCTTTTAAGATGCTGGCTGGAGATGAGAGATGTATTTGAGCATTTTTAGAGGATGTCACTTTTAAGAAAATAGTTACAAGTTCTTTCATACCAGTACCTTTCTGCTTCAGGGCTTCTGATACATCTGTAGGGAGTGCCTTTGGGCTAAATCCTACAAAATGATATTTAATCATTTTATTTCTGTAGCTGCCCTCTCACCAAGTGACTCTGCATCCATTAAGTAAGCAACTGGGACCAAACGAAACAGTTGAAAATAAGCAACTTTATTTTTTCCCACTACAAAAACGTTGAGAACCAGTCACATCTGTATCTTTATGATTTGACAGGTCATTGATGCCAAGCTAAGTCTATATTTAAAGTAAATGTTTTAAGTATTTATTTTAAATGTAGATTTAAATATAGCTGAGTAAGTAAGCAATAGAATTTAAAATATTAAACTTTTCCCTTCTATATAGAGGGATATTTGCTCTTTGAAGTTCTTGGTATCTTTTAAAATTTAATTGGAGGGCAGTATTATATTGCTAAGAACAAACTGAATGGAACCACTGCTAAGGGCAACTCGGTTACAATATGCCTATGGAGCTCAGCTCTAGCTTTTCATGAGACAATTCCCAGCAGGCGATAATTGTACTGACATTAAAAAGAATCCAGTTTTGAATTCAATCTAAATTTGAAATCACAACAGTTTGGGAGGTTCATCAAAAACCTGCTTTTTCACAAACCACATCACCAATCTTGAATTTTATTAGGCACACTCCAGGCTGGATCAGATGCAAATGAAATGCAGTGAGAATAACATTCTTGATTATGCCAAAAGGTAGCAACACACGTTTCTCCCATGCCCTAAAATTATTTGTTTACCTTCAGCAAATTCTTTGAGACAGCAAAGAGCACATTTTTTAACATGACACTTAAACTAGATGGATGCATATTTAATGATTGCACAATACACAGCTAGTTTGCCACACCTTTTATATATATTTTCTATCAAAAAGCTTAATTAATTTTCCATGTTTCAGGCATCATGTTAATGGAAATATCTCTGGCTCTCTGTTTCCAATCTATCCACTGTGCAGAAGCTCCTAAGGAAGGGAATCAAAGGTACCTGGCATTCTTTTGTGGCAATATTTCCGAATTCAAAACATGCAACTATTTAATAGTAGCAAGGTTTTAAAAGTAAGGCAGGAGGGAATGAGGATGTTCACTTTATCAAGCACACAATCCTTAATGCTACTCAAAAAGCATTTGAAAATAGAAGTTGGATTTTAGTCTAATTCAACATGAGCCTTTTTCGTACATTAAATTATATTTCTTGCATCTAAGCAAGTTGGTCCCTGATTTGCACAGCAAGCTTCCATAATCACCACCCACATGTGGCTTTTAGAGGACTTGAGGAAGAATTGCAATGTCTTGGTTCTGCCTTTTGCACAGAGTGAGGAGAGTGTACTCATGCAGTAGAATGAGTGAGCAGAATGGAATGTACCAGTTAAAACTATAATAAAAGAAGCCCACTTCTTAATTTAAAAAAAAATTTCAGCCCATAGTTGGATTAAGAACAAACAAGTAAAACACACACTTAAGTCCCTGGACATATTAAATTAGTGAATGGGAGAAAAGCTTTCTCATTTGTTTGCTGGGCTGGTTTTCAGTTCACAGCATACACAAATATGACTACCTTGCTAAAGTCTATTCTACCATATGAATATGTATCTAAAAGATACTGTATATTGGACTTGTCCAACAACTATTTAGTTTAGCAGCATGTTCCAGTACTACCCAACCGTATCCCAGAAGCAGATATAACGCATGTCTCTCTCCCAGCATCTGCAACATAAAAGCACTGTAGCTATTGGAATTGGTCTAACTCCCTCCTAAAGCCATCTAAATTTGGGACTATTATTATGAATTATGGGATTAAAAAAAATATTGACTTGGAAAAGGCCATTTGGGCCATCCAAATGAGTACTCAATCAGTGAACTCAAAACAATTCCTAAAAACTGAACCGCTGCATTTATCAAGCCTGAATTTCCCACCATCTTAGTTTCAATAGAAGAAATCAAGGATGAAAATGTTCTACAACATCCCTCCCACAGTTTTTTTTTTGAAACTGAATTGAAAAGAAGAAAATATAATCACTTGGGTCTAATGGCTTGTTATCTTTCTTTCTTTTTGTAAGCTCTATACCAGGGGTAGTCAACCTTTTTATACCTACCACCCACTTTTGTATCTCTGTTATTAGTAAAATTTTCTAGCCGCCCACCGGTTCCACAGTAATGGTGATTTATAAAGTAGGGAAGTAAATTAGGAAAGTGCTTCAGTATCGGACAAAACCCTACTGCCCACCATGAAAGCTGGAAGTAGGCGATAGGCAGTAGGGACCAGGTTGACTACCACTGCTCTATACTATCCTAAGTGCAACCCATGTCTATTCCAAATTTGATAGATCAGAAACCTGTTCCTAAAAGCAGAATGAAAAACAGAATGTATCTGATTGAACTAGGTCTCTAATCAACAAATAGATGAAATTACAGTTATATATTTTAGTTACCATTTCTATACAGATGTAACATCTCTAACTTTTGATTATTTACATGTCACTTAGAATTAATCACTACAGGTCTTATAGGACATTTTAATTACATACCTTCATTTAGGATACTGCCAGTTATTTATATATTCTCTATTTTCTGCTCTTTAATCAATGTACAAAACTAGCTAATCATAGTTTCTCCCAATCATAATCTATTTATTTCCAAAACTACCGAATAAAAAAGTCTGAAGACAAAACTTTCCTAAAGGCTGTAGGGATCTGATACCACATATTTTCTTATTTATTTATAGTTCTTATTTTTTAATATTTATTGTACTTTTATACCTTGTTAACCAAGAGTCTTATGTTGCAATGATATCAACATAAATAGTCAAAATATCCCAGTATGAAATCAGCTTTTCATCTTTAACAGTGAAAACAAATCCAAGAATTTATCCAACTTATTTGAAATATACTCATACAAATTAGGCTTGAAATAATCGAGGATAAGAATTTCCCAGTGGCATACCTAACCTGGTAGCTGTTTTCTTAATTTCTGAGTTGGCTGGGTGGCACACCGCTGCAGTGGAGATGCCAAACTAGGCCTTAGTAGTCAAAGAAGGGCACCAACTTTTTTTTACTGTTTATAACATTTGCCAAAGTTTCTCAAAGACTGGGGTCTTTTTGAAACTGCCTGTTGTAAATGGATAGAAATTCTGGCAAGCCACCCATAAACCTCTTAGGAAAATTAATTTGGCACCCATTCCCAAGGAAGAAAGGTTGGGCAGAGGAAGAAATTAGAAAGGCTTCTTATATTTTAGCATCACAGGACACAAAGAAGTTAGTCTGTGATAGGATCAAGCTTTTTTTGAGCAGACGTAAGACTACTTTATTATTAGAAAGCCGTCTTAATCACTTCACAAGTAAATGAATTCTGAGGGACAGAGGTGCTTATAGTTTATTTTTACATATATACTTTCTGTTTAAATATTAGAATAATGAATTTATTGTAAAGTAAGTTTTGGTTTTTATTGCCATTTTACACTGTGCAAGATACTCTCCCCAAAAAACCTGTTTATGATTCTGATATGCAGGTTGATTTTCAACTTTAATTTATGCTAAAGACAGGCCATTCCAGATCCACATGGCATGTTTAGCTTTAGAAGGGTCACAGGCATGAATTAAGAAGACACAAAGGATTAAAAACAGAAAAGATTACACAAATTATAGTTCAGTTACAATGGGACTGTCAAGCGCAAACAACCATGCCCACATATAAAGGTTCAAACTTAATGATTGATTGCTCAAGGCTCTGCACAGAAATTTTCTCAGACTAACAGTTTGCACCTGGGTTAAACTAGATAAGGGTCAATCGCATTCAAGGGGAGATTGAACTTCATTCTCTTGTGACTATGTAGAGACTCTAAACTGATGCCCTGCTTGACTCCTCCCCCTTGGTCTGCCAGTCTATATCTTACAGCCTTGATGGCGAACCTATGGCACGCATGCCACAGGTGGCACGTGGAGCCATTTATCAGGGCACGCAAGGCTTGCCCTGTCAGCTGGCCAGCATCTGACTTCGGCCTTCTTTTGAGCTTCCCTGAAGCCTCCGGAGAATGAAAAACTGGCCCTACGGGCAAACCGGAAGTTTAGAAAGTGATTTCTGGTTTGCTCATAGGATCATTTTTTGCCCTCCAGAGCCTTCAGGGAAGCCTCCGGAAGGCCCCTGAAGGCTCTGGAGGGCTAAAACCGGCCCTACCAGCAAACCAGAAGTCCATTTCTGAAGTTCCGGTTTGCCCTTAGGGGCGGGTTTTTGTGCTCCAGAGGCTCCGGAGGGCCTCCAGGGGCGGGGGGGAGGCTGTTTTCATCCTCTGCAGGCTGCTATAAAGCCCCTGGAGCCTGGAGAGGGTGAAAAAAGCACACCAAAAATGGGGGGGGAGCTGGTCGTGCGTGCATGCGCCCTGTGGTTGTGCGCATAGTATTATGGGTGTGGCACGCCCACGCATAGCCCCCTGCGATTCCCCCCCACACACACACTTTTGGCACGTGAGCCAAAAAAGATTCACCATCACTGTCCTACAGGGATGAAAGTAAAGAATTGGACTATGTGTCATGTTAACGTTACAATATGGGGCACCAGGGTTTTTTTTCCAAAATAATTATGGTAATAGAAATCTCTGTATTACTGAGTCTTAGAAAGTCAAAACAATTAGACAATCACATCACCACTACTTTAATATATTTCTCTAGATTCTGTTCAGAAACTCAGATCTCCATTATCTCTCTTTAGAGCTTAATGACCAAATCACCTGGAAATCTTAATCTTAAAATGACATAATTTCTGAAATTTCATACTTGGCCACTTTTTTGCTCTTCCAGGAAGATCTTAAGGCCTACCCTTCCTATTCCTTCTGCAAATCAGTAATATTGGTAATTTACCTATGTGTTATATCCTTATATTAATGGATATCAAGAACTGTATACTGCATTTTTTTCTGGCAAGTTATAAGAGACAGCACTCTTCAATTCAATTAAGTTAGGCAAGTTTCCTACTTGCAAGTGATTGGAATCAGAATACTGAACAACTGCAATTATCTAATGCTAAATACTACAGCCTGTTACACAGCTACAACCAGTCTTGTATTTAAGCATCAGCCTGAAAACATACAGGTGAAGTCCTATAAACCATCATTTTTGTGAATGTATTCACATGACTAATTTAAAATAAAATATCAAGGTATTTTACTTCAGAATCTTCCCTATCTTCAAAAGTCATTTGTATAATACATATATAAAAAATTTCCCTCTCTTAAATTATATTTCCTAGCTTCCAGTGTTTTTGTCTAATTTTAAAATTTAGCATCATCAGCCAACCAATGTTATTCTAAGCAAAAGGAATAGTAAATGTTAATATGTATGTATATACATGTATCCCTAGCAGCTGCTGTTAGGAACAGTTTAAAAAGATTATGAAAGCTGCAATTTTTTGTTGTATTTTGTAAAATTCTTGGATATGGTACCAAGTGCCCTGATGACAATCGATATCATTGTTACATGTTTCATCCATAATCACCTAGTTTTGGTGATTAGTATTATATTATTATTTTTAAAATAGCATCATAGTTACACTAGCATAGTTTGTTTAACCTTAATTTACTGAATAAATTATCGTTCTCATTTTATATATAACATTAAGTCCCAGTAGCTGGTTAGTAAACCAAAGTCAAACGAATCACATTATGATTTAATATGATGAATGAACTTAAAAGAGTTCTAGTCACAAATTACTGTCTGTATAATGTGCTGAAACTCCCTTGCCCTGATCAACTCGTTTGGTGATCATGTGCTTCACATGCCTGTGCACGCTCCCCACATGCCCGCACCTGACGTGTGCATGCGCAGTTTTAACAAACTTTACCTTTCACATTATTTCTGGGAAATAACACAGCTTAGGGGAGGCAATGTGCTCTGCCACACAAATCAGTTGAGAGGATATAGTAAGTAAAGCGCAAGGGTGGGGGGCTATCTGATCGTCAGAGCTACCAGTTTGCTTCAACCAGTCCAAACTGGCTGAATCCCACCCCTACTCAAGATCATTTTGAGTAGGTAAAGTTTAGACTTCATTTATCTCAAATCTAAATATCAGGCATTATCAAAGCAGCAAAGCAAAGTACTATTACACCAAGCAGGAACAAGCAGCATAAATATATAGCAGTGCCTCAAATAATTATTAATATATTTTATATTCTTTAGCTGCATTTTAGTATTTTTGTAAACCATCACAGAATGTGATTGCATGGGAAACTATACATTAAATAAGCAAACAAAATATGGCCTAGAAAGTCACTAGAGAGGAACATGAATTAAAATTACACATTCATAATAAAACAATTCTAATAGCATGTTTAATTAAAACAGCTTGCTAAGACTCTTTGCTAGTTAACATTTTGGCACTTAGAAAAAAGTAAACTTGATGAAAATAATACTACCAAGCATCTTGAGCCATACAGTGGGTTATTTTAATAGAGTTAATGAATATGTATTTTAAGATTTCACATTAAGAAAGGATACACTACAGATGCAAAACTGGGGCCATATCATCCGCTTTTAGATCAGCAGAGATCAGCAACTACCAAGAAATTGGGAGGAAATCTCACTGAAGCCACAAAACCCTGAATGTGCTTTGTGAAAAAGGCCTTTCTTTTCCATTATGAATCACTTGCCAGTACATTTCATTGTGTAAACCAGATTTTTTTTCCATTATGAAAGAAAGATAGAAAGCAGGCACAAAGAAAAAGAGAACCAGTTTGGTGCACTGGCTAAGTGCTAGACTAGCAATTGGAAGGCCCAGGCCTCCCTTAGGCACAAAAGCAGGCTAGGTGACTCTGGGCCAGTCTCTTTCTCTAAGCCTAAACTATTTCATTATTGTTGGAGAGAAAGTTGGAGGTAGGAACACTAGCTATATTGCTGAGTTAACCAAAATAAAGGTGGGATAAAAATATAATAATAAATATAGAACATTCCAACTCATCTTACTGTAAATATCTACTTTTAATACAATTTTGAGGCCAAGGGATTTGAGGCTTAGATTTGAAAGGTGTGCTGAACATCACATTTTAAAAAGCAAGAGCCAGGACAAGAAGAAACATGGTTAAAATAAGAGCAAATTTTAATTTAAGTGTGATAAAAATAAATGTAATTAAATACACAGTATGTTTCCCACATATTTCCCTTTTCTGTCACATTAAGAATTACAATTCAGAAAATGTCCTTGGAATGTCTTTAAGGGGAGGCAGGTTCTGCAGTTCAACTTGACATAAACTCCTTTCCCTATATTCAAAAAATTAATGCTTCAAAGAAAATGCTTCAAATGCTTCCTCTTCTCCATGTGTTTTAATCTCCAGGATATCCTTTACTCGAGTGGTGTGCTCAACTGTTCATAATCCTTCCTATACCGTGATATTGCAGATAAAGGCATCATGAGAAAGGCGCTATTCATTCTGTAGTGCTTCCTAGCATAGGTCTTTTTTAGTGTCACCTCAGCTAAAGCAATGTTTTCGCTGTCCTATCTGTCAAACAACTATATCGTTTTTATTAGTTTCTATAAATTCAGATTGCAACACTTCATGAATTTACATTTTCCTGCCCTTATTTGTCAATATATTATTACATACATTGAAATGATATAATTATACAATGTATTTCTCTAAATAATCACTATAAAAATAATTCAACT
Source organism: Rhabdophis nuchalis (assembly GCA_039707465.1). Taxonomy (NCBI): domain Eukaryota; kingdom Metazoa; phylum Chordata; class Lepidosauria; order Squamata; family Natricidae; genus Rhabdophis; species Rhabdophis nuchalis. The sequence goes on from CM077644.1 coordinate 46,805,946, forward strand.
TCTTTTGTTGAAAAGCAAGTGTCCCAATTGTTTCACTGAAACCAAAAGCTTCCCAGTTGCTCAAGGTAATTAAAAAAAAAAAAAAATCCATCACCTGTTTGTATTCAGAAGATCATTCTTACTGGTTCTTTTTTTTTAAATCAATTTTTTAAAATAAAATAATAATAATAAAGCCAACACCTTTGGACTAGAGTAGATGAGCAAGATCCTCTACCAGAATTATTAATCCTATACCAAAAATATTAATAAGTTCATTAGTTATCTTTGATAGCACATCAAAAGAGAACTGCAAAAGAGCAAGTGTCTCTTTGGAAAATTACAAAAAGCTCCACTTTTTTCCCCAAACACTGCATATAGAACTGGATCTATTAAATGCTAATGGAGAAAGGGGCAAACTACAAATAGTCTCTGTAAAACTTGCAAACATTTGGCATCTAGTCTAAAAATCATTCCTTAAAAACATATATGGAAAGAGAATATGAAATAAAAGATATAATAAGATAATACAATACAATACAATACAATAGCAGAGTTGGAAGGGACCTTGTACGTCTTCTAGTCCAACCCCCTGCGTGGGCAGGAGCCTTATACCATTTCAGACAAATGGCTATCTAACATCTTTTTAAAGACTTCCAGGGTTGGGGCATTCACAACTTCTGGAGGCAAGCTGTTCCAGAGGTTAATTGTTCTAACTGTCAGGAAATTTCTCCTTAGTTCTAAGTTGCTTCTCTCCTTGATTAGTTTCCACCCATTGCTTCTTGTCCTGCCCCCAGGTGCCTTGGAGAATAGTTTGACTCCCTCTTCTTTGTGGCACCCTCTGAAATATCGGAACACTGCTATCATGTATCCCCTGGTCCTTCTCTTCATCAAACTAGACATACCCAGCTCCTGCAACCGTTCTTCATATGTTTTAGCCTCCAGTCCCCTAATCATCTTGGTTGCTCTTCTCTGCACTCTTTCCAGAGTCTCCACGTCTTTTCTACATCGTGGCGACCAAAACTGTATGCAGTATTCCAAGTGTGGCCTTACCAAGGCACTATACAGTGGCATTAACACTTCACGTGATCTTGATTCTATCCCTCTGTTTATGCAGCCTAGAACTTTGTTGGCTTTTTTGGCAGCTGCTGCATACTGCTGGCTCATATTTAAATGGTTGAGCACACCACTCGAGTTGAGATAAAACTTACAAATCTATTTTTTCTGAAAAACTATTTTCAAAAACAGCCTTAGATTCATTCCATTTTCTTTATGTACTAAGTTATTATTTTGGGAACTGGGACCTTTTTTGTTTACATGGAACAGTCTGCCTGCTCCGGTTCTCTAGATATGCACACAAATCCAAATTGCAGGAGTTCCCAAAATAGCCTGGATGGTCAACACCAGTGGCATGAAAATCTCCAGGGCTGCAATTGTGTTAAAGAGAATATAACAAAGCGTAAAAAATGACTGCTGAAATGATGCAAGGAGGCAGCACTATGAGAATTAACTACATTTATGGAATACTTTGTCCTTTGCTTTGGACCATTTGATAGGTCAATAAAAATAAAGCCAAAAACAAAACCATATTTATATTATCCTACCTATATGCCAAATGATTTCAGAGAAAAACAAAATCACTGTACTGCTAACACATTGATTAGACCTCATTTTAGCTCAAATGTACGTACTATGCCAGATCAAGAAGCTGTAGAATAAGGTTTCTTTAAAAGGATCCAAAATAAGATCTTAAAATGTTTTATATGACTAATAACACAGGACGTTTCCTCTCGTGGCTGAATTTCAGGGTATTTTTTTCCTCTTATTTTTTAATTTGCTGCTGTTGTTTAATTTGCTAGGCCTAGTTATGAAGTAAAGGGTTTGACAGAAGAGGTATCAGAGTCTCAGAAACTTTGAGAACTTCCTTACTAGTGCAGAAGAAAATCTGTAATCTCACCCATTTTAAAGTGCTGTTCAAGGAATACAACTACTTTAGATTTAAAACATTGGACTGAGAAAAATTACAAACCTAGATCCTACTGTAAATGCTGAAGGCACCCCATTGCTTATTTCTTCTTATTTACCAAGCATAATTGGAACCAGCAACCCGAAAAATGAGGTGATACCTAGGTGAAACCACAACTGTGCTTATGATCTTACTTCAGCTTTACAGACCTGTGAATGTCATATATGTGACAACTGTTCACAAAGTTAATGTTTTTATCATTACTATAACTGCAATCAGCCGCAAAACGAGGACTATCTGTATTCTACAGCTTTTTAAAAAAGAATTAAAACAGTTATAATGTTCAAAAAGAGTTATTATTCTTTAGTTTTTGTTTGCCTAACCTTTATTCATAATAAAACAGATCAGAAAAGCAAAAGTTGTGCTGTGACCTTGATACAGAAGGAGTTTGTTTTTTTACTTCTACTTGTATTTTTGGACAAATCTGTGGACATTTCAGTCATTTTATAGGACTCCCAGACTAATTCACCTCCTCATTCTCATAGGCTTCAAGGTCTCAATATCCACATTTACATCATATGTGGTTGACCTTAGAATGTAACATCCATAAATAATGTCTATTTGTACTGGCTAAAATAGGAACTACAAATGAATAAAGCCCTTTCCCCCTTTCTCTGGAAGGAAAGAAGAGTGGAAGAGAGAGATACAATAGCATAAAACTGAAAGTAAAGGTGTGCCAAGAAAAATAAATAGTAGTAGAGAATTGTGAAAATGCATAGTCTCACTCACTTTAGACTATGGGCCCACCATCTAGCATGTAATATGGGACCCAACATTTCTTAGGAATGTGACCTCAAAGGGAAACTAAAATAGATTGTAACTACTGTAAATGCTCTATCCTTGTCCTCCCAATCTGCCCAATGGCAGGACGATCTTTTTTTATTAGTTTTGAAAAGCTAAGCATAGTAGGATGTAGAATAATGAAAATCAAGAATCAAGAAAGAAAATCAAGAAAACCTGGAAGAACACGTTGGTTAACAATTTCCATATTGCAGGCAGTCCTTGACCTAGTATCACAATTGGGACCAGAATTTCCATTCTAAAGAAGTTAGTTGTTAAGTGAATAGTACCCTATTTAAGATCTTTCACTGCAAATTGCTGAAGTTGTTAATTGAATCATGTGGTTGTTAAACACAACCAGTTTTCCTCATTGATTCTGCTTGTTGGAAACTGACTGGGAATGTCACTAATGGTGATTAGATGACCCTGGAACCTGAAGCCATTATAAATACATGCTAGTTGCTAAGTCCAGAATTTTGATCATATGACAGAAGGGAGGCTGTGACAGTCATAAGGGTAAGGACAGATCATAACTTTTTTTTTCAGTGCCACTGTAATTTTGAACAGTTGCTAAACGAATGATTGTAAGTCAAGGACTACCTATATTCCTATGAAAACAATATGAAGAAGTCCAGGAAGTCACCAGCTGTGAATTTGATTTGAAGGAGACTTCATCTTTTATTTCAGTCTACAATTAGCCTTTGAAAGTACAGAATTTTCTCACTCATGTGATGCAAGTGCCACCAAGTTGAAAGAAGAAACAGTAATGTGCAATTTTAAATTGGCATATCAGTCAGTCCAGTACAAAGTCATGGTGATTTTGGCATTAGTATATTTACAATGTAACTGACAGTAACCAACTTCATTTTAGAATATTGTACTCTAAAGATTTTTTTAAGAACACAGGTAATCTATCTAATTCTGAGGATAGCTGTACAGATTGAACTGTATTTTTTCAAACATAATTTTATTTTTTAAAAACTTCACATAGTGAATCTTTCACCGAAGGAATCACTTCAGATGCTAACTTTAGTACTTTAAACTGGACTGGAACAATTGTAACTCTAAATTGCTAAGATCCACTCAGAGAAGGGGGATTTTTTTTCCCTTTTGTGTATTTTAATGATATTCCATACAAGGAAACTGGATAGATTCAGTTCTAGATCTGTCTGCATTCCAAGGGATTTATCAAATCCAGGAATTGTTATAAAAGCACATCTGTATAATTTGAGAAGTAGTTAAGTATAGAGACTAAAAGTTATACAAAGAGTAAATATAAATAGTGTTGCTTTTCAATAAAGAATAAGACATTCTTACAAGGAATAATATCAAAATTCTTATTTTTCATCCTATTAAATCACAATCTACTTCCTTTTTATTATATCGTTAATACCAAATAAATATCACATATCATTGTTTCATGAATTCAGAAAACAGGGACTATCAATAATGAAGTTTATTCTAGCCCAAATTCTGATCTTCAAGCCAGGTTAGTCATTAGCATTTGAGAAAAATACTGCATGAATTTTCTAAAAGAAATCAATGGGTCAAAGCTCTTCATTCTGCAGTGATTAAATCAAGGTACAGTATCTATCCCATATAAACACCTTAGGAAAGATAAATTAAAACCTCAAATATTATTTATCTTTTCCTATCAAAGACATGCATTGAAATTATTGTATGAATAGTAATAAAAACAGTACTTAGATTACATACCGCTCCCTAGTGCTTTATACACTCTCTGACCATATTACAACATCAGCCTATTGCCCCCAACAGTCTGGGTCCTCAGAAGAATGGAAGGGTGAGTCAACCTCAAGCCCCATCACAATCGCACATCAGACTGTGGGCAAAGTTAATCTGCAATCTGTGTACTAACCACTGCCCTACCAGATTTTTTTTTAAAAAAAGCTATATTTGAAAAATAAAATACAATTCTCCCCCTCAGAGGGGAGAGAGAGAGAGAGAGAGAGAGAGAGAGAGAGACAGAGACAGAGACACGGAGAGAGTTGAGGCTATTTAGTCATTTAAGATTCCAAAAGCACACTCATAGATATTTGGGTGATATAATTCATTGTCTTCTTTAGTATTGGGAAACCCACAAGGTATCCAGAACAGATCAAGTCTGTGTTACTGAAATGATCAAACCATCACAATTATGGAAGGAGAGGAAGCTGTGACAGAACTGCTTATCCATCTGAGAAATAGACAATAGAAACAAATACAGGAGTTATTTAATTCAAGGATGTGCAAATTGAAATCTGATTGAAATGTATTTATTCAAAGAGTTTCAGTTTATGGTATATATTAAATTAGATGGGGAGACAGCCTGGTCTTGTGATACTTTCACTGATGTAATTCAGGGCTCAAAACATCCTCTCCTATGTACACCAACTGGAATGACCTGAACTAGGAAGATGCAGAATCACTCTGTTAAGGTGTTTCCCATTTCCAACAGGGACTACAGGGGTTAAAGATAAATAATACTATCATTAATCATTTCAAACACTACTCAGAGGTCTAATGCAACCAGAGGAGAGCATTCTCTCCACCAGGGTCCTTGCATAAATCATTCACCAGAGAAACTAACACTGTTTCTCTCCCACACCCAAGCCTGAATCATGACTAGAAGAGATTTAGAAATCTTCCCTAAAAAGGAGGACTGCAGACAGAGTAGATGTTGTCCAATACAGCTGATCAAAAAATGGTTTCCTCAAGAATGTGTGCACTTCTGTCTTCCTCAGATATATATTAATTACCTTCTACATCCAGCCCAGAGGTGGCGAATTCATTAAGCAGAGAACTCTTATCTACTTCCTATCTAAATTCCAAATGGACTCACGCCTATTTGTTTTTTTCAAATAGGATTTACAAGGTTCTGATTCTTAAATCAACTTCAGATCTTTATATAAAATGTCTGCTTATTTCTTCAGTCTTGGTTTCAATGCATGAAATTTTAACCTTGATTAACCTTGTATTTATAATCCTTTCTATTTTCTGACTTCTCATCTTTCAATACTATACAGAACATTCAACACGTATTTCCAACATGGGAAAATAATTCATTGCCACTCAAAGACCCTTGTTGAGAGAACTGGCTATACAAATTGAATGAATGAATTTATTTATTACATTTGAGAGAATTTCATTTTTCCTGTTCTTAATAAGAGAAATTACAACAGTGGTGGTGCAGTGGTTAGAATGCAGTATTGCAGGCTAACTCTACCCATGATCCTGACCGGACTCCTGGACAAGGTTGACTCAGCCTTCAATCCTTCCAAGGTCGGTAAAATGAAGACCCAGATTGTTGGGGGGAATATGCTGACATGTGTAAATCAAACATCAATCATGGAGAAAGTAAAATATCTACAGAATGCCACCACTCCATAGATTGATACATTTATCACTTTAAAAATCTGAGTGTTCATCTATGTTTCAGTTAGTTCTTATTAAAATCAAAGAAATATCTGTTGGATATACAGGTCATTAGATTCTTTAAAGTAAAGATGGCTTATCAGTACACAATTATTCTTTGTCTCAAAACTTCCTGAAATGATAATATTTGTACTTATGAAGTATATTTAATTTTAATGTTTTCCTGCAATAGAACACCGATTGAACTAGGAAGTACAGTCATAAATTTTAGTTTAAAGATTGTAAGAGCCTCTTCAATACAATACTCTGCAATTAGAAATAAATAATGATGTCTAAATGCACATTTCTAAATATTCAAAGGAAAAAATGCTTTGTTATTGTTGTTCAGATATACTATAGCTGCCAAGTTCAGTTCTACTTTATGCCAGCAATACTCTTCTGGGTGTGGGTGAGGCATGAAATTTGTACCATTTGGCATATCAGAGCATAAACATTTTCAGTGCATGGCTACAGTTGCGACACTCTTTATATAAAGAAGCATACAAAACTATAAACACAACATGTACAAATAAACTAGCAATTCCAATATCTGCATTGAAATGCAAATTAAAAAGTTATTATCAAATAGGTGTCCTTGAACTCAAAGGAATTCATTCTAGGAAAAATACTTAGCCTATTATTACATTGCAATCATATTAACAGAACTAAGAATTAACACCAACTTTTCTGCAAAAATCTAGTACTATGATATAGGTGCCATCTACAAAGCAAAAAAGTTGAAGAAAATGTATATAAATATGCATCTCGTCATGGACATAGAAATGCATTTATGCTGTAAATTTGGGATTAGTTTTATTTTCAACCTTTAAAAATATTGCCAATGCAATGTTCCAAAGAAATCTTATTCAAACTCAAGTAACTGCAATTAACGTTTTACTTATCACTTTTGCTACCATTCAGAAATAGTATTTCCTTAATTATTCTGATCAATCTTTCTGGGGAAGGGAGCTTTTGTCAGTTACATATTTATTGAATACAATATAATAGTTTTGTTTTGTTCCTAAATTATAACCTATACTAAATAGCAGGGATCAACATTATGACTTTCTGAAACAGCAACAACTGTTCTGTTGAAGTGTCAAGCTTTGGAGAAAATACTATGTATGAAAATAGATCTGTTTACAGAATTAGTTGAACACAGGACTTCCTGTTTTAATTCAGCTCCACCTTAAAAACTACATATGTTCTACTGACATAAATACATTTTTTCAGCAACCGTAAAGAAAACACTCTTCAAATCTGCAGTAGAATAATCAAATAGTCCCAAAACAAAATAATAAAGCATTAATATTAATAATTTCCAAATTATATGTAATATTTATTATTTGGGGGGGAAATCCATGGCAATAGAATACAATGGTAATGTCAACCTGTTCTAATAGAACTATAGACATATGAGTTACAGTATTTTATATTGCTTTTGCAACGTTTGAATACTAATACTCACAATGCAACCAGCATTTTTGGATATCTCTAAAGAAAGACTCCAAAAGAGAGGTAGCATTCAATTTTTGTGGCAAAACACCAAACATCTCATAGCATTTTATAACTAATGCATATATTCTCTCAAAGTGTATATATATTTATTTAATTTATATCCTGCCTTTATTGGTTTTATGAAGAACTCAAGCAGCAAACATATTAAATACAAACTTTCTCATCTGATTTTTCCACACAACAACAACCCTGTGAAGTAAGATGGGCTTAGAGAAAGTGTCTGGCCTGAGGTCACCCAGCTGCCTTTCATGGATTAGGAGGGACTAGAACGCACAGTCTCAGGTTTTCTAGTCTGGTGTTTTAATCACTAGACCAAAGTGGCTTTCAAACTGGTTTATACAAGTATTGTAACTGTTTTTACACTACTTTATTTTAGTGGAATTTGCACTACTGAACCTCTCACTGGAATGTTTTTTTGGTATGTACGTATATAAGTATCAGGCTTCAACATATCAAGATAGTTCACTGATTTGAAAAGTAGCACTTCAGTGGGTTTGGGTTAACTAAAAGACTAAGGAAACTGAAAATCCATTTCCTACCCATGCTATTTTAAACTGTTTCATTAAGTAACATGGAATAATTAAAACAAAGATATTGTGTATTGAATTCTGACAATCAAACTGCTGCTGTTAAGCTCAACTAGAAAAATACTAAGGTGACAAGTAAATGCCATGAAAACTTCCAGTTCTTGACAGAACATTATGTTCTGAAATCTGAATGTGTTGTAAATGTATAGTTTTGTAAACATGAATTATTCATTTTAAGTTTTTAAAAACCCATATATAAATTTTACTTTATTCATAATATTTAGTTTTAGTTGACAGTTGTCTTCTGATTTTAAGCATCTCAGATATCTGAACTATTTCCAGGCTTTCTACAAATAACAAATATTAGCACACAAAAATATCTCATGGATTATTACTCTAGAAAGTTAATTATTCTGAAAGTTTTACAATGAGAGAGAATATAATCTTGCCATTGGTCAATACATGCAGCTTGTTAAGATGGCGGGAGGTGTTTCTATATGAAGCAACGTACAAATCTGTGTTTATCTAGATAATTAAACTTTAAAATCTACACAAACAAGTACACACATGATGAACTGACATGGGGTACTGCTCAGGAAGGAAATGATGTACATGCAGAAGAATTATACTTCCCACATATTAAAATAGAAGATTGGCATGAAGTGTAGACAATGTGACTGCCCTCCTGTCTTGTGACATACTGCAAATAGTATATTGCATTTCCCTTTTTGAAGATGTTGTTGGTATTTCAAAATAGGAAATCCTATAGCTAGGAAACTGTACTAATGACCAGCTAAGCTCATTTTTCACTTTCAAAATCCAGTCGCTCCCCGTTGCCCCAAAAAAGAACATTCCAAATTGAATATGTTCAAATATTATCAACTTGACAAATCAGTAATAATTCTAGTTTCCATTAAGCAAATTTTGTAGTTAGGGTACCAAACTAATAACCATAAAACTGTGAGATTTAGACCAGCCTTTGGCTCAAAGCCAGCTGGGTCACTTTGGGCCAGTTTTATTCTGTCAGCCCTGAGATGAAGGCAATGGCAAAATACTTTTGAAATCTTGCCAAGAAAACTGCAGGGACTTTCCAGGCAGTTCCTAGCAGTTAATACAGACCTGAAAGCATTAAACAATAACAACTTAAAGTGCTAAATATACATTTCTGAGTGGATTCCCATTGGATTTTTGCCTTCCAATCATGCCACTCCAAGAATTTTCTTTTTAAAAAACCATCTTCATGCATACCTAAATTATTTGGTAAAATAACTAGCTTTCAGGAGACCTAAGGCATCTTTGCTTTTATGAACTGCTCATTTTTTTATTTCCATGCTTTAGGGAGAATAAATTAAGAGGCTGTACAAACCCATCAAATGAGTCTAATATGCACTTGGAATTCAAGACCATGGACCTTTTATCTTACTATAGAGTCATGGCTGACCCAGCCAGGTGATATCACATCAAATATGTTTTCTATTAGAAAAAACGACCATTCACTAGAAATGCAAGCAGCTGCTCAGATTCCCCAAGCCAGAAATTACTATAACCTGAATAATTTATAATTCATTCTATGGATAAGTCAATACAGAGAATGAGACTGTGCACCAACCCCACACTGGATGGTATCTACGATAACGGTAGAAAAACATCCCTGGTTTACACAGAATTCAGTTTAGTACTGCTTTCAGCCACTGCAATATTCAAAAGGCAGCTTGCTACAAAGTTTACAGCTGGCAGGAAGTTATTGGTTCTTTCAAGGAGAGAGCTATTCATCTAAGGCAGACAAAAGCAACTGAAGTTAAGGAATGTCTTTTGACCCAAATGGGGATCCTTAGCAAAACTGCTATTGCAAAAGACCTAAAGCTGTGCTAAAGCTGAAACAGGATGGCAGCAAAGTGCCAGCAATCTTCCCCCAACCACAAAAGTTCAAAACAGAGAAGTCAAGAGTCTAGTTTCTTTTCCTTACATGCTACATGGGAGACGTGGGGAAATTTTGTATGTTACTTCCTCATTAATGAAACCAACCAGAAGCAGAAATTCAAGGGAAGGGGATGAGAGGAAGTTGAGTCGTTCTGGCAATAATTGAAGTATTTGGCATTAAGAACCCAGCATGCCAATGACTTCAAAATAAAAAGTTTGGATCCACCAGCACATCAAAGTGAGTTGTCACTGGTGGCTGCTGGAGATACAAATAAAAGCAGAACACCTTTGGTTAGAAAGGAAATTACAATATAACTAATTAAAATTAAAGTTCTGTTGTTATTCATACCCCTACATTCAGAAGGCCAATGCCAATGTCAGCCATACTGTATTGTTCCAGAAACTAGCCTGAAAAATGCTTGGCACCCACAGTGTGATCCCTTCAATCCCTAGGATTCTCTGTCCCATAGAGAAAAATCAGACCACAGCAGCAGTCCTTCTAAAGCAGCGATTCCCAATCTTTTTTTTGGCCATGCCCACCTAAGCATCTCTAAAATCCTGATGCCCCCCCCTCCACATATAATTCTTACTTTACTCAAAAAGTGAACTCTACTCCCGCAAAGGAAGCCTAAAAGGCCATTAACTTGGTTTAAGCAAGGTTCAAATTGCCCGCATTAAAAATCAAATCCCCCCCCCCTTAGGAACCACTGTTCTAGAGGGAAGGACCACCCTTCAACCATGCCCAGAGACCTTTGAGCTGTGCGGGTAGCAGCACCATCTCCGGGCACCCCAGGGGAAAAAAGGCAGAAATCTCCATCCTGTCCTGAAGGAGCAGAATTAAACAAGCCAGAGATAGGAGAGAGGCAGCGACCTTCTCTAACTAATGGGGGAAAGGTATCTGTGCTGTCAAATCGATCAAAATAACCTCCCCCTCCTCCTCTTCCTCCCCCTCCCACCCCACCCCCCGGCACTCCTACCCTTCCCCCCCCCCCCTTCCTCAAAAGAAACGCCGGAGAACTTCGCCACTTTAACCCCGCGATCACTCACGGCTCCCCATCGTTCAGGAACTCCCCCACCCCTCAACCCCTCGCCACCTCTCCCCCTCCGACCGCAAACACGCACACGTTACGTGCACTCCGGGGCAGCTCACTCTCTGGCCCGGCTCCAGCCTGGCTGTCAGAGCCGCTCCCTCCGGAGAGCCCCCTTTTCTGCTGCCGGGGTGCAGTCATTCCGCCGCCGCTTGGAACAGGGTCCCCTTCCTTTTCTCCGGAGGGAGACACCCCACCAACAGCAGCGGCAGCAGCACCGCTCCCCGCGGCCGCTTCTCTCCTTCCCGGGCTCCGAGCCAAGCTGCAGGGCCCCTCGGCCTGGCTGCGAGAGGGAGGCGACCGGGCCCCGCGCAAGGAGGAGAAGCCCGAGCAAACCCGCCACCGCTTCCCCGTTCCTGCCGCCTCGCTCACCCCGTTGCCGCTGCCTGCCAGGGCGAGCCCAGCCGCCCGCTGCTCTGCCTGCTTTCCTTCCTCCGGCTTCTTCGCTACCTGCCTGCTTCTTCTTCTTTTTTTTGCCTTCGCTCCAGGCTCGGTAGCTCCAGTGTGCGGCGGCGGCGGCGGCAGCTCATGCGCTCCGCCTCTCCCCCTCCTTCCTCCCTGGGATTGAGGCGGGGCTCTGGAGCCGGCGAGGGAGGAGCGAGGGCGGCGGGCGCACGGAAGGCGGAGGAGCGGCAAGTCCGGGGCGGCCCGGCGGAGCAACAGCGAGACTCTGCTCAGCTGCGCTTTGGCTTCTGCACGCTGATTATTTTTTTTCTTCCCCCAAGGGTGCGTCGCTGCTTGCTGTGTGCATGGATGACGTTCGACCGGCAGCTCTTGCTAGGGAGGAGCGGTGTCAAGCTGCAGTTTTTAAGTCGTCCCTCGTCCACCAGAGCGGAGCCCGGATCCACTCACCGTGCCGGATCCACAAGCCGTGCTGGAACGATCCTCCCCACCCACGGAAGGAGCAGCACATGCGACCCTCTGCAACATTTCCTCGTTCCGGGGGGGGGGGGGGAGAGACAGAGAGACAGTTGTTCCTATTTCCTGCTGCTGTCAGTTCGGATCTGAAATATCCCGACGTGCGCTAGATAGCAGCAAACACTTACAAGGATCTTTTGTCTCTTTGCTGCCATCTGGTGGCCGTCCGGGCGATTTGCAGGGCAGCTCTATTACAGAATCGCACTGCAGTAGAGTTCCGGAAAGTGCTCACGCGCAGTGTTCGGGGTGCCCTTGAGCGCCCCCTCTCTGTAGGCCGCACAATTGCAACTTCCAAGAGTGGAATATAACTCTTGTAAGTGGTGTTTTAATATTTTATTTAAACACCTGTCCGTCAAGATGCCCAACCAAGAAAGAAAAACATTTAATGATACTAATGTTGTGTTTAAATTTTAAACAGCAGACCTGTCACTTTCAAGTATTGTCAACTACAGAATAAGAAAACAACTTTTCCTATCCCGTAATTTTTGTGATGACTAGCAATCATTCATTCGATGGGTTGACCCTCGTGCATTATTTCAACAAAATTTTAATGAAAAATTCAGTTTTAATAAATAGTTTGGTCTTTCTCCTGACTTGTTAGAGTGAGTAGAAGGTAACATGTTATAGAAAGGAATGTTTTTCAAACTTGGCAACTTAAAAAAGTGTGGACTTCAACTCCCAGCATTCCCCATGCTTTTCATCAATGTGGTTTGTAACCCACAAAATGCTTTGCTCCTTTCCCCAATCTGATGCCATTAAGATAGATTGGATTTTAATTCTTGTAACTGCTAGCCAGCATAGTTTTTGAGAAAAGTCCAACACATCTGGAGCCCATTGAGTTGTAGAAGTTTGCCCAGCAAAAAGTGAAAAGAGAAAAGAACATTTTTTTGCTTTTAATTGCTCACTTACCTTTTCCGGCAATGGAGAAAATCAGACCATCATCAAAGGAAGATACAAAAAAGCATTTTGTTATGTTTTCCTAAATGAACAGCAACCAGCTTTACCTGTACTTTCCCTCTCCAGATAACATGACGAAGAATGTGAAGGTTTTTTTGTCTCAGTCCACAACACCAAGGAGGACTATGCCTGCAGTGGGGAGTCACTTGAACATTGCAAAGTATCATGCACTTGTATGTACTGTGTGTATAAATGTCAATTTCTGGAGTGAAAACAGTAGGGAGACATTTGGCTTAGGATCTTTCTTTCCACATACTTTTCTGCATAAAATAATTCTTTTTATGGAGCATTCCACAAAGGATCAAAATATTACAGTACCTTTTTACACTTACACTGCATGATGCTGCAGAAATACATCTGGTTCCACAACAGTAATTCAGTTTCTATGTATATCTACTATATTTTTTGGAGTATAAGATGCACTGGAGTATAAGACGCACCCAGGTTTTGAAGAGGCAATTTTTTAAAAAAAGTAGGTAGGTAGATAGAGGGATAGAGAGGGAGAGAGAAATACGGTAGGTAGGTAGGGAGAGAGAAAGAGAGAGAGAAATACAGTAGGTAGGTAGGGAGAGAGAGTGTAGATAGGTAGGTAGGGAGAGGGATAGAGAGAGAAAAATAGAGAGAGAAATACAGTAGATTGGGAGAGAGAGAGTAGGTAGGTAGGTAGATGTTTCCAAGTGTATTTACCCATGTGCTGGAGAAGGAAATCACTGGCTACCTTTGGAACAAATCTTTCTTTCTGCAGGCACAGTACTTGACCAACGTAATTCTCATCAATCACTCTAATTAAACAGCTTTCCGAAAGGGAAAAAAAACCTTTTTGCACTGTGCAAACCTCCCCCAAACGCCCCATTATTCGCAAAAATGGGCCCTTTTTTTTTTCAAATAAAAAGCATGGATAGCCTTGGGGGGCCTGCAGAGTGCTCCTGGAGGGGGGGCAAGATGAGGAAAAAGAGTGCTGCTGGGGGCTGGGGAGGGCAAAATGCCCTGTTTTTTGCTCATTTCTGCCCTCCCCAGCCCCCAGGAGCTCTCTGGAAGCCTCCATAAGTGTATGCGCATGGCCATTTTGGTGAAGGGGCAGGGTTTCAGGATGCAAAAGAATGCTGTATTCAATGTATAAGACGCACCCAGATTTTCAGCCTCTTTTTAGAGGAAAAAAGGTGCGTCTTATACTCCGAAAAATACGGTAGTTTTGACAGCCCATTTAGATGTCATTTGCAGAATGAGGTCTTAGGAGTCTCCAAATTCATTTTACACAACCATTTGAGGCCAATTCGAGGTTGAGCCTGTCACATGAAATGCTGTCAGTCAAATATGTGCCAGTTTCAATGTAGATAAGTTACTGCATCCATTTCAATTTAATAGGATGCTTATTGGAGTTAAAAAGCAGATTCGATAGGACTGATCTTTTCCTTGTAGCAAAATACATCAAATAGGTGTGTGGGGAGCCCAAACATGGTCAAACTAAGTCCTAATCACCTGCTGTCCATAATGGATATTTACTTCCTTTGACAGCAATGGAAATTTTAGTTGTGAAAACTGAGTGCAGTGCCGGAGAAGACTTTCTTAGAACTGAGGAGAAATTTCCTAACAGTTAGAACAATTAGTCAGTGGAACAGCTTGCCTCCGGAAGTTGTGAATACCCCAACACTGGAAGTCTTTAAGAGGATGTTGGATAGCCATTTGTCTGAAATGGTATAGGACTTCCTGCCTAGGCAGTGGGTTGGACTAGAAAACCTCCAAGGTCCCTTCCAACTCTGGTATTATATTGTATTGTATTGTATTGTATTGTATTGTATTGTATTGTTGTAATGGTAAGGGGGTCCAATGAATAAAGCACTTTTCTCTACATTCGTTTCCTACTATTTCTTTTTTAAAAAGTCACTTTCGCCCTGTGACATGAACCTTCAATGAACTCTTGAGCTATGACTTAAACTCAACTTAGCTTTAGTAATATTTGTAGCACTTCATATCTGTATGATAATATCTGTATGACCTGTTCTATCAAGAGTCATTTTAAAACCAACTATGAGTTAAACTACTTTTATTCTGGGAGGGAAAATCACCACTGAGGGCCCCCAATCTAGGTCACTTTTTTTCTGCTTGAAAAAAGAAAAAGACTGTCTCTCTCTACCTGTCCTTGCAATCACAACAGACTATTTTCAGGGGGGGGGGAGCCTTAAATGAGGCACCCATCCCAATCAGAAATACTTTTTCAATATAGGCATGTGGGAGTTGTCCCCCCCCCCCTTCCTTAGTGGTCAAATTGCATATACTGATGTGTGATATTTGGTCTTCAGTAGGTTTCTATGAACACAACTCCCAAAAATGCTTAGAATGATGCCCTTATTGCCAGCAATATACTAGGCCTTCTATTTTAGGCCCAAAATAAACAGAGAGGAAGCCTGTAGAGTTCAAATACAGTCATGCAACCTCCTAAAACGTCAATAAAAACAATCCACCCACTGTTGTCCAGAGGGAAAAGAGGAAATACACCTTAAACAGTCAGGGGCTGGGGGAAATTATAATTAGGTGTTATGCTGACTTTTATGCAAGGAAGGCACATGTTAAAAAATAGGCACAACATGTTTCCCAAAGCAACTTTTCTTTCTCAAATTATTTGCTACCTCCTGTTTTAGGTTTTCGCCTGGCACTTATCCACTTTTTAGACTCTACCATGCCACTCAAAGGCCAAAAGTGGCACTCATGAGCAGAGATCTCTAAACTTTTTTGAAAACCTGCTCTCACAAAATGTTTGTTGCAAAGTATAAATAGATAAGAATGTGATTTTCCATCTCTTCTGCTGTGACTTTCCTTCCCATTGGACATTTCTTCTTCCTTCTGCTTTCTTAGTTATTTTTCTGGAAAAGCAGGCAGACTCCCCCACCCTCCACCCCACAAAAAAGGATTGTGCCACAAGTATTATCTCTATTCACTAAGAAATCCAATGGAATTCATCTGATGCTTGTAAATGAAGAATACAGTGGGTGATGTTTACCCTGCATCACCAGCATCTTAATTCTTAAAAAAATAAAATATCATAATCTAAGCATCAAGAAATATTTCAATGGACACACTGAAACTTTGAGGCATCACATGGAAATTCTTAAGTCAGGAACATCACTAGATAAGGAGATTCCTGAGGATGCTTCAAGCTATATTTCACTTGCCACATTTGACTTCTTAGATCAAAAATTAAATTCAAGTGACACAACAAAATAATTTCACAATGTTGCTCTAGAAGATTTGTGTTGCAGATTGAAGAGCAATGCATTCAGTAGTAGGTTCCATTTTCAAAGTGTCTGCTGCATTTCACTCATGGACTGACCCATTTTGTCACATCAGCAGTACCAACTGAGGTGTGAATGCTTCCCAGCTGTTGTCTACAGTAGAGATTTAGTAGTCATTGCTGTTGCTCAGTAGGTGTTGACAGGAGAAAGGAGCAATGCAGTGCAGTTTTAAAGAGCATGTTGGATTAACGTAAATGTGGCTGTACTTACTATTTCATCTATGTCTGAATTAGTATTAACAAAAATATTTTTTTTAAACAAATCTGAAGATCTTGTTCCCAATATGCTCATTTATTATAGCTTATGGATTTTCCTCAATTTCAGGAAAAAAAATGTTGCTGCAACGTGTTATAATTTAAACAAAGTTTTAATCAGCTAGGGCCTATTGCTTTTATTCCTATTTCATCAAGAATAACTTATTAAACTTGTATGCTTCCTGACTTTCAAATGGAGTCTGGGTGGCTCTATATAGCAAGGGTTTGAGATACGTTAGTTAATGATATCAGGGTGGGCAAAAAAGAATGGAGAAAATCCAAGAACAAAAAGGGCTGGAGCAACACCAAGAAATAAGTAAAAGAAATGGAACCAGAAGAAGGCAAAAAGAAGTCTAGCCAAACATCAACTCAGAGTAGCTATCTTGCCAGAGATAATTTAGTTAATTCTTTTCATATTTTATGGTGGGAGAAGGGGGAATTTTCATGTGCTTCTTCCATAGGAAAGGCTATCACACCTTAAAAATGTCTGTAAAAAGCCCTTTTGTTAAACAACAAATGCATGCATGAACAAAAGCTTTTTAAAAATCTCAGTGGAAAGAAGAGAAGACCTCCCACCAAATTATGCCCTCACTTAAAAGTTGCAAGAAATCAACATTTTCCACAGAAGTTCTATGATAAAAATTGAAATATAAGTGGAATTGTAACATCTATTTAGGATGTAATTGTCTCTTACCATTGTTTTAAGATGCTTAAGATGGCATACATTCATTTTATTTCATAACAGTCAACTGACTTAAAGAGGCAGGAAGAGGTATTTGAGGTTAACTCTATGGCTCTACCATGATACCAGTTGTATGACAGTTAAGGGAATACACAATGTTTTGCTGCCATTTTTATTTATAATCCAATTTGGTTGTTTTAATTATTTGTATATATTTTGATTTATTATGTATGCTTCCCACTGTGCCCAGGGTTACTCTGAGATATAGGCAGCTATACAAATGTGAATAAATAAATAGGATCTGCTATTTGTGTCCACTAGCTCTTGTGTCACATGGATTTGGGATTGGAACAATACATTGTTCAAGAACTGGTTTTAATTTTTCACTATGGAGTGAACTGTCATAAATGTTTACAGTAAATACTTAGAAAGAGAAGTTCATTGAGTTCCATCTGGTTATCTTGTATCCTTTTTCAGATGCCACTACTTTCAGGGACAAATTTAAAGAATATTGGAAAGTGAACATTGCCATGAACTGAGGGCTACATATTCAATGTGTGCCATAAATTCAATACTAAATTGAATGTTCAGTGCATGTTTTTCTAACATTTATCATATCTTTTGGAGAATCAGAATATAAAATAGCTTCTGCCAAAATGATGGCATATGTGTGAATACATCTTTCTATGGGTGGGTAATGAGGTTTTAGATAGAAATGTAGTGAGATTTGGTTTGTTGAACAAACCATGTTTATACAAGATTAGATTAGATTTATTTAATTTATATACCTCTCCCTTTCCCAAAAAGGGACTCGGGGCGGTGCACAGGAAATTAAAAAAACATATAAAAAACAAGACAATATACAAAATTTAAAATCAAATTAAATTATAACCCTGTGCTAAAAATTTACAATAAATTAAGACTATTCCCCTTAAAAACCGATTAAAACAATTTGATGTCAGGCTAAAGGCTAGGGAGAGTTAGGCCAGGCCAGCCTGTTGGAAAAAGTAGGTCTTGAGTTTCAGACGGAAAGAATGGAGGTCCGTGGTCATTCTAAGTTCGGGGGGTAGGTCGTTCCAGAGGGTTGGGCCCGCCACAGAGAAGGCCCTTCCCCTGGGCGTCGCCCGCTGGCATTGCCTAGTGGACAGCACCCGGAGAAGTCCCTCTCTGTGGGAGCGAATCGGCCGCAGGGATGTGTGGGGTAGGATGCGATCCCGTAGATCAGGGGTCCCCAACCCCCGGTCCACGGACCGGTGCCGGTCCGCGGCTTCATAGGAACCGGGCCGCAGGGCCGGCGAGGAGGAGGGAGCAGCGCCCTGGGCAGAGGATGGGCGAGTGCGCCTCCACCACCTCCTTCCGATGGCCACCGCAGCGCACTGCACTTTCCGGGGTTTCCTGGAGGGGCCAGCATGTCGACTGGGGAGGTTATCCCGCAGCGGGCGGGCGAAGGACCCAAGCTGCGTGCCGCCAAAGCCATCCGGGCGCCGCACGCCCAGCCCCGGACGGCTTCGGCAGCACGCAGCTTGGGTCTGCGTGCCATCCCCTACCCTATCCCCTATCCTCTACCCAGGCGCTGCTCCCTCCTCCTCGCCTGCACTAGCCGCAGCTCGGGTCCTCCGTTGGCTCGCAGCGGGATAACCTCCGCAACCGACATGCTGACCCCTCTGCTGCTTCCCCGGGTGGAGGGAGGGAGAGAATGGCAGGCGCACAGAGAGGCAGACTTAGAGAGACAGAAAGAGAGAGAGAGGGAAACAGACAGACACACAGACACACACACACACAGAGTGACAGATGGGGGGGAGGACAGAGAGACAGATACAGAGAGAGAGAGAAAGAGAGAGAGAGAGAGAGAGAGAGAGAGACAGACAGACAGACAGACAGACAGACAGACAGACAAAAAACAGAGAAAGAGAAAGAAAGAAAAATAGGGGGGAAAAGATGAATGGAGGGTGGGAGGGAGGGAGTGAAGGAAAGAAGGGGGAGGGAGGAGGAAGGGAGGAGTGAAAGAAGGAAGGAAGGAAAGAAAGAAAGAAAGAAAAAGAAAGAGGGATGGAGGGTAGGAGGGAAGGAAGGAAAGGAGGAAGGGGGAGGGAAGCAATGGAAGGAAGGAAAGGAAAGGAAAGGAAAGGAAAGGAAAGGAAGAAATCTATTTTCCTATTTCCTTCCACCTCAAGCTACCTGTTTGGTTAACCAGGTTAAAGATCTATTTTTCTCCCAGTGGTCATTTCAAAGGAATCACATCCTCTGAGTCATTTCCTGGATTCAAACCAGCATCCCAAAGAGTCATGGGCTGCCTTTATATATAACGAGTGCCCATAAATCCATTTTTACCATCTTCAGAAGACCCAAGACCAGCCAGAAATGGAAGAAAGAAAGAAAGAAAGAAAGAAAGAAAGAAAGAAAGAAAGAAAGAAAGAAAGAAAGAAAGAACTTATGACCACAATTGAGCCCAAAATTTTGGTTGCTAAGCAAGACTGTTAAGTGAGTTTCACCACATTTTCCAAGTTGGCCACGGGTCACATGACAACTGAGCCACTCCCACAAAAAAGGCCACACCTTTTGGCTCTCAAAAGAAATTTCAGTAGTGGTACTGTTGATATTTGGCTCTATTGACTAATAAGTTTGCTCACCACTGCCCTAGACGGCCAAGTGAGCCGACTCGCCCCCCACGTGCGCATGCGCTGCCTGTTCCCCCCTCCCCCCTCCTCCTCTAGGCCAGCTGGTCCGCAGAATTTTCTTTAAAATGAAACCGGCCCCTGGTGCAAAAAAGGTTGGGGACCCCTGCCGTAGATAACTAACAAGCCAAGTGTAGTGAGACAGACCATTCCTGCTGCCATATTATCTACCCCAAACCAGGGGTGGGTTGCTGCCGGCATTGCTGCCAGTTTGCTTTGCATGCGCTGCATGTGTATGCGCAGGTGACTGTAAATTGTTCTGCGCATGGGCAGAACATGAAAAAATTACTAAAAAACACTGGGGAACCAGTTCAGGGGCATGGCCAGCCTGGGTCGCTGCCAGTTCTGCGACCAAGGCCAACATACCACTACCAGTTCACCTGAACTAGTGCAAACCGGTAGCAACCCACCTCTCGTTTGGGGCAGAAACCAGAGTCAGGAAGTGCATTCCCGGCACTGTCCACTTCTCTTATGTATTTGCTCTACTATCCTCCTTGGGTTTGTTATCATTTTATTTAGTTCCATCATCCTAGTACTAGGCATGTGGTTCTTTGATTTTCTATTTCCCAAGTCCTATTCTTCTCCTGAATCCCCACTTCTAGCCAACATTCTTTCTGC
This sequence comes from Rhabdophis nuchalis, assembly GCA_039707465.1. Lineage (NCBI taxonomy): Eukaryota > Metazoa > Chordata > Lepidosauria > Squamata > Natricidae > Rhabdophis > Rhabdophis nuchalis. The sequence continues at coordinate 46,826,589 of CM077644.1, forward strand.
ACCCAAAAATGTATGAGACCAAATCAAAACAATATTTAATGTGTGTTTACTTGAAATTCAATTATTTTCATTTACAATGACCATATTCCATTTGTCTAAATAGTTAATAAATTCCACCTTCCAACATGTTTGGAAATTACATCCTATCACTTTTAAAAGAAATCTAGGGGTAGCAGGGAGGGGTGGTGCCCATGCGCCCATCAGTTCAGCACTTCAATTTTGCACTAATCTATAGTTGTTAGATATTTGAAATGGAATTTCATTTTAACTTTTAAATTGCTTGAGTGTAAATTGGTATTGAGTTATGTTATTTATAGGTCCTGAGGTACACTGAAAATTTCAGTATTGAGAAGCAGCTAAGAAAGTTATTAAATAAATATATGTCCCCTCATATAACTTGACACAGTGAATTAACTGACATGATTTATACTCCCCAAATGCTGCTTTGCAGCACTCAGAGAGCATTGGCATTTGTTTGTAAGCAGACTGCCATAATCAGACGCCAAGGGACACAGCAACGACCGCAACGGTATATCTCTAGGGATATTTAAAGTTATACTGCACAAATTAGACTTGGGCTATGGTAAGAGTATCAAACCTTTATAACAGGATGGAATGGAATCACACATTTTACAATATATTTAGATTTGTAGCCTATTAATATCTCACCAATAAAATGAACATATATTCAGTTATTTTTACAGATTAACAATCGCACATTGCATAATGTTTTAATGCTACAGTATTAGTATTAGTGAACATCCTTGAATCTGATGCTGTGCAGTCTCTGTCTTGATTAACACTTGGTGAGGACTGCAGTTACATGCTACTTAAATGCTGAAGACATCAGATTGCATCAATTAAGGACAGGTTTCCTACATTGCACTAAGCTACATTTTGTGTAAATATGGTTTGTTGAATGACCCAGAAGTGGGAATTTGTACTTGGTGTTAAGCAATGAAACATGGCATGCATACCACAAGGGCTGGATTTAAACAACAGATTGAACAAAAAAAATAATCCTCCAAACAAACCATATGGTGGCTTGGAGTCATGTATGGCATCAACATGCTTTCTTCTAAGCTCTTACTTCTGACAAAGTTCATCCAGGCAAGCAGAGAACACAGGAAATAGAGCAATCAAAACCACAATACCAAAATTAACTCCATCAGGAAATTCTTTAGATAAGGGCAAACTAATCTGTCTCAATTTGCCCTTGTTTTTTTCAACCTTACATTTATTGCATCTTATTTGCACATCTGTTTTTTTTTAAAAGCTGTAATGTTCCTATAATTTTCATATATATTTGTCATCTTCTTATGCACCTTTACATGAAAATCTATTTTTATAGAACATCTCCCCTAGTTTAGTGAACTTTTATACATTATTTTTGAAAATATGAGTGTGTTTTTCAAATCTTTCCATAAACCATGCATTTTTAAAAATGGAATCACTGCATTGAAAAATTCAGAAGCAAAGTTTAATTGTATTTCAGTTCACAAAATATTCATTTGGAAGACCCAAATTAGATGTTATTATCAAAGCACTAACTTCACAAAAATCTCTCTCTTCTCCATCTCTGAGTTTTTCAGGACAGCTCCCAGGCTTTAGTGATGATCAGCTGTTCTTCTTACTAAGAAGACTGTGCTACTCTTTATAGCTGAAATGACTAAGTCATCTATAATCATTGCCTACTTACCTGTCAATGGAAAAATGGGCCTTAGTTGGTGTATATAAGTATAACCAATTTGTTTTCAGGGCTCAGTGAAAAAGCCAACTCAGCACATCATTGACAACTGGTGTTAAATTAAGTAGCAGTAATTACTGCTGAAATTGGTCTTCTCCCTAAATCAACATAATTGGACAAGAAGCAACAACTCATCACTTTCCGGGTCCAATGTTTATGATTTTTCTCTTAGTTCATTTTGAGATTATCCCACTTGCTTCAGATGCATTATGAGTATCTGAGATTTGAGAGGGATTTTTTTTAAAGATGTCAAAAGCTCTTGTGCCTATAACCTATCTCACAGAGTTCTGTAAGTAAATAGGGAACAGACTGTGTACATGACTATGAGCCAACAGAAATCTTTTAAGTTCTTCAGAACTATGCATGAGTGGGTGGGGTGGGGTGGGGTGGAGGGAAATAGCTGGTGTTGATGCTTTAAGTATGAAGCATGGGGAAATAAGAAAATACAGTCAATTCAAATAAAAGGTTTATAGCAAGCTTAAGCTCTCTACAAGAATCTGAACTACTAATGGTCAAAGCAAATTGGTGGTAGATAAGAGCCAATGGAATTCAATGTGGGCAGGACTTCTTGTGGGCACAAAGAGACTCGAGACTGATGATGCATTTGACCACTCTCTTGGGTTCAGCCTAGTCATCTCGTACATCAAGTCTGTTGCAGGAAATGTAGAAGCAGATTGTAATAATGATTCAGTGATGTTACAGACTTCATCTCAAATTCTACTGATATTGCTAGGATAAATAGCATCCATCCCACAAGCAATGCTTAGTCCCTAGGGATATGCAAAACAGTCTGAAAATTACCCATTTCAAGCCTAGAAGATTGAATATAATGTTCACAAATGAAACCAAACATATACAAATACAAATTAAAATAAGAATTACTTTTGAATATGAATCAAAACACAATTATTTTGATTGGAAATGATTGAAATTAAACCAGAAAATGTGATGGCATTAACACTTCAGGCAACAAGCATGTTCTTCTCAATTAGCAATCAGGAGTGAAAATGAAGGTCAAGAGTCGAAGCAATTGTCCTTTTAAATTTGAATCCATGACACATGTTGGGCCCAAATGGGCACAGCAATTCAAAAGGTAACATAATATGGAATCCCATCAAGGTTCTGCTTGAAAACTCCTGTCATATGTTCTACAACTATTGTAGGACATGTCTTTTGCTTTTGTGGTTGTTTCCACATCTGCTTAGGCATCTAGATGTCCTTCCCACCTTTGGCATGCTATCCAGCAGCAGGGCATCAGCTCTTGAGTACAACAGGATATCTGCACAACAGTGGAAGTAGCTATCAGGCAACATCTAGCAAATGCTTCAAAGGCATCAGATCTGACAAATGCTATAATGCAGATGGATGATACCCTCTCTATAACCAATGTGAGGAGGAAATACTGACATAGCTGCAAGTATGCTTACTGCTTACATCCATTACACCTCAGTTGAGATGGAGTTCAAGTTTCTTGCCTTGCTCTCACTAAGAATGGGTAAGGGTAAATTGTGAATGAAAGGAATGTTTGCAATTATAGGCCCCAACTCTTTTCAAAATGTAGGATAAATATTGCTTCTTACTGTTGTGCTGAACATGACCAGTATACGATATCAGTACAATTATGAAGCCTATGGTTGAGATCCAGATAGCCAGATATGGTCACATATAGAGCCAGTTTGGTTTATTGGTTAAGGCACCAGGCTAGCAACCAAGGAAATCCTGAATTCTAATTCTGCTTTAGCTGGCTGGGTGATTTTCGGCCAGTTACTCTCTTTCAACTCCACCCACCTTGCGGGTGGGTGGGGAAAAATAGGAGAAGGAAGGAGTGTCAGCTATGTTTGCCACCATGAATTATTTATTTTTAAAAAAATTGGAATATAAATAAATAATCCATGGTCATAGACAATGGACCCAATATGCAAAGAGCAACTCTTCAGGTGAGATTTGATGGCATCAGCTTAAAAAGTATATCTGATGGTTGCGATAAACTGGAAGGAAACATAACAAGTATCATCCCAGATGGCACCAAAGTTGTCACTGATGTTCCTACAGAAAAATACCCCAAATAAATTACTTTATTGAATTTGGAAAAGAGAATTGGATTCTGAACCCTGAGCAAAACAAACTTCATGTACACCAACAGATGCCTATTCAGTTCCACCCATGGAATGCTGCCTATGTCTTGCTCTAGAAGTGTGCTTCTTCAAACATGGGACTAATAGGTAATCATGGCTAGGCAGTTTCTGTACTTGATCCATTCTACATGGTAAATCTCTTAAGTGCAGAAACAGTGACACCAAACTAACATCTGCATCTGATTCTTAAATTTCAGATTCTGAATTGCAAAAAAAGCTGCAACCCAACAATGGCCTTGGCTTCATAATTTCACAGTTGGGTTGCAATAAATATTCATGTTTTGTAGCCTTTGTGATCTTCAATAAAGTTGAAGGGATCATACAATGGTTGTGTCCCCCAGAGGAGAGAACTTCTGGTTATAAAAGTGACCCAAGTGGAGGAAGATGTAATTAAAAGTACTAGACCACCTCCAAAATGAAAGCTCAGAATGAGAGTGGCAGTCACTGGTGCTTAAATACAATTTAGCTCACATTAGAGGTGGGTTGTTCACGGTTCGGCCTGGTTGAACCGGTTAGTGGAATTCAGGCCTGGGTCACAGAACCGGCAGCGATTCAGGCCTGCCACGCCCCCAAACTGGTTCCCTTGCTGTTGCTGGGCTGCCACCTTTTTTATTTTTAGTGACTGCGCATGCGCACTTCACTGTAAATTGTTTTGCGCATGCGCGTGGAGCAATTTACATTGAACAGCACATGTATGGCACGCGTTGTGCGCAGGTTGCAAACCAGTAGTAAAACCGGCAGCAACTCACCCCTGGCTCACATTGTTGTGGATAAAAATTATAAAAGGAAGTTTTATCAACCCTGTAGAGGAAAAAGTAGGATATAAATCTAGGAGGCAATAAATGTATCTAAAAGGTTAGATGGGACAGAAAAACTGAAAGAGGAGGAGACTTAAGAAGAACAGAAGAAACTTGTGAGTAGATTTGTTGGTAAGAAAGAAGAGTTTCTTGCCAAATACTGCATGTTGGGGGGGGGGGGCTGTTCCGAAATTGGCTATCATATTAGGATTAAGGTATAGTACAGGACACTTGAATTAATTATAAATTCTGTATTTTACAGCCTCTGAAGTTTTGAAATCTATCTTTTTTTTTCAGAAGAGCTACAAGTGGTTTGGCATAGTTTTTTTTTGTTCCCTCTCAGTGTAGCCAACATTTGAAACTAAACCTTTGTTCTATTATCTATTTATCTCTTGTTTCCTATTTAGTACTTTGACCTTTGTAACCAATGACTCATGATATACTTATCTGTTTTTTCTTCCATACCTAACAGTTGTGAAGATCGTATTATCCATCTGTAGATAGGGGCCGTGTGTTTAATTTAGCATGGACACCCATATTATATCTTGTTACATTTGAGAGCAAGCTTTTCTGAGAGAGATGCAAAAAACAGACCTAAATAATTGCTGAATCAGGTGTTTCACTGTAAGTAACTAGACAAAATATTTCTTAAATGAAATGGGAAAGTCCAGAGCTAACTCTGTTATTTGACAACCAATTCATTTGGATGAACTAAGAAAGGTTCTATTATAGCAGAGGTCTCATTCTCACGGCCCGCAGACCAATTGCGGCCCGCAGGACAGTATCTTGTGGCCCCCCACCGTGATATGAAAGTATAATATTAGTATTAATATTAGTATTAGTATTAATATAAGGAATCCCTTATGCGGCCCAGCCTCACCCAGCCTCTGCCTCCAGCGGCCCCCAGGTAAATTGAGTTTGAGACCCCTGTATTATAGCAAAGATAGAAGACTGGATAAAACAGTAGCAAGCTGGAGTTGTCTTCTAATCTTACCTCATCATGATCTGGCAAACCTGCCTTTTAAAGTCCAGGTTGCTCTATTGAACGAAGAATTGATATGGGAAGTTGACACAGCAGTAAACTCAGCTCTGTTTCTCCTTCCATCAGATCCTGGTAGAATATGACCTCTATTAATGACTGCTATAGATAGCTGAGGGTAAGTAAATCAAAACTTAGTTCAGATAAAAACAGGGCAAAGGTGGTATTGATGGAATGCTCCATTGACAACTAGTGAAAACTTCTGGGATCAGATTTGTAGTTTGTGAGCAACTATGAATCTGACATTGCTCAGAGCACTTTTTATATACATTTTCATATCTATTGATGGGAACCCCAAGAACTGGTTAGTGTCTCTAGTGACCTCCTGATAAGATTGCTCTGAAATGCTTTATTTGGTGTTGTGTTTTAGCTTCACTTGTTCATCCTTTGGTTATTCACCAATCTAAGTCATAACGAGTTACATACAGCCTACAAATAAAAACACTTTCGTTGGCTGCATGTTTCTTTCCCAACCAAAGATGCTATACTATAGCCCAGTAATGACTAACCTTTTTGGTGCTGAGTGTTCAAAGTGCATGCATGTGCGCGAAACCCCAAAATGCAATGTGAGCGCCCTCCACACATGCACCCTCCACACGTGTCCCGCCGTGCACACATATGCATGCGTCCTCTGTGCATGCACCCTGATCCTCCTCGCCTATTTTTGGCTTCCAGGTTGGTGCAGGAGGCCTTCCAGGTCCAAAATGGAGCGCGGGGGGCCTCATGCGGTGCCCTGGAGCCCCATTTTGGCTTCCAGGTTGGTATAGAAGGTCTTCCAGGCCCAAAATGGAACACAGGGGAGCACAAACATGTGTGAATCTCCAAAATGCAATGTGAATTCCCCCATACATGCATCCCATTTACTGCGCATATGCACATGCCTTCCCCTGCATGCATATCCGGCAGAGACCTAAAGACCAGCTGGTCAGTAGGAGACTCACACACATGTGTGGTGGAGCTATTATCCAAATAAAGGATAATATTCCCTGGCCAATTTTTTTTTTTAGAAAGATACCTTTCATCAATAAAGAATACTAGGACAAACCACAGGAAATGGTAGTATTGGGTAAAACATTAACTCAGATGACCTTCCTGATAATTTTCTTTGAAATGCAGTTATCATGTCTTTTCTTAAACAGAAACATGCTTTAATTTACATCTCCTCCTGTTGGCTTAAGCTCCTTTTTCCCCAGTTGCCTTGGCCCCTTCCTAGTCCTAGGCAATACATGCTAAATAGATCCTTTGGCTTTACATGGGCAGCCATCACCTTTGTAGGCTAGAAATGTGCATTAACAATGGATCATCAATCTAGATCTGATTTATCATTCCTACCTAGCAATACCTTTTTGTTCCATTCTACATATTCTTTCCAATTAGATAGAAACCTAACTTCCATAACAACTCTGAAATTTAGAAGAGCTTTATCCTTGGCTAGATTTAATGCCCTCTCAACAGTTGTCATTTAAGGGAGATACCAAAATATCCCTTTTGAACCAAGATTGTGGCAATTGAAATGATGCTTTTTATTTCAAGTTACTAACTGATCATTCCAATTTTGTTTTGCTGACCACAATTAAGTGCTGCTCTATAGTTTGTATAATACCCTGGAATATCTCCTCCAATTTTTCTTATATTTTTAGAATTTTAGAATGAGAATATTTTAGAATTTTATGTCTTTCTTTTTTTTATCTTAAGTGTGATCTTTGTTTTATTTGCTGGTCTATGACCAAATACAAATTAGTGATTGATTAATTGAAAATACGGATTCAAAAAAGAAGTAATTACTAAGGATATTCCTAAGACTCAATTCAAAACTTAGATGTTGTGTTGTGCACGAATGAAAATATAAACTATTAAAATATTGTTTGTGAGCTTTTTACATAATTAAAAAATGATACTGTGTAGGTTACAGCTAGTCCTCAACTTATGACTAAAATAGAGCTCAAAATTGATGTTGCTAAGTGAAAATTTTCTTCTTAAGTGAGTTTCATCCCATTTTATGCCTTTCCTTGCCACATTTGTTAAGTGAATCACTGCAATTGTTAAATTAGTAACACGGTTGTTTAGTGAATCTGATTTCCCCATTGACTTGGCTTGTCAGAAGGTCACAAAGGGGGGGGGGTTCCCATGACTGCAACCGTCATAAATATGAGTCAGTTGACAAGCATCCAAATATAAATCATGTGACCAGCGGCATGCTGCAATGGTCATATGTGTGAAAAATGGTCATGTCACTTTTTTCAGTGCCATTTTAACTTTGAACAGTCAATAAACCAACTGTTTTAAGTCAAGAGTACCTGTATTTGCTTAATAGATAATAGCATGAGGAAATTGACCAATAAAATTGAATATAACAGCCTCGGTCTTCAGTTCCTGTTTAACTATGAAATCCTTGAGCTGAAATATGGTGGCCATATGCCATTTAATAATTTAATTTAATAATTTAATTTGTTGACCGCTCCCTCTCCCCAAAGGGACTCGGAGCGGTGCACAGGGCGAATAAAACAATAAATACACATACACATGGTAAAAACAAATTAAATATATCCCTGCGCTAAAAATTACCAATTAAAATACTAAAATCCCTATCTAAAATTATTAACAATCCCATAGACGAGAGACTACCCTAGGCCGGCCAAGCAGAACAGATATGTTTTTAGTTTTAGACGGAAGGAGCGGAGGTCCGTAGTTGTTCTAATGTCGGGGGGAAGGTCGTTCCAGAGGGCTGGGCCCGCCACAGAGAGAGCCCTTCCCCTGGGCGTCGCCCGCTGACAAAGTCTAGTGGACGGCACCCGGAGAAGTCCCTCTCTGTGGGAGCGAATTGGCCGTGTGGATGTATGAGGCAGGATCCGATCCTGCAAATAGCTAGGTCCTGAGCCATGGAGCGCTTTCAAGATGATAACTAAAACCTTGAAGCGCACCCGGAAGATGACAGGCAGCCAGTGCAGCTCGCGCAAGAGCGGTGTTACATGGGTAAACCTTAAGGTTCCCATAATTGCTCGCGCGGCTGCATTCTGGACTAGCTGAAGTCTCCGAGTGCACTTCAAGGGGAGCCCCATGTAGAGAGAGTTACAATAGTCCAGTCGGGATGTCACGAAAGCATGAGTGACTGTGCGAAGGGCGTCCCGCAACTGGCGAACCAGGCGAACCTGGTAGAACGCCCTCCTGGCCACGGCTGTCACTTGATCTTCCATGGACAGCCGGGCATCCAGGAGGACACCCAAGTCGCGTGCCCCATCCACTGGGGCAAGATGTTCGCCCCCAATGGCCAGCGATGGAATCAGCTGGTTGAATCGGGCAGCCGGAAACCACAGCCACTCGGTCTTGGTCGGGTTGAGCTGGAATCCGTTTCTTCCCATCCAGACCCGTACGGCTTCCAGGCACTGGCACATCACCGCTACGGCATCGTTGGGGTGGTTTTTTTTTTTTTTTTTATTGAAATTTTTATAGTGTTTTACAATATTTCACCCAGTGCTGTACAAAACAAAAGGAAGAGTTGGTTTCAAGTATCATCTATTATCTTTAGGATCTCCAAAATCCACGTTCTCTCGGTACAGGCGTCGAGACGTCCAAAGTTCCAAGTGCATAGTCCACAAATGGCTTCCAAGTCTTCCAAAAGATATCTTTTTTATAAACCCCCTCTCTAAATTTAATATCACACGTCATTTTATCATTTAAGGCTAATTTCCACATTTCACAATACCATTCTTCTATTTTAATATTTACCTCTATTTTCCAATATCTTGCTATTACAATTCTACCCATTATAATCATAATTCTAATCAATTCTTTCTCATGTTTTGTTAACTCTGGTTCATTAATTATCAATAACAATATAGTTTCTGGTCTCAATATTATTATTCTTTTCATCATTTCACACATCGTTCTTTCTAATTGCTGCCAAAACTTTTTAATTTTCACACATTTATACCACATATGTTCATAAGTTCCCAATTCCGTATTACATCTCCAACATTTATCACTCATTTTTTTATCTATCAGTGATAATCTTAATGGGGTCCAATACCATTTCCAAACAACCTTAAAATTATGTTCTTTAATCCTTGTAGATAAAGTCCTCATAATCCGACTCTTCCAATTCTCGTTCCAATCCAAATCCAATATTTTAATCTTAAGGTCTTCCTCCCAATTCCTTTTCATTACCATTTGTGGGTTTCCATCAAAGTTTATAATCTTGTATATCTTACTAACGAGTCCTTTTAACCCAGTTTCATCCTTAATAATTTGAGATACTACTCTACCCCAAAACCACGGATGATCTCACCCAGCGGCTTCATATATGTGTTAAACAGGAGAGGCGAGAGGACCGACCCCTGAGGCACCCCATATGTGAGGGGTCTCGAGGTCGACCTCTGCTCTCCTGTCAACACAAATTGCAATCGGCCAGAGAGGTAGGAGGAGAACCACCGTAAAACGGTGCCTCCCATCCCCAACCCCCCCAGCCGATGCAATAGGATACCATGGTCGATGGTATCGAAAGCCGCCGAGAGGTCTAATAGGACCAGGATGGAGGAACAACCCCCATCTCTGGCCCTCCAGAGATCATCCACCAACGCGACCAATGCCGTCTCGGTGCTATGCCCGGGCCGAAAGCCGGACTGGCGCGGGTCTAGATAATCAACTTCCTCCAGGTGATGGGGAAACTGTTGTGCCACCACACTCTCAACAACCTTCGCCAAGAAGGGAAGGTTGGAGACTGGACGATAGTTGGTTAATAAAGCTGGATCCAAAGAGGGCTTCTTAAGGAGGGGCCTCACCATAGCCTCTTTTAGGGAAGCAGGCAAGGAACCCTCACTTAAGGAAGCGTTGACAACCTCTTGGAGCCAGCCTCGTGTCACCTCCCAGGATGCCAGTACAAGCCAGGAGGGACACGGGTCCAATAAACATGTGGTGGCTCGCAGTCGCCCACGTAACCTGTCCATATCCTCGGAAGTAACGGAGTCAAACTCCTCCCTAACAAGATCTGTCTCTTGGCATCCCACTGGGCCATCAATGGGGGCTAGCTCGTTCTGTATCTGAGCGATTTTCTCCTGCAGAAAAATCACAAATTCCTCTGCTCTACCCTGTAGCGGGGCTTCCCGCCCCCTCTGTTGAAGGAGGGAGCGGGTCACCCTAAACAGGGCGGCAGGGCAGTTTTCTGCGGATGCTATGAGAGTGGCACAATGACGACGTTTGGCCACTCTCAGCGCCACAATGTAAGTCCGTAAATGGGCTCTTACCTGTGTCCGGTCAGATTCAGATCGAGTAGACCTCCATCTTCTCTCTAGGCATCTCTTGTGGCGTTTCATCCCCCTTAGCTCCTCGGTAAACCAAGGAGCCAGGGTAGCTCGCCGCCGCAAGAGAGGCCGCAAGGGCGCGACCCGATCCAAGGCTCCCGTGGTCACAGTATTCCATGCGGCCACGAGGTCCTCCATCGGGGCGCGGGTCAGGGGTACAGGAAGTGGCCCAAGCGCCGCCTGGAACCCATCAGGGTCCATCAGGCACCTGGGGCGGAACCAGATAGATGACTCAGGTTCCGCCTCCCCGCGGTGGGGAGTGGCGGTTGGAAAGTCGAGCCGGAGAAGTGAGTGGTCTGACCATGACAAGGGTGTGATGACTATATCCCCTGTACCCAGATCACTCTTCCATTGGCCAGAGACAAAGATGAGATCCGGTGTGTGTCCATCCTCGTGGGTGGGGCCTTGAATTAATTGGGTCAGGTCCATGGCCGTCATGGAAGCCATGAACTCCCGAGCTACCTCGGATGATTCGCCCACCGATGGCAGATTAAAGTCCCCCATGACTAAAAGTCTGGGGGTCTCAACTGCCATCGTAGCGATCACCTCGAGGAGCTCGGGCAGGGCTGCTGCTACATAGCGGGGAGCCAGGTATACAACCAGCAAGCCCAACTGCCTCCCTAGGCCCCACTTCACGCAGAGGGACTCACAACCGGTGGTCTGTGGCACAATGGTCTCTCTCGGCTCAAGACCTTCCCTAATGACAACCGCTACCCCACCACCCCTACCTAGGGCCCGGGGCTGATGAAAAGCACGGTAACCTGGTGGGCACATTTCAACGAGGGGGAGTCCTCCCTCATGGCCCAACCAGGTCTCCGCAATTCCTACCAGGTCCGGCTCCCCCTCTGACACAAGGTCATGGATGAGGGGGGCTTTGTTGACAACGGACCTGGCATTGCAAAACATCAGCCGCAGGCCCTGGCTCTGTACTCCCTGACCACCTAGCCTGCAGGGGTTGTGGCACCTGACCGTTTGTAACCAACGGCCACGTGCCCCCAACCGGGAGGATGGAACTTGTCTCCCCTCAGACCTGCCTCTCCCCACGACCCTATTGATAGGTATGCCCTCCACCGAGACGACTCTTAATTCCCCCCTACTAACGGCACCGTCCGCCTCCCTCCGTCGCCTTCTGGCCTGGCCCTCTCTTTCTCCCTCTGTCTCTACCTGTCTATAATACCCACCCCCCTCCCTGGTACCCCCTAAAATAGACAACAACCTATGACTTAAAAAACCCCTAAGACCACGTTTCTTCCACCTCTCCGGATCAATAAATCCCTCATCAAGGCGGGCCCTCGTTAGAACGGAGGGCCAAACCTGCGAGAGCGGGGCCTCTCGCAGTCGTAGCAAGTCTAGCTTTGAGTACATGGTAATGTAGGTATTAATAAATAATTAAATATAAATAGATAATTATTTATAAATATACAATCAATGATGTAAATATTTCACCATGGAGTGAAATTATCACAGCTGTTGGGAGATGAACTTGTTTCTCATTTCTGATGTCATGAATTCAACATGCTTGTAATCGTGGATGCAGTGCTCCAGAGAAATATGTGAAACCACCCTTAGTATCTAACATGGGATCAGTTCCATTTAGCTGTTTTTCTTAATATTATATGGGTAATTATTTTTACTGTATGACATCAGGAACAAATGTAAGCCATTGAAACACACAAGAAAGCACTCTGAATTTCTGGAAATATGGGATCACATACAGTATGTGTGTCTGTGTGTGCAAAAAAAAAACCCTTAATCTCTATAAAAAACTTTCTCTGATTCAAAATTGCTATTGCCCAATTGAATATTTTATTCAATAGCACAAATGATTCATTAATGCACATTTGGCAATGTAACGGCATTCAGAAACAAGTTGCATGCTCATAATGAGCACAGATTCTTGCAAGATAGGATCATGTCCCTGGAGAGTAGAAGAGGTCAAGTTCAAAACAGATCAGTCCTCTGTTTCAATGAAAATGTATTCAGTGCTATTACTATGTACAGGTCATCAGTATCAGGAATTACAGATGGTAACAAATTTCCTTGAATTACAGCGTTACAAATTTGTCTGCTTTTTAAACTATGGGCAGTTTAAACTCTGTTCTGTAGTTATCATGAATATGTAAAAAACCCCAAACCTTAGTAATATAAAACAGCCATAGAAACGTCTGATATAGAGGTGCACAAATTTTCCTCTGTATGCTTGCTGTACTGTGTGATCAGGTTCATTCGTATTAAAAAGGTCTAATACTGTAATGGCTTTTCATACATGGCAAGTGAGTGCAGGCATCATTAATTTCTGAAGGCTAATGTCGCAGGGCAATGCAGCAGTTAGATGCAATGCACCAAAAACACAAGCTTCTCTAACAGCTAGAATGTATTGTAGGCTATACAAGACATTGATTGAGCAACACAGATACCTTCCTGTGAACTTGGAAACAGCTAAAATGCACTCCAGTAAGCAGAGAAGCCTTGAGGGACATCCTTTCCTCAGTATCCTCAAACTCCACCTTCTGCTAATTCTGCTAATTTAAATACAAACCTGACTATTTTTCTGACTTGACAGACCAAAGACCCTGAAATAGCAAATCCCACTTTGGACCACAGAAGATTTTGAACGTCGGAATCCAAACCAATGATTTTGAGAATAGGGTATGCCAGCCTGAGTGCAACTTTATGCAAACAAAACTGTCACCAGGAAGAATTCAGTAAAAGAATACAGAATAGTGGAACTTCTATAGGGAAAATAGAGCTCAGCGAGGCCCAAATATGCTAAGTTTTTTTACCAAACGCTAAGTAGAAATAGCTGAGGAGTTGGAATGGAAAATTGGGGGGGGGGGGCGGAGGAGGCATGGCTCAGTGGCTAAGATGCTGAGTTTGTTGATCAGAAAGGTTGGCAGTTCGATGCTTTGAACCCCTAGCACCGCATAACAGAGTGAGCTCCCATTACTTATCCCAGCTTCTGCCAACCTAGCAGTTCAAAAGCATGTTAAAAATGCAAGTAAAAAAATGGGAACCACCTTTGGTGGGAAGGTAACAGCATTCCGTGAACCTTTGGCATTTAGCTATGCCAGCCACATGACCACGGAGAAATCTTTGGACAGCGCTGGCTGTTCGGCTTTGAAACGGAGATGAGCACCACCCCCTAGAATCGGGAATGACTAGCACATATTTGCGAGAGGAACCTTTACCTTTACCTTAAGTAGCAACAGCTGAGGAAATGGAATGGAAAATGGAGTTGCATCAGGACTTGAGAGTCCTTGGAAAGGACTTACCATATTTTTGGAGTATAAGACGCACCTTTTCCCCTCAAATAAGAGGCTGAAAATCTGGGTGCATCTTGATTATCTAGACCCGCGCTAGTCCGGCTTCTGGCCTGGTCACAGTACCGAGACGGCATTGGTCGCGTTGGTTGATGATCTCTGGAGGGCGTGGGATAGAGGGTATTCCTCTACCCTAGTCCTATTAGATCTCTCGGCGGCTTTTGATACCATCGACCATGGTATCCTATTGCACCGACTGGGGGGGTTGGGGCTGGGAGGCACCGTTCTGCGGTGGTTCTCGTCCTACCTCTCTGGTCGGTCGCAATATGTGTTGACGGGAGGGCAGAGGTCGACCTCGAGGCCTCTCCTATGTGGGGTTCCTCAGGGGTCGGTCCTCTCGCCCCTCCTTTTCAACACATATATGAAGCCGCTGGGTGAGATCATCCGTGGTTTTGGGGTGGAGTACCACCTGTACGCTGATGACACTCAGTTGTACATATCCACCCCAAACCACCCCAACGATGCCGCCGAAGTGCTGTCCCGGTGTCTGGAAGCCGTACGGATCTGGATGGGTGGTAACAAACTCAAACTCAACCCTGCCAAGACTGAGTGGCTGTGGTTTCCGGCACCCCGGTTCAGCCAGATCACTCCAACTCTGGCCATTGGGGGCGAAACACTGGCCCCCGTGGAGAGGGCGCGCAATTTGGGTGTCCTCCTGGATTCCCGGCTGTCCATGGAGGACCATGTGGCAGCCGTGGCCAGGGGGGCATTCCATCAGGTTCGCCTGATGCGCCAATTGCGCCCCTTACTGGACCGGGCTGCCTACGCACAGTCACTCAAGCACTCATGACGTCCCGACTCGACTACTGTAATACTCTCTACATGGGGCTTCCCTTGAGGTGCACTCGAAAGCTACAGCTAGTCCAAAACGCAGCCGCGCGGGTGATTATGGGAGCCACTAGATGCTCCCACATAACACCGATCCTGCGCGAGCTGCATTGGCTTCCTGTGGCCTTTCGAGTGCGCTTCAAGGTTTTGACTACCATCTTTAAAGCGCTCCATGGCTCGGGGCCTAGTTATATGCGAGACCGCCTCCTGCCCCATACATCCCTCAGACCAATCCGCTCCCACAGAGAGGGCCTCCTCAGGGTACCGTCGGCCGGACAATGCCGACTGGCGACACCCAGGGGAAGAGCCTTCTCTGTGGCGGGCCCTGCCCTTTGGAATGACCTACCCCCTGAATTACGTACCATCACCGACCTCCGCCTCTTCCGCCAATGTCTTAAGACATATCTGTTTCAACAAGCCGGCCTAGCCTAACCTCCCTTGGGGACTTAAGATAGTTTTAAATTGGGTTTTAAAAATTTGGTTTTAGCGCAGGATGGGGTTATTTAATAGTTTTTTAAATTATATTTATTGTATTTTTGTATGTTTTTTTTAAAATTTCCTGTGCACCGCCCTGGGTCCTCTGTGGAGAAGGGTGGGGTATAAATTTAAATAAATAAATAAAATAAATAAATAAATAATACACTGAATACAGCATTTTTTGACTCCCAAAACCCTGCCCCCTTCACCAAAATGGCTGTGCATAGTCTTTAGGAGGCTTTCAGGAGTGCTCCTGGGGGCTGCGGAGGGCAGAGATGAGTGAAGAAATTGGCCATTTTTGCTCAATTTTGCCTCCCCCAGCCACTAGGAGCACTCTATAAGGAAAGGCTGTTAGTGCAAGCATATGATTACTAGCATGTAATACAAACTATACAGTGGTATAGTGAAAATATGTAGCTTTATGTCATGTATTTGATTTGTATATATAGTCAAGGCAATGATGTGCCTCTGCTTTATTCATGACATTTCTCTATAGACTTTAACATGCTTAATTTCTATTTACTTTCATTTCATTTTTAATTACTCACTCTTTCTTAGTTACTTGCTTTTCTTGGAAACCTACTATCAGCTGCATTGTAGGCAGAAAGGAAGAAGGGATAAACAAATTCCAGACTCTGAAGCCCATGAAAGCCTCAAAACCAGTGAAGATTGATGAATTAATTCCAGTGGTGGACTGCACACCTTCGTAAATAAAGATGTGTCAGACCTGGAAGCCATCTTTTACATTGGGTTTTCAGGCCTGCCACATTTTTTACTGTGGGAAAATGGGAGTGGGAATTATATGGCGTATGGGAGATATATAGTCAAAATAACATTCTTTTCTCCAAGAGTCAATGACACCTTGTCCTGCAGCTGTGATGAGGTGACTGGGAGGCAATTCCAGTTTTGAATGGCGCCTGATTGGATCTTGGGTACAGGGACTTGAACTTTCACGGGTGGAGAAAGCCTGGAAACTTTCAGATTTGGGTTTTCTCAGATGTGCCAATATGATATCTCTAATAAAGTGGAACTTTGAGGAACCTCAAGCCTCGGAGCCTTCTTTCGTTAGGGGTGTTACTTGGAACCCTGACAAGATTATTTATTCATATTAAACAATCAATCTCATTGCTTACTTCTAACTGAAACTAAAATTGGAGCTATTGTAATAAACATTGAGCCTTCTTTCCTTTCTGAGTGTTTTATACATTAACAAAATATAATAAGAGCCCAGTCAAGATGAGCCACACATGAATTCCCACTGCATGCCTGTTCCCTTCCTGAACAGCTCTAAAGTCAATGCTTTTATTTTTTCAGAAGACAGCACATCCTTGATCCATCTACATCTTGCCTCCATTAATGACAAACTTGACAGACATCATTTTCTAAATCATCTGTCCACTTGTGTGTCTGCTGAAGGTAACCCTTAGCAGCTGGGGAGAGGAGTAGCTTATTTCCACGTAAAGAATGCAAAGTACTGACTCAAATAGGAGCATGATATCCTATCCCCTGGCTGATGTATATACTAATAATACTTGCTATCAGAAACCCCACCAAGAAGAACAAATGGACTTCCCATAAGACAATTATTATTTTTTATTCTCAGCTAATTACTTTGATTCCCAGTTCCTCAAACTGACCTAAAGACAAAAGAATGGCTTTCTAGTTCCTCTGAAGACAGTAGGACAATTAATTTTAAAACTTTAATTATCCTGTTCATTCTTCTTGAAATGAAAAACGACTTGGAATTCTTTCAAATGTTCTCAGCTGTGTTTTTTTGTGATAGCCGCATTAAGCCATCACTACCTAGTATAAATCAGAGGTGTGCAGCTAAGACCCCAAACCCAGAGTAAAACAAATGCTACCTAGTGCCGGATAAGTCAGCCTTGAACAATGAGAATGAATATTAACTATATAACTTTTAACTCTCTTAATGCCAAACATAGTTCCAGAAGAAAAGATAATTTAAAAAAGGAACCAAAATCTTTATTCAATTACCAAGAAAAACCCATTATGATAAAATATTAGAGGTTTTAAAACAAGCTTTGCCAAATATACATGATGTTGAAATCCCAGTCATTTTAGATTCTGGAAAAATACCACACACTACCACTAATGACAGACCCAACTCAAATTTTATTTATTTATTTTATTTATTTATTTAAATTTATACCCCGCCCTTCTCCACAGAGGACCCAGGGCGGCGCACAGGAAATTTAAAAAACATACAAAAATACAATAAATATAATTTTAAAAAACTATTAAATAACCCCATCCTGCGCTAAAACCAAATTTTAAAACCCAATTTAAAACTATCTTAAGTCCCCAAGGGAGGTTAGGCTAGGCCGGCTTGTTGAAACAGATATGTCTTAAGACATTGGCGGAAGAGGCGGAGGTCGGTGATGGTACGTAATTCAGGGGGTAGGTCATTCCAAAGGGCTGGCCCCGCCACAGAGAAGGCTCTTCCCCTGGGCATCGCCAGTCGGCATTGTCCGGCCGACGGTACCCTGAGGAGGCCCTCTCTGTGGGAGCGGATTGGTCTGAGGGATGTATGGGGCAGGAGGCGGTCTCGCATATAACTAGGTCCCGAGCCATGGAGCGCTTTAAAGATGGTAGTCAAAACCTTGAAGCGCACTCGAAAGGCCACAGGAAGCCAATGCAGCTCGCGCAGGATCGGTGTTATGTGGGAGCATCTAGTGGCTCCCATAATCACCCGCGCGGCTGCGTTTTGGACTAGCTGTAGCTTTCGAGTGCACCTCAAGGGAAGCCCCATGTAGAGAGTATTACAGTAGTCGAGTCGGGACGTCACGAGTGCTTGAGTGACTGTGCGTAGGGCAGCCCGGTCCAGTAAGGGGCGCAGTTGGCGCATCAGGCGAACCTGATGGAACGCCCCCCTGGCCACGGCTGCCACATGGTCCTCCATGGACAGCCGGGAATCCAGGAGGACACCCAAATTGCGCGCCCTCTCCACGGGGGCCAGTGTTTCGCCCCCAATGGCCAGAGTTGGAGTGATCTGGCTGAACCGGGGTGCCGGATCAGTGTCTGCAAATCACTAAAAATATTTTCATGTTGCATTCTTTCCATACCTTTTAATATCAAACTAGCTCTTCAAGACTGATAGATGAGCCAATTACCTGTGAACAATCCCTAATAAATCACCAATTTCTGATTCTACATACATAACTCCCCAGAAGCAGAATCTCTTTGATCTAGTGCAGATATCCTTATATCTCAAGGATATAAAGTCCTCTTCTTACAAATGTAGGAACAAAAAAAAATGTTCTAAAGTTAAGCTATGTGAGACTTAAGAAACCCGGCCCAGAGACTGAAAGGCTTCCTTTTGAAATGTTCATCTTCTGCATCATATGGGAAAAGATGACTTCAGAAAAGACACCTCATCATATGGTTCTCACAATAAATGAAGTTTCCCATATGAGCCAGATGAGACAATAGCCCTCAAGTGTAAAGACATTACAATTCTGCAGACTTCACTTTTATGAACAAATAGTTCACTCTACAAATATAATTTACATTTTATTGTGTATGCAGGAATATATCTTTATGATATGTACCGTGTTTCCTGGAAAATAAGACAGGGTCTTATTTTCTTTTGACCCCCGAAATAAGCACTTGGCCTTATTTTCAAGGAGGTCTTATTATTTTTGAGGTGCAGAAGGTGGTTACCTCATGGCTGCTGCTGTGTTGCAATATTTTTGGGGAGGGCTTATTTTCAGGGGAGGGCTTATTTTAGCACATGCACTCAAAAGCCTGATTGGGCTTATTATCTAGGGAGGTCTTATTTTCAGGGAAACAGGGTATGTGCTTTAACATAAATATATATTTATATATCCAGATGCGCTTCAAGGTGTTAGTAACAACCCTTAAAGTGCTCCAAGGCAAGGGACCTAGGTATTTGCAAGACCGCCTCCTACCACATACCTTCCTCCAACCAGTCCGCTCCCACAGAGAGGGCCTCCTCAGGGTGCCGTCGGCCAGTCAATGTCGGCTGGCGACCCCTAGGGGGAGAGCCTTCTCTGTGGCAGCTCCTGCCCTCTGGAATGACCTACCCCCTGACCTACGTACAATCACGGACCTGCGCCTTTTTTGCCGAGCCCTGAAAACCCATCTATTTCATGCGGCCAGCCTGGCGTAGTTTTAATTTGTTTTATTAGGGTTTTATAATGGTATTTTAGAGCAGGCCCACTGTTTAATTTGGTTTTAGAACTTTTAGCATATTTATTGGATTATTGGATGTTTTATTGTGGTTTTTTTTAATTATCGCCTGTTCACCGCCCTGAGTCCCGCAAGAGAGATAGGGCGGTATATAAATGTAATAAAATAAAATAAATAAATAAATAAATATATTGACTTTTTCAAAAGTATGTACAAATCACTCCTTAAAATGTCAAAGTGTGTTTTATTTTTTTACACACTGTGTGTGTGTGTGTGTGTGTGTGTGTGATAATAACAACTAAAAACATGCTTCTTTACCCAGGGCTTTGTGCAGGGATGGGATTCCAAAACTTTTACTACCGGTTCTGTGTCGGTGGTGTGACTTGGTGGATGTGGCTTGGTGGGCATGGTTTGATGTGTATGGCAGAGGAAAATACTGCAAAATCCCCATTTCCACCCCACTCCAGGGCAAGGATACTGTAAAATCCCCATTCCCTCCCCACCCCACTAACCTGCTTTCCAGCTCCGTTCTCCTGTGCAGGGCAACAGAAGAAGACCCAGCCAATCAGCTGGGACTTGGGAGTCAACAAATAGATGGGGGTGAGACCAGTCAGAAGTAGTATTTACCAGTTCTCCGAAGTACTCAAAAATTCCGCTTCTGGTTTGCTAGAACCAGTCAGAACTGGCTGAATACCACCTCTGGTTTTGTGAGACACCACCTGCCACAGAACCTTTTAGACTTTCCTTTTAAAGTGAACTTTATATTTGTGATTAAATTTATATTATTTTTATATTTTGTGTGTGCATGTGTGATGGATGTGTATGCTGATGTATAACTGATAAAGCTTTTGATTTCATTCCATATGTGTGCTTTTGTGTGTATACATATGCACATGGTTCTGGTAACCTTTGGCAGAAATAACAACATATTAAGTCCATTGGTAAGTGAGTTAATATGTTAATGCAACAAATTTTTCAGTAAAAGGAGGAAAAGATCCATCAGAATACTGTAGTTTGCATTATGGAAAACTTTGGTGGGAAGAAACAAGAGGCAAAGGTAGCCACCCATTCCTGACAATGAATTCCAACAAAAATGATAATCTACTCACCACATAAAGAAAGAAAATAGATTATTCCAGACAAGAGAATTGTGCAATCTTCTGACAATGTGCTAGTGAAGCCTAGGAAGAATGATTATTAAGTATTCAACAAGAGCAGAGAAGACATTACAGCATGCATTTCTAAGGTAACAGACCAACCACAAGTTTTTTGTCCATATTTTCAGACATACGTCCACGTGTTAGTTTCCTAGTGCAAGAAACAATAGCCTACATTTTAACAAGCAAATAGTGATTGAACTTACCCTTCTTAAATGGTGGCTTGCCTAGCCATCATTTGCTGATTTCGTCAAAATTGGCAACTACTCTGCCCATTCCTCCTTGCTATTCTGACCTTAGAACTCTCTTGTTCCTTTCGTGTGATTGGGGCTCAAATAGAAGTACTTGGTCTGGGGTGCAAAATCTACATAATTATTAGATGGCAGATTTTTTTTAGTATTATTTTATTGCCAGCTAGCTGTCATTGCATAAAGCCAGGGTATATGTATGGCTGCCTGTCTTTGATTGTTTTGCAGAAAATAGGGGCATATTCCAGGTTTTGTCTGTTAAGCAGGGATAAAGTAGTTATATCTTATCTTTGATAAAGTTACCCCCTGGAACAGTATCAGATATCCTTAACCCCTTTGAGTCTTTCATAAAGCATTATTGTAAAGACCTGGTCGTTTCCCCATGTCTTTAATGCCTTTTGAAACCAGAACTGAAGGAAGATTTGTTGATTCGCTCCCACAGAGAGGGACTGCTCCGGGTGCCGTCCACTAGACTTCGTCAGCGGGCGACGCCCAGGGGAAGGGCCTTCTCTGTGGCGGGCCCAGCCCTCTGGAACGACCTTCCCCCCGACATTAGAACAACTATGGACCTCCACTCCTTCCGTCAGAAATTAAAAACTCACTTTTTCTGCTTGGCCGGCCTAGGTTAGTCTCTTATTTATTTATTTTATTTTTTATTTTATTAAATTTATACCCCGCCCTTCTCCTTGTTAGGACCCAGGGCGGCGCACAGGCATTATTAAAACCACAAAATACAAAATACAAAATCGATTAAAATATATTAAATTATTAGACCCGTGCTAAAAACCCATTTTAAAACCATACCAAATTAATTTTAATTTTAAAAGTCAGAAGTAGGGGCTATCCTAGGCCGGCTTGTTGGAATAGATACGTCTTAAGACGTTGGCGGAAGAGGCGGAGGTCCGAGATAGTGCAAAGGTTGGGGGGTAGGTCGTTCCAGAGGGCCGGGCCCGCCACAGAGAAGGCCCTTCCCCTGAGTGTCGCCAGCCGGCATTGCCCCGCTGACGGCACCCGGAGAAGACCCTCTCTGTGGGAGCGGATCGGACGAAGGGATGTATGGGGCAGGAGACGGTCTCGTATATAGCTAGGCCCCGAGCCATGGAGCGATTTAAAGATGGTCGTCAGCACCTTGAAGCGCACTCGAAAGGCCACAGGCAGCCAGTGCAGCTCGCGCAGGAGAGGTGTTACGTGGGTTTGCCTTGAGGCACCCATAATCACCCGCGCGGCTGCATTCTGTACTAACTGTAGCTTTCGAGTGCACCTCAAGGGGAGCCCCATGTAGAGAGCGTTACAGTAATCCAGCCGGGATGTCACAAGCGCTTGAGTGACTGTTCGAAGGGCTCCCCGGTCCAGTAAGGGGCGCAACTGGCGTATCAGGCGTACCTGATAGAACGCCCCCCTGGCCACGGCCGTCACATGGTCCTCCATGGACAGCCGCGAATCCAGGAGGACGCCCAAGTTGCGCGCCCTCTCCACGGGGGTCTCTACCCAGGGATTAGGGATTGTTAATTTTAAATGGGAATTTTAGTGCAGGGATAGTCAAATTTAATTTGTTTTTATTGTATTTATTGTATTCATGTATATATTTTATGCTGTTTTATTCCTCCCTGTACACCGCTCCGAGTCCCCTAGGGGAGAGGACGCGGTTATACAAATAAATATTCAATTCGATTCGATTCGATTAATTTATTTTGTTCCAATCCTTGGATTAGAAGTGGAATGTATTTTTCAATCTGGAATACATTGTTTAATATCGGTTCTGGTTGCTTTTTATATACTGTGCTTTTGTTTTAATCTTTTTGTTCACCATCTACACTACAGTCATTGCATTGTAATATGGATAACTGTATAAACTGTTAAAATAAATAACCTTTTTTCAGCCCAGATCTGATAGCTTAGACCAGTGGTAATCAACCTAGTCTCTACTGCCCACTAGTGGACGTTCTAGCTTTCATGGTGGGCAGTAGGGGTTTTGTCTGATACTGAAGCACTATCCTTTTTTCAATTTAATTGACTTCCCTCCTTTATAAATCACTATTACTGTGGAACCGGTGAGCGGTTAGAAAATTGTACTACTAACAGAGATACAAAAGTTGGTGGTAGGTATAAAAAGATTGACTACCCCGGGCTTAGACAATC
This sequence comes from Rhabdophis nuchalis, assembly GCA_039707465.1. NCBI lineage: Eukaryota > Metazoa > Chordata > Lepidosauria > Squamata > Natricidae > Rhabdophis > Rhabdophis nuchalis. The sequence goes on from CM077644.1 coordinate 46,849,943, forward strand.
CTATCATCAGTTCACACCAAGATGCTAATGATGAAAATAAATAATAATAATAATAATAATAATAATAATAATAATAATAATAATAATAATAATAATAATAATAATAATAATAATAATAATAATAATAATAATAAAATAAATTTTATTTATAACCCGTTCTCTCTCCCCGAAGGGACTCGAGGCGGGGCACAGGGAATTAAAAAACAATTAAAACAAAGTACAAAATTTCTATGAAATTAAAACTATCCCTAAAAACCCCTTAACAATTTAAAATTTGAATAACCCTAGGTCAGCCAAACGGAAGAAATGTGTTTTTAATAGCTGTTGGAAGTAGCGAAGGTCCGTGGTTGTTCTGATTTCGGGGGGAAGGTCGTTCCAGAGGGTCGGGCCCGCCACAGAGAAGGCCCTTTCCCTGGGCGTCGCCCACTGGCACAGCCTAGTGGACGGCACCCGGAGAAGTCCCGCTCTGTGGGAGCGAATCGGCCGCAGGGATGTATGGGGCAGAATGCGATCCCGCAGATAGCTAGGTCCCGTGCCATGGAGCGCTTTAAAGATGGTAACTAACACCTTGAAGCGTACCCGAAAGACGACAGGCAGCCAATGCAGCTCGCGCAGGAGCGGTGTTACATGGGAGAACCTAGAGGCTCCCATAACTACCCGTGCAGCTGCATTTTGGACTAGCTGAAGCCTTCGGGTGCACCTCAAGGGGAGCCCCATGTAGAGAGCATTGCAGTAGTCCAGTCGGGATGTCATGAGGGCATGAGTGACTGTGCAAAGGGCACCCCGATCCAATAGGGGACGCAACTGGCGGACCAGGCGGACCTGGTAAAACGCCCTCCTGGCCACAGCTGTCACTTGATCTTCCATGGACAGCCGTGCATCAAGGAAGACGCCCAAGTTGCGTGCCCCATCCACAGGGGTTAGATCTTCGCCCCCTATGGCCAGTGATGGAGTCAACTGGTTGTACCGGGATGCCGGGAACCACAGCCACTCGGTCTTGGACGGGTTGAGTCTGAGTCTGTTACTTCCCATCCAGTTTAACCCATAAAATTAAACATCTTACTCTAATAAGTAGAAGTGTGAAGGTATGTGTGTGTGTGGGGGGGGGGGGATAAAAAAAACTTCTTAGAGAATAAACTTTTATCACAATGTCTCAGAGTCAGGTCTGGGGACTGAAATTTTGTTTTTCCTACTCACAATTCTTCTATTTTTCTATGCTTTCACACTTCTGTCTTCAAAACCTTCCATGGAACATTTTCATTTTTCTTTAATGCATCCAAATACCAAGAATCGTGTTAAATCTGTTCACATCAGATTGTTCTGGATGCTATCATATACAGTACACATATTACTATCATATAATGGTTTATTTAATATATTTTCCATCCTACTGTTCAGCTGATAACTCCGTTGGTGATGTCAATTCTCCTCTCTAAATTTTGGTAGGCTTGAAAAGCTTTTTTCCTTAGCTTTGGTGTTTTAGAGAATAAATTGTCTGCCCTTTCTCTGCAACAGTTCTTCAAATATTGGAATATGACTATCATGTCACCCCAAGGTTAAGCTAGACATACCTAGTTTCCTGAGATATCTTTTTCTGCAATTCTGATAGTAAAAATTCTACAATATTTACCATCAGAAAAATAGATATATGCATTTAGAAATAGGTCATGATTTGCTGTATCCGATTAAACTGTTCCTATATCTGTAATTGAAACATGCAGGAAAATTATGGCCTGCATACTGCTTTCTGGAGAATCTCTACCACTTCTATTAGTGTAAGTATGAAATTTTTCACTTCCCATTTTCCTAAGATTTGGGAATCATCACAGTTTTGTATGTGATGTCTACTGAGCTACATTCTACATGAGAATCTGTGCTCGAATGCAATCAGGGGGAAAAGGAATAGGAGCACAGCTGAATATCAACACATTTACTTTGCACGGTGAAAAACATTAGTTCAATTCCTACTCTTTCAGCACAGCTAAATTTTATGTTGCACCTGCTCCTATTTTCCATATTTGCCTGTCATTGCAATTTAAACTAGACAATAGGCAATTTGTGTTCAAGGGGCAGAATAAATGCTATGTTCCAGAATAACTTAAGGTTTTCTTTCAGTATGATACTTAGCATTGCAGTATCATTCCTTTATTCATCTTGAGTAAAGATTTCATGCTATTCCACATCTGCATTTGTCAAGCTAGTAAAGCCTACTACCTGATATATGTTATTTTCAGCATGCAAAATCAATCTACAAAGTTTCTGTATTCTATAGATAGCTGCCACTCATAATTGCTTCAGCACTAATGAATAAAATCTGTCTTATCATCTTTCTCCTAAACAACTGTAAATACATGTAGTTTTGTATAAATCTTCTAATTCTATGTTCTCATCAGCATTGTAATCTCCTGTGACATATGTCCATAGATAACCAATGAGGCCAAAGAACCATCTTTGATCTACCAAAGATGAATCATTCAGTCACTTGTATGTTTTTGAGCCTCTCCTTCAAATCACTACATAGTAACTCTCAAATAACATGTAAAGTAATTTGCAGGAGCTTGTATTTAATGGACTTCTTTCTTTCTAAACTATGCCTAAGATTACAAGAATATTTTCTTCATTGTAGGAGGTGATTTTCAGTCAGGTTCATACACTGACCTTTTCTTGAAGAACCTAAATATTAGCTAATTCACAGTTTGATTTTTCAAATTTGTAATAGTTCCAGATTATTATTTTTTTTTTTAAAAAAAACTTGATTAAATAAATACATGTGAGTTCCTTAAATAAACTACACATGCTCCTGTTTTATTCTATGTAAAAATCATGATAATTTCTGACTCAGTTCATGGTTATTTCCACCATGAGGCAAAAGTCATAAAGTGCTTTCTCAATCCCGCAGTTGATCCCAGTTGCCTTCCTGAGTCAGAAACTAAAGAAACTTTGTCTCATGATTTCAGCTTAGACCACTGACTCATGCCTTAAACCCCTATTTTGCACTGTTTCAGCTCAGCTCCAAGATTAGTCATACATGAGCTGGATGGTGTGTTAAGGAAATGCACCGGGCAGGAAATAGATGGAGGACTGTTTCCATTCCTGTGGGGGAAGGAAGTGATGAGCCTGCAGAGAAGGTGGAACCACCCACTATATAGCTAGAGCAAAGCTATCCAGGGCAAGGATGTTATTTTTGGGTTGTCAGGGTTGAACAGCTTGCCAACGAGAAAGCTTCAGGCCCTTGGGTAATGGTGTAGCTAGCCACTCCCTGGGAAAGACTCATTGTTTCTAATTTTTTTGTAAAGCAAAGAAACATTCACTTTTAAGATTAGTCCAGCAAGTTAGAAGGAGTTCACTGGACAACTTACAAATGTGAGTTTGTGAGTAGTGAACAGCATGTGGGTGGGAATGTTATGATGGTGACCTTTACAGACTAGGTGGTTATGGGAAGAAAGAAGAGCAGAAAAGGGATTGAGGCTATTATGTATTTACTTAAGATTTCCATCAACTTTTCTGGCAGCAGGAAAGCAACAGGGTGAATTCATAGTTCCTACAATTTTATTATAAATCTTACTGATCGCCAAATGAGTAGGTTTCACTTAATCAAAAAGCTAAAAGTAAAAATAGTAGATTTTATATGGTGTTTCCCTGAAAAGAAGGCATAACCCAAAAATAAACCCTAGCTTGACTTTTACACGTGTGTTCAATATATGCCCTACCCCTCAATAAGCCCTAGTTAAGACCCCTCCCATTCCATTACACCTGGTTGCACAGGGTGGGGTGAGACGCACGGATGAAAATCAAGCAAGGATGGGTATGGGGGGGGTGGAGCTGCTTACCTTCAGACAGGTGCAGTTAGGCCTAGCACATACCAACACTGGCCTGGCCTTGCCAGCCCACCTCTTCTGCGGTGGCTGCTGCTTGCTGTCACTTGCACATGTCACCGCCAGCCCTGTTTTGCTGTCAGAGGTCTTCAAGAAAGGCCTCTTCAACCAATAAAAGAGCTCCAGATTGATGTGTGCATCAATACAGAGCTCGTTTCTCAGATTGATGTCACATGCATCAATCTGGAGACCATTTCTCAGCTTCAGAGGCCCTTCCTGAAGGCCTCTGATGGCAAAATGGAGGCTGTGGGCAACATGTGCCATTAGCGGCCAGCAGTCGCAGAAGAAGTGGGCAAGCAGCAGCATAGCAAGAAGAAGTGATGGCAGGTGGACCAACGCAGTCATAGAATAAATCCACAAAAGAGACCTAAAACAAGTATTATAGGTTCAATTGGCAAAAGAAAGCCATATTAGCTGGAAACAGGCAGTAAAGGTCTTCATCCTGCAGTGGATAGACAATGGCTAAAATGATGATGATACACTAAACTCTATGAACCTGACTAAATTAAAGCCAAAACAAGGAAAGGAAAGTGATTGATGGCTGCAAGTCATAACTTATTTCTTAAATAGTTCCTAAAATTGGTAACGCCATGGGTCATGAAAGCTAGCTAGCTAGTTCACTATCAACTACAGGTGGTTCTCAACTTAGAACAGTTCATTTAGTGACTGTTCAAAGATACAATGGCACTGGAAAAAATTGACTTATGGCCATTTTTCACACTTACAACTATTGCAGCATTCTCACAATCACATGATCACTGCACATGGCAGTTGCAGTGTCCCAGGGTCATGTCATCACATTTTGCAACATTCTGACAAGCAAAGTCAATGGGGAAACCCAATTCACTTAACAACCCCATTACTAATTTAACAACCACAATCATTCACTCAAAAATAGTTGCAAGAAATGTCATAAAATTGGGCAAAACAAATGTTATGTGTAGCAACAGAAATGTTAGGCTCAATTGTGGTCATAACTCGGGGGCTATCATCATAATTGCCTAGGAAGGAAAATGATCGTTGTCGCGTTCTTGGAAATGGAAGGACTGAGTACCAGGGAAATTGTAAAATGGGAGGTTATGGTATTCAGCTCTAAATACCCTGAAAGCCATTGCCAAAACCTTTTAGTCAAAAGGGATTTTTTTGAAGAGTCAAGCCAGTATGAGCACCATGAGTATAGGTGCAGTTAGTTGTTAAGCATAGATATAGTCAAATTTGTGGTTGATTTGGCTTGCGAATTAGAGCAATACATGTTATTGCACTTCCTTTTCAGTGTGCCAATGCCATTTCTCCCATTAACCTTTAGCAACTGTTATCCTATCCCCCTGCCTCCAACTTTTGTGTGAGTATTACAGGCATGTTCCTAACCCAAGAGTTTAGTGCAATTGCTACTTTGCATCCACCAGTAGTTGTCTATGCTACGTACATCAGGAGATGCTTACGCTACTAGCTTACTACTGGGAATTTATGCTCACATTCTCAGTGGGTATCCCTTTCGCCTACACAGCTCACATGAGATCTGTAGTTGTTGTTAAATTACTTCAAGAAGATTCACAAGAAATGTACTGCTGTTTCCCTTAGGATGCCTGGAAGAGATAACACAGATGGCTCAGGAGTGAAGTAGAACAACTTCCTTCCCCAAGCAGCAAATATTTGAGTGGGTTGCCTGCTCCAAAAAGGCGGGATTCCTTTGGGCTGTTTTATTCCCGATTGGAGAATATGGATTCATTTTATTTTTTAATCACAGCAGAGCAAACCCCAAAGCAGCAGTTCTTTTATTTCCAGAATTGTGGCTCTGCAAACATTTTAAAATGCTGTACATTACTGAAACAAATATGCGGAGCTCACTACTGTTAGAAAAGAGAAGCATAAAGGCCCAGGGATTTAATAGCTCAATCCCTTGATTGTTCACTTGGAAGTAAATTCCATTAGACTCCCCAGGCTTTGTCCCATTTATAGTAGCATTCTATTACAAATCTTTCCATTTTAAACGATTTTGGAAAAACTTCTCTGATTACTACTGGGAGGCATTAGTTTAGGGTTTTGGTTGTTTTGTTGTTTAGCAGTCATGTTCATTTCAGTTCTTTCCAGATCTCAGTCAGGAGATATTTGCAATCTAGGCATGCTCGTGGCCAGTTCCACAACCCAGGTCAGTCCTGCAGGAATTTGTAGTTAATTTTCCCTTTGCAAAGTGTATGCTCAAACCAAAGGAATACAAAACTCAAGAGGGATTATTTCCCCACCCCAATAAAGGAAATAAGGCACTGGAACCAAAATACGTAAAGAAAGGGGTGATAAGTAACTTTTCAAAATGGAAAGAAAGGCAAAAGTGCACCATCTAATTATGAGGGTAGAGGGCTTAGCCACATAGTTCTTTTTGCTATCCCCTCCAAAGTATGTACCAGTGATAGCTACCAGTCATGCCTGATGATCAGCTGACTGGTGCACATGCACAGACTGGCTTCCAGCACTGCTGCGCACACAAAGGGATCATGCTCCTTAAAAGCTGAACTTTGGATTCTGGCACGCATGTGCACCAGACAATCAGCTGGTGGGTGTGCGTGCACACACCGATTTTCGGCACTGCTTCGTGCACAAAGGACAGCTGATCGTTGTACGCGCATGCATGCCAGAAACCCAGAACACAAACAGGCGAGGCCACACAAGCTGGGCAACATAGTTTTGCATGCCATTTTGTGCACGTGTGCTATAGGTTCGCCATCACGGACCTAGATCATGTATGAAGAATTATAATGAAACAGGGCCATCCTCCTGGAAACTATTGAAACAGTAAACAAAACTTTATAAGCATACACTGTACATGTACCAGATAATATAGACTAGACCAGGAAACTGAAAAACATCCTGGAAAAAGGCCATTGTAAAATTACTACTACTTGTTGCCAAAATTGTCGATGGTTATTCCATATAATTTGCAGGAATAAAATTCAATTGAAGGTATCTACCTGTCCTTTCCCCCCCATCTCAAAAATGTTAAACAATGCAACTCTCCCTCTCCATTATTCTCATTGCTACACAAGAAGAACTGAGATAATATATCAGCTGAGTTTTTGCTGGGTTAAATGAAGGATCTAGTAGTCTGTTCATCTTTTGATCCTATATGTAAAGCTGTTTTCCACAGCAGTAATAACTGTGTCTTACTTGGGGACCAAGTAGAGGAGAAACTACAGTAAACTGCCTGGATGACTCAGTTTAGCTACTATTTGAAGTTACTGTACCATCTAACTGCACTGTGTTATCTTTCTATGTTCACACACATTGTTGAAGCAGTAACCATTACCACTTCATGTCACTTACCTCGTCATGGTTACCAGATGGTAATACTAAGGACTACTTTCCATTTTCTATAAATACCCGTTTGATAGAACTCTGCTGCTATTTTTAAACATTTGCATTAGGTCACCTAGTAACCTGAAATGCTGGGAGTTACTCTCTTGCTACAATAAAAATCAATTGCACATCCTTTTGTAAAACAGCCGTGCAATCTGTGAAGTCATACTAATGTTAGTCAAGCAAAAGAAGGGGACTTTATTCCATAAATTGGATTTCCACGTGATAAGGAAGCCAAACATTTGACAGCATTCAGCAAACAGTCATATAAAAGGCAGAGTGATAAAGTGTGGTAAATGTCATTAAAACCTTTTATTCTACCTAGGTGCAAACTAAATACATTTTTTTAAAAACATCCTAAAGTGTAAGATTAGGTATGACTCTGATTTCAGAGCAATAAGGCAACAAGAAAAGAACTGGATAATTTTTGATAGAGCAAGCTACTCATTCATAAAACTGACTCCCATCAAATATGCAGGGAGGCCTATATTCAGTTGTTGATCCTGTATGCTGTATTTTGACTTTTGAGGACTGGTCTACCAGTAGTGAAAGTGAGGTGGCCATCTCAGATACTAAATCTTGAATATTGCAAATTAGCAGAAAATAGTTATTTAATTTATTGTGTTTTTATTATTAAGGATAGAAATATCTCAGGCAACCAAATTCCCTGGCCCTTTGCAGTTATTTTTGTTCCTAGCTAAATTGGTTGCAATCTCTTTCTTACTGAGTTTTTGTTTTACTACCTTTTCTTTGCTATTTTATCTAAAGACTTCTGCCTACATCATACAGTTTAGTTTATAGTCACCCTGTACCAGCATGACATAAAAGAGACAACAGAAAAAGCACACAAATTCATTGAGTATAATCACGATTGCTTCTTCCTTTGGAGACACAATTGTCATCTTAAGACCTCAGTACAACTTTCTTCCCCCTGCTACTAGCTGGACTCTTAATCTGAATGGCACAAGCTTGGGAAAGACTGCTTTAAATTTATATCTACACAATGGGGATTCTCATGAGGATTCTAGGGCTATTTCAAGTATTAACAAAGATTGCCATTTGGTGGTTTAGAGTCAGATATGTTACGGGATTCTCATGGCCAATTAAATTATCTAAAGATTACTTGAAATCAGTAGATCCTTCCTAAATACAGTAAAGTAGACTGCTAAAATAACTAAATCCCTATTAAATATGGTAAGATGTGCTTCCAAGTGCATACGCTGTAATGGCATTTCTTAACTTACATTAAGCCAAAGGAGTCTCACCTGTCATTACTGCATACATACAGATAGGACAATCAGCCTAACATCAATACATATGAAAATCCTGGAAAAGATAATCAAGCAGCAGATTTGCAAGCACCTAGAAATGATCAAAGCTGTTACAAAAAGTGAACATGGGTTTGTTAAAAACAGGTCATGCCAGACAAGCCCTATTGCTTTCTTTGATAAAATGACTAAATTAGTGGATCAGAGAAATACTGTGGACTTAGTTTACTTAGATTTCAGTAAGGCATTTGGCCTATTTCTTGGTAAGTTAAAAAAATGTGGGATAAGCAACATCACCACCAGATGGATTCACAACTAGCAGACCAACCGCTTTCAACATATAGTCCTCAATGGAACTACTGTATATCTACGCAGAGGGAAGCATGCGGTGGAGTAGTTCAAGGCTCTGTCTTAGGCCCAGTATTCTTCAATATCTTCATAAATGATCTAATGAGGGGATATATAAGGACTAATCAAAATTGTATACAACATCAAGCTTGGGGGAGGGGATTTGCACACTTTAGAAGATAGACTAAAGATACAGAAGAATCTTGACAGATTTGAACAATGGGCTGCAATTCAGTGCTCAGAAAAATAAGGTCCTGCACTTGGCAAGAAAAATCAAATTCACAGGTGTAGAATAGGTACTACCTGGCTCACAGTAGTAACTTTGAGAGGTGCCATAGTGGACCATCACTTAAGTATGAGCCAGCAGTGTGTTGCAGCTGCCAAAAAAGCTACATACAGTCCTGTGATGCATCAACAGAGGGATACCATCAAGATCATGAGAAGTGATAGTCTTGCTCTATACCGTCCTAGTAAGACCATACTTGAAATACTGTGTCTAGTTCTGGTTGCCACAATTCAAAAAATGTGTTGAGCACTCTCACATTTGCGAACCGGTAAGGAAGGTAAATGAATCCCATCTCAAAAATGGTTTTTGTACACAGAGTTGCCTAACACATTGCCAACTATATTCCAAACTATATGGCAGAGATGGAAATCCATGTGAGAATTTTGATTTGGAGACAAGGTGAGTTATATATCTCCTTTCCTGCCCTGGATTACTTAAGCATTGTCCCAAAATGACCTCATTCCAATTGTTTTCAATTGGCTTTGCACTGAGCCAGAGCACAGCTCTTCCTTAAAGCCAAAATCTGAAGCTCCAACATCCTCTGAAAGCTTTAGGAGTGTCTCTCAGTGACCCTCAAAAATTGTTTCTAACTTTAAAAACTAGAAAATATTAAATAGAGTATGGCAATAATGAAGATTATAGTTGTGCAATAATAGGATTTAGTTGGAAAGAGATGCTTCAGAATTCATGTATATACACCATGAATGTATATACACTATGTTTTTGAAACTCCTTAAATCAGTCAAATCTTTTCCTAGACTTAAACAACTGCCGTGGAAAAGCTTCTACTATAGCTATGTGATCCTAGAAACAGATATGACAGTTAGAGACTACAGTAGCGAATAGAAGCTGTATTTATACTTCACAATTTTTGAAGTGTTATTCTTGGCCCTAACAAATTACACACTCCTGCTTAAAGGAAAACAATGGGTACTGAACCATTTGCTGGTTAAAGGAATGTAAAAACTAACTAATTAATTAAATACTGAACAATACTTCATCTTCCACTGCCGCATAGGCAGGATCCAAAATACACAAGGCCAATCTGAAATAAGATAATTCATTTCCTTTCCAGAGATTTTCCCATTGTAAACCTATCATTCTGAAAGAATCTAATAAAAGACGAACCAACATACTAATTCCATTCCTGAAAGGAAACAGCCAGTCTGGAATTGCTCAATGTCCAGTGATTTTGAACTAGCTGGTCTGGATGCAGAATTCTACTTGAAGTTAATTTGTGTACTCCAAACTTGATAGCTCCCGCAATTTGCATTCATTCTCTTTTGTGCTGATATATAGGGCACACATTTATTTCCATTTATTTGTTAATTAGCAATTTTTTAAAATTCTCCAGAAAACTATTTGTAAAGAAGTACAACAGCATTAAACAGATCTCAATCTGTCTTCTGCTTAGAAAAAGAAAGGAATGAAGTCATGGCATCACCTGTATCACGGTGATCTCAGTTCCCATATCTGTCACCATGGTATCTGGCTGATGTTCAAGGAACTGTTTTGTATAAGCAGGTTTTCAAAGGTGTCACCCTTGCCCAGCTTTTGATGTAGAAAAGGGTCAATTAGAAACAAAGAAAAAAATAGCTTGGTTTCTATAAGAACAGGAAGCTCCATAATTGCCTGGATTCATTGTTTCTGACACTTCTACTACTACTATTTCAGTTTAAATCAACAGCCATCTGAAGAGCCAACATTAATAGCCAAGCCTAATGTGAAGCATGACACCAATGGTGCCTCTGTTAAACTGACAATTTTTCCTCTCTTTGAATTAGGGACATTTACTTTTTGAAAGGTGTTTTTTCCTCTTTGTTTAAAAGCTATATGACTGCATGCATGTGCACACACATCTACAAAGGTGGCTATTTCATTATAGGTCCCCTTCTTCTTCTTGTCTGTAATATAGTAATTGCACTAGTGGATTCCAGTTTCAGGACATGTTAGCCAAATAAGTAAAAATAAGTTGTCTATTCTGTGCCATGGTGAGTTTACTAGCTAACTGCAATTCCTTGTAGCTATTCCTACCATGCTGAAATTAACTATCTGATGCCATCAAAAAGTGGGGGCTTCAATTGTAAACATTTGCTAGCTAACACTGAAAATTGGGAATGATGAAGTCCACATTTCTACACAATATTCATTAGTTTATTTCAATCATTGGCTCTTTTAACTGAGGGATGATGCATTTTTTTAATCCAAATCTTCTAGAGGACATCAATTTTAAAAAAAGTAAGGTTTTATTTGGAAGCATTGTGAGAAAGATTGCCCAGCTCTAACTCTATACGCCCAGCATCGCTTAGTAGGTTTAAAGAAGGGGAGTATTGTGAAGGCTAAATTTCCAGAATATTGACAGAATCAATAAATATCAGATTTTGATATCAGCACTGGGTGGTTAAATACCATAGTTCTCCTGCAGAGTTTCAGTCCTATGTGAGAGTTTCAGTCCTATGTGCGAGAACAGAACATAGCTATTAGCACAAATACTTGATACTGTGATAAGAACTTTACTTTGATAGCTTGTAGAACTTGGATATTGTTCTCATAGGTTAATGCAAAGAAGGAAAGCATCCCATCAGCTTCCCACTAACATTTTTCACTACTTTTTATTCCATATAAACAGAAGGGGCAACCCCCTTTTTGCCTCTACAGTAATATATTTAATGGCTTTTGTGTTGTGAATGGCAGCTGTGAGGTCCCTCATGGAGTATTTATTATAGTTGCTTGTCAGATACATTATGGTAAATCAGTAGAAAGAATTGGGGGAAATTAAAAAAAATTGTTACAGCAGGTACAACATTATACATCTGCAAAAAACAATCTCAGGAGTTACCTTCAGTACAAAGTATCCTGATCCAAAAAAATAGGAAAAAAACTTAAAAAGAAAGCATTTTCTAAATTTCAATTTTACCTCTCCATTTCCTACACATAATTACATAATGGCTTTCTTTGGGAATACAAAATTTAAAAAAGAGGACACAAACAGTAAAAGAGATTGGATTTTTTAATGCGGATCTAATAGCGATTGCAGCAACAGAGATACACAAAGGTCTTCTCTTTGTCCTGATGGTTGCTTTGAGGTGTGGAATCTGGTATTATTTGTCATCACTGTAACACAATAATGATAGTCTTGAGATTTATGTGATAAAAGGAGCTTCTAGCCACTATTTGAGAGTTTAGGAATAAGTCTTCACCCACAAACTAGATAAGAATAAAAACCCTTAAAGAATGAAGGATTAGGGAAGTGATAAATGAAACAATAGTACTTTTAGATAGGTGAGTTGATAGAAATATCAATAAGGAGGAAAATCTCTTAACATCATTTTCTCCAGAATCCAGACTGGATGTCAACCTTTGTGGTGCCATCTAATATCCTTGCCACTTTGACATATTTAATAATTGAAATTGAAATTTACACAACAATATTATATTTCCCTGAGAAGCATTTTGCATGGCAGTCTTGGGAGTTCTTATTGATGCAGTAGAAAAAATGAATGATAGACCATGATTTTTTCATGCTTCCTTGGTAATATACCACATACATTACCACAGCTACAGAGAAGTGCCTTATTTTCAAAGCAAAGTACTTGTTAAACAGGGTTAGAATCAGAAGTCTTTGCCATGAAGACGACAACAAATCCAGATCATACTGCTTGTATGTGTGCGTGTTAAGATTACTGCTCCCATAACTAATAGCCAGAACATTCAACTGTCTGACAATTATGAACGTAGGAAACAACACCCAAAATATGGCTGACATGAGGCATAAGATAAACAATTCCATCATAAATTATAAGAAGAATTCAGTCACACTATTGCTACAACTCTGTTAATACCTGCGTCTTGATCATTGACATGCCCTTCGGTTAATCTAGTACAGCTGCAGGAAAGGGTGGGTGGGTGTAGGGCAGTGGTGGGTTTCTGCAGGCTCGCACCTACTCGCGAGAGCCGGTTGGTGAAATTTAGAGAACCGGTGAGAGGGGGTTCCACCGACGTACCTGGAAGTAAATCTGGCCCACCTCTGCCAGTGACCCAACAGAAAGGAAAGGAAAGGAAGAAAGGAAAGGAAAGGAAAGGAAAGAAGGAAAGAAAGAAAGAAAGAAAGAAAGAAAGAAAGAAAGAAAGAAAGAAAGAAAGAAAGAAAGAAAGAAAGAAAGAATTTATCATCACAATTGAGTCCAAAATTTTGGTTGCTAAGCAAGAGCGTTGTTAAATGAGTTTCACCACATTTTAAAAAGTGGCCACTCCCACCCTGTCACATGACTGCCAAGCCACACCTACAGAGTAGGTTCTAAAAAATTTGAAACCCACCACTGGTGTAGGGACACCACAAAATCGGTGCATATAGCCTTCCTGAACTATTTCTGTTCTGCTCTTCAGCTCAAGAGCAGACACACTGGGAGAAGGGAAATATGCTAATGATGTGATATTCTTGCTTTCTGAATGTTACACTTTGTTCAGGCACAAATGAATAAGATGTGGAATCTTTAAAGAAAATATATCTCTACAAGATTTGCTCTGGATTTTTTTTTAAACAATAATTTGCCACAGAGATGATATAAATTCTTACAAGATTTCTAGTTGGTCTGTTGGTAGACTTACAACATTTTTGAAAAAATAATAATAATAATTGACCTTAATATTTAATTGCTCAATTACATTTGCATATTCCACAAATCAGGGATGGGCTGTTGGGGATTCACATGGGTTTGGGAGAACCTCTAGCTAAGATCAGAGAATCCCCCAAATCCCACTCCTGGTTGGCCCCACACATCCTACCCCTCCCCTCCCAACAGTCCCCTCATGGCCTGTTTTGGATGCAGGTAAATGCAGGGTGCACGCAGAGGCTCAGGGAGGGTGAAAAATGGGCCTACTGGAAGTTCAGGAAATGGGCCCGTTTCTGGGCTCTAGAGCAGGGGTCTCCAACCTTTGCAACTTTAAGTCTGAAGGAGTCAAGCTGGCTGGAGAAGTCTGGGAGCTGAAATCCTTCAGACTTAAAGTTGCAAAGGTTGGAGACTCCTGCTCTAGAGGGCCTCCAAAGCCGGAGGGGCCATTTTTCGCCCTCCTGGAGGCTGGAAGAAAGCCTCTAGAGCCCGGGGAGGGCAACAATCCTCTCCATGGTGTACGAAGCCAACTAAGCCACGCCCACCAGGGCCACGCCCACCAGCAACCGGGCAGAGAACCCCTTGCTAAAATTTTTGAAAGCCCAAATCATACTGAAGGGGGAGATAGCTTTAAATTCAATGATCAGAAGGTAATTCTTACTGTTGAAGAAGAAATGTAAAGAAAGATATTTCTTTAGATCGAGAAAAAAAGTCATACCTTATTTTAATAATACCAAATAAAAGAAACCTGAGAAAAATGGAATAACCTGGGTCTAATTCACATGATCAACAACAGAAATAATTCACTAATCTGCCAATTGATCTCCCAGCCTTAGCTGAAACAAAATCAAAGCTGATTAAAGTTGCCTCTCTACTGCAAAGTACTACACTTTCTGAAAAACTGCAGGTAGTTCATTAGTAGCAGATTGTTTTGTTAATGAACGAAGGGAGAAAAACATCTTGCAGATTTATTTTCTTTAGATTTATGTTCTTTAGTTAAATCCCTGCTTCATTTTGAACACTGGTTGATTAAGATATAGCTCATGACGAGATATGTAATATCCATTAAGAACCATCCTTTTCTTCCTATTACTGTAGTTTCCTCTGGTAACCCTTTCTGATATCAAAGCAAATACTCTGCAAATAATGGAAATGTTATTCTAGTTTTGAAGATGTAGCAATAATCCTAATTTATATATTTATAGATAGAAATATATTTCATCAACATTTTGGAAGTGGAAGGACAACCTCTCCAACACAAGCCCCCAGTTTGAGTCAAGTTCCAAGGTATCCATTTCATTCATTTCATTTCATTTATTCATTTATTAACCGCCCCCTCTCCCCGAAGGGACTCGGGGCGGTGTACAGGAAATATAAAAATACAATATATCACAATAAATACATAAGTACTTAAAACTATATTAAATTACACCCTGTGCTAAAAACTACCCCATTAAAATCCCTAAAACCCAATATAAAATTTCTCTGCTAAACAACTGAGGCTAAGTACGGTTGGTTAGGCCAGGCCGGCCTGTTGGGAAAAGTAGGTTTTTAGTTGCTGGCGGAAGGAGCGGAGGTCCGTGATAGATCTAAGTTCAGGGGGAAGGTGGTTCCAGAGGGTCAGGCCCGCCACAGAGAAGGCCCTTCCCCTGGGCGTCACCCGCTGGCATTGCCTAGTGGATGGCACCCGGAGAAGTCCCTCTCTGTGGGAGCGAATCGGCCGAAGGGATGTATGGGGTAGGATGCGATCCCGCAGATAACTAGGTCCCATGCCATGGAGCACTTTGAAGATGGTAACCAACACCTTGAAGCGCACCCGAAAGACCACAGGCAGCCAGTGCAGCTTGCGCAGGAGCGGTGTTATGTGGGAATACCTAGAGGTACCCAATATTGCCCGCGCAGCTGCATTCTGAACTAGCTGTAGTCTTCGGGTGCACCTCAAGGGGAGCCCCATGTAGAGAGCGTTACAGTAGTCCAGACAGGATGTCACGAGCGCATGAGTGACTGTGCGAAGGGCGTCCCGGTCCAATAGGGGACGCAACTGGCGTACCAGGCAAACCTGGTAAAATGCCCCCCTGGCCACGACTGTCCCATGATCTTCTAAAGACAGCCGGGTATCCAGGAGGACGCCCAAGTTGCGTGCCCGATCCACGGGGGCTAAATGTTCACTCCCTATGGCCAGTGATGGAATCAACTGGTTGAACCAGGGCGCCGGAAACCACAGCCCCTCAGTCTTGGACGGGTTGAGCTTGAGGGACTTCTGTTCCCTTAAAAAAATAGTATGACACCAATGATTAAGTATTAATCATTAATAACTATTTAAAAGCTTATAATTTACAAACAGCTTGCTTTTTGACGCAAGAAGCATATGTGTGTTTTAAAATGCTTACTACATAGCATTTTATTCTCTTTATGCATATTTTCATTCAAACATGCACTTTGATTTGCATTTGTTTGCCTATCATCATGATTACAGAAATGAAGGGAGATGTGAAGCACACATAGCAGACTTTGCACTGTAATGCAAACAAGCAATCAAAGAGCTACTTCAAAAAGAGAGAAACTAGCCTAAAGTCAATTCACAAGAGAAAAAGAGAGTTATTTATGCAGTATAGAAATCCTCTGTCTCATGGACCAGGATACAGAGAAACCTGGACGTCTCTGTTCAAATTTGCCAGAAGATAGTACAAAATGATGATGAGGAGAGAGGGAGGGAGACAGAGGAGAGGGAGGGAGAAATCCACCAGCTCAGCTGCCATAATCAGTCAATGTCATTAGACAAGATAGTTTTGGAATTGTTTCTCCAGTAGAGAAAATACTGCTCTCAAAACAAAAAATTTAGAAGAAAAAGCAAATAAAATACTATTACCTTTTTACTTGAGTAACAGAGAATATGGTTTTCTGATTTCTGATAATTAGAAACTTCCATATAATGCTTGCAGTCTACAAGCATTGACTAGCTACAGAACAGTGTTGCAGTACTACAGAGTACTATATAACATCTATAACAAAAAGCTGTCCTTAGACTTCAATTATGCAATTTGTGTCCAGGAGAGGCAAGAATGGCACTTGAACTTTAAGTGTTATGCTGATAGCTACATACCTAAGAATGAAACTAGGTGAAAAAAATATTTAATTTAATTAATATTAAAATATAGTGAATATAATTTTTCTCCCTTCTATTTAATGTTCTTTTTTCTATTTATCCCCAAAAAAAATTCCACACCTTTCTTGGAGTAAGAGCACTTTAAAATTCAACTATAATTTCTACCCAAATTTTGGGTTAGCACATTTAAAGCTATCCTTCTGGATAATGTTGCTGTACTAGAAAATAAAGAATATCACATAGGCATTTCAGAAGGGAAATTTCAAGTCATTCATTCATTTATTCATTCATTTTCAAGCCTTGTATTTCTGGTTAAATTCATGCTGATGCTTTTCTCAAAATAGATAGTAATGTCAATTTTTAAAAATAAAACACTTATCAATGGCCTGTTAACTAAGCTTCTTTTAATCTTTCTTTCCCATTTAATTGTCCAACCAAATTTGATGATTTCTAAAGCAACCATTCTAAGGAAGGCATACATGAGGTATACAACTTTTAGCAATCAATGCCTATTCTTGGTTATGTCAAAAATCAAATTATAAAAATGTGAGTTATGGTTATTTGCCAATGGAGCTGTATTTCTAGGAGGCATTGTGGACACTGGATAAATTTTTAATTTGCTTTCCTTCTAGCTGTGATTATCAGGCTAGTGCAATCAATATTCCAGCTTGATAGTTATTCAGACCACCTTTGAATAGGCAAAAGCAGCTGCAGTCATTATTGAGAAGAGTAACCTTTTTGTAAATAGGTTTATATTAGTGTAAATCTCATACCATAAAGTGACATTGAAAAACAAACCAACAACTAACCGAAGGTAGAGTTTTTCATTGTGCTTCAGTGTGCTATTGCCGCTAACAGTTCAATAGGCTTTAGCAATGTTGACTTTTGTATTTGTCAGTGAGAAAAAGGGGCTATCTGTAATCTGTTCATGCTTTCTGAGAAAGATTTCTAGCAGCCTTCCCTTGGTTAGGAGTGAGATAATTCTTCCCTGTGACAGAATACCATATCCCTAAATGGAAGCAGCAATGAATGCACAATTACTCTGGACTTACAAGGAGCTAACTCATTTAACAGTGGAGGCAATACATTGACCTAGCAGCAGTTCTCCTGGAGGCTCTCTGCCCAAAAACTCCCATAATATTTTAGTTTCTCTCATTCCCTCATTCTATGTTTTTCAAAGCTGTCAAAGTTTTCATGCTAGTCATCTGTGCCAAGCTTGCAAAATTCCTAAAAAGCAATGCGTTTGCAAAAGGTACTGCTATTGTTTACAATGTCAAATATTTCCAGGGTTGGGTGATATTTGCCAAGTCTGCAAAGTTGTACTTTCCAAAAAGGGAAGGGTATGCTCTCACTTTCATTGCATCAAAGTAGCTTATCTTGACATATTGCTATCATTGGAGTGAAGCCAGGAGGAAGCTATCTTTATACATAGCACATATGTACACATCAAGAGCTAGTTTATCAAGAGAGGTTTTTTATTCAAAGGTAAAGACTTAGTCTTTCTTGCTACTCAAGCAATTTGAGC
Source organism: Rhabdophis nuchalis (assembly GCA_039707465.1). NCBI lineage: Eukaryota > Metazoa > Chordata > Lepidosauria > Squamata > Natricidae > Rhabdophis > Rhabdophis nuchalis. The sequence goes on from CM077644.1 coordinate 46,868,312, forward strand.
AAATACCAATTCAGGATTCAGAAAAACAATGGCAATGTTTTATGATCACTCATTGTGCCTGAACTACCTTTTACTGTTGACCCTTCGATTTTATTTATATAGTTCCTGCACATCCTGACCATTATGTGTTTTAGTCAGGTCTTGCATTGCTCTGTCCTGAGCCCAGGAGGGTGATACCATTGGTTCTTTGGGCTTTGGAAGCAATGACCATATAGTATGAGTACATAAGGTTTTATTTCAAAACAGGATAGGAAAGTAACAAAACATGAGGCAGCAATAAAAAATATTCAAGAACACAATAAGACAAAGAAAGAAAGATGTTATGCCCTTTCTGACAATCATGACACCTAAACATGTTATAGTACAGGGGTCTCCAACCTTTGCAACTTTAAGTCTGAAGGACTTCAGCTCCCAGAATTCTCCAGCCAGCAAAGCTGGCTGGAGAATTCTGGGAGCTGAAGTCCTTCAGACTTAAAGTTGCAAAGGTTGGAGACCCCTGTTATAGTAGAATGGAACTCTTTAAAGCCATCAAACATGCAGCACTCTTCTAGTTAGACCTACACTGAAGTGACACCCCATGGTGGGTTTCTGACAGCTTAACTAGCTCTTAAATAGCATGACTGACATCTGTTTTTGATGGCCACATCTCACTGGATTTCATTAAGGACACGGAGGATGAATTTATCTTATCTTGGAATGCATTGCCTTATCCTGCCAAGAATGAGACCAATTGTTTCAAGGTTATGGATATCTGCCAAGGATGAGACCATCAAGGCTAAGGAGTATTAGTTTATAGCAGTAGGCAATGAGACCATCTCAAAGTTAAGAAGCATCTCTTTCTCAAGCCTTTTGAATTAACAATGAAAAACATCATTCTATTCTATACAAGTACCTCCCCTCTGAGGACGCGATAGAACAAAGTCTGACTGAAATATAATCCTATAGGGCCGTGATGGCGACCCTGTGGCATGCATGCCATAGGTGGAACACAGAGCCCTCTCTGTGGGCATGCCAGCTGTCGCCCCAACCCAGGTTCACCACGCATCTGCATGTACCTCCCAACTGGTCTTCAGGTTTCTGCCATTGCATGTTGGGGGTTTGTGTGCATGTGCATGCCTTCCGGACCCCGTTTTGGGTCTGGAAGCTCTCCTGCACCAACCTGGAAGCCAAAATGAGAGTGAGGGAGGTGGGGCGTGTGCGTGGGAGGTGCTTGCATTGCACTATAGGGATTAAAATAAATTCTTGTTTAATTCTATAATATACACTCAATTATTAGGGATAAATATAAGGTTTCTATGCTCCTAAAGGAAAGAGGTAGCCAATATATATATATATATATATCACAGACACCAGCCTGAAGATGGCGAGTGAGACCTTGCTGAAATGTTGCAAAGACAATCTCAATCTTACACGGGAAAAGACCTGAATAAAACAAGACCAGCACACACACACACACACACTTTTCAAGGAGAACATCAGGAATCATTTGGAAGTCATGAAAATTGATAGAGAACCAGACAAATTACGTAATCAACTTACAGAAGGCATTAAGGAGGAATGGTTGTTTGGGGTAATATGCTGATATAGAGAAGGCTATAAAGTACTATAAAGTACTATGAAATACTATGATATAAGTCTAAGTGCTATTGCTATGTAATCAATCTTGACTTTCTTTTACTGTACCTTGAGTTGAAGCCATTTTTTTTAAAGAAAAATGACAGAAACAATTGTTCTAGCTCAATACATGTAGGGGAGTTGCATCAGGCCATGGCTCATTTTTTAAATGATCAGTTGGTCAATACTTTTCTTTCATGGTAGTAAAAGTATTTTTCTCTGACTTCTATAGAGAAAAAAAATTACATTGACTTAGAAGAAAGAAGAAGGCTCAAACATCTTTTGTTTGCCAGGTTTCCCAGAATCTTATGAAGGCTTTAGTTGATACTGTCGGCATCAGCAATTTAAGAATAAAAAAGTCAGGATGGCAGTGTGTGACAATCAAAACCCTATTTCTTTTTCACCTGTGTTGCTTTGATTTCATATATGGAATTCCATTGTTATAGATACAACCAACGTATCTGTGACAATGAAATTAAAACAACACAGGTTCTAAATGTAGTGTCTATGAATCATGGCAGTCAATTCCAACAGGTCTGAATGAATCACTCTTACTAATGACCAAATGGTTAATGTGGCAAGTCTTCCTACTTAATCATAAGACTGGGTCTTATTTTCTTTTGACCCCCCCCCCCCCAATAAGCACTTGACCTTCTTTTCGGGAAGGTCTTATTATTTTTGAGGTGCAGGAAGCGGCAAGACTGGTCACCGCATGGCTGCTGCTATGTTGCAATATTTTCAGGGAGGGCTTATTTTCGGGAGGTTTATTTTATTGTATGTGCCCAAAAGCCTGATTGGGCTTATTATCCAGGGAAGTCTTATTTTCCGGAAAACAGGGTAGCTGGTGAACTCTGGGAATTGTAGTCCACACAGCTTAAAGTTGTCAAGGTTGAAAAACACTGCTCTATAGTATAATCCTCTCTCTTTCCATTTTTAACAAGAGCAACCTAGTGAAATAGTTTGAGGTAAAACAAGTGCCCCAAAGTGCTCACGTTTGCTCGCTCAGTTTGGGTGGACTTGCACCTACCTGTCTCTTTGACTATTTGCATACTTAAAACTTCCTCTGACACCAAACGATGTAAAGCACCAGTGTCAAACTTGCCTCGTCACATTACCATCACATGATGTTTTGGGAGGTTTTTCCCATTCATGGGGCTGGGGTGGGTGTGGCCTTCATGTGACGCATCCAGCCCGCAGGCTGCAAGTTTGATACCTCTGAAAAGTATATCAATAGATCTAGTTGCTTCTATCTAAGATTTGAATCATGTGAACGTTTGATGATTTTGCGTGGTAAAGAAAAAGCATCTTTGAATATAATGACAAGTCAGCTAGCCAATGAGTTAATATTCGCCTGAAAAAGGTGCTACACACATGACTGAATCTATGTCTGCTAGTTTCTAAAGCTAAATTCAGTAATATAGGCAAAGATTGAGGATGAATTTCTATCACCCTACCATTGTTAAATACAAGCTGTAATATTACCTGCCCATCAATAAGTAGAGAATATATGTTTAATCTCCATTTGAGGAGTCTGCAATAAACAGAAAGTTTCAGTCCCAATACATTTTATTAGTCGGGGAAGGAATTATGTAAACATTTCTGGAAAGTAGAACTGGGTCAAGGCCAGAATTAGCCAAGTTTAAATGCCACTGAAATAGAGCTGTAATCAATTACAATATATGTCATGACTGTTGCTGAATGTCAGTCTTTTCAAAGAATCAGCTCTGAGTATCCCTTTCTCTTTAGAATAATTTATTTTGGGTGACTCTTTTCTTACCATAGGGCAGGTGCAGTGGTTCAGTGGTTAAAATGCTAGGCTTGTTCCTGGAAAGTCAGCAGCCCAGGTTTAAGACCTGAGCACCATGTGATGAGGTGAGCTCCCATCTTTGTCCCAGCTCCTGCCCACCTAGCAGTTCTAGAACATGCAAATTGTGACTAGATAGGTGCCACTTTGGTGGGAAGGTAACAGCACTCTATGATGTCATGACCATGGAAATGTCTTTCGACAGTGTTGGTTCAATGGCCTTGAAACAGAGATCAATACCATCCTTTATAATCAGCAATGACTAGTGGAGTAAAATCCACAGGGACTTCTTTATCTTTTTTTTTATTAACATGATTAGCTTCATTGAAACAAATGACATGTAATAATAATGCAAAGGATGTATTGAGTTAGATGGTGCTGATTGGATGAACTCAGATGCAAACTACAAAAAAATGCTGCCTGAAATAACTGGAAGTTACAAACTGACAAAGAGGCAATTCTCAATTAACTCTGACATGTTACATAAGAGGAAGGAAGGAAGGAAATGCACAAGCTAGTGTCCAGTCAGATTCCCGTCAGTAATAATTTGTGTGAAGCCAGAAGCATCTACTGGGGTAAGCTATGGAAAAGTGGTGGTTTTTTTAAGAATAGAGGAATATCAATCTTTTCCTGCCATATGAAGGAGCTGAGAAAAAGGTGGCATGAAGAGCATGATAAATTTTAAGGAGGCAGAATCCCAGCAATATAGGAGACAGATACATGGGGGTTCTTAATTACCATGTGTAATTACGTATAGCTTTTGTTCCCTTGCAAAATCTTAGCTCAAGATACATAGTCAAAAACGAACCAACTTACTGTAGGATACAGAAAGCAGAAAAACCTACTTATTTCTCTTCCCATCATTGGCAATAAAAATAAAATCATAATAAAATAATTTGGTGTCAGACTATATCTTACTTCCACCTAATGGGAGGATTGGTCATACAGTCGCTATTTCAGAATACTGTTGGGATTTTTTAAAAAAGCAAAGAAAGGCAAATGTATTTCTAGTAGGAAGACAGTAATTCAAAAGAATGTATGATTTTTTATGAGGATTCAGAGTAAAAAGTTGAAGTGATGGTTTCTATGAATGGTTCATTACATACGTAAACATCCAGACAAGTAACACAGAGCCATATAAATATATTGAAGATACTATTGGTTTTTTTTTTAAACCTCTAAAATCAAATCTCTAAAGCCAAGTTCAACTCTGGGTGAATATGTGGGTATGGCCATGTAATTTTCTTAACGGCAGTAAGGAATTAGTTTGTCACTGTTTTCTTCTTACATCATCATTACCATGATAGTGACTAATCAGTAACATGAGTGAAATACTAATATGTGTCAAGGGCATATGAAAAATACAGTATTAATTGCTGAAATTCAAAACAAGCTATTTTTTTTTTAGTAATGAAGCTGAATAAAATTCTATTAAAAGCAACCCATTACCATTCCTCCATTCTGGGGGAAGAAACAGGAGGAACGGAGGGGGCCACGGCCCCGCCCACTGGGGGTCAGGGAGGAGAACAAGAAGACACAATTGCCAAGAGACTTAGATCTAAAAAATGACTTTTTTTATTAATACAGTATAACTTTTGTCTGGATGTTTGTACACGATTGCCAGCATAGAATTGAGAATTTATAATGATGTATGCATTTTTCTTCACCTTGTAGTACTATTGAAATATGTATTATCAATGTTTTGTTAAGAAGCCCGGAGGGGCCAACGATCTCGACGTGAAAGTTCTCAAAATATTTTTCTACTTCACCTTACCCTACCCTACCTAAAAAATTTGTAAAACTCAATAAAACTTTTGCAATTAAAAAAAAAGCAACCCATTACAAAATATTGTGCTGCCATTATTCCAATTAAGCGTATGTAAAGTCAAACTAAAGTTGTATGAAGCTGCTTAAATAACTTGTTTTTCATAACATCTCATACATTCTTTCCGTCCAATCATTTCCTAATTGTTTTCCAAAATTGAAATTTGTCTTCAAATATAGTTTTTATTTAATTATTCTAGTCAATATAAGATGGGCTACTCCCAGATGAAACTTTTATTGTGTATTTATATGCTTCAAATAACACTTTGCAAGTAATCCAGATTATAATCTTCCCTATTTGTCAATCACTTGTTTTTTAAAACAACATAAACTGTGAAAAACAAAGTAGTTGTGCGGATGTCTATGGAGATTCTGTGGGGTGGGGAAATGGAAGGATTCATATTCCTTTGCAGTCATCTGGGCAGAGAGGACCACTAGTTTGAAAGAGGGGTAAAAGAGGCCAAGTTGGAAGAAATGTCCTTCTGGGTTCAGTTCCAAATGGGAAGAAAGACACTGGAAGTATGGTGGCTGTTTGGAAAGATGGTTTTAATGGTGGATAGGATCACATGCCTTGAAGATGTTGGGTGAAGAAAAAAAAAAAGGATAGAGTTGTTGACAGTGCCTGAGTTTTTATACCCTCTCTGGGCTTCTGAATTTGAGCTTGTATTCTGATTGGTTGTCAGACTCCCATGGGGCCATGCAGGGGCAACTCTGTAGGCTGTCCTAAGTCCCAAGCTTGGTTGAGCCTTGCTGGGTGATGCGATCTTCCTAGGTGCCATGTGGTGAGATGGCTAATCCTATCATGTCCTGAGGGCCATGTCTTAATCCCATCAACCTGGAGCTGAAGGTGGGGCAGGCAGCTGCAGGAAGCTGCTTTGTCTTTAAAAACATGTTTCTCCTTTTCTCATCCAGGGAAATGTAATATTCTGCCTTTTTAATATTTCCCAGAATATTTCTTTCTTCTAGGAGGGGTGTGTATGCTAACTTCCTACAGCCATCTATGTTAAAATTAAACAACCCTCTCTCAACAAAGGGAGAAGAATGTGACACCACCTACAGTATCTCCTGTTTACTACACAGACCTTTCAGTAGTTCCAAGAAGATTCCACACCCATTTGCACTCTGCTTCCAGTGAACCTTGGGGCACAAATAAACCCCCAATGGTCTCAACAGCTCTCAGAGAGTGCCAATGAGCAGATGCTTGCAAAGGAATATAAATTATTTAATTCCCCCCCCCCTACCCAATCATTCAGTCCAGTGGTGGGTTCCTACAAGTTCTGACAAGTTCGGCCGAACCCAGAGGCGTAGCGTGGGGGGTGCAGGGGGGGCCGGCCGCACCGGGCGCAACATCTGGGGGGGCGCGCTCCAGAGACCCGACTCGGAAGCTCTCCTCCGCGGGTCTCTGGAGTTGGCTGCGGCGGCGCCTGGGCGCTCCTGGGCCAGCGAGAGTCGGGGAGCGAACAGCGGCCAGTAGGGGCCAAACCCTCCCGGGCCATCCCCCGGCTGAGGCCAGCGCCGGCTCCTCGCACCCGCCAGCGCCACCCGAGGGGGCCAGGCGAGACTTAAAGGCGCAGGTCTTTCGAAGCAACGGCCGTGCGGAGACCCTGGAAGACTCCTCCGTTCCGAGCCAGCCAGAGGAGCGGCGACCTCGGCCCCGCGGCGGCCCGGGAAGACCCTCTTGCCCCGGCTTTCGGGCCGTCGCCCTCCGTAGAAAGGAGCGTCGGGTGTCCCAGGCCCGCACCACGCAAAGGGCGCCCGCTTCTCCCCAAGGCGAGGCAACGAGTGTCGGACCCGGATGGCCGAGCCCTTTGGGCAGCGGCTGCCCGCCGGATCCTCGCGGGAGGTGCGTGGGCTCGCCACTCGACACCACAAGAAGAGCTGCCTCCCCCGAGTGCTAAAATCCACGGGTTAGGGGGCGCAAATTACTTGCCTTGCCCCAGGTGCTGACAACCCACGCTACGCCACTGGCCGAACCAGTAGTGGTTTGGCGGCCTGGGTCACTGGAAGTGGCAGCAACCCAGTCGACCCCAAACCAGTTCTCCCGGCGGCACCATAGGCGCCGCCATCTTGTTCTTTATAGAACTGTGCATGCGCGCACTACACAACCATGAGGAAACCAGCAGTAGCGGCTGCCGGAATCCATCCTTGAATCAGTCATAACTGGAGAAGATTCTTGGATGAAAGTTAAAATGTCTTCCTTAAGGAAAAAGTACCTTTGAGACATAGCTCTGCAGAGGTTTTTTTGTGTGGCAGCAGCAAATGGGATGTTTTCTCTCTGAAAACATCCCATCACCTTCATAGAAAACATTATCCTATATGTGATTCCCTTGTTGGATAAATGAGTGTGAACTATAGATTTTCAATTACAGTGCAAAGGCCTCTCTCCTGTGCCTGATCAACTTATGACATAATAATAAGAGGTATCTAGGTTGGATGTTTACAAGTTCCAGAATTAAGTAAACTGCAAGCTGGTAATGAAAAAAAGAGTCCACTCTCAGATATCTGAATGACTTAAAGAGACAATTTTTTTTCAATGGAGTAAATAAAAAAGAAAAGACAGTCAAACCAAAGAATTAACTTTGCTCTGACTTCAATGCAAGAAGGGTTATTTTATAATCTTTCTGCAAACATGCCATTTTAGAAACTAGAAGGAAGGTGCTGATTGAAACAGGAAGTGTGTGGCTTGTGGGGTGGAAAGGAATGTATTGACATTTTCACACAGAGACACTTTCACAGAGAGCTACACAGAGATAATCTGAGTATTTTGTAACCCAGAGTTCAAGTAATGGATTAGGATTAAGATTTAGGATTTATTAAATTTTTAGACCGCCCTTCTCCCTTGCGGGACCTTGGAGATGCCCAACTGATTTTTTTAAGAGAATAATTTCTCCTCTTTTGCTGCACAACCTAAGAGTAATGTCTCTAGTTAGTACATTGCTTGGATTTGAACAAGAAACAGATATTGCCTAAGGAAAAACATCTGTCCCACAGACAGATAGCTTGGGTCATTTGGCAAGGAGCCAGTGGGCTTGTTTCACCTGGATCAAGCTGCCTATTATATCATTGTCTGGTTGGAAGTCTTTATATTGCCTGGAAAATACAATAGATATATATATTTCCCCTAACAGTTTGAATTACCATGTAGTCTGTATTTATTGAATTTGCTTCACTTTTAAACGTCATATTTAATACAATGCCTATTCTTTGTTCAGATATCAAAATTTGGCCTTATTATGGTTCATCACACAGCCAGACAGATGTGCAAACTTGATTTGGCATTTCTATTATTAACATTTACACACTACCAACTCCCAACAACTAGGGTGGTTTGCAAATTACTTAAAACATTAAAATAAACAAGGAACAATAACCAGGATAAGAAACAACGGTAAAGATGGCAGAAAAACAAATCGAGTGGGAAAAAATAGGAGGCTTTAGTGATCCTCTCCAATGGCCTGGATGAAGAGCCAGGTCTTCAAGTCCCTTCACCAAACACCAGGAGGGTGGGGGCCATTCAGCTCTGAGAGATAATTTCTCAAGATGCTGCCTTGAAATGACATTTCTTGCTATGCAATGCAAAGAAAAAGAGAGAAAGGGCCAGTGAGGGTTTCAACAGAGATGGAAATAACAGAAGGATATACTTCTGCCTAAGATAACAGATATTATGAAACAAAAACAATTCACGTAATAGAACACTCTACCTGTTTAATACTGGTTAGATAAGCCTTTCCCCAACTTGAGTATCTTCCGATAGTTTTCTGCACAGGTTTTCTTAAATCCCACACAATTTAGCTATGCCAGCTAGGAACTAAGAGAAGTGAAATCCCTGGATGTAAAGAAAAACACTGAATTAGAATAATTCCCAATTGATCCAGAATCCAAAGCAGGGGTTTTAAACTTGTGTCGCTTGGACATTTTTCTCCTTCACTGAACTGGGCATGGATGTGGCCAACGTGTGACATATCTGGACCATGGGCTGCAAGTCTGACAGCCCTAATCTAAAGGGTTTGCCTTTGCTTTTTTGTTCTTATCAATATAAGGCAATCAAATCAGTTCTTGGTGGCTCCTTTATATTTAAGCATTGAGAAAAATGTAATGAAGTAAACTAGAGATTTTCATGAGGTGGCATCCAAACACCCCCCCGCCCCCTCCAAACACAAGACTCGCATCCAAACTGTTATCCAGTTCAACCTTCTCAATCTGGTATCTTTGCAATATGGAACTTCACCTTCCCTAATCCCAAATTGACTATGATGAGATTTACGAGAGACAAATTAGGACTAAAGAGCTAAATTAGGTATGACAGAGCTAGCATATACAAAGCCATAACCTGAGTGTAACAACTCATGTGTCTAAAATATTTAATACTCTGACAACATAGTTCGGTTCACTCATGGGGTATGTTGGGTTAATGTAAATTGGATATGAAACACAAAGAGAATGCGGGAAGACCTGAGACAGATACAAGGATGGCATAGAGATGCTGATCAAGAATTACTTTCCAATACTGCAGAAACCAAGTGCAGAAATAATGGATGAAATTGCAGCTTTCTATATTTTGCTTTTATATAAAGAAAAATATCCTGACAATTTCCTGTCTTATTGTCACCCGAATAGTCTATTTTGGAAGCTGTGGGTTCTCCATCTCAGGAAAAAACTGAAAGGCCACCTCTCAAGGATAACTTAATAGGTTTTCCTGCACATTGCAGAAGGTTGGAAAAGATTATAATTATGATCTTTTCCAAATTCACAATTATTTAGTTAAATGATTCTGTACACAAATAAGAACAAAGACATTCTATTATTCAATATCCAATAGTGAGGCAATTTAAAGAGTAACTGAACAATCAAGCAATTGTGGTATAGATTTTTAGAGCATGTAGAAGCAACTCAGAAGACAATTTTTTTTTTCTACTACTATAAAAACGGTGTGGGAGGATATAGGTTGGACACACCCTTGTCACCACTTGGCTGAGAAATCAGCACATTGGTTTCCTTAACAGGTCAAGTATAGTATACAGGAGAATGTTCCTATGGGACACTGTTGCCACCTTGTGGTCATTTTCTTTTCTTTTCACTATGGCATGATATGATTTTTTGAGATGCCTTAGAATTGGCAAGATACCAAGGTGGTTGGCTTCTGTCTTTTATTGTCAACCATCAAGCAGTCAAGAAATATGCCATAGATTAGCACTTGGTGGAGTAGTCATGAAGGCCTTGGAAAATATGTATTTTAATACTGCGATGTCTCTCTCCTACAAAAATGAGAATCATGAAAGTATCCCTGTGAGGGAAATTTGAAAACAATTGAAGAATTGGCAGAACAAAACATGAAAGTTGATTGGCTAACGTACTTCCAAATCGAAACTAAATACAATAATGATACTAAACTATATGACATTGAAACAGAATCAAATGAATTGGACAAAATTATTCAAACATCAGATAGAAAGATGATAGGGAGAATATATAAATTTCTCCCGAAGTATAAAATGGAAGAGGAAATTGTGAAAGAACAAATGATAAAATGGGCGCAGAACTTTGGCTATAATATTGAATTAGAAAATTGGGAAAAATTTTGGGGAACAAACTTAAAAATGATATTATCAGTTGCATACAAGGAAAAGCAGTACAAAATATTTTACAGATGGCACCTGGTTCCAACAAGGTTAGCAAAATTTTCAACAAATACCTCCCCAAAATGCTGGAAATGTGAATCAATACATGGAACATATTACCACCTATGGTGGACCTGTAAGGAGACTAAAATTTTTGGGAAAGGATCAAAAATTGGCTAGAGGCAATAACAGGAGTTAAAATAGAATGGAAACCTGAAGTCTTCCTATTAGGAATAGTGTCTGCGAAATATAAAAAAGAAATCCAGTATTTAATAATACATATAATTACGGCGGCAAGAATTGCTTTTGCCCAGAAATGGAAAAATAAACTGATTCCAAGCGAAGATGAAATAATAAGAAAGGTTATGGACTGTGCTGAAATGGACAAATTAACTAAAGAAATCCAGGGAAAAGAAGAATCAGAATTCTATCAGATATGGGATAAATGGTACAGGTGGATGGAGGAAAGAAACAAGAACTAGTGAAGGAATACAGCAAAACTTAAAAAAGTAATGAGTAAAATAAGAGGGTTTAGAATGGTAAAATCCAAATGAAATACAACAGAAGGGGAAACAATATAAGATGAGCGGCTTCAATTAACAATGGCTATTAGAAAGAACAGGAAGTTCCTGTTCGTATTGTACGGTGTAAATGTAGTGTATGTCTAGGTTTTGTGTGAGTGTATTTTATATGTATTTTATATGTTTGTAAATAAAATTTATTAATTAAAAAAAAAGTATCCCTGTGAGACTTTGAAATTGAAAGTTGGATTTTGAAGAAGCAGGGACAGAAGGAGTACTGATACTTTTAAAGTTTGGTTTTGAGGAAGATTCCTGAGAATATTATGGACAGGCAAGAAAACATCATTTTGGAATACATTTCTTTGCCTGAATTTCGTATATGCATTGATTTTTGTCAAATATTTATTAAATCTGAAAGGGCAAAACGATTTGCTGATCTTAAATCCATTTCAGTAAGATATCCCACTTTTCAAAACGAGGATGATCTAGGAAAATGAAGACCTTGCTTGCTATCTATACTGGGCAAATTCTTTCAACAGATTATCATGCACAGCTTTGTGAACATTTAGTTAGGCAGGTTACAATGAATAAGAGGCCAACAAGGCTTCTCTGCAAACAAATTGAGCCACACTGACCTTAATCTTTCTTTGGTAGTCACTATTTTAGTAGATTAGGGAAGTGCCATAGATAAGAAGCACTTTCAAGATTTTCTAATGACTCCAGTCATTAATGAAAGGAAGGATACCATATTTATTCATATGGAAGACTGCTGACACATCAAGATTAAACAGGAATGTACTTCCCCATCCTAAGAGAACCACAGGATATCAAAAATATGCACAGTGATATCTAAGTACTGTTTGGACTGGAAGAGGTCCATATAATGCACTTCCTCCAAGGCCTTTTGAAGGCACTCTTCAGCTTTCTTCTCACCAATCTCCCCAAGAAATTTCGGAGCATGGATGACATTTATCCATTTTTTTTGTCCTTCAGAACTGGCAGAACCAACCCCTCTGAACTGGATTAACCCTTACATGAATTTATCCACATGCCACCTCCACAGTCCTTCACCAACCAGGAGGTACATGGTTCTTAAACCCTGGTGACCAAAACTTCAGGATGTTCAATTCCTCAGGATCAAACTCACTCATCCCTGATAGCTTATGTTAGATAATAAACTCCATACTAGGTGTATAACTGGCACCCAATTCAAAGCAGATTCTAGTAACCTGATACAACAGCTGCCAAGAGCATTCCTTATAGGAGCCTAGCAGGTGCTTTCTTTCAGCATCCAGAAATAACTGGGTCACCTTAACTACATTGCATATTCACCGTTCTTGTTGCCACAAGGTAAACCTTTACCTCACAGATTTGCTCGTCTTCTACTAATAGTACTGTAGGCCAGTGGCTCCCAATCTTTTGGGCACTAAGGACTAGTTCTGTGGAGGTTTTTTCTGCAGACCAGACGGGGTGGTTTCATATGCTGCCTGCATCCCGCGAATGGAGCTCCACTTGTTTGCACGGCCCTGTTTCTGGTATGCGGCCCTGTTTCTGGTGCTGATCCACAGCACAGGGGTTAGAGACCCCTGTTCTACACATCTTTTGTAATTTCATCTCCTGGAGTACCTTTGAAAAATTGCTCCCTGGAATCCATGTAGAGTCTGCATAGGCATGATCTGATTTAATGCTGTAGTTGCCTGCCTATTTTCAGTAACAACTACTTCAGTCAAACGATACACAAGCATTCTTGGCTATCCTTTCAAAACCAATTAGGACTATCAGGTATTTGATTGGATCAATCTAACATGTTCTTGCTTGTAGCAAAGGAATCACACAAAATACTTCACAATTAATCAAAAGTGAGCTGTAAAATTTCCAGATCATGCCACCACTGCTCTGAAACAAATCTGTATCTGGAGTATGAGCCTTTGATTTAGAGCAGAATTAAAATGTCCAGAGAACTTGCACATCTAAGGAAGTCTTCCATATTTCATAGTGTAGCTATTTATTCAAAATCAGACCATAAGAGAAATTCCATTCATATATATGAACACAATTAATATTTAATGTTAAGTAATGGATTTAGAAATATATAGGAATGCCTGATGAATGTGTAGTAGGTAGTTGTAATTACTTTCAATTATCTTTTCCATTTGATATTACTGGGTTACTGTTATCTGGTGAAATAAACATATACAGAAAAATGAATCCTCTAGTTTACATTTTAATCTCTATTTAATAAACATGTGAATACTTGTTTAACCACAAGGTATAAATGCTGCTCGATAACTTTGAACATACACTGCCAACTATTAAGGTGTCAGTCCCAAACCAAGACTGACACATGGCGATTTTTTCAAGATGTTCTTTATTGTATTACACCAATAGACAAAATCTTGTCAAACTGAGCATTCTAATATCTTCATTTACAATATACTCTGTGAGCTATTAGGAAATATTTTCATTTTCTTTCTCTCACGCATATCTGGGCTGAGTTGCCTCTTACTTCTTTGAAATGCACCTTTCCCTTCTGGGAATCCACCTCATTACATTCCATCACATAAGGTTGCTATTAGACACTTACTTCATTTGAAGAATAGCAGTTAACACACCTCACTAGACCAGTGTTAAATCTTTAAAAGTGCTATTTGCTGATCTACTGAATATCAAGCTGTTACTGATATTTCATAAAATCTCAACCTGATAAACTTTGATCCTATGCCACCAGTGTGCTACTATTTTAAGAGTTGCATTAACTACTGTAAGTGGATTTCTTGAAACAGGAAAACCTTTCTCCAAGTTTGTGAAGAGGCCTGAAAAAACACTTCTGAATTATTTATAAGTGTGTGAAACAGTATTAGCCATACTTAGAGAAGACAAATATAAATTTCATTTACATCATTTTGTGGTTAAATTTGCAAAGATATCTCTTTTCTGAATTCTATGATGCAAAAATATAAGGAGAGGAACGCATTCAAGGAACTTTCAGAGTAAACCAAACCATGATACATATGTTTTAATTAAGGATAGAAATTGTACAATTTTGGAAGTTTCAATAATGTTTGACTTAGAGAGATGCTTGGGCAGATGTTGACAATGCTTTCAGGTCCAAAAGGCATTTGGCAATGTTCGCCTTCTCCTATAATAGAGAAAAGAAATTAACATTTAAGTTTAAAGAACCTACACAAAATATTCAAGATCTGGAGGTTCACTGCAACTTTATGATTCTACACAACTGACTTCTGTACAAATACAAATTACATTCTATTAAATGTACACAAACTTTAAAGCATTTAGTCTTGACTGAAATTAAGAATGTAATTGTAAAAAAGAGCTTCCCAAAGAATTAAGGATATAGAAACACAAAATGACATAGCTACCCTTAGTAAAGTGGGTAACCTGAAATGACTGAACAAGTAGACAGCTATTTGAAGTTACCACTGCCAAAACATCTAAGGAAGATATTTACGCGAGTGAGATTCGAACAGCTCGACACAATGATCAGATATGGGAGATTCTATTCTATATCCTACAATGAACATCTCTGCATTTGTGGAGTGGCAGGGGTAGAAGACCTGGTTCACATCCTATTTGACTGTTGCCTATACAACAGGGTGAGACAGATATCTCGGTCTATATACCAATGAATAACCCATTGGGATCCCCATTATCAAAACAACTTAACTTACATGTGGCCAGAATCTGAAATTAACATTTAACACAGCACAGTACTTAAGCAAAATGGTTTAGTTGAGATCTGCATATGTGGGACTAATTGGAGTAGATTGTAGGGGTGACACCGAAGTATAAGTTTATCATATTTTATCTACCGTATTTATCGGCGTATAACACGCACAGGCGTATAACACGCACCTTCATTTTAAGAGGGAAATTTCAGGAAAAAAATTTAAATTTCAAATAAAGAACTTTGAAGCAAAATAAGGGTAGCTCAGAACTTTTTTTTATTAATATTATTACCACATAAGGTAAATAATGTAAAAGGACAGTAAAAGCAACTGTTTTAACAAAGAAACTTGTATATTCTGTTTTTACAAAAGTTTACTCAGAAATCGCTATCCCCTCCCTTCCTGTCTCTCTGTGTCATTCTCTCTGTGTCTGTCAGATTCTGATTCCCTTCCTTCCTCCCTCCCTCCCTCCCTCTCTCTCTCTCTCTCTCTCTTTCTCTTTCTCTCTCTCTCTCTGGCGGGCAGGCAGGAAAGCAAGCAAGGCGGCTGCGCTGTCTTCTTTTTCCCTGGCTTGGGATGGAGCGACCCGGCAGCCGGCTGGCCAAGGACCGCGTGAATGAATGACTGTTCAGGCATGCCTCTTCTCCGCCAGCAGCCCACACCCTCTCTGGCTAATCTCCGGGCAGCAGCCTGGCTCTGCCCCAGCGCCACTCGTCGCTTCTCGTCGCTGGAGGAAAGCGCAGGAATTCCTGGCCCTGCGCTTCCCGGCCGCCGGTTCCAGCAGCAGCAGGAGGAGGAGGAGGAGGAGGAGAAGGAGGAGATGACGGCCCCGGAGGCACGGAGCTCTTCCCCGCGGCGGGCGCCTCCTTCTCTGCTGGCAGATAGAGCAAGGTCGAGGGGCTTCCCCCCTTTCCCCACTTCCCAGCTCTTTCCAAACCCCGGGAGCTTGCCGAGGGGTGGCGGCGGCAGCGGCAACGTTGCCGCCGCCACCGCGTTGCCGCCGCCACCGCCGTTGCCACCTCCTCCTGCTGCTGCTGCTGGAACCGGCGGCCGGGAAGCGCAGGGCCAGGAATTCCTGCGCTTTCCTCCAGCGCCGAGAAGCGACGAGTGGCACTGGGGCAGAGCCATGTTACTGTAAAAACATGGCTTCTTAACATTTTATCGGCGTATAACACGCATACATCATTTGCCCCCTATTTTCAGGGGGGAAAAGTGTATGTTATACGCCGATAAATACGGTATATCTTAAATTAATGCATTCTATTCTAGTTTTATTTTAAATTATATTTTATTCCAATTTCATTTTAAATTTTAAATTATCAAATTTTAGTAATAATTTGTTTTTGGAACTTTGCACTTTGATATTGACATGCTAGTCAATAAAGACCCAAGAATGAAGTTACTTAAGCTGCTTTTGACCTTTCGAAAAATCAGTATTAAAAAAAGATCACCTACTAATCAGATATAAAACTACACAAAAAAAGAAAAGAAATAAGAACATACATGGTTCTTAAATAAAGTATTCAGGTACATGAAGGAAAAATGTAACATAAAGAAAGTCCATTCCAACTTTCTCCATTCCTAGAGAATCTAATTGATATCATGAAAAATATTTGATTCTTCACCAAATTCTCTCAATAAAAAATTCTGCTATGTTAGAATGTAGAGATATAAGATTTATGAAGACTACCCTAGACCAATTTCTATGTATTTAGAATGAAAGCATTTTGTTAAAGCATACTGTTGCTATAGGAGGTAATATTTTCAGCATGGACTGATATGAAAAAAGATAAGACAATTTTATGAGGAAAAAGGGTGCCATATCATATTTTCACAGTTTTTTCCATTTTGAGTTAAGGAAAAAAGACATAATTAATCAAGCTTTTCTATCACAATTACAATGGAAAATTATCTCAAAACACAGATTAATCTCATTTTTTAAAAAAGCTAAGAAAAACCAGAAGTTATGGTTGATAACTATGTATTTAAAGTAAAATCTGTTTTGGACTTCTAAAGAAATAATTGCAGTCTATTAATTTTATATACAAATATTTTTTGTAAATCTCCCACTCCAAATTCCAATGGAGTTCCACATACTTTTATATATGCTTAACTATAATTTGTTGAACAGCTCAGACCTAGTTAAGCCATGTTTTACCAAACTTGTCAAATAAAGAACAAAACAGTTTCGCTTAGTAATTGGGGCTAACATGGTTCTTAGAATCAATTGAGTGATTTAACAAATAAGTTAAAAAGTAATAGCTGCCATTCTAACAATGAATGACTGAAGTTTCCAATCTTTACAGGGTAGAGATTGGTGAAGATTTTGAAGTATATTATTGGGGGCTCTCCGAAAATAGCTGCCATGGTGGGCATGGACTATTATTAGAAATGAAACTTTTCCCCATGCTTCCTTTACTTTTAAAGAATGAAAATCTCATTTTGTTTGTTTTTACTCCTCTACAAATAAAATACAGGACTGTCAGCCATTACTTTGTAATCATGATTTTGAAGAGACCAGCTGCTATGGAGAATCCAGTAAAGAAGTCTATACTTTGTTTTACAGCTTGCTACATTTAAAATAAAACCAAGATTGAGAAAGGAGTCTGGCATCTAGTTGCTTTCATGCCTGACAATTAGTTTCAAAATGGAAAGTTGATATAATTCTTATTTGTAAGAATATCACATCACACAGCAACACACAGCAACTTTGAAAGTAAAATAGCACTTATCTATAAGTTAGCATTTGTAGCCCATGACAAGCCATTTACCTGGTTACCTGCAAGACCGCCTCCTGCCATCAAATACCTCCCACCAACCAGTGCGCTCCCACAGAGAGGGACTCCTCAGGGTGCTGTCGGCCAGGCAATGTCAGCTGGCGACCCCCAGGGGGAGAGCCTTCTCTGTGGTGGCTCCTGTCCTCTGGAATGACCTACCCACTGACCTACGCACGACCACGGACCTGCGCCTCTTCCGTCAGGCTTTGAAGATCTATCTATTTCATGCGGCCAGCCTGGCATAATTTTTAAATGGTTTTAGTAGGTTTTATTAATGGTTTTAGTACAGGCTTATTATATAATATATTTTTAAATATATATTTCATGTATTTTTTATCATTGATTTTATTGCTGCGTGAGTTCCGGAAGGGAAAAGGGCGGTATAGAAATTTAAATAATAAATAAATAAATAAATAAATAAATAAATAAATAAATAAATAAATAAATACTCACAATATCCCCTTAAAATTACAGTAGTTCTCCTGCTCCCAAAATATTGCTTATTCCTCAGTAAGTATTAATGGGTAATATCTAAGAGTTGCTTTTGTTTGTATGTCTTGTATACTTCAAAAAAATGTACAAAGAGACTCTGTATGCTGTGAAATTAATTCAAAGCTACACTGGAATTCAGAACTGTGGGATATCTTTTGAATAGCAGCCAAGCCACATTTTTTAAGACTTCTATGTGGCCCTGAATGTAGCAGTGTCTCTTTCCAGTCTGTGGAAGTTTGAAAGAAGACATGGTTGCCTTACAGGAGCGTTCCCCAACGTGGTCAATACTAACTCCCAAAGGTAAATATTGGGTTATTATTATTGTACTACTACTACTAATTAAAGTAATATTTATTAAATCATTTCTACATATATTTGGAGATCAATTAACAATTGATCTCCAAATATCGATTTGGAACTTCATGAAGAAGTTGATGAGCTGAAGAATCTGCAAGTCCAGCATAAATTCTCAAAACCTCTTCTAAAACTTTTTCAAAGAATATGCAACACTAAAAATATGTAGCATATACTTATTACATGTATCTACACCAGACTATGAAACAATACAGTATGCATGAACATAAACAGATTTTGATTTAAATGGTTCATCAATAAAATACAAAAGTGTGATATCAATAAAATGAAACATTAATTCTTAGATCAAGAAGATGCATCTATTACCCAATTGGATATATTTTTTTCACTATGGAGTAAAGGAAGGGAAAGCTAGTGGCTTTTGCAGCAGTAAAATATCCACAGCTATCTGTAAGGGAATATTTGCTAAGTACCTGTTGGGCTGTAACACTCTGCCAAACGCTTTGTTCTACCCAGTTGATCATATGATCTCGTTCCATACTCCGCTTGAGCTGCTGTAATGCGACTTGATAGTCTAACCTCTTCTTCACCTCCCTGGATGCAGTGAGAAGTCTTTCTCTATAGTTGGTCTCCAGGATCATAGCAACATTGTTCTAGAGCCACAAGAAAACATGAGATTCCTTATTATTTTGATTGTAATATTTATGTGATATATAAGAATGAGTATGCGGTTGAAATATAAATATGTTCATGCATACAGATGCAAAGGAATGAATGTAAATAAAAAAAGCATAGCTGATTTAATTATTTATAATGAAAGTGATATGACTAGTGAAAAAAATACAAGTGGTGATTGGCAATGGTCTGGTGATGTCAACGCAAGCATAGAAAATTACACAAAGAAATGAAGACAATGGAAAAATAAGTGTTAAAATGGGACAGCAAGACATATGAATCTTGTATGAAAAAGTATAATATGATTAAGTGCAGTTCACAGAGCAAAGGGTACTTGGATTAACCTTTCTGTGCCAGTTGTCTTTTTAGTACTCAATCCATGTAGAGTATGTCAGAACAGTCCATCCATAAAATGACTAAGGTATGAATAAACTGAGTACTACTCTCATAAATCACAAGTATGATCATAAAAATGAAACCATGTATTCATTATTGTAATAGTTACCAGAAGGCTGTGTTCTAGAGCAGGGGTCCCCAACCTTTTTTGCACCAGGGACTGGTTTCATTTTCAAGAAAATTCTGCGGACTGGCTGGCGTAGAGGAGGAGCGGGGGGGGGGGGGGGGACGACGACGGACACAGGCGGCGCATGTGCACGCGGGGGGGAGTCAGCTCACTCGGCCCTCTAGGGCCTCCAACGGCACGAACGGCCACACCTGTCATGCGCTCTGCCCAGGGGGCTGCCCCCTCCTCCCTCCTCCTCTCCGGCCCGGTTCCTATCAAGCCACGGACCGGCACCAGTCCACGGCCCGGGGGTTGAGGACCCCTGTTCTAGAGTGAGGGAAGCTAACTTGATAACATCCAGAAGTTTGGATTTTAATTTCTGTCAGCCCTAGCTGGTTTGGACAAGCAAAGTGTTTGTGAGAGTTGTTTCTAAGCAATTTTCAGAACTGTCCCATTTCCTACTTTACCCGCTTGGCATCAAAGAGATAGTGGCGACCCTCAAGTCTCCATTGTTCTTTCTTCTCCTCCTCAATTCCCTCCTGGCATCTATTTATACAAGCAATTTTAAAATTCTCGTAAGCAGCAAGCTCATCCTACAATGAGAGAAGTAGAAACCAGTTTAATCCTAAAAGAAATTAAATGTTCAGTCTTTTGTTACATGCCAACTTTATCGTAATACAATATTATTAGCAAAAGAAAGTATAATTATTACTCTGAAAAAAAATGAAGTTATAGATAAACGTTGACAAACACTAGCAATTTAACATCATAGGCTGCATTCAGATTGAATTCTGGTTTAACTGTTAACAACCAGAACACGGGTGGTCACTGTTCTCAATTGGTTCCTTCTACTAGCAAGAATAGTCAAGCACATAAAGATGGTTACTTCTGTTTCATTTATATGATACACAGAACTGTAGCTTGTTAGAAGAAACTGGAATCATTAAGATCTGTTTATGAGACAAACATGGCAGACTTTCCAGTTCATATAATGTTGAATAATGTAGGAGACAGTATTGCCTCTCCCATTAGTTAAACAGCAAATACAAATACTGGTTGCTTATAATTAAACAACCTATTATATCAGTTTTCATTTATTTTTCTCTACTTGAATAGATAAGTAATATCTGGGCCTATCATCCTGACTCAGATAATAACATTCCAATGGCGTCTCTTAACTCTGGACAACAGTTCTAGTAATAACACACACACGTAGACTATTCAGGTACGTTAAATTCTGTAACAAGTTTTACTGGGTAGTTTTATTACCTCCTTGAAATTCCACATTTGAAATTAGGATGGTGCTGAACAAACGGTAGTTACAACTTATCTTTTAAGTGTCATGCGATCAAATGAGCACTAGGCAACCAATCTGCATTTTCATCATAGCACCCAGTCATCTTCTCGCGCCATGTGAGAAGCACTTTTGCTTCAATTTCAACACCCATCTATCTCGTCCCAATCTCTGCCCATTTGGATACCTTGCACTTAGCACATACTATGTCATTGTCACCCCATCTGACTTTAACCATCTTATTCCTCCCACCGCTGGCCTGGGATCCATGTGCTTTGTAAGGATGCATCCCTGGACATGTGTGGCAATGTGAGACAGCCTTGTCTGCCAATGGGCCAGCCACTTCTATCTCTCTCTCCACATCTCTTCCCTTTCAGCCACACTAGACTCTGCCACTCCTATTCTGAGCTGATCTTCCTTCCTTTCTTCTCCTGCTCTTCCGGGATTTAGGCACTGAATGAGGATGCAGCCCAAGGATATGTACTGTGAGCATGGCAGAGCAGCAGAATCTTATGTGCCAAAAAAAAGCTTGCCAGACCTAGCTGGGAATAGGGAAGATGGCATTTGTGGGCAGGGGATCCCCTTCAACTGCAGGAAAGGCTGCACCCTTCTTTGCTGAGCAAAACAGGAAATCCCTGGGCAAAGGTGGTGATTGTGCAGGAAGTCCAGTTCAGGATGGCACTGGAACCAGAGGAAGCAGAGAATTGAGGGCTTCCCAGAAAACTTTGCAAAGCCTTGTAAAGGGCCAGAAGCTTCCAATGCATGCTGTGGATTATATACAGGAAGCCAGCATGTGGACTTCAGCAAGGGTAGAGATGAGCCCAGCACCAAGAGCCTACTTACTTCTTACCACCACATTGAATATAGTATCTTTCTCCTGCACAGTCGCCATCTTTGCTCCGGGAACTACCTCTGCCTCTCCTGCCCCATCCAGCCACAGAGTATGCTGTGTTATGCTGACCTGATTCACTGTACTCTTTACAAGCTGAGGGCTTGTTCCTTGTGTTGCAAAATGGGGCTCCTCAACTCACACTACCTTACTGCTCATCTGCCAGCTCCGTTTTGCTACCTCCCTAGCCCAGTCTGGCAAGCTTCCTTCGCCAGAAAAGTTTCTGATGCATCACCAGGGCTGTGTCCTCTCCCAGCACCTGGATTCCAGGCCAGCACTGAGAGGACTGGAACAGCAAAGGTGGCAGCAAAGTACATACAGTAAGAGGCAAGCAGGGAGAAGTGAAGCAGAGGAGGTTCAAGCAGAACAGGAGAAGAATGAAGTCCTTGTTTAACAACCACACAGTTGTGGCCTAATGACTACAATCTGGATTGCAAGGACTACTATCACTAAGCATTGTAGCCATGTGATGCTTTGCTTAACAACTGCCATAGTTAGTGATGTAAATTCCAGTTCTAATTAGGGCTGCAATCCAAGGACTACCTGCAATATGATTTTGAATAACATAAAAATTAGGATTGTGTTACAATCCTATACATGTTTATTTAGGAGGCAGCATGGATGAAAATCATGGAATTAGCCTATGTAAACACACTTATGATATTTTTGTCAAATTGCTTGCCCTTACAAATCTGGCCTTTGCAGGGCTGTACAATCCTGGATATTTTGTAAGCTTTGGGAAGATGTTAGTTTGGGTCTTCCTCATGATGGATATTATTTTTATTCTATTGTTTTCGTCTATTTTTGTTGCTATTAATGCATTGTATTTTCCTGCAAATGATTCACAACCAGCCTACAACTAGAAATCTCAGTAATAAATAATTAAAATAGGAATTAGAAAGGCCAAAGTTAAATTGGGAGCTATTTATTACAACAATAGGGCTTGCAAATACCAAAAAGTATTCTGATTTCTAAAGATCACTTTAAAATGCTTCACATTATGCAGAATATATTAAGTTATAATATTCTTGGGAATATACCTGCAATAAAATAAGCTATTCAACAAAGTATAATACAACTGAAGCATTGTACTTACGTCCATTCTTTTGTCAAGAAAAGCTGCTACAAGAGGACCATACTTCTTAACTCCATAGATTATAAAACCGAAAATAGTAATAGCACATATTGTTTCATGATTTATTACATAAATTTCCTTAGACAGTAAGTAGAGTGTCAGTCCAGTTGCAAGCATATATGGACCTAACAATAAGCAAAATATAATATTATACGAAGGCAGACATACTCAATTCAATGAAAAGGAGCTAAAATTATTGTCGAGAATATTATACACATTATCTTTCCCCTGTATGTAAACTGGCAGAGGCAAAAGCTATTGCTCGAGGCAGGCCACATAAGCCTGAAAGAAGTGCAAACTTTAATTTGTTGGTTTTTTTCTTAAAAAATTTCATCAAGATATAGCAGTTAAGCAAGTTTAATTAACATTCCTTTCAAACATTAAAGTAATATTTCAAGGACCTAATCACTTCACAATTTTTTCTAAAATGCTACAGATTATTTGAATCAGTGTTGATTCCTGGTGACTATCTGGGAAAGCCTCTGTAGTTTTCTTGGCAAGATTTTAGAAGGGGTTTCCTATTGCCTGCTTTCTAGGACTGCAAGAGTGTGAATTGTTCAAGGAGATTTACTGTGCTTTTGCCTAAGGCACTGTATTTTTCAGAGTATAAGATGCACCAAGGTTTTGAAGAGGCAAATTAAAAAAATAAGTTTTTGCCCTCTGGAGACCTCCCCAAAACAGCCCATTTTTCACGAAAAACAGGCAGGTTTTTTTTTCCCAAAATAAGGGCATAAATAGCCTTTAGGAGGCTTGTAGAGTACTCCTGGGGGGTTCCCCCCTCAGAAATGAGCAAAACAGCCCATTTTTTGCAAAGACGGGACCATTTTTTCTCAAAAGAAAAAAGAGGACATGCATAGCCTTTAGGAGGCTTATAGAGTGCTCCTGGGGCTGGGGGGAGGAGGGATGGGGCAAAATTTCTGCCCTCCCCAGCCCCCAGGAGCACTCTGCAAGGCTCTATGCACGGCCATTTTGGTGAAGGGGGCGGGGTTTCGGGAGGCAAAAAAATGCTCTATTCAGTGTATAAGAGGCACCCACCATTTCAGCCTCTTTTTTAAGGGAAAAAGGTGCGTCTTATACTCCAAAAATACGGTAGGTTTAGACTTTATAGATTCCTCATTTCTTAACTTGGTGCTAAATCACTACACCAAACTGTCTCTGTAATAGTAATAGAGTCAACTTGTAAATAGGGCTTTTCCACATGATAGAAGGGCTCTGCTATATTAACCTTGAAATGAGTTGATAAATGCACAAGCCTAACTACAAAAATGTTTGTCAATTTTTAAAGAAAAATTACAGGACTGTTTCTTTGTCAGAATATTTAACCATCCCACCAAGTCAGACAGGGTGGGTGTGCCGCAGGTCCCATTTCTTAATTATTATCATATAGTGGGACCTAGAAAGTACTTCTTCTCCTTTTCTGCTTCTGCCCGGTCAAACACTATTCACTCAGAAACCCAAAAGGTCTTTGCATTTCTGCAAATACTGGGGTAGAACAAGGGTAAAACCAAGAAATGTAGAATGCTGATATGTGGGAATGTGTCACCCCAGACTGTTAGTTTTTATTGTGATTATCTGACTATTTCCTAACAGTAAATACATGCCTTTAAAAATTCATTGCACAAGCCTGCATTTGCCACAAATATGTTTAAATGCATAATTTAAAAATATAATCATAAATTCATAATATTTATCATTTCACTGGCACTAATTAGTATAATAGAATATCCCTCTGTTAATGGCAATACCTCAATATTCCCTAATGCAGTGATGGCGAACCTATGGCACGGGTGCCACAGGTGGCATGTGGAGCCATTTCCTAGAGCACGCGAGGCATTGCCCTGTCAGCTCCAGCGCGCATGTGTATGCTGGCCAGCTGATTTAGGCCTTCTTTTGAGGCCGTTTTTGCCCTCTGGAAGCTTCAGGGAAGCTCCTGAAGCCTCTGGAGGTGGGGGGAAGAGGCTGTTTTCACCCTCCCCAGGTTCCTAGAAAGCCTCTGGAGCCTGGGGAGGGTGAAAAAAGCGTGCCAAAAGCAGGGGGTTACGCACAAAGCATCATGGGTGTGGCACACCCATACACAACCCCCCCTTGCCCACCCCCCGCTTTTGGCACGCGAGCCAAAAAAGGTTAGCCATCACTGCCCTAATGCATATATAAAATACTTTGAAAAATCAGTAATTAAGTGATAACACTAGAATAGTTTCAAAGATATACCTGTGACTCCTGTTTTAGGATACAGAAATTGGAAAAATTCTTCAGGGATTATTCCATGGCGAACTTTTCCACCTTTCTCTGGAAGAGATGGCACCGGAGCCAAGTGTTGCTGACTTGTGTGAAGTGATCTTGATACATGAATTATGCTGTAATTTAAAAAGTAATTTAATAATTTTGCTAAATAAATCCAATTATTTTAGTTTAAATTGTTTTCTTGACAATATTCAAAAGTACGTCTATTATTAAAAGAAAATCTGGCTTTCTAATTTGCATAGCATAGTATATCATTCATTATTTGTTAGCCATTCTTTGCCATGGGAGAAGCCAGAATATTTCTCAAACCTTTGTAAGTACATTGCACCTTGCCAGGTTATGCAAATATAAACATGACTTCCCAAATTCTTCATCTCCCAACTTAACTTTTACAAAGGAAATACAATATTGGCCTCATGTTCCATATTTTTTTTAAAAAATAACTAGGCAATTTTCAAGGGACGTAAAATGCAAATAAAAAACCTTGCATATTGAATACTATGAATACAGATACAATCTTAAGGAGAAATACAAATGTTTTAATCAATTCATTATCACTATGCAAAGTTACGTCAGCACAAGAACATGGATTACAAAGACCATCTTTCCTATAGCTAATGGAGACCAGACTTGAATAAATGTATCTTCCTTCAGTTACATTTTTCAAAGCTGGATTACTTGTAGCCAGGCAATTCACTACACTTTTCAATTCCACCTAAGTAAAGAAGGCAGGTTTTGTTTCCCATATTTTGTGATAATAAATCCGCATCAATGTATGAACCACAGTAAATGTGGCCATGAGTCGCTGACCAACCGCGGGGTTCATTGCAATTTCCTTAATTTCATCTAAGTCTTTCAATCAAAGGCCTTTGCCATCCAAATAATGATGATATTCACATGGCATGTGTCTGTAGAGATTGTGTCTTCCAGGTCATGGTTGTCCCAATGGTGCTTTTTCAGGAGGCAACTGGACTTGGTTTTCTCTTTTTGAAGATGTTTCACTTCTCATACAAGAAGCTTCTTCAGCTCTTGACAGTATAGTGGGGAATGGAAGGATTTATATTCCTTGCAGACAATTGGTCATTTGCCTCATTTTAGAGGGTCTTTTTCCAGGGGAAAAATTTCAGACTACAGGAACCAGGAGCACTACTTAGATAAGCCTCCAAGTGCTTTGACAGACCTCTAAAAAGATGCAAGTGACCAGCTGTCTGCAAGGAATACAAATCCTTCCATTTGCCAATATCCTGTCAGAGCTGAAGAAGTTTCTTGGATGAGAAGCAAAACATCTTCCAAAGAAAAAAAACAAGAAAGTCCAGTTGCCTCCTGAAAACACACCTTTTTGGGACAACCGTGACCTGGATGACTGAAAATCCATACAGACTTTTAGCTATACAATTTGGGATAAACATCCTTTGAATGGTGCGGGAGATGGAATGGGTTTCCAGAGGAAAAATTGCAGGTCACAGGAACTAGGAACACTTTTCAGGTGACCCTAAGGACACAAATAAACCTCCAAAAGGATGCAAATGACCAGCTTGTCTGCAAGGAATTTAAATCCTTCCATTCCCCACTATCCAGTCAGAGATGAAGAAGCTTCTTGGACGAGAATCGAAACGTCCTCAAAAAGAAAACAAGGCAGTCCAGTTGCCTCCTGAAAAAAAAAGCACCTTTTAGGACAAATGGCGTGTGGGTTCACTTGAGGCAGGAACAAACCAGTGTTCTTAACAGAGAAGCCCCAGGTGCCCAGCCCCAGCTTCCAAGGCCATCAGCGCGTCTCATTACCTTTCCCTCTGATCCAACTATACTCACCCCGATGACAGGGAGGGTAGAGCCACCGAGCTCTTCAGGGCGGCCGGGGCTGCAGAGAGCAGGGGGAAAAAAAGCAGATCAGGTCACAGTGCAACGCCCCCCCCCGGCTTCGCGCCCCCTAGGCCGCCCCTCTCTCAATTAACTCACCCAGGGCACGCAACGCCAACCGAGAGAGCATCCTGCCTTTCCCCGAACTGCCCGACGTCCCTGTGACCCCCCGGTCACAGCACTAAGATGGCCGCCTCCGTTACCAGAGTCTCGCGAGAAAACCGGACTCGCGCTGGGTCCTTTTAGCGCCGCCTCCGACTCAAGGGCTATCACCATAGAGCTACGGCAAGGCAATGGAGAGTAGTTAAAAAGCTAACGGGGGGGGGGGGGGGAATACTCGCGGGGCTTATAAAAAAAAACCTTAGTGCTTCGACAGGGACATCTATTGGTGAATGCAGGACTGTGTTTCTTTGATGCTGAAATATTAGGCTCTTTTTCAAGCTTGAATTTGTGGGGAAATCTGATAAGACCCTTTTAAAAAATTGGTAAACTGGTATCACCCCACAACTTAAATGTATTATTGTTCTCATTTTGCCAGATTGGGGCTGAAATCAATTCAAGGCAAGCCAATGCCACTATTTTTAATTTATTTATAAAACATTATATCATTTTTCACCTCGACGAATCTCCAAAATTGCTACAATAAAACCAAAATAAATGAGCAATTATGTAAAATAAAAACACCCCCCCCCCGCTGTTGTGCATGCATTGCACGGCTGAAGGTGAAATTTTTATTTATGAACACTTGGTAATGTACTAGGACAGGGGTCTGCAAAGTTGGCTCTTTTAAGACTGATGGACTTCAACTCACAGAATTCCCCAGCCAGCAAAGCCAGCCAGCAAAGTCCACCAGTCTTAAAAGAGCCAACTTTGCAGACCCCTGTACTAGGACGTCTCATGATACAGCTATTTAGAACCATATAGTAGGATTCCAGAATTCAGCATGATTCCATTTAATCCATCTTCCGAAGTCTTACAACAATCATACCTGATAAATGTCAGTCCAATCTATCAAATTACATTGATAGATTGGAGATGAATACTACAAACAGAATACAGTTTAACATTTTCACTTAGACTTAGACTGGAGTGGGGGACACCTGGCCTGGCAAAAGTTCTTATGAAAAGTATCTTGAAATAGTAGATGATTGCATATTTGTATAAGACAGTAGTGTAATACAACTACAAAAAGGGAAGGTTTGCACTGTGACATGACACCTTTGATCATAATAGCTACCTAGTCTTGTTCTCCATCATTCCAAAGTATAGCTATAAAGCCATGCATTTATATAAGAAAAGGGCCAAGTCTATAGGAATATTAAAATATGACTTATTTTAATAGCATTCTCCATGATATGTTCAAGTGCAGGCATTGTAACCATCTGTAATTTGAATTCCTGCACCGAGAAAAAGTTAAGCTCCATAACCTAAATTGTTTTGATTCTTCAGTTAAGTGTCTTCTATTTCAGTGTTTCTGAATCTCAGCAACTTAACTTGAGTGAACTTTAACTCTCAGAATTCCCTAGCCATCACTGGGAGTTGGTCCACACAACTTAAGTTACTGAGGTTGAGAAACATTGGTTGCTAATTCTCTATTGGTTCCTATTCTGTTATATACAGTTTGATTCTATGGTCTCGGAGAATCGCTTAAGAAAATCTTTTACTGTCTTGACTCCCTCCCTGGAAGGGAATCTTGGAAGTTCTCGCGAGATGCTGGCTGCAGAATTCTGGGAGTTGAAGTCCATACGGTTTAAATGGCTAAGATTCAGAAACACTTGGTTCTATCTCTATAGAATTCGAATATACGATCTAGGAAAATATCGCGAGAAAAGCAGGCACAGTCTTGAATTCCGCCTTGAGGGTATTTTGGAAAGTCTCGCGAGATAAGAGAGAGTACTATCGGAGCGGCAAGAGTGTCTTTTTTGGAACACGTGGGCGTTCTTGGAGTTTGTTGGATAGCATTTCATTGCTGCACCTATGGAAGAAGCCAAGGCGAGTCCCGGCCATGCAGTAGAGGCAGAAGCCGGACCCGAGTGGAATATTCCTCCCAACGCTCCCGCCTGCATGGAACGTCACCTGGACGGGGCCCATTACCGAACAGGTACCCCTTGAGTGTTTACCAAGTTGGTGTCCCCCGGCGCCCTTTGTTGCAACTCATCACCATCGCTGCCTGGGAATAATGACAGGTGTAGCCCCGAACGTCTGAAAGGCGGCAAGATGCGGAAGCCTGCAGCCTGCATTTCAGAGATCTTACGATCTTTTACGGGGTTCTCGTGGCTGGGGATCCAAAGATGTCTTATGCCTTGTGGGTGCCCTGCCCACGTTATCTTTCTCGTGAACTCCGCTGTTAGCTGGAGCCTCTCTTAAATTGGGCTATGTCTTCCATGTGAGCCGAATTTCATTCTGTTGATATATTTTATGTAGTACTTATTATACGCAATTCTTTTGATGTGTTTATAATTTTTATTCGGATTTTTTTTTTAAAAAATGGCAGAAACCTAACAATTATCCTGCGATATTCTGAATCACTACAGCAGTGGTCCCCAAACTTGGCAACTTTAAGAATTCTGGGAGTTGAAGTCCACAAATTTTAAAGTTTCCAAGTTTGAAGACCTCTGCACTACGGAGTATAAAACTCTTACTGTAGGATCAGTCTTCCCACACTTCAAATTCCAGCTATCCTTGCCTACAATCCCCCTCCTTCATAGCAAGTGATCAGGATTGACAGTAGCAGTTGCAGATATCCTAGTCTGATGTGTAGGCAAGGGTGCTCTAGTTTAGATCAGTCGATTTTAAAGTGTGATTCCAAAATAATATTTTAAACTGTCTGTTTCAGTTTTGAATATAGTAAATATAGATATCACCTGGCTATAAGAAAGTTCTTTGAGGTTATCAATCACTTTTAGGAAGGTAAACTGCTAGTTGCAATCACTGTACTTTGGTCTGGTTCTATAGTTGTGTATTAAAGTATTCATGTGTAATGCATTATTTGTAAACCTGGACACCACACAGGAAAGACAGCTTTTCTCCATATCTGAAGGTTCACACACACACACACACACACACACACACACACACACACACACGAATGTTGACTGAAAGCACCTCTTATGCTCAGGAGGCAGTTTTATCATCATTTAAAGATGGATAAACTTTTGTCATTTAAAAATCAGATTCAAACCTTACCTGAGTTGAACAATCCTCTGATCTGTTTTTAGTTATAAAAAAAAAAATCTTAAATAACAGTTTGGTGAACTCTGAGTCTAAATGTTCACCTTGGCAAACAGCTAGATCATATTTGAATAAACTCCCTTCTATTATTCAGATATTTTTAGTGCTGTCATGAAATATACCTTTGTCCTCAGCATTCCATCAGCTGCTTCATATTTTTAGACTTTATATGTATACTCATTATACTCTTTCTAGTAAATTGAGAGTACATGCACACACAAAAAAAGCCTGTACTTCCCTCCCTCACTATGAGTAGAATCCAAAACTGGATTAAGAATTTCAGAACATCATTCATGACAAAACTACATTTTCTTTATTGGAACAGTTCTCTGCTGAAGAACAAAGTCCTGGTTAAAATGCAAAACTCAAGTCTTTGTATGCCTTATTCATTATACATTAAAATATTTATTACACTAGTCTGTTTTAATTTTGCTTTTCAGATGGTTCTCTGCTCCTGGGAGCATCCAGTTTGAGTGGACGTTGCTGGGTTGGTTCCATTTGGGTATTCAAAGATACATCAAGAGCTCCTAATGAAGGCTTTTGCTCTGCGGGTGTTCAAACCGAAGCAGGAATAGCAGATCTGAAGTGGGTAAAAGACAAAGGGATCTTGGTAGCATCAGATTCAGGTGAGTGTCAAAACCGTTGAATATTTTCTAAATGCAAACATTAGAAACATTAAACATAGCACATTTGAACATATTTAAAAATAACTGTTGAAAATCAACTTTTAAGGCTGACAGAAACATGCGCTTTAATGAGGTTTTTTTTAACCTAATGGAAATATTAGGCCCATCTCTGTAGGAAATGTGGTCTAAAGAACTGAGACTGTAAAAGAGAAGGCTTGGTTCAAAATCAGACAAACTCTTAGCAACTTTAGCCACACTAGGTAGACAATCTGTAAAAGCATGGATGTTCATGTGAAATAAGGTGTTCTGTCAGATAGACTGGATCTATGCCTTGTAGGGCCTTAAAATTGTCAACTGGAGTGCTTTAAGACCAGGTGTAATATGGTCTCTTTAAATTCTTACCAGTACAAACCTAGCTGCCAAGTTGTATACAATGAAGTTTTTGGACTAAGATGATCAAATAATACAAGCTGCAGTGTATGAATTTGACTTTCTTCTCCCCTATTCCTCAGGTGCTCTGGAATTTTGGGAGCTGGATGAGAATGAGACTCTGATAGTGAACAAATTCTGTAAATATGAGCATGATGACATTGTGACAACTGTGAGTGTTGTTTCCAACAACACACAGGCCATCAGTGGCAGCAAAGATTTCAGGTGACTCTTGTGCTGTTGTTTTTCTGCTTTATATAAAAAGCATCTATGGTTTTTTTTCATGAACCTGATCTGACTTTTATGTCTAGTGTGAAGATCTGGGATATCCCTCAACAAACAGTTCTCAGCACGTATAGAGGTAAGAGCCAAGCTTATCAAATATTTCCTTACTCAATTATTTCATCCTGCCTTTCTTCCCAAGTAAATTGCAAGCAATTCACCTTTGTCTCAGTGTATATGGGAGGTTTGAGGACAGTTATCACAATCTGATTTAATAAATTACATGAATGAGCAGAGTTTAATCAAAATGTCTTCCTTCAACACACTGGTGCCCAGTTACTTTTTTTTTCTCTATTCACAATCAGCGCATCTGAGTTTTGTCATACTTTGTACATTGACAGAAGATCGGTATGCTTTCAGACACCCAGTAGTTTTCAAAAAATAATTTTTGTTATGAAAGGGTTACTGTTTTTCAATTATTTTTTAGCTGAAATCATCTCAGTGGTGTGAAGATTATACCATCAATGCTGGACAGGACTGATTTGCTCCATTTTACAAGGAGTTTGTAAGGAGTAGTCATGTAGCTGTTGCTTTTCCTTTGTCTGAGCCATGTTTCAAGTTCTGTCCAGCATGGATTGGAGACAGAAAGTTATATGAAATTTTTGAATTGCTCAGGTACCATATTTAAAATTTATTGCAAAACAACGTGAGATGTCATATTGGCATATCTGGGAATCTGAAAGTCTCCAGGTTTGCCCCACCCAAAACAAAGTCCAAGCACCTAACCAGCACCCACATATCCATCATATGGTCCAATCAAAGCACTGTCCCAACTGGAGATGCCTCCCAGTCATACCAGGTAGATAGATAGATAGATTTTATTTTTCTATACCGCGTCCTCTCCCCAGGGGGACTCGAAGCGGTGCACAGGGAAAATTAAAACAACATAAAATATATACATAAATAGATACAATAAAAACAAATTAAATCAACTGTCCCTGCACTAAAATCCCCATTTTAAAATTAACATTCCCTAACCCCTGAGGTAGAGACTAACCTAGGCCGGCCAAGCAGAAAAAGTGAGTTTTTAATTTCTGACGGAAGGAGCGGAGGTCCGTAGTTGTTCTAATGTCTGGGGGAAGGTCGTTCCAGAGGGCTGGGCCCGCCACAGAGAAGGCCCTTCCCCTGGGCGTCGCCCGCTGACAAAGTCTAGTGGACGGCACCCGGAGAAGTCCCTCTCTGTGGGAGCGAATCGGCCGGGAAGATGTATGGGGCAGAATCCGATCCCGCAGATAGCTAGGTGCCTGGCAGAATGTCCTTGACTCTCAGAGAAAAGAATGTTGTTATGACTATATATC
The DNA here is from genome assembly GCA_039707465.1 of Rhabdophis nuchalis. NCBI lineage: Eukaryota > Metazoa > Chordata > Lepidosauria > Squamata > Natricidae > Rhabdophis > Rhabdophis nuchalis. Next base: position 46,901,425 of record CM077644.1, read on the forward strand.
TTCCCCAGTTCCATACAATCCCCCCTCCCAGTTTTCCACAGATTAAATGTGGCAGGCCTGAAGATCCAATGCCCAAGATGGCTTCCAAGCTCGACATAAACATTTAAAGCTTTAAAAAACATACTTTTACATTTTAAAATTATATAGACATTTAAAACTTTTTATATGCTTTTTAAAACTTTTTAGTATGCCTTCTTTAAGCTGAATGCAATGTTTTAGGAAATTAGGATCTAAATGTATTTTCTCATCTCTAGGAGTTTTATGATTTTATGTCTGAATTGGAAATATTCTCATTCCTTAAATAATCCTGTTTATGGCTATTCATTCCCATTATGTATTTGTTTATTATATGCATACACACACATGCACAGACACATTTATTCCATCGTGGCTTCATACATTTAGGGAGTAGATTGGGCTGAGTAATGGTTATCTGTTGAACTTCATAACTAATGGAGTTTAAACTTTGGTTTGTAGCACACCACGCACACAAACATATAGTGTTAGTATTTCCACCTTCTGAGCAGCACTAATGCTTTTGAATTGAATTTGTGTAGAAAGGTTTTTGTCTTGTGTGAATTCAATGATGTATCTTTGATTTAAATAATCAGCAAATCCGTAAGAATGGGATATATGATAACTTTGTTTTGGTTTGGGCTAGCTCATTCTGGTCAAGTGGCTTGTGTGGCCTCCTGCCCTGGAAAGGATACAGTGTTCCTGTCCTGCGCTGAGGTAAACTTCACTTTTTATTTCTGAATTACCGTAGATACAGGTTCAGACTTAACCTCTGTATTCTCAAGGCCAAAGTGAATGGAATCTTAAAAATTATCAAAGGGATGAAAGGATAATAGTACAGTATTGCAGGGAAATGGAGAAAAACTGGAATGCTGGAGTGTATATTTTGGTTGACAATTTCACTTTTAATTCTGTTTTATTAATTTTATACTTCTTTAGGACAGCAGGGTTTTACTCTGGGATACCAGATCTCCAAAGCCAGCATCTCGAATTGGTATGTCTCATGCTTGATCGTTTTGGAAATATTTCTCCTTTAAGTAGAAAAAATGTTGGTTCTTTCTCCTCCAACACAACCTTTGAGTGAGTTACTCAGTAGCCAGTTGGAAATACCATTTTTTATATACTCCTACTCTCATATACTCCTGCGCACTCACTTCTTGGTGGAGATGGATAGAATATTTCATCCATTGCCATCAGAAGAAGGCCCTAAAGAAACATCAGTATTTATTTATTTTTTGGGACAGTTGGAGGTGGCAAAAAGTTGGAAAAGTTTTAAGTCTTTGATTCCAAAGCTAGTCTGTGCCTACATAATGCCTAGTCTGCATTATGGCTTTTTTGGCAGGGAATGGATACATGTAAGATTTTGCCTGTCTAGGGTCAGACCCCTCCTTCCAATCTCACAGGGGGAAAATGATAAAATTCAGGAGAACAGCCCAAGGGATCAAGTGACTACAGCCTGTAACTTTCAAATGTCAGTGAACTATAGTTTCCAGCAACAGCTGTTAAAGATCTTTATGATAAAGGTTATAGGGAAACGTGGTTGTTCCCCTGAAATGAATTTTTCTAACCATACATTCTTAACATTGATGAATCACTGTCCTGTGCAAAAATCATAATCACAAAATATAGTTCATGGTAGTAATGCTTTAATCCAGTCATTAGAGCAGTTTTATAGATACACAGATTGGATATTGATGATCACTAAATTGTGGTTTGCACTCTCACTTTGAGTTAAAGCCTGGTTTTAATTGTTGGATGCGGAATGTAGAAATATAACATCATTCCAAGTCAGTAAAAAAAGAAGAATGGATTTGAAGTGGGATTTGGTCAGAGGGGCTCACTGCATGATGTAATCAGATGGAGATATTAATATGCTCAAGACTAGCGGTTTACCAGTATGCCTGAAAGCCAGCTCACACCCCAGTACTTAGTTATTTGCAGCAGATGGAGTCACTTGAATCATGTAATTCAAGAAGGAAATCCAATTATGAATTCTAAAAACCTTTATGTTAAATTGTCCTTATTGTAGAAATGCATGCAGGATCCAGAAGTATTGTAACAGGTAGTCTAAGTGCTCAAGTTACTTCTGAACAGCAGATTTAAGTGTTCCTCCCCCCCCCCCCCTTTATATCCCTGTCTTTTTTCTTAGATGTTGGCCTTCCAAAAGGAAAATGAAGATATAAAATTGAAATAGTGTAGCATAAAATATAGGACTGATTCACATTCCTCTTGAATTTGAATGGTCACTTATGGTCAATGAAGCATTCTCAAGCTAACCAACCTTCCATGGTGGCTTTGGGAATAAAATTAGGGGAATTTGCCATTCTAATTCTGCCCTTAGATCCCAAAGAAAAATCAGAATATGAATGCAAGAAATAAATAAATGTGTAAAACCTCTCTCAATGTATTTTTGTTTTAGGTAAAAATCATGTATTTTTAGATAGATGAGCAAAGTCTTAAACTGCTTTTTTTTTTTTAGAAATAAGCTAACTAAATGTGTTTAAAAGCGGTAATGTCTATTTGTGTGTGTTTTCTTTTGAATAGTAGCTAGTAATCAATTGTCTTCTCTGAAACAGGCTTGTGATCCTAATTATATTTTTTTCTGCCATTGCATATATTCAGCCTGCAATGCCTCTTGTAATCTTGCTACCTCACTGGCGTGGCATCCACATCAAAATGACACTTTTGTTTTGGGTAAGGAATATTTTTTTTAAAAAAATCCTTTTTACATATGAAATACCCATTTAACTCCAGTTGTTTGTTCTCCATTGTTATTTCAAAGGCGACGAAAGTGGGATGATTGCACTTATAGACACAAAGAATCCAGATACCATCATCAGTTCAACTGTGCATTCCCGTAGTATCACAGGATTTGCTTTTTCTGCACACAGGTAGGACTGAAGTGTCAAAAAAAATGGAACTGGACGTAGTTTGTCTGCTACTTTTATATACAAATGTACGTGCCATTCACTCACGGATGTCACCTCATTCATGTATATGTGTACATTATCTCATAATCCTATGAGAGCCAGTCTGAGGTAATGGCTAAGGGGCTGGACAGGGAATGTGGAGACTGAGGTTCTAGTCATGGAAGTTGGCTGAGTGAATATATGTCCCTATATAATTTTTATCCCTTTAGGATTGTAAGTCACTCAGAATTATCCTGTGGTAAGATGGGCAGCCAAGAAATTTTGCAAATCAATTAAATAAGTAAAAAATGTTTACCAACCTATATTGGATCAAATTGATAGATTGCAATCTATAATCTTCATGAGCAGGCCTTCATCCTGCAGTGCAGTCTCATCATAATTACATGTGCACTCACCAGACAAAGAAAAGCTTTCTAAAAACTGTCAAAGAGCAGCATGAAATATATAAGGCCTACTAATCCCGCCTTGCAATTACAAATACTATAAAAGCATTACAGCTTTTTCTCTTGCAAGCAGATGTAAAAATGGTTTATCTGCCAAAGATGATAAAAGCTTCTTCCCTTCCCTGATGTTTTGTAAAATTACTAAATCCAGAAGAATTTTCCCATGGCCATTTGAATTTACAAATATCTGTATAATTCAGAAGTATATGGCTTTGGCTATAGGTTGTCATCACTTGGGACATTAGATTTTTCTTTGAAACAATGAAAGCTAAAAAGTTACAATTCTTCTAGATTCTGCGCAATCATTTCTTTTTTTATAAATTTGATTTGGTATCTTTATTTTCAGTTAATGCTATTTTGTAACAAAAAGGAACTTGATCAGTAGGCTTGGTTAAAATTAAAATATAAAACTGATTTTACCTAACCAGATTTGGCTTTTACTAAGATATTGTTAATTTTTTAATTTCAGTTTTAAACTAGAAAAGCTCCTTTATCTTTGCTCATCTTGTGTTGTGTTGTTACAAAAAAAATAGTCTTGTATGTAAAGCTAATCCATTTATTCTCTCTGGAACTCACTAAATTTATACTGTAATTTTTTTTCCACTTCAGGTAATCTCTTTTATACCTCTCCTCTTGGATGACATTGTTTGCTTTATCCCTTAGTCCTTCCTGTATCAGTCATAAGTACATCTCTGTGTCTGCTCACATGCGTTGATCTGATAATTACTTGTTTCTTCCCCAGTTTGAACATACAGATTATAAGGTTTTCTTTGCTATAACATGTTTATTTATATGTCATTAATAAGCTCTCATATTTGTTTGTCACAAATTTTTTTAAACAAAAACAGAAAAAGTATTGTATGTGTTAATAGAAGCTTTTTCTTCTAGTTCACCTCAGCTGGCTTCCATCAGTGAAGATTGTTCTGTGGTTGTTCTTGACTCCAGTTTTTCAGAAATGTGAGTTACAAAAGAGTTCAATCCACTTCTCTCTTGCAATTCTCCCAGTTTCTGTGCCATATAGGCACTTAGGCTCTCAGTGATATGATTGCTATCTTGGTTAAAAGTTGCATATATTTATATAAAAATAATTGTGCACTGCAGTTCATATTCAAATTGCTCCCTCTGGTTAAAGTGATGATCAGAACAAAACATGCCCATTTTTATTCTGGTGGATCTTGTGGCCAAAGGCAAATCACCCGAGTCTCATAATTGGTCTATTAGGTTAATGGATCCATGCAAGATTAGAACAGAGTTTATCCAGAGTTTATTTATGCAGATCCTTGCACAATGAAAGTAGCTTGCATGTAGGATAATACAGTAAAATGAAGCATTCCATACAGTGTGTATTTTCCTCAGTAGGAAATTGGACGCTGTATTGCAGGCTGGTAGTATGTCTCTAGACTCTGTTCAGAATAGCTGCCACCTCTGTTCTAGACAAGAAGAGAAAATTAGAAACTTGCTTACACTAATGCTTCAGAAATGGTGGAGGATTTCCTTCTATGGAACCATTATATTATTTGAAATATGTATACCCCACCCACTAGCAACCTGGATCTTCAAATGGTGGACCACCAACATTATCTCCACCATCTGAAGATCCCAATAGATAATGTGTGAGCTATAAATATTTTAAATAAATCAAGAGCGCATTCCTTTCATTAATAAGGGTTAATCTAAAATTGGGAAATTAAATGCAGACTGAAAGCTGCATTGATGTCACTCTAGTGGCTGAATATTTCAGGAGAAATGGGTGGGACTTTAGTGAGGAGGAGCCTTGTTTCCCTCCAGAAACCCTTTCATTGGTTTGTTTCTCCTGCATCTGAGGCAAATAATAATGTTGTACCTTTTGCTACATGGAGAATGGCCCTTCGTGTACAGAGCAAAGCACTTTTTGCTAATTGGCTTATTTTTGAAGGAGCATAGTCAATATTTACAAACATTAGTTCTTCCTCATTTTAGCAATTCACATCTTTCTCCTAGCAATTTGCAGTTAGTATGGTATTAATAATTATTTATTTATGAACTAACCTGTGGATTTCTAAACTAACAGCAGAAATGTCTCCTATTTTTCCCAGTTTTAGGAATCGGTCTCATCGAGATTTTGTAACAGGCTTATCATGGTCTCCCTTGAATAAAAACTCATTGACAACAGTTGGATGGGACCATCAAGTTCTACATCACACAATCCCAGTGCAGAATAACCACCATTCTGGGAAAAACGATATTATCACTGCATAGTTTGTACTTCCTGGGTCCTTTCCTCTGGAATGGCTCTTTTTGTGGGGAGAAGTAATGGGGCTAAATAATGTTCCATGCAGCAAAGAATGGTCCGATTACAATTTCAAGTTAAATGAATGGGAGATGCCTTCCAGCTTCTTATTACAGCCAGTCACATTCTGCAAGAAACTGAAGTTTTATAGTGATTTGGACAATAAGGCAAAATAATTGGTTTCATTCAATTTTTGTTGGCAATACTTTATACAACCTCAAAAATGTTGCAGATGCATATTTTTCTTTTATGTATTTTTTACTGTGGAATAAATCTTACAGGCCTTTCTGGATTTGCCTGCCAGATTTTGGCGGAATTTATAATTTAATATACTCTGTGCACATAGCATATACATCAGTTTAGTTATGAGGTTGAATGCTTCAATTTGACATATTCCAGTTGGGGAATCTTCTAGTGTGAAGTAAAAAATTCTTTCCTAATACAGAATTTCTTAATACAGTCAACTGTGCAGTAATAAAATTCAATAGTTTTCTTGGATTTCTGTTTCTTGAACAGCAACTCTTTCCACGTTTCTCTAGCATACATTGCAGACAAAACCTCACTCGTAACAATAGCAATATGCATGCAAAATAATTTTTATCTTAACTTTAGGGTGTGCAGTTTAAAAAAGACCAGAGACAATAGTTGGGAAAAATATTCTGCATAGCATATCTTGTTGGACCTGACTCAGCCTTCCAAGTTTCCTTTTTAAAGTCCACATATTTCCCCAATGATAAAAAAGCTACTATATTTACAACTTCCATAGTTTTTTTTAGCAGATACTTACTATTTCACCTTAGTCCCCTTCCCCCGTCTTTGATAAGTAACATAACAAAAATGGTATTGTTGTAAGTTCTATGCATCTTAAAGTGCAGTTTGCCTTTGTCTTACAATCCTCATTAGAAAAGCCTTCCCAAATGGGCTTTCTCAAAAGACATTGGGATTGCTCTTCCCATAGGATATGCTTGCTAAGAATTCTGGGAATTACAGGGCATCTGGTTAGGGAAAACTGTCCTAGACACTGTTCTAAGATTCCTTGTTTTCTCCTTGGCAAGAAGACTTTGGATATGTTTACATTATGAATTCTGTTTTGGCTCAGCATTTAGGAATGCATGGATGGAAGAGGGAGACACTTTGAATCTAACGACTTTAATTTAGATTGTATAACAGATCCAGATAGATGCACATATGAATGGAAAAGGGAATCTATTCTGAAGTTATCGAACATTCCAGTATAAAAAGTCTGAAATCTTGCAAACTCCTGTCTTCAGTATGAGCTTCCACATTTTTGGGAAAGGCATAGAAACAAGCAAGTTTGGTGTAAAATGTGTTGTTAGCTGTTGGGGTGTCCACCATTGATTTCTAATCATGTATGCTTTTTATAAATGTTATATTTTATTCACTATATTCAACCCCTAATTTCATTCTGGAATAAAAAAAATTATAAGCATATTGAATGTGGCACCTAATGGTTTTGTAAAGAAATGCTAGGAAAACTTCTGGAGAAGGTAGAGAAACATAGTTATTTGATGTTCTTAACTATTGAGTACTGTTCCATGCCTTGTGAAATCTGAAAAGCATAACAACCATACTCAAATGGAAGGCAGTCTGTAAAATAAACTTCATTTTTAAATTTGTGACTTTTCTTTTGTTTGTTTGAGTCTTGTCTTTTTTATGTCTGCAGGTTTTAATAAAATTGGGGACTGCAGGCAGTCCTCAACTTACTGGCATTATTGAGCCCAATGAGACATTTGTTAAGTGGGTTTTGCCCCATTTTACAACTTTTCTTGTCATGTTTGTTAAGTAAATCACCATGGCTGTTAAATTAGTAACATGGCTGTTAAGCGAATCTGGTTTCCCCATTGACTTTGCTTGTCAGAAGGTCACAAAAGGGAATCGTATGACCCCAGGACACTTCAATTGTCGTAGTTATGAGTCACTTGTCAAGCATCCAAATGCAAATCACATGACCATGGGGATGCTTCAAGTTCATAAGTGTGAAAGATGGTCATAAATAACTTTATTCAGTACCTGTATTACTTTTCAAATTGCATTGATAAATTTTGTCACTTAACCATAGCCCATGGTTAAAACTGATTTAAGGTTGCATTGCAAATGATCAAGATCCAAATGCCACTTTATTCCCATGAAATATAAGATCAAACAACAAAACTGGTGGGGTGCTAATATTCATTCTTCTACATCAGTGGTTCCCAAACTTTCAGTCCACCGCCCCCTTGGTGCTACAAACTGATCCTCAGTGCTCCCCACTCAGTGGTAGAATTCAAATTCTCCTCTGCCACCTCCCTTGCCTCTTAGCGCCCCCCTAAGTCATCCCCCTCCCGGGGGCAGTACCACCCACTTTGGGAACCACTGTTATACATGAATATAGTCTACCTGTTCAGTAAATAATTGAAGCTTTTCTCCATTGCTAACTGGATATTTCTGCTGTTGTACCACAAGGAGGCAGATAGTTATTATTTAGTTTTGCTGAATATATAATACTTTACTGTCGTTTACCCTGTGTATCAGAGATATTCATTCTTTATTTCAAAGAAGAACTATGGACCTTGTGCAGCCAGAGGATATCTGCAGCTAAGTAAATAACTGTCTTTCCGACTCCCACTTGGACCTGGAAAAAATCTTAAGGTTATTATTACATAACATGCATCCTAGTATAATAAGAGCATAGGTGAAGGCTTTCTTCATTGTGACATCTCTTCAGGTATTTTGTTGATTCTTCAGGAAATGGAAAATGTTTGTTTAAATACATTTAAAAATTGTTTTTATTTTTTTTTTAAAAATATTTCATTCTGGCCAATATGCAGAGTGAAATAATTATTTTCCATGGTTTTGGAGATCATATTGATAGTCTAAATCAGCGTTTTTCAACCACTGTGCCGTGGCACACTAGTGTGCCGTGAGATATTGTCTGGTGTGCCGTGGGAAAAATTCCAATTCCAATATCAGCTTTGTGTTCAGCCAAAAAGGCCCAGGTTTCGCACTGAGTAAGTAAACAGAAATATGAACAATTATAAAATACTTTATTATTTCATAATAAAGTAATTATAAAATAATTTCTTTGTGTTTATTTGATTCCTATTCAAGAAAATTACTTTATATATAGTCAATATAGGCACAGAGTTAAATTTTTTTAACATTTTCTAATGGTGGTGGTGTGCCTCGTGATTTGAAAAACACTGGTCTAAATCATGTAGTGTTCATGAAACATATCACAAACTGATTCCTGTTCAATCGCAATTAAAAATTCTGGTGGCCATATAATTTACAAGTAAGAATTCTGCCCTCTTGTTTGCCTAATAAGATAATTTTTGTTTTTTCTCAACTCGTAGGAAACTTGCTTTTTACTCCTCTTGAGCTTTATTTCCCATTAACCTCTTGGTATAGAATCCTACTTATGTTTTGCTTGAGAAATCTGTTTTTCTGGAAGTTCAAAGTATTCAAGTGGCCTCACCTCGAAGTCTCGCTAAAATCAATATTTCCCAAATTATATGTTCACTTTCCCCTAAGTTGCTTTCATGTTATTAGCTAAGCATCCTGTATTAATACCTCACCAGGAATAGCTAACTTTTTGTAGCTTCTTGTATCTCTTGTATAATATACTTTCATATCATGGTGGGGGCCACAAGATACCATCCTGCGGGCCGCAATTGGCCCACGGGCCGTGAGAATGAGACCTCTGCTCTAGAAGATACAAGAGATACAAGAAGCTACAAAAAGTTAGCTATTCCTGGTGAGGTATTAATACAGGATGCTTAGCTATATTATACTTTCATATTTATTTATTTATTTATTTTATTAAATTTATACCCCGTCCTTCTCCTTGTTAGGACCCAGGGCGGCGCACAGGCATCTTAAAAACACAAAATACAATAAATATCAATTAAAATGTAATTAAATTCATTTACCCGTGCTAAAAACCCAATATTAATAACCCTACCAAATTACAAATTTCCTTTAAAAGTCAGAAATGGGGGGCTATCCTAGGCCGGCTTGTTGGAATAAGTACGTCTTAAGACGTTGGCGGAAGAGGCGGAGGTCCAAGATTGTGCAAAGGTCGGGGGGTAGGTCGTTCCAGAGGGCCGGCCCGCCACAGAGAAGGCCCTTCCTCTGGGCGTCGCCAACCGGCATTGCCCGGCCGACGGCACCCGAAGAAGACCCTCTCTGTGGGAGCGGATTGGGCGAAGGGATGTATGGGGCAGGAGGCGGTCTCGTATATAGCTAGGCCCCGAGCCATGGAGCGATTTAAAGATGGTCATCAGTACCTTGAAGCACACTCGAAAGGCCACAGGTATATCATGGTATATTATTCATGGTATATTATTCATATAACGTATATTATTATACTTATGCGGCCCAGCCTCACCCAGCCTCTGCCTCCAGTGACCCCCAGGTAAATTGAGTTTGAGACCCCTGTTCTAGAGGATAAAGGGTCTTCTAGAGGGAAAATCAATATGACAAGTGAGGTATTTCCAGGACTATACTTGGCAGGGATTTGTCATTCAATAAATATATGTAATTAAGATCTCCATCACTACAGGCTCCATGCCTGTTTGAATGAACCATAAATCCACTGTATCTAGATCAGTGGTTCCCAACATTTTTTTTTTGGCCGTGCTCCACCTAAGCATCTCTAAAATCCCGGTGACATATAATTCTTATTTTACTCAAAAAGTGAACTCTGCTCATGCGGAGGAATCCTAAAAGGCCATTGGTTTAGACAAGTTTCAAATTCTCCCTATTAAAAATCAAATTGCCTCCTGTGGGGCCTTGGTCCCACGTTAGGAACCATTGGTCTAGATTCACATCGGTGGTAAACTAAATCCTGGGCAACTACATTTCAGTGAGCCAGTCTTTCTTCTGTCAACTTCTGTTCACAGAAACAGTTCTACGTCATGGAGACAATTCCTATATGTGCTACAATAAGGATTGTTTAACTGTTTTGTTGAATAAATAAAGCATGCCTGTGTTTACACCAGGCTCTATATCATGATCTATAAACCACAGTGGTTGAATTGTGTTCACATCAAACAAACCAAATTATAATTTAGTGCAGTGTGTGAACTAGACACTTGGCATGGCTATAGATCAATAGATTTGGATTTATCCTTTTTATTTGATAAATTCCAGCAATCTCTACAATGGTTTCCTCCAGAATCCCCTATCAATAAGAAACATGGGTGTGAGAAATTGTGCGAACAAAACTCTTAAAATTGTTTCTGAAGACATGCAGTTAGTATATTTATGACCAAAGAAGTAAAATTCAGAGCACTTCTGCAATTTTATAGGAGTTGCTGTAGTTTCCAAGAACCAAAAAAGGAAAGACATAAAATATATTTAGGACTTTAAATCCAAAATCTTACATAGCCAAGGTTAGGAAATTAGGGGGACCATAACCCCAAAGATGAAAATAATCTGCATCAGAGGAAATCTACCAGCACCAGAGATTTCATAGGGTAGACTCTATGCCAAGCAGAAGACTAACCTTCCTTGCTGGGATTTAAATAAAAACATTTTTAAAAAATTACAGCATCTAACAAAGATCAATGCATGCATAGGTACTCAGATCAGAGCCTGAGAATTCTCAAAGTAGCTGATCCAGTAGATTTGATTGTATTCTGCCTCCTTTTTACTACTTTTCTTGTGTTTCTGATGCTTTTGCCACCATTTTAAAAGAAGTGCTGCAAAAGTGAGCTGTGTGTATAAGATTACTGTTTTTATGAGATCAAGCCTAACTCTGGCTTGCTTCAAGATTCCCAGAGTTTTGCTTTGATTGCAGAGAAGGATTAATGTATTTGCTATTTCACAAGGCACTCTGGTTAGGGCTTGCTGAAAGGAGTTGCACAGGTTGCTTGTAAAATATGTATTTTGCTTATGGGATGACTCAGTAAAAGTAGTAAAGCAAGATTCCCTGCCCTTGTTGCTCCATCAGCTATGCCTCTCCATTTCAGATGACTCTTTGGCATTGATAGGAAAGACAATAAGGGAGGCAAGTCTAATTAAAAAAAATTGAGCATTTCCTTGAAAACCCTGAAACTTGGCCTTATGTCTGTGGTGTGAATAAAAATGAAGACCAATCTGCTAAAAGTTTTTGACAAAATATATAAGCAGTATAAGTTTGCTGCATTAAATGGATTTGTATTTCCTTTGAAATTAGCATATATTTTCTGCTACGTTCCTATATTTTTAGAGGAACCAATCTCAAATGTCCACTTTCTCTCTTGTTTTTTGTTCTTTGTGTGGAATGCTTGGCTTATGTTATTAGACAACATAAGATTTACAAAGTAGTGCATCACTTTGCTTTTATCTGCAGATAGTATTCTTTATTTCTAAACCTCATGCTACTATTCCACTGTTGATACAAATGTTAATTTGGTTCTTCAATTCTGAAAATATCCTTATAGAAAATGCAGTTACCAATTAAAAGACAATTCAGTTTCCCAAACCTGGAACTCTATCATTAAGCTTACCTACTGTCAAATGTTCAATACTGAAAGCCAACAATTGGTGTTAATATTCCAACAACTTTGGAATATACATATATAGTACCTTTGACTGCATGGACAGTATTAGGATCTAATACAACAGAACTCTAATATTTCTGGAAACTTCAGAAAGTTATGGAATGGAATAAAAAGATTTGATCCTTTTTTCTATGCAAAATTGACTTTATGGAGAAATCAAAAATTGGGGAAAAGATGCTGATATGGAAAAATTGAATGGAAGCAGAAATTTGACTTTTGATCAATTGATAGATGATGTGGATGAAATTAAACATAAATTGTAGTAATAGACAAATATCAGATATAGCTCAATTGTAATATTTGCAGTACAACTTCTGTTAACATTGTTTTGACCAGCAACATTCAAGTTTCTAAGACACCTGGGATACTAGAACAACTGGTTAAATTTTTAAAACTAAAACATATACTAATGTATTAGCTTCTTTAGATATTTGTTATCAATAGTCACTTTGGCATGCAGATGTTAAGAGATAAGTGGAATAAAGAATTAGAGGTTTCTACATTGCCTAGACAATGAAGAGTATTTAACTTCTATATATAAAGTACCAATTGACCTTCACCTATGACTTATACAAAAAAGTATTTAGAATTTATTGGACCCCATTACATTTATATAGAAAAAGAAAAATTCTATAACAACATTTTATTGCAGATGTAATAAGGACAATGCTTCTTCAAAACATATTTTTTATAATGTCCTGAATATTTACCAAGTTTTGGGAGAAAGTAAAGGACTATATAAATGTGAGTGTGTAACAAAAACTAAAATTTTCAGAGGATAATATTCTCTTGAATTACATACATGGGCATGGTGTTGGACAATGTAAGTGGATTTTCTGTATCCTTATTATAGATAAGAGACTCATATCGCAACATTGAAAAGATGAATATAAGGGTCCACTTACTCAATAGATTGAAGACCTGATTACCCCATCGGTGAGTGGATTGGCTATACATGCAGACTTTGTATGGATAAAAAGTCCCTGCGGGTTTTACGCCACTAGTCATAGCTCACTTTAAGAGGTGGTGCTCATCTGTGTTTCTTTAATCCATTGAGCCAGGGCTGTCTGATGACGTTTCCATAGTCATCTGGCCAGCATGAAATCATGCCACACAGCACAAAGCATAGGAATGCCGTTACCTTCCTACTGAAGTGGTACCTATTGTGGTATCTACTTGCATTTACATGCTTTCAAACTGCTAGGTTGGCAGGAGCTGGGCCTAGTGATGGGAGCTCATTCCATTGAGCAATGGTGAGACTCAAACTACAGGACCATAGACCTTCTCTGGCATCTTTTAAGCCACTGAGCCACCGTGCCTCTTTTGTATGGATAAATGCAAGGAAAAAGGGGAGCAATTTATACAAAGTATAGTAGGTTGAAAAACATGATAATCATACAGACACGCACACACACTTTCATGTTTGCATTTAATCATTCTATATAGAATTGTAACTATTGTTCTAAGAACATATACACTATACATTATTTTTTCGGTTGCATTTTTTCACTTATTTTACAAGCACTTGTATATTTTTTGATAATGTATTTTTTGTGCTTTGCTTTTTTCCTTTTGCTGTCATTATTTTAAAAGCAATAAAATATATTTAAAAATTATAGCCATACTATTATATTAGAATTTGAACTTGCCTTCAAACCGCCTCATAGGATGCATTAAATTATTTAAAATAAAGCAAAACAAAACCAGACAAAAACAAATAGACAATTGTATACAAATTCATGACGACAAATACCCAGAGTGCCTTTATTGAGGGCAAGAACTACTGTATGCTGAACTACTGAAAATGCTACATTATTTGCATACTGGAAATATTCAATGTATCTATTTTAAAACATAATGCACGAATGGGGAGTTTCCTGAACGGAATCTCTCACTATTGGACATATAGACAGACTCCTGTTTCTACTGAAGGTCAGAAGCCTCCTAGATCTTATAGACAAGAGGGTTAGGACATTTTTTTTCTCAATCAATTTATCTTAGTATCAAAGGTTATAATCAGGGCTAGTCCAAGTTTTTCCCTTGCCTGAAGCAGAGCAACAAATGGATACTTAATCATGGCAGGGTAGTTCCTCTGACGCATGAGACAGAAAAATCACAGAAGTATGTCTTTCCATCCTGGCAGTAAAAATACAGGGGGGAAAAATCAAAGGAAAAAAACCCCATAAATGAAATTACTAACAATTAAATTCCTTTCATCCCTCCCACCTTCTGTTTAAAGTAGATTCACTCTGTCTGACTCCTGATAGAGGTGGCTTTACTCCAGGTTTGCGGATATATATATATATACAAGCAAGAAATAAAGTAATATGTAAATAGAGTGAATAAATACAATATAGAAGATGGTTTCCAACCAACACCTATTTAAGCCATTTTTGATTTAAATGTTTGGAAGCATTTGATGACTTTAAATGGGAAGCATCCCTAGGGCACAGATAACCATCTCCTTTGATAAGTGATTTAAACTGAACTCAAACTACATCTTAATTCTGCCAAAATGTTTTTCCAAAAATGAATCTGCTGCCAGGCAAACTCAGCATGAATGTACATCCTTTATAATTTCGTCATTGTCGTTGTTGTCGTCGTCATCATTTTAGCCATTGTCTATCCACTGCAGGATGAGGGTCTCTTCCGCCTGTTTCCAACCAACATGGTCCTGAGCTTTGCTTTGCCAATTGGGCCCGCAATACTTGCTGATGTCATCAGTCCATTTTGTTTTAGGTCTCTTTCGTGAATGCTTTATAATTTAAACTAAGTTATCTATTAAATATATAAAAATAATGGCTATATTCTTGTTCCTTTGCAAAATCTACATAAATAAATTGAGAAGGCCATTTTCCCACTCAGTTCTAAAAACTAGAATTAAATCCATAGACAATTGGACTATAGGTAACCCATTAATTATAACCATAACTGGAAGCAGAATTTCTATTGTTACGCAAGGTGGCTGTTAAATGAGCTGTGTCCAACTTTATGATCTTTTTGCCCATGGTTGTTAACAGTTGAAGTTGTTAAGTTGAATCATGTGACCATTAAGCAAATCAGCTAGTTTTTCCATTGAGTTGCTTGTCAGCTGGAGAGGTTGCAAATGTCAATCACATGACCCCGAGATGCTGCAACAGTCCTAAGTGTGAGGATCATTTGTACTGTAAGTTACTTTTTCAGTGCTGTAATTTTGAACAATTGCTCAACAAAAGGCTATAATTCAAACACTACCTGGAACTCTCATGTATAACCAGTACAAGCCAAAATGGATTATAGCTCTTTTCCTCTACTTAAGCAGTAAATCCCACTGAATAAGATTTATCTCCAAACAAACATATTTGATATTTTCCAAGGTGACCTTTAAGCATGCATTGCTTTCCCCTTCAATTACAGAGATATAATTGGGTTTAATTTGAATAGATGCTGGCACCTGTTGTACTAAACACCTCTCATATCCATTAAATATCTTTTAACTCCTAAACCAAAATAAGAAACCACAAGAAAAGCAAGGTTGTAGACAGAACAATTGCATTCTTGAAAACTAAAACAATGCAGAAATGAATTGCCAGGTTATCCCAGCAGTTGCATATTGTTTGGTTCATTTAAATATTGTATAGCTTTTAATTAAAAATGGCTCCCAAATTAAATTTAGCTGTATGTTTTTAAAGGGAACTTAATAATGAAATTTGTATCTCTAGAATGGCTAACATTTTTATCAGTTCAGTCTCAAATGTTTTGCAAGATCTAAGAATATTTGCTAGTAAGGTAAAATCTACTCCATGCCTGTCATTTCAAAGCAGACACCTATTAGTCAAATGTGCCCTAGAATGAAGACACTTACATAGCTATTCTTACATTATGCAAAGACGCTTGTTACCAATATAGCTTCATAAGACCCATTCATAACATTGTCTGAATAACTTAAAACTAATATGTTTACAAAAAGATACAGGCCTTGCAAAGGCGAGTTATAATACAGAACAAAGAATGAGGTCCAGGTTGAGTAGTAACAAGGATGGTCCAAGCTGTGTAACGATGCAGAGCTTCTGACAGAAAGATCTTAATGAAGGCCTTGGTAGGAATAAGAAATGGGTTGCCTTGTGCCAGGCCTGACAGTAAATGTATTTAGAGTTCCATATTGTGGACTAACGTGGAAAGGCCTAAACAGAAGAAATATAAAAAATATCATTAGTTCAATAGAAATTCTTAGCAATAAATAAAGACCTGTGATTCAGTTAAGAGGTATATTTAATTCCAAGTACAAGATCAACATATTAAAGGAAGAAACTTTTCGAATCAATATTGTTTGAGATTTTGTTAGTAAGATAGCCTTTGATTGCCAGAAACACAAACAGTGAATATGAAATATATTAAACAATTTTTTTTGGGAGGGGGGGCATAATAGTTTTCTAAGCTAAATTCTAACAAGGTTATTTTACCAAAATAAATAATAATCTGGATGGTTTGTATATTTTTGCTTCTGCTTCAAAAATAACTAAAGTGCCAGTCTACCTGGAAACAATAATTCTGTTGAAATATATAAATTTCTTGGCACCCATGTCTTCTCTCTAAATATAATTTGAAGTTATCTTAGCTGTAGGAACAAGTGTGGAAGAAGCAGGCATTTGGCTGAAGCGGTAGTCATCTGGTCACCTAACTGAATAATAACTTGATTTTAAATGGAAAATACTCTACCTAGAGCACTGTAACTCTAAAAAGGAGGGGGGAAACAGATTGCTGACATTATACTGGACAAAAGTAACTGCAGAATGTCAACCTACATGCTGACTTCTGCCCAAAATATTTCCATGTGGTCCCTACTCACATTACAACTCCTATATTTATGACAAATGAAACATACCTGCCAGAGGCATTGGTGGAATAGTCTCCATTTTGGCTTTTATACTGGGCATCATTGGCAGAAGTATTGTACGTTATAATTTTTCCAGGTAATTCCAAGGATACCCTTCGACCCTGTGTACCATTGGGAACATTTCTGTGAGGATAATTTGATCGATGAATCCCTTCCACAGCTGAAGAGTTGTAGCCATAGGAGTTAGGTGTGCTCATACTGCGAGAAGACATAGCTGCCCTACTATATAAGTCATCAGTCTCTGATAGATAAAGGCGTTTTTTAATTAGGGGGCGGCTGTTGGGACAGCTACTAAGGTAATTGGAGGTATAGCTGCCACTTGGATAATGGTGACTATAGTCACTTGGCCTTTGGACTGCAGATGTCAGAGAGTAACTATTCCCATAGTTGTAGCTTGAGTTGTTGAAGTTAAGTTGCATATCTGAGATCTGAGCATCTGAAGGAAACTTTGGGATTTCAGAGGTATCATTGCTGAACTCTGGTGGTGGAGGAATTATTCCATAATTGAATCCTTCCTCCACCTGATCATTCTTAACTGTATGGTTTTGAGGTGGAGGGAAAAAATGAAAGGGACTTTCGGATTTGCTCTGAGGATCTTGCTGCTTCAAGTGACTGGAGTTTGAGTTTTGAAGCAAAGTAGAAGAACCACACTTATTTGGTGAAAGACTCGGAGACTCATTTATCTCCCTGAATTTCACTGTACTCCTGCCTTGTTCAGTAGCATTGGAGAATATTTGTGGCATATTTTCACTTTGTCCTGACAAACTCCTGATATTGTTGTTGGATGCACTTGATCCATTACACTGCTTACTTTCAGAGGCTGCCAATAAGTCATTGTGTGGGGACTTTGGGACAACCTTGATAGTGTTGGGTTTTGAATTGTTGTAATAAATGCTGGATAACCCATTCTCTGATTGGCTGCTATTGTTCAACTTGAGTGGAGGTTTCTCTAAAACAGAACTATTATTTTGAGAGGCAGAAGCAGAAGACTTGACTCTATTGGCCCGCAGTTGTGCAGCCAGAAGAAGAGCCATTGGAGAGCCTTTCTCTACTTTTTCTCCTGTAACAGGATGAAACAGAATATCACTGCTCAATTGCTCTGCATTCCTAGATAATTTGGATGTTCTTGAGGGCATGTTTCCAGTAGAATCTCTTTGATTTTCATTATTACTTGGGCTGATGAGTCCATCATATGTAGCTTGGGAAGACATTGCAGAGACAAGGCTATCAACAGTTTCCAATCTTGACCTATGAGTCTTATACTGCACAGAGAGATCCTTGATAGGAGAAGCAGTTTGTGTGACTAAGGCAGCCTCAGAATTAGGAGAGGAAGATGTAGCTGGAGCCAAATGTTCACTTTTGGGTTTTAAAGATGGAACTGGTGGCTTGCATGTGTGTACAGAATCACTAGGCTTTGTTGGTTCTTTCTCTGTACCTTCCAGTTTTGCTGTTGAAAATTGTAACTCACCATTATTGACCTTATTGCTGGAAAACTGAAGAGTAACTTGTTTTCTTGTTTCTGGATTATGTCTCAGGTTTGCAAGTGCCAAAGATGGGCCTCCTTCCTTGACTGGAGACAATAAAGCTTCCAACTCCTCTTTCAGTTTCATTGCACAATTTGCTTGAGTGATGGGAAATTTGTCTGTAGTTGAGAAAGCATCTTGAGTGGAAGATTTGGCTGGGGGATTATTGGCACATTTCTTTTCTTTCTTCTCATTCTCTGTCCATTGTGATAAACGTGTTTTTTTCACATCATGCTTAGCTAGTTTTAATTCATCTGTAGTAACATTGCTGCTATCAATATCTGTGCCTTTAGCTTTAGAAACTGTAATTCTTTCAGTTGGCCGGTCTTCCTTTCTGCAAGTTGAGGACAGTAGGGTTGACAGTTCATTCTTCAACTTATCTAAATTACAACGTTCTCTCCAGATATCATCATCAGATGATGCATGATCTGGAGATGAAAATTCTGTTCTTTCTTCGGTGGACCAAGATAAACTCTGTTTTTTCTTCCGTGAGCGACTTTTGGAATCCGATGTTTCAGATTCTGTGACTAAAGCAGAATGCTTTTCCATAATAGTTTTGGCTCTAGTTTCTGCCTCTGAGTAAACTAGGGTAGCAGATTGTACAGTAGGTAACAGAGGACTGTGACTGTCATGTGCCATTGTAGGAAAATATTCTTTGGGACTGGAATCTTTTTCTCCTGAGGAAATAGATGATGTTCTCATGGGAGTTGGAGGGGGTACTTTTAATGATTTGGAGAAAGTGAGATGAGGCTCTGGGCTGGACTGCAGTAACTGTGTCTCCTTGTGAATAGGTATTGCTGGAGAGTTGAGAGAAGTCTCTGATTTCCATTTGGACACACCATTTGAGAAGAATTGTGTGTGAACTGGTAATGAAACTGGAGGAATAGAAGATACTGCAGTATCCATAAACTCCTGAGGAGGAGGTGGGGGAGGAGGGGGAGGAGGAATGAAGTCTGGTGGAGTTGGAGTACTGGGAGAAGACACATCAGAATATGGGAATGAAGGTGGAGCCAAAATTGAAAGACATGGAGCTGGCAATGCTGGTGGAGGTGGAGGGATCATTGGTGGTGGAGGTGGAGGAGTCATTGGTGGTGGAGGTGGAGGAGTCATTGGTGGTGGAGGTGGAACTACCACAGAAGGTGAAACTGGTGGTAAATCAACTGAAAGTGGTGGTGGTAAAGGAGGAGGAATTGAAGGTGGTGGTGGAATGTAGTCATCATCCAAATAATCATCCCCAAATGGCTTTGTCCTCAGGTCAATTACTGAATTGTACTTTCTATAACTGCCATTGATTTGTGAACCTAGAAAGAAATACATATATAAATATATTGCATTGCTCTCATTTTACATCGGAAAGAGTAAATTTATCTAAGTGAATATTTTCTGTTGGACCATATTGAGAAATACATTCAAAAGGTTTTGAGGGTAATAAGAAAAAATAGCTCCCCCCTTCCTGTGCCCCAGTCATGAAAATTCAGAAAAACAAGTACAAATCCACTTATAATGCCTTCAATTTTTGGGTTTCAATTGATTTTCTTTAAGATGCTGCAGTAAGTTAAGTGATGTTTTTATAATAGAAATGGAAATTTCAGTCACCAATGCTTTTTCTAATTTAACAAGTGGGAAGTTCTTTAGGGGAAGTTCATTTGGGCCCTAAGAGACAAATTATAAAAGGACATAATAACTACTGCAGCAACCACATCAAAATTTTCTATCATACTTAACATAGCAGTGTGTGCTCACATGATGACTGGACTCTCTATTGAACAATAAAAAGGTCTATTCCTGTAACAGGAGGCATATCTATAATTTGCAATTGAATCTGTTCTTTTCGATGCAGGAGAGGAGACCTGCCTTCCCCCAAATGAATCAGGATTGCAAAATGTAGAAGACAAAATCCCAACATGACCGGAGGACATTCTGGGTGGTGAACTTTGAGTTGCATCCCTAAACATCTGTAGAACCTTGTGTTGGGGAAGCTGCCATTGCATAAGAGCCAAGCTAAAAGCAAAGAGCTTCTGCTCCCATGGGAAGCAATAGTTCATGATTACAGATAAGAAACCCAACAGGTGACACAATTTATTCTGGATAGCAGCAGGAAGGAAAGTTTACGTTTATCCCCTGCTTCCGATGGGTTAATAATCATGTTTTTTTCCTCCCAGATTATTTTTATTAAATAATATACATTATTTATATATTGTACATGTACATGAAATTTAGCATCATGCTCAACTTTGCTTAAAGGATATACCACAGAAATTAATGCAACTCAATATAGTCATATAAAGCAGAGAGATTATATGGAAACGCATCTTCCCCTTTCAAAAATACTTCTTCCTAGCTATTTTTCTATGGGAGAGGAGGATAATTTCATTGGTAGGATTTCATAACGACAGGGATAATAGTATAGGTGGGAGAAATGTTGAGTTCCCCCATCTGCCTAAACTGTGTTTTACTGGCCTACAATGATTAAGTACTAGAAGAATCACTCAAAGTGTGATAATAAAAGACATCTATACCATTTATATTCTACTAGAAGGACGGTACTAAAAGAGAGGACATTGAGGTCTGGAGTTAGAAGGATGTGTCTGAGGAGAGCTTGGAGTCTCCATATCCAGATTATTACAAGACCTTGGAGACCATCTGGAAGCTATTAGTACAAACTGCAGCAGTGCAAGCAATAATAACAGCCTTTCAGCATGCTGATGTGTCATCACTTCTAAACATGTTGCATTTTGTTGCCAGGTGGCTTCTGGGTGCAATTCAAAGTATTGGTTATTACTTATAAAGTCAATTATGGCATAGTATCTGGATAATAAAAGAACAATTTATCTCCAGCTGTTTCTGCTCAGCTGATACGTTCTAGCAGAATGGGTATGCTCTTGGACCCTTCTATTAAACATTGTCCTCTTATGGAGCTGAGGAAGCTTCTCTGAACTGGTCCCTGTCCTCTGGAACTGCAACCTGCCAGAGGCACAAGTAGCACTCTCTCAGTTGGGTTGTATGTTTTTCATTACTAATATCTAAACCTGTCAGAGTAAGCCTGTATCTGCAGTGCCAGCAAAACCAAAGATTAACAGCCTACAGAAATTAGGCTGTTAAGAGAACCTGGTTTAAATCATTTAATTAAAATTAGTTCAATTTCTTGCTGTAATATTACATTCTAAATAAAAATAAATGTTAACACTGTGCACTCTTCTCTTCTGTACATTCCAAGTCATGGGGGGAGGGAGAGAGACAGAGAGAGAGAGAGAGAGAGAGAGAGAGAGAGAGAGAGAGAGAGAGAGAGAGAGAGAGAGAGAGAGAAATGTGCAAATGACGAAAGGATTTGATCCCGTGTAAAGATCTTCCTGGGCTTGTAACATAACATTAGTTTTAAGGAGAGAAAGAAAAATAAAAAAAGGACCTCTCACAACAGAAAAGATATACAACATAGCCCCAAATCAATTCAGATCAGTTCAGTTCAATGGCAAACCAAGTCAGATATATTAGTCTACCAATGTAAATGGGACATTTAGTGCTGCTTGAATGCTCTACAAAAATATGTAAAAGGAACAGCATAATTAATTTTAGAAGCTGTTCTATGAAACTACACGCAGCACCCCACTTATTTGGTATCCAGGAAATGTTCCTTCCAGAGATGGCACAGATAATAGAGCTTTAGAGACTGGAAAGCCTATAAGGAGTTGCTATAAAGAAGAATAAACAAAATACATTTTTTTCTGATTCTCAGCAAACAAGAACTGTGGCAAAGTAGATCTGCTCATTAACAAGGAAGTAACTGTATATGTTTTAAAAAGTTTGCTAATTGCCATGGCTACCTGACTACAGAAACTAGCTGAACTTGCTTTTAAGAGGCTGATTTAAGTTAATGATAGCTCCCCTCAACTCTGTGCCAAGCCTTCCTGGTAGCAATGCTAAATATTTTCCACTTGTAGTAAATGTTTTGAAAGGTCTCAGAATAGGAAGGCCAGAAAACTAAAACAGAGTTCATGATCTTAAAAATAAATAGTAAGTGTTTATTTAAAAATAAAATATGATAATAGAATGTGGGGGTATTGGAATGTTATCAGATAGCACATTAAAAATCTTGATTGTCTTTAAAGTGATTTTCCTTATGCCCTACAGATTTGTTGAGCAAAACTTGTGTCCCCAATGCATGGATAATGGCTCTGCACTAAAGGCCCCAGCTAAAGAAAATGTAACCAAGGAACTTTATGGTAATTAAGAGTTCATACTCTGATTTGATGGCATGTAATCAATCAAACAGACAAGCAGAAATGACATATGATAGAGAAGCAGCTTCATGCAACTCAAAAGTTCTGACTAGAGGAAGACTGTACTTAGCTATAAAGGGAATGGTGATAGTTAAATACTTTTTTTAAAAAATTACTGGCATCATGTGCAATAGGCATGACTGACCATTGTTGTGCTGCATATTTATCGCTAAATTTAAATTCAGATTTTTAAAATATATATATAATAGGTTTTTAGCTATTACCAGTTATGGAATATAGGTAGTAGAATTCTTCTTGATTGATTAAAACTGCCAAAGGCTAGGATATCAATTGAAACACTGATATTCAGATCCTTCTTGACTCAAACCCAATCAGTTCTTTTTTTAAGCAGATAATGTCACGTAGTAATTCAATATATAGATTATTTATTTATGTAGGGGAATTTCTCTGCCACTGGGAGACTGTTACAGTAACAAAATAATCCCAATGATCCCACAAGCATATTTTCAAAAAAAACCCACCAAGGGCCGAACATCTGGCAACTTGAAGCAGCAGCACCTCCAAATGCCAACAGAAATTCCCAAATGACAACTATTTCCCCCTTCCTCTGCCTTGTGCCATATCCTGAACCCAGCTGGACATATTTCAGAAAGGGGAACCCCCCCACTTAAGGCCTCAGCCAGGTTTCGGTAACACCTGCCAACTTGTCCTACTCCTCCCTGATAAGATCACAACTAAGGAAGCGTTATTATTACTCAATCTGGTATCAAGCCACAACAGTCAAAAATCCAGGCTTCTGTAAGTCTACTGACCTGGCCTGGGCTAGAACTCGGATGGCTAGAACCCATCACCAATATTAAACATGAGGAAGGCCTTTCCCACAAATGGACCTCATCAAAACATTCCATGCTGTCACCACCACCATCAATAAACCAATGTGATGACCTACTCTACACTTCCCTCCCAGCTCCAGACTCCCAGCTCTCGTAGCTGAAGATCCTTTCATCTGCTCCAGGGCAAAGGTAGCAGTGGAGTCACTTCTTCAACATTTACCAGCATGCTACTATATAGACTATAAAAGAACAATTTGAAATATCCATGTAAATTTCTGCAAAGCTTCAGATCTCACTCTCACTTTTGGTGGCTTGCAGACTCATTAGTGTGCTGAAGCAAGCTCACAAAAAACTGTTAAATTTTCTGGAATTTTGCAAGCTGGGTGAGAGCAAAGATGAGCCACATGCCTAGCACAGTGTTCTGTGGCTACCTGGACAGAGGCTACCTGGAGTCTTCAATGTTTTCCAGCATGCCACTGTATAAATTCTAAAAGAACAATTTAAAACATCATCTGGTATCATCTAAACCAGGGGTAGTCAACCTTTTTATACCTACCGCCCACTTCTGTATCTCTGTTAGTAGTAAAAATTTCTAACTGCCCACCAGTTCCACAGTAATGGTGATTTATAAAGTAGGGAAGTCATTAAATTTTAAAAAAGGAAAGTGCTTCAGTATCAGACAAAACCCCTACCACCCACCATGAAAGCTGGAATGCCCACTAGTGGGTGGTAGGGACCAGGTTGACTACTACTGATCTAAAACTACAACAAGACAGCATAAATAACAGCAATAAAAGTGGTACCAAACCAAAATCAACAGTAAGCTGAAAACAATTACTTTTTTGGGGGGAAAAAAGCCTTTTCATAGTCCCAACTTAAAAGTAATTATAGTTACCATGATGTCTATAGCCACCACATAGCTGACTTACCTTAAGAGGAATAATAGAACCTGAAAGCAGAAATCATCTTTCTATTCTACTGGTAGATGTTTCCATCCTTATGCCATCTAAAGACCCTTTCCATAAAATGTGGTCAACATCTAAATATGTTGCCTTTTGTTTCAGTCCTAAATGTGAATGATAGATTATACTGTACAGTTTCACAAAAATTCAGGAACACTACAAAAACAACAGCATTGTGCTAACATTGTTGTCTCGGTGTTTGGAGGCCGTACGGATCTGGATGGGTAGTAACAAACTCAAGCTCAACCCGTCCAAGACTGAGTGGCTGTGGCTTCTGGCACCCCGGTTCAGCCAGATAACTCCAACTCTGGCCATTGGGGGCGAAACACTGGCCCCCGTGGAGAGGGCGTGCAATTTGGGTGTCCTCCTGGATTCCCGGCTGTCCATGGAGGACCATGTGGCGGCCGTGGCCAGGGGGGCGTTTCATCAGGTACGCCTGATGCGCCAATTGCGCCCCTTACTGGACCGGGCTGCCCTTCGCACAGTCACTCAAGCACTCGTGACATCCCGACTCGACTACTGTAATGCTCTCTACATGGGGCTTCCCTTGAGGTGCACTCGAAAGCTACTGCTAGTCCAGAATGCAGCCGCGCGGGTGATTACGGGAGCCCCTAGATACTCCCACGTAACACCGCTCCTGCGCGAGCTGCACTGGCTACCTGTGGTCTTTTGGGTGCGCTTCAAGGTTTTGACGACCATCTTTAAAGGGACCTAGTTATATGCGAGACCGTCTTCTGCCCCATACATCCCTGCGTCCGATCCGCTCCCACAGAGAGGGCCTTCTCAGGGTGCCGTCGGCCGGGCAATGCTGGCTGGCGACACCCAGGGGAAGGTCCTTCTCTGTGGCGGGCCCTACCCTTTGGAATGACTTACCCCCGGAACTACGCACCATCTCAGACCTCCGCCTCTTCC
The DNA here is from genome assembly GCA_039707465.1 of Rhabdophis nuchalis. Classification (NCBI taxonomy): domain Eukaryota; kingdom Metazoa; phylum Chordata; class Lepidosauria; order Squamata; family Natricidae; genus Rhabdophis; species Rhabdophis nuchalis. The sequence goes on from CM077644.1 coordinate 46,926,971, forward strand.
GCCAGTGTCTAAAGACACACCTTTTTCATCAAGCCGGCCTAGCGTAACCTTCCGCTATGACTATTTTAGACAGTTTTAATTGGGGATTTTAAATTAATTTTAGCACAGGATAGGAATGTAATATGTCTTTTAAATTTTATATTTTTGTCAGATTTGTATGTTTTAAATTCCTGTGCGCCGCCCTGGGTCCTTTTTGGAGAAGGGCGGGGTATAAATTTAATAAAACAAAATAAATAAATAAAATAAACATTGCGTGGTGATTTCCTGATGCCAAAGCAAAATGTATGATTTCTCTGTCAAATAAGATAATGAACGATAGCTACTGATATGCAGATAATAGATATGGTGAGCATCCATTTGAATTATCATTTTACCTGCAGGTAACTTGTCCTCAAAGCTGTCTGGAACAGATGGTGTTGGTACAGCTATCCCATGTGGTTCCTGAGCATCCTGAAAAGGTTGAGACACATTAACATTCTATAAAAGTGGTAAACATAAATGCCTCATTAGACAAATCCAATTAATACACATATGCACAAATGCAGCATGCAACCCCCCCCCCCACAGATACATACACAAAGAGACACACTTTATTATTATTATTTAGAGACACACTTTATTATTTATTTCATTTTAAAAATAAATTTCTAGATATTCCAAAATATTTCCCCCCACAATATTTATAAATTGCTTATTGTTTATATGATTGCTCAAGAACAAGATTAATATTATTTAAACTGTAGTGAAAATGCCAATTCAGTTCATAAATCAACTCTGCTACATTGCTAACTCACATCAGTAGAATTCATAAAGTGAAATCTTTTAAACTTTCCCCAACTTTTATAACTAGGGAAACCTCAGGAAGCATCCACACACATAATTATGGAACCAATCTAGAAAATGTAGAAATACTATGTTTGCATTTCATCTTGACTTGGAATCTACCAGTACAAAGTCTGCCTGATAATGCTGTCTTTATAGCCCTTCAAATAAGAAGGTTAAGGATATTTATTCATGCATTCATTAATCAAATTATCACCCCTCTCATCAAAAGTGACATTGGATGGTGTACAACAATATTTGGAAAGAATCCAATGAATTATGCAATTATTTCTATGGGTTCAAGAAACTCTAGAGTAGCATTTCTCAAGTTAGCGTTCCCTAGTGTCACATATTAAATAGTTTTTGAAATCTGAACATTTCAAAAATGTATGTCATGGTTTGGATATACTAATTAAGGCAGAGATCATTCAGTTTAGAGATATCCAAGTCCTTCAATCCATTTGAAGTATGCACTTCTTTTGTCCTGGCCCTTGGTATATTTAAGCAATATTTAAGATATTCATAGGAACAATGGTGTGGACTGTTATTGACATCCCTGGCTTTCAATGCAGTTATAAAACATTTTGCAAAATAAGACAAGCACCACTGGCAACATTTTTGTTTAAACTATTGCAAAACTCAAAGCACACCTTGCAGATAGTTGGGATTTCAACTTCCTCATTTTTTAAAACCAGCAAACTAAGTTTATAATGTTTATTTATTAATACCACAGCAATAATAATGAGCATCTGGCACATAATGCTCCAGACTTAACAGTTGTTGGTAAGAAAGACATAAAGTCTGAATAGAGAATGCTGTAGTACCTGAAGTCAGCAGAATCAAAGAACTGAGAAAAACCACAAAATACAAAGAGCTGGAAATAGAAATAGAACGACTGTGGCAAAAGAAAGCAAAGATAGTACTACTACGAATAAGTGTCTTGCCTGCAATTCCAAAATATCTAGAATACCATTTAAATGCTATCTACATTGACAAAAATTACCATCAGTCACTTGCAAAAGGCAGCTTTATTTGGAACAATTTACATCTTGCGATGATACTTTTAACACACCATTAAACCACAATCTGCCTGTCCTAGGTCCTTGGGAGGACTCCTAGGTGGATAAAAATGCCAAATACTGTCTAAACATTTGGCTGACTGTGTAGCCAACTATAATAATAATAATAATTTATACTGTTAAAACAAATGCATTAATAACAGTACGAAGGAAGGTTGAAATGAGTTGAGGGTGTTTTGTCAGGATAAGAAACAAGAAAGAGGAAATAGGTGAGGCAGACAGATTACAGAGATGATGGCCAAATTGGCTCGGGGATGTATTACTTCTAGTTTATAGTCAACATTAGTAGCAAGTTTATAGTTCATCCTGTGACTCTAAGCCTGAGGATATAGATTTAATGGTTATGAAAAGGCAATCTGGGATCATTTTAGATGCCCACCTTCCCTGCTACATGTTTTAAACTTCAGCTAATATCACTGATAGTTGAAATGTCTTTAATAGCTTGGAATGGTGAAACAGGCTTCTGCCACAATTTAGCCTCAGAGAAAAAGTCTATTTGTCCCTCCCCAACTTGAAACTTACTCTTGAAACTATCCACAAAATAGCAGTTCTGCTGTTCTTTCAACATCTAAATTGAAATCTAAATTAGAGCTGAATCAACATTGCATTTCTTATGTCCCTAAGTAAACTCAGAGTTACAGTAGCAGTATATTTCAGCTTCACCCAAATCCAATGTGACCCACATCAGAGACCAACCCTCTCAGACTCTTATTGCATATATTATGACTCAGCCCCCCCTCCTAACCATGAAACAAAATGGCCAATATGTTTTGGTAAATCCAAATGATCAACATTCCCCTAGCTATTTAGCAAAATTATACCAAATGGCAGCATCAATTCAACTTTGATTGATTCCCAAAAGTTATGTTTGGTTAGGCATGGTTAATACTAAAATAGAAGCCCATAAGAAAGTCCCAGAACTATAGGGCTTGTTCCAAAGTTAACGAGAAAATTAAAGAATATGATTCTCCATTATAAAGGAACCCAAGTCTAAAAACAGAGCACTCACACTCCTGTATAATTAGTTTTATTCTCCCTCATTAACCTGCAATCAATTAATTATTGTGGCTAGAAGTTGTCTTATTCTCTGCTAGAAGTAAAAATGTCTTCTCATAACTCTACTTAAGGTTTTATTGAGTTCTAAGAAAAGGTTTCATTCTATTTTTATAATAGTTGTATTAAACCTTAGAGTTAACAGATTAAGAACTAATACAAATTATATTTAAAAAAAGAAAAGAAAAAATGAAAGTAGAAAAAAAAGGAAACAGCAATATAGAAAGAAAAATAAAAAATAAAATAAAACTGTAGAAAGAAAAAGAAAAGAAATATAAAGAAGTAATGCCCTCCCTTTGTAGGCATAAGTATGGAAAGGCCTTTAATATGACAGACACAAAGTTATAAAATAAGAGGACTCACATTCACTATTATGATAATAATGATGATAATTATCATGTTTATCCCACCTTTTAATATATGTAACTCAAGGCAGCCAACCTACTGAATATTCCTGCCTCCTGTTTTCCTTACAATAACAACTTCCTGATGCTGGGAGTGAGAAAGGCCCAAAGTCACCCAGCCCTCTTTCATGTCCAAAGAAGGCGTAGAATTCACAGTCGCCTGCTTTCTAGGCCAGCATTCTAACTACTATTGTACATACTACTGTGTTTTCCCAAAAACAAGACAGTGTCTTATTGTACAATAAGACAATGTCTTATTTTCTTTTGACCCCCAAAATAAGCCTTTGGCCTTATTTTTGGCGAGGGCTTATTATTTTGGCGTGCAGGAGGCGGCGAGCATGGTCACCTCATGGCTGCTGCTGTGTTGCAATATTTTCAGGGAGAGCTTATTTTAGCTCATGTGCCCAAAAGCGTGATTGGGCTTATTATCCAATGAGGTCTTATTTTCAGGGAAACAGGGTACTTCTATGCTACTACACCAAATGGGATCTCTGCTAAATTGGTATTGTTATCTTAGTGTTATTCTAGTATTAGATTCCTGTTTCAAACAATGTAATTCACCAGGAACCTTCAACTTTAACCACAGGTCATAAGAAAGGATTACATGGATGTGGTCTACTGTTTCGTTCATATCTTGGCCTATGTTCATCTGGAATGATTCAGGAAATCAGTGACGTGCACATCAGTACAACATTCTACTGTCAGCTACAGGTGGCGGAAAGGGACTAATAAGCCACAGATATGCTGAGACTAAAAGAGTTAACTTTAAGGAGTAACTAAGAAATGAGACATCTTACTGGAATTTGGTGTTCTTTCGGTCTGAATATTTACTGCACTGTTCTGAATACAAGGTTGGATAATGATTAAACAAAGCCTGGGCTTTCTAGTGACTATTTGCTATCTGAAAGAAAAGGCCAAAGTCTTCGGGACTTAGCAGAACATGAAAACGCTCAACTCAAAACGATGAAGGGCAAATAAAGAGTTAAAAAACTAGGGGGGGACACACACACCAATACACTAATCACAATAAACCAATAAACATCCAGGGAAAGTGTGAAGAACTTTTTACAATAGTTATAGTATTGTTACAAAAAAATTGCACCGTTCCCTTATATTGTTTCCACTGCTGATTTGTATTCATCTTGTTGTTGGGATTTTTTAGGGAAGGTATGTACATTAAGACTACACTAATTTTAGCATGGGATTTTAAATATGTAGGCCAAATTCATTTAATATTTTTAATATATTCTTTTAGATTTTGTATCACCGATTTTACTGTAGCTGTACACCGTCCTGAGTCCCGAAAGGGATACAAATCAAATAAAACTAAACTAAACTAAACTAAACATCTGGCCCACAGGCCATGAGTTTGACACTTTCTGTATATGAGTCGAGAAAAACTTTAGGACCCCTCAAATTTTTTATAGCCAATCATGTGCTGGTAAATCTTTAAGAACTGGCTGTCTGGGGAAAAAAATTCCAACATCTATCGATAATGCTGACTCCCTTGCCAGCACCGTCCCATTCAGCCACTGAACAGCTGATTGATGCACCAATCATGATGGTTCAGTTCAGCTCATAAATTTTCAGAAACTTTAATAATCAGCTCTTGTGAGTCAGTAGGAGCTGACTCCAGTTTTAACTGCTTCTAACCTATGCAGTATTCCTCAATATTTTATCCATTGAAGGGCTTCTATGCTCATTTGAGGATTTAGAAATCTGGATAATAATCTTGCCCTCCAGATGCAGCCTTGGAAAACAACAAATCCATAGCTCTTGTACCTTACTCTTTTCTTCTATGTTAATTGTACTTGGCAAGTTCAGCCCCACTTTTTGCAAATTGCATTTAGTTTTTAACAAATAGTTACATTCAGTGGTGGGATTCAAATAATTTAGCAACTGGTTCTCTGCCCTAATGATTTCTTCCAACAACCAGTTTACCAACCTGCTCAGAAAGTTACCAACTGGTTCTCCTGAAGTGGTGCGAACTGACTGAATCCCACCACTGGTTATGTTCCTATTTTCAGCACAAATGTGATGCAACTATAACATAGTTGTTTGGGTGAAATGTGTATGTTAAGAGATTAACCTTAATTCTAAAACTTCACCATTTTTCATTTTGCAAAAATATTAAGACCTAAGATGACTCTTCATCAATGCATGTGTTGTGTTAATTCAGTACAATATTGACATTATATTGGTGTTTATTTCTTTAGGGATTCATTGAAACATATACATTTACCAGAGGTGTTTAAATCTTTGCTTAACAAGAGAGAGAGAGAGAGAGAGAGAGAGACGGAGGGAGGGAGGGAGGGAGGGAGGGAGGAGGGATGGTGGCTATATCTGTTAATATTTTGAATATGTGTGGGTCTAATAAAGATGGGTTCATATGTGCTGTCTTTGTCTTTACATACTACCATACATTTGCACAAAGTGGTCTTCATATGGTCCTTTTTGGGTCATATGCCAGAAAGACAGACAATTTAATTCTGAAAGTATTACAAGCTACTGCCCAATTGCTTTTCCAGAGGATTTTTTTGAGAAGGGGGGGTTCCCTACCCCTCCTTGATTTGATCCAACCTAGTTTGGAACTCTATCTTTCTTTTGCTGGCTTCTCCTGCTACATTAGATTTCATCCTATCATACTACTGATGACAAAAGATGGGCAGGCAAACAGAACACAATTTATTTCCAACACTCTGTCAGGTTGGAAAGAATAAAAAAGGTCAACAAAACCAGTATTTCAGGTTTGTGGAATCTAAATCAGCCATTTGAATGTATCAGTCATCTTTTCAGTCAGATTTTCATTATGCTAGCGTTGGTGGTTGAATTTGTATCCCTGATAACATAAGACATTTGTCATTGCATTTGATGAGGCTCTGAAAGGATATGAGGGAGAGGGCATTTTCTGCCAAGCTCCAAGATCATGATTTCTTCCTGTTTATCCTAAAGGAGATCCCTCTGGCTACATTGCTGTTCATGTAATAATTGATAGTTATGAAATTTGATTTGTATTAATGGGTTTTGGAGATTTCGCTTTAGCTGCTAGATTGCTAACTGGGGAGGCTGTATAGCACAAGTTTGAAAAAGTTTATTACATCAATAATATTTTTTTTCATAATTGCTTTGAACTTTTCTCTTTTCTAAAGAAAAAAAGTAAGAAGCCCATAGCTATAAGTGAAAATACTTATAGCCAAGTCTCTTAAAGCCGTGTCTCTAAACTAGGGTTTAATCACTTATAATGGTCTGATTCTTACATAAGACTAAATCATAACAAGTGCTTCCAAAACAAATTTAAAACAGGCTTCTTAGATTCTAAATTGTGAGCCAGTAAGGCAGATGCCAAGTTTGGCCCAGGGTAGGGCCAGAAAGCTTTATTCTTATTGGGTATTTTCAGAGTACTGTACAATAATACAAATGGGCTTCTGTCCAATGTTGGGTGTACACAGTTCCTGTGCAAATTCAAATATTGACTCACTCCTACATTCAAGGTGGCTGGTTAAACCTTCATTCCTTTCTGGGGTAGAACTGTACAGGGGTTAAGGCCTTCATCAGGAGAAAGTCTCAATGTCAGTGATTTCCAAGAATGCATGGTTAAAGCATGGGCTGGGACTCACGTACTTCATAGTTTAAATTCATTTATTAAATTTACTCATCATTTAAGAGCTTACCTCTGCATTGGGTAAGAATGCATGACACGAAGCCATACTGATCTCTTGTCCTTGGATTTTTGTTTTATGGATAGATGGGAGGGAGAAGGTTCTGATGAATTTGGGGGTGGGGGCAGAAAGGTGCATGGTGCAGGATTGAGGGAATGTCAACTCTTTTCTTATCAGCTCTTTTCCCCTTTCCTGATCATTTAATTGTTCTTAGTGTACTTCTAATGAAAAAGTAATTGCCCACGAAATCCCAAAGGAAATAGATCAAGCACATCATAGATTAACCTTCGGGGAGTTTTGCTTTAAACCCACACACACACACACACACAGAGAGAGAGAGCGAGAGAGAGAGAGAAAGAGCGCAAGAGAGAGAGAGAGAGAGATGCACACATAAACATTATACACATACACTCAACCTTTTTTTTAAGTAACAAAACAATTGTTGGAGATGTGTCAGTCTATTTACATGTAGCTTACTTAATAAGTCTAAAAATCTAAGTCTGAATATGGTCATTAATCATGCAGGTATCAGGGATGAAATTCGACTGGTTCTATCCAGTTCATGCGAACTGCCCACCCACCCGGACATCATCATGTCCAATTTTTGAAGCTTTGCTCATGCACGCACTCACATTTGTGAACCGGTAGTGAAGGTAAGTTGATTTCACCCCTGGCAGGTATGTGCACATGATTTGTATATATGTAGTCACTGATGCTTTTGGGGGGTTCCAAAGCTGCCATAATTTGAAAGTGAATTGCCCCAGAATTTATTCATTGATTAAACTTTTTTCCCAGCCTTATTTTTGGGGACACCTCAAAATGGCAGACATGCCTAATGCTCCCATTTCCTCACATCAACAATGTTGTTAGGACTTCCGGTTCCGGCTCCAGCGGCGACGGGCGAGCCTAGTGCTTGTTCGCCGCTTTGTTTCTTTTTCTGCCCCCCACGGGGGCGAGACGCCCCTTGTTTGGGGGTCTCCCGTAAAGCCGGCTCGACAGGGACGCCCCCCCCTCACGGCGGTGGGGGAAGCGACCCTCGTCGTGGCTTAGGTGAAGGAGAACATGCTGCGGGGGGTTCTCCCTTCGCCTAAGGAAAACGGCGCCATTCGCATTCATGTAGAGGGCTAATCGTCGATGTCAGAAGGCTTCCCGAGGCTTCAGCTGCAAGGGGAGAGTGAGTGTTCAAAAACTTGTTTTTTTTCTACTGTCAGCCGGGCTGAAAGGACTGGGAGGGGGGTGTTTGTTTTTAAACCCCCCCCCTCGGACTTAAGCAGCACCTGGAAATGGTTCCTCGCGGCGAGGAGCGGAAATCTTTAATCCTGACTGTTTGCGCTAAGGGAAAGTGGTCTGCGGCTTGCTTGCAACAATGTCTCTAGGTCTGGCTGAAACAATTTTTCTCACTACTCTCTCCTGTGGGCTCTGAGCTGGGCGGGGAAGATGGCCTCTCTTTGTTCCTGATTGACTATTTTGTTTATGGAAAATTCCCAGCGTCTCTTTGCAATTTGGACTCTCTCTGGCTTTTAATGAAGAATTTTTTCCTTTTGGATTTGTGATTTCTTTTCTGGAGTACCTTCGCTATTACATCTATTGAGCTGGAAAATTGTTTCTCTCTTGGTTCCTGAATTTTACAATGTTACAACCCTGATCAGAACTTTTGGCTCCCGGTCAGCCTCACCAACCCCACCCTGAAAATGCCATTTTAGTGGCATTGACTTTAACAGTTAATCATGGCTCAAGAAACAGCACTGGCAAGTTTAGAACAAAGGATGGCTGCTCTTGAAACTGTTATACAGACTTTGGTACAAGAGATTCAAGCCCAGAGGGCAGAAAATATCAACTTCAAGAAGGAGTTATTGGACACACGGAAGCAAGTGCTGGAAAATACACAGAAGAATGAAGAATTGGAAGGGGGGCTGGTGGGGGTTAAGGGAGAGATTAAAAATGTTACTAATGAGGTTGGGGAAATAAATGGGCATGTGTCTAGGATTGATATGAAAAGAATGACATATTTTTTGAGATTTCAGAACGTTTCTGAGGAATCTGGTGAATGCCTCCCTGATCTTATGAGCACGATTATAGCAGACTATTTACAAAAACCTAAGGATGAGATCAGGGGGGACATTGACCTATCTTATAGAATAAACTCAGCATATGCCAGGATAAATGAAGTGCCTAGAGAGATACATGTGAAATTTGTTAGAATGTTCAACCAGAGAGGAAATCCTGAAAGTGCAGAGAGAAAGTCCGTTAATCTACCAACAAAAAACGGTTGCTATCTTGAAGCAGATCCCTAGAAAGATTAGAGATGCAAGAAGGAAATTTTCCTTCTTGTCTAAAACATTGTTTGACCATGGGATTTGGTTCAAGTGGGTGACACCTGAAGGGATGCTGGTGTTCTGGGAAGAAGGAAGAGTGAGGATTAAAACAGTTGCGGAGGCGGAAGCCTTTCTTAAAAAACATTCCTCTATCCTGGGGGAAGATCCAGGGGGGACGGAGGGGGCCACGGCCCCGCCCACTGGGGGCCAGGGAGGAGAAAAAGAAGATACAATTGCCAAGAGACTTAGATCAAAAAAATAACTTTGCCTTGACTTTTCTTTTGAACAATTTTGCATAATATTTGTATTTGGATTTTTTGTAAAGGACTGACAGTATAGAAATGAGAATTTAGGTATATGTACATGCTTTCACTTTGTAGTGTTATGAAAAATGTTTTTTTTTTATTGTTATCAATGTATTTTGAGGTCCCGGAAGAGCCGACGACTTCGACGTGAATGCTCTCAAAATTTCTTTGTATCCCTTACCCTACCCTATAGAAAAATGTAAAACCAATAAAACTTTTTCAATATGAAAAAAAAAAAACAATGTTGTTAGGTAGATTGGTCTGAGAGAAAATGACTAGGCCAAAATCATCCAGCCAGCTTTCATACCTAAGGGAGGACTAGAGCTGTGTCTCCTGGTTTCCTGCCACTTTTTAAATGGAAAATAGAAAACAAATGTGAAATTCTTAACACATGTTATCATGCCAAGTAAACACAGAAATTACAGCTCTACCCAATGTGACCTCTTTTCTCTGTGGTGATGTCAAATTGGGTAGAGCTGTGATTTTGGGGTTTTATTACCAAAGAACTTTTCAAAGGCATCTGCTGCCTGCCGAGAGATACTAACTTCCCTTAGATAATTCCTTGTAAGCAAATTCTTGTCACAGCTTCCTTTGCAGGTTCTTTGCTTAGTTAATATATATCTTGCCATGAAATGTTGAGTTGAAGTGCACATTTCTTAAAGCTGCCAAGATTGAGAAACACTTCTGTAGAGAAAAGAATTGAAATCCCACAAACATAATTTGGGATTTACATATGAAACCACAATGCAGGAAATTTTGCTCACTTATTATTTATTTTATTTATTTATTATATTTATACCCTGCCCTTCTCCAAGCGGACCCAGGGCGGCGCACAGAAATGTTAAAATACATACAAAACATAATAAAATTTTAAAAAACTTATTCTAATAAAATCCTGTGCTAAAACCAAATTAAAAATCCCAAATTTAAAACTATCTAGGAGTCACTAATGGAGGTTATGCTAGGCCGGCTAGATGGAATAGATGTGTCTTCAGACACTTGCGGAAGAGGCGGAGGTCAGAGATGGTGCGGAGTTCAGGGGGTAAGTCGTTCCAAAGGGCTGGTCCCACCACAGAGAAGGCTCTTCCCCTGGGTGTCGCCAGTCGGCATTGTCCAGCCGACGGCACCCTGAGGAGGCCCTCTCTGTGGGAGCGTATCGGTCTGAGGGATGTATGGGGCAGGAGGCGGTCTCGCATGTAACTAGGCCCCAAGCCATGGAACGCTTTAAAGATGGTCGTTAAAACCTTGAAGCGCACCCGAAAGACCACAGGAAGCCAGTGCAGCTCGCGCAGGATAGATGTTATGTGGGAGTGTCTAAGCGCTCCCGTAATCACCCGCGCGGCTGCATTCTGAACTAGCTGCAGCTTTCGGGTGCACCTCAAGGGAAGCCCCACTTGCATATATAAATCCTAGGAAAAGGAGTTCAAGCCTTCAATAGCCAATGCTATTCAGAGTTTTAAAAGGCAAGTTATGACTGAATTATGGCTAAAAAATAATTGACAGCTGGTGCAAATTTATTTATTTTTAATAGTTTAACATTGTTCTTACTATGTTATATGTAAATAAAATCTTGGAACAGACTTCAAACAATATCCCAGGTGTAGCATACTGAATTAATATAAGCTTTATGTATAGAAGTAGTAGACACTGACAAGAGAAAATAACTAATTTGTTGCTGACTCATTCAAACCTGTATTTTTTTTAAATACCCATTGACTAATAATAAAGGTAAAGCCAAAACTAACGCCCTGTCAGACCTGTTTAAAATAAGAGGGTAATACCAGATATAGCCACACCTCACTCTAGAAAGCTGCTCATCTGCTATGCATACTACATACAAAGCAAATGCATAAGGAAAAAGATAAGAATATTTTTATATTTGCTAAGCAACATCAAAAAGAAAACAGTGTACACTTCCCCTGGTAGAATTATATGAATTGAGAGGTAAATATGCGTACATATAGTGAAGTGCTGATTTTTTAAAGTTAAAAGTAACCAAATACTTTTGAGTAGAAGAAACAACCGAAAGGAATGCAAAAGTATTTATTATGAGCCATTTCCTCTTCAGAATCCTGCTCCTAGTTGCAAGACACAAAGTCAGGGAGCATCTGTTGTGTGTATGTGTGTGTGTGTGTAAAGCAGTCAAGGTAGTGGCTGTGACCCCATAACTGAAAGCTTGCAACACAAATAAAAAGTAGGCAGGACTTTAATCATGGGTTCACACACAGCTGCCATTTTGACTTTTTTGATTCCCTCTACATATATCCATGTATATTTCTGAAACGTGCACATTTTAAGCGGGAAAAGCAATTCTCTGAAAAATTAGTAGTAAAAACCAGAGGCAACAAATAAGGCATGCAAATATCTTCGGTCTTATTTAATGCCTAATAATTGTCCAGTAAACATGTGAAAAGATAGGAAAGAAGTTGTGTGACTGGGGTTAAAGTTCAGAGCCTGTCAAAATCTGAGAGTAGGTAAATTCAGGAGTTTATTGGTGTCAAAAATTAGAGCAAGGTGTCAATTCCTAACAACCATAAAGATAAATATTCTACAGGCGGATTTGTCCCCGACATTGTCCTTCAGGTCGTTTATGGCAGTGTTTCTCAACCTTGGCGAGTTTAAGACGAGTGGACTTCAACTCCCAGAATTCCCCAGCCAGCTATGCTGGCTGGGGAATTCTGGGAGTTGAAGTCCACTCGTCTTAAACTCGCCAAGGTTGAGAAACACTGGTTTATGGTGTTTTCATGGTGCTCCCTTAACTACTCTAACTGAGTCTATCTACTCCATCCACTTTGCGGTTGGTTATTATATTTTTCCCTTGCACGTTTCCCAGCATTATTGAATTCTCCAGAGAACTAAATCTTTGTATAATGTGTTTGAAGTATGATAATTGGAGCCTGGTCATTTGGAGCCTATAATGTCACACAGATGTTGTAACTTCATCGTTCAAATGTAAATTTTGTAATTTGCCTCAATTACATAATTTGCATCATTTGTGCACATACTTCACATCCCCTTAAGTGCCTCCATCTTTAAGGTTAATGAGTACCAGTCACATCCAATCTGCATATCTTCATTTTGCGAACCAGAACATCATGCTAAGCAATAATGTAATTGATTTGTTTGGACACAGTGTGTTATGTGAACATTGCAAAACTTGCAGGCTGCTCTGGACGTAGGGTTAGGCACAAAAGTAGAGTCTGTCTATGAAAGTCAGAAAAAGTCTGAAACCTGCAATTAGGCTTTTTTCTCTGTTGCTGGCTTAGCACTATTTATCCTTGAGTTGGCAGAAAATGTATTGACATGTAATTCATTGTCCATTTTGCTGATTCCTCTCTTCCTGATCAACCACCGTCATCTCATTTTCTCTCACATAATAATTGACAAAGCCCAACAGATTTATAGTGTCTTGCGGCGTCTCTTGGATGATGAATAAAGAGGAAAACATCACTTTAGGTAAAGTGTATAATTGACAAGGAATAAAAAAACAAAGCAAAAAGGCAATACCATGCAGTCATAGTAGAAACATTGATATTGCCAGAGTAGGTTTTTAGTGTGGTTATGTACAAACCAGGAAAGGTTGTTGATTAAATTAATTATGTATGTGAACCAGGTCTTTTCCTTTAACTTAATCTACAACTTACTAGGTCTTTATCACTACCTTCAGCAAGATTTTCTTCTAGATAGCCTTATTCCTAGAATATCAATATTCTGATAGTTACATCTGTCAGTAATGATGTTACATTTGTCATGGATCTAATCCTTCAGCTGGCAGTAAAGTATGCTTACAGACTTTGCACCACCTTCAATTCTGAGTCCTGTTTTGCTTCAGTAATGAAGCAAGGGAAGGGGTACAGTCCTTACAATTTTAATGCGGAAAAGTTAAAGAAAGCAACTGGTGGATTCTCCTACCCCTGTTTAGTTTTCCATCAAATCTCATCAGCTGTTGGAGGTGTGGGGAGGAGACATCCACCAATCATTTTCTTTGACATGGATTGTATCTGGACAGGAGGTGAGCTTTGACAGGTGTTTAGACTTGTTAAGGCTTGCTCTGGTTTTACTTCAGTGGTTTTGTACAGGTGTGCAGCCGATACTGTCGCTCCTTTTAGACAAAGATCAAACTGATTTATGAATAGCTCTATTTTGGAATAGCACTAAATCATTGTCCAAAAGTTCTCTAACTTTATAGAGCGAGAGGTGGCAGTTATGAGGGCAACCCTCCCCCCCTTTGCAATTGTCCCTTGTCAACTGCTTTACCAGGGTGCCCAACCCATCTTGCAGATGTGGGATTTTAGCTATACTGGGAAGGTGCTTTCCCACTTCAGGAAGAGAAACTGCATTACTTGTGTCTAAAACAATTAGATGGGTGCAATGGCAACCATGTAATGAAGCAGGATCTCCCACTACATGGTAACCCAACAGTGCCAGTCAGCTGCTTCTCAAGCTAGCTCATAGGTCCTGGCTGCATGCAGCAAACTCTTTCACCACCAGATTGCCATGCCATCAGATGTCCATGGATGGAAAATATCAGTTCCCTTTCTCTCCTCCTTCCCACTCTACATGCTATCTATCTGTAGGACTGCTAGGAGGAGTGAGAAGAGATAGGCTTTGAGTTGAGAGTAAAAGGACCAGATTCTCCTGCTGCCAAAATCAAAATAGTCCTGAATAAAAACTGCCCAGGGAATGGATGGCAGCAGGCATGGAGTATATTCAATAGCATAAAATAGTCAATGAAAGGTAGACATATCTGATTGTATCATTGACCACACTGTTAATGAAGGGACCAGAAGGACCAACCTCTAACATGTGTACGAAAATCAAATAAACCAATCACAAAAAAAGCTGTCCAGCCTTTTCTTAAAAACCAACAACCTTCACAGGTACATTTTTCTGCTATTGCAAATTTCTTAGTAAGGTTTTCTTTATATTTAAATGAAATCTAGATGGATTCAGTTTATAGTTATTTTAATAATTATTTCTGACATTATTTTATGCGGTCATTGAAAGCACTTTTTGATCATTTTCACTGTAGTTTCTTTTTATGGCCCTGAACGTTATCTTTTTTGGCTCTACACTGAACATTCCAAGTTCCTTTAGCGAATCCTTCAAGGCCAAATTCACTCATACTACAAGGCTTATATCAGGGGAAAAAGAACACTACCTTAACATCCAAAGAATTATGATAAACATAAGCCATGTTTAGTAGTGAGTGAGATATGTCCTTTAAGAATAGTTACTGAGGCATCTTTGTGACACGTTTAATAGGATTTATCAGTTATATAGACCTGTCACAAATGGAAGTCACATAGCTGTGCCAGTCTGGTTTGAAAAAGGAAATCTGCCTGTCAAATCTCTCTTGAAAAAAATGTTTTTTTACTCTATAAATACATGCACCCTTAACATTTTTATTTTATTTTATTAAATTTATACCCCGTCCTTCTCCAAAATGGACCCAGGGCGGCGCACAGGAATATTAAAATACATACAAAAACATAAAAAATTTTAAAAACTTATTTGATGAAGATCCTGCGCTAAAACCAAATTAAAATCCCCAAAATTTAAAACTATCTAAAAGTCGTAATGGAGGTTACGTTAGGCCGGCTAGATGGAACAAATGTGTTTTTAGGCACTTGCGGAAGAGGCGGAGGTCAGAGATGGTGCGAAGTTCAGGGGGTAAGTCGTTCCAAAGGGCTGGGCCCGCCACAGAGAAGGCCCTTCCCCTGGGTGTCGCCAGTCGGCATTGTCTGGCCGACGGCACCCTGAGAAGAACCTCTCTGTGGGAGCATATCGGTCTTAGGGATGTACATTAATAGTATCAGAACATCACTGCTTCGTCTCTGCTTGCTTCCAAATTTAAATGTATTAGTCCAAGTTGTTTGTAGGCTTATCTATCTAATAGTAATTGTTTTCTAGCAAACCTAAATACACTGAACACAATACAACTCAAAATCACTTGATTGTTTTCATAAAATTGTTATAAAAAAGAGTCAGGGGAAAACTTTTTTTCTTGCCACATTTTTCTTGTCATCATTTATCTGATTCATTTTGAAAACTAGATTATCAAGTAGTAATGTATCTAATAATGATCCCTTCAACATTCCTATGAACCATATGTTCTGCAATAATTTTCATGGTATTTACAAAAAGGATGCTAGTCCAGTCATGCAAGCTGGTAGCTATAATAATTGATGCTCAAAATAGTTCTTCAAACATTCCTGTTTGAAAAAATATTGTTGCAATCCAAAGGAGTTGCAACATCTACTAAAGTCATATCCAAAGATTTTTCTAATACTTTAAGGAGAATCCAAGCTGAGACACTAACTGCATAAATGCAGAGAATAAGCAGGATACTGCAATAGTACACCCTGAGCAGAATCAAAACCCCAGGAAGTGGGATAAAGATTCTAACATTTGGGTCCCCTTTAGTCTTGATGAACATTCTCATATGTCTCTCACTCCAACTACTATTGCAAAAAAAAAAAAAAAGAATTTTCCAATTCTCCTTATTAATGATATACCTGATCTGGTTCTAAATCAGTATATTTCCATGCTGTATGCAAAAAAACCTTTCCATTTTAAGTTGCAATTTTCAGCATGTGTGTAATATGAGACCTGAAGCTCTTTTTAGTTTCCATAACATCAACTTGTATTTTATGTTGATTGTGATTATTCCCTTCATCCACATAAAACCAGTATGTACAATCTCACTTATATATAAAAGCTTTGAATTTTTCTCACTTTCCCCCTTCTCCTCCAATAAAACTCCCATCTTATTTTCAAAGCAGCTATGTTAAAATGAAACAAATTTGTCCTCTATCTTCCTTTACAAGAACAATAAGATTGTTCGATGGATGGATATCATCCGACATCATGTAATGTGTAGCAAATACTCACCAGAGGCAAGAAAGTGAGCAGAGGGCGGACTCTTGGACGTGGTTTAAGTGTGGCTGTTCCAGAATCTGTCACTGACCCAAAGCGATTGCCACCATAATAAATGCCATCCACTTCACCTAAAACAAAACAAAGGAGATCATAAATAAGTAAAGGAATGAAGGCTGAATGTTGTTTTTGAGATGAGTTACAAACTTCATAAATTATTCCACTCTGTATTTTTTTTTAAAACCAATTCTACCACCTTAATAGTTTGTAGCAATATTTATCTATGATGTATATCAGATTCCTTTAACAGAGGGCCTTAACTAATGGGCATTAAAAACAGAAGCACATAAAAGGTCACCATTATTTCACAAACACTTGGAAGCCACTTCAAATTACTTTATGCATACAATCTAAAAATCATTAGAATCCTTCTAAAGATGCAGCCTAATCTTGCCATAAAGTGCAACTTAACGTGGAAGCTTCTCCATGACTATATCAATACAATACAAGATGAACCAGCAAATATGTAAATCCTTCCATTCTCAGCTTTGCATCCTTACAACCATTGTAGAACTTGTGTGGGCATTAAAAACTGAGCTGGTTCCTCTTGGGCTATGGTGTGGAACTATTTCCAATACCAAAAGCACCCTATTGCCATGTGTCTGGTCACCATAACACCAACTTTTGCTCTGCATAAACAACTGGGCAGGTAGTCTTTCTGCCCCCAGAACTTATTGATGGTGTTTCCACTTGCTATTACTAGAAGAAAAGTAGGAGGGAAACAAGTACAGGAGTGTGGATTGATTATTCATTTTTGTGCTTCCTTTTGGCAACCAATTTTCCTTGCTAATGGGCAGGGGGCAGGGAGTATCAGCAATCACAATTGACTTTACAGTTTACTTTACACCAGGTGAGTAGGGGAGGGAGCAAAGGGATGCATGCATAGTCAGTGTATCACAAGTGCAGAGGAACTGGGAAAAAGTTCACTGGTGGAGTAAACTTACTCAGTTTGCGACTTTACCTGCCTACATCCTCATTGACTTGCACCATGTGAGCATTCCATAAGCAAAGACTTTGCTATCAGGAAGCTGTCAGGAAACATTGGAAGCAAAGATCGCATGACTGTGGCTGACCAAGCCAGTGTGGTAGCAGAACTGAAGCAGCAATAGCACAGCAGTGCTGAAGAGGCTACAACTTCCCCTAATTTTGCTCCCACGGATGTCATAAGTCCAGGATTTAAGACACATTTTGTAAATTAGCTCTTTGGTTTACAAATCATTGCCCTTTGAGGCACCATTACAAACAAGCAAATGAGATTTTTAGAAGCATATAGATATTCTAATGGACACTCACTTTTGGAATTATTATTCACAGCAGCACAATTTTTATATTTGTGGATGACCAGTTTCTATAACTCCAATATGTCATATTTCTGTCTTATTCTGATATTCAGTCTTTGCTTAAAGATCAAACCATATTATTTGCAAGCTAATCCTTGTGAAAGAAAATAAACTCAAAGTTGGTTACTTCCTTATAAGAACCAATAAAGATTTGTGAGTTAAAAGAGATGCAAATCAATATATCCCTATCAAAATAACACACCCTTATTTACAATTCTACCTAGCTAGCTGGCTGGCTGGCTGGGAATGTGGGCGTTTGCAATTGCATCCCAATCAGAAGTATCAGACACTGCATTACAATTTCAAAGTATTCCCTGTTCCTGAAAAACTATTGTAGCCCTGTTGGTTTATGAGAAAAAAGTCCAAATATTGCTGGGTGATATTTCTAATATGATTAACAGAAATAGCAAGAACGTATGCAAATTTGAATTTTTCAGTGTCCTAGCCGGAAAGATGATATAAAAACAGGGAGTACAGAAGAAACAAGAAAGTTGGGGAAAATGAGAATAGATTTTTTAAGCTATAAGATTTCAGTTTAACCCCATTTGCAGTATGGAGTACAGATGAATCCCTAGTGGCAACAGAAAAAAGAATGAAATCAAGAAAGTTTTTTCAAGTGTGCTGAAAACATGCTTTCCTTCTTATCAGCCTTCCATTTAAAGTGAGTAGCTAATCCTACTGATAACTCAGCCGCTTTTTACCCATGATCTTATCTGATAGATTTTGACAGACCAACCAATCAAACTGTGGTGTCAAAGAACAAGCAATAACCTGCTGTTCCCAATCTGCTGTTTCCAAAACCTAAGCTTCAACATTTCCTTTATGTCCTTCCATTGATAGTCCAGAATTCCAAAGACAGGGATTCCATTCTCATTCCCAAATGCTTTAGTTGCTTTTATCACCTCAATAGAGCTTGGTCATTTAATTATGCTCAGAACACGGAAAGGACAAAACATCCTCAGTGTTTTTCAGTTTTGCAAATTTACAACGTGCATCCACCATAGTGCTTTTTGTCTGGTGTCTTTGAAGGAAACATCAAGCAGGATCATAGATATGCATTCAGAGGATGAGATTTCACCGAAAGAGACCTGCTCTTTATCTTGATGTTTCATTTTTTACTAAGTAAGGCATTGAGGAACAATAAAAATTAGAAGGCAATATTTCATAGTCACAACAACAATACGTATAAGTTCCTGGAAATGCTCACCCTGGTTCATTTGCTGGATAAAATAAATGCATTATCCCAATAATAATATCCCATGAAGAGCAATTTCAAGATAAACTGAGCACATAGATGAAATGTTTCCTATTTCTTGGGAATAAGAAGCCATTTGCTGGGAAGCACCCAGTCTGGCAGAGAGGAGGAATCAAGCATGGAGTTAGCCTGGAATCCCTGCACAACCACAAAAGAGTTAGGACCGACCTATCCCTCTTAGACTCCATCAAGATCCTACACTGAGGAGATTCTTGTATTATAGGCAGAACTTAATAAAATACTTAGTTTGAATTTTGCATATATGGATCTGGTTATTCATGCTTGACACAACTAGACACCTGTGACCCCTTGGATCATTATTTCAGACATATTTCCTGACCAAACTTCTCAATGCCTTTAATAATGGCAGAGCTTCTAAAGAACTTGAAAAGTTCTTACAATATGCAGGAAGATATTCAGAGATGTATCCACCTTGAAAGTAGCCCATGTTGTACTGTATAGCCCAGTCAAATATCAGGAGTTAACCAGAGGAAAGATTTTGTGACACTTGTATTATGTCACAAAATGCTTTATGATATTCTTATGCCATAACATGTTTTACAAAGTTTACCAAATTACTCAGGAGTTATGGATCCTGGATTTTGGATGCATTGTGTAAGTTAGTTCATTTAGGTACCTTAATTAAAAAGGTTTTGCCCTATGATGCACTATTTTGCCCAGTTAAAGGTTACATACACAAAATTTTAGCAGTATAGCAAACAACTCAGAGGGTGCAGACCAGAGGCAATCATGTTTTAGTACCAGGACTGAGAGTTTTTACAATCATAAAAATATAACAGCATATCAAAGAATAGACTTGTCTTTAATATTCTGCCAAAATATTTAGCTTAGTTTCTTAGTTTTCACCTTAAAGGGTCTCCTCCTCCTGAATTGGTACCATTAAAAAAAAAACAATAATTAGATCTATTTTTACACTGTAGTATCTCATCTTAAGTTCTCAACTGGAGTTCAAAATTGGCTGACAGAAGAAATACAGATTTAAATCTGTTAAATTACTCAAGGAACTTTAACTAAAGGAACTATAATCCTGTGTAAATCTACAAGTAGACTTCAGGACTTTATTTACAAGAAAATCTATAAAGATTTATAGTCTTAATGTATGTGATTTAACCATTTAATAGATTGATTAAGTCAGTTACGTTTCTACATTTGGAAATGAGTAAACCAAGCCTAATTCTGAATATGTATGTCTGCGTACTTAAATATATGTGGGTTTTTTTTTCCAAATGATTCTAGCACATAAATAGTAGTAGGTACTACTTTAGAAGACAAATTCATTTGTCTGCAAAACCAATGAGGAAATGAAAAATTTAAAGTTAGGTTTGCCACCTACCATTTTATAAGAAGTTCTATTTATGCATTTTGAAAATTGCGATACCTTAGTTACTTATTTGGCTCGAATTTTACACGTGCATAATTAGGACTAAATAATACTTTCAAATTAATATGTATTAGATTGCATAGTATATAATGAATTAATATAATCTGTTTAATCCAATAGTCCCATAAAAAGAGATTGAAAACATACACGTTTAATCAAATATAAATATCTTTTATCATTTAAATTAAATTATAAATTAAATGTTGATTTAAACCAAACTTTTGCAACCTGGTTCCTCTGAAGATGAAGTGGATTGGAATTATGGCTTCTAGAATGCCATGCTAGCATAGTATTTGATCATTTTGGGTTGGGATTCTAGATTGGAGTGTCTAAACTTCAGCAATTTTAAGATAGCAACTTCTACTTCCCAAAATTCTCTAGCTCGCATCTTAAACTATTGTAGAAATTTGGTATATCTGGATGGCAGCTGTTTGGTCCAGTTTGTTTAACCTATCAAACATCAGCAACCTAAATTTTAGCATCTCTCCTTTTCTTTTACACTTGATTAGATATCCAAACCAATAGTGCTAAATATAAATATCTTGAAGTTTTGGAGAAGCCATCCTTATTCATTATCTTTTTGTATACCTCCTAGAAAAATATTTGGGAAATATAAAAGAATTTAAATCTGACCCCAGGAAAGGTATAAGCAAGCCATTAAAAAGGGTCTTGGAAAGACCAGAGACAGAAGGAAGTATGAAATTCAAAATAACCCCACCTTACTCTTGCTTAGTATAAGATGATACAGAAAGAAACCTGGACAAGATTGTATTATTTATACACTGCAACAATAAAATAACATTCCTGGAAACTCTGCGGTGTCTGTGTTTGGACCCAGCCCACTTTGAAGACATGACAGGAATCTAAGATTTGTAGAAATATCTATCACATAAATATTCAGAAAAACTGCCCTTGGGAGGACATCCCAAAATAACTCAGCAGAGGCTGACATGCTCCTGCAATGAGGCAAGCTCGTGCTTCTTGAAGGAGAAGGGAAGGAAATCACAAGGGACTTAGCAGAACGGAAGAAAGACTGCAGGAACCAAAATATTCTTTCCTTTTTCAACTCTCAAATTTATCTATTTTTCTGTAGCCAAAACTACAGGGCCAAAAATATGCATGGAGGAAAATAAAGTTAAATAAAGCAACAAAAAAGAAAATGTGATGTATTATAATAAGAAGGTGGACTCCCAGGAGGGACATGGTGTATTTCAGAGGACCAAGGGGCAACTCAGCTCAGATATCAAGTGAGAAAGAGGATGAAGCCAGCTCCTTCTTAACAGTTCACAAAGTATATTGTTGATGAAGATAGTAGAGTTCTTAGTCTGGCAACATTTTGTCTACAGGTGCTAAACCATAAATAACTAAGCTTAGAAGAATGGCCACATGTCATTCTTGGGTTTGGGCCTGACAGATGAGGATTAATGGCACAGACTGTTCTGAACCAACATAACAACAAGAACAAGCTTCTTGTATTTGACCAGTTTCCTAAAAGACAGGCCCTTTTGCTCTTTCTCTTTTATTACCTGGCCTCAGACTGACAGTTTATTGAACTGAAGTATAAACTTCAGTTTGGTATACACAGCTGTGTGATGTGACTTATTGTTTTGTAGAAAGGGAATGTTTGGGGAACATTATGAGCCTGTTGCTAGCACCACCATGATCATTCAAAATTACTGCAAAAACATGTTCAGAAAGACAATAATATTTATTATCCAGACCTCACATTTTCCAGATGTTTTTTTGCAATGACAATTGGGATCTAAACACAACTAAAGGCCTATTAAAACAACAGGGAAGAAACTTTGGCCATGTTAGAACATTCTCGAATCAGAACCTGTGGACATCTTAGCTTCCAGCCTCACATTCTTGCCACATAATCACACCTCTCTGAGCTGTGTTTTCTAGTAGTTAATACAGCCCATAATTTACTTTAACAACCTTCTCAGGTGAACAGCATGAATTAACAAGTATGATCAGCAGACACACTCAAAATCTATAAGCCCCACCCCTGTTGGAAAAGCTCTGCAGGAAGTTGCTGCAAAGAAAGTAAACATTAAAGCACATTAAAAGAAGGGAGTCATATAGGGTATGCATGATCAGCAGTAAAAGAAGCAGAAAAAGACTTGCTCACTGCAATTCCATTATTGATTCAAAGTCGGAAACAAACAAGGAATTAAACATAATTTCATTACATAAAGAGCATCTGCATATGTGTGCTTTCTCTCCCTGTCCACCCACCAGCAAATCTGTATGCTCTTGCTGTTTTTGTCAGATAAATTAAAGCACCACTGCACCATTTTAAGCTCTGCCCATGTTAGGCATCTGGGTCATGATATAAATAGGAAACGTTATGATTTACACACACTTATACAGACGTGCAAAACAGGCCAAAGCATCTGCAAAATACTTGTCTCTACCATATGTGTTTTTTGCTGTTTAGAGATGTAACCCATTAATTCCCTTTCTAATTAGGAAAGAGCTGGAAGAAATGTATTTCTTATGGAAAACCATATCTGAATATTTCTTCTATAACAATGAGCATGCACCTGAAATTCTTCAGATACCTGTTTTTCTGGATTGTCCTGTAAATAAAGATTATGCACACTAAATTCATTCCTTTTAACTTATGAATTCTTGGACCAATTTTCTATCTAGATAGCCAAAATAAGCTTTGAAAACCAGCAAGAAATTTGTAGCACAATTGACACCGTATTTCTTATATAAAATATTATTCTTTTCTCATGAGTAATATATATTTTAATCTCATTTAACTGATATCTTAACTGGCACTGTTCCAGTCTTTTCTTACAGTCCAAAACTAAGGTTAGTGTTTCATAGCAAGGGGAAGCTAACAGGGTAGACTCACAAAGAGCAGAAATGCAAAGCATTTGAAAGATCCTTTCAATTCAAAATAAATATTAATTTGATATGATAAGGAATGATGAAATGGTAGGAAGAGGGGGGGGGGATATAGATAATGGTAAGATAAAATGAGTTAAGTGCCAGTTGTTCTAATGTCTATTGATACCTCGCAGTCATCTATATACTACTAAAATTCTTACGTCTGTAAATTTTAACAGATTGAAATGGTGCACCATAGGGCAATTCCCATGGAATTGAAACTTGGCAGATTTTATTAAACATTTTATGGCATAAGATTATCATAAAATGCTTTATGTCATAAAATTATCATGAAGCTTTTTATGACATAACACAAAATACCATAAAACATTTCATGTGGTCAACACTCCTGATGTTTGACTGTGCTAGACAGTTCATTAGGGACTACTTTTAAGGCAGATACATCTCTGACTATTTCCCTGAATTTTCAAGAGCTTTTCAAGACCATAAGGAGCTCTTCTACTGTTAAGGCACTAAGGAATCTGGTCAGGAAATATTTCTGAAATAATGATCCAAAGGGTCACAGATTGTCTAATATTTTCTAAAGGTGGATTCTCAGGATGGCTATTCCACACAGAGAATTCTGCTATGTGTATCAAGTTGCACCAAATGCACTAAGAAAATATTAGGATTTAAGTAGTTATTGATATGGATCGGACAAAATTAAGAAGGCTTCAGTGGCATGGAAAATAACCCAAGATATTTGAGAAAGAATAAATATACAACCAAAACAGAAACATTTTCAAAACAGTTGTTCAAATTAACTGAATTCTAAGAAGTCAGTCAACCCAAACTGACATGATGAGTTGGTTGTATGATACTTTCATCACATCCTTTATTTATTTTTGGAAATTTTCTAAAACCTTGACAAGTTTTCATTTGGATGTCCATTTCACATAGCTTACAACCAATAAATCATACGTAGTTCCTAGCTTGCCACACAATGGCTAATTTTACCAAACCAGAAAATATATCCTATAATGGGCCTTTAGAATCCTCCAGGGGAAAAAACACAGCAATAAGACACTGTGAGAGGGAAATTGTACTGAAGGTCATACATGTAAACTTTGACTTAGAACAGTTCATTTAGTGACAGTTCAAAGTTACACAGTATTGGGGAAAAAAATGACCTATGATCTTTTTCATACTTACAACTCTTGTAGCATTCCCGGTCAGGTGATCAAAATTCAGATGCTTGGCAACTGATTCATATTTGTGATGGTTGCGGTGTCCTGGGGTCATGTCATCACCTTTTGTGACCTTCTGATGAATGAAGTCAGTGGGGAGGCCAGATTCACTTAACAACTGTGCTACTAACTTAACATCTGCAGCGATTCACTTAACAACTATGGCAAGAAAAGTTGTAAAATGGGGGAAAACACACTTAATGACTGTCTCACTTATCAACAGAAATTTTGGGTTGAGTTGTGATCGTAAGTTGAGGACTACCTGTACCTATTCTGTGTATTCCTCAGGTTTACCCGCATCATATTATTGAGGCCTATGATGGGATTTCTTTGTAAGCAAACATGCATAGGATTGTCCTGTAAGAGAGGACCACTGTCAATAGCCATTACATTTGAAGAATTAAATGTGAAGAAAAGGGACTTGCCTATAGCAATGCAATACATCTATTGTCCAGCCTACATCTAGGACTTGATTCACACTCAGTTTACTAAGTGCGCTAATTGTACATGGAGATTTGTACATGCCGCACACTACAAGGCATTCCTTATCTCTTCCTTGCATAATCAAAATATTTCCCAGGTGTAACAATCCCCACCCCATGAGAGCTGTTTCTTTCCCCTTTCCCCTATCATTCAATCTCCTCTGCCCACATAGATTCTATTCAGGTAGCTTTTTTATTACTTCTGCATTGCAATTTATTAACCACAGCTAGCTACATAGTACGCCAAGGAAGCCAGGCACAAATTATATTCACCAATCTGTTCCCATATCTGTTTAAGTTATTCTAAAGTAGCCAGCCATTGAATACAGTTTTGTTCATTTACTGGAAGACAGCATCTATGCCAATTGTGCAATTTTTTTAAAGGCTCCGAGTAGTTACAATACATCTTGGAAATTGCGATGCATCTACAAATGATGGGGGAGAGTTGGGGAAGCCACAGAATGCCAGATCAGTATATAAAGAATGTAATATGATTATATTTAATGAACAGGAAATTAAACAAAAATGTGGAATATATATATTCATAAATGAGATTGCTAAATATATAACACATTTATAGATTTAATGATGCTCAATATCTGGTTTTACGGAAGCAACATCTCTCTGAGAGGAATTCAAAATAGAAAACTTAGGAAAGAGAACAACCCCAATGTTTTTCTCCATCTATTACTGTCAATGGCTTTTTCATTCTAGGAATGCAAAATAAAACCTAGCAAAGATAAAGATGAATTTTAAATGGGATTAAAGGATATTTGGAATTAGAAGTTGAAGAAAAGGAATGGATTTTCCCACGCATGAAGACTTTATAATTTTCAATCTGGTGCCTTGAAGGTGTACTAGAGCAGGGGTCCCCAACATTTGCAACTTTAAGTCTGAAGGACTTCAGCTCCCAGAATTCTCCAGCCAGCAAAGCTGGCTGGAGAAGTCTGGGAGCTGAAGTCCTTCAGACTTAAAGTTGCAAAGGTTGGGGACCCCTGTACTAGAGAACAACTTCTATTGAACCAAGATAGTTGTGCATGTTGATTACAAAACATGTTTGCAAGGCACCAGGTTGAGGAAGGCTGATCTCCCCCTATGATTTGCTAAAATAAGCATATACCCTTGTTATAATAATTTAAAATAAGAATGTCTGGGTGACCTCTTCCTTATCAGGTAGCAAAGAATAAGGCGGCTTAAAATCTGACAGATTGGATTAAAATACTCCAGTAAACCAAAGACTATGTGTACAGAATTTGTCAGCAATATTGGAATGGCAAAGTTCCATATTTTTAGTCAGCTGATTATTCAAATGGAAGAACATGAGATAGGTCAGTTGGTTTTTTTCTTGGGTTTTGGACACTATGTACATCTTCAAGGTTGTGGACAGTCTGTAAATCTCTCACCCAAAAACTTCCAAAGCTATGAAATGTGCTTACACTGAAAAGAAGCAAGAATCCCTGTCAGCCCTATGTTTTATGAGGCAACCTCATTTCCTCAAAGTTCATCTGATTGCAACAATGTGGTCTACTTAGTAGGGGGTAATAGAGAATATTTTTGCCTCCAGAGAGTATAGCATTTAATAGATTTCTTTTAGTGATCAAGAAGATGCAGATGTTATGATGGCTGGTACCCTACCCTAGAATCCATTTCCCTGTGGTGACCTATGCACCGGTCATCTCTGCTTTGTGATGATCTTATTTCAAAAGTGGAATTTTTGATCCTTTCTTCATTTTTAGAGCAGTAAATAGTGGTATCTAACATTAATAGGCACATGAAGCTGTTAGGGAATTAATGTACCAGGAATGTGGCAGCCCAATTAATTCAAGTCAATTAATCTTTATTTAAAGCAAGGATTCACAGCCTTCCTTAGAGATTTTTAAGCCATCTTCTTGAGGTTGAGATGACATATTGGAATGACAAAAATAGGCCTCTTTTATATGAATTTAATTAGATGTTAGACTTTTCCCTTTACAATTTAGCCAGGAAACAGTTAATTCAAAGAACAAGAACCCCGAAGCTCTAAAATAAAAATAATTTATTTAATACGGTATATAACAAAAGAATTCCAATAAATCCCAAGTAGATGCTCATTTATAGGCAGTAAAAACATTGTCCATCTCTTTATATTTTTGTTTTTAAAAAGTTGACATGTTGAGATTGATTTTTTTGTGAAGGTGGGACAATCTGTATCTATGACCATCATTTTGGTAATTGTTCTTTCTCATCATTATGAAAAATAATTCTTGTACCAGACTCAGAAGATTTAAAAGCAAAAGCCAAATGTATGATGTGATTTGCTGATTTTTAGTCAACAATGCTGAATTGCATCATCTCATTTCATACAAATGTATCAGAATGAACTTGTGCCTCTCCTAACTCTTAGTATGATATAGGTTATACCAGATTTTGCTAAAAGGTAGTCAGGTATGTTAGAAACAAATGTAGACAGCTCTCAGTATTCCTATCCATGCTACACTTTGAGATCTGTCATTAATTAGGTAAGCCTCTGATTGTGATTGGCACTGAAAATGCTGTGCATGTGTTTTTTAAATAAAAGTAAATAAATGTATATGCCTAGTGCCCCAGATTCACTGGTAGCAGTATTTAGTTGGAAAACAATCTTGAATTCTAATGTTTACATCTCATATGTGATCAACATCTTCCAAAGAACTCACTAATTGTAACCTCTAACTCTAAGCATTATGCAAAATGAAAGCAGTAAATAAGGAATCAATGAGCATAACACCACAAGTGAAGATGAGTATTAGAAGATAGATGCACCCTGTACATAAACTCAGAGCTGCCTAAATGGCTCATTTGAGGGCTTATTTGACTTGGAATGCAAAAGGACAAGTAGAATTTAGTAGTTAAGAGGATTTCTCAGTTATTCTTACAATATTTATTCAAGTCAGTTCAAAACATTCAGGATTATTATACTATTGGAGTTAAACTGTAAAATGAAAACCCATTTTTTCCCTCAGTGTGCTGTCAAGGTTAAAAATTAAACACTAAATTAGTGTTTCAGAAACTTGACATCTTTAATAGGTTTGTCAATTTTCAAAATTCCCCAGTAAGCATGCTGGCAGAGTTCTAGGAATTAAAGTCCAAACATGACAAAGTTGACAACTTTGAGGCACATTGTACCAACCAACAGAATAGTTTATATCCCAGGAACATTTGTGGAAACAATTCATCAGTGATAAACTTGACTATATTTCAAGTAGTTTCTCAGAGGTAAGATGGAAAAAAAGTTAAATCTGTTGAGAACTTGCAGGGAACTTTTTACAAAATTGAACATTCTTGAAGATTGGGTTGTATTTACAAGAATGACAACATCTTCCTAATCACTATATAATTAATTTGATAGGTAAGGGATATTTTTCAGATATGTTGAACACTGCTGTGTCATTTTCCTGCATTACACATGAGAGGTGTAGCTGTATTTTATGTTGAGTACATCCATAGCTTTAAGGGAAGCATAGGAAAGAGGGAAGGGCCAGAGACTAGATCCAGAAATCTTTGAGTCAGTGACACCCACAAGTCCACACCCATTGCAAGTTGGGTAACTTGTATTTACTTTGCAATTCATTTATGCAAAACGAAGGTGAGGTTCAAGCTGAATTCAACTATTTTTTTAGTCCATGCAGCATAAAAATGTTGTAAACATTTCATTCAAGGAGCTGTTTAATATATAGGCATGGAGCATCTTCTGTGTTATGCTTAGCTATTCATTTACCTCAAATAAATAGCTTTCTCAAAGAAAACACCAAAGCTTTGGATGTAATTTTCCACAGTACTAATCACAAGCATGGATGGACCAGAGCAATGGAACATCATTCACTATATGATAGTGAACCTATGGCACACATGCCATAGGTGGCATGCAGAGCCCTCTCTGTGGGTACACACACCATCGCCAGCTGCTTTTCTGGTTTCTGCAGCCTGCTGGCCAACTAGTCTTCACAGGCACTGGAGTGCCAGAAAATACCCCCCAAAACGGCCAAAAAACAGGCCATTTTGGGGGCATTTGTGGGCCATTTTCTGGGCCAAAAACAGCCTGAAAACACCCCAAAATACACTCCAAAAACAGGCATGAGCACACTGGCCAGCTGGTCTTTAGGTTTCAGGTGCTCCAGTGCATACACACATATTCCGGTTTGGGGACTCGGTTCTGAAAAGATTTGCCATCACTGATATAGAGCAAATGTCCTCAACCTCGGTTTGCAAATTCCAAATTCTCAGTGGTATATGAACTGACTGAGGAAACATGACAAATAAGTATGGGAAAGGGGATCATAGAAATATAGCAATAACATGTTCTCTTTCAAAGGATGTGCAGTCAAATGTTAGCAATAGAAGAATAGAAATAATTATCTTGTATTGTGGAAATACAAGAAAACAACTGACTGAGTTTTATTTCTATACCTGTATTGGACTAATATACTGTAGCTATGGCAGCAGATCTGCTGAAGGCATGCAGGATAGTCTATGTATCATATACATATCTGTGGATACCCATGACATAACCTCAGGCTGACAGGAAGGACAAAGTAATGTTAGAAGGTATTGCTTCTCAGAAAGAATAGTGGAAGCTTGGAGCCAACTTCCAGCAGAGATAGATGATCATCAATAACTGAGTTTAAACATTCTTGGGATAAACACATGGCCATCATCTGACAATTAAAAAACCCAATTAAAAACAATATATAAATCAAATATAAACCAAACCTAAAGGGCAGACTCAATGGACCACTAGGCAGATTCTCTGCCATCAATTTTCTATGTTTCTATGAATGGCTTTATAGGACTTGAATGCAAAAGTTGAAAGATGGATGCTGTTATTCTTCCAACTGAGTATTATTGCCTCATCTTCCTTAAGAGAGAGCTCAAACTGCATGCTTTGTGCATTTTTGTATGTGATAGAGAAGAAGGGGACATTAAATTTGATTCCCTTTGTGAACCTTGCCCAAGTACGCACAGACTTGCTCAACTCATTATCCATACTATACACGGTCCTTGCTGGCACAAAAAAAAAGTTCACTTCTGTTTTAAGATCTCAGGTAAAGAACTAGAAATCTTGTGAGCAAAAACTGTCTCTTAAATATTTACAAACGAACCTAACGTAAAATAAATTTTTAGGACTCCCTTGTTTATTCCATTCTTGATTTGAATATAAAATCACGTTAGCAATTTTGCCTCCATGGAGCCACATCCTAGATACTGCCCTTTTAAATCTCATTTCCCTGTGGCAGCTATAATTCCCCTTTGTGAAAAACAGTGCATTGATCTATGCATTGATACATTTATATTTCACTTCATTCTGCTCTTCTTCCTTGGACAGGGAAATTTTGATATCGCATAGCCTGAATTATCTTGACACAAGAGAGAAAGAAACATGTTGTGTGTAGGGGACAGATTGCTCAGCTTTGTATATATTACAAACAGCATGGAACCAGTTTGAGGTATTTGTGCAACAAAGAATGAAAACAAACATTGATCCACTCTTCCTCATTTCTTCTAGAGCTTATTTTGGAATGACACAGAAAAGTGGATCCTGGGCTGAAAATTAAGTGTAAGAAGGAAGCAGAGTCCTCTAAATATTTTTTCAGGACTGATTCCATAATTAGGCTGCACGGTAAGCAGTCAGAAGCCCTTCCTCTTGGACACTGCATTGCCCCTTAGGCTGTTCAAAGTTATAGGTTATACTGAAGCCTCTCATGATTCAACTGTGTTTTCATTTTTACAGACATATTATCATAGATATACCTTACGGCTGAGGGTTGAAAGTGTATGTGGAGAGGAGTAAGAACTACCAATACGGAATGTGAAGAATGGCAACAAAGATGTCCTTTGTAGATTTAATTCTTTAGCTTTTCAATCAAAATATACCTATTCAATCTTGACAGCTGACCAGCCCACCAAAGAAAGAATATCTGAATGTAATCGGGGCATCTCAAAACACATATCTCTAACGGTCATACCTAAAATAGATCAAATGTCAACAGATACTATCTCAAACTGAAATAGTTTTAATAGTCTTTAATTAGCAAGCTCTATTTTAGTTAATTAGAAACAAGCCAAAGGATAAAATTTCCTATGTCTTTAATTTCATAAGGTTTGCTTTTTCTTTTTCTCTTTTTTGACCGGGGGTGGGGGTGGGTGTCTCAGATCTGAGCTGCAAAAATCAGGAAAATGGCAAAGGAACCTCTAACTCTTTGCTGCCATCTGATGATTGTCCACAATTTTGCAGCTCTGAAGCAGAAGCCCTAAACAAGAACACTCCTGGATGCTGAAATACTTACAGTATATATGCTATGGAAGCAAAACATTTTGTCTCTGGAGCTAACATATGGGCACAAGTTGCATAAGTTGGTGACCTTTAAAGACACCACTTATGAAGAATTTTAATACGCAGTTTCCATCTATTCCATTGGCCTTTGCATTCAAATTGTCTGGACAACCCCTACCTGAAGCAAACAAGTGTTACATGGCTACCTTGATGGAAGAGATTTTAAATTTGCAAGATTAATCCTATATCATGGACACTCTGCATTCCAAGTGAATTCAGAGTTAGTACCCACCCATCTGAGCCTGAAGGCTATTGTACCACAATTACAGGCTGCAAGAGAGAATTACCACCTACAGAACAAGTCTTTTGCTGTCATTACCAGAGGCCACTAGCGCATAGCCATCTAAAGGCCTCCTGATGGCTGCAATCAGAACAATTCTAACCCCATATGAAATGACAAACATTTTATTAAATTGACTCAGGAAATCAACTTCTCATTCTGTTCTTTAAACAGTGTTTTTACAGGAGCTACAATTGGAATTGCTGTACTCATTCTTATGTTTAATTATTTGAGACGGCGCAAGGATCCAGGTTTTACAGGTTACAACATGTTTCCATTTCATCCAGTCATTCTTACCAAATACTTAGTGTAGATTTCTAGCTGAATTGTTGCTTAATATAGATCTCTTGGAGTACAAATTAAACGTGCACACCACTGCTACCCCAGTAAAAGCTCTGGTGGCTGGATCAGTTCTACAGTAGAGAGCCCGTTCAGGTGAAAGTCCACAGCTAAAGTATAAATCCGTTCTCCTTTTCTTTCCCACTGTCCCTTGAAAACTCAAAGAAGCCATACTGACCTGAGGTTTTCAGGCTGTCAGAGTTGATCTCTTGTGTGAAGATCCAAGGAGGGTTGGTGACAAAGAGGGAGCTGGTGGAATTGTTGTTGGCATGTTTTTTTCCAAAGAGTCGGCTAAAAGTTCCCTGAACTGAATTATGCTTCTTCATCCTTATGTCTGCTTTCCCTAATGTTTCTTAGCTCCTCCGTTTAGCAAAACATATTTCCAGTTTGCTCGGTTACCACCTAGCACACAGAGCTCCAGCAGGTGTTAGTCTGAGGCACTCTCTTTTCAGCTGCTTTAAAGCTGAACCACCTGAGCAGGTAGAGGGCTGGCTGCTGCCGCCTGGCCACACCCCACAGCACTCCTTCCGTCACATTCTTTCCTTGCTGCTACAATAAGTCATTGTTAAGCCCAAAACAGTTCTTTACCTCTGAACTGATGAAGGTCTTCCCCAGGGCAGTGCCACGTCCCAAATATGACTATAAGCTTTACAGTGCTTCCCCAGAAAACTGCAAAAAAACAAGCACACTGTCCAGATGTTCAGATTAAAACCAAGTAAATGTGTATATATTTGTTAGCAACACAGATTCTCCAGCCTGCCAGGTCAATATTTATTTAACTTTATAACCTTGTCTGTTTGTTAAAGGTTCAGAAGCAACATTTCTAAATGTGCATTTTAAAAGAAAAATGGCTGTATTTTCTTTTTAAGTAAGTTTCATGCATGCACAATAACTCAGCCGTAGCAGAAATTCAGAAGCCGATGTCTTAAGACCTTCAGGAGCCTCAGAAAAATCTGAAATGTGACCATTATGTGCCTTCCAAAAGTTATGACTAAATTGGCATGTTTAATGTCATTGAAAGGAAAAATGATGAATATAATATATACTAGAGCTGCTGAAGCAAGTGCTTCAGGGTACACAAGCATAGGTACTATTTGTAGATATGACCTAAAGCAAACATGTCTTTTTGTGAGAGCACAACGCAGCTGCAGAAAGTAATCACACAGTCAAGGGGAGAGGAACATTGCTTCAAAGGGCTTTAGACAGGTGCTTACATGAACACCTCCAAACATTCCAAAGCACTTCATGGCATGACATATGAATAGAATAGGACAGGACAGGATAGGATAGGATAGGATAGGATAGGACAGCACAGCACAGCATATACAATAGAATAGAATACAACCTTATTGTCACTTTAAATGTACAGTAATTAGCTTACATTAAAATAAAATATCATTGCATTCATCTCTCAAAGGATTACCATTATGCATATTCCCATTTACACACACATATATGATATAGAGAAACATCACAATCTAGTTCAAATGTACATGGCGTTTCGCCATCTACATGCCGGGGGAAAAAGAATCCTGCAAATTTACAAGACAGGTGGCATAACGAATAAAACTGTTGCAGAACCTAGTAGTCCTGCTGTAAATACTTTGAAACCTTAGTCGTTCCTCTGTAAAAAGTGACCAGGGCAGAAGGAGAAAGATGAGCTTTCCTCATTTGATGCAAGAAATGCAAACACTGTTTTGCATGCTTCACCAAAGGTAACGTATGAAGAGACCACCAAATTTGTAGCTACTGCACCTCCAGATACTTAATACTGTTGACCACCTCCACCACTGCAGCCTTGATACAAAGTGGAGTATGATCATGCTGGCTTTCTAAAATCAATAATAATCTCCTTTGTTTTATTAACATTCAAAACCAGGTTATTTTTATTGCATCAGTCCATCAAACCTTTACCTCTTCCCTATAAGAATATTCACTGTCATACTGGATAAGACCTACCATTGCTGTGTTATCCACCCACCACAATATGATTCATAGCAGTCTTGACGCATCAATCATGGGTCATCAAGGTGAATAGTATTGGACTCAAACTACAATCCTGTGGGGAATCTGTACTCAAGGAGATGAAATTGGAACTTTTTCTTCCAACTCACACAAACTGGGGCCTATCAATAAGTGAAATCAAATTTTGTTGAACCTGATCCCATTCAAATTTTGCAGAGCAGCTGCAAAATTTTATGTGTGAAGGAATCTAGACAGGATCCTGAAAGAATCATTCATGAGGGACTTAGAGAAGCAATTAGGTACAAGTAATCCTTGGCTTACAACCACAACTTGGACTAGAATTTCACTTGCTAAACAAGTTAGTTGTTAAGTAAGACTCATCTAATTTTACTACTTTTTTGCCATGGTTGTTAAGTGAATCACTGTGGTTAATGAATCATATGATTGTTAAACAAATATAGCTTTCCCCCTTGACTTTGACTTTGCAGGCTGGGAAAGTTGCAAATGACCCTCGAATGCTGCAGCATGGTAGTCGCCAAGCACCTGCATTTTGATCGCATAATAATAATAATAATAATAACTTTGCATTTATTAACCGCTCCCTCTCCCCACAGGGACCCGGGGCGGTGCACAGGAGAAACTAAAAACAATATAAACAATCAATACAAAATATACAGTGTAAAACACCATTAAACTATGTTATCCCGTGCTAAAAAATTAAAACCCATTAAAATACATTTAAAAATCTATAGACAGAGAGACTATCCAAGGCCGGCCAGTCGAAAGAAATGGGTCTTTAGTTTCATACGGAAGGAGCGGAGGTCCGTGGTCGTTCTGATATCGGGGGGAAGGTCGTTCCAGAGGGCCGGGCCCGCCACAGAGAGAGCCCTTCCCCTGGGCGTCGCCCGCTGACAAAGTCTGGTGGACGGCACCCGGAGAAGTCCCTCTCTGTGGGAGCGAATCGGTCGTGAGGATGTATGGGGCAGGATCCGATCCCGCAGATAGCTAGGTCCCGAGCCATGGAGCGCCTTAAAGATGATAGTTAGCACCTTGAAGCGCACCCGGAAGACGACAGGCAGCCAGTGCAGCTCGCGCAGGAGTGGTGTAACGTGGGCGAACCTGGTGGTCCCCATAATTGCCCGCGCGGCTGCATTCTGAACTAACTGAAGCCTCCGGGTGCACCTCAAGGGAAGCCCCATGTAGAGAGAGTTACAATAGTCCAGTCGGGATGTCACGAGGGCATGAGTGACTGTGCGAAGGGCGTCCCGATCCAATAGGGGGCGCAATTGGCGAACCAGGCGAACCTGGTAAAACGCCCTCCTGGCCACGGCTGTCACTTGCTCTTCCATAGACAGCCGGGTATCCAGGAGGACACCCAAATTGCGCGCCCCATCCACAGGGGCAAGATGTTCGCCCCCTATGGCCAGCGTTGGAGAAAGCTGGTTGAATCGGGCAGCCGGAAACCACAGCCACTCGGTCTTGGTCGGGTTGAGCCTGAGTCCGTTACTTCCCATCCAGATCCATGGAGATGCTGCAAAAGTTTGAGCTTGACCATGGAGATGCTGCAAAAGTTTGAGGACCAGCCATAAGTAGCTTTTCTCAGTGCTGTTGTAACTCTATATAGACATTAAAGTCTATAAAGACATTAAAGTCTAAATACTACCTATGGTCTACGCCAGAGGTTCCCAAACTTTGCAACTTTAAGACTTGTGGACTTCAACTCCCAGAATTCTCCAGCCAGCAGAGCTTGAAGTCCACAAGTCTTAAAATTGCCAAGTTTGGGAACCTCTGGTCTACACAATGTTTCTCAATTTTGGCATTTTTAAGACATGTGGACTTCAACTCTCAGAATTTCCCAGGCAGCATGTTAGCTGGGGAATTCTGAGAGTTGAAGTCCATTCAACTTAAAAACATCAAGGTTGAGAAACACTGGTCTAGAAACTAAAGCAAATATGAGAAGAAACTCAATGATTATTCATATAAGATCCGGCATAGAAAAACACCAGTTTCCAAATTTTTCTTATTATACTTTACTACAGTGAAGAACACTCCTGGAATCCCTGTGGTTTGTTGAACCTGAAAAGGGCTGACAGTGTGGCCCTTGGAGTAGAAGAAGTCAAAAAGCCTGGATGTGGGCATTGGTGAATCTACTTGTGAAAGATAGCAGTCCCTGGAAATTCTTCATATAGCCTTTCTAAGAATTAACAGAAGACTATTTCCAGGCTGAAATATAGGGATGAAAGAAATTGTGCTTTTCAAGCAGGAAATGACTTAATGTTTATTATGAATCATTATATTTAATGGCCCGACTTTGATATTTGCTTATCATGCAAATGTCAGATATGTCATGCACACATAGATATCACATATTATGTAGAACAGTGTTTCTTAAAGTAGGATTTGAGAATTCCTGGAGTTCCCAAGACCTTCTCAGAGGTCCACAAAATCAAAAAAAATATTTGATAATTATTTGATATTGAAGATATTTGAGAAAATTTAAAATAATGTTAATTTTATTATTATAAGTAGTTCTCGACTTAGAAGATTTCATTTCCTAACTGTTCAAAGTTACAATAGCAATGACAAAAGTAACTTATGACCCTTTTCACACTTATGACTGTTGCCGCATCTCCCTGGTCATTTGCATGCTTGGCAAGTGGTTCATATTTATGACAGATGCTGTGTCCCAGGATCATGTGATCATCTTTTGTGACCTTCTGACAAGCAAAGTCAATGGGGAAGCCAAATTCATTTAACAACTATGTTACTAATTTAACAACTGCAGTGATTCACTTAACAACTGTGGCAAGAAAAGTCATAAAATAGGGTAAAACCCACTTAACAACTGTCTTACTTATCAACAGAAATTTTGGGCTCAATTATAGTTATAAGTTGAGGACTAACTGCATTTCCTTTTTTTTTTTAAAGAGGGTTTTTATGAACAATATTTTATATATGTGTGTGTGTGTGTATGTGTGTGTTAGTTTTATGAGCTGATCAATAAATAAATCAGAGAGACCAGGATAGATCTATTTCGAGCTTATTAGCTCTCATCAGCTGGCCATACCCTTTACTGGGACTCGAATCTATCCTGGTCTCTCTGATTTATTTATTGATCAGCTCATAAAACTAACACACATATCTAAAAAAAAAAAATGTACACAACGGAACTCTTGGCTTTTTGTCTAGATGGTCTCTGGTGATGAGCCGAAAGGCAGAAAAGGAAACAGTATGTCTCCTCCCTTAATGGGGCCCTAACAGGATGTTGTGAAAACAATTACCTATATATATATATATGTAGGTTATGGTTTATTCAGGTCTTTTCCCATGTAAAATTAAAAGTGTTTTTGCCCAATCCATATTAATATCTAATAGGTTTAATACATATTTACATGATTAAATATTTTTGTAGGAATGCATACTGTAGGAATTTTAATTTTTAAAATTGTAGCTATGGTAAATATAATCCATAAAAACAAAAACCCTTTTGTGATCCTCCATAACTTCTAAAAGGAAGAAGGGTCCTGAGAGCAAAATGTTTAAGAAACACAGATCCCAAACCTCACTAGATCCATGACATTGTGGAGAAGATAAATGACACCTACATTGCCAAAATAGTTATTGCTGTCTTGAAATGCTAACAAACCAATGGAATAAATTGTGATGCTATTACATTGGATGGTAAGTGTCTTCTCTAAAGAAAATCTGGAAAATGTCCATTGAAGGATATTTTCACTCAGCTTTTAAATTACTTCCGTAAAATGCAAATATGGTGTGAAAATGTGACATTAAGATAGATGTGAGAATTCAGTAGTTGCTTCTGAAATTCCTGATTTCACTCCAGTTGGACAATGATACTATCATGAAGATTAATCTGCGGCAGAGACAGGAGGAACTGCAGCAAACTGGATTCATGCCAAAAGGACTACACGTATAATACAACATCGTCACTTCATGACACCTTTGCATATTTTTACCCTGGAGTCTGAGGTAAATATTAAGTTGCAGCATTTGTGAAGTGATATCATTGCTACCTCTTCCCCTCTGCAGACACCTGTGGCTCAGTCAGCTGCCAGGGACGAAGATTTGGGAGGGGGAATAGTTCATTACATTGTGATTACACTCTGATGCACATTTTTGTACTTGTATCAGGATGTGACACACAAACATGCAAGGGGTGGAGTTGTATTGTGATGTATGCGAAAATGCATGTTTTATCATTTTACTGTAGTTGCCCACAGATTTTTGGTCAGGGGACAACATTAACACTTTGAGTCAAAAGCTGCAGAGACAAGACAATGATGTAAAAAAAAGGATGGAGCCCTATACAGTAGGGGTGTCACATTTGTGTCATCCTTGTGGCATCATGTGACATATTGGGACTTTTTTTGCTAAACTGAGCATGGGCGTGGCCAGCACGTGACACATCTGGGCCGTGGGCCACGAGTTTGACAGCCCTGCTATACAGTATACATCAGTGGCTCCACAGTTTTCTTTCTCCCCTGGCCTTTGAGAAGATATTAGATAGGGTTTTAAAATTTTAGTTAAGCCTATTATTATAGGACAATTTTGATGGTTAAGAAACATAGTTGAAACAAGAAAAATTGTCACATATTTATAAGAAAAATCTAGTATGGAAATATGAACTCGGCTCTAGAAAACTGAGCTGACTGTGAAGGCCTCAGCCTAGTTGCCCTTCAAAGGAACAATTGTATGGGCCACTTTAAAACACAAATAGGGTTAATTTCTCAAATGTACTGATATGGTCATTTTTTTTTTTTTTAATAGATATTTTTATTTTATTTTCGATTTTCAAAGTAAATAACAACATATATACTGTTACATAGCCAGCATCATATTATATTATTAAATGTTTACATCATTCCATTTTACCATCATTTCATTTTACCATCAACACCCAGAAAACTCCCAGAGGGCTCTTCTGCTCTCCATACACCATATTTGTGCCTTATCCATCATTTTCTTTCCCCTTTCTCCTCCTCCTCCCTACCTCCTTTCTTCCCTCTAACGCCCTCCCCTTCTCTACTTTCCCTTCTTCTCTCCTTCTCCTCTCTCCCCTTTCCACTCCTCCTTTCTCTTCTCCTCTTCTCCTCTTCCCCCTCTTTGCCCTCTCTCCTTTCTCTCTCTTCTTCCCTTACCTCTCTACTCCACACTCTTCATCTCATTTACATGGTGTATTTCGGCCTCGGAGCCAGTTCTATTTTGTGTTGATGATATTTTATAATTTCAGATTTAAGATTTATCGCTCAATTTTCATATCAATTATTACAATTCTTATATCTCAGTCCCAAATCTTGCTAGTTGTTTTAATACCCTTTTAAGTAAAGCCTAATTGTATAATAATGTTCTATTTATAAAACCAAACAAAAAAGAACAAAAAACAGTATAAATAAATTTAAATAAATTTAAATATAAGAAGGCCTAATCGGGTATCCATAAATTCTGTGCCTTCCAGGAGTGGTTATTATTCATGGGTTATCTCATTTTATTAATTTTAAATCTAACAATTTATCCTGTGAGTCAATATCAGTATCCACAAGTCTTATCAAGTATTCTAGCCTCAATCTATTTTTTCTTTAATAATATCTTTAAATCCTATTTACTATTAATATCCCTTATTTAATCCCTTCATATCTCTATAGATTCCATATAATTATCTAAAATTTTATGTAACTATTAATTGATTGATCATTTACCAAGAGTGATAGTATTCTATAACCATCTTAATCGCCTAATTCCCCATCTATAGATAAGCAAATATATATCATTCACTAACACATAATCTTTCTATAACCATCTAAATAGCATAGTTCCCCATCGATAAATAAACAAATATATATCATTAACCAAAACATTTACCAAGAGTATTCTATAACCATCTTAGTAGCATAATTCCCCATCTATAGATAAGCAAATATATATCATTCACTAACACATAATCTTTCTTTAACCATCTAAATAGCATAATTCCCCATCGATAGATAAACAAATATATATTATTAACAAAACCTTTACCAAGAGTATTCTATAACCATCTTAATAGCATAACTCCCCATCTTAGATAAGCAGATATATATCATTCATTAACACATCATTTTTCTATAACCATCTAAATAGCCCAATTCCCCATCTATAGATAAACTAATATATATCATTATCAAAAACCTAATCTTATTATAAGCATCTATAGTTATTACTAACAATCAATTAATTAATAATCCTTGATGGTAATTTAAACCCAGCCTAGTTATTGCTCATCAAGGGATAAAAGTTCCTCTTTTCAGCCGTTGTCTCTCCAAGGATGAATTAAATTTGCCTCTTTTAAAATCCACATTCTCCATCGACTTTTTTTCCTCTTCTCATGTTCTTTATAAACTTCCATTGGCACATTGTGATCCTGTATAGCTATACAATCATAGTGCTGACCAATTCTTTTCCTCAAATTTGATTTATTTTCAAATATCAAGTGTAACTCTGGTGTGATTTCCTCTATCTTTTGTTCTCCTTTTCCTTCCTTTTGCCAGACAGGTTGAAATTCAAATTTCTGATGAGGTCTTGATCTTATCTCCTCTCCTGGATCTTCTCCCTTGTCTTCAGTTAAATCCAGTCCACAAACAGCCTCATTTCCATTTTCTTCTTTAATTTCTCTAATCTGTTCAATTTCTTCACTTGGTGTAATGTCGAGTATTGCACGAAATTCTCTCAATTCCCTCAAGATTTCAGCCAAAAGCTCCTGGTTTTCTGCAGTGTATATATCTATGTGCGTAGACATTTTGGCGAATCCGCAAACTAGGAAAAAGTAGCTCCAATTACCTTGTTAACACTTAGTTTATCTCTGTTAGTTTGTTTCTAGACAATATTTCCAGTAAATCTGTTCATATATGTCCGCCCACTGTTTTTCCAAGAGCGATACGATGTAGGAAATAGTTTAGATAGTTTCAAAGTGTTACAGTCCTTTTTGTTGGAAGGAAAACAGAGACAAAAAAAAGGATAAGATATAGTCCTTATTTAAGTTTAAAGATGCGCAATAGAGTGTCCAAATAATTGTAGGATTGTGGAAGTGCTCCAAGTTTCAAAGTTTTGAGTGAAATAAATCAAAAAGACAGAAAAAAAGAATTAGAGAAGTCAGTCACAATCCAATCCTTTTCAGCGCAAACATAAGTAACTCTTATCAGTTCAGTCGGCCATTTCAAAACATTATGTGAAACTGAGGAATCTCACACTTCAATCCAAGCTCGCCGCTTATCTTCAACTTCAAAGCTTTAGTAAAAGAAAAAGGTTTCCCAGCAGAGTGTTTCAGAGACCAAATAAAGTACCTTCCCGAAGTATTCCAGCAGATTTTTCCCTTTCTTGTTTCAAAGATTCTCCTTCGCCTATGGTCCACCCTCCAGAAAGGGGGGGGGATGCGATTCGTCTCCCTTCAGAGATGTTGCTTCGTGTCGGGCAGGGATCTTGCGTGGTCCCTGCACCCAGCGAAGATTTATCTCCTAATCACCACCTCTCCGAGGCGGCTTAGATTCCTTATAGAATCACGGGGGAGGCGAATTCCAGCCGGGTCCCTGCAGTTTAGGGAGCCCGGTTGTGTCGGCTCGGGAGGCTCCGCCTTCTTTTTTCCTGATATGGTCATTTTGTGACAGTTGAACACATCTATTCAGAATAAAAAGTAGAATTTTAAAAACAAAAGTAGAGATTTTAAACTTCCTATTACATATGCCCAGATTAGGATGAAATAACCATTCCTGAAACCACAAAAGAATATACAGATTGTTTTCATTTAGAGAGAAAATATAATGCATCGAAACAAATCTGTATTATGGTCATAGACCAGCTAAGGAAAGTGGGGTACAGTCAATTAAAAAGCATAGAAGATTCATCCATTAAAAACATTATGAAAAACTAGAAGGTATAAAAATTATACATATATACATACTCTAAACTAGGGAGGGGTAGAGGCATTAAATTCATATAGGAGAGCATAAAAATTAGTATGTGTAAGGGTATCAAATTAGAGACCATTCTAGAAAGACAAAGGAGATGCTCATGATGTCCAATTTATGGCCCAGTCATCATCTGATGAATTTTAAGTGCTACTGTTCAGAACCTGGCAACACTGTATTTTGTAATAGGATTGGTATCTGAAAGCAGCAAGAAGTGTAGAATTG
Organism: Rhabdophis nuchalis; assembly: GCA_039707465.1. Classification (NCBI taxonomy): domain Eukaryota; kingdom Metazoa; phylum Chordata; class Lepidosauria; order Squamata; family Natricidae; genus Rhabdophis; species Rhabdophis nuchalis. The sequence continues at coordinate 46,969,233 of CM077644.1, forward strand.
TCCTTGCTCTCTAGGTATTAGTGCAATACTGATGAGCTGAGGCTAATATGAATGTCTCTGTAATACAGGCCTTGGAAAAACACAAGTTCTGTTGTTTCGGTGTCCAGATGCATAAGGGCATATTTTTTTCTCCAAGTAAGGAGCTTTCCTAAATCAGCCTTCTAGACATTGTGCGAAAGTAAAGGGTCTCTGGTATTTAAGTATGCCATAGGGGAAGTAAAGTACCTGTTGGATTCATTGACATTTTGTGTTTGCTACACACAATTTAATGAGCATTTTGGCCTGACCATATCCCATGCTGAGAAGAAGACTTGGAGAAATGAAGATGGAGAGACTTGGAGAGATGAAGATAGAGAGACTAGAAGACCTCCAAGGTCCCTTCCAGCTCTATTCTGATTGATTGAATTGATTGAGATTTTAGTTTCCAATGTCTATTTCCATGTGGATTGAAAATCATTACTCATCATTTCAACTGCCCATTAAGTACACACAGAAGAAATCATTCTTCTTGAATTCACAAAAATATATATATATTTATAGCAAAATATAACAGACAAAAGCTGTTTTAATTTGAGATTATAAATTTTACTATTTTAGCATTTTTCAGTTATTAAATACAGAGGTAAGCAGAAATAGGTAATGATTCCCAATTTGTCTATTTCCAAAGATTTCTGCCCACCTTTCATCTTTGGAGACTTCTATGTAGAATGCTTGATTAAAGCAACAATCCTCACCCCCAACATCCTACAGAGATATCAGTGAGATGGACTAGGCCCATGATGGTGAAGCTAGGGCATGCATGTCAGAGGTGGCATGCAGAGCCCTCTCTGTGGACATGTGCACCAATGTCAGCTGCTCTTCTCGTTTCTGCTATGCACATGTGTGCCAGCCAGCTGGTCTTCATGGGTGCCGGAGCACCAGAAAACAGCCTGAAAACGGCCCAAAAAACAACCTGAAAACAGCCCCAAAAACCTGCCCAAAAAAACAGGCATGCGCACACCAGCCAGATGGTCTTCAGGTTTCCAGTGCGCACATTTCGGTTTGGGCACATGGTGCTGAAAAGGTTTGCCATCACTGGACTAGGCCTTCTAATTGGGAAACAAGGGAATATGTATAAACTACAGAAGGATGAGAAATGCTAGATTAGATTTAATTTGGACCAGTCCTAAAAAAGTACTAAATGTATTTAAGCAAGCACAATAATTAACAATGGATTAGTTACATTTATCTCTTAAAATTGGGTGCTTGTTTATAAAAGTTAAATGTATGAGACTATAGTAGTTATAGTTCTTAAAGAACAAAATATATTTATGCAGCTAAGAAGTCAATTCCCTTCCACTTCACTTCATCAGCAGAAAGTACATCAATACGAAATACATCTGTTAACCAAAGATGCTGTCATACTGCATATTTTAGAAAATTAACAAGCTAAAGCATTAATTTCTTGAGACATTAAATATTTATGAAACATTACTTGCTGTTTAAGATGCAACGTTGAGAAATGCTTCATATGCGTACAGCTTTTTCTTACAACCATAATTTGCCAGGACTACTTGAAGCACTTAGAATTTGGGGGCTTAAGCTCCATTTATATCCAAATGGCCATTATTTCTTGGTAAACCTGACTGAACTGTCAATCAGAAGGTAAATTTTATTTTAAGCATTGTTCCAAGTGCAAGAAGAATCTTGTAAGAATATTTAAGTTTGATGGACAAATATATGAACAAATCAGAGAAACACCCATGGGATCATCACTTTCAGGTCTCATAGCAGAGCCTCTATGCAATGTCAAGGAACTATAGCTCTCACACATACAACCCAAAATATGGATCTGATATGTAGATGACATCTGTCATAATAAAAAAGAAACAGGAGAAGACACATGAGGCAACCAACAACTTCTTCAAAGGAATAAAATTCACAAGGAAAGAACAAAACAATAATACACTACCCTTCCTGGATATCTACATCAGCAGAGGCAATGATGGCAAATATAAAACCATCCATGCTAACCAAGTGCTCCACTACCAAAGTAACAACCTAACCTTCCAGAAGAGAAGCTGTGTAAGAACATTATTTAGACAAATATGAAAACCACTGCAGCAGCTCTGAAATTAGGAAAAGGAAAGAGATCATCTATACCAGGGGTCTCCAACCATTGCAACTTTAAGTCTGAAGGACTTCAGCTCCCAGAATTCTCCAGCCAGCTTTGCTGGGAGCTGAAGTCGTTCAGACTTTAAGTTGCAAAGGTTGGAGACCCCTGTTCTATACAACATCTTCCAGCCAAATGGTCTGAGAGCTAATAATTATATACTGATTTCTGCATTGCACAGATTTGTGAATTCGGATACAGATAATCAATCTTTGAAAGATGCTATTTTGGCAACTGGACCAATCTTCAGAAACATCTTAGCACAAGGAACAACAGATAATTTCACTGAATAATGCTTTATGAATTCACAGATTATACTTAAGATCAAACAAACTTACATGTGTTTGTTTAGGGATTTGCAGGCTGCCTCAATCTATTTCAACTGCTGGCAGTTTATAGAATAACTATAATTAAAAAAGCAAAGTAAAAACAAACAATTTAAAAACTCTAAGGGCATATTCACAGCCTGGTTGTCATTCATTAAATCTTTCCCAAGCTCTGTGAAGCAATTTCATCATAGCCTAGACTTGTCTCATTGTAGCTGCTGAGAAGAACTCAGCACAATGGGAGTACAACAATCAGAATCTAGGCCCTGTTTTTATTTTGTCCTTTTCTTTTTAGAATCAGAGAATTGTAGAATTGGGAGTGACTTCAGAAATTATTTAGTCCAGCCCCCTGCTAAACCAGGAACCACTGAGTATTTCTGAGAGATGACCATCTAGCTATTGTTTAAAGAAGGAGAACTCTCTATATGATACGTTAGCCTATTCTATTGGTTATCAACTTGTACAAGTGGTTCAGTAATAGGATTCAATATTTTTTACTACCGGTTCTGTGGGCGTGGCTTGGTGGGCGTGGCTGGAGAATGATACTGCAAAATCCCCATTTCCTCCCCACTCCTGGGGGAAGGATACTGTAAAATCTCCATTCCCTCCTCATCTCACTAACCTGCTTGCCAATTCTGTTTTGTGCAGGGCAACAAAAGAAGGACTCCTATCAGCTGGGACCTGGGAGGCAGCGAATAGATGGGGGAGGGGGAGTCAGAGGTGGTATTTACCGGTTCTCTGAACCATTCAAAATTTCTGCTACCAGTTCACTAGAAGTGGTCAGAATTGGCTGAATACCACCTCTGAAGTAATCCTTGACTTATCACCACAATTGAGCCCAAAATTTCCATTGTTGAGCAAGACAGTTGTTAAGTGAGTTTTGTTCTATTTTATGACTGCAGTTGTTAGTAATACAGTTGTTTAGTGAATCTGGCTTCCTCATTGACTTTGCTTGTGAGTTATTCACAAAAGGTGATTATATGACCTCAGGATACTGCAACTAATATAGATATATATCAGTTGCCAAGCATATGAATTTTGATCCTGTGGCCATCAGGATGCTGCAATGGTTGTGTGCAAAATGGTCCTAAGTCACTTTTTAAAGTGCCATTATAATTTCAAACTGTCATTAAACTAATTGTTCTAAGTCAAGGAGTTTATAATCAGGAAATACTTCTTGATGTCTAACAGGAACCTTCTTCCTTGTAATTTTAACATGCTAGTTCTGATCTTCTTTAGGTAATAAGTTCAAACTCTTTTCTATGTGACAACTGTTCAGGTAACTTAAGATGGCTATTTTCTCCCTTCAACCTTTTCTGTAGGCTAAACATACTCAAATCTTTTAATCATTTCTCATATGTTTTATCAATGGTTAGACAAAAAAATTCAGAGGACATAATATATAAAAGAATTCTTAGAAATAGAAGTTAATTGTTAGGACTGGCAGATATTGTAACAAACTGAGATTATGTTATTTTAGAAAGATATTCTGCATATTAGCTAGACCATTAACGATATATATATATAATGGAAAATTTAGATAAACTCTTGGTCTTATATAGAGAAAATATTATGGGTATGTATTTTACAGTAGTAATGTATTTTCCAAAGATAATTGAGAATAATGTTATAAAACAGGAATCTATGGAGAACCTTTACTTTTTTTAAATCTATTGAATAACTATAGAAAAAGATTGACTTTGATAAATACTAGCTGTTACTATGTGGAAAATAAGGTGATATGAAATGAGGGGGGAAAATATTGGATTAGATGGAAAATTGATAATTATGTTTGTAATTCTAAGAACCGATGCACAAAACCTATGACTGAACAACATGTTGTACAAAGCTGAAGATGATTAATGTTTTTACTTGTTTTTTATGTTGAAAATAAAAAAATATATACAAAAAAAATAGCATTTGTTTGCAAACATTTTATCCTCTTGGGACCTTCTTGTTCCAATTTGTCCCCATTCTTTTTTTAACTGGTGTCTCTGACTGGATCTAAACTCTGTGCTTTTGTTAATACAATTGAAAATAAACTTTATATTTCTAATAGTTGCATCAAATTGCAAGCTCTTGTTTAATTTGTGGTACAACAAGATCTTCAAATGTCCAAACCAAAGGAAAACAACTATACTTGTATTTTTTTGTCCCAGATCCAGAATTTTATATTTCTTCCTTTAAAATTGTATCCTGTTAACATCTGGTCACTGCTAAAACTTATCTAATCCTGAGGAACCTTCTCATTTTTATCTAAAGTCATATAGCTTTGTGTCACCTGCAAACTTTATAACTGTCACCCCAACTCCTTCATCCAAGTCCCTGATAACTCCACTTCATATTTCCCTCCAATCTGAGATGGAGCCCTTAAGGCAGGGGTCTCCAATCTTTGCAACTTTAAGTCTGAAGGACTTCAGCTCCCAGAATTCTCCAGCCAGCAAAGCAAAGCTGGCTGGAGAATTCTGGGAGCTGAAGTCCTTCAGACTTAAAGTTGCAAAGGTTGGAGACCCCTGCCTTAAGGAGCCCTCTTGAGGTGTCATCATTCAGCTCATTATGATTTCATCTAAGAGAAGTAGCATCTTATTGGTGTGTTACCATTTTATGAAGGAAATATAACCAACAATTCTATGTCCACTATGTCTATGACATTCTGTGACATATAAAGCTTTTCCCCACAATTCACTTGTTTTGAAGGAGTGCAGCAAAATGGTCAGTGAGAGAGGAAAACACCAAAGCTATCCTCTCACTTTCGCATGAGGGCAATTTTGAAAGAGAAGCCAGGAAAGCAGGACGAGGCAGTAACTCCTGCCAGTGGGAAAACGGACTTCTATCAAATTCTACTGTTAATTTCAAAACAGGATTTTGCAATTCTCTGGAGGTGCAATCATGTGATTGCAATCACATCATCCAGCGATCAAACTGGAAGTAAATTGCTCATTTGTGACGATGATGTGATTGACAGGAGCACAGGTGATCCAACATTGGTGCCAAAGTGCCAGGTGGGAGTATTCTAGAAGTCATAGCTAATGAGAAGAATCTCTTGTGACCATCCTTTCCTCAGCAGCTGTACTGTTCCTGGATGAATCTCCAGCTTTCTGACAAATTGGCTTAGCAAATTAATCTCTAGGTTTCTTTGAATCTGTGGCATCAGAATAGGAAGTGAAAGAGGAACTAGGAACTTATCTGAGGAGCTGGCAATATTTGGGGAGTGATTTTTGCATCATGTGCCTGTGTGTTAATGGTTTGCCTATTTGATTAATTATGATTAGATGGCACATCAATATGATTCTGATTTACTTGCACATGTCAGGTGTAATTGCAAATTTTTCAGGTACATATGATTTAGATACATGTTGCAACCATGCAGAAAAGTTACTGTAGATGCATGTGAGGCTTCAGTACACAACTGGAATTGCACCAAAGTTTCTCATACCCATATGGCAGCCATTCTGTGGATCAGCTTCCTTGTCCCAAATTCTCCATTACTGGTCTTAGAAATGCAGGGAATTAGAATGTTTTTGTTATGCATTGCTTCTTTAGTATGACAAAAATACATCTGAGGTGTGAAGAAGGGAACTGTTGTTGTGAGTGCAAACATTCTACTCCTTTCCTTCTAAATATTTATCTTGCCAGTCCATTTATGATGCAGGATCCTGAGAAGCTGAAACAATGGGCAGAAACTAGTAAGATGAATTTCAACATCTTAATGGTTTACAGGCTGAATTTGAACCAACAGTGTGATGCAACTGGGGGAAAAAGTGATGCTATATCAGTGGTAATCTAATGTGACGATCAAGGAAAGCTATCATTCCTCTATGTTGCATGAATCAGGCTGCATTTCAGTTCTGGCATTATTTTTTGCTTGGCAAACAAGTGGAGCCTATCCAGAGAATGGCAATCAATATGACAGGTTGACTGCAAGGAGAATATTATGAGACCTGACTGGAGGCATTAAATATATTTAACCCGAAAAATAAGAGATCAGATAACTGTCTTCAAGAATCTGGAGGACCGTCATATGAGTCAGAAGGGTTCAGGATTGTTCCAGAACAAAAGGAACGAGACTTAGCTTGGACATTACAAAAGATTTCCCAATGGGAATTTCCCTATTCAATTGAAACAGATTGTCTTGAGAAGTGGTGGAGTCTCTATTGCCAGAGGTAATTAAGAGTTTGGATCGTCATTTGTCAAGGATGTCTATGGAGATTCTCAGTTATCCAGGTCATGATTTTCCCAAAGGAGTTTTTCAAAAGGCAACTGGATTTTCTTTGTTTTTCTTTGAAGACATTTTGTTTCTCATCAAAGAAGCTTCTTCAGCTTCCTGAACTGAATAATCTTTTTGGATGAGAAGCAAAACATCTTCAAGGAAAAGCAAAGCCCATTGCCTTTTGAAAAAGCACCTTTTTGATCTATCAAACATACTATAGTAGTGGATTCTTGGACAAGGAGTTAGACTAGATCAGGGGTGTCAAACTCACGGACCATGGGCCGGATGCGTCACACACTAGCCATGCCCTTCCCCAGGTTAGCTAAGGTGGGGAAAGTTGTGATATGTCACGTGACAATGTGTCATCGTGAGTTTGACACCCCTGGACTAGATAATTGAGGTAACTTCCAAACCTTACTGCTATGACTCTGTGATTCACACATATAGCCCACTGAATTCAGTGTGGCTAATTTATTTATTTATTTATTTATTTATTTATTTAAATTTATATCCCGCCCTTCTCCACAGAGGACCCAGGGCGGCGTACAGGAAATTTAAAACACACGAATACAAAGATAAATATATAATTTAAAATACATATTAAACATTCCCATCCTGTACTAAAACCAAATTTAAAATACCCAATTTAAAAACTTTCTAAAAATCCCCACGAGAGGTTAGGCTAGGCCGGCTTGTTGGAACAAATATGTCTTTAGACATTGGCGGAAGAGGCGGAGGTCGGTGATAGTACATAATTCAGGGGGTAGGTCATTCCAAAGGGCTGGGACCGCCACAGAGAAGGCTCTTCCCCCTGGTGTCACCAGTCGGCATTGTCCGGCCGACGGCACCCTGAGAAGGCCCTCTCTGTGGGAGCGTATCGGTCTAAGGGATGTATGTGGCAGGAGGCGGTCTCGCATATAACTAGGCCCCGAGCCATGGAGCGCTTTAAAGATGGTCATCAAAACCTTGAAGCGCACCCAAAAGGCCACAGGAAGCCAATGCAGCTTGCGCAGGATCGGTGTTATGTGGGAGCATCTAGTGGCTCCCATAATCACCCGCGCGGCTGCGTTTTGGACTAGCTGTAGCTTTCGGGTGCACCTCAAGGGAAGCCCCATGTAGAGAGCATTACAGTAGTCGAGTCGGGACGTCACGAGAGCTTGAGTGACTGTGCGAAGGGCAGCCCGGTCCAGTAAGGCGCGCAATTGGTGCATCAGGCTAAAAGCAGACCCAGTAATTTTCTTATACAGTAGAGAAGATATGTGCATGCCAATGGGCAGGATAAATACCTTTGAGAAATATGCAAGACATATTGCCTGGTATTTGCACTGTTTCATCAAACCTGTTTAGCAAGCTATATTATATACACAGGAGAAAGGAAGAACAGAAATGGGAGGTGCCTTCTAAAAGAGTACTATCTTGAGGGGTTGGTAGAGACATGTATTAGGGCAGGAATTATTTAGGAAAAAAGGAGAAAGCTTTTGATGTTATCACACTGTTGGTGAGCTTTAGGGCTTGGTTACTGATGTAAGATATTTTATTTTGTCATAAAAATGCTATGATGCTGCTATTTGGGGATTATTTCTATTGAACCAAGTGAGATGTCTACTGCTCATGACTGTTAGAAGAAAACTACTCTGTATTAGATATCATTATCATTATTAATCCTCTCTTTCTCCTCCAGGAAATTTCAAGTTGGCAACAAATTGTACTGTGTTCTTACACCTTAGGAACTCTTATACTATGAAGATGTTTCTTTTATGTAGTCTCCTGATCATATATGGAATTTTCTTGCTTATGCTATCATTTCCCTTTGTGTGAAAGAGGAAAAAAAATAGGAAAATACAAAACAGCTTCAAAATTTGTTTTGACTGCATGCTTTTTAGCTAGATGGGCTCTAAAAGGTAGGGTACTTTTCTAAACCTTCTAGTTTCTGATGTTATATGAAGATGTCACATGGTATTTAGGAATACTCTGCATATATTCCATTTTCAGTAAATAGCTATATTGTCTCTTAATCATATCTATGCATAGTTAAATTGAGAGTGCAAATGATAGACAATCATATTCCACTACTTGTACTTGACTGGTTTATCCAGGTTCCAATCTATCATTTTGGCCTATGGAGCATATTTTATTTTTATTTTTATTTATATTTAATTTATATCCCGCCCTTCTCCAAAAGGACCCAGGGCGGCGCACAGGAATTTAAAATAAATATAAATAATACAAAATACAAAATTTAAAAAGCTATTAAATATTCAAACCTGCGCTAAAACCAATTAAAATCCCCATTTTAAAACTATCTAATACTAGTCACAGCGGAGGCTATGTTAGGCCGGCTTGATGAAACAGGTGTGTTTTTAAACACTGGCGGAAGAGGCGGAGGTCGGTAATGGTACGGAGTTCAGGGAGTAGGTCGTTCCACAGGGCAGGGCCCGCCACAGAGAAGGCCCTTCCCCTGGGTGTCGCCAGTCGGCATTGTCCGGCCGACAGCACCCTGAGAGGCCCTCTCTGTGGGAGCGGATCGGTCTAAGGGATGTATGGGGCAGGAGACGGTCTCGCATGTAACTAGGTCCCGAGCCATGGAGCGCTTTGAAGATGGTCGTCAAGACCTTGAAGCGCACCCGAAAGACCACAGGAAGCCAGTGCAGCTTGCGCAGGATCGGTGTTATATGGGAGCATCTAGAGGCTCCCGTAATCACCCGCGCGGCTGCATTCTGCACTAACTGTAGCTTTCGAGTGCACCTCAAGGGAAGCCCCATGTAGAGAGCATTGCAGTAGTCAAGTCGGGATGTGCGAAGAAGCAGCAATATAAATCTCCTAAATAAATAAACAAACACATTCATACATAAACTGTACAAGACTTTGAGAGCTATAATTTTGGTTTTAGTTTTGGTTGATCATTGTTTTTAATGTCTTGTTAATCATCTAGGATCCCTGGTTCCCATATAAACCAAATAAAGTAAACAAATAAAGAAGAATCCTCCAGCTGGCCTTTTCCAAATTTGGGGTGGTGTCCAAGTACTGATAAAAGGAGTGGTACTATTTATGAAATTATCCCCAACCTCATCTCAGGCTAGAAAGCATGGCTACATCAGTCATTCCACCCATCATATTCCTATTCTAGTTTTCAACCATGTACAATTCTTTCATCCATTTGTGGGGCAGGGCAGGAGGTATATAAATCAGGGAGGAAGCAACATGCATCTACAAAGGGACATTTGCAGCTCTTGATTTGACAGACTCAGTTTAGTACAAGGTCATCTGTTTTGTAACATGTTCTTTAATGTAATCCTATATTTCCATGCTTTCAGTTACGTAAAACACTGGATTATCTCTAAGAATAGAAAATTCTGATGTAGTTGCTCTTCTAATATGTGCTTCCTTATTTATTCTGATTTGATTTTAAGACTAGGTGCTGAAATTTCTAGGAGCAGCCATTCCTAATGAAACTGTTGCATGTTTTAAAATACAAAACTGTTTAGACTTTATTTGCTCCCCATCCAAGAAGTCTGTGCAATCACATTGCATTTCCACACTAATGATTAGTAACGTTTCATGATATCAACTAGTCATCATTGTTGCAAAGTAAAGCATACATTCATTACTGCTGCTTTTCCATACAACTGCAGAATGACAGTATTAGATATAATAAATCACTCGTGGGGAAGAAATTGTTCGTTCCTTTGCTTGTTACTATTACAAACCTTTTAAACCATGGCATATCATAAATAACCAGAGACAAGAAGTCAAGAAAACACCCATGACAGGCTCTATCCATAGTCAGCTCTTTCCATTAAGATGCGGTTCAACAAGTTAAGGCTTGCCTGTCATCAGGAAGTGTTTGTAATGCTAAAGTAGAGCCTCAGAATATGTGTAGCAAGGAGGTTAGAATATCTGAGCATTTACAGGAGGCATTTTTCTCTGAGAACTGAATAGCCGGCTTTCCTATCAGATGAAGTCCTTTTCAAATAAGCATTAGAAATTGGTAATTGAATATAATATTGTATTTGCAGGCTCATTTAGGACTAGGATTGCGCATACTTCTATTGAATCATCAAGACGTAAGTTAGAGAACAGTAACCTTTTAAATTCAGCTTCAACTCCATTTGTAAGAACTCCAATCCGCTGTTGTGAAAGTCACAAGATTTTCATTATCTCATGAAAATCACCAAAATATTATTATAGATGATTTCTCAATAATACTAATAATACTAATAATGCTAATAATACTAATAATACTAATACTACTACTACTACTACTACTACTACTACTACTACTAATAATAATAATAATAATAGAAGTAGTAGTAGTAATAGTAGCCCTTGTAATTGGTGCCCGATTGTAATTGTAGCCCTTGGAGCTATACCTAAAGGGCTACCTCATTATTTGGAAATTCTAAATTTATTGGACTTGAAAATTCTAATTTCACAAAAAAACACCCTATTTGGAACATCTTATATCCTCCAATGTTTCCTTAACAGTTCCTAGGTCCTTGGTTAGGAATCGAGCTGTTCAGCTACCCACCAGCCCCAATGCCTGTAAATCTCACCAAAGATTAACATCATAATCATAAGCATGGTTTATTGACATTGCAATACATGGTAATGCACGAATTGAAGATAAGCAGCAAGAAAAAATCACAAAGTACCAAGACTTGCAAATTGAAGTTGAGCAACTGTGGAAAAAGAAATTGCGTGTTGTCCCGATTGTAATTGGAGCCTCTGGAGCAATACCTAAAGGGCTACCTCGCTATTTAGACATTCTAAATTTACTGGACTTAAACTTTCTGACTCTACAAAAACCACCCTATTTGGAACAACTTATATCCTCCGCCGTTAACAGTTCCTAGGTCCTTGGTTAGGACTCGAGCTGTTCAGCTACCAACCAGCCCCAAAGACTCTGAATCTCACCAAAGATTAACCAAATAATTAAATTAAAAAAACATGTCATTATGTGACCACAAAATCATCAGGAGTCCAGATGAACTAAAAAAATTCATCTTTTAATCTTCATCTGTGTTGAAAGAATCTTGAGGGGGAAAGGCTACTCTGGGCTGTTTGTGTGATTTTGTACAGCAAAGCAAGGTCCTTGGGAAGCAATTCAATGCATTTAAATAATGTAGAAAAACACTGTACTGGAAATCAGTGCAACCCTAAACTTTTACTTCTTAAAGACAGGAAGAAGGATGGAGTGAGAAAACTTGATTGAAGCAAGTGACTGATAAAGGAATAATTCATCAAAAGCTCTCCCATCATAATTCAACAGGATTAAAAATATTTATTTATTTATTTATTTATTTATTTATTTATTTATTTATTTATTTATTTATTTATTTATTTATTTATTTATTTATTTATTTATTTATTTATTTATTTATTAAATTTATAAACCGCGCCACTCTCCCCAAAGGGACTTGGGGCGGTGAGTTCTTTATCCACAAATATAATTAATTATGACCTATAAAGAGGTGCATGCTCCTTTTTATATAACAATGTAAACATAAAGTAACCCAGCTGCCATTCCCTATGCCTACTTCTATAAATTTTCATGTTTTCTGGCAGAGATTTCCTCTAACATCTGCAATTTTCCCAGATACTCTTCACTAAAAAGAGGGCAATTGATTTCTTTGTACATTTGTACAAATTATCTTGTCTTTACGAGACTGAACTTGGACTGGCTTGCTTTCCAAGAAGGGGCAGCACCAAATACTTGTTTCTCCAAAACAAAAAATTAAACTTCTTCCTTTCCAAACTTCTAAGTCTAATTCCAGTTCTCATTTTATGTGAATAGAGCTCAAATTTTGCAATGGTAAGATGTGTGGACTTCAACACCCAGAATCTTTTGACCAGCATATTTCCTGGGGAATTTTGGCAATCAAAGTTCACATTTAGATGTAACATATGGTGGCACAGTGGTTAGAACGCTGTACTTCAGGCTAACTCACTGTTCACTCCAGGAGTTCCATTCTGAGTGGTTCAAGGTTGACTCAGACTTCCATCCTTCTGAGGTCAATAAAATGAGGACCCAGATTGTTGACAGCAATATACTGACTCTGTAAACCACTTAGAGAGGGCTGTAAAGCACTGTGAAGCAGTATATAAGTCTAAGTGCTGTTGCTATTTCTTAATGTGCTAAATGTTGAGAAATTCTGGTATAGAGATTTGACGAGACCTCTCCTGTCAGCACACTCATAATAATAATAATAATAATAATAATAATAATAATAATAATAATAATAATAATAATAATAATAATAATAATAATAATAATAATAATAATTTAATTTATAACCCGCTCTCTCTCCCCGAAGAGACTCGAGGCGGGGCACAGGGAATTTAAAATACATATAAAATCACAAACATAGTACAATATTAAAATAAAATTAAACTAACCGTGCGCTAAAATCCCATATTAAAACTAAAAATTAGTCGTTAAAAACCCTAAAAACAGTTGATTACCCCAGGCCGGCCAAGCAGAAAAAGTGTGTTTTTAATTTTTGACGGAAGGAGCGGAGGTCCGTAGTTGTTCTAATTTCGGGGGGAAGGTCGTTCCAGAGGGTCGGGCCCACCACAGAGAAGGCCCTTCCCCTGGGCGTCGCCTGCTGGCACAGCCTAGTGGACGGCACCCAGAGAAGTCCCTCTCTGTGGGAGCGAATCGGCCGCAGGGATGTATGGGGCAGGATACAATCCCGCAGATAGCTAGGTCCCGTGCCATGGAGCGCTTTAAAGATGATAACCAACACCTTGAAGCGCACCCGAAAGACGACAGGCAGCCAATGCAGCTCGCGCAGGAGCGGTGTTACATGGGAAAACCTAGAGGTTCCATAACTGCCCGCGTGGCTGTATTCTGGACAAGCTGAAGCCTTCGGGTGCACCTCAAGGGGAGCCCTATGTAGAGCATTGCAGTAGTCCAGTCGGGATGTCACGAGGGCATGAGTGACTGTGCAGAGGGCACCCCGATCCAATAGGGGACGCAACTGGCGGACCAGGCGGACCTGGTAAAACGCCCTCCTGGCCACGGCTGTCACTTGATCTTCCATGGACAGCCGTGCATCAAGGAGGACGCCCAAGTTGCATGCCCCATCCACAGGGGCTAGATGTTCACCCCCTATGGCCAGTGATGGAGTCAATTGGTTGTACCGGGATGCCGGAAACCACAGCCACTCAGTCTTGGACGGGTTGAGTCTGAGTTTTCCCTAAAACCAACTTTCCTGTGCCTGAAATAAATTATTTGTTTGACAATTTCTGACTTTGGGCATAATTTTGCCAGGATTGCTGACTAATATCTACTTCTTTAACACTATATGTTAAGAATAGGTAAAGGTAAAGGTTTCCCTCGCACATATGTGCTAGTTGTTCCCAACTCTAGGGGGTGGTGCTTATGTCCATCTCCATTTCAAAACCAAAGAGCCAGAGCTGCCTGAAGATGTCTCCGTGGCCATGTGGCCAGCATGACTAAATGCCGAAGGCACACAGAACGCTGTCACCTACCCACCAAAGGTGGTTCCTATTTTTTTACCTGCATCGTTTATGTGCTTTCTAACTGCTAGGTGGGCAGTGTCTTAGCCACTGAGCTACCGCATACCTATGTTAGAATTGGGCAAACAATAACCTTGAGAGTACATACATTTGTTGTCTATATGGTATCTTTGCCCATTGGTATTTTGTCTGGAGACATATTTGTCTGACTTTGGTCTTAAGCCTAAACTATTTCATAGGAATGTTTTGCAGATAAATTGGCTGGGAAGAAAGAAGCACATTCATTGCCCTGAACCTCTCAGAAAAATAATGGTGTAGTATCCATAATGCAAACAAAGAACTGATATAAAAATGCCCATCTTAAAGGATGATAAAACAAGAGAGAATTTTGCCTCATGACTGTCCTACATAGAACTCTACCAGCATAGATTAGGGACTTGCTATCTACCATGTTTCCCCAAAAATATTTTCAGGGAGATCTTATTATTTTTGAGGTGCAGGAAGCAACTTAACCTTGGCCTGTGGCCTATAGATCAGCCGATCTAGAGAGGACTGGAAGTCCTGTCTCTGTTGCTGGACACTCTTGTCAGCGGCCGCTAGTAAGAGAAGGGGCATGATAGCTAGGGTTTGTGGGAGCAACCTCCGTGAGGCCGTTCCGCAATGGATGGCAGGTGGATGTGGGGTGTATGGGGCATGTTCTCCCGTTCCCCCAGGAAATGGAGGGAACCAGCTGTGCATGCATTTAAATATTTTAGTGGAGGGCTTATTTTATGGGAAGAGTTTATCTTAGCACATGCGCTCAAAACTCGATTGGGCTTATTATCTGGCAAAGTCTTATTTTCAGGGAAACAGGGTAATTTAAAATTTTGTTAGAAATCTTGTAAGAGCTAAATATATACGGTCTTTCTATTCTGCTTAACAAATCAGTTTTGTGCCAGAACAGAATTTGGTCCAGCAACAGGAATGAAACAACCTGTTTAGTTTTGTTCATGCTGTATCAGAAGCCCTGATTATTTCTTTAATGTAGCAAATTCAGTTCCTGCATTTTTCTGCTTTGTTTTGTTGAAAACTTTAATATAACAACATACAGAAACATAACATGCACAATAATATATTCCTCTAAAACCACATCACAGTGTGAAAATAAACATGTTTGTTTTATTTTGAAACAGCCGGTTTCAAAATGCTGCAGTACACGATGAAAACATATAACTGTAAAGCACTGAATGTTATGAAGCCTCAGCTAGAAAATGTGAGCAAAATGTAGTCAAATGATTGACACACTGATGATAAACAAATGTTAGTAATCTGACATTTAAGTTTGCCACCCTCAAGCAGGAATAGGAATGGTCTCTCTGACACTGTAATTCTGAGAGGTGTTTTCTGATTACATTTGGCTGACTTACAGCTTTTTTGCCCAATAGAAGGAGTTGCTTTTTGTTGATATTTAACTATAGTCTGCTACAGGATGTGTCCCTTAAATTCTAGGAAATAAATTTTGAATTTGATCTGTGCCAAGTAGCATTTGGTCGTAACAAGTCATGGGTGATCCAGTTTGTGTTGATGATTGATGGCAGTTTGAGGACATTTCAGTTGTTTTTTTCAGATTAGAAGATTTTCACTATATATTTTTCTCAGCTTCTTATATTAAGGCAGAGCAAGAGATCATTCCCCAAATCTCCATTTTGCAATAAACCAGTTTCTAGTGTATTAACATCCTGCAGAAAGGTAGAATCTAATGCAAGGTTTTTCTTGCTGATGTAGTGGAATAAAGACAGGATTATTTATGCTCTGCGGTCACATAGGCATCCTTGAAAACTGCTTGGTATTCCCCTTATATATTTTCAATGAAACCCTATGGGAAATCAAAAATCAGAACATTTAAAACAGAAACGTGGATGATTTTCCCCAAATAGAAGTGTATTTCTCAGAATATAAGGTGGGAAATTAATGTCATAGTAGAATTAGCATTCACGATGGTAATGATGATATTTGTTTAAATATATATATTTGACACAAGCATATATATAAGTGTGTGTGTGTGTGTGTGTGTGTGTGTGTGTGTGTTAGTTTTATGAGCTGATCAAAACCAATTATATATATATGCAATAAGGTAGAGCCGGTTAGGCTGAATTGCTAGGCTTCTGCCTGAGATGCATTACAGCCCCGGTTCGAATCCCAGTAAAGGGTATGGCCAACTGATGAGAGCTAATAAGCTCGAAATAGATCTATCTTGGTCTCTCAAATTTAAATTTATTGATCAGCTCATAAAAACTACACACACACACACACACACACACACACACACACACACACACATATATATACACATATACATATACATATATATGTATGTAACATTGGAGAAGAAATAATGTGACAGATTATTTTTCCACAAGAGGGCAGTGCTCTAAAAAAACAAGAGATATTTAACATCAATATTATCTGATCTCTCTCCATTTGATTTGTGTGCATTCTGTGCCATGTAAGAAGTAAACATATGAAGGGGGAATCCTATTCAGCTCGGTCTCAACCATTTTAGAAGTGGCACATACAACCTGAATAACAGATAACATCTTTAGAAATGCTTTGCAATAGCAAAGTACATTTGAAGATATGACAGTAGAGGCACTTTGCGTATACTGTCACTTTGCTTTGCATTCTCAGAAAATTGAAGCTGATCTGCATGCAAATGTCAGTGGATACTACCAAGAACGGCATCTAAAAAGCTTCTTTAACAAGTTGGAAAAAGGGAGCTTCATATGTACTTTTCATGATTCCTTAAAATGGAAACGCCCTGAAATATATAAGATTCATTGTTACTTCACTAGAACGGGCTGAATGGCCTACAATGCCTGAGAAGTTTCCCTGTTAGCTGCAACATTAGAACTCATTTCATCCATGATAATTGGTAGGAAAGAAATTGAAGAGTGATATTATGATGACATTATGTGATAAATGTTAAGTGTAGTGACGTTGTGGGAAAGGAAGAACACAAGATGAGCTTGGAGGAGTCCTGCACCATGCTCAGTGTTTTAGTAGTGGAGCATAGCTAGAGAAAAATACATTTTTTAAAGGGGTGGGGTAGGAAGATTAAAGCAAAGTCTTTATGACATGATATCTCTGGGTCTGTATATAATTACCTTGGAAATCAGAGAGCCCTTTGATTCGTGAAAAGACAATAGTTCAAATTATGCACAGACACTTGTACATATTCACAAATCTGAATATGTTCAGCGATGAATATGCCCAGTGATGACAATTATGTGCTTATTGAATAAAAAATACAGCAGGGAGGTTATATAATAAAATCACAGCACTCCCTTTCCTGTAAGTATCTGTTATGACATGACGCAAGTTATTCATGCCGCTAACTCACATGAAACTTAGCTATGCATAAACATTAAATGATGCATGCCTGAGAAGGGTGTAGTCCCTTTGAAAAGATTTTAAAGAATGATAAGCTGTCGCAGACAACTAAGCAGGAACAAACTGATTGATATGGCATTCCATCCATAATCACGCAATTATGCACAGGATTTTTTAATTGTGTGTTGTGGGGAGACAAACTCAGAGGCAAGCTTGTGGTTTTACCCTTCTTTAAGTTTATGTAAACTTTCTGGCAGCCAGATTAATTGATAATTGCATATAAATTATGATAAGCAATTACTGTATAAAGTTATGAAAACTATAAGAATATATTTTTGCCTCTTAATAGATCAGTTTCCAGGATTCTTCGCCAGTATGGCTGCTAACAGCTACAGTCTTCCTGTGTCTGGAGGAATTCAGGTGAGGTAGGCCAGGTCAGGAAAGAGATATCACAAGAAATACCAGAAAATACTTCATTGTGACAGGCTTTAGTGAAAGTATCTTGAAATCCTGACAGTGTGTCCCCTTCTGTCTTTTCTTCCTATAACAAAGACAGCAAGGTGGGATGATTTTGAGTTTCTTTCTCACGCTTTCTTGTTTTCAAAGCTAAATTCATGTTTTATTTATGATTGCCATATATCTATTTGTACCCGTTTAATACAGTTGTCTTAAATTACATTGCCCAGCAATTAATCTCTCAGACCACTAGCAATTTCTTAACTGAAAATTTCTTGATTGTTTTTTCTGAGATAGGCAGTGTGGTATGGTAATTACAGCAGTGTTTCTCAACCGTGGCAACTTTAATGCACATGGAGTTCAGTTCCCAGAATCCCCCAGCCAGCGGAAATTTTGAGTAGTTCGGGGAACCGACAAATACCACCTCTGGCTAGCCTCACAGTGGGGTGAGAATGGAGATTTTATGATATCCTTCCCCCAGGAGTCAGGAGGAAATGGGGATTTTGCAGTATCCTTCCCCTGCCACACCCATCAAGCCACCACCCACAGAACTGGTAGTAAAAAAAAATCAATTTCACCACTGCTTCTGAGTCCTAATTAGGGTCAAGGTTTGCACTCAATAGTTAGCAGAACAAAACTTCTCACCCCTCAAATACTGATAAAACTCTGCTAAACAGGACAAAGGCTCAGAAGAGCATCTATTGTTGTTCTGATGGGTTCTTTGTCTTTCAACTAGTTTGATAACCCCAAAAATAATGACTGGAAGAGCAGCCAGAAAGTTTCAAGTAGTCAAATATGGCTAATTCATTTGACATCATGACTTCTCTAAAATGTATTTATAAGATCCATTTCAAAGTGATTCTTTCAAATGTAGCCAAAGAAATCATGATTGATAAAATTTGGAGGGGGTGGGGAAGAGGTGGATAATTGCAAGGCATGCAAAGAAAGACACCAGATTAGCTTTCTGCGCTTGCCTTTTTGCTGGAGAAGGAGAATATTAAAATATCTGTTTGTTTTCTGTAAGCTATTTCTGTCCCCCGCTCATCTCACCACAGAGACGCTAGGCGGGGGCCCGCGCACACATACACACGCACATTATCATCATTTATAAAATAGTACTCCAAAAATAGTGAATCTTAGTATTACGTTAATAGGGCCCGGCTTGTCATAGGAGACCGTTGCTACTGCTTTCCCGACACCGTTTAGGGCCAAAGCGGCGGGGAAAGGGGGGCAAGGCAGAGCTAGAAGGCGCGTCCCTCGGCCCCCAATTCCTGGCCTCTTGAAACAAGGGCTCGGCTTCAGAGTCTGGATTTAAACAATACCGCTGAGCGAGTGCGGGGCGTTTGATTGCTTAACCGCTTTCTGATTCTGTCCGGCGTGGCCTTCGCTTCTGGGCCAGCAGAGGATGGGCTGCTCCTAAACAGGAAAGGCGTTTGTTTTCCTTTGAAGTCTAAATTGCTCCTTGACTCTCCTGCGAGTGTGGCGGGAACCCAGCAACTCCCAGCCGCTGAGTTTCCCTTTGCAGGAACAATCCAGCTCTGCCTCGCCAGCTGACGCCTTGCCCCAGTCACAATGACCCAGATCTGGACCGGGCGGCGCAGCGCGACCCCATCCGCAGCTGCAGCCGAGAAGGGGCACTGGACGGTGCAGGTCATCATGTGTCCGGCAGCAACGCCCACCTATTCCCTCCTCTCTGCCGGCCGCATTTTTCCAGGCGCTTAGGAAAGACTGGAAGAGGAGGAGGAGGAGGCGGAGGGGCGCGGCGCTCACGTGGAGAAGAATTGCAGCGTGACGACGCCAAAGGAGAACCCGAAAGGAGGGATTCCCTCGAAGGTACGAGCCGGCTGGGCTTTAGGGGACGGGGCGGAGCACGAGGAAGGGAACCCCCCATTTCATCATAATCCCATTTGTTTAGGATCCAAAGAATTCAGGCTGCCTAACTCGTGGAGGTGCTGCAAAATTCCAGTCACTGCAGATTTTGGCTATGTGACCTGGAGGACAGCTTCCTTTGTCAAAGTGTCTGGATTGAATAATGAAACAATGGTCTGCTCTTCAAAATGAGAAGCAGGAAACGGGAAAGCTGGTTCACATGGCAGCTGTGTCAAAACCTATCCATCCCATCCGGTTATCCAATTAAAAATCATTTTTGCTACTGTCCTCCACATGTTAAGACCAGGGCACCAGATTGTGGGAAGGTGGCTAACTAGACACAAAAGTATAATAGCAGAGTACTAGAATTGGGGTTACTTCATGCTAAAGGATCCTGTTAACAGAATGCGGGACACAGTGGCTCATTGGCTAAGATGCTGAGCTTGTTGATCAGAAAGTGGGAAGTTTGGTGGTTTGAAACCCTAGCACCGTGTAACAGAGTGAGCTCCCGTTACTTGTCCCAGCTTCTGCCAAACTAGCACTTCAAAAGCATGTAAAAATGCAAGTAGAAAAATAGGGACCACCTTTGGTGGGAAGGTAACAGCGTTCCTTGCACCTTCTGTGTTTAGTTATGCATGCCAGCTACATGACCACGGAGATGTCTTTGGACAGCGCTGGCTGTTCAGCTTAGAAACGGAGATGAGCACCGCCCCCTAGAGTTGGGAACGACTAGCACATATGTGTGAGGGGAACCTTCACCTTTACCTAACAGAATACAGATGGTCCTTGACTTATAAGAGTTCGTTTATTGAACGTTCAAAGTTACAAAGGCCTTGAAAAAAGTGATATGACTGTTTTTCACACTTATCACCATTACAGCATCTGTATAGTCATGTGATCAAAAGTCAGATGCTTGTCAACTGGCTCATATTTATGATGGTTACAGTATCCTATGGTCATGCGATCACCTTTTGCGACCTTCTGACAAAAAAAGTCAAGGGGGAAGCCAGAATGCACTTAACAACCAGGTTAAAGATTTGAAAGCAGCATCTCTGTAGTGCTCCTCTGGGAAGCAAAGCAGCTCCCATCTTCATTGCTCAGTAGCAGTGGCTTTGGGCCAGACTTTGCAGTTATGTTGGCCAATTGATACAGAGGAGTGTGACCTTGGCTCTGAAAACATCTCCGCTAAAGTCAAAGAAATGCTCAACAGCTCATCAAAGAAAACTATTTTATCAAAGTGGAGTGACAAGTTATCTTGGGGCCTGCTCTATAGTTTATTTATTTCCCACCAATTTTAAAGTGTTGTAGTCAGTACCTATTTGGAATAGGACCTATAGGCTATGAAAAGGGATGGGGACTTCTTGAGTCCATAGATTGATTTCATTTGGAAATGTATCATGTACTTCAGCCCCCCCCCCCCCCAACCTTTTGGGCACCAGGGACTGGTTACAGGTAGACAGGTTTTTCTGAAGACCAGAGGGCTGAGCATGGTTTCATGTACTGCCTACATCCTGTAGATGGGGCTTTGTTTTTGTGGCCTGGTTTCTGGCATGCTGCAGACCAGTGCCAGTCCTTGGACCAGGGTTTGGGGATGTACTAATGTACTATCTTACAGTATAATGTGCTATAGCTCAGTATATAGTGGTCTTATCGTATAGTGTACACCAGTGCTTCTCAATCTCAGCAGCTTAACGATGTGTAGACTTCAACTCTTGGAACTGGGAAGATTCTGGAAATTGAAGTCCACAAACCTTGAAGTTGCTGAGATTGAGAAACAGTGGCCTACACCAGTGGTGGGCAAACTCATTAGTCAACAGAGCCAAATATCAACAATACCACAAGTGATTTTTTTTTTTGAGAGCCAGAAAGTGTGGCCTGTTTTGTGGGAGTGGCTCAGTGGTCATGTGACCGGGTGGGCGTGGCCAACTTGGAAAATGTGAAACTCACTTAACAATGGTCTTGCTTAGCAGCCCAACTTTCAGTCTCAATTGTAGTCATAAGTTTCTTTCTTTCTTTCTTTCTTTCTTTCTTTCTTTCTTTCTTTCTTTCTTTCTTTCTTTCTTTCTTTCTTCCTTCTTTCTTTTCTTCCTTCCTTCCTTCCTTCCTTCCTTCCTTCCTTCTTTCTTTCTTTCTCTGTCTCTCTCTCTCCCACTTTCTTTTTCTTGCTTTCTCTTTCTCTCTTTTTCTTTCTGTCTCCCTCTATCTCTGTCTCTATCTCCTTCGTCCGCCCATCTCTGTCACTCTGTGTGTGTGTGTGTATCTGTCTGTCTCGCATTCACTCACTTAATCACTCGTTCTGTGTCTCTGTCTATCTATCTCTCCCTCTCTGTCTCTCCCTGTCTCTCTGTGTGTGTCTGTCATTCTCTGATTCCCTCCCTCCCTCTCTCTGTGTCTGTGCCTCTCTCTGTGCCTCTGTGCCTCTCTCTGTGCCTCTGTCTGTCTGTCTGTCTGTCTGTCTGTCTGTCTCTTCCCCCCCCCCCCACCCGAAGCCACCTCAGCTCCTGGAAGTAGCCTGGCCGGCCGGCCCGCCCACTAGCCGTGGTTGCCCACTCGCTCACTCACCCACCGGATGCCAGGTTCCTTCGGCAGGCTGGCAGGCGGGTGGGTTGTTGGGCGCTGCCACAGGGACTTTCCTTACCTGCCCGCCGGCAGCGGTTGCTCGCTCGCTCGCTCACCCACTGGATGTCAGGTTCCTT
Source organism: Rhabdophis nuchalis (assembly GCA_039707465.1). NCBI lineage: Eukaryota > Metazoa > Chordata > Lepidosauria > Squamata > Natricidae > Rhabdophis > Rhabdophis nuchalis. The sequence goes on from CM077644.1 coordinate 46,991,793, forward strand.
CGTCCGGTGGGTGGGTGAGCGAGCAAGCAACCACGGCCAGTGGGCGGGCGGGCCGGCCAGGCTACTTCCAGGAGCTGAAGTGGCTTCGGGTGGGGTGGGGGGGAGAGACAGACAGACAGACAGAGAGAGGCACAGAGAGAGGCACAGAGGCACAGAGAGAGGCACAGACACAGAGAGAGGGAGGGAGGGAATCAGAGAATGACAGACACACACAGAGAGACAGGGAGAGACAGAGAGGGAGAGATAGATAGAGACACAGAATGAGTGATTAAGTGAGTGAATGCGAGACAGACAGATACACACACACACAGAGTGACAGAGATGGGCGGACGAAGGAGATAGAGACAGAGATAGAGGGAGACAGAAAGAAAAAGAGAGAAAGAGAAAGAAAGAAAAAGAAAGTGGGAGAGAGAGACAGAGAAAGAAAGAAAGAAGGAAGGAAGGAGGAAAAGAAAGAAGGAAGAAAGAAAGAAAGAAAGAAAGAAAGAAAGAAAGAAAGAAAAAAAGAACTTATGACCACAATTGAGACTGAAAGTTGGGCTGCTAAGCAAGACCATTGTTAAGTGAGTTTCACATTTTCCAAGTTGGCCACGCCCACCTGGTCACATGACCACTGAGCGCTGCCACAGCAACTTTCCTTGGCTGCCCGCCTGCCCACCTGCTTGCTCACTGGCCGCTGGACGAAGGAACCTGGCGTCCAGTGGGTGAGTGAGCGAGTGAGCAACCGCGGCCGGCAGGCTGGCGGGCGGGTGGGTTGTTGGGCGCTGCCACAGCAACTTTCCTTGGCTGCCCGCCTGCCCACCTGCTCGCTCACTGGCTGCTGGACGAAGGAACCTGGCATCCGGTGGGTGAGCGAGTGAGCGAGCGAGCAACCGCGGCCGGTGGGCCAAGGGAACTTGCTGCGACGGCGCTCAACAAACTGCCCGCCTGCCCCACTGACTCACTCACCGGAGGCCGGTTGACTCCCCCCGCCCACGGAGCCTCTGCAGCCCCTTGAAGTAGATGGGTCGCCTCTTTGGCATTTGGGTAGCCGCTGCTGGGCTGAAGAGGCTCCGCGGAGGGAGGGATGAAACCGGCGGCCGGTAGGGAGGGTTGCTGCAGCCCAGGAGTCCCGCCGTTGGCGAGGGTGGTGGAAGAGGGGCCAAAGAGCCGCTTGTGGCTCGCGAGTTGCGGTTTGCCGACCACTGTCCTACACTATATTAATCTGCATTTAGACTGTTACACTATTAAAATTGAGCTGCTTTTTAAAAAGAACATCTTATTTTATTTTTATTTTATTAAATTTATACCCCGCCCTTCTCCTTGTTAGGACCCAGGGCGGCGCACAGGGATGTTAAAATACATACAAAATATATAAAATATATGAAATTTAAAATACTTATTCTAATAAATAAACCCTGCGCTAAAACCGAATTAAAATCCCAGGTTTAAAAACTATCTAATTGTCAGTATGGAGGTTACGCTAGGCCGGCTAGATGAAATAGGTGTGTCTTCAGACACTTGCGGAAGAGGCGGAGGTCGGAGATGGTGCGGAGTTCAGGGGGTAAGTCGTTCCAGAGGGCTGGGCCCGCCACAGAGAAGGCTCTCCCCCTGGGTGTCGCCAGTCGGCATTGTCCAGCCGACGGCACCCTGAGGAGGCCCTCTCTTTGGGAGCGTATCGGTCTGAGGGATGTATGGGGCAGGAGGCGGTCTCGCATATAACTAGGCCCCGAGCCATGGAGCGCTTTAAAGATGGTCGTTAAAACCTTGAAGCGCACCCGAAAGACCACAGGAAGCCAGTGCAGCTCGCGCAGGATAGGTGTTATGTGGGAGTGTCTAGGCGCTCCCATAATCACCCGCGCGGCTGCGTTCTGGACTAGCTGCAGCTTTTGGGTGCACCTCAAGGGGAGCCCCATGTAGAGAGCATTACAGTAGTCGAGTCGAGAGGTGACGAGTGCTTGAGTGACTGTGCATAAGGCACCCCGGTCCAGTAAGGGGCGCAATTGGCGCATCAGGCGAACCTGATGAAATGCCCCCCTGGCCACGGCTGCCACATGATCTTCCATAGACAGCCGGGAATCCAGGAGGACACCCAAATTGCGCGCCCTCTCCACGGGGGCCGGTGTTTCGCCCCCAATGGCCAGAGTTGGAATAATCTGGCTGAACCGAGGCGCCGGAAGCCACAGCCACTCAGTCTTGGATGGGTTGAGCCTGAGTTTGTTACCACCCATCCAGATCCGTACGGCTTCCAAGCACCGGGACATAACCTCGACGGCATCGTTGGGGTGGTCTGGGGTGGATAAGTACAATTGAGTATCATCAGCGTACAGATGATATCCCACCCCAAAACCACGGATGATCTCACCCAGCGGCTTCATATATGTGTTGAATAGGAGGGGCGAGAGGACCGACCCCTGAGGAACCCCACATATGAGGGGTCTCGAGGCCGACCTCTGCCCCCCTGTCAACACATATTGCGACCGACCAGAGAGGTAGGATGAGAACCACCGCAAAACGGTGCCTCCCAGCCCCAACCCCCCCAGTCGGCGCAATAGGATACCATGGTCGATGGTATCAAAAGCCGCTGAGAGATCTAATAGGACTAGGATAGAGGAATATCCTCTATCCCGCGCCCTCCAGAGATCATCAACCAACGCGACCAATGCCGTCTCGGTGCTGTGCCTGGGTCGGAAGCCGGACTGGCGCGGGTCTAGATAATCAACTTCCTCCAAGTGTCGCGGAAACTGTTGAGCCACCACACTCTCAACAACCTTCACTAGAAAGAAATCTGTGTTCTTTAAAACTTTTATTTAACAACAACAATCTTTTCCTGTGAAGGGTGACTGATGAAAGATGTCTTTTCTCTAAACAGAAAACACCCAAACAAAACCAGGTTATCTTGCTCTATTTACTTGGCTGCATAGGGTTTTACTGCTGTGTTAGGTAATTTCCCTTGTTAGAGGATTAATGGCTTTGTAACTTAGTGGGCAGAACTAGATTTAGAGAGCTGAATTAGTGCAGCCTAACAAGCTGAGAGCGTCATGGAAAGTAGAAAACCATTAATAAGGTTTTAAAATAACGTCAAGGGCCATCCATGTTTAGAATGCACAAATGAACACTTTTATTAACTACTGAATAAATCATGTTTCATTCAATAGTCTCTAGGAATGTAATCATCATAAGAGAGATAGGTTGGAGAATAAAATATTTTATTTCGAATTAACCAATTATATAACAATAAAAAATAGCTATCATACCAAGGTGTCAAAACTCTGGTAGAAAGAAAGGCAGAACTAGCAAAGATTCACTTCTGGTTTAAAGAAAGCTTCTTTGCAAACTTATTGGCTCCTGTTATTGGTTTTCATAAAATGAATGATAACTGATTGTAAATTATTTTCATTGCCTATTTTTTTTATAAACCCACTTACAATAGGGGTCCGCAACCCCTCGGCCAGAAACCACTATTGGGCCTTGAGCCCTGAGCCCTTCACAACTGGGCTCTGGAAGTGGAAGCCGAGCGTGCACACATCTGTATTTGCATGACTGGCAGGCATGCATGGACACAGCTCCATTTATGCTGGTGGTGGGCACACTTGTCCACTACTCTTGGAAGTGGGGATGCACACACATGCACGCTCTTCTATGGCTCATGCAGAACCATCCCCCTTTCCCCTCCTATACTATATAGTTGTGTCACAACACCCTGTTAAGCCCCAATTAAGGGAGGAAGCATACTGCTTTCCTTTTCTGCCTTTCGGCTCATCACCAGAGACCATCTAGACCAGGGGTCCCCAACCTTTTTTTCACCAGGGACCGGTTTCATTTTAAAGAAAATTCTGCGGACCGGCTGAGTGGCTCAGCAGTCATGTGACTGGGTGGGCGGGGCCAACTTGGAAAATGTGAAACTCACTTAACAATGATCTTGGTTAGCAACCAAACTTTTGGCCTCAACTGTGGTCATAAGTTCTTTCTTTCTTTCTTTCTTTCTTTCTTTCTTTCTTTCTTTCTTTCTTTCTTTCTTTCTTTCTTTCTTTCTTTCTTTCTTTCTTTCTTTCTCTCTCTTTCTCTTTCTTTGTCTCTGTCTCTCTTTCTTTCTCTCGCTATTTCTTTCTTTCTCTCTTTCTCTCTCTTTCCTTTATTCTCGCTATTTCTTTCTCTTTCTTTCTCTGTCTCTCTCCTTCATCCGCCCATCTCTGTCACTCTGTGTGTGTGTGCGTGTGTCTGTCTGTCTTGCGTTCACTCAATCACTCATTCTGTGTCTCTGTCTATCTTTCTCTCCCTCCCTCCCTCTCTCTGTCTCTATATGTGTGTCTGTTGTCGTTGTCCCCCCCCCCCAGCCTCCTCAGCTCGCCTGCCGCGCTTGATCGCTCGTTTGCTCGGTCAGGCTCCGTGGCTGCAGGGCTGGAGAGGAGGGGGAGGGAGGAGGGGCAGCCCATTGGGCAGAGCGCGTGAGAGAACGCAGGAGGATGGTGGGGGCTCTTCCTCCACCCTCGTCGATGGAGGGACTCCTGTGCGCCACCGGAGCAACCCTCCCAACGAGGGTGGAGGAAGAGCCCCCACCATCCTCCTGCATTCTCCCGCGCGCTCTGCCCAATGGACTGCCCCCTCCTCCCTCCTCCTCCTCTCCAGCCAGTTCCTTCCCCCGCTGGCGGAGCCTCCGCAGCCCCTGGAAAAAAACGAGTGGCCGGCATGCCAGCAGGGAAGGGAATCAGCGCCCAGGAGTCCCTCCGCCGACAAGGGAGGAGGAAGAGCCACACTCCAACGGCGCGAACAGCCGCGCCTGCGTTCTCCCGCGCGCTCTGCTCAGGGGGCTGCCCCCTCCTCCCTCCTCCCTCCTCTCCAGCCCTGTGGCCCGGCTCCCACCCAGCCACGGACCGGCACCGGTCCGCGGCCCGGGGGTTGGGGACCCCTGATCTAGATTGAAAGCTATGAGTTCCGTTGTGTAATTTTTTTTTATATATGTGTGTTAGGTTTTTGAGCTCAAAAACCTAACGCACACACGCACACACACATATCAAACAATCTGATTATGCATTGCCTTTCCTGCAGTCTGAGGCAGATAATAGCTATCTGCTCATTTCTCCTTGTCTCGTCCATCAGAAGAAAATAAAGAAGTAGAGATGCAGAGAGTTTGCATAAGTAAATAAATGTTGGCTCTTTTTCTCCTTGCACCTCCCTTGATATAATCTCTTTTTTCACTCGGAATCCCCTGACATTGCTTTCTTCTGAGCTCCATGAATGAGGTCTCCTTAGGCCATTCTCAATTGAACCAGTGTACAAATATTTCCTGCCCCCGCCCCCCCTTTATTCCAACAACATGCAAAGATGTGTAAAATCTGTTGGGGAAAAAAAATCAGGAAATTGGCAGTGAGTGGAAGCGAAGAAAATGTATGCAGGCTAAGGATTGACAATAGGGGCAGTTACTTTTAATCAGTTGGTTTCAGATTTAAAATACTCCTCCATTAGAGGAGAAATGGGTTTTAAAAATCTTTGCGGAGAGTTTGCTGGTGGGTGGCTTGTTATCGTTAACATCCCCCTTGCTATGGATTCAGGCTAACACAAATATTCACAGGATTCTGCTGCACAATTATAATGTGACCCTGAGTTTGGGACAATCAGCTAGCCAAATGCTACTCCTCTTGCTTGTATAAAAGGGAGAGTAAATCTGTCCTCCCCCCTCCCCTTGGCTTTTCTCTTTACAGACCAAGTTAATCCATGAAGACAAGGTCTGCAGTCAAGCCTTGCAGGATGGCACAGGAGAATAATGGGGATGAAGCTTTGCTCGAGTCATCAGATCCTGCAGGCAAACCCCAAAAGAAATGTCCTGCAGCTCTGGGTTACAAGATGGAGCAGGCTTTAATTTCTGAATATATTCCTCAGGTCATATATTCAGGAGGATTTAAGCCTGAGTATCTTAGCTTTGCCTTCTATAACCCTAATTACTCCAATTCCTACAATCCATTTTACACTTTACAAAAACCAACCTGTGGCTATCGGTATTGTCGAGACACTGACCACCGAAGGAAAGTCATGGATATCGAGAGAGTAAATATTCCAAAATGGAGAACTATTGTGCGGAAAAAGCCAGGCATAGCTTCAGAAGGCACAAAAGTCTGAAACAACCACGTGTTTTTCCTAGCAGCATTCTGATTCAAAATCTGAACTCTGTCATCCTCCAGGCATCTCTAAAAGGAGATGCAGTGAGAGCTTCAAATTAAAAAACAACAACAGAGTTCTGCCTTACAGCAAGAGTTTCTGGAACCAACCATGATGGAATAAATCAAGTCCTACAAGAAAGACATCAAAGCCACCTTACTTTGGCTTTGAAACATCTACAGCTGTAGATCTCCCACCAGCCAGAAAAGCACCAAAATGAAGATCAAATGAGCAGATACTTTTCTCTGTGTTGCTTTGTTTACTACATATATTTATTATTTCCAGAGAAATAGGAAGAACTAAAGCCAAAGCAATTTCAGGTTTGTTTTGTCCAGCCAAGCATAGTTCCAGATGTTACAATGAAAAAAAATACACAAAACTCCTTTTAACATCTGCCTAACAGAACTGTATAACATTCTCTGTAGGATAGATGTAAAAATTACAAGGCCAGCTTGTAATCGGATTACATCATTGCTTCCCAAACCTGGGTAAATTACCCAAAATTAAGTAAAGGTTGTTTTTCTTTAAGTAAAAATATACAAATGCAATCACAACAGTACATTTAAATAAGGACTTTCTGATAAGCAGTAAAAAGGATTTTCTGATAAGTGGGTTTTGGGTAATGAAAGAAAAGGTTTGGGAAGCTTTTTTCACTGTATTTTTTGGAGTGCAAGACACTGGAGTATAAGCCACACTAAGATTTTGAAGAGGCAAATAAAAAAAAAGTTTTTGACTCTGCAGACCTCCTTCACGGAAACGGGCCCGTTTTTTGTCAAAAGGCCTTTAGGAGGCCTGTAGAGTGCGCCTAGGGGTTGGGTGGGGGAAATGAGCAAAAGGCCAATTTTTTGTCAAAAAAGGGCATGCATAACCTTTAGGAGGCTTCTAGTGTGCTCCTAGGGGCTGGGGGGCAAAAATGAGCAAAAAATGGTCAACTTTTCACTCATTTTTGCCCTCCCCAGGAAGCCTCCTAAAGGCTATGCCCAGCCATTTTTGCAAAGGGGGTGGGGTTTCAGAAGGCCAAAAATGTGGTATTCAGTGTATAAGATGCAGCCAGATTTTTACCCTCTTTTGAGAGAAAAAGGTATATCTTATACTCTGAAAAATATGGTATATGAATTCTTACAAGACCTACTAAAAGCATCTGGCTTTATATGTGTTTTGAAAGAGCTGGTTCAGAAATTCAGTAAAACAATTGATATGAAAGCATTATAGTCTGTAAATACATTCACAACACACACACACACAGAGAGATATGAAAACGATGAAATGTGAAGGCTGAGAAACATACGTGTTCAAGACAAAACAGGATATTCTCACAGATTATTTTCATTTGATTTTCATTCACTTATATCAACACTGTCAAACTCCCAACCCATGAGCCGGATGTGTCATGTGCTGGCCATGCCCACACCCACTTTAGCAAAGGGGGGAAAATTCTTGATACATCACATAATGTTGCTGCGGATGATGTGAGTTTAACAACCCTGACATATATGTATTGGAAACTTTAGAACAAGAAGCATGAAGCATATAGTTTGACAATATAATTTCCTACTCAAAATGGTATCTTGATAACAGCTTATATAGTTAATTCACATTCAAATTAATTACTATATAACAAAGAAGTAGAAATTGGAAAAGGAATCTGAAACAAACAACACTGATAATTTGTTGAGGAAGCAAAGAGTATGCAGAAATACTAATAACCATAAACACCTGCAGTTGATCGGTCTATAAGTAGATCTAAATTGGCCTGGTAGACATGGATATACAATGCCAGTATGGGGTAGGGATTAAGGCATCAGGCTATAAACCAGGAGGCTATGAGTTATAGTCCAACTTTAGGCATGAAGACAAGTTGAATTACTTGTCCAATTACACCCCATCCCTAGAATAGAAGCAAGGTAAGCCACTTTTGAAAAACCTTGCCAAGACTGCAGGCAGTAATCCAGGCACTTTCCAGAAGTCAATACTAACTCAAAAGTCACAAAAAGAAAAAGAAAAAAGATATAGGTGTATCTGTAAGGTCTCTACTCTGTGTCTTCATGTATCTGCTTGTCTAGTAAGTGTTTGAAATTCTGTAAAGAACTCTGTATTTGCTCTATTCAGAGCTCCTATGATGGGCAGGCCTACCTCTTCTCAATTACTGGATCATCAGAGCTCCCAAAACTTACTTAGTGCTTAGAGAATCCTTTGCAATGCAAAAATCTATAGAAAGGAGCTTAAACATATACCCACATTTCCCGGTTCAATTTACTTGTACCCTTGAGCAGCCACTGTCTGCACAGAACTTTAGGGCTTTTAGTTAAAGATAATAAAAGAGGAAAGTTGCCACAAGGGCAGATACAATATGCTTATTATTATATATTTAGTACATGAAGAAAGTCATTAACTATTTCTTTCCTTAGCCTTATCATAACTATGTGATGGTATAGGCATACCTCAGCAGATGACATGGTTATGTGTAACATGCTACTTAGTTTGTTTTATTTATTTCATCCTCATTGTATAGTTATTCAACACAACCCAGTGAATTGTTTCTTGCACTGTCTATTACACAATGAGTTTTAGAACTCAGTTGAGGGCATTGCATAAGCTTATTAGAATGGGCCTTTCTTTCAAATTGAATGGCCTTTTCAAATTTTATTGAATTATAATAAAGGAAAGTAATAGGAACTGTGAAAGACAACATCATTGTTTTCACAAACTCTTGTTTTCTCATAATCATATATGACATAATCAAAAGTGGATTATATATTATTAAGCTATTTTCAAAGTTATGATTATAGCCATTTTCATCCTTTCCTGTACCTTATAATCTACTAGTCCCTCATTTTACATTGCTCTATTTTTGGTCTCAATTTTCTATGACACTAGTAACCCATCACAGGACTTTTCTCTCATTGGCTATTTAGTGTTAAGTCTTTAGCGCCTACTTAAACATCAGAAGCTGCTTTGAAGAAGCTGTCACTATTTTAAAACTCTCAAAGAGCTTCTTTACCTTCCCTCATTAAAGAAGTTTATTTTTAACACCTTCTGTCCTCTTTTCTACTTCATTAGTTTTCCTCTGAGCTGTCCCTTCCATATGAATATTTAATAAAGAGGGGCAAAACATTTAGAATACCTCACTTTGCCTGTTTAGCTTTAAATATGGGGAATATGGATGGCAAATCTGTTGAAGAATTGAGTGCCACAGAGTGCCACCAGTGGTACAAGAAATTTATGACAGAGTGTCCCTCTGGACAATTGACTCTACATGAGTTTAAACAGTTTTTTGGATTGAAAAATCTGAGCCAATCATCAAATGAATATGTTGAACAAATGTTTGAGACATTTGATTTTAATAAGGTAAGTGATTTAATAAAATACTTTTAGCTTCCCAGATTCATTAAACGTTTACATGTTTAATAAATAATTATCATTGCATACAGTATTCTGTATTTGCCCATGTGTGTGCTTGTGTGTGTGCTTGTGTGTATCATATAGAGAGAGAACATTTAAGTTGAACATTTAACTTAGAAATGTTGATCTGATCAAGATAACCATATAGAGTATTGTGGTTCTTTAAAAAGCCACACACATTTATTAGATGATATAATTGTGGGTAAGTATAATATATGAAACGTGATGCCAGAATGATTTATTAATTTTTACTGTGCCTCAAGATTTTTGCTTGCATTGACAAGCAAATGATATATACAGATCTATTATGCAATGGTCAATGAAATAATTTATGCACATTGATTCATTTTCTACTTTGGCTGATAGATTTGTTTCTGTGAAAATTAACTAATGACTAGTTTTAACTCAAGAACAAAAGCATTTTGTCAGCATTAATTCTGCATACACTTCCTATGTCATGTTTCAAATTGTTTTTATGATTGTTTATATAAATAAACCATGGTATATCTTTTTTTAAAATGTTTGTTAAAATGGCTAAATTAATTATTTTTGGATTAGATGGTGATTTAAAAGAATAAGGCTAGTCTGCAGAAGCCTAGAATCATCTCATTAAAAGACTCATAAACAGAAATGATTTTCATTGTAATTTCCTTCTACATCAGGTTACTCCAGTTTTTCTCTTGTATCATTTACTTTTTTACATCAGTCTCTAAATACTTAACCCTACAAAAATGCTTTTCGCATCCAAATAATTTCAATGTGGCAAGTATTAAAAATGTCTTTCACTTGTAGTTGTGCAAATATAAAATAATAACACCGAATCAGCTTTCCATAAGACAAAGGTAAACATTCTGGCTGGGAATTTGAAGGTATTATAGTTCCAACAGTCCAGAATGGAGTTATCTTATGAAGGTTGTGATTCTGACTAAGTCATATTATGAAGCTGCACTGTCAACTGCTGACAATGGTAGAGAACCAGATACAAAATTCTGTGGGGAACTTTGAGGAGAATAGCTCTTTCTGAGGGAAAGTATGGAAATGTGGAAATCTTCGTTGGCATTAAAGAAGCACGCTGGGTTTTCTTGTTGGGTTAGCTTTGCACTTGAGCAGTTTGCCCTCATGTGCCTCTGTGTCAAAGCAAAATAGATTGAAGCATGCAAAATCCTTTCAAGGAGATTCAAGGAGTTCCTAGCTGTAATGCATAGATTCCACTGAGACATTGGTTAGGAAGAGTAAAATGCAAAATAAAAGCCTTAATTTAGTGACATGCTAAGTTCATATGAATGTCATTATGTGAATGTAGATGGAGCACACGTTTGATTGTAAGAGATCAAGCAAAATAGATGCCATATAGAAGAATGGTTAAGGATAGTAATTCTTCTAACAGAAATAACTCTGTAAGACATTGGAAGATATGGTTCCAATATGGACAATTCAAGGATCCTAAAATATAAACTGTTCTAAAAATTACAGTATAATCAAAGGTAATTAAGTAGACGTATATTCAATTCATGACTGAATGTGGAATTCTTGATGCTTTCTGACATTGTTTTTTAATAGATGTTTCATTGCTGCACTAAATTACATCATTATCATTCATTCACTATGTGTGTATATCCGAGTATTTGTTTATGTGCTGAACAAGATTTTTAAGCTGAAATCCCAGCTTTTGTTAGTACTTTTATTCAATGCTATCATACAAGCAATGCTCTGATTCAATCCCAAAATTTGGTAGTAATGGACAAAGAAATAAAAATTACAATGGAGCTTTGATTGGGTTCACTATGCAATGGGTCAAATAAGTAGCAAATAGGCAAATCTAGCCTATAAAAATATTTATGTAAAAATGAGTCCTGTATTATTCAGCAGGATGTAATTTTTATGAATTGTTTAGTCAAACTGCCTTAATTCCAAACTGTGATATTGTTTAGATAAATCCATCTGTACAAAAAAACAGAGTTGTCCATGGTATGCCAAGTGTGCCAATAGCATTTTTCACCTCCTTTGGACACTATTACTGTGAATGTGAGTTTGCCCCTTCTTTCCTAATCTGTTCTTTCCTAAATTAATTTATAGGGTTGATTAATTTGTATTGGTCCATTTAGGAAATGTGCAAGATGACTTTTTAGTTTGTGGTCTTAATTTCTCCTAAACTCAGTGGGTACAATGCACTCCTCCCTGAAAACCTTGTTTGACCTCATAAAGCCAATGATCATCAATGGACCATCAAATTATTACTAGTTAATAGCATACCATTATCTTAAGAAACAATATGCAAAGAGTTGAAGACCAATAAGGCAGCTTGAAAAAGTGCCATATTTATTTTCTTTGCTCATCATGACTGAATGTCATGATGTTGAAATTAATGTTGAAATTAATGTTAAAATGTCCTATGTTTGAATATTTCCCCATGCAATACTATCTACTTTTATGATTACATGTAACAATGTTATTATACAATTGCATGAGACAATTTTTAGCAGAGAAGTTCATTTCTGGTTATGTTATCATGGAAATAATCACAAATTGTACACTACACAAAATATACTGGCCTGATCTTTTAACTTTCACTCTGAAATAAGAATGTTTGGCCTTAAGCAAAATAATCAGTAGAAAAGGGGAAAAACATAATTTCTGCATAAGAGCTTTCAAGCTCAAGTGGATAACTACAACATTAGATGATAACTTCAACATCAGCCATAATCATAAAGCACAAGTTCAAAAATACACTTATAAAAGCTGTGGATGTAAGTATAGTTCTTACTTAAATTAATGAATATGTCACTTTTTGTTCTTCAATAGGATGGATACATTGATTTTATGGAGTATGTGGCAGCTCTAAGCTTGGTTCTGAAAGGGAAAGTGGAACAGAAATTGAAGTGGTACTTCAAGCTGTATGATGTCGATGGGAATGGCTGTATTGACAGAGATGAGTTGTTAAACATCATTAAGGTAAATTATCTTCTTCAATCTTTTCTTCAGTCAATTGTGCTTTTCATTATGTATGGCTGATATATCTAGATATGGCCTTTGACAGATAAGACACTAAAAATTTGAAGTTTCGCCCACACTGTATATGCCATATATGTCTATTACTTATGTACAGGAAAATGAGGGGAGAAACTGTAATATATTCAATGTAGAGGATGCCATATTTATAATAGAGATGGGCTTAAACTCTACATAATATTACTTGGTCAGCTAATCTAGCAACATTATTAAGCACTGATGATTGGCAACATATAATATTCAATCTTCTCTGATCATTAAGAAGCAGGAAGACTCGGGAGCTATTTTTGGTTATTCTCACCCCCCCAAAAAACTACAATCAGAATAATAGTTGCTAGAATTTCATATGGTAATGAACATTCCCCCTGTGATGAGGTTAATCCCATATCTCTTAGCCTTCTAGAAAGTCTTCCTTAAAACATATTTTTCCAGCAATCTTCAGAAACCCTTGGTGATCCTGCAAAGGGATTATTATTATTTATGAAATATATTTTCAAAGCAACTCTAGGTAGAATGTATTATGTAATTTGATTAGTATTCTCCTGTACTCTTGTTTTTTCTGTTTTTACTTTTTACTTGTTCTTTAGGGTTTTGATGATGGTTATACTGTTTTAGTACAATGGTACAATGGTTATACATTGTCATCTGAGGAAAGCAGCTATATACATTTGCTAAATAAAAATAAATAAATAAATTACCACCCCACTAATGTCTTCTAGAGGAGAACCATTCTGTGCTGGAGTAGGAGACAAATGGATCACCTCAAAGTGATTAAATCATTTAAGCTAGAGTGGTCAAATGACTATGGGGAGAGACAGACTATCTCCTATTTCTCATTTGGTGCTGGCAAAGTGCTTAAAGAGATTACACAACCTCTCCAAGACCAATGCACAAGCAGAAAGAAAAAAGACCGAGTGAATGGATATATAGACAAAAAACTGGGTGGATTAGAACTAACAAATATATAAAAATATCATCTGATCTTCACATTTTAAAATCACAAATTAATTTGTACCATAATTCCTATTGGAAAATACTGCATTTATGTCAGAACTTGTTGATTTTCTTTTTTAAAAAAGTCATACATATTAAAATTGTTCACAGGTAGAGAAATTGAATGTAGACCTTTTTAGATGTTTATATATTTATATATTTCTTTCCAGGCCATTCGCACCATTAATCCCTGTCAAGAAATCATGTCAGCTGAGGAATTCACAGATATGGTGTTCAATAAAATTGATATAAATGGAGATGGTAAGAAACTTCTCTATCTATGCTGAGATATTACTGGTTTGGTGCAATCCAATAGTATATAATGATATCTGAGTAGGAAAAAGGTTAAAACTGACAATTTGTCAGTGCTCAGAATGGACTGGATGCTATCCCATTTCTTTTTGGCTAGATAAACTTAACTGAACCTAGCTAAACTGTTAACAATTCTACCTCCTTGAAGTCTATTTTATTGCACCCACCACCACTTCAAATTAGTCTCAAAAAATGAAGCATTAATTATCAATGGGAAATGTCTAAAGTGCACATCAAGAAGAGAAAGTTAAAGTTAAAACCAGCTATATATTGAGGTCCAGAAATCAGGTCTTCCAGTTACTTAAGATCAGAAGCAAAGGAGTTATTTACAAGCTGAAGCCTGCATTTTCTTATGTAAAAGTAAGAAAATGGAAAATGGAATGAAACCCATATGCCCATCCCATCCATTCAGCCATCCGCTTCAGTTTTGAGTCTTGCATCTATCCACAAAGAGAAACTTGGACAGGCTTTGAAGTCTGATGTCAGCCTTTGATGCAGGCTAGATCAAGAAACGGGCATGGCAGGGATTCCAGGAGTACTTGTTTTGTTGTAAGATAGGATAACAGAATCTTGAAAGCTATCCAAGTTTCTCCCTGTCCCATCTTATACCATATACAATCAAGGTAGGGTTGCTTTGAGTTTCTTTCCCATGTTCTCCTCTTTCTCAGGATTGAAGAAATGTAATTGTTTGTTCATTTTTTCCTCTACCTCCAAGGTCAATTCTAAAATTCCTTTACAGATTCCTTGGCAAATATTGGTGGATTTGAATTTGGTTGGTTGATCCATAAAACTTTTTAATGTCCTTACAGAAATGGGAATTTTGTATTTGTCAAAAGCATAAGAAAAGGCTATGAGACTTTTTTTTTTTCAAAAAGTTACCAGACTTAAGCATTAGGTGATGATGCAGTTAGTGCTAACTGGATATCCATACATTGTATTGTTCACAAAATCAGCTCTTAAGCATTTCAGCAGGCGATATGTGAATCAAATTTCCTTGTTTATTTCTATAGGTGATTTGTCTCTTGAAGAATTCATAGATGGAGTACAGAAAGATGAGGTTCTACTTGATATTCTCACCCGTAGTTTAGACCTGAAACACATCTTTGATAAGATCCAGAATGATGGAAAGAACCCTGAAACAACTGGAGCACCCACAAAAGCTGAATAGGCAAATTATTGTTTTTTAAATAAAAGATGTAATATTACAAGAACAAAAAGTCAACACTAAAAATTGTAACAACTTAGAATATTTATGTTGCATGTAAATGAGGCAATGCCTATTATGAACACATTGAATAATTGCTATCACCAATTGTTGAAGACATCAGGTTGGCTTAGAAATTTAAGGCAATTATCAATGCTCCTGGGTCAGAGGAACACATAAAAATGGGAGAAGATCCTTAGTTTAATTGGTCTTTAAAGTGTCAGTGAGGAAGGTAAGTATAAGAGAGTATTCTGAGATGGATCCACAAGATGCCTTATGCCGTTTTGACTGCTTCTTGTGGTTGCTTCTTATGGCGAGGACACAAGTCAGTTAGAAGAGAATTAAATTAAGATAAGGTGAAAAATACAGCTTTGGATAGAATGTCTATTTTTTGATAATCCTAAAACGTATTGGAACTAAATGGCATCCAAGATTATCTTCCACTTCTTGAATATCTAAAAAAATGGTTCTTTAAAATCAGTGCTGCAAATCCCATTTACTCAAATTGATCTCGAGTCTGTAAGTCTATTACAACTCTTTTGATATAAGCCTTTTTGCATATTCAGAAGTTCTTTTTAGTACATGAATGATATTGGGGAAAGAACAATATTTTGGCTTTATATAGATGTAGCACATGCTGTTACTTTTTACTGTAGCAAATGTTGCTCATATAAGAATATGCTTTTTTCATCAAATAATCCAGCCTTTGATTTGAGTTCTCCATATGTGCAAACCGCGGGGAGGCGGAACCGGATACTCCTAGATGGTTCCGCCCCAGGCTTCTAATGGACCCGGAAAGGTTCCAGAGGGAACTTGGGCCAATTCCTGTGACCCTACCTCGCGACTCGACTGAGGACCTAGTGGCCGCATGGTTAAGTGTGGCCGCAGGGGCCTTGGACCGAGTCGCGCCCTTGCGGCCTCTCTTGCGGCGACGAACCACCCAGGCTCCCTGGTTTACTGAGGAGCTTCGGGAGATGAAGCGCCACAAGAGACGCCTAGAGAGCAGATGGAGATCCTCTCGCTCCAAAGCTGACCGAACACTAGTGAGAACCCATATTAGGGCTTACTTAGTGGCGATAAGGGTGGCCAAACGTGAGTATTGTGCCACCCTTATTGCATCCGCAGATAACCGCCCTGCCGCCCTGTTTGGGGTGACCCGCTCCCTCCTTCACCAGAGGCCGCGGGAAGCCCCTTTACAAGGGCGAGCAGAGGAATTTGGGATTTATCTGCAGGAGAAAATCACTCGGATTCGGAATGAGCTATCCTCCATCGACAGTGGTCCTGTGGGACTGTCCGAGACTAGTCTTGAGGCTCCTTCTTGGGAGGAGTTTGACTTTGTTACCACCGAGGATATGGACAGGTTGTCAAGGAAACTTAGGGCAACCACATGTTTATTGGACCCGTGTCCCTCCTGGCTTGTACTGGCATCCTGGGAGACGACACGAGGCTGGCTTCAGGGCATTATCAATGCATCTTTGAGTGAGGGGTCCTTACCTGCCGTCTTGAAAGAGGCGGTAGTGAGGCCCCTCCTCAAGAAGCCGTCCCTGGACCCAGCATTATTAGAGAACTATCGTCCGGTCTCCAACCTTCACTTTTTGGTGAAGGTTGTTGAGAGTGTGGTAGCCCAACAGTTCCCGCGACACTTGGAGGAAGTTGATTATCTAGACCCGTGCCAGTCCGGCTTCCGACCCGGTCACAGCACCGAGACGGCATTGGTCGCGTTGGTTGATGATCTCTGGAGGGCGCGGGATAGAGGTTATTCCTCTATCCTAGTCCTATTAGACCTCTCGGCGGCTTTTGATACCATCGACCATGGTATCCTATTGCGCCGACTGGGGGGGTTGGGGCTGGGAGGCACCGTTTTGCGGTGGTTCTCGTCCTACCTCTCTGGTCGGTCGCAATATGTGTTGACGGGAGGGCAGAGGTCGATCTCGAGGCCCCTCTTATGTGGGGTTCCTCAGGGGTCGGTCCTCTCGCCCCTCCTGTTTAGCACATATAATAATAATAATAATAATTTATTTTATATACCGCATCCTCTCCCCAAAGGGACTCGGAGCGGTGCACAGGGAAAAATTAAAACGCTATCAAATATACATACAGAATAAATACAGATAAAAACAAATTAAATTAATTGTCCCTGCACTAAAATCCCCACATTAAAACTAACGATCCCTAAAAAACCCTCATGGAAGAGACTAACCTAGGCCGGCCAAGCAGAAGAACTATGTTTTGAGTTTCTCGCGGAAGGAGCGGAGGTCCGTAGTTGTTCTAATGTCGGGGGGAAGGTCGTTCCAGAGGGCTGGGCCCGCCACAGAGAAGGCCCTTCCCCTGGGCGTCGCCCGCTGACAAAGTCTAGTGGACGGCACCCGGAGAAGTCCCTCTCTGTGGGAGTGAGGATGTATGGGGCAGGATCCGATCCCGCAGATAGCTAGGTCCCGTGCCATGGAGCGCTTTAAAGATTACAACTAGCACCTTGAAGCGCACCCGAAAGACTACAGGCAGCCAGTGCAGCTCGCGCAAGAGAGGTGTTATATGGGTGTACCTGGTGGTTCCCATTATTGCTCGCGCGGCTGCATTCTGGACCAGCTGCAGTCTTTGGGTGCACCTCAGGGGGCGCCCCATGTAGAGAGAGTTACAATAGTCCAGTCGGGATGTCACGAGGGCATGAGTGACTGTGCAAAGGGCATCCCGATCCAATATATGAAGCCGCTGGGTGTGATCATCCGTGGTTTTGGGGTGGAGTACCATCTGTACGCTGACGACACTCAGCTGTACATATCCACCCCAGACCACCCCAACGATGCCGCCGAAGTGCTGTCCCGGTGTTTGGAGGCTGTACGGATCTGGATGGGTGGTAAGAAGCTCAAGCTCAACCCTGCCAAGACTGAGTGGCTGTGGTTTCCGGCACCCCGGTTCAGCCAGATTACTCCAACTCTGGCCATTGGGGGCGAAACACTGGCCCCCATGGAGAGGATGCGCAATTTGGTGTCCTCCTGGATTCCTGGCTGTCCATGGAGGACCATGTGGCGGCCGTGCCCAAGGGGGCGTTTCATCAGGTACGCCTGATGCGCCAATTGCGCCCCTTACTGGACCGGGCTGCCCTTCGCACAGTCACTCAAGCTCTCGTGACGTCCCGACTCGACTACTGTAATGCTCTCTACATGGGGCTTCCCTTGAGGTGCACTCGAAAGCTACAGTTAGTCCAAAATGCAGCCGTGCGGGTGATTATGGGAGCCGCCAGATGCTCCCACATAACACCGATCCTGCGCGAGCTGCATTGGCTTCCTGTGGCCTTTCGGGTGCGCTTCAAGATTCTGACGACCATCTTTAAAGCGCTTCATGGCTCGGGGCCTAGTTATATGCGAGACCGCCTCTTGCCCCATACATCCCTTAGACCGATACACTCCCACAGAGAGGGCCTTCTCAGGGTGCTGTCGGCCGGACAATGCCGACTGGTGACACCCAGGGGAAGAGCCTTCTCTGTGGCAGGCCCAGCATTTTGGAATGACCTACCCCCTGAATTACGCACCATCACCGACCTCCACCTCTTCCGCCAATGTCTAAAGACATACCTGTTCCAACAAGCCGGCCTAGCCTAACTTCCCACGGGGACTTTTTTAGAAAGTTTTAAATTGGGTATTTTAAATTTGGCTTTTAGCATATTATAGGATGGTTTAATATATATTTTAAATTATGTATTTATCTTTTGTATTTTGTATGTTTTTAAATTTCCTGTGCGCCGCCCTGGGTCCTCTGTGTAGAAGGGCGGGATATAAATATGAATAAAATAAAAAATAAAAAAAACCCGTATTTTGTTTCTTTAAAACAATTCTGTATTCTTTTTTTGAAAAAAACATGAGACTTATTAATTATTTGTCTAAGTACTTTTTTACGGGAATTGAAGCATAGTTTAAGTTTAGTTAGTAGCAGATTGACACACAAGTTCAGGTACAGAGAGAAAAGCCACAGATGCTAAAATCTTTTCTAAACTGATTAAGCTTTTAGTTGTATGCATTCATTAGGGATTTTGTAGCCTAAGCATTACAACGACTACAAAAAAACTCCATTCTTAAAAAAGATACAGAAAATAGTTGACTTTTGTAAGACAAATTCTGAATATTTGTGACTATATTTTTAACAAAGAATAATTATGTGAAAGAACCAATATATACTTGACTAGAAAAAAATATGTCTCTTTTAGCTTTGGTCTAGTGGCTAAGGCACCAGGCTTGAAAGCTAGAGATTGTGAGTTCTACTCCTGCCTTAGCCATGAAAGCCAGCTGGGTGACCTTGGGCCATTTGTTTTCTCTCAGCCCATCTCACCTCTGAGGGTTGTTGTGTGGAAAACAGGAGGAGGAAGGTGTGTTGGATATGTTCACCACTTTGAGTTATTTGTAAAAAATAATAAATGTGGGATATAATAACATAAATACAAAAATGAATAAAATATTAAATTCATAACAGGGGCTTAAAAATCATAAAGTACCTGAAGTATGAGAAAGTACTTTCTACTATGAATTACAAAAGCTATACGCAGAACTCTGCATGGCTCAGTCAAATTTTTGTTGTAAGGTTTTTATTGGCCAATCAGTGGTGGCATGAATCTGTTTGAGTTGTGGGTGTCATTTTTTGACATGAAAAAATGGAGCTGAAAATTGCCACACAAAATGAACAAAATTATGTTGCTGTTTCTTGAGAAAAGTGAGAGAATAAGCAGATTAAGCCACATTATCTTAAAGGGAAGAGGGGGAAAAAGGTATAAATCCATAAATTAGATTTTTGGAGAATAATGTTTGCTTTAAAATCAAACAAGAGGAAAGGAAGCACTATTTCTTTGAATTTTAACTTCAAAATAAGTGCTGTGCTATGGTAGTGTAATATCAAAACTGTAATATTCTTTGATATAGCAACACATTTCTCTTTCTTTATCATTGCCATATCCACTGATAATAGATATAGGCAGGTGTGATATAGATATAGGCAGGTACAGATTGAACTGATACTGGAATTAATAATTTCCTTGCGCTTAAGTATTCTATATTAGATTTATTTATGTAGACTTCTCTACATTCTGTATATATTTCAGTTTACATGTCTGATTTATTTTTTATATTTATAGTACAATGAAATGACTCATTAAAGTTTGTATTTTATAAAATTATCAGTTTGGGATTTTAATTTCAATTTTTGGAATCAGTACTGCATATGCCTCCTCCCCCTTCCAATTTTCTAAAATGCTTGGTATAAAGATGAATTATAGCTGCTGGAAATGGCAACAAATTTGAGCATGGGAGTCAGTGACATTCATGGGACTGGCCTAAAATTTAAGATGATAGTTATGGCAGGATAGTCAAAGCCTCACCTCTTTTGAAGAAGGGGAGGGGAGAGGGCCAAGGAGAGGGAGAGATTACCTTGTAAGGTAATACAGAGTCAGCCAGGGTATTAGTGGTTGAGATAAGAAATAGTGAACACAATTTATTGACATACAATATATCCATATCAAACAATTTCATTTGTATTTGCTCACGAAGCTATCTACTTGTTGGTGGTTAAACAATTTATTCCATAATCTTGACTGATTAAAAACATCTCTAGAATCATAAAATGCTGAAAACCACTTGGCTATTAGTTTATTTACTTGGAATTATTTTTACCACATGCAGGATTTATTGCTATCTTTTATCACCTGCTTTCCTGTTTCCTCATTAGATTGTTCCATAAAACACCAACAGAGGTCTTTCATCTTCAAAATATGTCCCTTAAAATGTGTATTATCTCCAGACCTTACAGCCAGAATTCTATTCCTACTTGTATTCCTTTATAATCTGCTATCATGATAAAGGCTATTATTCATTGTATGCACTCCTTTAGCATTTGCAGGGGAGGGAAGGAAGGAAGGAGGGAGGGAGGGAGGGAGGGAGGTAGAGAAGGAGGAGGGAGCGATTAAAGTTTGTGAAGAATTCAATTTGCAAGGAT
The DNA here is from genome assembly GCA_039707465.1 of Rhabdophis nuchalis. NCBI lineage: Eukaryota > Metazoa > Chordata > Lepidosauria > Squamata > Natricidae > Rhabdophis > Rhabdophis nuchalis. The sequence goes on from CM077644.1 coordinate 47,012,824, forward strand.
TTTCATGAGATATTTTTGTCCTGATTTTTGTTTTTTTTTAATCTTCTGGTTTGGTTTCTTTCATAGCCTAGAATACCACCAACTGGTCATTTCTATAATTGCATTCCTTTAACTTATGTTCATGTCACAAAAATGTTACGTATTTCTGATACCAAGACATCTTTCATACTCAAGTTTTGTTAAACCTTTATCAGAATAGAGAGTCAACATGTACGGTATTCTCTATTCAGTTATCCAGTTCTTTATGGCTGCAAAACCATCATAGTCAATGAGATTTTAAAAAAGAAAATTTGATACTGAATTGTGGACTCTACTTTCTTTACTGGCTCTTCAAGATCTCTTTCTCCCTGCTAGTGTAATGAGCTTTTATGGAGTTGATAGGCAAAACTAATGTCTTCTGGTAGGTTTGCAGTGCTGAGCTATGTTTGGCTTCGGCAAGGCCAGTGATTGGCACTGTTTATCCAAGATTTAATGTGGGGCATTAGCAAAACGATTGGTGTCACCAGTTGGTAGGAAAAAACTTCAAATCACTTCATATGGGAGGAGGAAAACTAGATCATTTGTCAAAACTGGCCTTAAGCTAGCTAATCCATGGGCTGGGGGGAGGGGGGGGAGGAAGAGAGACTACCTTACCAGACAGATTCTATCTTTTCCATATATAAGGAATTGCATCATCTGATCTCAGAGATGATAATAGTGTGTTGCACAGTAAAACAAGTGATGATGTACTGCTTTCCTCGACAGGACTTTTTCTAGGTTTCCCTTGGGTAGCAAAGCAAAGGTTTGATAGATTTCCAAGAATACAAATGCTTGGGAGATGTAGAATTTCTTGTAGAAAATCTATAAAGCCATTACAGAAGAATTCCGGTGACCACTGCGTATCAAGCCTTATAGTAAAATCAAAACAAAAATAATTCTGCCTTTCTCCCACCCAAGCAATTGAATGGGCTAGATTCTTTTTGAGTGGCAAGTCCAGTTTCCATGTATCTCTTCTTTGGTTTAATGACAGGTTGGTTATTGGTCCATTAACATCAGTAACTTGAACAATTCACCCTCATAGGTGAATTGTAAGCACCTATTTTGTGGTGATGGTGGTGGACCGCTTTACAATGAGAACTCACCCTTGTCCCCATTTCTTTTCCTACCTTTTTAACCCTTGGAATCCTTTAGGGGGAGCAGGAAATGGGCCTTCAGCTATCAGTTGTCTCTTTCCAGAAACAGGTATCTAAAAAACTGCTTCTCTACCATTACAAATGCATAGACATCAGATGTTTGGAATAAAGATTTCTCAAACTGTATAATTGGGCTGTGGGACTATGCATGTAAGCTTTAGGAAATTTTAAATCACCAACTCACTTTTTGAATCCTGCAGCAGGATTTTCTCTGACACAATCAGATCATTGATTCCATAAAATACACACTTGGTTTTATTAAATGGAAAGCTTTCACCAATTCATAGGAGACAAAGGGAAGCTGTACATCTATACATCTATGGTTGTTTAGCTATTTGTAATATCTGCCTTATTTATAAAATACATTCAAAGCGGCTACATAAAAACAAAATTGACATTTAGCATGTTCACACAATATCCTAATTATACAGTTTTAAAGGTTTCTCCTATCTAGTTGTGACTGATTCAAGGGGGCGATGCTCATGTCCGATTCTCAGCCAATGGATCCTGTGTTGTCTTGAGAGGTGCTTCCATCCATCATCATGTGGCCAGCATGAAAATATGGAATGCAGTAACATTTTCCAGTGAAGCACTACCTGCGCATGCTTTCAAACTGCTAGGTTGTTTAATAGCTTGGGCAAGTAATAGGACCTTACCCTTGTGCTGTTCTCGGGTCTCAAACCCAGGCTGTCAGATTTCCAACTCCATCATCTTAACCACTGAGCCATTGCACCACCCTTGTCTTAATTATACAGAAACATAACTAAATTAAAAGTGAAAAGAATAGCTAAAAGGGAAGAAATGAAACTGAAGCAAAACAAAAACTAGCCTCCAACCCATTAAGGATGGGAAATTCTTAGCATCCCATAAAATCTTTAATTGTATCCCCTCTTGCACTTAATCACTGCACAATGATGTCATGGCAATTCTTATTACTTTCCTTGTCCTTGTGATGCTACCTGCATTTTATCTCATGAGTGAGAGACAACCTTGCATTTAGTTGTACTGGTCTTAAAGGAATAGTATTTTCTTCTATATTCTGACATGATCCAAAACAGTTTTAAGATGCATAAAATCTATTAAGTGTTCACTGCCAGGTAACTGGCAGTGAACCTGAACAAAAATAATAGAATCAGAGTTAAGAATTGCCAATGGGGACACAGATGATAGTACTATTTTCTGACTCAAGGATAGTTGGATATCACTTTAATTCAGTAGTGGAAATGAGCCTATAGAAAAATGAAGGCATTACTTGTTTTATTTGTTACATTTGTTTGTCACCCGTCTTGCTGTGAGGCAACTCTGGGGAACTTGGAAATTGTCTTTAGGAGGAGAGCAATTGGCCTTGTAGACTTCTGACAAATGCACACTATTCTAAAGAGGATATGGCTGGCTGGATCTCTGAAAAGAAGTCATACCTATGATGACTTAAAGGGCTCTCACCCATCCTTGAGTTGGAAGAAAACTATTCCAGAATAAAATGTTCTGACTTTCTCCCATCTTTGACATAAACTTCCTATGAAAAGCACTAACAACTCCTCTTGCACCACAAAAATGAAGCTGGCTAATAAACGAAAGAGAAAGAATGAAATAGCAGAGATTATCGGTACAGCTAAGAAATTAAGACTTTGGGTTTGGTCTTCCTTTTCAACACTCCCCATCCCTGCCCAGTATGAGCTACCAGGACTGTTGGGCGTGTTAAGCACCTGGAACACATAGATTGTATGTGAGATTAAAAAAAAAAGGTTTATTTCATTTTGGGAAATCAATATGTGTTCTCAAAGATTACATGGCATTGTCTATATGAGATCCATGTGAAACCATAATCATAGAACTGTTTCCTTGGCACACAAGTAGCTATTACAATCATGGACTTAAAATTTTCTGGCACTGGAATAAGAATAATAACAAAAACATTATGCATAGAATGAACCCACATCTTTATTTCTATATGGTACATCCCAGAAAACAGAGTATAGATCAAGGATTTGGGGGGAGGGCACAAAGAGTTATGACAATCAAAAGTGTATTTTGATGTTGCCATGGGACAAAAGTCCAAATCTAAGTCACATACACTTTTAGATTCTAACTTTTACCTAGAATTAATGCAGGAGTTGAAATTATGAATTTACAGAATTAAATTATGAATTTACAGAATTAAATTATGAATTTGCAGAATTTCTTTTACCTAATTGCTATAGTAACAATATTGATAATAGGAATTATGTTAAGTTGATAAGCTACAGATCTATCAACTTACTCAAAATAGCAGACATTGGACCTGTGAATTTTTTGTGAAGGAGTTACAATTAAAGATGAAATTTGGGGGAAGCAGAACTGGGGCATAATTTCTTTTATCGGGGATCTCTCTAGCAAGTGATTGAAGAAGCTGCGCCATTAAATATCTTCTTCTCATCTCCAAGTTGACCAGAAAGACCAAAACCAAAGGTAGATGAAGTGATTTTTAACTATAAATCCATTGCAGCTTATGAAGTTCAGCAAACTTTTGCAGCTTACATTGCACACAATATTAAGATCTTAGTGTAACATTTTAAAGCTCCTATGCAAAAGAAAAATTGCATGCTGTACTCCTCACTTGATATTTTTGACAACTTTAACAAATAAGTGTGCCATTGGTTGAACCTGTGATCATAACATTCTAAGATCAGGAGACCATTCTTTTATGAGCAGTAGGGACCAAAGGAAACTTATGAAAGATCTTTTCTTTTTCTAAGCCAGTTCCAGAAAACATGGTCAACACATAGTTAACCTACTGGAAGTGCTGTGTTGTCATATTTTCTGACCTTCATTCAAGACTAACATTTACTATTGCTGCTGAGAGACCTTAGTTCACTGAAATCAAATTATTTTAATACTCCCAATGATTTTTGCATTTTTCTGTGAAGAATTTCACCCGTTCCATGGACCATCTACAAAAATCAGTGTGCTGAAGAGAATGTCAATTGTATCTACTGATGCTGTTTTGGGCTACATTCACACTGAATGGTTGAGTTTGCTCTAAATCAGAGGTTCCCAAACTTGGCAACTTTAAGACTTGTGGACTTCAACTCCCAGAATTCTCCAGCCAGCAGAGCTGGCTGGAGAATTCTGGGAATTGAAGTCCACAAGTTTTAAAGTTGCCAAGTTTGGGAACCTCTGCTCTAAATGATAAGCTACAGTATATCTAACTTGTTTATAACTCAATATATTGTGCAAACCAGATAGTTTGCAACCTTTGCCACTGGATTATTTGCTTCTCCCCATAAGATTACAAAACATTAGCTTTTCCCCAATATGCTAATTTTCGCTACATATGGATTTCTGTTTGACAGAACATTTGATCTTATGATACCACCTTGCTGTGTGAAACATATAAACCAGACATTATTTTTAAGCATAACTAAGTCTGGGGTCAGAAGTAAGCAATATGGGCTGGTTGCTAGTATCCTGAGTTGTGAGTTGGACCTTTTGCCAACACTGTCAATAGCATAAAATCAGCTATAGCCACCCAAATAGTCTTCATCCGTACATTTCAGGTGGGTTTTTAATTTTTTCCCCAAATTACCATGACATAGCAATTGTTCCAGGATGCACAGCAGAATAATTTAAAAAGCAGCATTATGTTGTTATTTTTTCCCCTAGAGCTCAGCCTGCTGCTATCAAGGAAAAACAGAATGAAGGACAAGGGATGCTTTTTTTTTCTCATTACACTTTTGAAATAATACAAGCAATAATTAGAGCTCTGCAGTTTTTCTTCTCTGATTGGCAAGCCATCCACCTGGGCTTACATTGATCTGTAGCATCTTCATCACCCACTTATCTCTTTGTGCTCCATCAAGGAATTCGTCCAGAGATAAATGTCCTAAAGAATCAATGGCAAGAAAGAAATCATAGTGTGTTAAAAATGGGGGAGATCCAATCCCACTAGTCAACTCCCATCTTCCTTTTTCATTGGACTATAAAGAGGAGCAGGAAATGTACTAACAGATCGAAATGTTGCTTCTTTGATTGAGAACAGATGGAAACCTTTATATTTTCCTCAACTAAGGCAATGATATGCAAGAACAATTAACTAAGGCAGAGTTACTTGGAAAGTCTGGTTTGGAATTTCAGAAACATTATTTTGCTTGGATAGTAGATAGTGGTCACCTGCCCCTCATAAATATTTAAAGAAGTCAGGAAATCTTCGGGCAAATTTGGAAAGGTCAAACCAGATAATGCAATATTTAGGTGCATTGGAGAAATGAATCATTCTGGAAAGTATTCGCCACAGTAGGATACAGAAATTGAGGTGAATGAGTCACAATCTGGGAAACTGACTTTCCTCCCCCTGCCTTCCACCCCTGCTGAATAGTAGAAATAATGAATCTGGGTGTCTATTAGAGAACGAGAACGAGAAAGCTTAAGTTTCCAATCAGTAACATGGAATGTGCGGTCGCTCCCTAGAGATGATGTGAACACCAGATAGCTTTGCCAAATGCTTGTTTAAACATTATTCAAATACTGTTATCATTCCCCATATTTTTTTAAAAATAAAAATTGAAAAAAACTATAATTAAATTATTTAAATATTATTGTTGTTTTTTGTAAAATATAAAATAACTCAACATGAGTGTGCTCCTAGGATTCCTCATTGACCACATCATTGTCACTTGGTAAATCGATAACTATTAAAACGGCAGTAAAAAATATCCATATTTTAAAGGAACTTGGATTAAATCTGTGTATTACTTGCATCAGGCACAGTCAATCTGTTGCCACCAGAAATGTTGAGATTTAATTCTCATTGGACTTGTACTGAGCCGGGGGTGGGATTGAAATTTTTTAGCAACTGGTTCTCTGCTTGTTTGCTGGATGGGCGTGGCCATGGGGGTATGGCCAAGTTGGCTTCCTGCACCATGGTGAGGGCTGTTTTCACCCTCTTCAGGCTCTGGAGGTTTTCCTCAAGCCTCTAGGAGGGTGAAAATGACCTCCCACAGGCTCCGGAGGCCCTCCAGAGGCTGGAAACAGGTCTGTTTCTGGACCTTCAGAACTTCCGGGAAGCCCATTTTTCGCCTTCCCAGAGTTTCTGTGCAGGCTCTGCATTTCCTTGGTATCCAAAACGGGCACCATGGAGACTCCTGGGAGGGGAGGCATGGGCGGGGTCAGCTAGTCTTTGTAACTACCGGTTTGTTGAACCAGATTAAAATTAAGATCCAGTTTGCCCAAACCAGTAGGAAACAACTGAATCTAACCCCTGTACAGAGCCATAATGTTTTGGGATCTTTTTACAAAAGATCTAGAAGGGCATCACATTGCCAACCATAATTTCAAATAAGACATCAATGTTGCTTCAGATCAAGTTATTACCATCTCCATTCTCATCTACGAGATGAAATATTCTTTCCACAACCTCTTCTGGAGTAAGACCAGGAACAGCTCTTTCTTCTTCAGACTTGTATGCTTCCTTGATGCTATAAATAGCCTGGAGGGAAAAAACCTATGCTGTTAAGTGGGAGTCACATAATAAAGCATATGTAAACCTCTGCGATAGATGCGTATATAAATTTGATTACTAGCTTGATTAAGTATTTACAAAGTTAAATATAACAAAAGAAAATTTATAGGATGATGTAGACTGTTTCTCTATGGACTCCTAGTATTGTATCAGATACAATGCATTCTCCAGGTGTTTTGCATTTTTAATACAAATTTATGAAAGAAACAATTGGAAAACTACAATGAAACACATATTAGCTATGTTATCTATAACCAAGGATTTCAGGTTTATTCTGAAAACAACAACTAATATACATAGTTTATTCTCTCATATTCCTTTTTTCTTTCTGAGGGGAAAGTAAAATTAAACAGTAAGAAATAATTTGTTGTCTTAATGGAAACTGTTTGCTCTTAAACAAACTGGGAACATAAGTCAGCAAAGAATTGTTAACATCCATTCTCGTTCTTTCATGTGTTTCTAAATGTCTGCTTAAAATGTAAGGAGAAAAAAAATCCTCTATTGATCTTCCTTCTTTCTTCTAAAGGGATTGTGTGTTGTGGAGACTACACTTTTTTTAAAGAATAAATTTTAGATGAAAAAAGAACATTCAGCAAAAACATCACACATTTCTACTTACTTCAATTATTTCTAGGAGTTCAGGTCTATCTATGCAGCCATTTCCATCTTTATCGTATATTTTGAATGTCCATCTCAGTTTATGTTCCAGTTTCCCTCGCAACACCAGATTCAAAGCAGCCACATATTCTAGGAAGTCAATGGTGTTATCCTGGTGATATAAAATAGTCACTTTAATTGTGATCAACTTAGATTTCAACAGCAGTACATTTACTGTTTTGTGCTCTGTCACAAAATACACCACTTATAGTCATGAGCTGCCAATTTTTCATGGACTCTGAAGATTGGAGAAGATCCCCCAAACTCAATAGTAAACAGCTGAATTGTGGTGGTACAACTTCTTTTCTATTTGTGCAGGGGTGATGGGAGGGGAAAAAAACTTCAAAAAATAGTTACACTTTCAATGAGCTCAAGGCAGCTAGTTTGCATGAAAAGGAGAGAAGGAAGGTCTGAAGAGGAACATCCTATCCTTTCTAATGACATAATAATCACATTGCATTTAATTATTTTGGCATTAGTGAATCATACTGTACAGGCAATTGTCAATTCAAATCAGATGATTTTATGATTTGTTTTTCTGGAAAAGATATCATCGGATGAAAAGGATTTGCATCCTGGGTAAGTAAATAAGTTGCTAAATGTGTTGGGAATCACAGTGCATTCAGAGATCGCACATCTATCCAAATTCAAGGCAAGCCACTCAACATCAGAGATCGCACATCTATCCAAATTCAAGGCAAGCCACTCAACATCACTATTATGGGCAATTTCAATGCAAAGGTAAGCCAAGGAGAAGTTGCAAGAATAGTAGACAAGTTTGGGCTAGGTGAACAAAATGAAGCTGGCAATCGTAATTTTGTCAGAAAAATCATCTCAGCATAATGAACACAGGTTTATACAACACAAGCAAGAATTATACACATGGACAGCACCAAATGGACAACATCAAAATCAAATTTATTTTATGCCAATAACCCTGGAAATGTGCAATTGCATCTGTTAAGACACTTCCTGGTGCTGACTATACATTATCAACTATTAGTGGCTAAACTGAAGCTCAAAATGTACAAAATGAAAAAAGGTAATATTTGCTCAAATTCAATGTGACAACATCTCACCTAGGCATGCCATAGAAGTTAAGAATAGGTTTGAGCCACTGAATTTGGAAGGGGAAAAACCCAAATGAACAGTGGTGAGACAGCCAAGGTAATATAATGGAAATTGCTGGAAAGGATGTGTCAAGCCAAAACCCAAAGAGAATAAACAAGTGGCTGTGTGATGACACCATTGAACTGGATGACCTGGATGATTGAGAATCTCCATAGGCATCTGGTGCATGCTTAGTTAGAGAACCACAGACTTGGTCCACCTATACCAGAGGTTCCCAAACTTGGCAACTTTAAGACTTGTGGACTTCAACTCCCAGAATTCTCCAGCCAGCTATGCTGACTGGAGAATTCTGGGAGTTGAAGTCCACAAGTCTTAAAGTTGCCAGGTTTGGGAACCTCTGACCTATACTATATTGCATTAATATTAAAATACAATATATAATGCAATACGTGAAGGGCAGCCAAAGCTAAAGCTAATCAAGAATGAAGCTAAACAGCTGAATGCAATTTTCCAATTTGAAGCTAGAAAAGACAAAAATAGGCAGTGGGGGGAAAAACAGTGTCAACATCTGGAAGAAGCTAACAGGAAAGGACATACTAAGGTCATGATTGCTATAGTGAAAATGATATGATCCAGCAGGGCAAGGAACTGTTAAAGAGTGCAATGGGAATATACTAAATCAGGGGTTCCCAACCCCCGGGCCGCGGACCGGTGCCGGTCCGTGGCTTGATAGGAACCAGGCCGCAGAGCTGGAGAGGAGGAAGAGGGAGGAGGGGGCAGCCCCCTGGGCAGAACGCACGCCAAATGCGGGAGAGCGCAGGCGCAGCCATTTGTGCAGTTGGAGGCTCTAGAGGGCCGAGTGAGCCGACCCCCCCCACGTGCGCATGCGCCGCCTGTTCCTCTTCCCCCCTGCGTGTGCATGCATCGCCTGTTCCCCCCTCCCCCGCTCCTCCTCTATGCCAGCCAGTCCGCAGAATTTTCTTGAAAATGAAACTGGTCCCTGGTGCAAAAAAGGTTGGGGACCTCTGTACTAAATGACCAGCAGAAGATCAAGAACAGATGGAAAAAATATACGAAAGGACTATAGCAGTTTGACTTACCATCAAGATGACAATGATGACATCTTGAAGGGCAAGATGGAATTTGAATTTGCTGTTGGCAGATATAGGTTGCTATTACCTTTTCTCAATGCAACATTTTTCCAGTAGAAAAGCTTTTCTATTTAAAGCTATTCTTTTCCAGGACAAAGCATTTGTATGTCTGATTAGGTCAACATTTGCAGAAATGTTAATCCAAATTAGGATTTCTGCAACTGTTCCAAAGGAGCTTTTTCCAAAAGGCAACTAGACTTACTTGGTTTGGTTTTTTTCTTTTTTCTTTGGAAAAAAATATGTAGATGAGAATCGAAACATTCTCAAAGAACCTCCCCCCCCCCCCCCAAGAAAGTCCAGTTGCCATTTGGAAAAAGCATCTTTGGGACAACCATGAATGAGAATCTCCACAGACATTTCTGCAACTGCTATTTGCCCATTAAAAATGACTTATGTTCTTATTAACGATGGAATCCATACATCACTTAAGCTATAGTTTGATTAAACATGGTATAAGCCAAAGTTAGTTGAATGTATAGTAGTCATATAGCATAAACTATTATTTACAAGCTTTTGAAATGAAAGCTAATTGGTAAATTTGGGCTAGTCTTTTCCAGCCCAATCACCTCACAGAATTGTTGAACTGTTATATTATTTTGATCAACTCAGACAGCATATAAACCGAATGAATGAATGAATTCAACACCTTCTCCATAGAGGAAAGCAGAACCTGTGTCACACTAGAGATGACACACCTTTATCTCTAGTCAAGAAACATCAAAAGCACAAGGACTCATTGCTAAAGCATGCAAAACTCAACAGAACAGTTGTTTCAGACCAAGTTCTTATTTTGCAATTCCTCCTGCCCTGGCATGGAGATTTCAAGACAACATTCAGATAATGTTTATTTACAACTATTTATATTCTTCCAGTATTTTTCCACTGCTTTTTTCACTCTTTCCCCCCAGATAAAATCTGTGAATGTTACAACAGTTATGCAAGACAATCATCACAAAATAGGCATCCTCAATTAGTTCTGCACTAAATATTTTACATTAAAATTATATTGTCCAAAAAGTTATCCCATACAAATGAGAAAATCACCTTGGTAATCAAAAACTTTATTTCCTAACTATATACCTCCTGTAATAGTTTATTAACTTTTTTAATTAATTATAAGCTAAATTACAAAACCATGGATGTTTCCAGAGAAAAGTAAAAAATCAGTCTGAATATGACTGGAATCTAAATGTCTTTGATTTTCTTCATGTAGAAGCATTCCTAGTCCATGTCATGTGTATGAGTATGTGGATATCTTAGAACTGTGTGATCCTATGCATATTTTGTTACTTTTTTTGGCTGATACATGAACCTATGTGGCTGAGCATGAACTGATACATGAACCTATGTGGCTGAGCAAGCACTGCAACTAAATAGGCTGATTTTTTAAAATGTTTTTGCATGTGCTTAATGCTGCATCCCAATATTGCGACACATGTTTCTTATAAAACATTAAACCACATTCAAATGCCAGGTAAAGTACACTACATTTTATTACTTTTTTCTGTCTCGAATGGGTGCATGAATAATATAAAGTATTGTGACATTACCATAATGTTATAAAATGAATGAGCAGAGGTTGATTACAATGCCTTTGGCATTTACATTGTATTTAAATAAGACGTTTAGTGATAAACTTTCTTGTAACTTAACTTTGTTTTTTTTTTGGAGAAAACAGGTTATTCGATCCAAAGCCACTAAGACACCAATATATTTTGACCAGAGTTAAATGCCTTTTTAATATATCAGGCATAACAGGTACTTCATGCATTTAATACTGCCACTGCATTAAAAAATAAAACAAAACAATTTTCCACTGCAGAGAAATGTCAGCATGAAACCTACATTTGCTTCTTTACCAAAATAAATTATAACAATGACATTAATCGCTCCAGTTCTACTTTTTTCCCTCCTGGAAATATCATTATATGCCACAGTACAATTCATCAGATTTCCCCCAATTTTGGGAAATAATGAATGCAATGGGACACAACTGTCAAAAGTATTGGGACAATATTGATCAAATAATTATTTATTTTAAAAGTAATATCCTTGGGTCTTGAATAATTATATTCAGATGATGATGATAAAGTCAATATTCTATCAAAGAATAATAAGAATCTGTCAATTAAATGCAACTTTTAATAGATTAGTTCTCTTCCTTTACAGCATTCTGGACCTCCTGAGTTCCTGGCATATTTAACACATTTTTCTTATCTGAAATGTAACATTATTTTCTGCAAGCTCATTCAGAAATTTATTTTGTTGTGCTCTTTGGGGCTTGCTTCTAGGTAAATTCTATCTAATTGTAGCATGAACAAATAACATCTAGCCAAAAGGGAAACTCCACATTTAGAAACCAGGAGAATGTGAGCTTTCAACTTTTAGTCTCAATTGTAACATGCTTACCCCATTCTTATCGAAAGCTTTGAACATGCTTTCCACATACTCCGATGCTTCTTCGTTATTCTGAACCCCAAAGAATCGTTTGAATTCATGCTTGAAAAGTGTCCCACTTGGGCATTCCATTACAAACTTCTTATACCACTCCTGCAATTCAGCCACATCAATTTCAACTGGTTCTCCTTCCTCATTTGTGAAGTGTTGTCCCATGTTGCTTTGAAAAATTGAGAATAAATGCTTGCTATTTCTTTCTTCTCAGTTTTCTTCTTGCAGACCTTTATTTCTTCTTCTTAGAAATTTAATTTCTTTATCTTTTTTTAGTGACAATTGCACATGAAAGCTGGACTTCCTCTCCTCATGTTCCTTTTTACTTTTAGCCTCTATTCAATTGAGGAATTTTCTTCACTGTTTCACCCTCATGCACCTTCCTTGAACTACAGGATAAAAATATCTAAGGTCATTTCAAAGATCCCCACATACGTAGCACAGAGTCCTCCCAATATCTCAGCACAATCCTTTAGTTGGAATTTATGAATGCTACCCGATTAACAGTTATTTATAACCTCATTTTGTTGACCTAATTCGAACCACCTATGAACTTATCACTCTCAAGAGAGCAACCAATCTATAAAATAACAACCTTGTTACTTATTTCAAATTATGTGAATTATTCAGAAATAGAGATGAGATTAAATATAAATCATTTTGTTGATTTTCTTTATATTCCATAATCTGTCATAAAGGTTGGCTTGCTAAAACGAAGTATCTCTTACTTGAGTTGGGCTTAACATATCGTTTAAACCTAACCATTGTAGCCATGACTTAATGGTTTTATCTAATGACTGTTTTTTTCATTTACTGTTTTTACTGGATTGTTGTACACCACCCATAGTCATTTTCCATGAGGTTTCATGAATCTATATAATTATACTTCATAATTCAGCCGAACATCAAGATATGAATGTTTAACAATAGCTGCTATCATTTTTTCAAGCTTTTGAAGGCAATAAATTGACTTGCATTCTTCCCAAAATGGCAGTTGGCCTGTTATACTAAACTTCTTAGCAAACTTTTCTTTTACAAATATACGTTTTTCTTAAATTATCAAATTTCACTATTAAATTAGTAGCCTATCCAGTTCACTTGTCATTCAGTCATTCCCTTGCTACACCAAACCAAACTTTTGCTCCCATGTTAAAAAGAAATAAATAACCTGTCACTTTAAATAAGCCTGAACCCTCCTGATAAAGACATACATCCCATTCCAAGAAGATTAGCAAAGTGATTAGAGGAAACAATAATCTCTGTTACAATAATAGCAGGACTGAAATGGATTAAAGGGGTTGGAATGTACATCAGGTCTATTTCAAGCAAAATGGACCCCCACATAATATCATAAGTAACTGAAGAGCCTGCTCAAATAGCAGATGGTTAACTTAAATCAATAGTTCATCTATTTCCATAATTTCTATGTTGTATCCATTCAAGATTTATGGCATAATAACAATTAATAGGTGAACATGTAATAGGTATTTTAAAATTCATATATAATTAAATGATTTTGGTCTTCCTCCTTGTATGCTTGTTTGGATTGATTTGATCCAGCTTTTCTTCTGTATCAATCAAAATAGTTTTGCTTGCCCCCTAGCATTATGTTATCAGAATTCATTTTTCCTTTTACTTATATCTAAAAATTACAGTGGGTTATATTTGTTAGAACCAATAACAAATGGTTCATAAGCGTAAAATTTTCAAATTCTCCTCAGCTATTCCTCAGCTATGTTTTGCCAAAAGTTATAAAGAAATCCCCCAAATTAGGCCAGATATTTTAAGCTGCAAGATTTCTTATTCTTGAGGTGCAGTGATTCAGTGTCTTAATGATGCTAGAGAAGGTCTGAACACCGGTGGTTCAAGTCTGAACACCATATGATGAGTGAGCTTCCATCACTTGCCTCAGCTTCTGTCAACCTGACAGTTTGAAAGCATGTTACATGCAATAGATAAATAACTACCACTTACATAGGGAAAAACAGTGCTTCAAGCAGCAGTATGAATTCAACCAGCACTGGACCTGCCTGAATGCAATGTCCAAATATGAGGTGACATTGGTGGTGGGAAAAGTCCTAGATGACACTGCAGAATGCTGTCAGGTTTTCTGAATGTGGAGCTAATGTGGAGCTAACATATATGAAGCCGCTGGGCGAGATCATCTGTGGTTTTGGGGTAGAGTACCACCTCTACGCTGACGACACGCAGCTGTATATATCTACCCCAAACCACCCCAACGATGCCGTAGCGGTGATGTGCCGGTGCCTTGAAGCCGTGCGGGCCTGGATGGGAAGTAACAGACTCAGACTCAACACGTCCAAGACCAAGTGGCTGTGGTTTCCGGCATCCCGGTACAACCAGTTGACTCCATCACTGGCCATAGGGGACGAACACCTTACCCCTGTGGATGGGGCACTCAACTTGGGCGTCCTCCGGGATACCCGGCTGTCCATGGAAGATCAAGTGACAGCCGTGGCCTGGAGGGCGTTCTACCAGGTTCGCCTGGTACGCCAGTTGCGTCCCCTATTGGATCGGGATGCCCTTTGCACAGTCACTCATGCCCTCGTGACATCCCGACTGGACTACTGCAATTCTCTCTACATGGGGCTCCCCTTGAGGTGCACCCGAAGACTTCAGCTTGTCCAGAATTCAGCCGTGCGAGCAATAATGGGAACCTCAAGGTTTACCCACATAACACCGCTCTTGCGCGAGCTGCATTGGCTGCCTGTCGTCTTCCGGGTGCGCTTCAAGGTGTTAGTTACCATCTTTAAAGCGCTCCATGGCACGGGACCTAGTTATCTGCGGGATCGGATCCTGCCTCATACATCCCTGCGGCCGATTTGCTCCCACAGAGAGGGACTTCTCCGGGTGCCGTCCACTAGGCTATGCCAGCGGGCGACGCCCAGGGGAAGGGCCTTCTCTGTGGTGGGCCCAGCCCTCTGGAACGACCTTCCCCCCGAGATCAGAACAACTACGGACCTCCGCTCCTTCCGTCAAAAATTAAAAACACACTTTTTCTGCTTGGCCGGCCAAGGTTAGTCTTCCGTCTTTTAATAGGGTTTTTAGGGGATTTTAGTGTATTTTAAGATAGGGTGATTTTAGCGCAGGGATAATTTGGTTTAATTCGTATTTTATCTATCTATTTATGTATTTTATATCGGTATTTTTTAATTTCTCCCTGTGCACCGCTCCGAGTCCCTTTGGGGAGAGGACGCGGTTTATAAATAAAAATATTATTATTATTAATATTATTATTATATTAATTCTCCCCCTGGGATGCACTCTGCATAGTGCCTGTTGTGTTCTGACAGCCGCTCAAATTCCCCGGCAACAGCCAGTCGTGTCTGATTGGTTAAGACGCGACTGGCTGCAGCCGAGAGCGGGAGATGCGCCGATTGGTTCTCTGTCTGACAGCTCCATATAAAAGGAGCTGTCAGACAGAAGGCGTGCGCTTTTTACTTCGTTACTGTTTGACTTGCTTATCGTTGCTATTTCTAAATAAAGCCTTGAAATCTTACCGGTCTGGACCCTCTGTTGACCCGACTTAACACTGGCGACGAGGACTGGGGCCCGGTACTGATTTCCTCCGCGACGCGGCTCTTCTCCCTACGGGTACGAAGAGACACCCTGTCAATTCTCCTTCGGCCTGCGCTCGAGACATTACCTCAGCCAAACCATGGCCACCCTTCCACCCTTTGCGCCTTACGATGCGACAGCTGAATCGTGGGCCGCGTTCCTCGCCTGCTTCAACTGTTTTCTCCTCGCGGGCGACCACGGTGAACTAACCCCAGCTAGGAAGCTGGGCCTATTCCTGAGCTGCGCCGGCCGGGCCGTCTTCGCGGTGGCGCAGAACATCGCCGCGCCAGCTGCCACCCATGACATGGACTGGGACACGCTGCTAGGCCGCCTCAGGGCCCATTTCGCCCCGGCTCCGTCAAAGATATCACGCCGGTTCGCATTCCGGCAATGCCGCCAGCAGCCCGCCCAATCGGCCGCCGACTTTTTGCAGGCCCTGCGCGCATCAGCCATGCTCTGCGACTTTGCCTCCCCGTTCCTCGACGAATCCTTGGTGGAGCAGTTCGTCTGCGGCCTCAAGGACATTAAATTACGCCGCAGACTGCTTGCCCGCTCGGATGTCACTCTGGAACAGGCGGTCGAAGAGGCCAAGGCCGCTGAGCTAGCCGAGGCCGCCACCACCGAGATGTGCCAGAGCCAGGCCGCCCAACCGCTGCCCTCCCCGAGGGCCTGCCTGATCGACGAACTGGCCCCTCTCGACCCGTCGGAGGATTTCGCGCCGTACGACAAAGTGGCGCCTCTCCAAGCCGCGGGGAGGGGCCGTGCGAGGGCTCAGCCGGGCCGCCAACCGGCTGCGGCCTGCATCGGTTGCGGCGGTACCCATCTCCGGAGCGTCTGCCCATTCAGGGCCACCATATGCCGCCGATGCGACAGGAAAGGCCACATCGCCCGCGTCTGCCGGGCCAACCTCCCGCCTGCGTCCCGCGCAGTGGCTGCTCCAGCCTCCCAGGCCCCGTCTTACGGCCAACGCCGGCCGGCTCGTCGGCCGCAACCCGAAGCCGACTGCTTCGCGACCGATGACCTTCTGGAAGCCACCCCATTGCCTTCTAACAACCGTAGGCGCATCTCCACCTCCCTTCTCCTCGAGGGCCGACCGCTGTCAATGGAGGTCGACTCGGGCTCGTCCCGGTCCCTCATCTCCTGGCCTCAGTTGAGGGGCCTCTGCCCAGCCCTTAAGGCCAGGGATCTGTCCCAGCCGGAGACCCTGCTCCGGGATTACCAGGGCAACCCCATAGCAGTAAAGGGCCAGCACAGAGTCCGGGTCCAGTACGGGCGCTTTACCGGCCTCCTCCCCATCTTGGTTGTCGAGCGCCCCCTCGCCGCGCTCATAGGCCTGGACTGGTTCGCCGCCCTAGGCCTCTCCATCCCACCTTCATCGCCAGTGTTAAGTCGGGTCAACAGAGGGTCCAGACCGGTAAGATTTCAAGGCTTTGAAGACTTAACAGTGCCCAAATGTGAACTAAATGGACTAGCAATCAGCAGCAACCGAATAACTATTTTATATTAACATTATGGTTTCCTGGCCAATGTAGTATTGTCATATGCTAAATAAATGAATCTTATTGCATTACAGTTTCAAGATAGACTGTAGACTGAATACAGTATTAGTGGTACAAAGGGACAAAGATAATTATTGTTTTCTTCTTATTTGTTTCCAGAGTATAACCATTATAGGAGGAGACTTTTATTAAATCAACAGTAGATAAACATCAAAAGGAGTCTGACAGTACCATTTCAGACTAACAAATGTTATGAAAAAGTAGATATTCTTGTGACTTACAGTTCACCATGAGTTTCTAATACAGTAGTTAATAAATAAAGTGCAGAACGCAGATACAATAAAGACTATTTGTGTGGCAGATAAGAATAATTTTATTGATTAGCCACTATCATATGCTAAAAATACAGATCATTCTATTAGTCATCTTTTATCCCCTTTCAAACTACTCAACTCTTGATGTTACCTTGTCAGATCTCAAACATTTTTCTGGCAAATAAGAATATATGGATACATAGCAATTATTCAATAGTCATATTAACTAACCTGTTGATCCAAATGTGACCATAAGGGAAGATAAGAAGTCAAACCACAAGTTACTATACCATCTGACTACCCGAGTATCAACTGACTACCCTGTTTTCTGAATGATTATTCACTACAGAAGGCAAATTATATTGCAGTAGAAAACCAACTAAAGCAGAAAAATAAGTCTGCATTCACTGCTGTGACTGATACTCTATTAGGATGATTATAACAAAAGCTCATTAGTACTTAAGGCCATTTAAACTCTTTTAATCTGCCCATATTTGTCCATGCTCCATATTTGTCCAGTAGTACTTATGTGATTTTATATTATGAATCCCTAGTATGGAATATTGAGAAGCGACAGAAACAGAGGACAAGGCATTACTTGCTATGCTTCAGTCATTCAATGGCGTTTGGCTCTCTTTAAACTGATATACATCATTCACCAGAACTATTTATCAGTAACCATTTCTCTTTTGCAAGTTCATGCCTGTGTCATCAGTGATGTCATCAGCCACTTGTTTTCTGTCAGCCTCTTTTTCAATTGTTTTAAAGTTTTTCAGGTCTCAGAATCTTCTTGCAGGAGTCTGATTAAATGATTATGTTTTATGTCATTATTAGAGTTTTGAGGGGAACAGTCTAGTTTTACTTGATCTGGTACTGAATTATTTGTTCTTGCAGTGAAAGATATTCTCAAATATGTTGTTTCAAAATCAACTATGTGAAACAAGATTCCACATGCTCAACGTGTAGTGTTGCATCACTGCTATGTAAGTTTGGATATTAATGATTAGTTCTTAGGAAGACAAAATAGCTTCTCTATATTTACTCTGAAATAACACCATCATGATCCTAATTACAATGAAGGATTCTTTATAGGGATAACAGGGGATATCTATTATTTTGCTTTTATGGCATTTTGGAATCATAACAACCAAATGTCTCTTTATCATTTCAGAGATGCCTGCTTGAATGTGAGTATTCTTAAAACAACAACACAACAGAACAACAATGTCTATGCCAATGCTATTGTGGGTATAAAATCATCAGTGACATGGAACTCCAGAATCATCTAATTTAATTTCGTACCAATGCAAGTAAACCACTTATTACTAATAGGGGAACATCAGCTTCTGTTTAAAACATGAACAAAAGAAATTCCACTAACTTTAGAGGAAATCTTGATTGTAAGCCACCTAAAGTTGCCTCTAAGCAGGATGAATAGTAAGTAAGTAAGTAATTGCCACTAATCAACTTTGTACATAGTTTTTCTTCACTAAAAATTGAAGAAATCACATTATCATTTACTTTTATTGCATAGTTTTATTAAACTGACCCATTATAGCATGTTAAATGTTCATACAGGGTAAGGAAACAACAGCAAAAATTATCTTGGGGAACAATATCCAGTCATCAGCTGTCCTAGGCAAGGCATACTTTTATCCTAATACGTACTATTAGCAAACATGACCACAAAGGTTTTCCCTGTTAATAATTCTGGGATGATTTAACAACACTTATTACTCGTTTTCTTTTAGACTATTTATAAAGCATGTTCTCACATGTTGGCTATATTAAAGAAATAAAGAAATTCAGAAAATGTCAGCAACAGGATGGGATCAGATCCTTTGTTGGCTATAAAAAAAGTAAAGGAAGAGGGAAAAGGTCTCACTGAGATTTCCCATTTGGCACAATACATCTACTACAACTTAATCTAATACAGAAGGTGGAATGCAAAATTCCATTATGCTACTGTTTAACGATCACTTATGGGTTCCTTCAGGTACAAATGTATCATTAATATAGTCAATTTTGTATTAAGATTTGCTCTAGAAAATATATTCAGCACTGGTATACAGTACCATCTTAATTCAAAAAAAACATACAAGAGCTCAAGGTATAAGGGAATTAGTATTTCTGGCTTAACACTAGCTCTCCCTTGAGATGTTGATGTTGAGACATGTTATGAACCACTTTTTTCTCATGTCCTCATTATACTGGCCAAGAGAATCCACCAACTGCTTTCCTTAAAATGGACCATTATAAATAAGGAGATCATTATTTATTAGTCTTGTATTATGGCACTATAGAAATCAGCTATGAAGAAGAGCCCACAATCTTATGGAAGTCTGTAAAATTAATTTTTCATTGGTAGCTTAATAAGGCTTAAATTCATAATTTCATAACTCAACTCTGAATTATATGCCTTTCAGTGATAAAACAATAGCAGTATGATAGGAACATTTGTTTAAAAATCTAGCAAAAGCTAAATAAAACACAAAATCCAACCCCTGCTCAAGCAGGAAGCTATGTACTATTTCAGAGAAATAGTTACCAACCTCTTCTTAAAAACTTCCAGTGTTAGAGCATTTACAACTTTTGGAGGCAAGTTGTTCCACTGCTTAATTGTTCTAATTAAGAAAAATTCTCCTCGGTTCTAGGTTGGTTCTCTCCTTGATTAGTTTCCATCCATTACTTCTCGACTTGCCTTCAGGTGCTTTGGAGAACATGCTGATCCCCTCTTCTTTGAAGCAGCCCCTAGATATTGGGACACTGCTATCACTCCTAGTCCTTTTCATTAAACTAGACATGGCCATTTCCTGTCTCCGTTCTTCATATGTTTTAGCCTCCAGTCCCCTAATCATCTTTGTTGCTCTTCTCTGCGAGTCTCAACATCTTTTTTATATTGTGGCAGCCAAAACTGGATGCAGTATTTCAAGTGTGGCCTTACCTAGGCATCATAACACTTCAAAACATTGCCACAGAAACTTCCCAAAATTAGAAACATTGAAATTACCTGATAGATTATGTTCTATATTCGTGTTTTTAAGATATGTGGACTTCAACTCCCAAAATTCCTCAACCATGTCTACCAGTCCACACATCTTAATGAAAATCACTGTTCTATATGGATAGAAGGGGAACCTTCTCTTTGTTCTGATTTATAGGTATAAAATTACAGTGTATAACTTGCTCTCTCGAAACCAAGTGTCATTACTGAGTCATCAGATCCTTAGCTTAGGAGACAATGAAGATGAGGAATCATACCAAATGTTTTGAAAGTTGTATACTTATAATTAAAATGAATGCTTCACCTAAAAAGTTGTTTTTATTCCAGATGTTACCAATACAGATGACAGATATGCCATTTAAGCAATGGCAAAAAAATATGGCAAGGGAAAAAATGAGAGTTAAGTATAAATTTTTGCAGGATGCTAAAGAGAGAAGGAGTTTCCAGACTTAAAATTATATTTTGATATTTTTTGCATGATTTGGATGAAAGAATAGAATACTTTGGAGAATAAGAAGCTAATTTGGAGAGCCATGATTTGAGTGGCATGCATATTTGTGATATGATAAAGCTAAGGTGAATGCAGTTTTTGAAAATCTTTTTTTAGCCATGCCATTCTAAGACTTTGGATTAAATATAAAACAGGGATTTCTTAAGTTTCTTGAAGTTGAAAGAAGAATTAAAGTTGGAAGACATACATATTGTTGGTTCACATTTTTATAATTAAAAGGTTTAACTTACTGGTAGATAAGAAAAGCCAAAGTTTTGAGTATAATCAAATGAATTTGAAATTGCATCGTGTGCTAACGAAGAACTATTTTTGCTAAGATTTTGGAAAATGAACACGTTAAAGACCAATGAGCAATGAATTTTGGTTATAATTGTCAACCAATGGAAAAGTATGTGGAATAATGGACTAATTCACACTGAATTATAGTTTGAAAGAAAACTTTTATAAGTATCATTAAATTTATTTTGCTAAGATTTGAACTTTTCACAATTGCTTTACTGGATACAGGTTTTGAATAGCACCCAACTCACTTTCCCAGTTTGAGATGATGAGAAAGTTGAAGCCGGCAATGACAGAAGCAAAGATCCTGTAATTAGATAAGAACATTAAATAGGGCATGAGTTCCTCTACATTCACAGAGAACAAAGTCCTGACAAAGAGTATATTACCACTCATATGACAGAATGAGAAAAAGGTATTTAAACTGTTGGCTCTTACATACAGAAACCATCATTGTATAGTGGCTGACTTACTTTATTCCTGGGCCATGGAATAAAATAAATTTATCTAACTGAGCCTTGACCTTGATTCTTTGTGTTGCTAGCTTTAGAACTATGGGTTTGTATTTCCAGAAATAGATTTATTGCTAAGACCTTGAGCTAGGTAAAATCCTAAGAGATTGAGACTTAATTTTCATAAATCCTGAAAAAGTCTATACAATAGATTTTGGAGCCCCATCAAGAACAAAGATAATTCTCCTAATAAAAGGGAACCAGGCACAGATCAATTTACTGCACATATTCATCAACAATATGACATAAGGAATATGCAGAGGAGAAGCCAAGCTGGCATATCACATAATGACCATCAATTATTTAGAATGGTGAAACCTAGAGAAGATAACGAACCATTAAATAATTTTTTTAACAGACTAGACAATTTAGAATATCAAATGTCATTTTCGAAAATGTATTATCAAAGGACTAAAAGGGTATAGAAAAAGACAAAAAGGTAGACAATTAAAAGATTAAGCATCTTTCCTAAAAAAGTTTTTATTTAAAAAAAGTTTTGTTAGTGTATTACAAAATGTTTTCACTACATAAAAATTCTTCACTAGTAAGACACGCTTTAGAAAAAACTCTTACCTTTCTATAGTACTTTGGTTCCCATGCTTGATTTTAAGATGATTCTTTTTTATAAAACTTTTAAAACTCTTTTAGTGAGGATGGGAAACATATTTGTGTTTGTTCTTTTATTTTTCATTTCAGATGTTACCTTATTTTAATTTATATATTGAGTTAAATATGTGATCAATTGGTCTAATAACAATATAATCCAATAACAATATAATTGATTTATACTAGAATTCAAACTAATGCATTAAAATCAAGTTTAGATGCATTTTTAGAATTTGTTGTAAAAAGATACAAGGATAGGAACTACCTAAAGAAGCGACAAGGATGTATACATGAAATTTCCAGGAACTGCATATTTCATTTTCATTTCATTTTCATTTTATTACATTTATATCCTACCCTTCTCCACAGAGGACCCAGGGCGGCGCACAGGAAATTTAAAAAGATATACAAAATAGAAAATGAATAAATAATTTAAAATATATATTAAATAATCCCAATCCTATGCTAAAACCAATTATTTAAAACCCAATTTAAAACTTTTCTAAAAGTCCCCATGGGAGGTTAGGCTAGGCCGGCTTGATGAAAAAAGTATGTCTTTAGACATTGGCGGAAGAGGCGGAGGTCAGTGATGGTCCGGAGTTCAGGGGGTAGGTCGTTCCAAAGGGCAGAGCCCGCCACAGAGAAGGCTCTTCCCCTGGGTGTCGCCAGTCGGCATTGTCCGCCCGACAGCACCCTGAGAAGGCCCTCTCTGTGGGAGCGTATCGGTCTAAAGCAGGGGTCCCCAACCCCCGGGCCGCGGACCGGTGCCGGTCCGTGGCTGGGTGGGAGCCGGGCCACAGGGCTGGAGAGGAGGAGGAGGGAGCAGCCCCCTGAGCAGAGCGCGTGGGAGAACGCAGGCGCGGCTGTTCGCGCCGTTAGAGTGTGGCTCTTCCTCCACCCTCGTCGACGGAGGGACTCCTGGGCGCCGCCGGACCGGCCACTGATTCCCTCCCCTGCTGGCATGCCAGCCACTCGTTTTCTTCCAGGGGCTGCGGAGGCTCCGCGGGTGGGGGAGGGAACTGGCGGCCGTAGGGAGGGTTGCTCCGGCGGTGCACAAAAATCCCTCCATCGACGAGGGTGGAGGAAGAGCCCCCACCATCCTCCTGCGTTCTCCCGCGCGCTCTGCCCAATGGACTGCCCCCTCCTCGAGTGAACGAGCGACCAAGCGCGGCAGGCGGGCTGAGGAGGCTGGGGGGACGACGACGACAGACACACATAGAGAGACAGAGAGAGGGAGGGAGGGAGAGAACGATAGACATAGACACAGAATGAGTGATTGATTGAATGCAAGACAGACAGACAGACACACACACACACAGAGTGACCGAGATGGGCGGATGAAGGAGAGAGACAGAGAGAAATAAAGAGAAAGAAAGAAAAAGAAAGTGGGAGAGAAAGACAGACAGAGAGAAAGAGACAGAAAGGAAAGAAAGAGACAGAAAAAGATACAGAAAGAGAAAGAAAAAGAGAGAGAAAGGGAAAGAGAAAAAGAAAGAGAAAGAAATAAAGAGAGAAAGGGAAAGAGAGAGAAAGAGAGAAAGAAAGAAATAGCGAGAGAAAGAAAGAGAGACAGAGACAAAGAGAAAGAAAGAAAGAAAGAAAGAAAGAAAGAAAGAAAGAAAGAAAGAAAGAAAGAAAGAAAGAACTTATGACCACAGTTGAGGCCAAAAGTTTGGTTGCTAACCAAGATCATTGTTAAGTGAGTTTCACATTTTCCAAGTTGGCCACGCCCACCCAGTCACATGACTGCTGAGCCACTCAGCCGGTCCGCAGAATTTTCTTTAAAATGAAACCGGTCCCTGGTGCAAAAAAGGTTGGGGACCTCTGGTCTAAGGGATGTATGGGCAGGAGACGGTCTCGCATATAACTAGGCCCCGAGCCATGGAGCGCTTTAAAGATGGTCGTCAAAACCTTGAAGCGCACCCGAAAGACCACAGGAAGCCAATGCAGCTCGCACAGGATTGGTGTTATATGTGAGCTTCTGGTGGCTCCCGTAATTACCCGCACGGCTGCGTTTTGGACTAGCTGTAGCTTTCGAGTGCACCTCAAGGGAAGCCCCATGTAGAGAGCATTACAGTAGTTGAGATGGGACGTCACGAGAGCTTGAGTGACTGTGCGAAGGGCAGCCCAGTCCAGTAAGGGGCGCAATTAGCGCATCAGGCGTACCTGATGAAACGCCCCCCTGGCCACGGCCGCCACATGGTCCTCCAAGGACAGCCGGGAATCCAGGAGGACACCCAAATTGCGCCCCCTCTCCACGGGGGCCAGTGTTTCGCCCCCAATGGCCAGAGTTGGAGTAATCTGGCTGAACCGGGGTGCCAGAAACCACAGCCACTCAGTCTTGGCAGGGTTGAGCTTGAGTTTGTTACCACCCATCCAGATCCGTACGGCTTCCAAACACCGGGACAGCACTTCTGCGGCATCGTTGGGGTGGTCTGGGGTGGATATGTACAGCTGAGTGTCGTCAGCGTACAGATGGTATGCCACCCCAAAACCACGGATGATCTCACCCAGCAGCTTCATATATGTGTTAAACAAGAGGGGCGAGAGGACCGACCCCTGAGGAACCCCACATAAGAGGGGTCTCGAGGTCGACCTTTGCCCTCCCGTCAACACATATTGCGACCGACCAGAGAGGTAGGACGAGAACCACCGCAGAACGGTGCCTCCCAGCCCCAACCCCCCCAGTCGGTGCAATAGGATACCATGGCCGATGGTATCAAAAGCCGCTGAGAGGTCTAACAGGACTGGGATAGAGGAGTAACCTCTATCCCGCGCCCTCCAGAGATCATCAACCAACGCGACCAATGCCGTATCGGTACTGTGACCGGGTCGGAAGCCGGACTGGCCCGGGTCTAGATAATCAACTTCCTCCAGGTGTCGCGGAAACTGTTGGGCTACCACACTCTCAACAACCTTCACCAAAAAGTGAAGGTTGGAGACCGGACGATAGTTCTCTAATAAAGCTGGGTCCAGGGACGGCTTCTTGAGGAGGGGCCTCACTACCGCCTCTTTCAAGATGGCAGATACGGACCCCTCACTCAAAGATGCGTTGACAATGCCCTGGAGCCAGCCTCGTGTCCAAACGTGAGTATTGTGCCACCCTAATTGCATCCGCGGTTATCTGCGGATGCAATTAGGGTGGCACAATACTCACGTTTGGCCACCCTTATCGCCACTAAGTAAGCCCTAATATGGGTTCTCATTAGTGTTCGGTCGGCTTCGGAGCGAGAGGATCTCCATCTGCTCTCTAGGCGTCTCTTGTGGCGCTTCATCCCCCGAAGCTCCTCAGTAAACCAGGGAGCCTGGGTGGTTCATTGCCGCAAGAGAGGCCGCAAGGGCGCGACTCGATCCAAGGCCCCCGTGGCCGCACTTAACCATGCGGCCACTAGGTCCTCAGTCGAGTCGCGAGGCAGGGTCACAGGAATTGGCCCAAGCTCCCTCTGGAACCTTTCTGGGTCCATTAGGAGCCTGGGGCGGAACCATATAGGAGTATTCGGTTCCGCCTCCCCGCGGTGAGGTGAAGCGATTGGAAAGTCCAGCTGGAGGAGAGCGTGATCTGTCTATGACAAGGGAGTGATGACTAAATCCCCTATTCCCAGATCACAACTCCACTGTCCCGAGACAAAGATCAGATCCAGCGTGTTTCCCCCCTCGTGAGTAGGGCCTAAAACTACCTGGGTCAGGTCCATGGCCGCATATAATGTCACATCTTTAAAAGTGACTTTCAAAAGAGCTGTAAGAAGGAGATATAGCATTTATTGATGTATATGAAACATTTTATACATGTTTTTAAGAAAGCATGGTGGCTTAGTCTTGTGAGTGAAACTTCTATATTCAGGAGCAGTGTATCCTGCCTAATTATATTAACTGTCACCTGGAAGTATTAATTACTTGACCTTACGTTGTACTGCCATCTGACCATTGTAGGAAAACTATTTTTGTAAGCATCTGCTTCCAATAATTACACAACATTTACTTTCCAGGAAACTGAAATGGATTTAAGCAATGCCAAGTAAAAGTAGTAGTATCAGTTGACTCAAATAGAGTGTGGAACCTCCAAGGCAAAATCCTATGAAACATCCTGGCATTAGGGTGGGGGTGAGGGGTAGCATACAGGTTAGACCAGTTACACTAGCTTGTTCCCATGGAAAATGCCTGGAGAGGTGTTTTTTTTAAAGGAACAGTAGTTTCAAACAATCTGAGAAGCCTTCCCAATTTGGGGCTTGTGAGATATCTTCCAATGCTATACTTCTAATTCAGGGTATCCTGCAGTCTCCCCACATGACGGAATTTGGTTCGTTTTCTCAGTGATAAATCCGCAAGAGAGAAGGCAAAGGAAGGGAGCGATGATTTCTTGAGCTAAATGAGGGGGCAAGGCAAACACCCCTAAGGGCGCCCAAAGGAACTCTTTATTATATGAATGTTATTCCTAACAGACAAGCCACTCTGCTACCGAACCGAGCGCTTCCGTTTCATTTAATTCTCCCCCGCACTTTGCCATTCACTCCCTTTTCCCGTCCACACCCCTTGGAAGCTCGGCCCTCCCTCTCTTCCTTACGCGACCTGAAGGGGCGGATCCGGTAGCCACAATACCTGGGCCAGGTGAGCGAGCTGTATTACACAGCTAGGGTGGGACTCTAGGCGAAGAGCGGTAAGTTTTGCGGGAACGGGTGAAACCCTGTCGGGGAAGCCCGGGTCGCTGTAGGTTCCTCTCTGCAATCCAAATAACACTTCCGCTCCAGAACTGCCGGGGCTTCGGGCTTGTAGGAGCCTTTTCTCCCTGCGGGTTTTTCACTCGCGCCCCTTTCTCGCCCACGTGTGGTCGCCTTACGCTTCTTCTCCCCCTCGCCGGACAGTTGCTTTCCCCAACTTTTCACTTCCCAGCTAAGCGCCTCGTTCGTTTTCTCTCTCTCTCTTTCGTTTTGCGCTTGAGTAGTTCCCCTCTGTCCTTGTCCTCTCCTTTTCTAAGGGAGGCTGACGTCGCGTCTCCCCTGGGATCCTGCTACAAAGGGCTCCCTACCTTGCCCCTCTGCCTTTTGGGTCCGTGGGAAAACCCGAGAAGAGCCTTTTTCCTAAAAGAGGCCTCTGCCCGAGGGCAATTTCAGCGAGTTCGTGCCCGGAGTTGAGTGCGAGCTTGTTCGGCACTTGTCGATTATTTACTTCTGCGTGTAAACACCCTCCAATCTTTCAAAGTAGCGGAGAGCAGGTACAGCTGTGGCTCGGCATTGATCCTACCGTGTTTCCTTAGAAGTTCAAATTCGGTTGAGAGGGCAAGGCTGTAGGGAAGACCTTCCTTAGTCTTCAAAATCAGGATAATTGCTGTGTATTAGAGGCTGTTTCCTTACCTGCAGTCAGATGTTACCCAGATTTACAGCTCAATGGTGTTTATCTGGTGTATTTGCTACACTGATTGGATTTGCACAATTGCCCCTTCTCCTAGAGTAGCTTCCCGAATCATAGATTGAACTGGAGAACATCAAAGCCTACCGTAATTTGCAAATTATCTGCATTTGGTGATTTAGTAGTGGATTAAACATTAAAATGAAACTAAGTATCTAGGTTGATTTATTCGGCCTAATACCCTCCAGAGAAGGAATACATGTGGTATTGTGACACATTGTAGGCTTTCTACTTGGGAAGACTGATCCATGATATTCATTAAAATTGAGGCCTAGAAGAATCCCAATCTCAATCAAGTTGATGTACAAATTATATTTAAGCAAACTTTAGTATGAAATGCAGGTTGAGTAAATGCATGATGATGACAATGCCATAAGTACACAAACCAGTTTTTAAAATGAGATCAGATCTTTGAAACATTTCCTACAAAACAATACAAAAGCTGTGACCTTTTGTATTTTGAACATCTTTCTAGAACAGCATCACTGCGCTTGGTATTGTTTTACTAATTTGGATATCTGAAGTTAAAATCTGAAATCAACATTTATGTAGCACTTTAAAATACAGCATTATACACCATGTATGTTTGTATGTAAGTAATGCATAGAGGCGTGGATTACTATTACAGATGAATTTATAGATAATGTATATCAACAAAGGCTTGTGGGTTTGTTGTTTTTGCTGTCCTTGTGAACAAGGTTATGATTGTCATCTCACAGTTGTATCCTTGCTGAATTTTATACCTGCTGCTTGAAGCATTGTGTCTTGATCAAGGAGAAGAGCAATAGTAAACCTATTGATATCTCTTTGGTCCACTATTTGTAAGTATCAGTGTTTTCATAATGCAGTGTAAAAATAGTACTAGAATAAAATTTTGAGCCTGAGCACCAAGAATCGGAATTCTTAGTGTATGATGTTATAATTTGCCCAATACCATTGTGTTGTATGTCTATGGCTTTGAAAGTCTACCTGGATAACTTTCAGTACTTCTGTAAAGTCAGTACTGTAAAGGGAAAACAAGTTCTGTTGCTAAGATCTATGCTGTAATTTTTTTGGAGATCAGTCATAGAAATAATATCAGAGCAGTTGTGATGGAAGAGGTGGGAATTCTAGCTATGTTTTCCTAATTTGGTTGTGCCTGTACTTGGCTGAAAAGTTGACGCTGACTTGTTTTGCATATTGTCTGTTGTACTTCCTTTACTCTCTTGAGGACGTTTTCCTTTTTTTTTTTAATTTAAAGGACAGAGCTATGGATTAGTAAAGATAAATGTACAATTAGATATTGCATTTCAATGTAATAGTAGAAATCCTCTTTTAATGTTAAAACAATTTGTATTATAGGTTTTACAAGAAGTGAACTATAGTCTAATATTAATGAAGGGGTTTATAGATGTTAACATGAAAGTTTCATTCAGTATTTATTTCAGTTCTGGTTATCAGTATTGCTTTAGACTTCTCTAATCTTGTCTATATTTTCAAAGATGGGTATTTCAGGGATTTGATTTTTTAATCCAGTTTTTATTGCTTCACGTGCTGAAATCTGTATACAGAACTTAGAATAATTGCTCTGAGTATGGCCATTCATGTTTATTGATTGAATATAAACTTTTCCAATTTTGCATTAATAAGGCAAGGGTTATAGTCAGACGCCATGAATAGTTGGAAATGCATAGATTTTATTTTCTTCACCCATATTTTCCGGCTCCTTCTAATTTGTTCCTTTCAGTTATTGCAGGGGTGTCAAACTCAAGGCCTGTGGCCCATATCCAGCTCATGGGATGTTTAGGCCTGGCCCATAGGGTTGCCCTGGAAATAGCGAAGGACCAGCCTGTGGTGTCTTCTAGTGAAAATGGAGCTTTGTTTTCACTGGCAGAGGACTGCAGGAGGATTCCCCCAGCCCCACCTGGGCCACTACAGGTGCCCCCGACACGAGTGACGTTGAGCTGGCCATACCCATCCTGGTCACCCCCACCCCAGCCATGCCCTCCCAGCCCCCTGAGGTCAAACACAACCCTGATGTGGCCCTCAATGAAATCGAGTGTGACTGAATTATTGTCTTCATCCCATCTCTCCAGTATCATGTGCCTATGTGCTGATTTGTAATATCATTCCTGATATAGGCATTGAAGGTTCAAAACCTCTACTGTGCCTAGACTAAACACAGATAATTCTAAAACCTGATTTTTAAACTGCAGTTGTTGAATAATATGTAATTATTACAATTAAGTACTCTATTGTGATGTAACTCAGTGTGAAAACAGCAATATAAGATGGCTGAATCAAAAGAAAAATATATGAGAAGATGACCCTTTCAAATGCCCAACTTCTTTTAAACACAACCTACCTCAGAAAAGAAATATATATATGAGAAACAACCCTAGTAAACTAGCTTTCTTTTTGAATACTTTTTGACATGGGGAAGAGTAGATCTTATTATACTCTGGAGTGATAAATATTGTTGAACTACATCATTGTACTGCCTATATGAGGAGGACCCGGAAACAGGACCACATAATCGATATGCCTGTAATTTCATAATATGTCACAGCATCTTTTATACATCTTAAATACTGCAAACTGTAGATGACAGCATTTATTGACTTTTCCTAAACTTTAGAAACCTGTGTAGGGTCAGACATGATTGGTATTTGGCAAAGACCACCAGGAAATTCTAGGTTAGATTGGAAAGATTTAAAGAAAGACTTCCCAGAAAAATGTGAACCACATCTTTACTGCTGCCAAGAAACATACATCGATGTGTCCTGGTCCTCTAGGCATTGAATACAATTCAGGGGAGACTTTACTTAAGGCTCTGGAACAGATGTGGTATTCTACCAGTTCACACTGGTTCAGACGAACCAGTAGTGGCGGTGGCACGAGGCTCTGCCCACCCACCCAGACGTCATCATGGACCTTCTGCACATGCACAGAAGGTTCTGTGTAAGCCCAGTTGTTGCTAGTGGAGTACCTTTCAGTAGAAGAAGTTAAACCAAAGTTGGATAGTGTTTGTAGTAATACCTTCATTTGGATTCTTGCAGGAGGTTGGTGAATCTCTGATTTTTTGTTATATTACATAAACTTAAAAATTGTTACGAAACCATGACTCTTGCTCAAAACCATTGGAAACCATTTGCTGCAGTCATACCTACAGATTTAGGTTAAATTGGGATTGGGAATGAATAGCTTCACAGAAAGAAATTATGTGCATAAATATATAAGCCTTTGTATATTCGTAGCTTTGCATACTGTATACAGATTATTAGATATGAGCCACCACCATTCTGATTGGATGCATTTTTCTTTTGGCCTTCTATATTTTTTTACTTATACTCTATATGGTTACCTTTTCCATTGTGTAGCACCGTAATATGCCTTGTTCCCTATTTTTTTCACCTTGTGGTACATATGCCACTGTAAAGAAGTTATCAAACGATGTGTAAGAATAAAAAATGACCTATATCAATATAATATTTCATTTTCATTATGGCCAACAAATGCCTTGGAAAACCTACAAGTGGATATGGAGTACATTAGTATTCTCCGCTTAAGTTTTCCAACAATTGATATTCTGAATTTGAATGTGATTCAAATGTGATATAGTACTGTAATTGCTAGCCCTGATCGTCTGATGAAATGATCCATGAAAAAAGTACAAAATCTGTTTCAGCAAAGACAAGTGTGGTGTCGTTAATATAGAAGTGTCTGGTTATGTTCTTCAAGAAGGAGAAGGGGATACAGCATATGCTTGTCAGTGGAAGTAGTTTCTTCTGTAGCTGTTTTCTGCAGTCCAGTTATCTGCAACGTTGAGGATTTGCATTTGTTGTCTGCATAGGATTTGGAAACTTAACAAGAAGAAGTTAGAATTTGAGATCTCATAACAAAGCAGTTAAAATGTGTTTACCAGAAAACTTGAGGTTGAGAAAGCCTTTGGCTATGCAGTCTACTTCAGCGGCCTCCAACCTTTTGGGCACCAGGAACCAGTTCTGTGGGAAGAGGTTTTTCTGGGGGCCGGAAGGGCTGTGGTTTCATGTGCTTCAGGAGTGGGCTCCGGCAGGCACTACTGCCAGTTTGCTCATGGGTGTGTTGTGTGTGCTATGCCCGCATGCACAGTGCAATAAAAATTGTTCTGCGCATGTGCAGGTGAAAAACATGATGGCGCCTATGGTGCTGCCTGGAGAACCAGTTCAGGGGAGTAGCAGGCTTGGGTCACTGCCAGTTCCAGTGACCCAGGTTGCCAAACCACTACCGGTTTGGCCGAACTGGTCCGAACCGGTAGGAACCCACCACTGATGTGCTGCCTGCATCCCGCAAACATTGCTTGTTTGTGTAGCCTGGTTTTTGGCATGCCGTGGACCAGCTCTTAGTGAACTTGCAATTACGTTCCCCTGGTCTATGCAGTCTCCGTGTTCCCTAGGAATGTATTCAAGGCGTGACCTCCTTTGCCTGCGAGATTCTGCCCTCTCACAGGCTTGGCCCCCTAGTTTAACTCGGGCCCACCTCGAGGATGGACTTATTGCTCCTGAGAGGTGGGCGAAGCGCAAACTTAGGGGGTTCCTTTTTAATTTTTTAATTCGGATTTTAGGGGGTTCCAGGGAGGAGGGAGGGGATAGTCAGGTGGAGGGACGCCAAATTATAAGGCCGGCCAGCGGAAGTAGAGAAACGGAGGAGGGGGAAGGGGGGGTCATTTCCACTGAGGTATTCTCCATCAATTCGGTCTTGGGGAGGGGCAGGGGCGGTGGGAGATGGGATGGACATCGGTTGGAGGACCGTGGCCGCTGGTTACAGGTGGTCACGTGCTCCGACCCCCCATGCTCCCATCGCAGACTAGGTGGGCAAGAACCACAGACCCGGGGCCCTAGGCTGATGCTATGCAACGCCAGGTCCGTGGTACAAAAAGCCCCCCTCATCCAAGACCTTGTGTCAGAGGGGGACCCGGACCTGGTAGGTATTACGGAAACCTGGTTGGGCCACGAGGGAGGACATCCCCTCGTAGAAATGTGCCCACCAGGATACCGAGCCTTTCATCAGCCTAGGGCCCTAGGGAGGGGTGGGGGGTGGCGATTATGGTTAGGGAAGGTCTTGAGCCAAAGGAGACCACGATCCCTCAGACGACCGGGTGCGAGTCCCTCCTTGTGAAGTGGGGCCTAGGGAGGCGTTGGGCGTGTTAGTTGTATACCTGGCTCCTCGCTATACAACTACAGCCCTGCCCGAGCTTCTAGAGGTGATAGCCGAGGCGGCGGTTGAGACCCCCAGACTGTTAGTCATGGGGGACTTTAACCTGCCGTCAGCAGGCGAAACCTCTGGGTTAGCTCGGGAGTTCATGGCTTCCATGACAGCCATGGACCTGACCCAAGTAGTTGTAGGCCCTACCCACGAGGGCGGACGCACCCTGGATCTAATCTTCGTCTCGGGACAGTGGAGTCGTGATCTGGGAATAGGGGATCTAGTCATCACACCCCTGTCATGGACAGATCACGCTCTCCTTCGGCTCGACTTTCCGATCGCCGCACCTCACTGCGGGGAGGCGGAACCGGACATTCCTATATGGTTCCGCCCCAGGCTCCTGATGGACCCGATAAGGTTCCAAAGGGAGCTTGGGCCAATTCCTGTGGACTTGCCCCGCGACTCGACTGAGGACCTAGTGGCCGCATGGTTAAGTGCGGCCACGGGGGCCTTGGACCGAGTCGCGCCCTTGCGGCCTCTCTTGCGGCGACGAACCACCTGGGCTCCTTGGTTTACCGAGGGGCTTAGGGAGATGAAGCGCCACAAGAGACGCCTAGAGAGCAGATGGAGATCCTCTCGCTCCGAAGCCGACCGAACACTAGTGAGAGACCATATTAGGACTTACTTAGTGGCGATAAGAGTGGCCAAACGTGAGTATTGTGCCACTCTTATTGCATCTGCAGATAACCGCCCTGCCGCCCTGTTTGGGGTGACCCGCTCCCTCCTTCAACAGAGGCCGCGGGAAGCCCCGTTACAGGGTCGAGCAGAGGAATTTGGGACTTATCTGCAGGAGAAAATCACTCGGATTCGGAGCGAGCTACCCTCCATCGACAGTGGTCCAGTCGAGAGGGCCGAGGCTGCTCTTGTGATACCATCTTGGGAGGAGTTTGATTTTGTTACCACCGAGGATATGGACAAGTTGTCAAAGAGACTTAGGGCTACCACATGTTTATTGGACCCGTGTCCCTCCTGGCTTGTACTGGCATCCTGGGAGACGACACGAGGCTGGCTCCAGGGCATTGTCAACGCATCTTTGAGTGAGGGGTCCTTGCCTGCCGTCTTGAAAGAGGCGGTAGTAAGGCCCCTCCTCAAGAAGCCGTCCCTGGATCCAGCATTATTAGAGAACTATCGTCCTGTCTCCAACCTCCACTTTCTAGTGAAGGTTGTTGAGAGTGTGGTGGCTCAACAGTTTCCGCGACACTTGGAGGAAGTTGATTATCTAGACCCGCGCCAGTCCGGCTTCCGACCCGGGCACAGCACCGAGACGGCATTGGTCGCGTTGGTTGATGATCTCTGGAGGGCGCGGGATAGAGGATATTCCTCTATCCTAGTCCTATTAGACCTCTCAGCGGCTTTTGATACCATCGACCATGGTATCCTATTGCGCCAACTGGGGGGGTTGGGGCTGGGAGGCACCGTTTTGCGGTGGTTCTCATCCTACCTCTCTGGTCGGTCGCAATATGTGTTGGCAGGGGGGCAGAGGTCGGCCTCGAGACCCCTCATATGTGGGGTTCCTCAGGGGTCGGTCCTCTCGCCCCTACTGTTCAACACATATATGAAGCCACTGGGTGAGATCATCCGTGGTTTTGGGGTGGGATATCATCTGTACGCTGATGATACTCAGTTGTACATATCCACCCCAGACCACCCCAACGATGCCGTCGAGGTTATGTCCCGGTGCTTGGAAGCCGTACGGATCTGGATGGGTGGTAACAAACTCAAGCTCAACCCGTCCAAGACTGAGTGGCTGTGGCTTCCGGCACCCCGGTTCAGCCAGATTACTCCAACTCTGGCCATTGGGGGCGAAACACCGGCCCCCGTGGGTGTCCTCCTGGATTCCCGGCTGTCTATGGAAGATCATGTGGCAGCCGTGGCCAGGGGGGCATTTCATCAGGTACGCCTGATGCACCAATTGCGCCCCTTACTGGACCGGGGTGCCTTACGCACAGTCACTCAAGCACTCGTCACCTCTCGACTCGACTACTGTAATGCTCTCTACATGGGGCTCCCCTTGAGGTGCACCCGAAAGCTGCAGCTAGTCCAGAACGCAGCCGCGCCGGTGATTACGGGAGCCCCCAGATGCTCCCACATAACACCGATCCTGCGCGAGCTGCACTGGCTTCCTGTGGTCTTTCGGGTGCGCTTCAAGGTCTTGACGACCATCTTTAAAGCGCTCCATGGCTCGGGGCCTAGTTATATGCGAGACCGCCTCCTGCCCCATACATCCCTCAGACCGATACGCTCCCACAGAGAGGGCCTCCTCAGGGTGCCGTCGGCTGGACAATGCCGATTGGCGACACCCAGGGGAAGAGCCTTCTCTGTGGCGGGCCCTGCCTTTTGGAATGACCTACCCCCTGAACTCCGCACCATCTCCGACCTCCGCCTCTTCCGCAAGTGTCTGAAGACACACCTATTCCATCTAGCCGGCCTAGTGTAACCTCCATACTGATTATTAGATAGTTTTAAATTTGGGATTTTAATTCGGTTTTTAGCGCAGGGTTTATTTATTAGAATAAGTATTTTAAATTTTGATATATTTTATATATTTTGTATCTATTTTAACATCCCTGTGCGCCGCCCTGGGTCCATTTGGAGAAGGGCGGGGTATAAATTTAATAAATAATAAATAATAATAATAAAATAATCCTAGCCAACTGTTCTGATACCTAGCAATGAGAATGCACAACAAACATCTATTCTATTTCTATTTCTATTTCTATTTCTATTTCTATTTCTATTTCTATTTCTATTTCTATTTCTATTTCTATTTCTATTCCTATTCCTATTCCTATTCCTATTCCTATTCCTATTCCTATTATTTCTATTTTATTTCTATTCGGTTGTTAAAGTAAATTGCCCTAAGTTGCACAGAATGAATGAAAAACTTGGTATACTGATATATTTGGAGAAGGGGAGGGGAGACTTTAATATGTAACTCAATGTTTAGATTTGATCTTGGAATCATTGTATTGGAAATGCTCATAAAGGTCACCTAATCCAACTCCCTACTCAATACATTACAATAGTTTCACCATAGCAACTTTAAGATGCTCGAACTCTAGAAGTTGAAGTCTACACATTTTAAAATTGCAGAGGTTGATAACCGCACTAGAGCACCTATGTCTATTAGCTTCTGTCTCAGCCCAATATGTATTCCACTAGCTGAGGGCTTGTTCTGTCAGGAAATCTTCCTCATTCCTAGGCGGAACCTTTTTCTAATTGTAATCTGTTGGTTCTGATTCTGCTGTCTCAAGTCCAGTGCTGCCTCTGTATGACCAGCTACTTGAAAGCACCATCATATCATCTTTTAGTCATATTTTTTAAAAGACTAAACATACTCGGATCTTATACCTATTATTCCTCATATAGCCTTGTTTCCAGATCCTTAACCATGTTGTTGTTAACAACTGTGGTGGCCAGACTTGGACCAAATATTCTAGATAGCGTCTGACCAGGACAGGTAGAATTGAATTATGTCCATGATATGGACTCTATGTTTTTGTTAATGTATTATGAGATATTGTTTGACTTTTTAGATACTGCATCATACTGCTAATGTTTGACCTTGATTGAACACAGATTTATTTCACATGTAGTACAAACCAGAGCTTCCATTCATCTCTTATATGTTCCTATCCAAATGCACACAAACTGTACTTTTCTCTGTTGAATTCCATCTTATTTGGGTCAATTTATTGCTCAAGTTTGTTTAGTTTGATCTTTTTTTAAAGTCCTTTTTCATCTAAATTATTAGACAAGCCTCACAGTTTTAGGTTTTTCCTGTATGCCCTCATGTAATATTAGATATGTTATACAATATATAACCTAGACCACAAAGTCATAGAACACAAGCTTCCCCTCTAACCTGAAGTCAAACCATTAATGAGTACAGTCAGTCAGCTGTGCGTTAATCTTATTATATTATCATGTATTCTACATTTTACCTTTGTATGAAAGAGAATGTTATGAGGTACTTTGTTGAATGTTTTGCTGAGGTTCAGGTATGTCTATGATATTTTCTTTCATCTACTTAATTTTTTTAAATTCACTTTGATCTACTAGTTATTCTTTCAAAGAAGGAGATAAGCTAGTTTGGCACAATTTGCTTGCAACAAATCTTTGCTGGTTTCTTTTTTCGCCTAAATGTTCACAGTCCTAAATACTTCTGTCAGAGGCTTTGCTTAGTATGTCAACCTGAGTCGTCTTCCTCCTTCTCTATTTTAATCTTGATCAAATAAACCAAAATTATATTTCTTCCTTTTACTTTTAACAATCTTGGTCTTTAGTCCCTTCAAACCTAGGTTTGAAACCTAGAACTTGGCTTCTTTTCATTTTATCTTTGTCCCTTGTCACAAAGTTCTTCAAAGCTTTAATAAGTTTCTTTTGTAAATCCAATATAGAAAAGTTATCCAGGTCACTCTTGATTTGTTATGTGTATATTTCTTTTAATTATCAAGACATCATCTGATTTCATTGGTACATCCAGTGCAGTATCTTTTTCCATGTCATTGTTATAACTTGTCATCTATAAATCCTTTTTTAAATCAATCTCAATCCTGTCAGGTAAAACTAGTTCCTCTTCCATAACATATTTTAAACAGTGTATCTATAGAGGCAGACACCCTTAAAATTAACTGCTGAGTCCATTGTTAAACAAATCCTTCAATATGTTGAATGTTGAAGTATTTAGCTTCATTCTATATTTTTAAATTGAATTCAAGTGTTCTTCACCTTTAACTGTAATCTAGTTTGTTCTAGTTCTCTCTAGTGTTCAATTTTTAAAATCTAATTTTAACACTTGTCTGTTTGTAACTTTCAAAAAAATCAATGATATCAAATCATCTACTGGTCTGAAGAGGAATTACAAAGAACTGATGGGTTTGTGGCTCTTCTGTCCACCATTTTCTCCCCAATTCCATTATATTTTCCTTACAATGGAACTACAATCTCTTTAATTTTCTTTTCATTTCCAAAATATCCAAAGAGCTCTTTTTAGTTATTTTTGGCACCTTTTAAAAACTTTACATTTTTTTGACAATTCCTATAGTTTTGGAGGTTCCATTTAATATAACCCTTTAATATTATCTTTGCCAACCACATTCCATTTAATAATCATTGCCAAGGTTTATCACTACTGCTGGATCTCCAGAAACAATGACACAGTAAACTCTTCAGGCTCTTCCTACAGATCAAAACGGTGGGAGCAAATCAAAATTCTGGAAAATGATATTCCAGAGTGTGGGAAACGTTCCCCCCACCCCATTTTCCATACATGCCGCTATATTTCACTGTAAAGATACACTGTGCATAACTTAATTCAGTTTGAATAATTGTTTTGCCTATGTGACAGTTGGTATACTGAAAAAGTTAAGTTGGTCTCTCTGTCAAATAAATCTGATGAGTTGATAGAACAGTTGGTTACAAGAAAATCAGAGCAATGTGATTACAATCACAATTGGTTTCTATTGCTTTATTCTTTAGAAAATGAGAATTCCTTCAA